>VSWD01000013.1:5766616-7059903 GCA_033119305.1 Pinctada imbricata | reverse complement strand
CGATGCTACAGTAACCAAACTTGCACATGTGATTCATATTGGGATGCCAATGTGGACCTATACATCAGACGCAGCATCTGACCTACTTTTTTTTCGCTTGAATAATAATGCCTAAGTGTCAGCGCATCACATGACCTCGATATTTTAAAAGAATAGATTTAGTAATTGAGATTATTTACAAGGAAGTGGCGACACCTATTTATAGCGCACTACTCCCCAAGCGACGTAACTCTGTTAAGCAAAAAAGCAGTAGTGCCCGGTCAGGGCACTATTCTCTCATAGTCCCCGCGTGCTAAACCAATAGAATTCCAGGGATTTATAATGTGATGTACTAGATATGTATTAGATTTCCTTGAACGCCCAGTTTGACCTGCATCACTGTTGTTTAGCGGCACAACGTAACTTAAAGAGTACGCACATCCAAAATGGACACAGATGTCAACGGTTAAAGTTGTTTTCTCTCTTATTTTCAGATAAAAGAACAATTATACTTAACAATATGCTGAACGTATGAAAGACATGCATATTATTTGAATTTTATCTGAAAGTAACGCAATAAATAGAATGTTTCACACACGGCCTTATAATTATAAATTCAACTGTTGACCAATACTACGACAAGTCATGTATAATTGCGGTTTTAATTGCAGATACAGATCTTGGTAGATGAAAGAAATTGTGCTAATGTATTCTACATCGCAATTCGTAACTTTATAGCACCTGTTTTCTGGCTTAATGAATTGGATATGACATGCAATAGAAATGCTTCTCACATATCAATGCACTAATTGCTTTTTCAGGATACAATATATACCCATCAATATGTTTACTTAACAAGACGTTTTATGTGACGTCAACGACGTCATTATAAGTAAACGCGACTTAGGGGTGGCGTCATTCAAATAGTCATAGCTTCCTAATTATCGAGCTATTTTCAAAATTCAAAGCAATACTATAATCAGCATAAGTACTCTTTTACTTTTACAATGTAGAATATTACAAAATTTTGAATCTAGGCCATATTTGGTAGTTAGTGACTTTTCTCCTTTGGAACTATGGTAAAGGTCCTGTTCTTGAGGTTTTAGATTTTGCCTGATAAATCGAGTCTTTAAAAGTTTCAGTATTCCAAAACAAAACGAGAAATATCAATGAATTCGCTCTAGCGAGTCATGAGGCCCTTAAAATCATCATTTATAAATGTTCAGACATTCTCGTGTTTTTGTGTTAATATAAGCTGCGAGTGGTAATTCAAATTCAAATGAGAATACACATAATTATCCTACTCAATAGTAAGCCTTGAATATACAGAACACTTCTAGACATGCGTCTCCCATAAACAAAGATCAAAGGCAACATATTAATATTGTTCCTAATTGACTATGATCATTATCTTTCAATTTTAGGAATTTTAATCTTTCCATTTCTAAATAAACTCCCATGAGGGCTCGATGGACATTACACCAATACGAATAAACTGCAAAGATCAATTTTAAATCTCTCACAATTATGACATAATCTCTACATACGAACCCTTATTGTTTGTTTTGTTTTATCTCTATTTCCCTAGAGGAAATTCTGTACCTAGTTTCTATTAATAATGAAAGTGTTTGAAACTAATGCTATGTTTTGTTACGCAATACAATTGAAACTTAATGACTTACTTTAGGTTTCATCGCGTTTACTTATCTTGTTGATGAAACAACATTAACTAGAATTATTTACTAGTTAGATTAGTGTTCAGTTTTGACTACAAGCTCTTATCAAAATTCCAATAATTTGACTTTATATAAACGAATTATTCAATGAAAGGCAACGAAAAAGCCGAAATCAGATTTCAAAAAAATCGCAATCGAAAGGCTAAAAATTCTTTAAATCATATACAACAGAATTTTTCACACAAAAGAACACGTTGGGACAATGGTCCAGCTCCATAGAAAAAACGAAGGGCATTTTACCTATATCTTTCAATCTCCAAAGTCCAGTGCAAGTGCGGAATGCAATATTACATAGCGCCGAGCTAATTTGTAAAGTTTGATCATATTCAAATACAGTATCAGATGAATCATATTACATAATTTTTATCGTATGCAAATTTAGTAGGACCAAAATGGAAGGTGAAGCTTATAACAATTTCTCACTTCCTTTGATTAAATACAAGGGGTTTTCGGAAAGGGAGGACCGGTTGGCATCATAATGTGATAAGACAGGCTTTAGTTCGAATCATTATGTTTGTTCTTTTGATACATGTGACTCTGTATCTACCGATCATCTTGTTTTTTTCAAGTTTTACTTGTTTTAATGCTATCAGGAACAACATGAGAAAGTCAAAAATGGAGATTCATTACAGAAATGGCTTTATATCATCAATAAGGATTTTCATCAAATACCGTGTTTTCTTACTGCCCTTAGTCATCCTTTGAGATACTAAGATCAAAGACGACGTAGTTATATGTCTACTTTGACTAGATAATATTTTGTATGTTATATCATCTTTATTATGTATGACATAAATTTTGTGAGGTCAACATTTTATTGTTATCCACTCTCATTTCAATCTACGATGCTTTTTATCATTCATATACGTGATATGAAAAGATGAAAGCCACATCAAATCTCAATCAAGTAAGTGTTTCCGATTGTTTGATCTTAATGTCTTACAGCGAACTGATTTTAACAAAGGTTCGAGTAAACTCTCTGTTTTACATCCGTCGTTTTTCATAGTTGTTGCTTTTCGTTCGTATCTGTCAATGAATGGGACCATTACAGGGAAAAGTATCTTACAGGGGGTACCCTTCATTCCGAATGTTTTACGTCTTCAAATTCATTAGCATCATTTTAGAGAAGATAAGTTTACAGCATGGACTAGGCATGCACGTTTCAGGTATTTAACCCTCGTCATTGATCGTTTTCTTCAGAACCGAAAAAACACATCGACTAACTGAAAGCATAAAGATTATTTAAAAAGAATGTCTCAAGTGGTGTTCATGTTTCTTCTTTACGCGAGCTTGAGGACCTTTTGGACTTCAGCATAGATGATCTTTGAATAACACCACTTGGTTTTGGCGATCGTTTAGATTATATTTGGTATATATGAGGCATTTATTTAAAATAGCTGAAGGGATTTTGATGAACTTTTGAAGCAATAAATAACATATGCCCCCGTACAAGAGTTCTTGTTTTTGTCCTGACCCTTTTATAGGTGAGGTAAAAAGAGGAAAAAGTAAGTCACAGAAGGTACCCTTCACCTACAGAACCAAAAAACTTACCGAGAAACCGAGAGCATCAGAATAATCTGAAACGATGTCGTAAGAAGTGTTGCTTTTTTCCATTCCATTCCCTCTTTCTTTCATTGTTGGTATGCGTTTTAGCACATTTCTTTTTTTCAAAAGCTATAGAATATGTTCAAATATTGATAATTATATTCAAATTAAATTTGTAATTCAGATAACAACACCATTTGCTTCTAACTTGACATATAGTCATCCTAAGTTGTCACCGATTGCCCGTTGTTCTCGTTGGTTTAGGAGTATCATTCTTTTTTGTGTTTGATGTGCGTGGTGTTCCTTGTCCCTTTTGTGTCTATATCTGAGCTTGTCTAATCTGTGTTTTTCGCTTAATGATGTTTGGTATTCTACTGTGGTTGTTGAATCCGAGCCCTATACGTTCTTGAAAATGCGACCTTAGTCGACGCCTCCGATTCATATTTGATGATCTACAGAACGTTCATTTTGTGTATGAAAACATCGATTAAGGAATGAAAATGCAATGTTGCCATATCACCGACCTTAAAGAGTATAAGTGAATTGATTTATGAAAACTGTTTGAACGAATCATACATACATGTAGTTTTATTGGTCTTCATGTAATTGTACGAACTTTATATCACTGTTCATTAGACAAAGTTGTTCCTTGTTTATATAGGAACCTGATTTATTCTCTCAGTCTGTATATTTGTCCTATTTTTATTTTCTCGCTTAAATTTCTGTTTTATATTTTTTCATGAGTTTGCAAAGCTTTTTGTTGTTTATTTGGAATCTGATTTCGGGTTTTGTCTTTATCAACTGATTTATTTCTACTACATTTCTAGTCTATATAACGTATTTACATATGTTGATAAATTATTCGGAAAATTATCCTATAATAGTGGTGTTAATGTATCTTTATATCTTGACAGATTGATAATATTTTTTATTTGCATCTGCAAATCGTTCTTTTGATTCAATATGGTTATTGTGTGTAAAACGAATATTAGATGAATGTGGAATTAACAATATTTTTGATGCACAGAGAAATATAAACATACTATGGTTAAAAACATCAGTAAAAATGAGACTAATTGATTAATTTATACACACATGGAATTCCGACATATTTATTTCTCCAAAAGGAATAAGCTACAGAATATTTTCAATAATGATTGGAAATTTGAAGATTACTTAGGCAAACTTGGTAAAAAAAGATGGGGTATATTTTTGCAGATTTCGGACAACAAGTCATCATTTGCTAATCGAAAAGGAAAGGTGGAATTGTGTAAATAGGAAAACAGGAAATGTACGTTATGTCATTGTGATGACCTTTATTATTGTTGAATTTCATTATTAATTCAAATGTCATTCGTTAAGACCAGAAAGAATAAAATATTTGGATCTATACAATGGAAGAAATGCTAATACATTTAACTTTTGTCAGCTATTCCAAAGGAACGATTTTTCGACATTGAAACTTTGTAAATTTATAAATGAAATTAACATACATGTATGTCCTCCCTAGGTTTATTATCTCAATTTATATCACTGTATACTTTTAACAAGAATTCTTAAAGTCATATATTTTGTCGCTTATTTATTCATATTGCACTATCTATTTGCACCTTGATTATCCTTGAGCACCGGTTTTGCATATATATATATCTTTACTGAGCTGTTTTTCCATTGGGTGTTTTGAAGTTTTGTTGTGGATGCTGCAACCGAGTATTGTTGGACATCCCCTCCTTTCTTTCATTTCCAGTACACATTTTAAATACTTTATTATGGTGCATATCTGTTATGTGTAAACGTCTTCAAATTGAATGGCATCATTTAAAAACAGATGAATTGGCAACGTGGACCAGACATGCACGTTTCGGGTACTTAACCCTCGTCAGTGATCCTCAAATCTAAACAATGTAATAAGCCAAAAAAGTGTGAAAGTAACTATGACGAAAAAGCGTACCGAAAGACGTAGCAGAATGGGTGGGATATGATGCTACAGGACCCACGTTTTAGAAATTTCAAGAAATTTTGATTACATATATTTTAGAATGCGTTGAAGAAACGATCAAACCGAAATTGATCGAACTTGGCTACATGTGCCCTCGGGGACTCCTGGTCCACCAGCAGTGACACTCACCAAGTGGTATAAATGTAAACGTCTTCAAATTGAATATGTATTGCTTGTAGATATTGGTTTTGCTATGAGCAGTGTTATTAAATCTTTAGATATGATCTGAAGCTGATAGACCGTTTTCAACATCTCTAGATACGTTATAAAGACAAGAAATGCCATAGAAATAGATCGATGAATGAAAATCAAAGACAAAACCCGAAATTATATAATTCAAAATGAACAATAATAAAGCCTGTGTATGTTAAACAGGAATGCCCCCGGTGGCATCTCTGATAGTATAAACAACATTTTCTGTTGAGTAGGTGAAAGGTCAAAGTCATAACTTTTGCCATTCAAAAGTTATGCCTAATGTTAAAGTTTTTGAAAAGTAGGTCAAAGGTCAAGGTCAAGGGCACGAGGTCAAACAATTTCCTATCAGTGGAAAGGTCTTGTCACAAGGAATACACATATCAAATATGAAAGCTCTATCACCTTCCATCCAAAAGTGATGCCCAATGTTAATGTTTTTCGGACAGACAGACAAACAGACGGACAGGTAAAAAACTATATGCCCTTGAATCTGTGGACTGGGGGCATAAAAAGCTTTGCGAATTCTTGAAAAAAATATAATATGGAACTTTCTAACGAGGGCAGGCATGCGCAGAAAGAGACGCATAAAGGGAAAGGGACACCAACTCACAACATAGAAACATCGAACAAGACCTCACATAAAGAAAGAGACTGGGCACCAGTGCCAACTTAACGCGGCCATCTGGCACGCCGGTATTGTCGAAGCAAACTGACCTGACCGGGCGGAGTTTATTTTCTCCTGGTCATTGGAGTATTTTACTTCTGACCAGATGATATAAGTTTTACAAAATTAACAGTTGGGGAAACTTCATTCAATGGAAGTCAAACATAGCTGAATGAACGCGTCACATAATCAGTTCAGAGTGAACACTTTCTCATATTCAACCAATCGCTTCAATGAACTTTGCATTATGGGATTACTATGATAGTTAAATCGTGTGTATATTTTGGCGGAGCAATTTTGAAGATAGTCCTAAATCCAAAATATACACACCATTTTACAATCACCGTCATCCCATAATGCAAAGTTCATTGAAGCGATTGGTGAGGGCACTCACTCTAAACTGATTATGTGACGCAGTCGTTTCGCTATGTTTGACTTCCATATAAGGAATTTTCATCGATCTGTTACAGGTAATGAGTATTTACTATAATTACTATATGCAATTCATAATCTATCTACCCTATTTTTTAGTCGTCTCAGTCCATTGATTGAATTGATAAGCTCCGCCCGGTCAGGACACCTTGCTACGTCAATAGACGGTGCGGTTATCACATGCGCACAACCCTCCCACATTTCCGATTGCCCTGTGGTCTCGGGGAACGCACAATTGTGGTGTAAAATAATCTCATCATTTTACTATTTACAATGCTCAAAATTACTTTGTATATTTTAGTTAAAGAACTAACATTGAACAGGATATAATTTTTTATTTGTCTAAATGGGACTTTTACAGACGAAGTACATTTTATTGATATATTGCAATAGTATATTTCAGTGTAAATTGTCCAAAATGTCTGAGCGGGAAAGATAGATAAAACGATTTAAGAGATGACTGTCTTACTTTTGGTATTCAAGGGTGTATAATTCTAGTTGGTCACGTGAAAAATCCGTGAATCGCGAAGCGAAGTAAGAATATCATCCAGGAACCTAGAAGTACCAATGAAACATTTCACATCATCATTATTTTTTTGCTTTTGAAGATTTTGGATAAATTCATTTTCATACGTGTATAAAAATAAATCTGCAACAAGAGGCGTACAATTAGTACCCATAGGAATCCCTACGACCTGCTTGTAGAGTTTCTCACCAAATCTTACATAAATATTGTCCAAAAGGAAGGGCAAGGCAATACACAGGTCACCACATGTCCATGATTTGTATGATTTGTAATCTGTGGCGGAAAAGAAACCCTTTGATTAAGATGTACAAATATAAGTTTTCCCCTCTCGATCAAAACACCATTAAATGAGTTTGGACAGTCGATCATTTATTTTGTCGTGAGGAAGCGTGGTGTACATATTAGAAAAGTCGTATGAAGAAATCGCTGGAAGACCTTTGCTGGAAGACCTTTGCTGGAAGACCTTTCCTCTAAACACCACAAGAATGTTGTCGATCAGCAAGTTTAACATATGAATAATATCTGTTTCAGTGTACTTATTTTCAAAATCGGACTTTTCTTTTACAAAATAGGTTTTATCTCACAAAACAAACATTTAACACGCATAGTTTTGAAAACCTTAACTGCATGACATCTAATGCTGTGTACAGAATAGAGTGCTCGCTTTGTCGATTGATTTATGTGGGTGAAACCAAAGGTCATCACCGAACCAGAATGTCAGCATACCGGTCAAAAATAAATAATAAAGGAAGTCAACTCCTTTATCGACATTTTCATCAGGCGGATCATTCTGTTTTATCTATGAGAGTCAGAATATACTATTGAACAATATTTTGAAGCCCAGATTTGATTTCAGATAAAACTTTGGTGGGTAAGATCGATACAGATTTGGTAGAACATTTAAGGAACCAGCGATGAAACGTTTTTTTGTGTGGATTCTTATGCATTTTAGGTATGCAGTATAAGTATGGTTAATCTAAATCTAAATTGTAAGTGTCGAAGCCAAAGGAAGCAAGAGCTGATTTGTTAATAATAAGATTATGTATTAACAGTGATATGAGTCCCTAGGCTATGGTATAGTCATACATGTTAGTTTCTTTTCATATGGTGGATGTTTTTGTTTGTTTTATCCTGATTTTGTATGCCTTCGGTTTCTGATTTTCTGAATTATCGAGTTCGTGCTGAATACAAGGATATGGTCGTTGTCCATATTTTTCATGTAGGCATTATACATGTACCAGCCCTGAATTACAGATATGGATATTGACCATATTCCTTTGCGTAGTACAAAATCTATAATTCAGAAAATCATCAACCGAAGGCATACAAACTCAGTATAAAACAGTACCAAAAGAAAACCTCCATCACACGAAAAGAAGCGAACTTCCAATACGGGAGTGAGACCAGGTGCCCACGAGGAGCCAGCATCTCCTGCTTGCATGCAAAGGAGGGGATCTCCAACAACACCCATCGCTTCAATTTGATGGAATTGTCACATCCTATTACTCCCATTTCGAACTCCCAATACGGGAGTGAGACCAGGTGCCCAGGAGGAGCCAGCATCTCCTACTTGCATGCAAAGGAGGGGATCTCCAACAACACCCATCGCTTCAATTCGATGGAATTGTCACATCCGGTTACTCCCATTTCGAACTCCCAATAGGGGAGTGAGACCATGTGCCCAGGAGGAGCCAGCATATCCTACTTGCATGCAAAGGAGGGGATCTCCAACAACACCCATCGCTTCAATTCGATGGAATTGTCACATCCGGTTACTCCCATTTCGAGCTCCCAATACGGGAGTGAGACCAGGTGCCCAGGAGGAGCCAGCATCTCCTACTTGCATGCAAAGGAGGGGATCTCCAACAACACCCATCGCTTCAATTTGATGGAATTGTCACACCCGGTTACTCCAATTTCGAACTCCCAATACGGGAGTGAGACCAGGTGCCCAGGAGGAGCCATCATCTCCTACTTGCATGCAAAGGAGGGGATCTCCAACAACACCCATCGCTTCAATTCGATGGAATTGTCATATCCGGTTTCTCCCATTTCGGAAGATACAAGTATATTCTCCGGTAGGATATGGTTCAAATTGTCTAAGACAGAATATCATCTATCATTCTAGAGAGAAGGATTAGTGTATGACGAGTTCCCTATATTTACTGTAGAACTCCCTCAGTGACGATGTTAGTCGGTCACAAACGTACCCCTGACTGAGAAGCTTATCTGAAAGACCCCTAGCCCTCAGAATAAAATCAGCGTATCAACTGAGATATGAACACACCATAAGCAGGCGATAAATGGATGTTACTACTCAGAAAAGGAAAGTTTTTGATACTGAAATTGAAGACGTCACGTTTGTCATAGAGTGAGGTGTTCATAGAGTGAATGCTTAATGAATGATCTACTTGTCTTTTTTGTATTGAAAATGTGTATCTAAAAAAATAGAAATTAGAAATGTTTATTGAATTCATCCTTTTGAGAAGGTAAATACCTCTCTTTTGTGCTCTTTATAAGTATCATTGTCCGAAATATTACATTTTATATTCTCCACATTAGAAAGTCCTACACTAAATTGTACAATCAGCTTATTTCCATTAACTTTAACAATAAATAACAGGAATGACTATGTATCCCAACCTGTATGGTATAATAGTGAAATCAAGATTGGTAAAATATCCCCTTTTCAAAAAGAATTATTCGAAAAGGGTGTAGTTTCTATAAATGATCTTCTTCAAGAAAATGGTGAACTTATGTCCCTTCAAGAATTTCAAAACTTGTACCAAACTCAAATTAATTACCTGACTTATTATGGCATCATCAGAGCAATTAAAAAAGACATTGATCTTCAAAAAATAACGCCCTTAAATAAGAAAATGCCCAACCCATATGTCCCATTCCAATTGAAAATTTTCCTAAAAACTCATAAAGGTGCAAAACCAATGTATAATGTCATTTACATATCACAGCTCATCCGGTACGCTAGAGCATGTACTGATATTTTGGATTTTCACAGTAGAAATTTACCAATTAACAAAAAAACTTTTAGGTCAAGGTTTCCGCTTTTATAAAATAGTTAAGACTTTCTGGAAATTTTACAAAAATTACAGTCAACTTCTTTTAAAATTCGGATCTATACATGTAATAGAGTACATTACTATGGGTATTACACAACCTGTCTTTTATGGTAATATGATAAACAAAATAAAAAAGGATCAAAGGTAGGCAGCATAACCATCGAAAATGCGTCAGAATCATCAAACGCCTTTTATACCGTGGATATGATCCTAATGTCACCAGACGGACACTAGGCTTGGTACTTGACCAATCTACAGTCTTGTACAAGCGCATCCTTGAGACTTGCACTCTGACTGACTGTGACGACGGGACTCCATGACGGGCCCTGTCCAAACCACTTTAGAGAAGACAGGGCCCCGACCACCTGTCCTCTCTGAATGCCAGTCGGACTCCTCGGGTGATTGCATACATGAGCTCGCTACAGCCGGCAGAGCACGGACTGTATTACGCATGCCCTCTTTTTATATCCAATTACATATTCATCTGTGTCTCTGGAGCCTCTGCGTTTTGCGGTCTTGTTTGTGGGATGTCATCTTACAGTGAGGAGGTTGTTTTACACCACAATTGTACGTTCTTCGAGACCTCTGGGTAATTGGAGAAGTGAGAGGGTTGTGCGCACGTAATCCAGGATAACCACACCATTTGCTACTTGCGTGACAGATGGCCGTCCAATGTCGGCACCGGTTACCCATTGGTCTCGTCGGTTTATGTGTAGTCTTTTGTGTTTGATGTTTACATGTCGTGTGTCTCTTTTCCGTCTCGTGCTGTACTCGTCTTTTGTGTTTTTGCATCGGGTGTTTTGGTGTTTTACTGTTGATGCTGCAACGGGGTCTTGTTGGAGATCTCCTCCCTTCTTCTAATATCAAATAATTCAGTACCCACAGGTCAAACAAAATTGAACAAAATCCTTTCTCTAAATCATAATTTTTGGCATAACACTTACAAAATTCCCTTCAAATTGCTCATTGGCACAAAGCTACAATGGTTCCAGTATAGAATCAATCACTTTATTCTAACAACAAACGATTTTCTCTACAAAGTTAATTTAAAAAGTTCACCACTACGCACTTTCTGCAAACATGATATAGAATCAATCATCCATCTTTTATGGGAATGTCCAATAACTAAAAATTTTATACAAAAATTCGCTCAATACTGTCAAAGAAACAACAAAGATTCCAATCCTGAAAAACAATCCTTTCTCTTTGGAAAATTCTCATTCAATCTATTAGCATATAATAATATTATTGCAGTGATAAAATATTACTTGTACAGATCTAAATGTTTTGACAATATACCTTCTTTTCAGGGTTTACTATTAGACCTTAAGAATTTTTACCAAATAGCCAAATTTGTAGCTATTAAGAATAAACAACTCTCTTCTTTTTATACTCAGTGGCAAGATTTGTCCTTCCTATGTCCTAATAATTTAGTGCCTTTTCTCCTTTTCCTAAGCTTTTATTCTAATAAATTTCTGTTAAGAAATTTTTAAATTCATTTACATGAACTGATAGACTCACTGGATCACACTTTCCCATTATCCCCCTTTACCACTCCCTACACCCCTTCCTTTCTTCTTCTATCCCTTCTCACACTTTACCCCTTCCCCTTCTATATATAAAAAAGCACATTAGTCTTTCTTTGAAATACATGTAACAACAAAATGATTAATTCTTCTTTTCTCATGTATTAACACAACAGTTACTATTCAAATATCAAAATTATATCATATCACTAGGTGTTAATTATTCACTTATAAACTCATGATGTACTACAATGCTAATGTGAATAAAAAAAACTTTTACAACGGATATATGTTAGTCCTGAAGTTTTTTTCTGAATGAAAAAGACAAATATAAGTCATTATAAAGAAGCTGAGAAAGGAAGACTGCCGCCATAAAAGAAAAATATCTCTCCTTCAGTTAGATGAATAAACTGACTTATTATAAACACTAATCACTAAATGACATAGGTGATTAAGTGTATTCGAGATACTGACATGTAACAAAATATCTAATTAATATGGTCAAATGAACAAAAGATTAAGAAGACATCAAAATACTATTTTATAGCCTTAATCAGTCCCGTACACATTTCCTCACCCTCCACACAAACAATATCGCACTTTACTACACATGCTGTCTCTTATCAGGTAATTAGATGGATGGAGAGCTGTACAGCCCACGCCGTTGATGCTTGGTTCATTTTTATCCCATGGTACATCTGCAGCAATAGTTCCATCAATCCATTTAAATGATTTGTTCCCCTCACTTCTTAGACCTATCCATGCTCCGTTTGTATTTTTCAACTGGCTATGAAATAATAATCAAAGGTAATTTGACATTGAGCCTGTTTAATTGGGTCAAGGATATTCAAATTGAAGAAGATATGGAAGAAAAAACTAAACTTTGCGTATCACCCAACGTCAATAAAACCATACAAATGATATAAGAGTTTACTCCCCCAGGCACCTGGTCCTATGTCTAGCTTGCTAGCTACATTGTATAATATATTGGGTCCGTTGATGCTATTTATTTTGCTCTGTTGTAAGTGTTGTTGAGATCATAATCAGGATCTTCTTTATCTCATTTGTATCACACTTACGCCCTTTGCCGCGTCGAGGTCGTAACAAATTTTCCCGCGATGGATTTTACGGTAAGTGTTTTAATTGCTTGCCCTAAAATGGACGTCATAGCACTTTTTACATAAACATAATCTCAGACAGTGCATGTTTTGTAGATATTGTTTTCATGTTCGCGCGTGAAACATCAATGATGGATGCGGCTTGCCAAACAGGGGATACTTACTCTTCCAGTGCACCTGGTCCCACCTCTAGCTTTTGAGTGATCCGTCGATGCTCAACTGGTGCTCTATTGAGAGTGCTATTGAAATTATCGTCATGGTAATCTTTATCTTAAATTAAAAATATGGGTTAATGAGTCATCACCAATCACATGAAATGATGTGATTCAATATCAAAAAGGTTCCAGAAGAAATTTAAGGTCGAGTGTCTTAGTTTGTTTTCTATGTATTATCAAAGTATCGCCTTATTTCTTTTAATTAAGTACCGTGTTAAATGTGTTACTCGCCACCGTTTTGCTTACAAGCTTATTTAAAATAACCCTTTCCAGTTGTTAGTTCTTATTCCATTTTAAGTCTTACTAAGATGATATTCTTTCTTAAGAAAAAGACTCCAAATGTATGTTTAGTCACGTTTTCCTTATCCATGCAACAGAAACAATAACCTTTACAAATAATGTATGACGCAAAATAGCAAATGCAAAAAATGACATATTCTCGCCGACTTATTAGAAATAAACACTGAAAAGTAAATATGTGAACAATAACAATGATTAAAATAACAAAGATACAAAAAGATAACGTATGTTATACTTTACTAACATATAAATCGTAATGTAATTTATCAATAAATTATGTTCTTTTTGTCTACTGAAATTGAAATACATGCAGAAATCCTCTTTCATTTTGTATACCATGTCAAATCTTTATGAAATGGCTATTTTATTTGTTTTGTATGTTTCAGCTTAAACATTTGATATTTAGTAGTGGTTTTACATGATAATGTGGTAATTATTTAAAGAAAGGAGTGAATGCAAATGATATATTAAATAACTATATCCTGAATTTGATTTTGTAAACTTCATAGGGAAAAGAAATAGGTTTTTAATCCGTGTGGTACCAAGCAATCAAATTGTGTCACACTATAACGTATGAGTAACGTATGTTTCAAACCAACAACTATTATCGTACCAATTATGGTTGCTTAATGTGCTATGTTTTAATTACTTCGAAAAATGGAAATAGAAACACATCCAAAGTTGTTTTGTATAGACCACGCCCATGTAGGTACATGACTTTGTGATTACCAGTAAATGTGATTACTAGAACATGTAGAAGTATTTCCTTGTCTTGAAAAGGCAAAAGCAATAAAAAAGAAATGTAGAATGTTGAACTGAAGTATAATCTTTCAAAATACAACTTACGATGTTTGAGAATCAAAAAGGACCAGAAAAATCTTGATAGACTTTGGATTTTGCATTTTTCTGAATATTATTTGTATGATATATGAAGTAACAAGTATCAGTCGAAATTTGACTATTGATTGCGAAATGCTGGAATATGGTCGAGAATATGATACTCATACTCATCAATTCTCATTTTGTGACACTGGTTTTAAATGATGCTTTTGAATTTAAAGACGTTTAGCATTTGAACTACTTGGTGAGTGTCACTGCTGGTGGACCAAGAGTCCCCGAGGGCACATGTAGCCAAGTTCGATCAACTTCGGTTGATCGTGTGTCTCTTCAACGCATTTGAAATGTTCTGTTACAAATGTCTTGAAATTTCTAAAACGTGGGTCCTGAAGCATCATATCCCATCCATTCTGCTACGTCTTTTCGTAAAATTTTGGACATGATAATTTTCATACTTTTTGGCCGTATTATATTGTTTAGACTGAGGATCACTGACGAGGGTTTAGTACCCGAAACGTGCATGTCTGGTCCATGCTGTATATTTATCATGTTTTAAATGATGCTTTTGAATTTAAAGACGTTTAGCATTTGAACTACTTGGTGAGTGTCACTGCTGGTGGACCAAGAGTCCCCGAGGGCACATGTAGCCAAGTTCGATCAACTTCGGTTGATCGTGTGTCTCTTCAACGCATTTGAAATTTTCTGTTACAAATTTCTTGAAATTTCTAAAACGTGGGTCCTGAAGCATCATATCCCATCCATTCTGCTACGTCTTTTGGTAAATTTTTGGACATAATAATTTTCATACTTTTTGGCCGTATTATATTGTTTAGACTGAGGATCACTGACGAGGGTTTAGTACCCGAAACGTGCATGCCTGGTCCATGCTGTATATTTATCAGGTTTCAAATGATGCTTTTAAATTTAAAGACGTTTAGCATTTGAACTACTTGGTGAGTGTCACTGCTGGTGGACCAAGAGTCCCCGAGGGCACATGTAGCCAAGTTCGATCAACTTCGGTTGATCGTGTGTCTCTTCAACGCATTTGAAATTTTCTGTTACAAATTTCTTGAAATTTCTAAAACGTGGGTCCTGAAGCATCATAACCCATCCATTCTGCTACGTCTTTTGGTAAATTTTTGGACATAATAATTTTCATACTTTTTGGCCGTATTATATTGTTTAGACTGAGGATCACTGACGAGGGTTTAGTACCCGAAACGTGCATGTCTGGTCCATGCTGTATATTTATCAGGTTTTAAATGATGCTTTTGAATTTAAAGACGTTTAGCATTTGAACTACTTGGTGCACAAGATGAAAGTAAATCTTTACGCTCCGTGTAAAGGATATGTAAAGAGAGCGTAAAGATAGCGTAAAGGTACCTTTAAGTCAGCTTTACGCGAGCTTTACGTATATTTCCACTATCTTTACGCAACTTTTACATCGAGCGTTTAGGAGCGTAATAACCTGGATTCTTTACGCAGCTCTCTGTCACTTTTACATTTTATTCTTTTATTTTCTTTAAACTTTATACAATTTGAGAAAAATAAAGGCGTATTTTGTAATGGTTGTTTGACAAAAAAAAAAACGAAAAAAGAAAACTAACCATCAACAAAGCCCGCGCGGACTCGATCCTAATCCCTACCATGCCCACGGAATCTGAACTCCACGACCTTACCCACTTGACTACCGCGCCTCTTATATATGTTTAACAGTTACTAAAGCTTATATGTAAGTAATCACATTGAATCTAACTAGTACTAAAAAAGGTTCACAGTTTCATGAGTTTGTAAATCAATATATCGGTCATCACTATTTTAAAACCCGATATTACCTTTGTTTATGTAATTTATAAATAGCCTCGCTACTTCGCCGCTGGCGGGTGGGGGTTAACCTTGTATATTATAATTCACCGGATATTGAACGATATGTGACATAAATGCACGAGAGTAGCTTCAGGTCGATTTAACGTTTTGTTAATTTTCTTTTTAAATCAGAAGGAAAAAATAAATTAATGAATGATTGATAAAATCACAAAAAATATTACCGCATAATTATGAAGTTAGTTAAAACAGAATAAGCTACCTCCGGCTTCACCGCTTACGCTTCTTAAAATGATTAAAGTAGCATTTGAGAAAATTAAGAAAGAAGAAAGATATATTTGAACATGCGTTTATTTATTATTTTTTATCTATCGATGTATTTATTGATTTATTTAATTTTTTGTTACAAATTTTAAATAGTCGGGGATTATGTAAAAAAGTGAAAAATAGAAATGCTATTATGCTACCATGTACCGTAAAACTCATAGTTTATCAAGTTGATGTTAAACCTTCCATTAGGATAATTCATAGTCGATCAAGTTCAGAACAAGTATATACTGCATTAACGGAAGCTCTCTTTCATTTCGCCGCGGGTAGGCAACCCAAATCAACATTTAATTAGGGCGGGTGTAAATACATATAGTACATAGCCTAATTCAAAACACTTGAACAGTATACGAATATGGTATCGTCAATCGGTAGGGTTATCACCTCCTTTCTTTTAGATTCAAGGCGGAATTTACAGATAAAACAACTATTTTACTTTTTATCTTGAAATTCAAAACCTGGATCCCTTCTGTCGGGTTGGACTCCCTATAAAAAAACCATAATAATGTTTTCTTGTTTAGGTGTAGGATTTTCCATTTAAATAAGGTAAACAGAAAAATTACGAAAAAAAAAAACTTCCATTTGACGTAATATTCCCTAAAAAATTATAAGTTTAATATTTCAATGCATTTCAATAAATAAGACTGTCATTGGCTATCTTTAATGATTTTACTATTGTTTGTTTCTTTTTTTTTTCGGGGGGGGGGTGTTTGTTTTGTTTGTTTATTTCTTTTCTGGGGTTTTTTCTTTCGTTTTATTATTATTTTTATTACATCATTGATATTCTAGAAATACAACGTTAACAAAATTTCTTTAAAATCAAGAAACAAAGAAATGAATAAAAAGAAATCAAAACTAGATGTTACATAAATTGTTTATAAACAGTCGCGTAAGGCCCTCTCCCCTTTTAAAAATCCTAAATGTTCAACCCCTCCTCCCGCTCTGAAAAATATCTCAGATCCGCCAATGGATTGAATAAAGTATCGACTTTCTCTATGTCCATTGCCGAATAAACATCCGGTCGTGTCAACCACACATCACAAGATATGACCGCGCCTTTGATTACCCGCGGGAGACGCGTAAGCGAATCTAGCTGACTAGAGGGTGCGGGTGGGGCGGGGGTATCCGATTTTCTAATGATGTATTGTCCATCTCCTCAAGATGTACGTAGTTTATTTACATATGTGTGTGTGTTTTTTTTTTTACATTATCTTCGCAAGCGAGCATTTCAAATGTCATTTAAGATTTTCTGTCTGTTTTTCCTCCGTTTTTTCTCTTTCCGTCCTATTTCTTTCTATTCTTTAAATTCTTTCTTTCTTTCTATTCTTTCTCTATTTCAATTATTTCTCTTCTATCTATTCTTTTTTCTCTCTTTCTATTCTTCTTTCTATATAAATACTTTTATTATCGATTTGAAAATAAACTAACTTTATTTGTTTACATTCTTTAAATAGCATTCTACCTGTACAGGTAAATCAGGTACATGTCATCATAACATGTAACTAATTAGTACGAAAGAGACCTTATAGAGGACCCCATTCACACCTATCATCAAAACAATATTTCCACCTTGTAGACGAATTGTTTAATTCCAAACGTTGAAAATCTGTTTTTTAAATGTATGAAATTGTATACTTATTTTCTGGCCAAATATCATTTTTTTTCTCTTTTGTATATCGAATAAGCTAAAAATACAAAGGTAATCTTCGCCAAATCAAAAGCCCGACGGGAATTGTGATGCTTTGGTGATGTTTTAAATAAAATCAATGTAGATAACATTCAATCGTTCCCCTTCATACGTAGGACTTAAGGAGCGAGGGGGAGTGGTTGAGGGTGAGGGTGAGAAATAAAAACGTCTCAGAAAATATCATATGCGTGATTTACTCAGTGATTCGCTATTCAATTTTTGCCAATACTTTAAATAAAATAATAAGATAAATTTTCTCGATTTAATGTGAGAATCTTTTTCATATCTACCGTTACGCTTTGTCATTTAATGTCTTTGTTTTCTCTACAAACTAATACAAAAATATTATTAATATCCAATAAGTATGTATCAAAATGATACCATTTGAAGACGATAAATAAAGTTAAACGACATAAAAGGAAAGAATAAATTAAAAGTTCAAAATTGCTATTCTATGGGATTCAGTTAATTTTGGAGTATTTCTATCGATACTAAGGTATACTTTAAGCACGTACCTGTATGCTTTCAGATTGATAACTTGTTTTTTTTTCCCCGATAGTTTTTTATTTTCGTTTTTTTTTCTCCTTAATTCTGAGGAGTGCATGTGCCACTCCTATTGTCATGAATAATTAAAAAATGATCGAAAAAATAACGTACAAAAGAAAACTAGGACGTACATGTGTACATCTACGCGTATGTTTAGATGTTACAGTAACAGTTACGATCATCCTATGTTACGAAAACATGGTTAGGTGACGTGGTACGTTATCGATTGTATTTTTCCCCGGGTAAATGGCACCCTCCGACTGTTAATTCACCCTCACACATAGATGCGAGGGGTGAAGTGTCAACAAGGACTCTTTCCAATATATATTTGTAAGATTTACTTTGATCTTCCTATTTAAATTTATTTTCATTAGTATTTAAAGGAAACCTAAAATATAACAAACGAAAAGAAAGAGAAAAAAAACCTCTTCCTACCGAAGGTAAAATACACATACTGAAATAAACGCAACTACTGGATATTAGTTTTCTTTGATTATAGTTTCAACAAATTATCCCCCATTTTCAATTTTAATTATGTAATAGCAGCTTCTGTCAAAGATAACAGCTCCTCATTTAAACATTTCAAAAATGATTGTTTTTTTTTTTTCTTTCTTTTTTTTTTATTTAGAAGATAATATCTTATTTGTCGGTTGGCAACAGTATAGATCTGAAAAAAAAACGTAATTATCAAAGAGATGTTTGTATGTGTAAAGAAAGCGTACAGAAAGCGTAAAGATAACTTAAAGAATCCAGGTCATTACGCTTCTTTACGCGGGCATGCAAAGTCCGCGTAAAGATCCTCCGGTCTTTACGCTATCTTTACGCTAGCTTTACGTGGCCGCGTAAAGATAATTTTTCATCTAGTGGTGAGTGTCACTGCTGGTGGACCAAGAGTCCCCGAGGGCACATGTAGCCAAGTTCGATCAACTTCGGTTGATCGTGTGTCTCTTCAACGCATTTGAAATTTTCTGTTACAAATTTCTTGAAATTTCTAAAACGTGGGTCCTGAAGCATCATATCCCATCCATTCTGCTACGTCTTTTGGTAAATTTTTGGACATAATAATTTTCATACTTTTTGGCCGTATTATATTGTTTAGACTGAGGATCACTGACGAGGGTTTAGTACCCGAAACGTGCATGTCTGGTCCATGCTGTATATTTATCAGGTTTTAAATGATGCTTTTGAATTTAAAGACGTTTAGCATTTGAACTACTTGGTGAGTGTCACTGCTGGTGGACCAAGAGTCCCCGAGGGCACATGTAGCCAAGTTCGATCAACTTCGGTTGATCGTGTGTCTCTTCAACGCATTTGAAATTTTCTGTTACAAATTTCTTGAAATTTCTAAAACGTGGGTCCTGAAGCATCATATCCCATCCATTCTGCTACGTCTTTTGGTAAATTTTTGGACATAATAATTTTCATACTTTTTGGCCGTATTATATTGTTTAGACTGAGGATCACTGACGAGGGTTTAGTACCCGAAACGTGCATGTCTGGTCCATGCTGTATATTTATCAGGTTTTAAATGATGCTTTTGAATTTAAAGACGTTTAGCATTTGAACTACTTGGTGAGTGTCACTGCTGGTGGACCAAGAGTCCCCGAGGGCACATGTAGCCAAGTTCGATCAACTTCGGTTGATCGTGTGTCTCTTCAACGCATTTGAAATTTTCTGTTACAAATTTCTTGAAATTTCTAAAACGTGGGTCCTGAAGCATCATATCCCATCCATTCTGCTACGTCTTTTGGTAAATTTTTAAACATAATAATTTTCATACTTTTTTGCCGTATTATATTGTTTAGACTGAGGATCACTGACGAGGGTTTAGTACCCGAAACGTGCATGTCTGGTCCATGCTGTATATTTATCAGGTTTTAAATGATGCTTTTGAATTTAAAGACGTTTAGCATTTGAACTACTTGGTGAGTGTCACTGCTGGTGGACCAAGAGTCCCCGAGGGCACATGTAGCCAAGTTCGATTAACTTCGGTTGATCGTGTGTCTCTTCAACGCATTTGAAATTTTCTGTTACAAATTTCTTGAAATTTCTAAAACGTGGGTCCTGAAGCATCATATCCCATCCATTCTGCTACGTCTTTTGGTAAATTTTTGGACATAATAATTTTCATACTTTTTGGCCGTATTATATTGTTTAGACTGAGGATCACTGACGAGGGTTTAGTACCCGAAACGTGCATGTCTGGTCCATGCTGTATATTTATCAGGTTTTAAATGATGCTTTTGAATTTAAAGACGTTTAGCATTTGAACTACTTGGTGAGTGTCACTGCTGGTGGACCAAGAGTCCCCGAGGGCACATGTAGCCAAGTTCGATCAACTTCGGTTGATCGTGTGTCTCTTCAACGCATTTGAAATTTTCTGTTACAAATTTCTTGAAATTTCTAAAACGTGGGTCCTGAAGCATCATATTCCATCCATTCTGCTACGTCTTTTGGTAAATTTTTGGACATAATAATTTTCATACTTTTTGGCCGTATTATATTGTTTAGACTGAGGATCACTGACGAGGGTTTAGTACCCGAAACGTGCATATCTGGTCCATGCTGTATATTTATCATGTTTTAAATGATGCTTTTGAATTTAAAGACGTTTAGCATTTGAACTACTTGGTGAGTGTCACTGCTGGTGGACCAAGAGTCCCCGAGGGCACATGTAGCCAAGTTCGATCAACTTCGGTTGATCGTGTGTCTCTTCAACGCATTTGAAATTTTCTGTTACAAATTTCTTGAAATTTCTAAAACGTGGGTTCTGAAGCATCATATCCCATCCATTCTGCTACGTCTTTTGGTAAATTTTTGGACATAATAATTTTCATACTTTTTGGCCGTATTATATTGTTTAGACTGAGGATAACTGACGAGGGTTTAGTACCCGAAACGTTCATGTCTGCTCCATGCTGTATATTTATCAGGTTTTAAATGATGCTTTTGAATTTAAAGACGTTTAGCATTTGAACTACTTGGTGAGTGTCACTGCTGGTGGACCAAGAGTCCCCGAGGGCACATGTAGCCAAGTTCGATCAACTTCGGTTGATCGTGTGTCTCTTCAATGCATTTGAAATTTTCTGTTACAAATTTCTTGAAATTTCTAAAACGTGGGTCCTGAAGCATCATATCCCATCCATTCTGCTACGTCTTTTGGTAAATTTTTGGACATAATAATTTTCATACATTTTGGCCGTATTATATTGTTTAGACTGAGGATCACTGACGAGGGTTTAGTACCCGAAACGTGCATGTCTGGTCCATGCTGTATATTTATCAGGTTTTAAATGATGCTTTTGAATTTAAAGACGTTTAGCATTTGAACTACTTGGTGAGTGTCACTGCTGGTGGACCAAGAGTCCCCGAGGGCACATGTAGCCAAGTTCGATCAACTTCGGTTGATCGTGTGTCTCTTCAACGCATTTGAAATTTTCTGTTACAAATTTCTTGAAATTTCTAAAACGTGGGTCCTGAAGCATCATATCCCATCCATTCTGCTACGTCTTTTGGTAAATTTTTGGACATAATAATTTTCATACATTTTGGCCGTATTATATTGTTTAGACTGAGGATCACTGACGAGGGTTTAGTACCCGAAACGTGCATGTCTGGTCCATGCTGTATATTTATCAGGTTTTAAATGATGCTTTTGAATTTAAAGACGTTTAGCATTTGAACTACTTGGTGAGTGTCACTGCTGGTGGACCAAGAGTCCCCGAGGGCACATGTAGCCAAGTTCGATCAACTTCGGTTGATCGTGTGTCTCTTCAACGCATTTGAAATTTTCTGTCACAAATTTCTTGAAATTTCTAAAACGTGGGTCCTGAAGCATCATATCCCATCCATTCTGCTACGTCTTTTGGTAAATTTTTGGACATAATAATTTTCATACTTTTTGGCCGTATTATATTGTTTAGACTGAGGATCACTGACGAGGGTTTAGTACCCGAAACGTGCATGTCTGGTCCATGCTGTATATTTATCAGGTTTTAAATGATGCTTTTGAATTTAAAGACGTTTAGCATTTGAACTACTTGGTGAGTGTCACTGCTGGTGGACCAAGAGTCCCCGAGGGCACATGTAGCCAAGTTCGATCAACTTCGGTTGATCGTGTGTCTCTTCAACGCATTTGAAATTTTCTGTTACAAATTTCTTGAAATTTCTAAAACGTGGGTCCTGAAGCATCATATCCCATCCATTCTGCTACGTCTTTTGGTAAATTTTTGGACATAATAATTTTCATACTTTTTGGCCGTATTATATTGTTTAGACTGAGGATCACTGACGAGGGTTTAGTACCCGAAACGTGCATGTCTGGTCCATGCTGTATATTTATCAGGTTTTAAATGATGCTTTTGAATTTAAAGACGTTTAGCATTTGAACTACTTGGTGAGTGTCACTGCTGGTGGACCAAGAGTCCCCGAGGGCACATGTAGCCAAGTTCGATCAACTTCGGTTGATCGTGTGTCTCTTCAACGCATTTGAAATTTTCTGTTACAAATTTCTTGAAATTTCTAAAACGTGGGTCCTGAAGCATCATATCCCATCCATTCTGCTACGTCTTTTGGTAAATTTTTGGACATAATAATTTTCATACTTTTTGGCCGTATTATATTGTTTAGACTGAGGATCACTGACGAGGGTTTAGTACCCGAAACGTGCATGTCTGGTCCATGCTGTATATTTATCAGGTTTTAAATGATGCTTTTGAATTTAAAGACGTTTAGCATTTGAACTACTTGGTGAGTGTCACTGCTGGTGGACCAAGAGTCCCCGAGGGCACATGTAGCCAAGTTCGATCAACTTCGGTTGATCGTGTGTCTCTTCAACGCATTTGAAATTTTCTGTTACAAATTTCTTGAAATTTCTAAAACGTGGGTCCTGAAGCATCATATCCCATCCATTCTGCTACGTCTTTTGGTAAATTTTTGGAACATAATAATTTTCATACTTTTTGGCCGTATTATATTGTTTAGACTGAGGATCACTGACGAGGGTTTAGTACCCGAAACGTGCATGTCTGGTCCATGCTGTATATTTATCAGGTTTTAAATGATGCTTTTGAATTTAAAGACGTTTAGCATTTGAACTACTTGGTGAGTGTCACTGCTGGTGGACCAAGAGTCCCCGAGGGCACATGTAGCCAAGTTCGATCAACTTCGGTTGATCGTGTGTCTCTTCAACGCATTTGAAATTTTCTGTTACAAATTTCTTGAAATTTCTAAAACGTGGGTCCTGAAGCATCATATTCCATCCATTCTGCTACGTCTTTTGGTAAATTTTTGGACATAATAATTTTCATACTTTTTGGCCGTATTATATTGTTTAGACTGAGGATCACTGACGAGGGTTTAGTACCCGAAACGTGCATGTCTGGTCCATGCTGTATATTTATCAGGTTTTAAATGATGCTTTTGAATTTAAAGACGTTTAGCATTTGAACTACTTGGTGAGTGTCACTGCTGGTGGACCAAGAGTCCCCGAGGGCACATGTAGCCAAGTTCGATCAACTTCGGTTGATCGTGTGTCTCTTCAACGCATTTGAAATTTTCTGTTACAAATTTCTTGAAATTTCTAAAACGTGGGTCCTGAAGCATCATATCCCATCCATTCTGCTACGTCTTTTGGTAAATTTTTGGACATAATAATTTTCATACATTTTGGCCGTATTATATTGTTTAGACTGAGGATCACTGACGAGGGTTTAGTACCCGAAACGTGCATGTCTGGTCCATGCTGTATATTTATCAGGTTTTAAATGATGCTTTTGAATTTAAAGACGTTTAGCATTTGAACTACTTGGTGAGTGTCACTGCTGGTGGACCAAGAGTCCCCGAGGGCACATGTAGCCAAGTTCGATCAACTTCGGTTGATCGTGTGTCTCTTCAACGCATTTGAAATTTTCTGTTACAAATTTCTTGAAATTTCTAAAACGTGGGTCCTGAAGCATCATATCCCATCCATTCTGCTACGTCTTTTGGTAAATTTTTGGACATAATAATTTTCATACTTTTTGGCCGTATTATATTGTTTAGACTGAGGATCACTGACGAGGGTTTAGTACCCGAAACGTGCATGTCTGGTCCATGCTGTATATTTATCAGGTTTTAAATGATGCTTTTGAATTTAAAGACGTTTAGCATTTGAACTACTTGGTGAGTGTCACTGCTGGTGGACCAAGAGTCCCCGAGGGCACATGTAGCCAAGTTCGATCAACTTCGGTTGATCGTGTGTCTCTTCAACGCATTTGAAATTTTCTGTTACAAATTTCTTGAAATTTCTAAAACGTGGGTCCTGAAGCATCATATCCCATCCATTCTGCTACGTCTTTTGGTAAATTTTTGGACATAATAATTTTCATACTTTTTGGCCGTATTATATTGTTTAGACTGAGGATCACTGACGAGGGTTTAGTACCCGAAACGTGCATGTCTGGTCCATGCTGTATATTTATCAGGTTTTAAATGATGCTTTTGAATTTAAAGACGTTTAGCATTTGAACTACTTGGTGAGTGTCACTGCTGGTGGACCAAGAGTCCCCGAGGGCACATGTAGCCAAGTTCGATCAACTTCGGTTGATCGTGTGTCTCTTCAACGCATTTGAAATTTTCTGTTACAAATTTCTTGAAATTTCTAAAACGTGGGTCCTGAAGCATCATATCCCATCCATTCTGCTACGTCTTTTGGTAAATTTTTGGACATAATAATTTTCATACTTTTTGGCCGTATTATATTGTTTAGACTGAGGATCACTGACGAGGGTTTAGTACCCGAAACGTGCATGTCTGGTCCATGCTGTATATTTATCAGGTTTTAAATGATGCTTTTGAATTTAAAGACGTTTAGCATAGCAACTGAATAGTGCAAAATAAGACGGTTTTAATTTTCCGGATTGCAAAGTTTACCTTTATCACTGATAAACTGAATTATTATTATTCTGTAATCTGAGCATGAAAGGGAATCGACACAAAATACACATCAAATACGTTTAAAATGTTTTATCTGAAATCAAAATCTGGAGTTCACAAAAGTTTTATCTGAAGTAAAATCTGAACTTCAAATATATTATTCGGTAGTATAGCGGTATCAAACAGATGTGGATTTTAAGGAATTCGAAGGAACTTTTAGAGCATCTAAAATCCACTCATTCGATCAAAGCCTTTGATTTTTCGACACTTTACACCAGAATCCCACATTCTAAATTGAAAGAAAGACTCGCAAATATCATAAGTAATGCGTTTACAAGCAAGAACGGCAATCGCAATTACAAATTATTGTTGTTAGCTATGACAAAACCTACTTTGTAAAAGAAAAGTATGATTCTGAAAATAAGTACACTTAAACAGATATTCAGATGTTTAACTTCCTGATCGACAACATTTTTGTGGTGTTTGGAGGAAACGTCTTCCAGCAAACTGTCGGAATTCCAATGAGGACCAATTGTGCCCCACTACTTGCCGATATTTTCTTTTACTCGCACGAGGCTGAATTCATTCACTCTTTGGTCTCTGAAGGGAAAAGATATTTAGCTTTTGACTTTATCTTCATTTACAGATACATAGGTGATGTGGTGTCCATCAATAATCCAAAATCCGCGGATTACCTCAGGAGAATCTATCCTTCGGAGCTTGAAGTCAAAGAAACTACAGAGACATTCTTTTTGGACATCATTTTGTACCAAATATACAGATTTTATCCTTAGAGCTAGGTGTCTTTCAGATAAGCTTCTCAGTTTGTGACCGACTAACATCGTCACTGAGGAAGTTCTACGGCCGATATGGGGAAGTCGTCATACACTATGATGTCCCACTCTCCAGAATGGTGGATGATATTCTGCCATAGACCATTTGAACCATCCAGCCAAAGATTGTACTCTATGTCTTCCGAAATGGATGTAATCGGATGTGACAGTTCTACCTAGTTGAAGTGGCGGGTGTTGCAATACTGTGAAACTGTCATGAACAGGAATGGCGTAAACTTCTTTTGGTCTATTAAAAATTCAGGGGATGTGATTGACAAAATGAAATTAAGAAAGTTTGAAGCAAATACGATATCTTCACACGACTTGTCTAATATGTACACCACGCTTCCTCACGACAAAATAAATGATCGACTGTCCAAACTCATTAAATGGTGTTTTGATCGAGAGGGGAAAACTTATATTTGTACCTCTGAATCGAAGGGTTTCTTTTCCGCCACAGATTACAAATCATACAAATCATGGACATGTGGTGACCTGTGTATTGCCTTGTCCTTCCTTTTGGACAATATTTATGTAAGATTTGGTGAGAAACTCTACAAGCAGGTTGTAGGGATTCCAATGGGTACTAATTGTGCGCCTCTTGTTGCAGATTTATTTTTATACACGTATGAAAAGGAATTTATCCAAAATCTTCAAAAACAAAGAAAAAATGATGATGTGAAATGTTTCATTGGTACTTCTAGGTACCTGGATGATATCCTTGCTTTCGACAATCCTGTTTTTGAGAAATATAAAAATGTTATTTATCCACAAGAATTGATTTTAAACAAGGCTAACGTTTCAAACACAGAAACACCATTTTTGGACCTTAATATCAAAATTGTTAATGGAGAGATCCGTACAAGTGTATATGACAAAAGAGATAATTTTGGATTTAACATAGTAAATTTCCCCTGGCTTAACGGTGATGTTCCAAGATTACCGTCCTATGGTATCTATATTTCACAGCTCATTCCGGTATGCTAGAGCATGTACTAATGTTTTGGATTTTCATAGTAGAAATTTACAAATTACCAAGAAACTTTTAGGACAAGGTTTTCGCTTTCACAAACTAGTAAAGACTTTCTGGAAATTTTACAAAAATTATTGTCAACTTCTTCTGAAATTTGGACCAATACACGCAACAGAGTATATTACTTTGGGTATTTCACAACCTGCATTTTATGGTTACATTATTAACAAGATAAGAAGGATCAAAGGTAGACTACATCACTATCGAAAATGCGTCAGAATCATCAAACGCCGTTTATATCGTGGGTATGATCATAATGTCACCAGACGGACACTAGGCTTGGTACTTGACCAATCTATAGTCTTGTACAAGCGCATTCTTAAAACTTGCACTCTGACTGACTGTGACGACGGGACTCCATGACGGGCCCTGTCCAAACCTCTTTAGAGAAGACAGGGCCCCGACCACCTGTCCTCTATGAATGTCAGTCGGACTCCTCGGGTGATAACATACATGAGCTCGCGGCGGCAGAGCACGGATTGTTTTACGTAGGCCCTCTTTTTCTGCGTTGCTTGGAACCCTGCGTTTTGCGGTCTTGTTTGTGTGTGGTCATGAGACAGTGAAGAGGTTGTTTTACACCACAATTGTACGTTCTTCGAGACCTCTGGGTAATCGGAAAAATGGGAGGGTTGTGTGCACGTAATCCAGTATAACCATACCTTCTGCTATTTCCGTGGCAGATGGCCGTCCTAAGTCGGCACCGGTTGCCCATTGGGCTCGTTGGTTTATGTGTAGTCCTTTGTGTTTGATGTTTCTGTGTTGTGCGTTGACGTTCCTTGTCCCTTGCGCGTCTCTTTTTCTGCTTGTCTGCTTTGTGTTTTTGCATTGGGTGTTTTGGGTTTTGCTGTGGGTGCTGCAACCTGGTGTGTTGGAGATCCCCTCCTTTGTTTTGCATGCAAGCAGGAGATGCTTACTCTTCCTGGACTTATTTTCAAAATCGGAATATTCTTTTACAAAGTAGGTTTTATCATAGTTAAACAATATAATTTCCGATTGCCGTTCTTACTTGTAAACGCATTACTTATATTTTGTGTGAGTCTTTCTTTCAATTTAGAATGTGGGATTGTAGTGTAAAGTGTTGAAAAATCAAAGGCTTTTATCGAATGGACTCTACTAAAATGAGTGGATTTTAGATGTTCTAAACGTTCCTTCGAATTCTTTAAAATCCACATCTGATTGATACCACTGCGAGAATATACTGTCGAACAATATTTTTAGCCCAGATTTGATTTCAGATAAAACTTTGGTGAGTACGATCGATACAGATTTGGTACATTTAGAACATTTTGAGGTAACCAGGGATGAAACGTTGTTTGTACCGATTCTTATTCATTTTAGGTATGCAGTATAAGTATGGTAAATATAATCTAAATTGTTAGCGTCGAAGCAAAGGAAGCAAGAGCTAATTTGTGGTTATCTACTATTTCAGAGGCAGAAAGGTTTATTGGGGTGTAAGTGGGATTTCCATGTGTCGAATTTAAACCCAACTTAAGGCAAATTACAGATATAAAAGCACCATTTTGGGACCGAAATATCTAAATTGTCAATGGAGAAATTCATACAAGTGTGTATGACAAACGAGATGATTTTGGATTCAACATATTAGATTCCCCCTGGCTTGACGGTGATGTCCCTAGATTACCGCCATACGGTAAATATATTTCACAGCTCATCGGTATGCTAGAGCATATACTGATGTTTTGGATTTTCATAGACAAATGACAAATATGGATTATGACCATATCTCTGAATACAGCACAAAATCGATAATTCAGAAAATCAAAAACCGAAGGCATACAAAATCAGGATAAAACAGAAACCAAAACTAGCAACACAGATAAATAGATAAATGTATGCGACATATGGACGTCCTGGGTCGGCGCCGGTTGCCCATTGGTCTCGTTGGTTTATGTGTGGTCTTTTATGTTGAATGTTAAACGTCTTCAAATCCATCATTTAAGACCTGATAAATTTACAGCATGGGCCAGACATGCACGTTTCGGGTACTAAACCCTCGTCAGTGATTCTCAGTCTAGACTATCGAAATAGTACTTTTTGCAAGTAAATGTGTAATTCTTTGAGGCTTTGTCTGTTGGTGTGATGACATAATGTTCTTGGACGTAGGCAAGCTCTGTGATAAATTGAAACTTGGTCAAATGTTGAATCACAAAAATGTCAAAGAAAAAACTCCTTACATTTCCCATAGGTTGATTCCTAGTCCCTAGTATTTCTCTTAAGACACGGTTTACCTCTGTGTGTCCGGATAATGGGGAGTTTTGTGCGAACGTTATCCGGATAATTATACAATTCGCTTACAGCAAATGACAGTCCAAATTCAGCAACGTGTGCATATTGATCTCTTTCCATTTATGTGTTGTCATTGATGTTTATGTAAGTAAGTTTCGACTGTTTTGTCTGTTCTGTATGACATTCTTTTGTAACATCTCTGATGTCATTCATTTGTCGCCTTCTTGTGGATTTGTTCCACTGGGTCAGATTAGGGTGGTCATTCTCGAGATTATTTCCTTGACTCTCATCTGTCTATCCCCGAGCATCAAGTCTCACTTCGGAATGTTGTTCAATCTGGGGATTGCAACTGTTCAGATGGGAATTATCCCGATTTAGCCTTGCTTTCTCGACTTTGAGACAGAATAACTGTTAGGAACTTCATTGATGTTGAATAGATCAAACGGACACATCAATGAATGAATGTTAAATATAAAATCCGAGATCTTGTTCCAAAAACAAAGGCTTACAAATTATTGAAAAAAAAATGACAACAGACCTTTCTCAGGAGAAAACACAAAAAAGACAGAGATAAAAACACTTTATGAAAAACGAAATAAATTATTTACAATTTCTAATTATTTCTTTATGAAAAAGAAATAAATTATTTACAATTTCTTATACTTTCTGCCTAGAGAAGGGATTTGGAAATTCATTTCAATCAAAAAAACATCAGAAATTGAGTACAGATTCACCTTTTTTAATTTTCTATGCTATTTTAATGCGAAGTAATTATTTTCACTTTTTTTTTCATTATTTTTTTTTTCCTGAGAAAGGGGACTATCTCCTACAAAAAACGTACATGTTTGATATAAGCATTGGTATCTCATCTCATCTCATTCTTAAGAACATTAGAAATATAACAAATAAACATACTTTTATTTCTGATATAAGGTTTTATGCAAAGGTTATAAATCATTTATTTTGGCCTAGAAAAAGGCATCACCCCCTCCCCCCCGAAAAACAAAATACACATTTGGTGTAACATTTCGATTAAGAAACTCTTTTCATTCGGAAGGGAAGGATCTCTAGCAAGACCACCCTGCATTTACCCAGCAAAACAAAGCAACAAGAAAGTGACACATAAATGATGTCAGACATACCTACAAACCACAGAAAGACACAACAATACTCACCAGAACATCAAACAAATCGTAACAGACGTGCGGAAACATCTAACATTAATGAGGACACATAAAGGAAGGAGACCAATGAGCATCCGGCACCGACTTTGGACGAGCATCATTTATCAAGTACATTAAGGTCATTGGAAGACTTTCATTGGAAGACTTTTATGTACATGTTCTTGTACGCTTACTTTGGAAGAGGATTAAGGTCTTTAAATTTTTTATAGCAATTTTCAAAATTATTTCCAATTTTTCATGATGTTTGCACATAAAAGGACATTTTACTCCAACAAAATGACAAATATGGATAATGACCATCTGATGTAAGAATTAGAATTAAAGGCATGTTGCAATCATAAACACACAATAATGTAAGTAAACTAACATCTTTTAATTTTTGATATCTGTTCAGATGCTAAGGTTAAAAGTTATTTTAAATTTTTCATGATTTTTGCCTAGATAAAGACTTTTTCGACTAAGAACACATTTGATCTAGGAATTCGAACTGAAAACTCATCTCATTCGAAAAAGAATTAAGAAAGTATATAAACGTCTTTAAACTTTTTATATCAGTTGATATGCTAAACTAATAAATAATTTCAATTCATGATATTTGTATACAAACGGACTTTATCTCCAGAAAAAAACCGCTTTCGATATGGAAATTCGAATTGGAAACTCATTTAATTCAAAAGAACATCAACAATTGATTACAGTAACATATTTTGACTTTTGTTATCAGTTTATTTTTAAGCAAAAGTTCAACATTATTTCCAGTTGTTCATGACTTTTTTCTCCCAAAACATCGGAAGTGCCACATATTTAAGAGGTTTATCAAACTTTTTCAGTAATTCAAATCCGTCGATGCTCAATTTAATGCTCATTTGTGAGTGTTGTTGGGATTGTCGTCAGGATCGTCTTTAACATGTTTAACTCATTAACTATTTTTCTAAAGTTACTCACAATCATATAATGTGACGAAACATTGACTATTGATATCATGGTGCATCTCATTGAGTCATCAATGAACTTGAAATGTTTCAACGGCACCTCTAGGTATCTTGATGATATTTTGAATATGGAATATCGGATATTGACAACCCACATTTTGACCATTACAAAAATCAAATTTATCCACCAGAGTAAACATTGAATAAAGAAAATACAGATGATAAAGCTACACCATTTTCGGATCTTGATTTCAAAATCAATAACGGTGTATTTCAGACAAAGATACACGACAGAGGGGAAGACTTTGGCTTCAACATAGTTAATTTTCCTTGGCTTGATGGCGATGATCCGAAAGAAAGGAGGGGATCTCCAACAACACTAGGTTGCAGTACCCACAGTAAAACCCCAAAACACCCAATGCAAAAACACAGAATAGATAACCACAGAAAGAGACGCAAAAGGGACAAGGAACACCAACTCCCACCATAGGGACATATTTAAATATAGAAGACCACACATAAACCAACGAGACCAATGGACAACCGGTGCCGACTTAGGACGGCTATCTGTCACGTAAGTAGCAGACGGTGTAGTTATCCTAGATTACGTGCGCACAACCCTCCCTTTATTCCGATTCCCCAGAGGTCTCGAAGAACGCTCAATTATGGTGTAAAACAACCTCCTCACTGTTAGATGACCACACACAAACAAGACCGTAAAACGCAGGGGTCCAAGCAACACAGATGAATGTAAATGTAGTGCGTAATGCAGCCCGTGCTCTGGCGGCTGTAGCGAGCTCATATATGTTATCATACGAGGAGTCCGACTGACATTCAGAGAGGACAGGTGGTCGGGACATGTCTTCTCTAAAGAGGTTTGGACAGGGCCTGTCATGGAGTTCCGTCGTCACAGTCAGTCCGAGTGAAAGTCTTAAGAATGCGCTCGTACATGACTGTAGATTTGTCAAGTACCAAGCTTAATGTCAAGCTTAGTACCAAGTGTCAAGTACCAAGCTTCCGATGTTGCCATCTTACGACATTTACATTTCTCAGCTCATCACATACGCTAGAGCTTGATCCAATGTTTCGGACTTCCATTATAAAAATAGACAAATTACAAAGAAAGTTATCAATCAAGGATTTAGACATCATAAACTTGTAAAATCTTCTTGGAAATTTTACAATAAATGGTGGAGGTTTTTGTTTTTGTTTGCTTTGGTTCCTGTTTTGTCCTGATTTTGTATGCCTTCGGTTTCTGATTTTCTGAATTATCGATTTTGTACTGTAGACAGGGATATGGTCATTATCCATATTTGTCATTCTGAACTTCTTGCAAAATTTTGGGACAACTCCAGCATCAGAGTATGTATCATTGGGAATTATAAAACCTTCACTTTACGGTGACTTAATCAGAAGGATAAAGGACGATCAAACTTCAACCATAAATGTTAGATAATAATCGGTCGCCCGTTTACCGCGGATATGATCCCAACGTCATCAAAAGAATACTGGGCATGGTTCTGGACCAATCTACAGTTTTGTGCAAGTGTCTTTCCCAACGTTGCACACTTGCCAACCGTGACATCGGGAATCCATGGTTTAAATATCTTTGTCATATCTGAAAGTTGATCAGGCTTCTCGGGTGATTGATCTTGAGCTCGCTTCAGCCAGCAGAGCACAGACTGTTATACGCATGCCGTATGGTTTTCAGATCCGTTGACATAAAATTTGTGTTACAAAAGGCCATGGCAAAATGTATTGTATGTGACGTCACCTTACAGTGAGAAGTTTAATATTACATAAATATTGTGCGTCTATGGAGACCTCTGTGTATCCTGATAAGTGGAAGGTTTGTGCTTACGTAATCCGGATAACCGCATCGTTTGCTTATAGCAGATGGCCATCGAAAGTCGGTGCTGGGTGCACATTGGTCTCCTTCGTTATATGCGCATTCTTTGTAATGTAAATGTAAAAATCTAACTTCAAAATATTAAAGAGGGCGCTACTGAAATTATTTTGGTGGCTCCGCTGAAAGCATCACTGATGAAAATTTAATATTCGAAACACGTGCCTGGTGCATAGAAATTGGTTTGGAATTTTCTTCAAGAAGGTATAGAGATGGAACCCTTCGACATTATTGTCATTAATGTTTGATGTTTCTGTACGTCTGTATGTCTGTTTCGATTGTTTTGTATGATGTTCTGGTGATTATGTGGTTTTTAGTTTTGTCTGATGTCATTTACGTATCACTTTCTTGTGGGTTTGTTTCGATGGATGTATGCATGGTGGTCATGCTGGAGATCAGCTGAATAACTGCTGGGTACAAATGTACTTCTTCGATAATTATATTAATCTTTGGCAACGACTTTTTTCGTACATGTACTATTTGTAGCTACTTTATTCTGGAATCCAGAATCACTGATGATGATGAGGCACTATTACTTTATAATATTTTATATTTACTTACGGTATAGTTTTAATATACTTCTGAGCTGCTGAAAATGTGATGTAGTTTTTTAGAATTGCCAGTGTCATCCCACGATTTTTACATTCTGTAAATGCCTCATCCCATGTGGATGTTATCATTTGAAGTTGCAATTTGACTGGTAAAACAAGATCTGGAATACAAGGAAAAGCTTGCTTATATTTATTTTTCACAATATAGAAATTCAATGGATTATACATACAGTTTTAATTGCAATACTTAACATGTATATAGTTATATGTAACGATGAACGTTCATGTATTATATAATCGCGGTAGGGTGAACTCGTATCAGTGGCGGTTTCAAGAGGGAATTAATGGACGTAACTCCCCTTAAATATGCGAATCCTGTAGGGCTGTTACGGTTAAACGAAAAGTCGGTCAACAACCACGAGAACTCACTGTTCGTTTCAGTTCAGAATTATCAGATTTCCATTTGGTTTTTGTGCGAATAGCACATAGCGATTGCCTGATTTCTTCACTCATGGGAGCCCCGTCTACTGAGTATGTATAAACGATGTTACTCTGTTTACATGAACCTTGGGACTGCTTCAGGGTCATGATCGGTATAAATTCTGATCACTGTCTGAATCAATGAATTATATCTATATGAATCGAGCTGTCGTGTTATGTACATGCATGACCTAATGAAAAATTGCATCTGTATGTAATGAGATGAACACAGTGTGTTGGAAACCCCTTTCCATTACCAGGTGATTATCTATTTTAGTGGACAATATATAAATGAAACGGTGCTATCTATAAAGAACTTAAGTTGAATCATTAAACGTAAAACTTACTTCAAGTAGGCTTATTTTGCCCCTCTTCACAAAAGAAAATCTGTATACGTCGGAAAAATTAGGAACTTCCATCATGAAATATGATATTAACAATTATGAAAAATAAAAGATCAAAACATTCCCGTTTAGGATGTATCATGTTTTTATATACTAAAAAAGAAATTAATTTTCATTCAAATTCTTAGCACACACCTAACATTGAACATGAAAGGTTAAAGAGAGAGTGGGGTTCAAATTAGAAAATAAGATTCATCTTCATCAATCGATAGTCATATTGGATTGTTGTATTTTTTAGGGGGGGGGGGTAGATTTAATGTGATGTTATTTAATTTTCATGTTCACTGTCAGACATCATCAATTCATTACAACAACATTATGCATTTGCATTTTAGTTCTGTCTTTATAAGTCCATAAACTGGCCTACGAAGGTGTTCAGGAACAAATATAATTTTGAAAACACAATATTTTGTCATACATTGTAAGTGATATTATTCTGGCTATTCGCACTCAGTACCTTTAGTGCTTTGATTTCTTTTATTTATCCCTTGATTTTCCCTTAAATAATAAACATTTTAAAGAAAAGTAAAGTAATTTTTATTTACAGTCGGCAATTTGCACATACTTAACAAATAACATGAGCTCTGTAGAGCTCTTAAACCGACTATATTAGATTGGTCACTTCTGACGACACGACCAATCGTAGGCCGCATATCTTAGTAATGGTGACACAGCCATCAATACAGAGGTCCCATGTGACCATGGCAACCGAGTCGCTTGGCAATATATGTTGATGATTTTATTTCTCTGACATTTTATCCTACAAATTTATGAAATTTCATGAAAATCGGAAAACATGCATGTCCACACCCTTTTGATGGTTACAGATGATTTGGTGTTGACTTATTAATTTGTAACCCTCTTATTCGCTAAGATGTCTCAAAAACGTCCGAACATTTATGGAAGAAAACGTTATACGAGGGTTGCTCGAAACGTTCGCGGATTGTTCCTTTGTATAAAAATTGTACCCATGTCTCTTACTCAAACTGGTATCAAAAAATTTATTCATCATTGTACTATTAATTAGACAAATTCTAAATAAATTATTACATTAATGTTGTCAATGTATTAACTTTAAATACATAAAGGCTTGATCCACGGAGTACAACCATTTTTTTCAATAACAGATGCTTGTCATTGTTTTAACCATCTCGATATCTCGATATAATTCATCAGTACGGGAATACAATAGAAAACATAGAGGAAGTAGGTCCGATCTTTCCTTGAAAAAACATGACTTTAAGCTAACGGACGGAGGAAAGCACAATGATACAATTCTGTGATGACTTATTGAGGAAATCATCTTTTAAAGCAATAATAAGGTTTGATGAGTGTATGACCTCTTTCTGTATCACAAACATTTGTTTAAAAGAAGGGAGGAGATCTCCAACAAGACCCAGTTGCAGCATCAACAGCAAAACACCAAAACATCCCGATGCAAAAACACAAAAGACGAGTACAGCACGAGACGGAAAAGAGACACACGACATGTAAACATCAAACACAAAAGACTTCACATAAGCCGACGAGGCCAATGGGCAACCGGTGCCGACTTTGGACGGCCATTTGTCACGCACGTAGCAAATGGTGTGGTTATCCTGGATTACGTGCGCACAACCCTCTCACTTCTTCAATTACCCAGAGGTCTCGAAGAACGTACAATTGTGGTGTAAAACAACCTCCTCACTGTAAGATGACATCACACAAGCAAGACCGCGAAACGCAGAGGCCCCAGAGACACAGATGAATATGTAAATGGATATAAAAAGAAGGCATGAGTAATACAGTCCGTGCTCTGCCGGCTGTAGCGAGCTCATGTATGTTATCACCCGAGGAGTCCGACTGACATTCAGAGAGGACAAGTAATCGGGGCCCTGTCTTCTCTAAAGAGGTTTGGACAGGGCCCGTCTTGAAGTCCCGTCATCACAGTCAGTCAGAGTGCAAGTCTCAAGGATGCGCTTGTAGGAGACTGTAGATTGGTAGTACCAAGCCTAGTGTCCGTCTGGTGACATTAGGATCATATCCACGGTATAAAAGGCGTTTGATGATTTTGACGCATTTTCGATGGTTATGCTGCCTACTTTTGATCCTTTTTATTTTGTTTATCATATCACCATAAAAGACAGGTTGTGTAATACCCATAGTAATGTACTCTGTTGCATGTATAGATCCGAATTTTTAAAAGAAGTTGACTGTAATTTTTGTAAAATTTCCAGAAAGTCTTAAATGGTTTATGAAAGCGAGAACCTTGACCTAAAAGTTTTTTGGTAATTTGTAAATTTCTACTGTGAAAATCCAAAATATCAGTTCATGCTCTAGCGTACCGGATGATCTGTGATATGTAAATGCCGTATGACGGTAATCTTGGAACATCACCGTCAAGCCAGGGGAAATTTACTATGTTGAATCCAAAATCATCAAATGATACAGACGATTTTCAGGAGGTTAAGATACCTCTGGTTATTTAAAAGCAGCGGAAATACGTAAGAAAATGTTTCGCGGTAATTTCTGTAAAACTTGACGTGGAGATACTTTTTTTAACTGTTCGGATTTCTTTTACGTTAGTAATTACCCATGAATTTTGTTTTACGTATGGGATGTTATTGATTTAAGCTTTTTTATAAGGTATGACTGATTAATACTGAAAAATTATAAATTGTTTAAATTCCGCTGAAAATAAGGCAAATTTTCAGCTCTGACGCCTTTTCAAGAAAACCAAGAAATGACACTATTTGTGAGCATCTGTTTTCTGTTATTTGAACACGGAGATATACTTTTTCTTCTATATTTTGAAAAGTCTTCCCTAGGAGCATGTGTTACTGTTTGTTTTGAAAAATCGTTGAAATTCGGTATATCAGAAATGTTGACCTTAACTTGGATGATTTTCGTTATTTTTGTGTAAAATCTAGAAAATTTTAAATGATCGGTGAAGTTGGTAGCTAAGGTAGCACTTTATCAAATTCTACTTTTATATAAAGTTTCTAACCTGTTTTATTGTATAATAACAAAGAAAAGTAAAATAAAAATCAAATGAGTGCATTTCAACACTTTTTTTATTTTCTTTACAAATGTGCTATTTTAGCAAGAAATTTCCGGCATGTTTTACCCAGTTTTCAAATATGCATAAATCTAGATTTTTATAACGGACCTATTAATTTTCCTTCATAAAATGAGTAAGTGACATGAATACTATATTTTCATATGGTTATCATAAAATCGTTGAAATTCCTTCATTCAGAAATGACATGCCTTAAAACGCTCTCTAATTGGTCGAACGTTGTTTCATTAACCAATCCTATCGATCCTTTTAAATGCTACTTTGGTAAATGGAATATGACGGACGATTTTAAAAGTTACTTAGGACGATCCAATCTCTTTTCGTCTCCCGTGTGGGAACATTTTTGATTCTCCGAGATGACAAATATGGATAATGACCACATCCCAATACGTAATACAAAATCGATAATTCAGAAAATCATAAACCGAAGGTATACAAAACCAGGATAAAACAAGAACCAAAACAAAGAAAAACCTCCACCATATGAAAAGAAGAGAACTCCCAACATGGGATTGAGACCAGGTGCCAGGAAGAGTCAGCATCTCCTGCTTGCATGTAACACCCGTCATTTCAATTAGGTAGAATTGTCACATCCGGTTACTTCCATTTCGGAAGATGCAAGTATATTTGATGGCTGGATGGTTCAAATTGTCTAAGACAGAATATCGTCCACCATTCTGGAGATTGGAACATCATAATGTACGATGAGTTCCCCATATCGACCGTAGAACTTCCTCAGTGACGAGGTTAGTCGGCACAAACGTAACCCTGGTCGAGAAGCTTATCTGAAAGACGCATAGCTCTCGGAACAAAATCTGTATATTTGGTACTTGATCTGGCATAGCGTATCAATTGAAATATGAACACGCCATAAGCAGGCGATGGGGATGTTGCTACTCAGAAAAGGAAAGTCTGAAATTGGAATTGTCACGTTTGCCATAGAGTGAGGTGTTCAAGTGACCATCAGTTTCGTAGGACAACATAATATCCAGATAGGATGCTGAATTATTTGTCTCTGTAGTGTCTTTGACTTCAAGCTCCGACGGATAGATTCTGCTGAGGTAATCCGCGAATTTTAGATTATTAATGGAGAGCACATCGTCTATGTATCCGTAAGTGAAGTTAAAGTTAGAAGCTACGTATCTGTTCTCTTCAGTCAGTCCAGACTGACAGAAGGACAAAATAATCGTTATATCCCCCTTCGCTCATAAATGGCCGAGGGTATAACAATTTATCCCTCAAGTTAAGAAAAATTAATTTAGATTAAGACCATTTTGAAATGGGAAGTGTTGACCTCTTTTGTACAATCAGGAGACGTTTACTGTCCCCGGGAACATGCATCTCATCTTTGTTCAATTTGCATTTGCAAGTTTTAAAAATAGGTTTAAAAGTTATCCTTGTTCTGTCGTCATATACTTTTACGTTACTTGAACGTTTCATTATTTCAAACGCTTTGCAAAATTTCGCAAGGAGAAAATATTAAGAAAAATGTTAGAAAACTCTAGAAAAATGTAACATGTACCATGTCATTTCTTAATTTTAACTAAATTGCAACGACTGACTTATTGATTCGTTCACGCACTTCAAAAATTTTGATGGATGTGCTTTCCATATTCTAAATGAATTTTTTTTATAAGGCAAAGAATAATATTTTACTGAAAAAAATTGATAAGATCGTAACCTTCCATCTGGAAATTCCTCCAACCAACTGTTGTTTTAATATTATTTCTATTAGATTCAAACATCTCTTTATATAACCAACAGTCGTTAAGGGTATTGTATGCAAACCGTAGGCATAATGGCTGGCTTGCACAGGTGCGGCTACAGGATCTGAGTGATGAGTTACTGAACTTATTCAGAATTTTCCCTGTTAATTTTCTATCGTCAAGCGAAGTATTCCTTATATAGAGAGTGTTCGTGATATAGGCAAATCCTGTACAAGCACAAACTAAATAGAACTCACAAATTAATAGTTTATATTTCAACATGGTCAGTGCTAGGTACATTTATACATGATAGGGTAGAAATAGTCATTTGAAATTATCCCCAACTTTATTTCTTTATCATTGAAGACATCTTGTCATCGTCTTCTAAACACTCACTGTTCTCTTCGTTTAACACACATCCATAGGAACACTTTCTTCATTGATTCTGTTTTAAAAACTTTTTTCAGTGCTACCGTTCACTTTTGGATAAGATACAAAATTCCAAGCTCCGACAGTATATACGATGTAAAATTATCAAATTAAATGTCAAAATATCTTTCAAGTTCATAATACAATGTGAAAATGACAAAAAGCTATGAATATCTAAGATGTCTTATAGCCGCTTCGTAATATTAAAATCCATTACAGAATTAGATCCTTAAGGCTGGTTTTTTTTAGCAGATTATCCCTTTTATAGTCAAGATGAAAGACAGCATTACATTCCAATTCTATTCTACCAATCAGCATTCTATAAATGTTTGATGAGTGACATAAAAATATATGTATTTTCTTTCTATAAACATAACAGAAGTACCCATCAGTTATCTAGTCTCATAGTCGAGACGGCAAGGCAAAATCAGTAGTTTTTCCACAGGAACGGTTGCGAGCTTCGGATAAATTCCGAAGTGCAATTCCGAAGTGAAATGAAATATTCATTTTCAAAATATCAACGAAAACCGAATGCGAAAGAAATCAATTGTATATTTACCAAGCAAAAAGGGAATCGCACCACTTATTCTTTATTCTATAGAATGTATTATGTAATCTATAGGTATTCTATTCTTTTCCACCATAAATCGTAAGTATACGAGTGACTTATTCTGTAAAACGCCAAACGAAGCCGACTTCATGATAAGACACATCGCAATGATGAAGACACTTGGTTCAAAACGCAATGCCACAAATTGGCCTTTAAGAACTCCGTTCACTCTTTTGAAATTATTAAAGACGTTAAACCAATCCAAATTAATATCAGAATGTCGAAGGATTCCAACTCTATACCTTCATGAAGAAAATTCCAAACCATTTCCATGCGCCAGACACGTGTTTCGAATATTAAATTATCATCAGTGATGCCAATTATCATCAGAAGATATATGTCTTCCGAAATGGAAGTAACCGGATGTGACAGTTCTACTGAATTGAAGCGGCGGATGTTGCATGCAACCAGGAGATGATTACTCTTCCTGAGCACCTGGTCTCACTCCCATATCGGGAGTTCGCTTCTTTTCATATGGTGGAGGTTTTTGTTTGTTTGCTTTGGTTCCTGTTTTATCCTGATTTTGTATGCCTTCTGTTCTGATTTTCTTAATTATTGATTCTGTGCCTTATACAGGGATATGGTCATCATCCATATTTGTCATGCTTCCAGCGGAGCCAACAAAAATAATTTTAGTAGCGCCTAAAGTATTTGATTTTTCGAAGTAAGATTTGTACATTTACATTACAGAGATTGCACGGCTTCAAATTTCCTGTAGGGTCGATCCAGTAGCACATCAAAATAAAATCTATGTTACAATAGCATTGGTAGGAAGGTGCTAAGATGTTAAACTCCTTTAATTTCAATGAGGGTTAGTATCCGAAATAGCAAAAATAAATATATATGATCTAACATTGATGAAAGGCCAAAACAATGCTTCCTTCAGATTGACAGAGCTGGAAAGAAGTGATTAATACACTTGACAAACATCAGGTCACGGGGAACGATTTTAACTGCTCCACACTGCAACTTGAAATAAGTGTCTATATCAATAATGTCGAAGGGTTCCAACTCTATACCTTCTTGAAGAAAATTTCAAACCAATTTCCATGCACCAGACACGCGTTTCGAATATTAAATTATCATCAGTGATGCTTCCAGCGGAGCAACCAAAAATAATTTCAGTAGCGCCCAATTAAATTTTTTGAAGTAAGATTTGTACATTTACATTTCAGAGAGTGCGTGGCTCCAGATTTCCTGTAGGGTCGATCCAGTAGCACATCCAAATAAAATCTTTGTTCAAAATAGCATTGGAGGGATGGTGCTAAGATGTTAAACTCCTTTAATTTCGATGATATCTATCGGTGAAATGGCGAGTTTCCGAAATAGCAAAAAATATATATGATGTCAAATTGATAAAAGGCCAAAACAAAGCTTCTTTCATGTGACAGAGCTGGAATGAAGTTATTAATACACTTGACAAACATCAGGTCACGGGGAACGATTTTAACTGCTCAACACTGCAACTTGAAATAAGTGTCTTTATCAATATTGTCGGAGGGTTCCAGAATTGCGATTTGTCTTTTTTTATCATGATACACAATTTACTTGGGTATAATTTTATGTAATTGCTTTAAATGACGTCATCAAAGAGAAAATTTCTTAGAAAAACATTCCAAACATCAAGTCTTTTGAAAATGACGTCCGTGCTTTGATATTTTTCTCTCTTAAATGTGTCGCAAAGTACAAATTACCCTACTGCAGCTAGTATCTTACCTTTTTTGCAAGCACAGTTTTCAGAAAGAATACTACGATATTGACAGGTCATTTTTACCTGCATTTTCAATGGTTTTTGACGTTCGTTTTCTGATTTTTCATTGAATTATTTCAATGCAATGTAAAAAAATCGGCAACAGATAAATAAGAATGTTTTTTTTTTCAACTATTTGAAACTTGTGGAGATAATAATGGACTTTTTAATAGCTATTCTCTGTAAGCATTTGCACTTTTATGAAGGACGCATGGCACGGCATGTCTCAGATTTTGATAAAATTTGTACATAAGGTTGGGTCTGACCCAAAAGTAAAAATTTATTAAAAATTTTCTTAATATCACATTCGGTTGCCATGGAAACGGACTTTGAATATTGAAAAAATGCATTTTTGGGCGTTTTTGAAGTCACATACATAATTTATGCAGCATAATCTAAAACAAACACTAATGAATTATCAGTACCCTATTATTGCTCTTTCAAGTTAAGTAATAATAATGTTGGGTTTATGGTCTTAGCTATATGTTTCCATAGCAACAACACAGGTATCCTATCAAAATAGTATTTTTGGCATTTTTTCAAAATTCAACGATAAATTGCTGATATTTTTGAGTTTTTTATGCAAATAAAACATAAGCATTTACATTGGGACAAAGTTTCTGTTCGTTGCTATGGCAACATGACCTCAAATCGCAAAAATGAAAGCAATTTTGGACAATATTTAGAGTCCTTTTTTTACTAGATAATTGAATTTTAATTCAAAGTGATGAAAATTAATTGATGTATTCAAGTAGATCTTTCATTACATGAAAGAATTCTTTTTAAATGTTAAGGAAATAGCCCGTTGCTATGGGAACGATTGTGTAAAATTGCACACAGACCCACTTTGAGTCCTTGCATACGGGCATCAAAAGTTAAGTAATCTGAAATTTTTAAAATCTAAAATAAAGTTTAGACTTTGCTTTATCTAATATGTAAAAAAGGTTGTGTAAGCCTGTTTCGTTTTTTGAGGAAAAGACTTCGAAAAACAACAAAAAATGCTTATTTTTGTAATGTATGGCCAATTTACTATAGCAACCATTAATTATCTGAAACTTTTTTATTATATTTTGATAGAGGGTTACTTGATCTTTATTGTTATTAAATTTGAACCTCCTGGGATTAATAATTACTGTTTTATGAAAATAATAAAAAATGGTTGCCATGGTAACATATGTTCCCCATAGCTTTTTCACGGTTTTTGAAAGAGCTCTTTGTGTTGGATATTTTCCAACAATTTTTATCTGTTCATCATGATGCAAATTTTTTTTAAATGACTCTGAAGTTGCAAAATAAGTAATATTCAAGACCATAGTTACCGTTGCCAAGGTAACTTATGTACATAGTAACAAGTGGGTTTATCTTGAATTTGCTCATTTTATATAATAAATCATATTTCCTTATTATATACCCATCAAGAGAGAAGAAAAATTTGAAAATACAAACAGCATTTTGAAATCAATATATCAAAATTAGCTAATTATGTTGTCATGGTAACCAGCCTTTTTACAATATCAGACACTACTAGTGAGCTTATTTAAAATTTTATGTCCTAATCTTTAGGATGCATAAAAATCTTCCATTGATGTCACATACAGACCAAATTATAGAGCTTCAAATTAGCTCAATTTTGCCAATTTTTCAACTTTATAGGCCGTTGCCATGGTAACCAGATGACCTAGAATTAATTTTTTTGTCAAATTTTCCATTTTTCATTGGTCCCTACTTATGTGTGGAATTTCATGAAAATCGGAGACCATGCGTGCCGAAATTGTTTAAATGCTTACAGAGAATTGCTATTAATAAAAAAAATATAGCTTTTCATTTGAACAATTCGCTTATGTAATAGCTTGCCTTTGTCGTAGTTACATAAAGCACTTTTATTGATCAGCTATCTTCTTTTACGCCATGCTAGAATCAATTTAAGGTAGAGTATCCCTCAGGTCAGAATTGCTTGTAATATTTTGCCTGGATACCTTATTTTTTATCTTCAGAATATTGTCCACATTATCAAACTAGTATGGTTGTTGGAAAAGAAACATTTGTAGTTACATTTTATCACCTCTGAAAAGGTATTTTTCTTACTTTTCCAATAGGCTCCAATGTTAAAGTTCAAACGGCTCAGGTTCTCGGTATCATCATGAAACCACGAGTTATATTTTGTTTTTATATTGGGTCTAACATAAGCTTTGAATTTATGGAAATGAAAATATTGTAAAAGTTGTTACTTGGGAAATATGAGCATCTGAGACCTGAGGGATGCTCTACCTTAAGGGTCCATAAAATGTTTCAAAAAGTTTATTTGATGTTTAATAGAGCTATTACCTTGTCGCCGGGTTCTCTGGTATTAGGTGATTAGTATTTCTACGATAAATACCACAATCTAATTAATTATATGTTTGCTAAACCCATGTCAGATATGCCTTGGACTTTGTATCAAGCTTATTTTGTCTAGTATAACGATGAACAATTTTTCTTGTAGAACAATAAAAATAGGCCCTGTGCAGCCATTTTAGAACAAATTAATACTCGAACATTGGTACCAGCCAGCCGGGAGTCTGGCAAAATAAGAATTCATTTGCTCACACCAACCAAAACTGGCAGAGTCTTGGTCTAGTAGTTACGGCGTCCGGCAAGGGACCGAAGTGTTGCTGGTAAGAGTCTCACAAGGACTTAGGGTCGACCGATACATAAACGTTTATGTTATGTGTTTATACACCCTTATGTCTGCGAAATGTTAATATGTCCGTTTTGCTTTTACAAAAATAAGCACAAGGAGGTCATTAGACATTCTAAGTTTACTCGCCCTGAGCACCTGGTCTCACTTCGGACTGTTGTTCATTCGGGGGTTCGCAACCGTTTCGACGGGAATTCTCACGATTATGCTTTGCCTTCTCGACTTTGAGACTGAATAACGGTTAGGTACTTCTTTGATGTTTATCGATGTACTTTCTGTGGGTAGCACTTAGACAAAAATTTGGATGGGCTTTTGGATTCCTTTTGGTCCTTCCAACTTGGTCACTATACTTGTATTAAATATGTTACATTATTCATGTGATATATGATAATTATTAGTACGTCACGTTTAAACAGCGCAACCTACAATATATTCTACAATGCTTACATTTGAGATGGTTCATTAGATAAGTTGTCCTTCGTGTTTCTGTGGAGCTTGTGTCGTTGTCTCTGTCTGTTAGTCCTTCGTGTTTCTGTGGGGCTGTGTCGTTGTCTCCGTCTGTTAGTCCTTCGTGTTTCTGTGGGACTGTGTCGTTGTCTCCGTCTGTTTGTCCTTCGTGTTTCTGTGGGGCTGTGTCGTTGTCTCCGTCTGTTAGTCCTTCGTCTTTCTGTGGGGCTGTGTCGTTGTCTACGTTTATTTGTCCTTCGTGTTTCTGTGTAGCTGTGTCGTTGTTTCCGTCTGTTTGTCCTTCGTGTTTCTGTGGGGCTGTGTCGCTGTCTCCGTCTGTTAGTCCTATTTTCTTTTCGCGTAAGGAAGCACTGTTTTCGTAAGCCTTTCCATTGTGATTTCTGGAATTTGGTTTTTGTGTTTGACTCTCATTCATTGATCATTCATATTTCATGTCTTGGTGCAGTTGCTTTGAATGTTTGTGAAACCTGTTGTGCGACTCACTGTCTCCCGATGTCGTTGTTTGCTCTCTTATAATGCAGTTGATCTCTTCCTTGTCATTTAAAGGATTTTGGAAAGTTTCATTTGCTCCTTTCATTGTCCTTTCTACGGTCCTGACACCAATTTTCCGAATGAACAAATGGTCCAATTTTCCGAGTAAGCAAATTACGGGCTTTATATTATGTTTAATTCTTTGGGCTCAGCATCTTATTATCTATGTATTAAGCTATGGACATGTTACTTTACGTTTAAATTGAATATTTATGATATACGTATTACTTTTGATTTAACATAAATTAAATCACTGAAATTAAAAAAAAAAAAAACAGCTGAAATTGTCTCATTTGCAAAAGAATGAAAACGTGTTCTTATTGGTAGGCGGGATTGTGGGTACAACAACCCGTAACGTGCCCCTGAAATGCCGACATTGTACTCTCCTTTTCTTTTCACTCACACAGGTCAAATACACAACAATTTAGAAATTTAGAAAATTTAGAAAATTTAGAAAAAAAGTGCAAACTTCCAAATGATATTAATTTTCAGAATGAACGCCACTTTTACGAGAAATGGTCTAGAAAATTGATAAAAACCTATGGCGGAATTGCGAGAAAAGCTCTCTCTCAACTTTCTATCCAAACATTACGATTTTGAGACGTTGTTGTATCACTTTAAAACTGCATACCCGTAACGACACACAATGTTAGACACCTATTCTAAAATATTATCTGTATGTAAATGTGATGTTGACATACCTGTTTTTAACAGGAATATGTACTTGTTTTAATGTTATTAGGGACAACAAGAGAAAGTCAGAGGATCGGAGATTCATTACAGAAATTGATTTACATTATCAATAAGGGTTTTCTTCAAATACCGTGTTCCTTAACCTTAGTTATCAGCATCCAATAATCCTTTGACATCCTTAGATCAAAAAAGACATAGTAATATGTCTCTACTTTGACTAGAATATATCTTGTAAGTTATATCATTTTGATTATATATGTTTGACATACATTTGACATACCTTGAAAGAAGGGAGGAGACCAACAGCAAAACACCAAAGAAGAAGTCTACATTTTATTGTTATCTAGACTCTCATTTCAATGTGCATCCTATTTCTAATTTGAAGTCTACATTTTATTGTTATCCACTCTCCTTTCAATGTGCAACCTTTTTTAATTATTCATGGTAGTGATATGAAGTGTTCAAAACGACTGCAAATCTCAATCAATTAAGTGTTTCTGATTTTTGTATCTTTTAATATGTCTTACGGTGAACTGATTTTGAGAGCGTGAACTGATTTTGAGACCACATGAGACAAAAGTTGGTCTCTGTAGTATGTCCGTCGTCCTTCTTTGTCGCCAATCGTCCTCGTCGTCGGCGTTATCCTTTAAAAGTTCCCTGAATGGCAGGGCATATTTTATGAAATATTCATGATCCCTATCGATGTTATTGCTTTTCGTTCGCATATGTCAATGAATGACACCAGTTCAGGGAAAAGTACCTTACAGTTGGTACACTCCATTCCCAATCTTCTTCTACAAGACCGAAGCACATATCCATCGACTTACTGAGAGCATAAGGATGATCTAGAAGAATATTTCACGAAGAGTACTTGCTTATGGTTCATTCTGTACATCAGCAGCACCAGCAGCAAAACCCCAAAACACCCACTACAAAAGCACAAAGCAGACACGCACAGAATGGTACGGAAATGGTACAAAAAAGGAGGGGATCTCCAATAACACCAGGTTGCAGCACCCACAGCAAAACCCCAAAACACAGAGCAGACAAGCACAGAAAGAGACGCAAAAGGGACAAGGAACGTCAAGCCACAACACAGAAACATCAAACACAAAGGACTACACATAAACCAACGAGACCAATGGGCAACCGGTGCCGACCTGGGACGGCCATCTGCCATGGAAATAGCAGAAGGTGTGGTTATCCTGGATTACGTGCGCACAACCATCCCACTTTTCCGATTACCGAGAGGTTTCAAAGAACGTTGTCATTATGAAATGATCAATGAAAGGTGAATTATGATCCTGCGTAGAAGACACTACAACTTAGTCATGTTAGAGAACGTAGTATAATTAAAACACTTCAAACATTGGTTCGCGGGGAATTGTATTGCCAACTCCACTCTGCAACACGAAACAAGTTTAGATATAAAACAAAGGAGGGAATCTCCAACAACACCAGGTTGCAGCACCCTCAGCAAAACCCCAAGACATGCAAAAACACAGAGCAGACAAGCACAGAAAGAGACGCAAAAGGGACAAGGAACGTCCGACGCACAACACAGAAACATCAAACACAAAGGACTACACATAAACCAACGAGAACAATGGACGGCCATCTGCCACGGAAATAGCAGAAGGCACAATTCAACGCCAAACATAGATGACTACGCATATACCAACGAGAGAAATGGGCAATCGGTGCCGACTTAGGACGGCAATCTACCAAGTAAGTAGCAGACGGTGTGGTTATCCTGGATTACGTGCGCACAACGATTACCAAGAGGTCTCGAAGAACGAATAATTGCGGTGTAAAACAACCTCCCTACTGTTAGATGACCACACACAAAGAAGACCGCAAAACACAGGGACCCAAGCTAAACAGGTGAATATGTTAATGGATATAAAAAAGGTCGTAAGTAATACAGTCCGTGCTCTGTCGGCTGTAAAGAGCTCAAATATGTTATCATCCTATTGACATTCAGAGAGGACAGGTGGTAGATGCCCGTTCTTCTCTAAAGAGATTTGGACAGGGCCCGCCATGGACTCCCATGAGACAGAGTTCAAGTCTTAATGATGTGCTGGTACAAGACTGTAGACTTGATTAAGTACCAAGCCTCGATCCGTATGGTGACAGTACGATCATATCCAAGGTATAAAAGGTGTTTGATTATTCTGACGCATTTTCGATGGTTATGATGTCTACCTTTGATCCTTCTTATTTTGTTAAATATGTCACCATAAAATGTAGGTTGTGAAATACCCAAAGCAATATACTCTGTTGCTTGTATGGGTCCGACAAAGAATTTCTACAGAACCAAAACAATATCTCGACAAACCGAAAGCATCAGAATAATCTAAACAGATATCGATGTTGCTTTTTCCATTGTTTGGATGCGTTTTGGCACATTTTTTTTTTCAAAAGCTATAGAATATAATTCAAATCTAAATGTTTTTTTTTCAAAGTCATCTTGTTATCCAGATAATCACACCATTTACTACAGACGTGATATATAGCCATCCTAACTTGGCACCTAATGCTCATTGTTCTCGTTGGTTAAGGTGTTACATTTTATGTTTTGTGCTTTGAGGTATTTGCTGTTCATTGTCCCTTTTGTGTTTATAATTGTCATGTGCTTTTCTACTCTGTGTTTTGCTTGATGGTGCTCAGTATTACCCTGTGGTAGTTGTTTACGAGCCATGTCCCTTCTTGAAGAATCGAATGGTCCATTAGTCAGAGTTGTTCTTCGTATATATAGGAAGTTGTGTTATTGTCTCCGTATGTTCTTCTTATTTTATTTTCTCGGTATAACGTTCTGCGGTCATTTTCACAAAAATACTTACGATAAATATGAGAATTTGTCGTAACTTTCAAGTATATATATTTCTAAAAATCCACATTCAATATTAAAATCTTATGCCACATTTTGGATATTTCAGTAGTTAACAAAACAAAACTGTTTGAATATTGTGATTTATTTGACTTAGATATGATGAACTGAAATGACAAATATGGATAATGACCATATCCCCGTATACAGCACAAAATCGATAATTCAGAAAATCAGAAACCGACGGCATACAAATTCAGGAAAAAACAGGAACCAAAGCAAACAAAAACAAAAACCCTCAACCACATGAAAAGAAGCGAACTCCCGATATGGGAATGAGACCAGGTACCCAGAAAGAGTAAGCATCTCCTGCTTTCATACAACACCCGCCGCTTCAATTCGGTAGAACCGTCACATTCGGTTACTTCCATTTCGGAAGACATAGAGTACAATCTTTGGTTGGATGGTTCAAATGGTCTATGACTGAATATCATCCACCATTCTGGAGAGTGGGACATCATAGTGTATGACGAATTCCCCATATCGACTGTAGAAATTCCTCAGTGACGATGTTAGTCGGTCACAAACATATCCCTGACTGAGAAGCTTATCTGAAAGACGCCTAGCTCTCAGAACAAAATCCGTAAATTTGGTACTTGCTCTGGCATCGCGTATCAACTGAGATATGAACACGCCATAAGCAGACGATGAAGGGATGTTGCTACTCAGAAATCCCCTCCTTTCAGAAAAGAAAGTTTGTAATGCTGAAATTGAAGTCGTCATGTTTGTCATAGAGTGAAGTGTTCATGTTCATGTTCAAGTTTATCGTAAGAATTTTTGTGAAAACGGCCGCTGTTTTAAATTTTGTAAAGAATTTGCAAACCTCTACTGTTGAATTTGGAATCTGTTTGACCTTCTTAAGTCGTAACTGGAAATTATCTTCAACGAACCCCACTAGATTCCTTCAAAGCATAATGGAAAAAATGTCTACGGGAAATCTCCATGTTAATTTCATGCCGCGGCCAAATCGCTCTCCGTGTCGACAATATTTAAAAGCAGTGACCGTCGTCACGCTTTTTTAGCGATTCTAATATGAGAATCTCCGTTGACTTTTTATTTTCCGTCCTATATCTAACATGATTGATGTACAGCCAAACACAATGGTATTTTGTGTTATATCTCATACGACTGAAGAACAAGACATTAGCAGTTTCAGATAATAGATGAAAATAGCATCGACTTAATTCAGTAACACTACTCTTAGCAAAACCAATGTCTACAATTAATGTATAAGAGATAAGCACCATAATATGGTGAACTGTGTGTGGTCTACGGATTCATCAAGAAGTACGACATGCACGTTGTAAGTACATGCAACGCAATTGTCGAAAGGGAGATCGAAGTACATTAAGAGCACTTGTTAGTGCATCACCGTAAATATTGCATGGAAGAAGAACGGAGATTGTGCATTGTACGCACGTTGCACGCATATTGTCAGTACGTACAACGCAATTTCCACGCAAGCAACAAATGATACACAAAACCGCTCATATAACCGAGCGTGCGACGTGCGTTGACGTACTCTTCTAATATTGTCACTTCCTTCCTACCATCTTCATAAAATAAACGCAAGCCCGTAGCCTCGCAAAGTAACACACGCGGGTTGTTTCCAGGGCTTTAGGTAAACATAATATATAACTCACTTGATTTGCATATCGCATCCGACCATGTTCAAACTACAAAGACTACGAACACGGCGACTTCTCAAGAAGCAATTCTAACAGGGGTACATTTGCGAGTGCCTTCCTTTAATGTGTTGTCATGAAAGTTTGATGTTTTTGTACGTCTAATTCGATTGTTTGTATGATGTTCTGGTAATATATGTCGTGTAATTTTGTGGTTTGTAGTTTTTGTCTGATGTCATTTACGTATTACTTTCTGGGTTTGTTTCGCTGGGTTGATGCAGGGTGGTCATGCTGGAGATCATCCCCTTTTCTTTATTCTTTCTCTTACAAATCCTTTATATGGATGATAAAATGTTGAAGTGTAAAAGAAAAATGATTAAACAAAATGTTTTTCATAAAAAAACAGATGTCTCCCCCCTCCCTCTAAGTTACTTTGACCTTAGACCAAAATGCAAAATGATGTGAAACCTTTGAGTCATGGGCAACATCATACTAAACCATGAAAGTGATTCATTACATTGTTTGAGGTAAAGCCCAAACATGATTGGCATACACAATTTCATTATAAGCATATTTAAAGAAATTGACTTCGGTCACATGACCTTGGATATAGGTGACCTGAAAACTACACTCATTGACGAAGGTTAAGTGCCCGAAAGATTCATGTCTGGTCCATGCTGCAAACTTATCTGCTTTTAAATGATGCTATTGAATTTGAAGACGTTTAACATTGTATGGATCATGAGCAACAAAAAACTGAATTAGTGATTGGATACACGGTTCAAAATATAAAGCCTAAACATTATAAGCATAGACAATTTCAGCCTGGACATGCTTAGCATATACAATTTCATTACCAAAGTAAGAAGCTACCTTAACTATGTGACCTTGGGACAATGTGATAAGAAACATTTAGTCCTTAGAAACAACATACTAAAATATGAAAACAATTGTAAGAAGGGTTCAGGAGATATAGCCCAGACAATATTAGTACGTACACTTTCATTAAAAAGAACTAAATGATCTTGACCTTGGGCACATGACCTTGGGTCAAGATGATAAGAAACCCTCCAATCCTGAGCAACAGCATACTATAGTATAAGAGTGATCCAGTATACGATTCCACAGATATAGCCCAGACTCAATAGCATTTACAATTTCATCAAAAAATGTAATACTTGACCTTGGATCGAGGAGTGTATAAAATACATGTATGACGTGATCCGATCAAGGTTCAAAAGATTAAGCCTGGACATAATACATGTAACAATTACAATTTCATTTAAAATATACTAAGTGACCTTGACCTTGGTCACGTGACCTTGGGTCAAGGTGGTGTGAAACATTCGGGTCATAAGCAACAACATACTAAAATATGAAAGTGATCAGGCAAACAGTTCAAGAGATATAGCCCGGACAAGAATGTATGCATAATTTCATTAAAAATGCACTAAGTGACCTTGACCTTGGTCACATGACCTTTGGTCAAGGTGATGTGAAACCTTCGGGTCATAAGCAACAACATACTAAAATAGTAAAGTGATCCGGCAAACGGTTCAAGAGATATAGCCCGGACAGGAATGTATGCATAATTTCATTAAAAAATGCACTAAGTGACCTTGACCTTGGTCACATGACCTTTGGTCAAGGTGATGTGAAACCTTCGGGTCATAAGCAACAACATACTAAAATATGAAAGTGATCCGGCAAACGGTGAAAGATATAGAGCCGGACAGGAATGTATGCATAATTTCATTAAAAATGCACTAAGTAACCTTGACCTTGGTCACATGACCTTGTGTCAAGGTGATGTGAAACCTTCGGGTCATAAGCAACAACATACTAAAATATGAAAGTGATCCGGCAAACGGTTCAAGAGATATAGCCCGGACAGGAATGTATGCATAATTTCATTAAAAATGCACTAAGTGACCTTGACCTTGGTCACGTGACCTTGGGTCAAGGTGATGTGAAACATTCGGGTCATAAGCAACAACATACTAAAATATGAAAGTGATCAGGCAAACAGTTCAAGAGATATAGCCCGGACAAGAATGTATGCATAATTTCATTAAAAATGCACTAAGTGACCTTGACCTTGGTCACATGACCTTGGTCAAGGTGATGTGAAACCTTCGGGTCATAAGCAACAACATACTAAAATATGAAAGTGATCCGGCAAACGGTTCAAGAGATATAGCCCGGACAGGAATGTATGCATAATTTCATTAAAAATGCACTAAGTGACCTTGACCTTGGTCAAGTGACCTTTGGTCAAGGTGATGTGAAACCTTCGGGTCATAAGCAACAACATACTAAAATATGAAAGTGATCCGGCAAACGGTTCAAGAGATATAGCCCGGACAGGAATGTATGCATAATTTCATTAAAAATGCACTAAGTGACCTTGACCTTGGTCTCGTGACCTTGGGTCAAGGTGATGTGAAACCTTCGGGTCATAAGCAACAACATACTAAAATAGTAAAGTGATCCGGCAAACGGTTCAAGAGATATAGCCCGGACAGGAATGTATGCATAATTTCATTAAAAATGCACTAAGTGACCTTGACCTTGGTCACGTGACCTTGGGTCAAGGTGATGTGAAACCTTCGGGTCATAAGCAACAACAGACTAAAATATGAAAGTGATCAACAAACGGTTCAAGCGATATAGCCCGGACAGGAATGTATGCATAATTTCATTAAAAAATGCACTAAGTGACCTTGACCTTGGTCTCATGACCTTGGGTCAAGGTGATGTGAAACCTTCGGGTCATAAGCAACAACATACTAAAATATGAAAGTGATCCGGCAAACGGTTCAAGAAATATAGCCCGGACAAGAATGTATGCATAATTTCATTAAAAATGCACTACATTGTAACTTACCTTGACCTTGGTCACATGACCTTGGGTCAAGGTGATGTGAAACATTCGGGTTATAAGCAACAACATACTAAAATATGAAAGTGATCCGGCAAATGGTTCAAGAAATATAGCCCGGACAAGAATGTATGCATAATTTCATTAAAAATGCACTACATTGTAACTTACCTTGACCTTGGTCACATGACCTTGGGTCAAGGTGATGTGAAACATTCGGGTTATAAGCAACAACATACTAAAATATGAAAGTGATCCGGCAAACGGTTCAAGAGATATAGCCCGGACAAGAATGTATGCATAATTTCATTAAAAATGCATTAAGTGACCTTGACCTTGGTCACATGACCTTTGATCAAGGTGATGTGAAACCTTCGGGTCTTAAGCAACAACATACTAAAAGATGAAAGTGATCAGGCAAACGGTTCAAGAGATTTACCCCGGACAGGAATGTATGCATAATTTCATTAAAAATGCATTAAGTGACCTTCACCTTGGTCACATGACCTTGGGTAAAGGTGATGTGAAACCTTCGGGTCATAAGCAACAACATACTAAAATATGAAAGTGATCAGGCAAACGGTTCAAGAGATATCGCCCGGACAGAAATGTATGCATAATTTCATTAAAAATACACTAAGTGACCTTTACATTGGTCACATGACCTTGTGTTAAGGTGATGTGAAACCTTCGGGTCATAAGCAACAACATACTAAAATATGAAAGTGATCCGGCAAACGGTTCAAGAGATATAGCCCGGACAGGAATGTATGCATAATTTCATTAAAAAATGCACTAAGTGACCTTGACCTTGGTCACATGACCTTGGGTCAAGGTGATGTGAAACCTTCGGGTCATAAGCAACAACATACTAAAATATGAAAGTGATCAGGCAAACGGTTCAAGAGATATAGCCCGGACAGGAATGTATGCATAATTTCATTAAAAATACACTAAGTGACCTTGACCTTGGTCACATGACCTTGTTTTAAGGTGATGTGAAACCTTCGGGTCATAAGCAACAACATACTAAAATATGAAAGTGATCCGGCAAACGGTTAAAGATATAGAGCCGGACAGGAATGTATGCATAATTTCATTAAAAATGCACTAAGTGACCTTGACCTTGGTCACATGACCTTGTGTCAAGGTGATGTGAAACCTTCGGGTCATAAGCAACAACATACTAAAATATGAAAGTGATCCGGCAAACGGTTCAAGAGATATAGCCCGGACAGGAATGTATGCATAATTTCATTAAAAATGCACTAAGTGACCTTGACCTTGGCCACGTGACCTTGTGTCAAGGTGATGTGAAACCTTCGGGTCATAAGCAACAACATACTAAAATATGAAAGTGATCCGGCAAACGGTTCAAGAGATATAGCCCGGACAGGAATGTATGCATAATTTCATTAAAAATGCACTAAGTGACCTTGACCTTGGTCACATGACCTTGGGTCAAGGTGATGTGAAACCTTCGGGTCATAAGCAACAACATACTAAAATATGAAAGTGATCAACAAACGGTTCAAGAGATATAGCCTGGACAGGAATGTATGCATAATTTCATTAAAAAATGCACTAAGTGACCTTGACCTTGGTCACATGACCTTGGGTCAAGGTGATGTGAAACCTTCGGGTCATAAGCAACAACATACTAAAATATGAAAGTGATCCGGCAAACGGTTCAAGAAATATAGCCCGGATAAGAATGTATGCATAATTTCATTAAAAATGCACTACATTGTAACTGACCTTGACCTTGGTCACATGACCTTGGGTCAAGGTGATGTGAAACATTCGGGTTATAAGCAACAACATACTAAAATATGAAAGTGATCCGGCAAATGGTTCAAGAGATATAGCCCGGACAGGAATGTATGCATAATTTCATTAAAAATGCATTAAGTGACCTTGACCTTGGTCACATGACCTTTGTTCAAGGTGATGTGAAACCTTCGGGTCATAAGCAACAACATACTAAAATATGAAAGTGATCAGGCAAACGGTTCAAGAGATATATCCCGAACAGGAATGTATGCATAATTTCATTAAAAATACACTAAGTGACCTTGACCTTATTCACATGACCTTGTGTTAAGGTGATGTGAAATTTTCGGGTCATAAGCAACAACATACTAAAATAGTAAAGTGATCCGGCAAACGGTTCAAGAGATATAGCCCGGACAGGAATGTATGCATAATTTCATTAAAAAATGCACTAAGTGACCTTGACCTTGGTCACATGACCTTGGGTCAAGGTGATGTGAAACCTTCGGGTCATAAGCAACAACATACTAAAATATGAAAGTGATCCGGCAAACGGTGAAAGATATAGAGCCGGACAGGAATGTATGCATAATTTCATTAAAATGCACTAAGTAACCTTGACCTTGGTCTCATGACCTTTGGTCAAGGTGATGTGAAACCTTCGGGTCATAAGCAACAACATACTAAAATATGAAAGTGATCAACAAACGGTTCAAGAGATTTACCCCGGACAGGAATGTATGCATAATTTCATTAAAAATGCATTAAGTGACCTTCACCTTGGTCACATGACCTTGGGTAAAGGTGATGTGAAACCTTCGGGTCATAAGCAACAACATACTAAAATATGAAAGTGATCAGGCAAACGGTTCAAGAGATATCGCCCGGACAGGAATGTATGCATAATTTCATTAAAAATACACTAAGTGACCTTGACATTGGTCACATGACCTTGTGTTAAGGTGATGTGAAACCTTCGGGTCATAAGCAACAACATACTAAAATATGAAAGTGATCCGGCAAACGGTTAAAGAGATATAGCCCGGACAGGAATGTATGCATAATTTCATTAAAAAATGCACTAAGTGCCCTTGACCTTGGTCACATGACCTTGGGTCAAGGTGATGTGAAACCTTCGGGTCATAAGCAACAACATACTAAAATATGAAAGTGATCAGGCAAACGGTTCAAGAGATATAGCCCGGACAGGAATGTATGCATAATTTCATTAAAAATACACTAAGTGACCTTGACCTTGGTCACATGACCTTGTGTTAAGGTGATGTGAAACCTTCGGGTCATAAGCAACAACATACTTAAATATGAAAGTGATCCGGCAAACGGTTAAAGATATAGAGCCGGACAGGAATGTATGCATAATTTCATTAAAAATGCACTAAGTGACCTTGACCTTGGTCACATGACCTTATGTCAAGGTGACGTGAAACCTTCGGGTCAAAAGCAACAACATACTAAAATATGAAAGTGATCCGGCAAACGGTTCAAGAGATATAGCCCGGACAGGAATGTATGCATAATTTCATTAAAAATGCACTAAGTGACCTTGACCTTGGTCACGTGACCTTGGGTCAAGGTGATGTGAAACCTTCGGGTCATAAGCAACAACATACTAAAATATGAAAGTGATCCGGCAAACGGTTCAAGAAATATAGCCCGGACAAGAATGTATGCATAATTTCATTAAAAATGCACTACATTGTAACTGACCTTGACCTTGGTCACATGACCTTGGGTCAAGGTGATGTGAAACATTCGGGTTATAAGCAACAACATACTAAAATATGAAAGTGATCCGGCAAACGGTTCAAGAGATATAGCCCGGACAGGAATGTATGCATAATTTCATTAAAAATGCATTAAGTGACCTTGACCTTGGTCACATGACCTTTGATCAAGGTGATGTGAAACCTTCGGGTCATAAGCAACAACATACTAAAAGATGAAAGTGATCAGGCAAACGGTTCAAGAGATATAGACCGGACAGGAATGTATGCATAATTTCATTAAAAATGCATTAAGTGACCTTCACCTTGGTCACATGACCTTGGGTAAAGGTGTTGTGAAACCTTCGGGTCATAAGCAACAACATACTAAAATATGAAAGTGATCCGGCAAACGGTTCAAGAGATATCGCCCGGACAGGAATGTATGCATAATTTCATTAAAAATGCACTAAGTGACCTTGACATTGGTCACATGACCTTGTGTTAAGGTGATGTGAAACCTTCGGGTCATAAGCAAGAACATACTTAAATATGAAAGTGATCCGGCAAACGGTTAAAGAGATATAGCCCGGACAGGAATGTATGCATAATTTCATTAAAAATGCATTAAGTGACCTTGACCTTGGTCACATGACCTTGTGTTAAGGTGATGTGAAACCTTCGGGTCATAAGCAACAACATACTAAAATATGAAAGTGATCCGGCAAACGGTTAAAGTTATAGAGCCGGACAGGAATGTATGCATAATTTCATTAAAAATGCACTAAGTGACTTTGACCTTGGTCACATGACCTTGTGTCAAGGTGATGTGAAACCTTCGGGTCATAAGCAACAACATACTAAAATATGAAAGTGATCCGGCGAACGGTTCAAGAAATATAGCCCGGACAGGAATGTATGCATAATTTCATTAAAAATGCACTAAGTGACCTTGACCTTGGTCACGTGACCTTGGGTCAAGGTGATGTGAAACATTCGGGTCATAAGCAACAACATAATAAAATATGAAAGTGATCCGGCAAACAGTTCAAGAGATATAGCCCGGACAGGAATGTATGCATAATTTCATTAAAAATGCACTAAGTGACCTTGACCTTGGTCACATGACCTTGTGTCAAGGTGATGTGAAACCTTCGGGTCATAAGCAACAACATACTAAAATATGAAAGTGATCCGGCGAACGGTTCAAGAGATATAGCCCGGACAGGAATGTATGCATAATTTCATTAAAAATGCACTAAGTGACCTTGACCTTGGTCACGTGACCTTGGGTCAAGGTGATGTGAAACATTCGGGTCATAAGCAACAACATACTAAAATATGAAAGTGATCCGGCAAACAGTTCAAGAGATATAGCCCGGACAGGAATGTATGCATAATTTCATTAAAAATGCACTAAGTGACCTTGACCTTGGTCACATGACCTAGGTCAAGGTGATGTGAAACCTTCGGGTCATAAGCAACAACATACTAAAATATGAAAGTGATCCGGCAAACGGTTCAAGAGATATAGCCCGAACAGGAATGTATGCATAATTTCATTAAAAATGCACTAAGTGACCTTGACCTTGGTCACATGACCTTGGGTCAAGGTGATGTGAAACATTCGGGTCATAAGCAACAACATACTAAAATATGAAAGTGATCCGCCAAACGGTTCAAGAAATATATCCCGGACAAGAATGTATGCATAATTTCATTAAAAATGCACTACATTGTAACTGACCTTGACCTTGGTCACATGACCTTGGGACAAGGTGATGTGAAACATTCGGGTTATAAGCAACAACATACTAAAATATGAAAGTGATCCGGCAAACGGTTCAAGAGATATAGCCCGGACAGGAATGTATGCATAATTTCATTAAAAATGCATTAAGTGACCTTGACCTTGGTCACATGACCTTTGTTCAAGGTGATGTGAAACCTTCGGGTCATAAGCAACAACATACTGAAATATGAAAGTGATCAGGCAAACGGTTCAAGAGATATATCCCGAACAGGAATGTATGCATAATTTCATTAAAAATACACTAAGTGACCTTGACCTTGGTCACATGACCTTGTGTTAAGGTGATGTTAAACCTTCGGGTCATAAGCAACAACATACTAAAATATGAAAGTGATCGGGCAAACGGTTCAAGAGATATAGCCCGAACAGGAATGTATGCATAATTTCATTAAAAATGCACTAAGTGACCTTGACCTTGGTCACATGACCTTTGGTCAAGGTGATGTGAAACCTTCAGGTCATAAGCAACAACATACATGTACTAAAATATGAAAGTGATCAGACAAACGGTTCAAGAGATATAGCCCGGACAGGAATGTATGCATAATTTCATTAAAAATACACTAAGTGACCATGACCTTGGTCACATGACCTTGGGTCAAGGTGATGTGAAACCTTCGGGTCATAAGCAACAACATACTAAAATATGAAAGTGATCCGGCAAACGGTTAAAGAGATATAGCCCGGACAGGAATGTATGCATAATTTCATTAAAAATGCACTAAGTGACCTTGACCTTGGTCACATGACCTTGGGTCAAGTTGATTTGAAACCTTCGGGTCATAAGCAACAACATACTAAAATATGAAAGTGATCCGGCAAACGGTTCAAGAGATATAGCCCGGACAGGAATGTATGCATAATTTCATTAAAAAATGCACTAAGTGACCTTGACCTTGGTCACATGACCTTTGGTCAAGTTGATGTGAAACCTTCGGGTCATAAGCAACAACATACTAAAATATGAAAGTGATCCGGCAAACGGTTAAAGAGATATAGCCCGGACAGGAATATATGCATAATTTCATTAAAAAATGCACTAAGTGACCTTGACCTTGGTCACATGACCTTTGGTCAAGGTGATGTGAAACCTTCGGGTCATGAGCAACAACATACTAAAATATGAAAGTGATCGGTCAAACGGTTCAGGAGATATAGCCCGGACACGATGTGTGACAGACGGACAGACAGACAGACGGACGACGAAGGCAAAACCAATAGGTCTCCTCCCCGTTGGGGGGGGGGAGACATAAATATATAACAATATTGACAGATATTTTTGTTTGAACAATCAATAAAAACGACGTGAGATACATTTAGCGATTATCACTCTTTCTTCACATAAGAATGGCTGATTGTTTAATCAAGCAAGAGAACATTACGTTTCTTCTTAGGTTTTACTCGTACCCTGTGAGTTGTCTAAAAGGCTCAACACTTACCAATGATGAAAGGTAATCTAATTGTGACGTCAAAGTAACATGGCCCTAGATGGCATGAAACGTTGTTCGAATTCTCTTTTTTCTTATGTTTAATGGAAGAAGAAATATATAATCAAGATTGAGTTAGGCATTAAACTTTAGACTCGTGACGGAATCTCTTCCATCGTTTCGGTTAGCTCCATTCGGGAAAAGAAATTTTCGTCATTCGTGTTATTCTTTATGTCTCACCCAGTAGCCAGTAGATCTTGAGAGAACCTATCCATCTTCGGCGATAAACTTATTTTAAACAGTCAATTTTTTATCTTCACATTCCATAGCATCTTTTTAAGAACTAAGAAATGTGCAGCATGGACCAGACATTTACGTTTCGGGTACTTAACTCTCGTCAGTGATCATCAATCTAAACAATGTAACATGACCAAAGAGTGTGAAAGGTATGATGTACAAAAATGTATCGGAAGATGTAGCAGGATGGGTGGGATATGATGGCTGTCGTTATCACCAAACAAGACATACTTACCTGATCTGTACATCAAAATGTACATCGAGACAATCACCGAATTTGACAGGTTTCTATGGAGCTGTTGCAACGGGTGTTGCATGCACTCAGGAGACGCTGACTCTCCCCGGGCACCTGGTCTCACTTCGGAATGCTGTCCATTCCGGGGTTTGCAACCGTTTCGATGGGAATTCTCACGGTTTCGCTTTGCTTGCCTTTTCGACTTTGAAACTGAATAAAGGTTAGGTACTTCTTTGATGTTTATGCTACAAATGAGTTAGAAAAGATGCTGACAAAAATCTCAAAAGCACTAACAATAGAGCACAAAATTGAGTATCGACGGACCCCTAGCAAGCTAGAGGTGGGACAAGGTGCCCGGGAGGAGTAAGCATCCCCTGTTGGCTAGCCGCACCCGCCGTCGACGTTCATGCACGAAAATAATCACAATTATAAAATGCATGCACTGTCTGAGGTTATGTCTATATAGAAAGTGCTATGGCGACCATGTCAGGGAAAGTATTCAAAAGACTCACGTCTTCGAAATTTCAAGAAATTTTGATAACATAATTGTTCGAATGCGTTGAAGAAACGATCAACCGAAGTTGATCGAACTAGGCTACATGTGCCCTCGGAGACTCCTGATCCACCAGCAGAAATCATATTCATATATTCAAGAAATGTTCCTTGATTCGAAAAAGACAAACATTTGAGTTAGGTGAATGAAGCTGACTTTCTTTATAGAAAAAAAGATTATTACTTCCTGTTTCTATTCAAGATGTGGGTAATTAATGATCATTTACTGAAAAATCTTTACATAAAAAGAATATATTTACAAACAGCAAGCACTAAACAAGAACAAAATCATATGGCCTTGGTAATTACGTCCTGATCTTTTTTTCTGAAAGTTTCCCTCCCGCAAAGCATGAAAATACGAATACATGATCACTGTAAAGGCATTGGGAAAGGAAGACTGCCTAAATCAGGGGAAAATATCTATCTTTAAGTGAAGTGAATAGAGCTGCTCTTTTATGAAAACAAATACGTAAGGCTTAGCGTGTTTAAGAGGATTGAAGAACTTTTTGAACTGCTTTTTGCCGAAAAAATATATCGAATCTTTGACTTTGTAAATATCAGAGTGCTATATATATATACACTCCATTGGAAGTTATGTGGTCCCGCTCCATTGGCGCCCATGTATAGACTTATAAAATCATCGATTGACTACCTGTGTATTGCGTATAGTATTGCCTTTGTTCACCTTTGTGTCAACGTTTCTATACAAAGCATGTCAAGTATGCTTAAGCCAGTATATCTGAGAAATTCTGAAATCGTTACTGACAAAAAGGCTCTAACAGATTTTGAACTACTAAGTCCTGTGCAGAAATGCACCTCGGAAATAAAATGTATACAGTAGGATCAGGGTTTGTGGAGAATTTATGTGAATACTACAGATAGCAGACAAAAACTTCTTACCGAAGGTTTCGATTTTCATAATAGCAACGTCAGCGTGTTCGAAACAAATCCGTTTTCAGCGGGTACTAATTCTCCAAATGACAAAGTATTGAGAATTACGGTAAAGGGGGTGGGTGCCTTTGTCAGTAGACGACGGCGAGATTGACATGCAAGTCGTTCTAACGAGCTCAATTAAATACGAAAACATCAGACATCCTGTTACACGTAAAATGACCAGTATTCTCAACGGAAACCGATTTGTTTATGCAAAACCACTTCCGGAGGGCTCGCATTTACCGAGATCTGCTCAATGCGCCGAGCTGAAATGTCTCATATTTCATAAAGGCCAGCCTTCCATAAAACGTACACCTCTCTGTACCAAATGCTGGGGTGAACTCTGGAAATTTCAATGTGATGAAGAGCAAAAATGTAGAATTTGCTTAAAAACTGGACACTATCCCGGGTCCGAAGAATGCAATGCATACGTTAGCGACCAAGGCAACGTTACATCTTTTGTGGGATAAAATATTCCTCTGTCAAATATCTTCCCATGTTCCATTAATGTCTTCGGTGTCACCCATCGGTCTGCAGAACATGCATATATGCATTTCAATATGTCATAGCGATAAGATGTGGTGAAATAGAAAAAGCCAAAACCATCAATGAATCTGAAACAATGCTTGATGCAAAACAAACGGGAAAGGGAATTCGATGTAATGATCAATTCTATGAGAAGCAAATCGAAGTAATGGAGGATATTTTGAAATTTGATCAAGTCACAGAGTTTAGAGAAATTATTGTGAAAAGTGAAATTGATACCATCTTTGCCGAATCTACGTTCTACGGACGACGATTTCTGGGGTACCGGCCTCAGTCAGAGGGGGACGGAACATACTGATCCAAAGCGGTGGCCCGGCAAAAACGTCATAGGCAGAATCTTACAAGAATTGATTAGTGAAGGGCGTTCTCGAAGCCGATCATGGTCGACCGTGACAACACCAAGGCATGCGCAGTCGCAACGTGAAATAACCGATATGCTTCAAAATGCGCACAAAGCAGAGAAGAATGATGTGTCGCCGAGAAAGTCGAGTCGTAACAGACGTACACATGCTCCCAAAATATTAAGTTCCAAAGCTGATGACTCTCGCAATCGCGGCTCCGGAAAAGAAAGCTCGCCGAATCACACCGACAACAAAAAGGACTGATTCGAAACGACCACTGACGAGGTTTCAAAACGAACTAGAAATATATTTGTCTAACGGACCTACGAATCTAGATACATTATATTGAGTGCATATTACACATTTTTCAAATTTTCTACTCTTTGATTTTTTTCCTTATTTGTTTTTTCTATTGTATACTTTAACTCAAAATTATATTTTATATGGAAAAATTTGACATCATTTCAGTGAATGTTCGAGGACTAAACTCGAACGAAAAAAGAACAAAATTATACGATTGGCTAAATGATACTAAAATTGATGTTATATTTCTACAGGAAACTCATTACATAGAAAACAATGTAGTTAAGTACGATGCAAGAAGGTTCGGAAAATCTTTCCATTGTTTCCGTGACTTGTCATTTAGTAGAGGTGTTACGATTCTGTTCAGAAAGGATTTAGATGTCAAGCTTATTGAAAAACACGTATCTGTTGACGGCAGAAAAATTTATCTTAAAGTTGAAATTGATGAAAAAGTATTTTCTCTAATCAATGTTTATGCACCTAATACAGAATAAGAAAGAACAATTTTCTTAACAAGATTAAACAATGTTTTGTTTACAAAAGGATTGTCTGAATCAGATAATATTATATTGTGTGGAGATTTTAACTGTTGAATTGATAACCATAAAAACCACAGCTCTAGAAAATTAAATAATATTGTATATACCTTTGAACTATACGATACATGGCAATCAAAATATCCAGAATTAAACGGATTTACATGGTGTAATTTACAAGATGTTCCAAGTAGTAGAATAGATTATGTTTTCATTAATAGAAATTTTGGTTTTGATATGAGAAAAATGTATATTAGAAGAATTCCAGGTAATTTGAGTGGTAAAAGAATGTCAGACCATAGAGTATTAAAGATTGTTTTTAAAGTAGATATTAATAAGAGAGGAAACGGATACTGGAAAATGAATAATTCACATTTATCTGATTTAAGATACAAGGAAGGCATAAAGAGTATAATTGGATAACTAAATGATAATGTTAAAATAAATTCCTGTGAAAAATGGGAAATGTTTAAAATAAAAGCAAGAGAATATTCCATCTCTTTCTCTAAAACGGTAAGAAAAACTTTGAACGAAAAAATTAATCAAATAGAAAAAAGAATTGAAAATGAAAATTCTCAGAACATAAATATGAACAATAAACGTGAACTCGAAGCAGAACTAGATGAATAATACAATGAAAAATTTAAAGGAGCATTAATTGGATCACGTGCTAAATGGATAACGGTAGGGGAAAAAAGTTCAAATTATTTTCATAACCTAGAAAAAAGTAGACAGAAGCAAAGTGTAATAAAAGAACCAAAATCTGGAAGTGAAAAGCTACAAAGTAACAGTGAAATTTTAGGATGTATGTGTGAATTTTATGAAGATCTATACTCTTCTAAAGGAATACCAGACGAGCAAATTGATGAATATTTAAATTCGGTAAATTTTGAAAATGTTCTTAGTGATAAAGATTCTGAAATTTGTGATCAATTCCCCTCTCTAGATGAATGTACAAATGCAGTAAATGACTTAAAGACAAACAAATCTCCCGGACAAGACGGACTGAGAAATGGGTTTTATAAATGTTTTTAGAATGATATAAAATTTATGTTTCATAATGCTCTTATGATCATATAAGAAAAAGAGAGAATGAGGTTTACCCAACAATTAGCAAGTATTTCACTGATACTTAAGAAAGGTGAAAAAACTGAATTAAAATACAGCTGAACTAATACAGATTATAAAATCATCACCTTTATATTTGCTAAAAGATTACGAAACACACTAGATTAAAGAATTCATAAAAATCAATCAGCATAAGGGAAGATATAAAGGAGAAAACGCCAGAATGATTTTAGATATTTTTGAATTTTGCCAAGAATCGAATTGTGAAGGAATTTTAATGTGTCTCGATTTCGAAAACGCTTTCGATTCGGTCGAATGGATTTTTTTATTAAAAACTTTAGAAAAATTCAAATTTAAAAGTAATTTCATAAAAGTTATTAAAATTTCATATACTAATCTAATATTTCGATTAAAAAACAACGGATGGATTTCAAAAACATGTAATATGAAAAAAAAGAATTAGACAAGGATGCCCTATTTCTGCAATACTCTACCTTTATGTACCAAATGTTTTTGCTTTAAAATTGATAAATAACGATGATATATAAGGAATAAAATTAACAGAAGAAAGAAAGGAATATAAACATGTGCATCATGCAGATGATCTGACCCTTTTCTTGAAAAACATTGAATCAGTTATAGAAGCGATAAAAACTTTTAGTGATTTTTGCAATCATGCTGGATCAAATTTGAATATTAATAAATCTGAATGTATTTTATTAGGAGACTTATCAAAATTAGACAAAACTGATGTAGTTGGTATAAAAGTTAATACAGATGGTATAAAATGTTTAGGAATTTACGTTGGACATGATCAAGAAAAATCTTATAAAAGAAATGGGAACGATAAATGTCAAAATATGCAAAAACTTTTCGAGTCCTGGAAAAAAAGAGAGAAATTACCATTTTTTGGAGAAAAAGAAATAATAAATGTTCTATTCCTCAGTTTTCCCATCACCTAATGCTGATACAATAAAAATTATTAATAAAATGATATTTAATTTCTTATGGGATTCCAAAGATACAATTAAAAAAAAACAATTATTGGAAATATAAGTAAAGGAGGAACAGGAGTTACAGATATTGACTTAAAATTCAAAGCATTAAAAGCTACATGGCTTGTTAGATTGATTAAAAAAATTGTGTCAACAGAGAAATAATTGTTAAGATACTGAAATCCTACAATGTTGATTTTGAATATGTAATAAAAATGAATACTACTGATATCGAAGAATTTAAAAGTTTAAGAAAATAATCCATATTTTACAAAGAAGTTTTAATAAGTTTTAATCGATGTAAACACCTTTTATCTATTGATAAAATGAATTCTAAAGATATTCTCCAGGAACCTTTATGGAACAATAAATATTTCAAAAACAAAGGAAAATCAATTTATTTTAAATCTTGGATAAAAGGCGGAATAAGATATGTAAAGGACATATTTGATAAAGATGGACTGAAGTGTACAAACAAAATAGAAAGACAATTATGTAATAAAACAAATTGGCTTTGCAAATATGCAATAATTTCAAAAATTTTCAGAAATTCAATAAAGCACATAAAACCATCAGAAGACGGAATACATAAATATAGATAATAAAAGGTTTTTTTATTTTCATGATAAATATTCTTACATCGAAGACCAAAAATGTATATTCTTTTATGAAATATTATTAAATGATAAATTTGAATTCCCTAGATACCACAAATATTATGAAAAAAAAAAAATTCGAAAGTTGTCAGAGTTATTTGAAAAATATATATAATCATAAGATCATATTAGCGTTAGATAAAATATTTTAGAATTTAATTATAAGCTGTTACAAAATATGCTATGTTGAAGAAAACAAATGTTTCAGTGGAAGAGAGAAAGTACAGAAAATTGTGTGCATTGTAATGAAACAGAAGATATTCAACATTTATTTTTTTCATATAAAAATGTTAAAAATATATGGCTTGCTTAAGGACTTATTTTGCAAATGAACATAAGATGGAACCATACTCTAATTGGTTTTTATTTAGAAGAGAACAAAAAAATAAAATTATTCAATAATCTTATATCGTATGAATTAAAGAAGATCCTGACGATTATCTCTACAGCACTCACAATAGAGCACAAAATTTAACATCGACGGACCCCTAGCAAGCTAAAGGTGGGACCAGGTGCCCGGGAGGAGTAAGCATCCCCTGTTGGCTAGCCGCACCCGCCGTCGATGTTAATGAAACATGGAAATGAAAATATATAAAATTCATGCATTCGTATGTTGCACTGAAAATTTATAAATACAAAATGTTTTGCAGATGGAATAATATAGATGAAGAAGAATACAATATCAATAAAGCCTACGCTCACGCAAAAAGATACGCCCGTTGGGATTTTTTTCACAACAACAAAATATCTAAGTCCTATAACTCCATAAGGACATGAACCTGAAAATCGAAAGGCGGCTTCCTCTTCAAAGTCTGATCACAATGTACAAATATCATGAAAATCTGTTGACGCATATTCAAGCTATTGCGTTCCATGCACCTATATTTTGCCCTAAGCTTAACATGTATGTGTATATAAACCCCCCCCCCCCCCCCCAATTACATATAATTTCTGGATATTGTGACAAAAAATTTAAGAATCCGTTATATATGTGAAAGAACATCCTTTCTACTTGAAGTATACAAAAATTAAAAACATTTTGACCAGAAATGGATTTTTAAAGAATTTTTAACTATTTTAGTATATTTTTACATTGTATCTAAAATATCCAAGTCCCATAACTCCGTAACGACAAGTCCGATGAACCTGAAAATAATAAGGCGGCTTCTTCTTCAAAGTCTGATCACAATGTAGAAATATCATGTAAATCCGTTGACGCATATTCAAGTTATTGCGTTCCATGCGCCTATATTTTGCACTTAGCTTAACATGTTTGTGCATATAACACCCCCCCCCCTCCCATTACAAATATCTCAGTGATGCGACCAGAAAAATAAAAACTCGTTACATATGTCAAAGAGCATCCTTTCTACCTTAAGTATACAAAATTTCAAAACATTTCGATCAAAAATAGATTTTTAAATAATTTTTAACTATTTTAGTATATTTTCACTGTATTTTAAGATATCTAAGTCCCATAACTCTGTAACGACAAATCGAATGAACCTGAAAATCCAAAGGCGGCTTTCTCTCCACAATCTAAACATAATGCATGAATATCATGAAAATCTGTTGACGCATATTCAAGTTATTGCGTTCCATGCGCCTATATTTTGCCCTTAGCTTAATATGAATGTGCATATACCCCCCCCCCTTCCCATTTCACACAATATCTCGATTATGCGACAAAAAAAATTAAAAAGCCGCTACATATGTGAAAAAACATCCTTTTTACTTGAAGAATTCAAAATTTCAAAACATTTCGATTAGAAATAGATTTTTAATAATTTTTTAACTATTTCAGTATATTTTCACTGTATTTTTAAAATCTAAGTCCCTTAACTCTGTAACGACAAGTTGGATGAACCGGAAAATCGAAAGGCGGCTTCCTCTCCACAGTCCAATCATAATGTATGAATTTCGTGAAAATCCGTTGACTCATAATCAAGTTATTGCGTTCCATAGGTGGACGGATAGACGGACGGACTTCGCCATACCATAATACGACCCGTCAAATGACGGGCGTATAAAAATAATTTGAAAAAGTCTTTGATTTTTTGGCAAAATTTTTTGGCATATTCTAAAATTGATTTGAAACTAGACGTGATAAGTAATTTTGAAAAAAAAATCCTATAACCTTCAAATCCTTGAATTCTTGTATACAAATACTTTTTTGGTTCCATTGTTTATATTTATGTACTATGTATTATGATTATGATTAAGAATAAATTTAAAAAAGAAAAAAAAATTCACTAAATGGCATAGCTTATAAATGGTATTCGAGAGGCGAACGTAAAACACAATATCTAATAAATATTGACCATTGAAAAAGATATTAAGTAGACGTCAATATACTATTATATAGGTATCATCATCCCGTACTTTCACGGAAAATCATTTCTTTACCCTCCACACAAACAATATCGCGCTTTACTGCACATGTTGTCTCGGATTCGGGCTCTAAATGGATGAAGAGCTGCACAGCTTACTTCATTGAAGCTTGGGTCATTTTTATCCCACGGTACATCCGTAGCAACGGTTCCATCTATCCATTTAAATGATTTGTTCCCCTCACTTCTTAAACCTATCCACGTTCCTTCTGTACTGTTCAACTCCCTGTCAAATAATAATCAAAGAGTTATTTGACATTGAGCCTGTCTACCTGGGTATATCATATTTACATTTAGCAAAAGTATATAAAATCGAAGATATGGGAGAAAAATAAATTGTTTGCAAAAGGTGCAATAATGCAGAAGGGTTCCAACTGAATACCTCCTTGAAGAAAATTTCAAAACAATTTATTATGCACTAGACATGTGTTTCGAATATCAAATTCTCGTCAGTGATGCTTCAAGCCAATTGCTTTTTATAAGCCGCCAAAATTAATTTCTTTAGCGCCCTCTGGTTTAATTTTTAGAATTCAAATTTGTATATTTACTTTGTAGAGAGTACACAGTTCTTAATTTCCTGTAGGTTCGATTTAGAAGCATATTCAAATAAAATCTATGTTCACAATAGTATTGGAGGGATGGTACTATGATGTTAAGCTCCATTAATTTCGATAAAACTTTTGAATGAAATAACAAGTTTGCGAAATAGCCAAATAAGACGTATGATGTCAAATTTACTAAGTGCCAAAATAAAGCTTCTTTTAGGCGACAGAGCTGGAAAGAAAAGAAAGGAGGAGATCTTCAACAACACCTAGTTGAACTAGAAAAACTTATTTCCCATAGAATTTTCAACAGAACGATGGGCCATCAAATATCGATTGGTAAAAAGTTTCTAGAAATATATTTCATAAAATTTCGTTCAAAAATGGAAAGTTCTCCAATTAGTTTTTCTGCAATTATTTTTCAACAAGCGAAGATAGCTCCTAAAATGACCCTTTTCAAAAATTTCTTCTTTCTATATCTACTAGGCTATTACATTAGTTGTTAAAATTTCATATGACACAGAAACATATTCAATGATAATTACACCTAATGTTCTGGGCATAATTACGCATTGAATACATCAAACAATGCTCTAAGAATGAATTACGATTTTATGAATATCCATCATACGTGTAGATAAAAATAGGTTGACATGTTCTTAGTATTTCGCGGTTTACCTCTTTGTGTCCGGATAAATAGGAGGGTTGTGTGTACGTAATCCGGATAGATACACAATTTGCTATATTATAGCAGTCACAGTCCTGCAACCCCCTTGTTTGACAAAAAATGGATAGGATTGGATGTAGGATACAGAATGTAGGATAGAAGTGGATAGAATACCATCCTATCCTATCCCATCCTATCCTACATCCTATCCAATCCTACATCATATCCACCTCATGCTACAATCTAAGACAAACATCTTAATCAGGTAAAATTCGATCCATTAAACTTTTATACTTGCCATATTGAGTAATTCTAATTGAACTAAAAAAACTGTTTGTTGCGTTCACTTCAACCTGCAACCCCTTGTTTGACAAACAAAATTTGATAGGATTGGATGTAGGTTGCAGGATGTAGGATAGAAGTGGATAGAATACCATCCTATCCTAAATCCTATCCTATCCTACATCATATCCACCTCATTCTACAATCTAAGACAAACATCCTTATCTGGTAAAATTCGATCCATTAAACTTTTATACTTGCCATATTGAGTAATTCTAATTGAACTAAAAAAACTTTTTGTTTCGTTCACTTCAAGTGCAAAAATGGTATTTTTAAAATGGTTAAAATAATTTCCATTTTAATATCTTTATGTGCAAACGAGATGGATTATAACCGCTCTAAATTCTATTCTTTATTCACTCCTTAATCATGCCGCTTGTTGCATTCTCGTATACTTTTTGTAATCATGTATTTATTAAAGTTGCGAGAAATGAACGAAATAGAATTAAAAAAAAAAACAGCAAACATTACAGATAATTTTCTACTTATGCATGTAATTAAATTAAGTTATTTAGTTTTCAGCATTATCTCGCTACAGTGATGAGAGGAAGATAAAGAAGGATAGGATAGGATGTAGAATAGAATATGATAGGATGTAGGATAAGATGTAGGATTGAGATCTATAGAACATATATTTCAATATTGAGAATTTCAACCACTAGGCTTGTATCGCTGCTGGGAGACTGTAAGTCCGCGATGATAACACTCAGCTAGTTTTAGTGTTTACGCACTGCAATGAAATATATTCTAAATTTCCTGTCATGAAATAAGACCTAAATTTCTAAAACTAAGTTGCATAACTCTGTCCTTAGCTGGGGTTTCGGCATAATGTTTTCGGTACATGTTTAGAATAAACCTCCCAGCGCCTACTATCCAACGATTTTTGTCCATATATTCACTCAAATAAACTTCGGAATAAATCCTACATAAAATTTGGAGCCGCTCATTTTGTCGAGAGGAAATTAAAATTCTATATTGTAGATGGTGCCAGCAAAATTCACTTTGGCTTTATTTAAGATGTTTGACATGAAGTACTACTGACGAGGATTCAATATTCGAAACACGTGTCCAGTATAATAAAATTGGTACTATAGAACATATATTTCAATATTGACAATTTCAACCACTAGGCTGGTATCGCTGCTGGGGGACTGTAAGTCCGCGATGATAACACTGAGGTAGTTTTAATGTTTACGCACTGCAATGAAATGTATTCTTAATTTCCTGTCATGAAATAAGACCTTAATTTGTAAAACTAAGTTGCAAAACTCTGTCCTTAGCTGGGGTTTCGGCATAATTTTACTCAGGTAGTTTTAGTGTTTACGCACTGCAATGAAATATATTCTAAATTTCCTGTCATGAATAAGACCTTAATTTCTCAAACTAAGTTGCATCTCTTTCCTTAGCTGGGGTTTCGGCATAATTTTTTCGGTCATGTTTAGAATAAACCTCCCTGCGCCTACTCTCCAACGATTTTTTCCATATATTTACTTAAATAAACTTCGGAATAAATCCTACACAAAATTTGGAGCCGCTCATTTTGGCAAGAGGAAATTAAAAGTCTATAGTGTAGATGGTGCTAGCAAAATGCACTTTGGCTTTATTTAAGCTGTTTGACATGAAGTACTACTGACGAGGATTCAATATCCGAAACACGTGTCCAGTACAATAAAATCGGTACTATAGAACATATATTTCAATATTGACAATTTCAACCACTAGGCTTGTATCGCTGCTGATGGACTGTAAGTGTGAATCTGTTATTACAAAAGATTATTAGAAAATACTTTTTGAAAAAGAAAAAAACAATCAATTTCAACTGTGTGATTAATTTTTAGATAAAACAAAATTGTAAGAAAAAGACACAAAAATAAGAAAAATTGTTACTGCTCATCTGCAGAGATCCATGTTGATATTTACATCCATCAAAGGCGAGAGGCAGCCTCTGTAAGTAAACTTTAAACTTCTGAAATGATGTTTGTCTACCTTCAAAGTGCCCCAGCATTGACATGGTATATATTTCTAAATTCTCCATTACTTACTATACTTATCCTAGTACTCAGAGGTATATCGCAATGAATAACTCTGTGCTTAACTCGATCAACATAAGCAAGAAATCTTCATGTAATAGTACATCAACATTTTCATTGAATAAATCACTGGATACGACACTTTTTCATGGAACTGATGCGACTGATGTTGAATGCAAACAGGAGATGCTGTCCTTCCCCGTGTAGCTGGTCTTACTTCGGAATGTTGTATATTTCGGGGTTCACATCTGTTCCAATGGAAAGTCTATACAATGAGTGACCCTACTTATGTGCATGTCTGCTCTGTGTTTTTGAAATGGGTAATTTTGGATTTGCTGTGGGTGCTGCTACCTTGTGTTGTTTGAGATCCCCTCCTTTTTCTACTTTCTCGATTATTCGTATGACGACAAATATGGATAATGACCATATCCCAATACATAGTACAAAATCGATAATTCAGAAAATCATAAACCAAAGGCATAAATAAACCAGGATAAAACAAGAACCGAAGCAAACAAAGAAAAACCTCCACCATAAGAAAAGAAGCGTACTCCCAATATGGGAGTGAGACCAGGTGCCCAAGAAGAGACAGCATCTCCTGCTTGCATTCATAGGTGATATTTGTAACTACTGCACTCCGGAATGGAGATTCACTACTAAAACATTAATTAATCAAATAAGGATATGGTGCACTGAAATTATTACCAAAGAACTTTTTATTTTGTACTGATAAAACTTACGGTATTGTTTGAATATACTTCTGTGCCGTTGTAAATGCTATGTCGTTACTTAGGATTGCCAGTGTCATCCCCCGATTTTTACATTCTGTTAATGCCTCATCCCACGTAGATAGTATCAAATGAACCTCCAATTTGATTGGTAAGACAAGGTCTGGAATACAAGAAAAAGTTTGCTTACATTTATTTTTCACAATAGTTATTCAATGGATATTATAAAGTTTTGATTGAAATACGTATTCCTTTATATATACAACATGCATGTAGTTACATGTTTATTTAACGTTGAACCTTTGATCTAATCGCATGAGGGCGAAATAATTATATCAGTGGAGCGTAGGGGACGTAACCCCCCTTAAATATGTGAATCCTACGATCATTTCATTTTCCATCTTCATCAGCACTTTGCATTTACATCTCTACTTTATCCTTCTCTTACATTTTACATAGAGACGTATTGATGAAAGTCTTTCCATTTATGATTCAAAATGTTACGGAAAACCTAAATGAGTGAAATAGAAAATCGAAAGCAAAATTATGCTTTCAATTTACCCCACATGTTATCCTTTGACGACATGATTATCTTATCAATTAAGTTGAATAGTGACAATCTTTAGACCACAAGATTCTCCTCCAAGAGATTAAAAGGGAATTATCTCCAGCTTGACCACTCTTGCACTCATCCATAGAAAAAAAACCCCACAAGAAAGCGACATATAAATGACATCAGACAAAACTACAAACCAAAAAAGACACACCAATATTCACTGGAGCATCATACAAAACAATCGAAACAGACGTACAGAACAATAGAACATTTATGACAACACAAAAAAGGAAGGAAACCAATGTGCACCCGACGCCGACTTTGGACGGTCATCTGCTATTATCAAATTGTGTTGTTATACGGATTACGTGCAAACAGAGATACATGTATCCATGGACGAACAATTATTGTATAAACATAAGACTTCTCACAGTAAGGTGACATCACAAACGAGATACACTGCCATCCATAAATTAGTATACAATATTTCTGTTCATTTTGCTGTTAGAAAATGAACACTTTGAGATTCATTTTTGTATAATTCTAAAGATGAACCTTTAAAATATTTGCTACAAATTTTACCATAATATTCACATGTTTTGAATTTTTGTTCTTTTTTATATACAAATGACAAATTTTGAAAATAAAATTGTGCTGATGAAAAAGTTTATGTGAAAAATTATGTGAAGCCAATTATTATGAATCTCTAAAGTTCCGAGTAGAAAAATTAGGATGAAGTCATAAGTCAAAGTATTTAAGTCAAAGGATTTAAAATGATTTTCTTGTTTGTATAGTTATTTATGGCTTGCAGTGTAGTTTAATGCCTCTTACAAACTAAAAAATTAAATGACATGTACGCGTATAACAGTCTTTGCTCTGTTTGATTAAGCGAGTCGAAGATCAATCACCAGAGAAGTCCTAACAACTTTCAAATAAGACAGAGAATCAGGACGCAGACAGAGAATCAGGACGCAGTCGTCTTTGACGAGATTTGAACAAGGCCGGTCATGCAGTCCCGTCTTCATGGCTTGCCTGAGTGCAACGTTAGGAAAGACACTGGTATAAAACTGTAAATTGATCTTGTACCATGTCCATTGTTTTTATGCCTTTAAGATCATATCCTCGGTAAAGCACTATTCTATTTCTTTTGTGGTTGAAGTTTTATTCATCTTAGATCCTTCTGCTTTTGTTTATCAGGTCACCGTAAAATGAAGGAAATGAAATTTCCAATGATACATACTTTGCTGCTGGAGTTGTCCCGAATTTGAAAGAAGTTAAGAATAGTTCTCATAAAATTTCCAAAAAGATTTTACAAGTTCACGATAATTATAGCCTTGACTGATTTTTTTCCTTTTTTTTTTTTTGTATTTTGTTTATTTTATCATGTTTCCTGCGTAAAATGTATTTATTTCGCAACTGAAATATTATTCCAAAGTATGATGAGGGACCGGAATGCCGTCGTTTTGACAGTAATGCGACTAACAGAGAGCCAAACTCAACCAATTTATGTTTGTGAGCGCATCTTTGGACCACAGTGAAACATATAACAATACAAAACAAGCTCTATGTTTGTGAAATAGAACTGCCCCTGTGACAGCTTTCATGTTTTCATCTCCTCCCTTCTTTTGATGTTTCATTGATGTTTCTTTACGTCTGTTTCGACAGTTCTTATCTTTTTGTATAAGGTTCTAGTGCATATTGCTGTGTCCTGTGGCGGTTTGTAGTTTTGATGTCATTTATGTATCGCTTTCTTGTGGGTGTTTATGCTGGAGATCCTTCCTTTTTCTCGGGAAAATAAAACTTCAACTTGTTATCTAAAGAGATGGTCAAAATCAAAAGCCAAAGTCACAAGGTCACACTTTTGATATCTATGGCAAGGTAATTTCGAAAGGAATGCTTTTATGAAATATGTAGGCCGTATCACTTACCATTCGAAAGTTATTACCAAATTTAAAGATCGAGAAAAGTAGGTCAAATTTCAAGGTCATATTGTCAAAAAAAAAGATCATGGTCTGAAAGGAATGGAATTGCCAGAAGTAATCTTCATATGAAATATTTCAGCCCTTTCAGTTAAAAATGGATATTTTCTGTTAAATGAATTTCTTGACATTTCTTAAATGTAGGTCCTGTAGCATCATATCCCTTACGTCCTTCAATATATTTTTGGACATTATAACTCTCACTCTCTTTGGTCATATTACATTAATTAGATTGAGGATCACTGACGAGGGTTAAGTACCCGAAACGTGCGTGTCTGGTCTATGCTGCAAATTTATCTGTTCTTAAATGATGTTAAATATTGCATTTGAAGACATTTTAGAGATATAGCCCAGTTTGAAACAAAGTTAAGAAAATGGGGTCGAATGTCAAGATCAAAGGTCATGGTCAAAGATAAATGGTCTTATCATAAGTAATCTACTTCTAGAATATCAAATTAAATCCTTACCATTTGTGGTTCAAGAGATATAGAATAGGTTCAAGCTTATCTTGAAATTTGCACCCTTCCTATTTGCTAAGTTGTCTCGAAAACCTCAGAACATCTAAAAAAACCTGTTTTATATTTAGCATTCCATACTTATGACTTGAACTACATAAAACAATATGTGAATTTTCTTTAGTATTTAAGGGGTAACGAGTGTCTGCTCGTATTAATGACAGAAGAAATAAAAAATCTCAATAGATTTTTTTAAAGTTTACTGAAATTTGAAGTATGACAGTAATTTTGATATACCTTTCCATCAATAATAGAAAGAGTTCCGATAATTGTAAAATTTTACTCGAACTTTAATAACAGGAAAACGGTTAAACATGGATTGAAACGAAGGAATTGACTATGCGAGTTAGCTCGCTTACCAGCCACTCGTTACCCCTTAACTTATCTCTACTTAAACTTTTATATCCCTTTATTGAAAACGGAACAGAAAGACAGACGACCAGACGGATAGACGGACAAACCAAACGCTATATACCCCCTGCTTATATTACAATTCATCCATTAATTGAAAAAATAGTTTAGATTATGACGATTGTACGGTTGGGTACAGTCAGTAGACGCTTACTCTCCCCGTCACATGACCTCATTTATGTTCGAGATTTACATTTGCTTATTTTGAAAATGGGTTTAAACGTTATCCTTCTTCTTGGATATCTTGGTGTATACTATTATGTTGCTACCGTGTTTTCAATGCCTTTTTTGGATTTGTTTTTCACTTTCCAGATGCAACATTTGGTAAGGAGAAAATATTAGGAAAAGTGTTAGATAAACTTTAGAAAAATGTTACATGTACAATGTCATTTCTTGATGTTCAACGTCTTCAAATTCATTAACATTATGTAAAAGCAGATAGATTTACAGCAAGGACCAGACATGCAAATTTCGGGTATTTTACACTCGTCAGTGATCCTCAATCTGAACAATGAAATAAAGCAAAAATCTAAGAAAATTTTGTCCAAAATATACCGAAAGACGTAGCAAGATGGCTGGGATGTGATGCTTTAGAACTCAGGTTACAGAAATTTGAGAAAATTTTGTTAACAGAAATTTTCGATTGCGTTTGAAGAAACTACTAATTAATTGGAATTATGGACGTATTGATTCGTTCATGGATTTCAATAATCTATAAAAAGAAAAGAAGCACTGTCTGGGGATTAATATTAAATCTTGATAATTGAGCTTGTTGTGCGTATTTTAAAGCAATATTAGCTGTAAAATTTATTTTCTCGCTAAAAGTCTTTTAATACCTTCTAATTGTTATTAAAAGATGATACGCAAGTCATCCGGGGTAAAATACACATGTTACATAAAGAAACACAGCATGAACACATACGTCTACAGACCTGTCTGCACTACGACGCCTGGTTAATTAAACTTCGGCAAGAAATTCCGAATCTCCGCCGAGTGACCATATGTGCAATGTTGGATAAATCAGGTCAAATCCAGCGCATACATGAAAAGCTTATTAACGACTTTTATCTATGATAATTTAGCTCGATATGATCTGCAATGTAAAGTCATGTGTAATATCGTCCTTATTTTGTCATCTTAACTTCTGAATTAATAAAAAATACTTTCTTTCCTTTACACATGTTTCATGTGCATGTTAAAATCGGTAATGTTCATTGACCAAATTTAGCTTGCGCATGGACAGAAAGCAAGCTGACAGAGGTCAACGTAAGGGCACATGAATATGGGCGGACTTTACGTTGAACTTTTGTTGGGGCTGTAAAATTTAAAAAAAACTACTATTCTTGTCCAAAAGGGCGTTCATCCGACTTTTTTTAAACAACCTTTTTATCAAACCATCATCATTTTCTATGAGTTATAACATACATGAAAATGAGCAAATAATAGAAATTGCATTTGCCGACAGCTTTAAGTAAGAAATTATACTAGACACAGAATAATATTTAAAAGAAATGATTATGAAGAAATCGTAACCTTCCATTTGAAAATTCCTCCAACCAACTACAGTTTTAATGTTATTTTCGTTAGATTCAAACAATTCTCTATATGACCAACAGTCGTTAATGGTATTGTATGCAAATCGTAGGCAAAATGGCTGGCTGGCACAGAAACGGTAACAGGATCTGATTGATAATTTACTGAACTTCTTCAGAATTTTCCCTGATAATCTTTTATCATCAAGCGTAGTATTTCTCTTAAAATGAGTATTAGTGATGTAGGCAATTCCTGTATACACATAGACTGAACAGAACACAAAAACTAGCAGTTTACGTTTCAACATGGTCAGTTCTAGGTACATTTGTTCATGATCAGGTAGGAAGAATTATTTGAAATTATCTCCAACAGAGTTGGAACACTTCCGTATCATTTATTGCTTCAACATCCAAGACATCATGTCATCGCCTTATGAGCACTTAAAATTTATTGCGCTTAACACAAATCCTAATGCAAACATAGGAGTATTTTCCTTCTTGAAAACATCTAGAAAGTCATCGGTTATATACGTAAGATTTTGGTTTAACATTTTTAGTGTTTTCATTGATTTTGATATGATACAACATTCCAAATATTTGTTATACATTGCAAAAACTTTACGATATAAAAATACCAAATAAGATGTCAAAAAATCTTTCAAGGTCATTATACAACCGGAAAATGCCATAAACAATGTAAATCTAAGATGACTTATAGCCGATTCGTAGTATCAAAATCCATTACAAAATTAGATCCTCAGTTTCCATAATGTTGCTATAAAGAAGATTATCCCTATCGGAGCCAAGATCAAAGACAGCATAACATTCCCATTTTTAGTCTGCTAATCAGCTTTCTATAAATGTTTGGTAAGTTGTCATTTGTCATAAAATATTCATCTTCAAAATCCCTAGGAAAATAATTTGGGACAGAAACCAATCCCCATGTATAAAATGCATGACTGACTATCATCATGTTTATCTTACTGGAAAATTTTGTAATAATAGAATTACTCAGTCTGTAAAATTCTGTAAATCCTCAGTCATAGCTATATAGAGAACTGCATGACGTCAACTTTCACATTTGCTGACACAGAACAAAATTGCGGCGGTCTGAAAGTAAATGGGAATTTTGGTAGATATTTTATTTTGTTCGAATATCAGGTTAACAGCAGTTTAAAAGACGATTTTCGTTTTTGACTACGTAAGGACGACCCATAGATAAAATTATTCATTAGAAAATACCTGCGACGACAAAATAAATCTTAATAAATCAAAATAAGAACATCTTAATAAAGTGTACGGTTGTTAAACGTCTTCAAGTTCTATAGCATCATTTAAGAACAGATGAATTTGCAGCATGGACCAGACATGCACGTTTCGGGTACTTAACCCGTATTAGTGATCTTTAATCAAACAATGTCAGATGGCTAAAGAGTGTGAAAGTTTTTGTGTACCGAAAGACATAGAAGAATTGGTGGGGTATGACTCTATAGGACCCATGATTTAGAAATTTCAAAAAATTAGAGAACAGAAATTTTCGATTGTTTTGAAGATACGATCAGCCGAAGATGATAGTACTTAGCTCAGGGACTCCTGGTTTTGAAGACACGATCAGCCGAAGTTGATCGGACTAGGCTCGGGATTCCTAATCCACCAGCAGTGGTACTCACCAAGTGGTATAAGTGTTAAACGTCTTCAAATTCAATTTCATCATTTGAGAACATATAAATTTGCAGTATGGATCAGAGATGCAAGTTTAAGTGACTTAACCCTCGTCAGTGATCCTCAATGAAAAATAATGTAATATGACAAATGAGTATGAAAGTTATTTTAAACAAGAGCCCCAGGGGGCACAACGCTCACCTGATACCCATGCACGCTCTAACTGACATACTGACATTGAATACTGATAGTGCCAGTACCAGGATTTAAGCCCACAACCTTTCTAAAAAGATTTTTGCCGGATGCAGAGAAGTGTTTTTTTTTAGACAACCTTTAAAAGTACAAAAAAGAAAAAAATAGTCACATTTCAAAACAATAACTTTTTTACTGATTTGAAAAAAAAAACGGATAAAGTGGTCCAACGTCATATGCCCAGCTAGTATAGTTCAATTATGCAACATCAAAAATAAAATCATATTGTAAAATTCCACATAAATGTGCAGCAGAAAAAGAATAAAACAATGAAATGATTTCACAAATTAAGTTTATTTAAAATTGAACACAAAACCTTTCATTATTGATAGCTAGCATGCCAGAAATAATAAAGCCTGTGTTTGTGAAACGAGAATGCCCCCGGCGGCATCTTTGTTAGTATAAACACCATTTTCTGTTAAGTATGTGAGAGGTCAGGGTCAGCGTAATATTGGTATCAATGGAAAGATCTTGTCACAAGGAATACACATGTACAATATGAAAGCCCTATCACTATAACCATTCAATAGTTATGCCCAATGTTAAAGTTTTTGAGAAGTACGTGAAAGGTCAAGGTTATGGTCATGAGGTCAAAAATGTTGGTAAATACACATGTGAAATATGAAACCTCTATCACCAGCTTCCATTCAAAAGTTATGCCCAATGTTAAAGTTTTTCGGAAAACAGACAGACAAACAGACAGACGGACAGGCCAAAAACTTTATGCTCCCGAATCTTTTATTCCAGGGGCATAAAAAACAAAGATTTTTCGGTTTTGCCTTTATTCACTGAAATCTATGAATTATGCTTTTGAATAGTATTGATTTCATCTCAAATACATGAAACGTACAGTTAAAATCGTTTTGATCCAATATTCATCAATTCAAGTGAGTTGTGCAGAAATTGTGCCAGTTTGTTTTCCAAAAAAGCAGTGTATGTTGTATCAAACCTCATGACCCAGTGAAGCCACTTGAACAAATAATTTTCAGTAAATATGCTGAAATGCGACGCTTCTTGCCTATGCATATTTCAACAGGCGAGAAGGAGCGTCGCATTTCAGCATACGCTGTTCAACAACTCAAGTGGTTTCTCTAAGGTTTCGCAGTTTGAAACAAATTAAAAGGCCCATGAAATTGTTAAGCTTGTCCAACTAGCAGACCTACGACATCGTTATTTACTGTTAACTAATTGTTTTACATCATCATAGGTCTGTTACACGGACAAGTTGTTAGCGGAGAGAGTTCATGAAATGTATCGCTTGCATTGGATTTGCCGACAAGAAGTTATTTGGTCCGATAAAAACTCATTATGTATCTATTATTTGAACAGATAAAAATTCCCAAATGTCTTAATTAACACAGGATCCTGTCGTTTTATGAGAGAAAATGTTTTATTATTCACAACCTCAGGCCTCTGTGTTCCTCTTAGAAATATTATACATACAAGATGACGAACACAGTGGCTTAAGGTAGCGCTAGATATACGCTACTGTATGTAATATACAGAGCGTTAGTGCAACAGATTCGTTTGGTTGGAAGTTTATTTTTTTGAGGAATATTGTGCCCTGCATTCTTCAAATCAGCTCATCAATTTACTAAACTTTACCTAGGCATGGATAATTTTAACTGTTACTGTTTTAAAACTTGTAAATCCACGAACATTTGTTTTTGTCTCAGTTCTAAACAGAAATGTCTGCCATTTTTCCGGATGTGCAAGATCCGATCAATTCGACCGTTGCACATTTCAATCTGTATAAACCTCTCCTTTGTTGGTGCTCTCACCCTATGGGATCATATATTTCGCATGTACTGGCATTATAAACCTGAAAATGAAAAAGAAAGAACTTGGAACAGTTAAATGAATGATTTGTATACGTTGCCTTGTTTCGACCTTGATCCCTTGGGGTGAGTGCTCCTATAAAAGAGAGGTGCTTTCCCATTGAAGTATGCTTAGGTCGAATTGACTAGATATTGTACATCCGGTAAAATGGCAGTCATTTATGTTTAGAACTGGGTCTAAAACAAATGTACATGGATTAACACGTTTTAAGACATTAACAGGTAAAATTATCCATGCCTAGGTTATGCTTAGACCACAAGAGAGTCGTCTTGAAACAAATGGGATGTATAATATTTTTCTTATAGCAAATAATTTGCGCGCATACTTGTCTGCGCTCACCTTCCCGTGAACATTACCGTTTTCACCAAAGCAATGATATTTAATACATCGCTTTTGTATCTAAAGCTATGGCTTAAGGTTGTGAATAATAATTCATTTTCTCTATTAAAACAACAGCTTCTGTGGTCCAACATTTCATTGGAAGATTTCAGGAACTCTGAACGGAATTATTTATTTTCAAGAATTTCAGATATTAAATGTCCTATGCATTCTCAAAATCCAGAGGAAGAGATTACTCATTAGACGTTTCTTCAAGAAATCAGTCCGTAAATGACTTCATCTAAGAGAGTCTAAGACAGAGGAAATTCGAGCAAGCTTTATACATGATAACAAGTATATGCAAGTGTTCCAAGTACATGAATGATAACCATTATGAAAGAGTAATCTATTCCGTTTGCACTGTATCTCCTGAAATATATCGCAGTACTGCTTTGCGGTTTGTATTGCAATGAAGCGCCTAGCGGAATACGATGCGCCTTGGGGACGAAGATGAATTAATGCATATCTAGGTCATTGTCCTGTCAAATAGTTCCGATTATTTTCTTATTATTTTCAACAATTGGTGGAAAATACACACAATGTGTATCTTGAATTGTCTTCCCGTGGTTGTTTACTAGATAGATGAAATAAAATTTTGAATATAGTTTTAAAGTGTGAGACATCTACATGTGTGGAAGAATACGTGTGAAGGTGTAATCCAAGGAAATCGTTTTAGCGGGGAATCCCCTCAGTTTTAACTGGTGAACAGGGCAGAATAAAAGGTGTCACACCATTGGTCAAAACTATTGAAAATTTAAAAATAGCACATGAAATCAATGTACCTCTCCCTGTAGTCGGGATAAATTGAGTTTTGAACCTGTTTTTGTCTTTTATGCAATCTATAGATCGATTTAAAAATAGATGAAATTTGTAAAATTTTCGCGATGGATAGAGGGGTGATGTAAAAAAGTGGAAATTGTGAGAAAACGGTATGCATGACCCCCCTTTTTTCTGTTATTTTTATGTGTGTCAAAGGTGTCCAAATCCAACGAGACCAAATTCATAATCATTGAAGGATTGGAAGTCACTCAAATTGAGCTAAATGATTAATCATACAAAGAAGGTTTTTATTTCCTTGGATGAAAATGGGTCCTCAGATCATAAAATTCGAATAATTCCGGTCCGGAACCAGGTGCATGGCTTTGAAAAAATATTAAAAAAGTTGTGTACTTTTAATCTTTACGGCATTTTTTTTTTGTGATTCAAATAAAATTTCTTCATTCAAAAGTAGTATCAATGTGTATAACCCGGTGCGATTTGAGAATTTTTCTCCTATCTTAAAAAATATTCCTTAAAAATCCAAAAGTGGATATCTGGACAAAATTCTTTCACTTGTAGGGTACCATGCATGAGTACCTCATACCTACAAATTGTCATGACAATCTGAAGAGTGGTTATAGAAAAGAAGCAGAAAATGTATGAAAATCACCCCCCCCCCTTCCTTTTTACATAAGAAAAAAATTCATAAAAAATCAAAAAAATAAAATTTAAGCATAAAATACATATCAAAGCATTAAGTAAGTTAAATATGATAAATATGTAGTAAATGAGTGTGTAAAATCATACACTTATTGAGTTATTTAAAGAAAAAGTGCAAAAATGTGCATTTCTGACTAAGTCCGAAAAGACGTCAAAAACGCGTCAAAAATTAGTTATCGGATTTTAACGAAATGAACAAACTTGAATCATACATCCTTCTAGATCACATAGATACAATTAGTTTTTCAATCCATTCAGTGGAACTGGAGAAGAAGATTTTTGAAGAGGGGTACCCTCCGGGGCCTATTTGACCCCACCCTGGATCCACCCCTGAAGGGATCGAGCCGAAATGAACAAACTTGGTAGAGGACCTTTAGTACTTCATGCATACCAAGTTTCATCAAAATCCCTTCAGCCGTTCTTGAGAAGAAGTTGAAAATGTTAAAAGTTTACGACGGACGGACGGACGACGGACGACGGACGACGGACGCCGGACGTCACACTATGACAATAGCTCACTTGAGCCTTTGGCTCAGGTGAGCTAAAAAGGGGAAAAAAATTGTTGGGGTCCCGCCGGGGTTTGAAGCCACTCCCCATGGGTCCATTGGGCATGGAAAACATACATTATACCTATGTACAATCTTAAGAAATATTCCTTAAAAATCCAAAAGTGGATATCTGGACAAAATTCTTTCACTTGTAGGGTACCATGCATGAGTACCAAAATACCTACAAATTGTCATGACAATCTGAAGAGTGGTTATAGAAAAGAAGCAGAAAATGTATGAAAATCACCCCCTCCCCCTTCCTTTTTACATAAGAAAAAAATTCATAAAAAATCAAGAAAATAAAATTTAAGCATAAAATATATATCAAAGCATTAAGTAAGTTAAATATGATAAATATGCAGTAAATGAGTGTGTAAAATCATACACTTATTGAGTTATTTAAAGAAAAAGTGCAAAAATGTGCATTTCTGACTAAGTCCGAAAAGACGTCAAAAACGCGTCAAAAATTAGTTATCGGATTTTAACGAAATGAACAAACTTGAATCATACATCCTTCTAGATCACATAGATACAATTAGTTTTTCAATCCATTCAGTGGAACTGGAGAAGAAGATTTTTGAAGAGGGGTACCCTCCGGGGCCTATTTGACCCCGCCCTGGATCCACCCCTGAAGGGATCGAGCCGAAATGAACAAACTTGGTAGAGGACCTTTAGTACTTCATGCATACCAAGTTTCATCAAAATCCCTTCAGCCGTTCTTGAGAAGAAGTTGAAAATGTTAAAAGTTTACGACGGACGGACGGACGACGGACGACGGACGACGGACGCCGGACGCCACACTATGACAATAGCTCACTTGAGCCTTTGGCTCAGGTGAGCTAAAAAGGGGAAAAAAATTTTGTTGGGGTCCCGCCGGGGTTTGAAGCCACTCCCCATGGGTCCATTGGGCATGGAAAACATACATTATACCTATGTACAATCTTAAAAAATATTCCTTAAAAATCCAAAAGTGGATATCTGGACAAAATTCTTTCACTTGTAGGGTACCATGCATGAGTACCTCATACCTACATATTGTCATGACAATCTGAAGAGTGGTTATAGAAAAGAAGCAGAAAATGTATGAAAATCACCCCCCCCCCCCTTCCATTTTACATAAGAAAAAAATTCATAAAAAATCAAGAAAATAAAATTTAAGCATAAAATACATATCAAAGCATTAAGTAAGTTAAATATGATAAATATGCAGTAAATGAGTGTGTAAAATCATACACTTATTGAGTTATTTAAAGAAAAAGTGCAAAAATGTGCATTTCTGACTAAGTCCGAAAAGACGTCAAAAACGCGTCAAAAATTAGTTATCGGATTTTAACGAAATGAACAAACTTGAATCATACATCCTTCTAGATCACATAGATACAATTAGTTTTTCAATCCATTCAGTGGAACTGGAGAAGAAGATTTTTGAAGAGGGGTACCCTCCGGGGCATATTTGACCCCGCCCTGGATCCACCCCTGAAGGGATCGAGCCGAAATGAACAAACTTGGTAGAGGACCTTTAGTACTTCATGCATACCAAGTTTCATCAAAATCCCTTCAGCCGTTCTTGAGAAGAAGTTGAAAATGTTAAAAGTTTACGACGGACGGACGGACGACGGACGACGGACGACGGACGACGGACGTCACACTATGACAATAGCTCACTTGAGCTTTTGGCTCAGGTGAGCTAAAAAGGGGAAAAAAATTTTGTTGGGGTCCCGCCGGGGTTTGAAGCCACTCCCCATGGGTCCATTGGGCATGGAAAACATACATTATACCTATGTACAATCTTAAAAAATATTCCTTAAAAATCCAAAAGTGGATATCTGGACAAAATTCTTTCACTTGTAGGGTACCATGCATGAGTACCAAAATACCTACAAATTGTCATGACAATCTGAAGAGTGGTTATAGAAAAGAAGCAGAAAATGTATGAAAATCACCCCCTCCCCCTTCCTTTTTACATAAGAAAAAAATTCATAAAAAATCAAAAAAATAAAATTTAAGCATAAAATACATATCAAAGCATTAAGTAAGTTAAATATGATAAATATGCAGTAAATGAGTGTGTAAAATCATACACTTATTGAGTTATTTAAAGAAAAAGTGCAAAAATGTGCATTTCTGACTAAGTCCGAAAAGACGTCAAAAACGCGTCAAAAATTAGTTATCGGATTTTAACGAAATGAACAAACTTGAATCATACATCCTTCTAGATCACATAGATACAATTAGTTTTTCAATCCATTCAGTGGAACTGGAGAAGAAGATTTTTGAAGAGGGGTACCCTCCGGGGCCTATTTGACCCCGCCCTGGATCCACCCCTGAAGGGATCGAGCCGAAATGAACAAACTTGGTAGAGGACCTTTAGTACTTCATGCATACCAAGTTTCATCAAAATCCCTTCAGCCGTTCTTGAGAAGAAGTTGAAAATGTTAAAAGTTTACGACGGACGGACGGACGACGGACGACGGACGACGGACGCCACACTATGACAATAGCTCACTTGAGCCTTTGGCTCAGGTGAGCTAATAAAAGGGGAAAAAAATTTTGTTGGGGTCCCGCCGGGGTTTGAAGCCACTCCCCATGGGTCCATTGGGCATGGAAAACATACATTATACCTATGTACAATCTTAAAAAATATTCCTTAAAAATCCAAAAGTGGATATCTGGACAAAATTCTTTCACTTGTAGGGTACCATGCATGAGTACCTCATACCTACAAATTGTCATGACAATCTGAAGAGTGGTTATAGAAAAGAAGCAGAAAATGTATGAAAATCACCCCCCCCCCTTCCTTTTTACATAAGAAAAAAATTCATAAAAAATCAAAAAAATAAAATTTAAGCATAAAATACATATCAAAGCATTAAGTAAGTTAAATATGATAAATATGTAGTAAATGAGTGTGTAAAATCATACACTTATTGAGTTATTTAAAGAAAAAGTGCAAAAATGTGCATTTCTGACTAAGTCCGAAAAGACGTCAAAAACGCGTCAAAAATTAGTTGTCGGATTTTAACGAAATGAACAAACTTGAATCATACATCCTTCTAGATCACATAGATACAATTAGTTTTTCAATCCATTCAGTGGAACTGGAGAAGAAGATTTTTGAAGAGGGGTACCCTCCGGGGCCTATTTGACCCCGCCCTGGATCCACCCCTGAAGGGATCGAGCCGAAATGAACAAACTTGGTAGAGGACCTTTAGTACTTCATGCATACCAAGTTTCATCAAAATCCCTTCAGCCGTTCTTGAGAAGAAGTTGAAAATGTTAAAAGTTTACGACGGACGGACGGACGACGGACGACGGACGACGGACGCCGGACGCCACACTATGACAATAGCTCACTTGAGCCTTTGGCTCAGGTGAGCTAATAAAAAGGGAAAAAAATTTGTTGGGGTCCCGCCGGGGTTTGAAGCCACTCCCCATGGGTCCATTGGGCATGGAAAACATACATTATACCTATGTACAATCTTAAAAAATATTCCTTAAAAATCCAAAAGTGGATATCTGGACAAAATTCTTTCACTTGTAGGGTACCATGCATGAGTACCTCATACCTACAAATTGTCATGACAATCTGAAGAGTGGTTATAGAAAAGAAGCAGAAAATGTATGAAAATCACCCCCCCCCCTTCCTTTTTACATAAGAAAAAAATTCATAAAAAATCAAAAAAATAAAATTTAAGCATAAAATACATATCAAAGCATTAAGTAAGTTAAATATGATAAATATGTAGTAAATGAGTGTGTAAAATCATACACTTATTGAGTTATTTAAAGAAAAAGTGCAAAAATGTGCATTTCTGACTAAGTCCGAAAAGACGTCAAAAACGCGTCAAAAATTAGTTGTCGGATTTTAACGAAATGAACAAACTTGAATCATACATCCTTCTAGATCACATAGATACAATTAGTTTTTCAATCCATTCAGTGGAACTGGAGAAGAAGATTTTTGAAGAGGGGTACCCTCCGGGGCCTATTTGACCCCGCCCTGGATCCACCCCTGAAGGGATCGAGCCGAAATGAACAAACTTGGTAGAGGACCTTTAGTACTTCATGCATACCAAGTTTCATCAAAATCCCTTCAGCCGTTCTTGAGAAGAAGTTGAAAATGTTAAAAGTTTACGACGGACGGACGACGGACGACGGACGACGGACGCCGGACGCCACACTATGACAATAGCTCACTTGAGCCTTTGGCTCAGGTGAGCTAATAAAAGGGAAAAAAATTTTGTTGGGGTCCCGCCGGGGTTTGAAGCCACTCCCCATGGGTCCATTGGGCATGGAAAACATACATTATACCTATGTACAATCTTAAAAAATATTCCTTAAAAATCCAAAAGTGGATATCTGGACAAAATTCTTTCACTTGTAGGGTACCATGCATGAGTACCTCATACCTACAAATTGTCATGACAATCTGAAGAGTGGTTATAGAAAAGAAGCAGAAAATGTATGAAAATCACCCCCCCCCCCTTCCTTTTTACATAAGAAAAAAATTCATAAAAAATCAAAAAAATAAAATTTAAGCATAAAATACATATCAAAGCATTAAGTAAGTTAAATATGATAAATATGTAGTAAATGAGTGTGTAAAATCATACACTTATTGAGTTATTTAAAGAAAAAGTGCAAAAATGTGCATTTCTGACTAAGTCCGAAAAGACGTCAAAAACGCGTCAAAAATTAGTTGTCGGATTTTAACGAAATGAACAAACTTGAATCATACATCCTTCTAGATCACATAGATACAATTAGTTTTTCAATCCATTCAGTGGAACTGGAGAAGAAGATTTTTGAAGAGGGGTACCCTCCGGGGCCTATTTGACCCCGCCCTGGATCCACCCCTGAAGGGATCGAGCCGAAATGAACAAACTTGGTAGAGGACCTTAGTACTTCATGCATACCAAGTTTCATCAAAATCCCTTCAGCCGTTCTTGAGAAGAAGTTGAAAATGTTAAAAGTTTACGACGGACGGACGGACGACGGACGACGGACGCCGGACGCCACACTATGACAATAGCTCACTTGAGCCTTTGGCTCAGGTGAGCTAAAAAGGGAAAAAAATTTTGTTGGGGTCCCGCCGGGGTTTGAAGCCACTCCCCATGGGTCCATTGGGCATGGAAAACATACATTATACCTATGTACAATCTTAAAAAATATTCCTTAAAAATCCAAAAGTGGATATCTGGACAAAATTCTTTCACTTGTAGGGTACCATGCATGAGTACCTCATACCTACAAATTGTCATGACAATCTGAAGAGTGGTTATAGAAAAGAAGCAGAAAATGTATGAAAATCACCCCCCCCCCCTTCCTTTTTACATAAGAAAAAAATTCATAAAAAATCAAGAAAATAAAATTTAAGCATAAAATACATATCAAAGCATTAAGTAAGTTAAATATGATAAATATGTAGTAAATGAGTGTGTAAAATCATACACTTATTGAGTTATTTAAAGAAAAAGTGCAAAAATGTGCATTTCTGACTAAGTCCGAAAAGACGTCAAAAACGCGTCAAAAATTAGTTATCGGATTTTAACGAAATGAACAAACTTGAATCATACATCCTTCTAGATCACATAGATACAATTAGTTTTTCAATCCATTCAGTGGAACTGGAGAAGAAGATTTTTGAAGAGGGGTACCCTCCGGGGCCTATTTGACCCCGCCCTGGATCCACCCCTGAAGGGATCGAGCCGAAATGAACAAACTTGGTAGAGGACCTTTAGTACTTCATGCATACCAAGTTTCATCAAAATCCCTTCAGCCGTTCTTGAGAAGAAGTTGAAAATGTTAAAAGTTTACGACGGACGGACGGACGACGGACGACGGACGACGGACGCCGGACGCCACACTATGACAATAGCTCACTTGAGCCTTTGGCTCAGGTGAGCTAAAAACCAAACATGTACCGAAAGACGTGGCAGAACAATTACTTTGTATCGATTGATGCAAAGAATATCCTGACAACATCACTCACGATAGAGCACTGAATTGAACATAGACGGACTTAGCTAGAGGTGGGTGTGCCCGGAAGGAGTTAGCATCCCCTGTTTGGCTAGCCGCACATGCTGTCGATGTTCATACACGAAACTGAAATCGAAATGTCTGAGGTTATGTCTATATGGAAGGTGGTATTGTGACCATATCAGGGAAAGACATTTAAACACTTAGTGTCAAACCACTTGCATGGACCTTTTTACGGGCTTCACGCTGCAAAGGTCATCAGTGTGACACGACTGAATGTTCGAAGATGCATTTTGTAAATTATTTGCTTTTGTTTATCATTATATATAAAATAATTCGAATTTTAATTAAGATTGGTATATAAATAAACGAAATAAAGGTTTTCATTCAAACAATTTACTGAGATTATAGATTGCCATTGTCGTAGTTACAAAATTCGCTTTCATAGATCAGCGAAAGTCTATTTGATGTTTAATAGAGGTACTATCTTCTTGGCGGTTCTCTGGTATGAGTTGATTGGTGTTTTTAAGATGCATACTACATCTAACTAATAGTATTTCTTATGTTTACTTTAATCATGTCAGCTATTCCTTAACTTTGTATTAAGCTGCTTTTTTCTAGAATAACGATGAACAATTTTCAATGTAGAACAATAAACAAAAAATAAGAAATGAACGTGCGTAGCCATTTTAAAACAAATTCAAAAATGTGGATATACATGTAGGTTTAATTGGAATTTAACGTCACAGATATCGCAAAAATTAAGATATAGATGTAACAGGATTAAATTTTCTTTTTTGATTTCATCTCATTTGATTCATTTTTATGATGTTCATCAACTAAATATTTTTTTATCCATCTCTTATGACTATCAAAGTCTTATTTCATAAAAGTGCTAATGAAGTCGAAACAAATTTTAATTAGAATACAGAGAACATTAGGTATATATACGTTTAGTGATATCCTGACGTCATGTTCATTTAAAAAATCAAAGTGTAGATGCAACGCAGCACATTTAAGGCCTTCCATGACGTCATTGACAAAATTTGATGTCAGTTTTGATAGCTATTTTCAAGGAATTATTAAATTGTCCAAATGAGATGGAATGAAATAGTTTATGTATCAGTATAGATGCTATATCATAATTTATCTGTTAATTATTGATATATGCTCCCCGAACGTTGGGTTGTCACGTGACATGTATATTTTCGTACATCAACATTGGTCATAGAAAATCAGATGGCGCAAGGTGAAACCTTATCATTCAAAGAAAATATTGATACCATACTACAAAGGGGGGTTTCATTTACCTACACCTTGCTGGGGAAATCTTTGATAAAGAACGACTTCTTGAGAAATCGAGAAAAATATACCCATTTCATGAAAAATTACCGACACCGGCACAAATAGCAGAGAATCTAAAAGAAACTATAGAATGTAAACGTTTCCCCCAGTTGAATTATTGAAGAACACCTATCACTTAAAATGTGTGCAAAATTTCACTTTAATTTATGTACGGTAACATCTTGCGCCGTTGCAGTTTTTCCGACAGGTGCTAATCGGTAGTTCGTTCGTTTACCAAATAAACGTTCTGCGGAATCAGATTTATTCAAGGGACGTAATCGCGTAAATATTGCTCTCTGTAAATTCCGTTTTAATTTTTTAAATGTTAATTTGAATAAACTTTTCATTTCAACATATGAAAAAATATCAAGCAATATTTATTCAAGTCTGTTAAATTTCATTTCACTTTTTGTATATTGAGCCGTGAATCGCGGGAAAGGGGGGGGGGCGCCACGCCGGGGTGTCGGTCTTGCCGGGCCGGTTACCGTACTAACCCATGAACCCAATGAACATGTAATTAACATGATGCTGCATAATATCGGACATGCATTAGAATTGCATTGATCGATTATATTAATTCGTAAAATTTATTTACATACATTATACGTCAACTTGTTCGACTTATAACGCTATTGACAGCAATGGGATCGATAACATACATAATTCTTCACTATTTATCCCAAAAGTTCTTAATGTTATGAATTCTCTGGTTTCTTATTTCAAGAAAGGAAACCTTATCTACTATATACTAGTATAGTCCTATGTTCCAACAGGTATCTCTAGATCCAATATTATTTTTTCTAGACATCGGGAACAAATATGGGTAAAAAGAAATAAAACTGATGTGTGCTTCCCAGCAGAAAAAAAAATTGATCAAGATTGGAAATAGAGGAATCGGCAAAATCCGTGGATGGTGTCCATTGTCATATTAATATTAAAATCTAGGTATACTTTCATACTGATTTAAAATTTCATTTTAATGTGTCAGAAGCACACATAGGCACGGTTTAAAAAAAAAAAAACATTTTCAGTGTATATTTTCTATAACAAAAATGAATAAAAACACAAGCCATGCAAAAGCGTAACTGACATTGACATTGAAAAGCACTCATAATTGACAACTTGCAATTGCATGCAAAAGTTGATGAAAATTGAAAGTAAAGCGTGGCCACAAGTTTCTATTCATTGCCCACGCTGCACTGACATTGGGAATCTTCTGCTCGATTTTATTCAATTAAATTTCATAAGTTTTATTTGAATTCCATGTCCACTGAAAGTGAATTAACACTTATAGATTCTTCATGAGATGGACGATATACGTGGTAGCGCGTTTGACAGAATTTAAAGAGCGGTCATTGATTAATGGGGCCGGGGAAGGGGGTGGTTGGGACAAAAGGACTTTTCAGTGTATGTATAACGGCTTTGTTTTTGGGTGTTTTTTTTTTCTCTCTCTCCTTTTTTTTTTGCATATTCAGATCATGGATTTATTTGATAGTCGTCCAGACAGAATTATTATTTACAGCAGATGCAAAATTCAAGGATTTTTGGGGTCATATCTATAGCCGGATTTCATGCAGCAGTCATGTTTCCCTTCGCCTTTCAAAATAATCGAAAGGTTACTCCTTTTAACCTTTATTATAATATCGGATCCTTGTCGTAACAAACATTTGTATGTACACGTATATGATCAATAAATGTGCATCGGAACGGTCGAGCATCAATCCTACTTTGTTTCATTACTCCCGATAGTTTCGTGACAACAGACAAAGTGATCCACCAAAATTTAGATAAACGACTGTCCTATGACTTTGATGTAAGCATAAGGCAAATTTGTTGAATATTTTCAGTATTTTAAATTTGTTATTTGACCGATGACCCAATCTTATTTTCTTCTTCATTTTTTTTTTTTTTTGCATTGTAGATTTCAAATAAAATAATTGTAAAGCTGGATTAAATTAATGATGTGTGAATAGCTCATGCTAGGAGCTTAAGATTATTTGTCATTTTTTTTTTCTTACACCGACATTTTAATAACTGGTATTTTGGGACCTTTCCGTAACAGCCAGCTTGTACGAGATGTTCTGCAAGACTATAACAGCAATAATTTATTTACGTATCTTTCATTCTTTGTTTCATACCATGCAGGTTTCAGTAGCTAAATGTAACTTTTGAAAGCAAAGTCAAGCTTAAATTTCAAATCTTCGTATCTGCTCTTGCCATGCACATAGAAATTTGTGTGCATGTTGACCTTGAAAGCCCTCTCACGCTCGGCTAAATGCATCAGGCAGACAAACTATCAAAACAAGAGCAATTTACCCCTCCCCCCTCCCCGCTCTTGGAGATTTGAGCATAAAGTCTAATACAGATCAATTTTATGATATGAATTTTCTTTATTATATATTCAAAGTAACATTTCTTCATCTGTAATGTGTGTGGTTGTTCAAAGTTATTATCCAAGCATTCACTCTTCAAGGCAAGGGTCTGAAATAGAAAAAAAATATTGACTATATAAATCTAGCTTTTAAAATCCAAACTGTATGGTACTGCTTGGACACAAAATTCATTACAAGTTAGTTATATACATGTCTGTCCTAGCGACATTTAAAATTACAAAAGAAGAATTCGCATTCAATTTGATATATTATCATTTCATGAATAGCTAAATAAGCCTGGTATAGCTATGGTTTTAGATTATTCACTATAGATAGTAAATGCATTTATTTTATTTAACTTCTTTTTTAAAGCATTATAATATTCCTAAATATGCAAAACAAATGTTACTCTACACATAAATTTAAAAATTCTGTACCTGCAAAAATATCCAAAATGAATAGTAAGTACTGTGTGGCTATGATACATGTACTTGTGTTTCTGAAACTATCTCAGTGTGTGACAATATTTCTTTTCATGCAGCAGCTGGTGTGAAATCCTTTCTAAGTTAACATTCTGAAAAAAAAAAAATTGGTATTTGAATATTCCGATATTTCGGTGCACATACTACTGCAAGTATAACTTACTGTACAAGTGTACTCAGATGCAAACATTTTAGGTACATGTTATGAAAACAACATATACATGGGCATGGGCACATTAGTATCACATTCACCCTTTTTTCCTCATCATTCAACTTTCGTACGAACTGATATCATAATCTACAAGTGACTAAACTATTCACATAAAGTTTAGCTACTATTCAGCTTTGCAATAACAGTGTAACTAAAGTAAAACGCGTTGAAATTCTGTCATTTACACATACATTTCACACATGTCTTTTGGTTACCCAACGAGTTTCCTTTTATTTCTATGAAAAATAGATTCCATGATGTAATTGTAGTAATTCTATGATATTTCCTTCATACAGCACCAGTTATTGAAGTTTGATATCGCTTATACTTACCAAAATCTGCCTTTTTTTCGTTTAACCCGCTCTGTAAACTGTTGATTCGCACCTGTTCGTCACCTCAAGCTTCTAAGTAACACAGATCGCATTCTTCGGTGTACGGGGTCACAGAGTGCAGATATAGATTAGGGGTCTTCTCAAAAGTATATTGACTCGGCGATGTGTCAGTGATGAAGTAATATGTTTTGTTTTTTGTATAAGTGCAGTTTTTTTCCAGTAAATAAAAGAATCAACGATAACGAAAGCTAATGGATGTGTTGCTACCTAACCTGACGACACGGGGTCCATGACGTCATATGACGTTACGTTATTTGGCGGAAAAAACATCTACGTCATTTCTATGGAAGGCCTTAAATGTGCTGCGAAGTAGACTTTGCATTGTTTACATCCGACTAAATAAATTTCTGTGATGGAAATTGACAAACTATTCTTATCTCATCAATACCTGATGAATTTTAAACATGAAGAAATGAAGACATACTTTATTAAAAAATACGGAGAATTTGAGGTATGTATACATGTAGGTTATGTTGGAATTTAACGTCACAGACATCGCAAGAATCGAGGTATAGATGTAACAGGATTTGTTTTTGTTTCCACCTCACTTGATCCCTTCTTATGATGTCCGTCAATCAAGCATTGTCTTCTAATCCATCTCTAAGAATTATCAAAGTTTTAAAATGACAATAGAACTAATGAAGTCGACAGAAAAGTAAATCAAAACACAAAAAACATTAGGTTTAGTGGTATTCTGACGACACAATAATCGCAAAAAAAAAAGAGATTTAAGATGTAACTAGATTTTGCATTTTTTACATCCGACTAAACGCATTTATGTGATGTAAATTGGCAAACTATTGCTATCTAATCAATATCTAATCCATTTTGAATATGAAGTAATGAAGACATACTAAAATACAATAAAGAATTCTTCAAAAATACTGACAATTTGAGGTCTATAGGTATATGTAGGTTTTGTTGGAATTTAACGTCACCGACATCGCAAAAATCAAGGAATAGATGAAATAGGATTTGTTTTGTTTTTTTCATCTCACTCGGTCCATTCTTATGATACCCATCAATTAGAAAGTGTCTTCTGATCCATCTCTGAAAATTATCAAAGTCCTAGAATTCGCTAATGTGCTAATGAAGTCGAAGAAATGTTAATAGAATACAGAAAACATTAGGTATATATACATATAGGTTACGGTGTATTCCGACGCCACATTTATCGCAAAAATCAAGGTTTAGATGTAACTGAATTCAACATTATTTAACATTATTATTTAATCCGACTTGATGCATCTTTGTGATGTAAATTGACAAACTATTGCTATCTAATCAATATCTGGTCCAGTCTAAATTTGAAGAAATGAAGGCATACGGATATAATGTAGGATTCTTATTAAAATTGTAGACAATTTGTTGTAGGTTTAGTTGTAATTTAGCGCTACAGACATCGCAAATCATACAAATCAGGGTATAGATGTAACACGATTTGTTTTTGTTTACATGTCACTTGATGCATTATCGAAATTGTGTTAGAATCATCAAACGTCTTTTATATCGTTAATATTATCATTCTGTCACCAAAGGGACACTTTGGTTTGTACTTGACAAATCTACAGCCATAGCCAGTGCATTCTTAAGAGCCAATCCGGCATAAAACCATGCAAATTGGTCCAAATGACCTAATAACCAAATTTAATGATTTTAAGTTATTTTAATAGATACATGACTAGGAATAATTCTGTCAAATATTTTTGTTCAAATATCCATGGTTTCAGAGATATACCACCCCATCATTTTTCCCGCCAAATTTACAAAAAGGACGTAGAAATATCCCTATTTTCGCTGATGTACTTCTCTAAAATTTTAAGTATAAATTAAATTGGGGTAAATATTGTTATTGATATATTGAAATATAACATTTCATTCTATCTTAGGATAATATTATGTATGAAAATTTTTTTTCCAAAGACAGCCACAACGTAACTTGAAAAGAGGCAAAAATCGGCTAAGTGAGAAAACGACGTTTTATACGTTTTTCACGCACCAATATCTTCTGTAAGAGAAGTTTGATTTTTATCAAATTTCATCTTTTAACTCTTTGCTTTAATCTTATAAATATATCAAAAATCCACCGCTGCCAAATGATTACGTATTGAGATGTAGACAGTTAAAATATGTATAAAAGGTCAGCTTAACGAAAAAACGACGTTTTAGACGTTTTTCACGCACCAATATCTTCTGTAAGAGAAGTTTGATTTTTATCAAATTTCATCTTTTAACTCTTTGCTTTAATCTTATAAATATATCAAAAATCCATCGATGCCAAATAATTACGTATCGAGATGTAGACAGTTAAAATATGCATTAAAGATCAGCTTAACGAAAAAATGACGTTTTAGACGTTTTTCAAGCAACAATATCTTCTGTAAGAGAAATTAGATTTTTTTCAAATTTCATCTTTCAACTCTTTGCTTTAATCTTTAAAATATATCAAAAATCTACCGATGCCAAATAATTACGTATCGAGATATAGACAGTTAAAATATGCATTAAAAATCAGCTTAACGAGAAAATGACGTTTTATACGTTTTTCACGCACCAATATCTTTTGTAAGAGAAGTTTGATTTTTTTTCAAATTTCATCTTTTAACTCTTTGCTTTGATCTTATAAATATCTCAAAAATCCACCAATGCCAAATAATTACGTATTGAGATATAGACAGTTAAAATTTGCATCAAAGTGAATTTTTGCGGTGTAAAAATGCGAACGAAAAATACGGAATCCCAAAGATTCAATCATTGCACATGTAGAAATACGCATACATGTGCGGCGAGTTGTGACCACAGCTGATTTGATCATGTCTTTTCACACGCAGGTCAAGGTCAAACTCTTTGTTCAAAATTGTGCAATCGATAGTTGGGAATGAAAATAAATTTTATCGAAAACGTAAAATATATTCCAAAGGGTCTAGAAAGAGGAAAAAAGGAGCCATAAAAAGTTTTATTTGAAAATATGCAGTATCGACCCTAATATTGTCGATTCTTTAATAAATAAATCTCCGTATACTTCTATTGTAAAAACTCAATACATTGTAGGTGGCGCCAGTGAAATTTATTAGAGCAGCGCACCCCAAATTCAAAATCACGTTTTTAAAGGTTTATAACTGCGAATGTATGCGTTAGATTCGCCTGAAAATTTGAATTTATACAAATGAGAATGTATATTTTCATTTGAAAAGAAAAATTTTGCATTCCAAAATATTGTAAAATTAATTAATTTTCAGGGACACCGTCCCTTTAAAATTGAAGTGAGGAAATGATGCGAAGAAGCGAAGAAATGATCTCTTTTTCGCTTCTCCGTATCATTCCGTATTTTGTTTCTTCACATCATTTCTTCGTTTCTTTTCATATTCAGTACACGAACTAACAATGTCAGAATTACGCTTTTGCAGAAAAGAAGTTATATATAAAATGAAATTATATATCTCTTTGATGTTTGAAAGGCGTATAATGTATACATGTAGATCTACGCCCTTAGGTTAACCCAGGAGTTTTTCTCTTTCTTTTCTGTATAATTTTGTTTTTGTTTTTTGGTTTTTTTTTTTCGGAGGGGAGGGTGTCGGGTTTTTTTTTTTTTTTTTTTGTTTTTTTGTTGTTTTTTTTTTTTTCGTTTCGTGTTTTGTTTTGTTTTTCAATATTGTTTTTTTTTTTTCTTTCCAATAGAAGAACTTTTTTATAGAACGAAGACCGCTCTGCTTTAGTACAAGATAATATCAATACTTTGAAGGAGAAATACCTTGAATTAATGATATGAAGGAGATAAACTTTTATGAAAGAATTTAGATTTTATAAAAGAAAGTGATTACTCTCATAATTTACGCGCATACGGACCGGAGCGGATGAATACGGAGCAAAACAGCTTATACAAACGCAAGGATTTAGAGCGATGGGGGGGGGGGGGGGGTCCGGGGAAAAGAGTGCTTTTTCTAGTACGATTTTCTTTTTTAACGCGGGAGCGGGGCCGGGGGCAGGTGAAGGTTAAGAAATATGACGGAGAGGTTGTCAGGGATCCTAAAATTTGCCCCAAATTATTTTGACCTTGAATAAACAAAGACTTTTCTCATCATAACCATAGATGACCGATTTGGTTGAAAGCGCTATTTGACGTTGAGTTGAAATCAAGAAAGAGACAGTCATATCAAACAATTTTTTTTTCTTGTTTTTTGCACGAAAATAACAGAATGATCGAGGTTTTCTCGAAAAAAAATAAGGACTGGATATATAGTTAATTCATTGATTTACTTTAAGTGAGGATAATTCGTGCAACCTGTCTATTTTTTCTCTGAAATACGAATAAATTGTTATGTTTATAGGAAAGATCAACCTAACATTTAAAAAAAAAACACGTTTATTTTATCAATTCAACAGATCGTTTTCAAAAGGAAAGAACTTTTTAAACACAATTTCCTATGAAACAATGAATTTGGAACATCGATGAAAAGAGCAGCGAGTAGACTGTAAAGAAAACTTTTCTTTCCGATTTTCAACATTTTTTAAAGAAAATACCACAGTCATGTCAACAATACACAGACAGGACAATTTGTTCATATAACAGAGAATGAGAGATCATAGAAGAGTACATCGAACGACCCGTTGTCTACAGGACAATAGATCTACATGTAACAAATCTGATGACACGAAACTAGCAGTGGCATAGTGATCCTTTTATGATGAGCTTTCAGAAGTTAAACGTCTTCAAATTCAATAGAAGTGAGATTAAGTGCCCCTGCTCCAGGGAGACTCGAACCAGGAACCTTTCCGTAATTGGTTCGACGCTCTAACCAGTACTTACTGGTAGTAGCACCGACTATTTTAGAGACTCGTTCTTTTACATCTGTGAAGATTATTTCAAAAGATTTGGGATGGGTACATCTAATCACATCTAGAAACGAGGGAACGAGATTTGCTATGCAATCTTGAGCTAAACTCTATCAATCTTATAATCTAATGCGATAGTTTATCCGTGTCAAGTTCTCATTTTATCGTCATTGTTTACATGCTACCAGGGAACCTAACCACGTGACGTCATCACTAAAAGTCTGACTCGGTGGCGTCGTTCCGGGCTATCTCGAAAATCGTCTAGATTAATGATGGGGCTTATATAACGGAAATTGAAAAAGATCTGAAACGATTTCCATCATTTTTAGAACATATTTTGTTAATATCTTAAATTTTTTTTCTAGATTATGATCAAAGATGCTTATCTTTTGAACATTTTTCCATTAAATCTTTTAATCATATTCCGCAAAATAATGAATATTCTTGATAAAATTTGCATATCTTAGATACATTTGGCAGCGACAGTTTTTTTATATATTAAAGTATGATACGTTTACTTTATTATACTGAAATTTTGTGGGAAAATTTTCTCTCTTATAGATGTTATTCATGTTCGAAATAGGGACGCTTTTGTCAAATCCCAATATAAGTCGTATTAGAGCGCCCCCTGGTGGCAAGTCAATTCGTATATCTTAACTTTGCGAGTACTATAATGAAGATGAATTGAGTAAGTATCCGATTTTATCATGAAAAGAATTACTGCATATCAAAATCAAATCTTATTCAACGATGAAAATAGGGCTATTTTAGTGTTGTTTTTGAGCCCTGTTAATGGCGTTATGCCATACAAACAAAATTGGCCCATTACTATAAAACGGGACATATATGAATTTTAAAATAATTTTTTTCTCGAATGTTTTTCATCATAGAATACAGAAATATACATAAAAATGTAAAACTTTGACCACCCTTTTGGACGATTTTTACGATTTTGCATGGTTTTATGCCGGATTGGCTCTTAAGCAATGCACTCTGACTGACTGTAACGACAGGACTCCATGACGGACCTTGTCCAAACCTAGAAGAAAGAACCCTGACAACATGTCCGCTCTGACAGTCGGACTCCTCGGGTGCTTACATGCATAAGCTTGCTACAGCCGACAGCACACAGACCTTATTTCGTAAGCCTTCTGTTTTTCATATCCATCTACAAAAACATATGTGTGTTTCGTTGACCCCTGCGTCATGCTGTCTGTTTGCACAGTGAGGAGGTTATTTGACACTACATCTGGCGTTCTTCGAGACCTAAGGATAATCGGAAAAGTGGGAGAGGTGTGCGCACGTAATCCAGATAACCACATCGTCTGCTACTCGCGTGGCAAATGACCGTCCAAAGTCGGCCAGTTGCCCATTGGTCATGTTGGTTTATGTATGGTTTATTGTGTTTGATATTTCTTTGTTATGCGTTGATGATCCTTGTCCTTCTTGCATTATGTTTCTGTAATTTTGCATTGGGGTTTTGGAGTTTGCATGTGGTTGCCGCAACTTAGTGTTGTTGGAGATATCCTTTGTTTTATGATGTCCATGAATTAAATATTGTCTTCTGAATCATCTCTAATAATCATCAATGTCTTATTTTACAAAAGTGCTAATGAAGTCGAAAGAAATACATAATATACTTATAGGTTTAGTAGAATTCTGACGTCACATTCATTGCAAAAATCAAGGTTTAGATGTAACTAGATTTTGTATTGTTTACATCCGACTGAATAAATGTTTCTGATGTAAATTGACAAAATATTGCTATCTAATCAAAATGTAATCCATTTTAAGTATGAAGAAATGAAGACATACTGGAATAGATTGTAGAATTCTTCTTAAGAAAATACGGACAATTTGAGGTATATATACACTCATGTAGGTTTAGTTGGAATATAAGGTCACCGACATCGAAAAAATGTTTAGCTGTAAAAGGATTTGTTTTTGTTTTCATCTCATTTGGTCTATTCTTATGATATCTTTCAATTAGAAAATTGCTTCTGATCCATCTCTAAAAATATTTTCAACTTCTTAAAATTCCAAATGTGCTAATGAAGTCGAAAAAATCTAAATGAAATACAGAAAACATTAGGTATATATAAATATAGGTTAAGGTGTATTCTGACGTCACATATATTGCAAAAAACAAGGTTTAGATGTAACTAGATTTTACATTGTTTACAAGCGATAAAATGCTATTGCCATCTTATCAATATCTGATACATTTTAAATACGAAGAAATGAAGACAAAGTCGTACATAAATAGAATGTAGAAGTCTTATTCAAAAATACAATTTTAGAATATACGAGTAGGTTTAGCTGGAGTTTAACTTAACAGACATCGCAAAAATCAGGGTATAGATGTAACAGGATTTGTTCACTTGATCCATAATCGAAATTGATTTAGAATCATCAAACGCCTTTGATATCGTGGATATGTTCCTTCTGTCACCAGAAGGACACATGGCTTGGTACTGGAACAATCTACAACCTTTTACCAGCGCATTATAACGAATTGCACTTTGACTAACTGTGACGACAGGACTCCACAAACGGGGCCTTCCAACCCTTTTTAGAGAAGACAGAGCCCAGACCTACTGTCCCCTCTGAATTTCAGTCGGACTCCTGGGATGATCACATGCATAAGCTCGCTACAGCCGGCAGAGCACGGACTCTATTTCGTATGCCTTCTATTTTTATATCCCTTTACTAATCCATCTGTGTGTTTCCTGGACCCCTACGTCATGCTGTTTGTTTGTATGTTCATCTTACAGTGAGGAGATTATTTCACACCATAACTTTGGTCTCCATTTATTAAATATTGTCTTCTGGTCAATCCAAAAAACCGAAAGTCGAAAGAAATGTTAATTTAAATACAAAAAGCATTAGGTATATATACATATAAGTTTTGTGGTATGCTGACGTCACATTCATCGCAAAAATCAATGTTTAAATGTTACTACATTTTGTATTGTTTTCATCTGATTGAATAAATGGCTCTGATGTAAATTGACAAACTATTGTTATTTAATCAAAATTTGATCCATTTTAAATATGAAGAAATGAAGACATGCTGAAATAGATTATAAAATTCTTATTCAAAAATACGGACAATTTGATGTATATTATCAAAACTTCTTGAAATTTCTAAAACGTGGGTCCTGTAGAATCATATCCCACTCATCTTGCTACGTCTTTCGGTCCGCTCTTTCGACATAGTAACTTTCATACTTTTTTGGCATATTACATTGTTTAGATTTGAGGATCACTGACGAGGGTTAAGTACCCGAAACGTGCATGTCTGGTCCATGCTGCCAATTTATCTGTTCTTAAATGATGCTATTCAATTTGAAGACGTTTAACATATATCCATGTAGGATTTGTTGGAATTTAAGGTCACGGACATCGCATAAGATGCATCAGGTTATGTTTTCGTTTTCGTCTTACTTGATCCATTCTCATGATCAATTTAATTAGAAATTGTCTTCTGATCCATCTCTAAAAATACTTACAGTCTTAGAATTCAAAATGTTCTAATGAAGTCGAAAAAATGTAAATGAAATACAGAAAACATTAGGTATACATTCATATAGGTTAAGTTGTATTAAGACGCCATATTCATTGCAAAACTCAAGGTTTAGATGTAACTAGATTTTACATATTTACATCCGACATAATGCATTTCTGTGATGTAAATTGACAAACTATTGCTATCTTATATCTTGTCCATTTGAAATTTGAAGAAATGAAGACATACTGAAATAGAATGTAGAATTCCTATTCAAAAATATGAACAATGTGCGGTATTTATACATGTAGGTTTAGTTGGGGTTTAGCGATACAGACATTGCAAAAATCAGAGTATAGATGTAACAGGATTTGTTTTTGTTTACAACTCACTTGATCCATCAAAATTGTGCTAGAATCATCAACCGTCTTTTATATCATTAATATGATCCTTCTTTCACCAAAGGGACACTTTGGTTTGTACTTGACAAATCTACATCCATGTGCCAGAGCATTCTTAAGCAATGCACTCTGGCTGACTGTAACGACAGGACTCCATGAAGGACCTTGTCCAAACCTTGAAGACAGAACCCTGACGACCTGTCTGCTCTGAATTTCAGTCGGACTCCTCGGGTGATCACATGCATAAGCTCGCTAGAGCCGACAGCGCATGGACTGTATTTTGTATGCCTTCTGTTTTTCAAATCCATCTACAAAGTCATCTGTGTGGACCCCTGCGTCATACTGTCTATTTGTATTTTCATATTTCAGTGAGGAGGTTATTTGACACCACATCTGGCGTTCTTCGAGACCTAAGGATAATCGGAAAAGTGGGAGAGTTGTGCCACGTAATCCAGATAACCACATCGTCTGCTACACTACAAATGACCGTCCAAAGTCGACCAGTTGCCCATTGGTCTTGTTGGTTTATGCATGGTTTATTGTGTTTGATCTTTCTTTGTTATGCGTTGATGATCCTTGTCTTTCTTGCGTTATTTTTCTGTGCGAGTCTGCTCTGTAATTTTGCATTGGGTGTTTTGGATTTTGAATGGCGTTGCCGCAACGTAGTGTTGTTGAAGATATCATCTTTTGTTTTATGATGTCCATCAATTAAATATTGTCTTCTGATTCATCTCTAATCATTATCAATGTCTTATTTACAAAAGTGCTGATGAAGTCGACAGAAATGTAAATTAAAATACAGAAAACATGAGATATATATACATGACAAATATGGATAATGACCATATCCCTGTATACAGCACAAAATCGATAATTCAAAAATCAGAAACCGAAGGCATACAAAATCAGGACAAAACAGGAACCAAAGCAAACAAACAAAAACCTCCACCATATGAAAAGAAGCGAACTTCCGATATGGGAGTGAGACCAGGTGCCTAGGAAGAGTAAGCATCTCCTGCTTGCATGCAACACCCGTCGCTTCAATTCGGTAGAACTGTCACATCCGGTTACTTCCATTTTGGAAGATATAGAGTACAATCTTTGGTTGGATGGTTCGAATGGTCTATGACAGAATATCATCCACCATTCTGGAAAGTGGGACGTCATAGTGTATGACGAGTTCCCCATATCGACCGTAGAACTTCCTCAGTGACGATGTTAGTCGGTCACAAACATATAGGTTTAGTGGAATTCGGACGTCACATTCATTGCACAAGTCAAGGTTTTAATGTTACTAGATTTTGTATTGTTTACATCCGACTCAATAAATGTCTCTGATGTAAATTGACAAATTATTGCTATCTAATCAAAATCTTATCCATTTACAAAAATGAAGAAATAAAAACATACTGAAATTAAGGTCACTGACATCGCAAACATCAAGGAATAGATGTAAAAAGGATTTATTTTTGTTTTCATCTTACTTGAGCCATTCTTATGATATCTATCACAGACCCTGATGTTATCACAGAGCTCACCTACCTCCAAGAACGTTATGTCATTACACCAGCGGAAATTTCACATTTACTTGCAAAAAGTACTATTTCGACAGTCTAGTTAAAGAGTTGGGTTTAAATTCGACATCTGGTAATCCCACTTACACCCCAACAAACCTTTCTGCCTCTGAAATAATAGATAACCACAAATCAGCTCATACTTCCTTTGGCTTCGACACTACCAATTTAGATTTAGATTTACCATACTTGTACTGCATACCTAAAATGCATAAGAATCCGTACAAACAACGTTTCATCGCTGGTTTCTCAAAATGTTCTACCAAATCTGTATCGATCTTACTCACCAAAGTTTTATCTGAAATCAAATCTGGGCTTCAAAAATATTGTTCGACAGTGTATTCTCGCAGTGGTATCAACCAGATGTGGATTTTAAAGAATTCGAAGGAACTTTTAGAACATCTGAAATCCACTCATTTTAGTAGAGTCCGTTCGATCAAAGCATTTGATTTTTCGACACTTTACACTACAATTCCACATTCTAAATTGAAAGAAAGCCTCGCAAAAATTATAAGTAATGCGTTTACAAGTAAGAACGGTAATCGCAAATACAAATTTGTTGTTGTTAACTATGACAAAACCTACTTTGTAAAAGAAAAGTCCGATTCTGAAAATAAGTACACTGAAACAGACATTATTCAGATGTTAAACTTTCTGATCGACAACATTTTTGTGGTGTTTGGAGGAAAGGTCTTCCAGCAAATTGTCGGAATTCCAATGGGGACCAATGGTGCCCCACTCCTTGACGACATTTTCCTTTACTCGTACGAAGCTGAATTCATTCAATCCTTGGTCTCTGAAGGGAAAAGATACTTAGCTTCTGACTTTAACTTCACTTACAGATACATAGACGATGTGTTGTCCATCAATAATCCAAAATTCGTGGATTACCTGAGCAGTATCTATCCTTCGGAGCTAGAAGTAAAAAAAACCACAGAGACAAATAATTCAGCATCCTATTTGGACATAATGTTGTCCTACGACACTGATGGTCACATGAACACCTCACTCTATGACAAACGTGACGACTTCAATTTCAGCATTACAAACTTTCCTTTTCTGAGTAGCAACATCCCTTCATCGCCTGCTTATGGCGTGTTCATATCTCAGTTGATACGCTATGCCAGAGCAAGTACCAAATATACGGATTTTGTTCTGAGAGCTAGGCGTCTTTTAGATAAGCTTCTCAGTCAGGGATATGTTTGTGACCGACTAACATCGTCACTGAGGAAGTTCTACGGTCGATATGGGGAACTCGTCATACACTATGATGTTCCACTCTCAAGAATGGTGGATGATATTCTCTCATAGGCCATTTGAACCATTCAACCAAAGATTGTACTCTATATCTTCCAAAATGGAAGTAACATGATGTGACAGTTCTACCGAATTGAAGCGACGGGTGTTGCATGCAAGCAGGAGATGCTTACTCTTCCTGGGCACCTGGTCTCACTCCCATATCGGGAGTTCGCTTCTTTTCATATGGTGGAGGTTTTTGTTTGTTTGCTTTGGTTCCTGTTTTGTCCTGATTTTGTATGCCTTCGGTTTCTGATTTTTGAATTATCGATTTTGTGCTGTATACAGGGATATGGTCATTATACAATTTGTCCACCAGCAGTGACACATGGACAGTGGTAAAAAATGACAAATATGTCCCCGAGGGCACTTGTCGGGCAGTCTTTTGCTTCAATGGATAGTACACAAGAGACCTACAAAGTGGCTGTGGCGTCGCCAACTATAAAAAGGCCCCAACCTGTTGCGTCTACGGACACATACGCAACAGGTAACTTAGGTGTCCCTAGAATTAGTCTAAGTGACATTAGAGACGAGACTTTTGTAGTGAGTAGTAACCATGAGTTTTGGTACAAACATGCAGATGGGCATATTAAAATCAAGCCCTGTAAGATTGAAGTGGTCGATATTCTAAAAGAGCACCAATTTTCACCAAGCGATTGCTCAGTTTCTAAGTGCGGCACGAAGAACTGCAAAACTTGTAACATCCTAATAACAGACACTTCATTCTCAAGTAATCTCACAAAACAAACATTTAACACGCATAGTTTTGAAAACCTTAACTGCATGACATCTAATGTTGTGTACGGAATAGAGTGCTCACTTTGTGGATTGATTTATGTGGGTGAAACCAAAGGTAAGCTCCGAACCAGAATGTCAGGACACCGGTCAAAAATAAATAATAAAGGAAGTCAACTCCTTTACCTACATTTTGACCAGGCCGATCATTCGGTTTTATCTATGAGAGTCAGAATCCTGGAGAAAATATATCACCCCACAAACAATCCCAATTTGAGCACACCTTTCCGTCGCAACAGAGAAGAGTTCTGGATAAAAAATCTTAACACTGCAGCGCCCTATGGGTGCAACGATAACATCAGCACTATAGGAAACTTAACAAGTCCCGGTTGTCAATCGGTAAATGTGACTAGCTTATTCAACAGACAACAAAGAAGACCTCGAAGTCATGGCATTCGAAAATACAATAGGCCTGAGATACATAGTTTCTCCTTCGATGACTTGGTTCCATTTTTGAATGAGCCTCTAGGCCTGCATTATATTCGTACCAAATAATACTCTGTTCCTTTACGGAAGTTGCACGAAATCTACGATTATACGAAGGACCTCACATATACCGATACACGTTCCCCAGAATACTGACTACAAGGAGTCATATTGGACATTTCTACTTTTCGTTTATTTCAAGCAGTTAGATCAGATAAATCAGAGGAGAAAACAAACCGCCCTTTCATTAAAGTAAGATTTGCAAACAAAGGTATTGATAACTTGAATCTTGGTCAAATTTTGAATCACAAAACTGTCACAGAAAAAATCCCACCATATTTCAAAAGAAAAGAAACTCCATGTATTTCCTATAGCTACACACCAACAGTTGCATCTAAAATTTACAATTACAAACGATTCCTGCAGTGTATTGATTTAAGTAATCCCTCACTACATCCACTTCGCTGCGAATGTTCTTCATCAGATTTCAACTACTCTCCTTGTGGACACGTTATTACCGGTGACCTTAGTAATGTCAAGAACGACAAGTTGAGAGAATTGTTAAAAAAGGGTCCCAAATACAGAGAAAGTATGTCCTTAACATGGAACCAAAATGTCAAAATTATCATGGACTCATGTGAGGAATATGCAAGACGTTGGGCAAAGAAAGAGGATGTACAGCTCGACACCCTTTCCGAATGGATAAAATCAATCAGAGGGTTACTTTTATCTAGAATTAACCGATTAAAATCAACTGTGAACACCAGATTCGTGTCTATATTTAAAGACCCTGATGTTATCACAGAGCTCACCTACCTCCAAGAACATTATGTCATCACACCAGCGGACAAAGCCTCAAATAATTTCACATTTACTTGCAAAAGTACTATTTCGACAGTCTAGTTAAAGAGTTGGGTTTAAATTCGACACCTGGAAATCCCACTTACACCCCAACAAACCTTTCTGCCTCTGAAATAATAGATAACCACAAATCAGCTCATACTTCCTTTGGCTTCGACACTACCAATTTAGATTTAGATTTACCATACTTGTACTGCGTACCTAAAATGCATAAGAATCCGTACAAACAACGTTTCATCGCTGGTTCCTCAAAATGTTCTACCAAATCTGTATCGATCTTACTCACCAAAGTTTTATCTGAAATCAAATCTGGGCTTCAAAAATATTGTTCGACAGTGTATTCTCGCAGAGGTATCAACCAGATGTGGATTTTAAAGAATTCGAAGGAACTTTTAGAACATCTGAAATCCACTCATTTTAGAAGAGTCCATTCGATCAAAGCATTTGATTTTTCGACACTTTACACTACAATTCCACATTCTAAATTGAAAGAAAGACTCGCAAAAATTATGAGTAATGCGTTTACAAGTAAGAACGGTAATCGCAAATACAAATTTATTGTTGTTAACTATGACAAAACCTACTTTGTAAAAGAAAAGTCCGATTCTGAAAATAAGTACACTGAAACAGACATTATTCAGATGTTAAACTTTCTGATCGACAACATTTTTGTGGTGTTTGGAGGAAAGGTCTTCCAGCAAATTGTCGGATTTCCAATGGGGACCAATTGTGCCCCACTCCTTGCCGACATTTTCCTTTACTCGTACGAAGCTGAATTCATTCAATCCTTGGTCTCTGAAGGGAAAAGATTCTGACTTTAACTTCACTTACAGATACATAGACGATGTGTTGTCCATCAATAATCCAAAATTCGCGGATTACCTGAGCAGTTTCTATCCTTCGGAGCTTGAAGTCAAAGAAACCACAGAGACAAATAATTCAGCATCCTATTTGGACATAATGTTGTCCTACGATACTGATGGTCACATGAACACCTCACTCTATGACAAACGTGACGACTTCAATTTCAGCATTACATACTTTCCTTTTCTGAGTAGCAACATCCCTTCATCGCCTGCTTATGGCGTGTTCATATCTCAGTTGATACGCTATGCCAGAGCAAGTACCAAATATACGGATTTTGTTCTGAGAGCTAGGCGTCTTTCAGATGTGACCGACTAACATCGTCACTGAAGAAGTTCTACGGTCGATATGGGGAACTCGTCATTCACTATGATGTTCCACTCTCAAGAATGGTGGATGATATTCTGTCATAGACCATTTGAACCATCCAACCAAAGATTGTACTCTATATCTTCCAAAATGGAAGTAACCGGATGTGACAGTTCTGCCGAATTGAAGCGACGGGTGTTGCATGCAAGCAGGAGATGCTTACTCTTCCTGGGCACCTGGTCTCACTCCCATATCGGGAGTTCGCTTCTTTTCATATAAATGGTGGAGGTTTTTGTTTGTTTGCTTTGGTTCCTGTTTTGTCCTGATTTTGTATGCCTTCGGTTTCTGATTTTTGAATTATCGATTTTGTGCTGTATACAGGGATATGGTCATTATCCATATTTGTCATTGTCTTCTGATCCATCTATAAATATTATCAATGTCTAAGAATTACAAATGTGACAATAAAGTCGAATAAAATGTAAATTAAAATACAGAAAAGATTAGGTATATATGAATATAGGTTTAGTGGTATTTGACGTCACGTTCGTTGCAAAAATCAAGCTTTAGATGTAACTAGATTTTGTATTGTTTATATCGAACTAAATGCACCTGGTTTAGTACCAGAAACATACATGTGGGTAATGTAGCATGACAAATATGGATAATGACCATATCCCTGTATACATTACTAAATCCATAATTCAGAAAATCAAAAACCGAAGGCATACAAAATCAGGATAAAACCGGAACCAAAGCAAACAAACAAAAACCTCCATCATATGAAAAGAAGGGAACTTCCAATATGGGAGTGAGACATATCCCACCTATCCTGCTATGTATTTCGTTAAATGTTTGGACATAATCATTTTCACATGGCAATATTGCATTGTTTAGATTGAGGATCACTGACAAGGGTTAAGTACCCGAAACGTTCATGTCTGGTCGACCCTGAAAATTTATCTGTTCCTAAATGATGCTATTAGATTTGAAGACTTTTAACATTGTTAGAGGTCCGTCGATGTTCATTTTAGTGCCCTATTGTCAGGATTGTTTTATTCTCAATTGTGACACACTTATGTCCCTTTGATGTATGAAGCTCGTAAAAAAGTTCCCCGCGATGGGTTTGACGGTATGTTTTTAAATGTTTTTATCCCAAACGTGGTCGTCAAATTTAACATATGTTGTCAAATATGAAAGCCCTATCACTTACCATTCAAAAGTTATGACCAATGTTAACGTTTTTAAAAAGTAGGTCATATGTCAAAATTTGGTCTCACTCCCATATCGGGAGTTCGCTTCTTTTCATATGGGGGAGGTTTTTGTTTGTTTGCTTTGATTCCTGTTTCACCCTGAATTTGTATGCCTTCGGTTTCTGATTTTCTGAATTATCGATTTTGTGCTGTATACAGGGAGATGGTCATTATCCATATTTGTCATTGGCATCAATGGAAAGGTCTTGTCACAAGGAATACACATGTGAAATATGAAAGCCATATCATTTCCCATTCAAATGTTATGTCCAATGGTAAAGTTTTTCGGACAAACAGACAGACAGATAGACAAACAGACGGACAGGCCAAAAGCTATATCCCCCCCCCCCCTTATCTTTGATTCCGGGGGCATAATTAAAAAAACAACTTGTTTGAAGTAAAACATTTATGTCCACCTTTCTTGACTTTATGTTTGTTTTGTACAAAATTAGGGACTGAAAATTGTAGATTTCTAGAGGCTCTAGCATACCATACTGATGAGTTAAGATGTGTATCCCCGACAATCCAGGGAAAATGGGTTAAATCTGACCAAACATTCTGTCATTTCTAAGCGCTTCATTTTCTTAATAAAGGAAATGTAAAATTTTAAAAGATAAAAGCCTTTCAAATTCGCCTATACACAGAGATATCTACGTGCAAATGTGCTATTTTGTATAAAAATGATAATCGTAAAAAACTACTCTAAAATTATGCTAGTGAATTTGAAGACGTTAAACAATTATGAAATATTGTACCTCCCTGAGAAACACAATACCATTACTACCTGATATATCTTTCCATAATTTATATTTTCTGATTAGTTGGCGTGTCGGAGAGATTTCCACTGGCATGGAAAATGACCGTCCTGAGAAGGAACCGATTTCCCATGGGTATCGTTGGTGTATGTGTAGTCTATAGTGTTTTACGTTTCTATGACGTTTCTCTCTTTTACGTCTGTTGCTGTACTTGTCTTCTCTGTGCTGAAACATCAGATGTGTTGGTGATTTGCTTTGGGTACTGCTACTGTGTTTTTTTTGGTTTGTTTTGTTTTTTTTTTTTTTTTGGAGATCCCCTCATTTCGTGAGGGCTCTTATTAAGATCTAGTCCCCGAGAACACATATAGCCAGGTTCGAAGTTGATCGTCTCTTCAACACAGTCGAAAATATCTGTTATCAAACTTTAACTTTAAATTTCTATAAAGTGGGTCCTGCAGCAATATATCCCACCCACCCTGCTACGTCTTTCAGTATATTTTTGGACATAAAAATTTTCACATATTTCATTGTTTAGATTGAGGATCACTGGTGAGGGTTAGTACCCGAAACGTGCATGTCTGGTCCATGCTGCAAATATATCTGTTTTCAAATCATGCTATTGAATTTGAAGACATTTAACTAAATGAAGCTATGAAATAGTTCAGTATGAATTCTTTGAATTGCATGAATGCCTTTTGATGTTTTGGTAATTGTTTCCACTAGATTTAACAAAAACATGTATTTTTAGGGAAATAAGAAGCTGTATTTAGAAATCGTTTGATGTTGAAAAAGATAATCGGTTTTGCAATATGCATTGTAACAATATTTATAGAACCTATCCATATTTATAAGAAGGTCTCAAGATTCCATTATCTTTTTTTACATCGGTACGTGCTTTTTCCGAATAAAACCAGGATTAGCAATATCGGAAGCATCTTGATTTGTTAGTCGATTTGAAAAAGGACAACAACTTTGCAACCAATCTAAGTAAGATAAAAAAAACATATTTGATTATTTAAGCGATGTAAAATCGAGGTATACCTAGCGTCTCATGCTACTGTTTAAGGATCGATACCTTTTGTCTGCAATCTTTTATCTATAAAGTACACAGTATGGTGAATCTGCCTCCCTTTCTTCATCAAGCCTCCCTATGAAAACGTCACAGGCCCATTAGATCTATTAACGAAGAAAATCCTCGATGAAAACATTTGCTATACTGGTCGTGTACTCTAAAGTATATAACAGATGAGGTACCAATCGTAGTTCCAAGATAAAAGATCCAGGTGAATATGGCATAATTGTGTTTCTATTAACAAGCTTATCGTGAACCCCCGAATTGAGATAGGACCAGGTGCCCGGGAGGACTAAGCGACCATGATTGCATGGAATCTTAGTTAACCACAAATGAGTTAAAGAAGATCATGACGATGATCTCAACAACACTCACAATAGAGCACCAAATTGAGCATCGACGAACCCCCAGCAAGCCAGATGTGGGACCAGGTGCCCGGGAGGCAGTAGCATCCCCTGTTGGCTAGCCGCACCAGCCGTCGATGTTAATGCACGAAAATGAATACAATGTATACATTAGGCCACGTCTATATAGAAAGTGCCATGGCGGCAATGTCAGGGAAAATATTCAAAACACTTACAGTCAAACCCCTCAAGGGGAACTTTCTACAAGCTCCACGCGGCAAAGGGCATAAGTGTGACACAAATGAGTTAAAGAAGAAGCTGACGATAATCTCAAGCAGCACTCACAAAGCCAAATAGAAAGATGTACGGTGATGCCCAAATAAGTAAAAGACGGTCAGTTGGAAAGGCAGCGCAGTCAACAATGTCATTATTAATCCTTGATAGGCAAATGTCGAAATGTGCAACACGTCCTTTGTAGCGACCACAGAACAAAATCATTCAACCAGATTACCCCATTGATAGATTGAATACCAATACCCTTTCCTCAACAGGAAAAGCAAGTTTGTAAATGTCTTCTGACAAGTTTTTATTTCAATAGTTCAACTCTAATTCATTTAAAAATGCAAAAGGTGGTAACTTATACTTTGTGGCTACTCGTATTCGACCAATATAGTACCTTCACAACATCAAATTGCAAGGAGAAGTCAAAACAAAGTCTGTAATTGTTTAACAGATTTTAACAGCAACATTTTCGACATTGTACATCCGAAATGACAAATGACAATGGAACTCCATGATGGGTACTGCCCAAAAGTCATCAGAGAAGATTTAACCCAGATCACTTTTATGATAACGAGATTAGAAAATTAAATTTAAACATCTTTAAAGATGCATTCATGTTTTGCCTTGTGCCTTAAAACGGGGATAGGAACTTTATATCTGTATTAAGACAACGACGTGATTTCTTCAATACATATATCGAATATTAGAAAACCGGCCTAATTCGTAATTTTAAAAGTACCATTGAGTACACTGCTGTCCATAAATTAGTATACACCTATTATGGTTATGTTGCTGTTAGAAAATGAACAGTTTCAAATCCATTGCCATATTATTCTGAAGATGAACCTTATAGAAATCATGTGTAACAAACTTGACCCATATATTAACATTATTTTAATTTTCTTTCTTTTTATGAAAATGACAATTTTTGAAAAAAATAATTGTGCTGACGAAAAAAGTTTCTGTTTACATTTTTATATCACAATTAATAATTTTTAATTTTGAAATGCCAATCATTATTAATCTTTCAAGATCAGAATAAAAATTTGGATAAACTTGTTAAAGAATTTAGAATGATTTCCTTCTTTGTAGAGTTATTTATAGGTGTCAGTGTAATATAAACATAAACTGTTATACATTTGTGGTTCTTAAGAGTTTTTTTTTTTACTTTTGCTAGAATGTTTCCGTTTCCTTCATTCAGTGTATAAATTTGTCAGGATTTTCCGATACTGATTGGAGATGTTCGTTCTAGAAGAGCACTTGCATCACTTCCGTTTAAGAGCCCACATCTATTTATATGGCAGACTGTTTCGTTTTGAGTTTTTTTTTTCTGTCCCATTTTGCATTGGTTTTGATTGATCTTAGGTTTAGGATATTCCTATAAGCAATATTCTTTATTTCTGTGTTATCCATATTTTGCCATACACCTAAATTGCTCTGTTATTTTTATTTTATTCTTAAAAATTCAATAAAAGAACGGGTACTCGGTGTTGTATCAAAAACGCCTTGATTGAATCAGAATCATTAAAATATTACTTGTTTGGGTAAAGAACTTCTATTCAGAACTTGCCCCTCCTCCCTCTGTTTCATTCAGAGATGAAGAAATTAATACACACTTTAGATCGTTACTATGGTAACCGAACGACCAACAATTATTACTCTGGGCACAAAGCGTCGAACAAACAATTTCTGATTGAATTGCGTCGAATTCCAAGTAGACATTAGGAACAGTCACATCAAGTCTTGTAAAATTAACATATCTTGTACTATATCCGAAATTAATAATCGAAAGTATGCTAAAGCGTAAGAAAAACATGGTGACCACCTAAATGAAAAGCAACGTTTCGAATTACATTCTAAATAATTTAGCAGTTTGAATTATTGGAGTTTTATCTTTTATGTGATACAACGTACTTTTTTCTCATTTCATCTTCTAAATGAATCCAACGGGAAAGTGGTATTGAATTTGAGGACGTTGAACTTATGTATGTACACGTATCGCTTCAATGATTAACAATTTTCTTCGTTGGTAATTATATCATTTCGAGAATTATTTATTAATGTACATCGACATAATGGCTAATAGCTGTGACAAATAGCAATTATGAAACATATTTTTACTGTTTTCTCATTAGTAATTTATACCGTAATAAAATTATTTCATGTTTTGATGAATTCTAAAAAGCATTGGAGAAATAAGTTTTGAAAGAACACAACAGGTCTTAACTGCTTGCCTTTGTTTTCCTATACAGCTTACATTAATTGTTGACATGCGAATATGGTGTACTGAATTGTAAGGATGAAGCATACATTTCTATATTGATAATTTCAATCATTAGGCTTGTATCTCTGCTAATTAACTAAATCTAAGAGAATATTTTAAGAGATATACTGATGATATATCATAAAAGTTGATATACACATATGGTGTATTAAATTATTACGATAAAAACCTATACTCCAATGTTGATAATTACAATACTTTTTAATTAACTTTTTGAAGATTTTGACATTTTGGCATCCGCTTAGTTTACCTGTTGTTAATCTTACAATGTTTATACTTGGAGTTATCCATATATCCTGATAAGGACTTTTGTATCAGAGATGTACATACGTCATTTACATATTCATCTGTGTTGCTTTGGCCCATGTGTTTTGCGGTCTTATTTGTGTGTGGTCATCTGACAGTGAGGAGGTTGTTTTACACCACAATTGTACGTTCTTTGAGACCTCTGGGTAATCGGGAAAGTGGGAGGGTTGTGTGCACGTAAACCAGGATAACCAAACCTTCTGCTATTTCCGTGGCAGATGGCCGTCCTAAGTCGTTACCGGTTGCCCATTGGTCTCGTTGGTTAATGTGTAGCCCTTTGTGTTTGATGTTTATGTGTTGTGTGTTGACGTTTCTTGTCCCTTATTCGTTCTTTCTGTGCTTGTCTGCTTTGTTTTTTTTTTTTTTTGCATTGAGTGTTTTGGGGTTTTGTTGTGGGTGCTGCAACCTGGTATCATTAGCTGTTCATAAAGCCGATGCCAATATAATACCATTATCGTTATATCTAAAATATTTTCATTGTTATAATTCATACTTGTTTGAGATTTAACATGAATTAAAAGAAAATAGACTACAAATGCAGAAAGGAAGGGATCTTCAACAACACTCGGTAGCAGCAACAACAGCAAATCCCCAAATCACCCATTACAAAAACACAGATCAGACACGCACAGAAAGAGACCCAAAGGGTATGAAGGTATCACCAGAATATTTTGTCGGAAAATGCATCAACGAACGAATTGCGCTGATGAAAAAATGTTCTGTTTAATTTTCCTAACCCAGTGATATCTGCTTCAATAGAATGAAATATTAGATTTGTTTTGTTTCATTATCAATTAACAAATTGCCTGTGCCATTCTAAGGCGGCATTAGTTGCCCATTTTCCTCGTTGGTTTATGTGAAGGTTATATTACTTTATTGATTTGATGTCTTTGGTGTTTTGTTTCTCTTGTCGTACTTGTCTACTGAATGTTTTTGCATTTGGGTGTTTCGGTGTTTTCCGGTGCGAAAACCGAGTCCTGTTCTCTATAAATATGCACTCTATTTCTATAAATATGTACCTTATCTCTTTAAATATGTACTCTATCTCTATAAATATGTACTCTATTTCTATGAATATGACGAGGGTGAAGTACCCGAAACGTGCATGTCTGGTCCATGTTGCCAATTTATCTGTTCTTAAATGATGCTATTCAATTTGAAGACGTTTACACTCTATCTCTATATGTACTCTATCTCTATATGTACTCTATCTCCATAAATATATACTCTATCTCTATATGTACTCTATCTCTATAAATATGTACTTTATATGCACTCTATCTCTTTACATGTATGAACTCTATATCTAGAAATATATAGTCTATTTTTATATGTACTCTTTCACTATAATGATGTACTCTATCTCTATAAATATGTAATCTATCTCTATAAATATGTACTCTATCCTTATGAATAGGTTCTCTATCTATATAAATATGTACTCTATCTCTATAAATATGTACATCTACTTTATCTCTATATGAACTCTATCTTTATTAATGTGTACATGTACTTTATCTCTATATGTACTGTATCGTTATAAATATGTACTCTATCTCTATAAATAAGGACTATATCTCTATAAATACGTACTCTATCTTTATGAATATGTACTGTATCTCTATGAATATGACTATCTCTATAAATATGTGCTCTATCAATATAACATGTCCTCTATCTCTATAAATATGTACTCTTTCTCTATGATTTTTTGCACTTTATATCTTCTGATTGTAAAAACTTGACTGATTCTTATAATTTTACCAGAGCACTATATTTCGGAAGTTCGAGTGTCGCGCAGTGATACAGCCTTGCAAAATAAAAATAAATTATGGCTGTGAACATTCGTCTCTCTTTATCTTTACTTTGGTATGAAATTTCATTGAGGAAATCCTACATTTAAAGTAAAATTTGAGTCCGAAATCAAGTAATACAACCCTTCACACTTTTAGCCAACGCCAACATACAGTTTTCAGTTACGAGCAAATTCGTACTTTATATTATTCCCTGTTCAATCATAGTGCTTAACATAGACTTAAGAGAGTGAATTAATTCATCGGTGTACAGCTAAATTCCTTACCCAATAAGATTTTTCGCTTTTTTAAAATGACAATTGAAATTAAATTATATAACATTGAGACAAATGTTATCTATCTCTAATGTTTAACGTCTTCTTATTCAATAGCATCATTTAAGAACAGATACATTTGCTGCATACATGCACGTTACGGGTGATTCCCAATCTAGACAATGTAATATTACCAAAGTGTGAAAGTTATTATGCATCTAATATGTACCAAATAACGTAGCGTGGGACATGATGCAACAGGACCCAAGTTTCAGAAATTTCAACAAATTTTGATAACAGAAATTTTCGAATGTGTTAAAACAAAGGCGGGGATCTCCAACAACACTAGGTTGCAGCACCCAAAGCAAAATCTCAAAACACCCAATGCAAAAACACAAAGCAGACAAGTACAGAAATAGACGCATAAGGGACAAGGAACTTGCGCACAACCCTCCTACTTTTCCGATTAACAAAAGGTTTCGAAGAACGTACAATTGTTGTGTAAAACAACCTCCTCACTTTCAGATGACCACACACAAAACACAGGGACCAAAGCAACACAGATGAATATGTAAATGGATATAAAAAGAGGGCGTACGTAATACATTCGTGCTCTGTCGCCGTGATGATGTATATTATCACCCGAGGAGTCCGACTGACATTCAGAGAGGACAGTTGGTCGGGGCCCTGTCCTCTCTAAAGAGGTTTGGACAGGGCTTGTCATGGAGTTCCGTCGTCACAGTCAGTGTGCAAGTTTTAAAAATGCGCTGGTACCAGACTGTAGATTGGTCAAGCACCAAGCCTAGCGTTTGTCTGGTGACATTAGGATCATATCCATGGTATAAAAGGCGTTTGATGATTCTGACGCATTTTCGATAGTTATGTTGTCTATCCTTGATCCTTCTTATCTTGTTAATTATGTCACCATAAAATGCAGGTTGTGAAATACACAAAGTAATATACTCTGTTGCCTGTATTGGTCCGAATTTCAGAAGAAGTTGACAATAATTTTGGTAAAATTTCCAGAAAGTCTTTACTAGTTTGTGAAAGCGAAAACCTTGTCCTAAATGTTTCTTGGTAATTTGTAAATTTCTATTATGAAAATCCAAAACATCAGTACATGCTCTAGCATACCGGACGAGCTATGAAATGTAGGACGGTAATCTAGGAACATTACCGTCAAGCCAGGGGAAATTTACTATGTTAAATCCAAAATCATCTCTTTTGTCATACACACTTGTATGGATCTCTTCATTAACGAAACGATTATCCGAAGTTAATCGAATTTGGCTACTTTAGGTAGTAATTTTTTCCATATGAATTATTTCTATCATTAGCTTAGGATGTTGGAATATAGATCAGTGTTCTGCCCCTCAGTGAATGTACATGTACTAAAGTTCACATGGTGTGATGAATTCTCCTCATGACATGACCTATGACAGCAACGTATCCTCATACTTAACTAATTCTGCTCACAACATTCTCCACTCATTGTCACATAAATAACTAATACGTTTTACGCAATGTTATAAGTGGCCCCTGAGATGCATCAAACCCTTCACATGTCATATTGGCTCTTATATTGCTTCATGTAGAATTATATGAACCAAACGACTTTAAGCCTTTTAAGAATCCTATTTGATATCAACTTGAAGTCATGAATAAGAGGTTATAGGCCTAAATTACGATTATTGGTAATAAAAATTTGATTATCATTCAAACTTCACCAATGAAGTCTCATGCGTAGTGTTTTAGAAATACTTCGAGGTCATTAAGATGATTGTGTTCTGCTTTAGATAAAAACTACAAATAACGGCGCTCTCTTTGAAATATTTTAAACTCTACTTAAGAAAGTATAGAGTTGGAACCCTTCGACATTATTAATAGCAATTCTCTGTAACCATTCAAACAATTTTAGCACACATGGTCTCCGATTTCCATTAAATTTCATTCATAAGTAGGGACCAATGGAAAAAGGTAAAATTGACCAAAATTTTATTTCTAGGTCATTTGGTTACCATGGCAACGGTCTTCAAAGTTGAGAAATTGGATAATTGAACTAATTTGAAGCTCTATAATATGGTCTTTATACGACATTAAGGGAATATTTTTATGCATCCTAAAGCTTAGGACATAAAATTATAAATAATCTCACTAGAAGTGTCTGATGTTGTCATAAAGGCTGGTAACCATGACATCGTAAGTAGCTACTTTTAATATATTGATTTCAAAATGCTGTTTGTTTTTTCCAATTTTCCTTCTCTCTTGATGGGTATATGAAAAGGAAATGAAACTTATTTCATAAAATGATCAAATGTAAGATAAACCCAATTGTTGCTACGTACATAGCTTACCTTGCCAACGGTAACTATGGTCTATAATATTACTTATTTTGCAGATTCAAATTTATTTTTAAAATTGTTTGCATCATGATGAACAGATAAAAATTGTTACAATATATCCAACACAAAGAGCTCTTTCAAAAGCCGTGAAAAAGTTATTGGGAACATGTTACCATGGCAACCATATTTTTATTATTTTTATAAAACAATAATTTGTAATCCCAGGAAGGTCAAATTCAACATTTATAAAGATCAAGTAAGCCTCCATCAAAATACATGAAAACAACTTTCAAATAATTAATGGTTGCTATGTTAATTTGGCCATACAATCTAAAAATAAGCAATTACTTTTGCTGTTTTTCGAAGCCTTTTCCTCAAAAAAATGAAGCAGGCTTACACAATATTTTTCTACATATATGATACAGCAAAGTCGAAACTTTATTTTTGATTGAGATTTTTTCAGATTACTTAACTTTGGATGCCTGTATCCAATGACTCGAAGTGGGCCTATGTGCAATTTTACACAATCGTTCCCATAGCAACGGACTAGTTCCTGAATAATTAAAAAAAGATTCTTCTATGTAATGAAAGAACTACTCGAATACATTCATTAATTATCATCACTGTGAATTAAAATTCAAATGATCTAGTAAAAAAAAGAACTCGAAATATTGTCTGAAATTGCTTTCATTTTTCCAATTTAGTTCATGATGCCATAGCAACGATCACAAACTTTGTTCCATTGTGAATGCTTATACATGTATGTTTTATTTGCATAAACAACTAAAAAATTTCAGGAATTAATTATTGAATTTTGAAAAAATGCCAAACACACTATTTTGATAGGGTAACTGTGTCGTTGCTATGGAAACATATAGATATTACCAAAAACCTAACATTATTATTACTTAACTTGAAAGAACAGCGATATGGTACTGATAATTCATCAGTGTTTGTTTTAAATTATGCTGCATAAATGATGCGTGTGACTTCAAAAACGCCCAAAATGCATTTTTCAACATTCAAAGTCCTTTTCCATGGCAACCGGATGTGATATTAAGAAAAAGATTTCAACATTCAAAGTCCGTTTACAGGGATATGGTCATTATCCATATTTGTCATACAGGGATATGGTCATTATCCATATTTGTCATTCCATGGCAACCGAATGTGATATTAAGAAAATTTTTAACCTTTTATTTTTACTTTTGGGTCAGACGCAACCTTCTGTATAAATTTATCATACTTTGCCATGCGTCCTTCATAAAAGTGCAAATGCTTATAGAGAATAGCTATTAAATATTACAAGAAAATAATTGAAAGTACTGTTATTATGGGCTACGTACATTCTAATACAGCACTTTGAACAGCGCTACCTAAAATACATTCATTACTTGCACTGATTCATTTGATAAGTTGTCCTTCGTGATTAGATTGAATTGTGCTATTGTCTCTGTCTGCTTGTCCTTTTTTTCTCGTGAGAAATGGCTGTATCGGGAGGAGGGGGGGTTAAGACTTTGTTAATTGTCATTATTCTACTTATAGCGTTATTGCATTGCCTTATAATAAGGCAGACAATATATGAATCCGAATTATTCGTTTTCCGAGCAAAATTTATGCAAAAAGTCAACATTTGACATTTCAATTTTACTCATAATTTTGTTGTGAAATATACCTTTTTAAAGAATATAATGAATAATAATGTATATGCAGAATATTATTTATTGAAATCAGGACGCTATCTAAGTGTTGGGGACAGGTTTAATATAGCAGGAAAAAGTATCCTATCCTTATCACCATGAGGAGTAAATTTTCGTACCATGACTTTTGACCATGACCTTGACTATGGGCCTATATTTGCTTTATCGGTTCAGAAGATAGGAAAACAGTTTTCTTGCATACTATAAATGATAGGCCTTTCATATTTCATGGAAATATTGACCACAAAGTAAAAACTTACATGTTGGTATGCTGACTTTTGACATTGTGACCTTGACCTTAACTTCTGAAAGCAGCATTCTACGTCCTATTAGATTTTCATACCAAATTATTCAATCCCGAATGATAGTTTTGATTTGAACAATTGAACATTGAACATTGCGTCATAAATGCTTCTGTTTATAAAAACGTCCCGCGGAGGTATAAATCGTCCACTTTAGGACAGGTGTTGTGCGAATTTCCCGCTGTCTGCGATAGAGTTACTAGAGAGGCGTAACTAAGAAAGCGGCTATGTCAAGAATTAATGCAATTATGCACGAAGTAACTTAATATTCGAAACACGTGTCTGGTACATGTAAATTCGTTTGGAATTTTCTTCAAGAAGGTAGAGAGTTGGAACCCTTCGACATTATTTGAATAAAAAAAAATTGCAGAAATGTGGCAATGTATGATAAAAAAAGGTTTTTTTATAAACGAGGCCTGCGACGTCAACATCTCAATCGTCTTCCATAGTCATTTCTTATCGTGTATATATTTCGAAGGTAAGTGATTCGGTTTCAAAAATGATTCGCTAGCTGATCGTAGTTTACAGGTGCCTACTTCTCAAAAGTTAAACTTGCAAGGCCCATCGTTGAATTCCGTTGCGATCACATGTTTTCTTCTAGTTAAAGATTCATTCAAACAAAAGCCCGATTCCCGTCGGTAGATTCTAGATACGTAAATATCGACAGTGTCAATCTGTCCTATCACACGAACCTGAAGTGTTTTAATTCCATTTCGTTCTCTAACCTGACGTATCTTTCTGTGCGTGCCTGCTAAATGTGATTTCATTGGGTATTTTGGGGGTTTTCTGTGGGTTCTACAACCGGTTGTTGTTGGAGATTCCCTCCTTTGTTGGTGTACAGGAGTCTTCTCAAATTTTATTGCAATTTGATACATAAGTTTAAAAGCAGAACTAAGTCTACACCTACTAGTACACTGTATAGGATGTTTACAGTGGTGAGTACAGTACCGAAATCGAGTTTATAGCTGCACAGCGTTAAATCAAGCGTGTTTGTTCTGAAATTGAGGTTAGTAATGATCTGGGGTTATTTTTACGTTTTATATCCAATCCTCCGTAAGAACCAAAAACAATTCAATGACACGTTGAAACAGAATGTGTCATCATATCATTGAGTGAGTTATTCGCAACCCCATAATTAATTATTAGCTATCAAATAGACGTTAATACAGTCGTTTGTAAACAATCAACAAAGTTGTATGCATCGAGGTCCGAAGAAAACAACCTAATTCAATCGAAATTATAAATGTTGTAGATTTTTCCTATTCAAGATTTTCTGGCAACAGTGATAGATCGAAATTTGTTCGACTCAGTTACATACATTTTACTTCACTTATAGATGCTTGGTATAACCTTATACTGAAGTTTTCCACATATATGCATCCGAGGTCATATTCGCGCAAACTTACTGCTTTATAAACCGATAAAGTGATGGGTCAATATTATATTAATTAACAATTGTTAACGTTATGTCCTCAAATTCATAGCATCATTTATGAACAGATAAATTTGCAGCATGGACCAGACGACATGCACGTTTTGGATACTTAACCCTCGTCAGTGATCCTCAATCCAAACAATAAAAATGGCCAAAGACTGGAGGTTATGTCCAGAAAATACAGAATGAAGTGGCAGGATGTGTAGGATATGGTGCTACAGGACCTACTTTTCAGAAAGGAGCTGATAAGATAAGGCGTAAAATCTGCCCTGAAAAAGTGGAATTTTCAAAATGGGATATGCAAGAAAATTCTATCACAAAATTGATGCCAGTTATTGGTTTCATCATAATCAGCAGTTGGATAAGATTTAACGTGCATCGTTTTCCTTAATTTTGGGGCAAACTATGTCTTTTTTCCATAGAAATCAATGGAAAATGGAAAAGTTTTTTAAAACATTGTTCCCCCCCTAGCTACAGAACGCCACTTTTACAGAAGGTGTATATCACTAATACACATCTTTTGACAAAGTGGGGTTCTGTAGCTAGGGGGGAACGATGCCCCAGAGACAAAAAACTGTAAAAGGGAGGGTGGGGGGCTTTTTACGAATATGTGTTCTAGGCCATAATATAAGCAAAGTTTCATTTTTTCCCTTTTAAAGTCATTCATCAATTTATTCTAAAAATGTTCAAATGAAATGCACAAGATTTGGAATGAAATAAACAAGAGCGTGCTGTTTATTTCTTAACAGTGTGTATTTCACGGTAAAATGCCTACTTTTTAGCCAATTAATGCATAATACAACCATAATTCAGATTCAAGATTCTAAAATTTATGGATAAAAGTTAAGACCAGTCTTTTGAATTTGATTTCTAGTATATTGTTTAGACTATAACTATGTTTTAACGTTTATAGATATCCATATTAGCCAGATTGTTCTTAATTTTCAACGTTTTTTGCTCAATATTAGCTTCTTTTCAACATGGCTACCCCCTACTCTTTGGACTGTAACTTAAGTATCTAGAAATAAGCTTAACAAAATAAAAGTTGTATGAGGAATCTCCAAATACATTATATTTTAGTAATGATCCATTTTTTCGTGTGTATAGATCACTGTGTAGAAGAAATACTTGATGAGATTCAGGGCTAAATACAGCCCTTATCTTATCAGCTCCTTTCAAGAATATTTTGTAAACAGACATTACAATTATAATTATTCTACAAAGCTTATATTATACAGAATGTTTCAGCTGTGTTATACAAGAGTACACTTAACATTGTGAAACCTGATACTGAAAAATATTCATTTTCCAAAATTGTGAACTACACTGAGAAACGAAATATAAAAAAATCATATCTATTACAAATGCAACTGTTCTAAACTTCTCTTTCGCAGATGAACGAAAACAGAGTGTTACAATTATAGTCATGCCACCCCAGGTCACCGGTGTTGATAACTACGCAGTTTTCGCCTGTACCACCGCCTGGTTCGTTTCCTGTCCAGCCCGTATATGTGATCCCCTCTAGGGAAGGATGCCAAACCCAGGTTCCCTCCTGAAGTGCATCCGACAGACCTATGCAATGGTTTCTTAGACCTGTCAAATAAGACAGGAATGACTATTTATATTATTAAGTGTGACATTCACTGCTTTCCCTAAGCTAAAGGCATTACATGACTGAACATTCATATCAAATATAATTATATTCCATTCATCGAAATGAAGCTTGAAAATAAAAAAAAATTACTGTCCTCTAAATTTAACATTTTTCTTTATTTTTGGGAATGTCAAACCATATAACCAAGACCTGATAATTGTTGTTATTATGAGCAGAATTTGAAGAAAATTTCCAAGTTTAGACTAACCATAAAACAATCCAAACCATGTCATAGAGTGCATTGACCCCTTGACAATATCTAGGAGTTGATTGACCACACATCAATCTCGTGGAGTGGAATGACTACAAATCCATCTTTGAGATTGTACTGACCACAAAATTATCTTTTCGATTAGAGTGACAACACAACCATATCTAACAGTAGAGTAACCGCATGCTTAAAATGGACTAACCACAGAATGTCTCTCATATTGGATTGATCGCACATTTATCTTTTAAAATGGGTTGACGACATTACCGGTATATCCCAAAGAAGGGGTCGACTCACAGCAATAACAGACACAGTACAAAATCTATAATTCAGAAAAACATAAACCGAAGGGGTACAAAATTCGAATAAAACATGAATCAAAGCAAACAAACAAAACCCCCACCATTTAAAAAAAAGCGAATTTGGGAGTGAGACAAGGAAGAGTTAGCATCTCCTGCTTGCATACAACGCAAGTCGCTTCAATTCATCCGGTTACTTCCATTTCGGAAAATATAAGCCTATTCTGTGGTTGGATTGTTCAAATGGTGTAAGACAGAATAGCATCCACCATTCTGGTCAATGGAATATCATAGTGTATGACGAGTTCCCAAATCGACCATATACCTTCCTCAGTGACGATATTTCTGTCACAAACGTATCCCTGACTGAGAAGCTTATCTGAAAGACGCCTAGCATTCAGAACAAAATCTGTGTATTTGGCACTTACTCTGGGATAACGTATCAATTGCGATATTAACATGATATAAGCAGGAGATGAAGGGAAGTTGCTAATCAGAAAACGAAAGTTTGTGATACTGACATTGAAGTCGTCACGTTTGTCATAGAGTGATGAGTTCATGTAACCATCAGTGTCATAGGACAGATATATGTCGAAATAGTATGCTGCATTAATTGCCTCTGTAATTTCTTTGACTTCAAGCTCCGAAGGATATATTCTGCTAAGGTATTCCGCGAAAGTTGGATTATTGCTGGACAGTACATCGTCTATTTATCTTTAAGTGAAGTTAAAGTCAGAAGCTAAGAACATTTTCCCCCAGAGACCAATTATCAAATGAATTCAGCTTCGTACGAGTAAAGAAAAATGTCGGAAAGAGTGGGACACAATCGGTTCCCATTGGATTCCCGACAATCTCTGAGAGTGTACTGACATGACCAAAACTTCTAAGAATGGACAAACGACACATCCATCTCTGAGGAATGAATGACCAATTAACCATCTCTTAGGGTTGGTTGAAAAATAACCATCTCTTATTTTCAATTAACAACATATTCATTTGGTCGACATTCATCATAAGAAGTAATTGAAGCTTTCATTAACAAAACAAGTGGATGAATTAAATGATACACAAACCTTCTTTGGAAAATATTAAATAACTCTATATCTTCCAAAATGGAAGTAACCGGATGTGACAGTTCTACCGAATTGAAGCGACGGGTGTTGCATGCAGGCAGGAGATGCTTACTCTTCCTGGGCACCTGGTCTCACTCTCATATCGGGAGTTCGCTTCTTTTCATATGGTAGAGGTTTTTGTTTTTGTTTGCTTTGGTTCCTGTTTTATCCTGATTTTGTATGCCTTCGGTTTCTGATTTTCTGAATTATCGATTTTGTACTGTAGACATGGATATGGTCATTATCCATATTTGTCATTACAAAGAATGACAAAATTTTCTTTCAAAATTCGAACAATTATATATTTTAACTCAATACTACAACGCATGTAATAAATATTCTTTCATGGTTTTAGATGTAAAATTAACGAAATAATGTCCAAAATATTGAATTTATTTGTATAAATTATTTCATATTTCTCTATCGCATATGATGTTTCACAAACTGATGAACTACAATGGTAAGTAACGGGAAAATGACTTTATTGTATAAGGTCATTTTAGGAGTTATCTCTTCTTGACAGAGAACACTTAGAAAATATGGCTATAACTCTTGTTTTTTCCATAGACTTCAATATAAACTCTGAGGGCCGATAACTTTTATAGGTACTAATTTTTTCGCAAACGCATCGGTGAAAAATCTTAAATAAATTGTTATATTATAACTATGTCATAAGTTTGAATTCCAAACTTAATAAATGGATGGACCAAGTATTCCTAATTAAATATCAAGTGCGTTAAAAAGAGATACAAATTTTGTGTTATATAGTTCAACGTGTCAAGTAGGGATTAAGCGAATTGCATGAAAGACCTCAGCATAAACATTTAAACCATTTGTACTCGTCTACTTTTAGGTAAGAACATAAGTATAGTCCCAAGTGGGTCTGTCAAGATGAAGTTATCCCAATGGCTTTTAGAACCATGCGTTTAATCATACTTTATGATATTGGGATTAAGATTCTGCATTCTGCATTCATAACTCTGCATTATTGTGTCACCTATCTGTTATACGATCCACCATTATTGGCCAATAATAACGTTATTTAACTGAATTATGTGTAAGCTTTAACAAGAAGGGATACTTTTTGTTTTAGATAATATGGTCGATTCGGATTCCTCTATCTCCTGACATCCCGGATCTTTGTTTCCTTTCATTTTCGATTTCAATTAATTATGCCTTGCTTTTACGTTTGATTTAATTATAGTGCATAAACCCCCATTTTCTTACCTTAAATTTTTTAATAAAGTGTGCTTAAAAGTTATAATCAATGCATCTTCTCCTTAAACATTGCTAAACTCAAGCATATCTCACAAATATAGAACAGAGAAGGGAAAATACATCCAATAAAGAATAAAGGGGACTCGATAGCACCATCCACAGTAAAACACAAATAAAATGCGAAAACATAATGGCAGGGCACAACAAAAGGCACCAAAGGCAAATGAAAGACTAAACTAAAAAGAAACGATACAATTATCGATACAACGTCGTAAAAAGAACAGGAAAGTGCTGAAATGACCAAGGTTGAACATATGCAAAGATATGGGACAATATACAAAGCAATCATATCCACATACAACCAAAACCAAAATTAGACAAATATCACCAAAACGACCAACAAAATATACAAAACACCATGGAAACATGATTCATAAAAGGCATTTGAGACATCACATCATACGGGCATGGGTGTACATGCTAATGGAAATCATCGTAGATACCACCACCAATATTGATTAACAAGTAGCTACAATTGAGGTTAAGATAAACAGATTTTGAGAAATTAATGTTTTGTATCATGGTCATTAATTGAATCAGAGAAATCCATTCGAAAACATAAATCAATCTAGAGCTTGCGTCCAGTAGATTAGATACACCTGTCCATATCTATGTCTTCTTTACATCAGAAAAATGAAGGATTGCTAAAAATATCAAGTGGAAGGTTTGGAAATAGTGAATATTGAAGATTAGTAACTGCCATCTAACAAACTATTTGATTTGCCGGAGCATAAATTGACGACCTCAACGAATATATGAGCAAAGGGCATTGTTTGTTGATAATATAACTATGATACAAAAAATGTACCAAGACTGCCAACAATCGCCTACTTTAAACAACTAAATATGCTCATAAAAAAAAGTAACGCATATTATTTGTTCATTTAATCCTTAGTGCACATATAAGATAATAACATTAATCATAATATTAGACATAATGATACCAAATGTAAATAATGGTTTTCTCAGACCCTAAGCTTTCAACGGGAACCTCTTTAATGTTTTTGAATGTAAGCTAAAATGACTCAAAAAAATATGCCCTTGATGTTCTTTTTTAGGCCAAATTGTGTATTTTTCGGAGATCTGCATGTGCTCGTTTTCCATATCATTTGAAAATCTGTTCATCCGATGGACAAGCGGATACTGCATACTAAACAGCAACAATCTCATAATGGCGATATCACGACGCATGATGAAGTTTTTTTTTCTTTGACGTCATCGAAAGTTCTCCGCATTCCATTAATTTGCGAATCAATTTTATCGAGAGAAATTTGTTTTATAAGGAGAAAAAATCCTCTACATTGACTTTTGATCGTTGAACTTTACAGAGAATTACTCACTTACAAATGGGAGTCATTTAATCACTTCGAAGTGTTCAAACGCATGGAATCGGATATTATAAGCATGCATAGCATTAAAGTGGAAGTGACCCGAAGAAGTAAAAGTCCTTAATTATTTTTGGGCATCAATGAACTTTGACTTGGGCAAAATTCAAATTCCTCTTTAGAGAAGACAGGGCCCCGACCACCTGTCCTCTCTGAATGTCAGTCGGACTCCTCGGGTGATTACATACATGTGCTCACTACAGCCGGCAGAGCACGGACTGTATTACGCATGCCCTCTTTTTATATCCATTTACATATTCATCTGTGTCTCTGGGGCCTCTGTGTTTCGCGTTCTTGTTTGTGTGATGTCATCTTACAGTGAGGAGGTTGTTTTACATCACAATTGTACGTTCTTCGAGACCTCTGGGTAATTGGAGAAGTGAGAGGGTTGTGCGCACGTAATCCAGGATAACCACACCATTTGCTACTTGTGTGACAGATGGCCGTCCAAAGTCGGCACCGGTTACCCATTGGTCTCGTCGGTTTATGTGTAGTCTTTTGTGTTTGATGTTTACATGTCGTGTGTCTCTTTTCCGTCTCGTGCTGTACTCGTCTTTTGTGTTTTTGCATCGGGTGTTTTGGTGTTTTACTGTTGATGCTGCAGCGGGGTCTTGTTGGAGATCTCCTCCCTTCTTTTCATATACATAAAAAATGCATGAAAAGATAAAAAAGTCGAAAATTTAAAATTTCATGTTTTTACCCAAAATAGACTTTATGATTATCAAAAAACTTACTTTAGCCCTAAACTGTTTGTCCTATCACTGTACCATCATTAATAAAAACAAATAATGTCACATAAACAATAGCTTTTGGATACTGAATAATAATGATTCATTATAATATTGCTATATGCGTTTCTTCTTTTGAAGAGTGAGTATAATATCAAACACTACCTTCTTCTCTAACAAGGGTCCCGGCAAACGAATTCTCATCAGCATCATCAATTTTGATAAGGTTGCTATTGAAACCCGAACACTGATTCTGAAAATAAAATAAAATTAGAGAGAAATATTTGAGCGTTCACAGTCTAAGTTATGTTAAAACAATGTAAATAATCATTCACAAAGTATTCTTTACCTAAATCATACATACGCTTTCATTAAGTCGCTGTATCAAAAACTATATTCAAACGCTATACTAGAAATGAGGGAATCTCAAACAACACTCTGTTTCAGTACCTAGAGCAAAACCTCAAAAAATCCAATGCAAAACCACAGAGTAGATGCACACAAAGAGACGTGAAAGGGACAAGGAACACAAAATCAGATAGAAACATGAGACACAAAAGACCACACATAAACCAACGAGACCACAGGGAAACCGGTGCCGACTTAGGACGGCGATCTGCCATGCAAGCAGCAGACGGTGTTTATATCCGGATTACGTGCGCACAACCCTCCCACTTTTCCGATTGCTCAGAGGTCTCGAGGAACGCATATTTCTGGTGTAAAATAAAGAAGATCCTGACGACAATCTCAACAGCACTCACAATAGAGCACCAAATGGAGCATCGACTGAACCCTAGCAAGCTAGAGGTGGGACCAGGTTCCTTGGAGGAATAACCATTCCCTGTTTGGCTAGCCGCATCCGTCGTCGATGTTCATGCACGAAAAAAATATCTAAAAACATGCACTGTCTGAGGTAATGTCTATATAGAAACTGCCAAGACGACCACGTCAGGGAAATATTCAAAACACTTACTGTCAAACCCCTCGCGGGAAACTTCTTTAAGAGCTCCACACGACAAAGGGCATAATTGTGACTGAAATGATCAGATGAATATACAAACAGACATAATGACACAGGGCCCCAAGAAACACACAGATGGATATGTAAATGGATTTTAAAAGACAGAAGGCATACGAAATACAGATCGTGCCCGCTGTAGCAAACTCATCCATGTGATCACCATAGGAGTCATACTGACATTCATAGAGGGCAGGTGGTCTGAGACCTGTCTTCTCTAAAGACGTTTTGACATGGTAAAATATGAAAATTATGTCCGAACGATGACTGGGATATGATGCAACAGGACCCAGGTTTTAGAAATTTGAGAAAATTTTGTAAACAGAATTTTTCAAATGAGTTTGAAGAAACGACCATTTCATATTAAGATGTCCCTTGATTTAAAATTGAAAGATGACTTTTCAAGTAAGCAAAACAAAATAATGCTTTTCAGGCACGTGATACCAGTGAAACCTAAAGGACTTACAAACAAAAGAAAATTGAATATTAGAATAAAACCTAGGCAACGCAAAAAATAGAATCCCCTCGCATGGCATGTATATCATTGACTCACTAAAGCTTTATCAAAGGACATTTACTATTTCCAATTTATGGTCTTGACCTTTGACATTGAAAATCAATAGGGTTTCTTTGCCTGTAATAAGCAAGACGTGTATCAAGTTTGTTGATAATCAAATAAAAACTGCACTCTCTAAGCGCTATGCAGGAATTTAAAGCACTTCCGATCTATGACCTTGACCTTTGACCTATGATATTAACAATCGATAGCGTTCCTCCACTTGCCAAAAGAAATAAATGTATTAAAATTGGTCAAGACCTAATCACAACTGTGCCCTCTAGGACATATACACGGATTGAAGCCATTTCCAATTTGTGAACTTGACCTTTGACCTATGACCTTGAAACCCAATAGCGTTCTTACTCTTGTCACATAGAATCAGTGTGTGAAGTTTAGTCAAGATCCGTACCTTCTATGCCGTATACAAGGATTTTAACCATTTTCTATATGTGACATTGAGCTTTGACCCATGACCTTGGAAATCAATAGAGTTTCTTCCTCTTGTCATGAAGTTTGGTAAAGATTCCATCATATCTGTGTCATCTAGTGCCATATACAAGGATTTTAGTCATTTTAAACCTATGACCTTGACCTTTGACCTATGACCTTGAAAATCAATAGGATTCTATCTCTTGTCATAAAGAGTAGGTTTATGAAGTTTGGTCAAGATCAAATCAAAACTGTGTCTTCATTTTCAATCTGTGACCTTGACCTTTGACCTATGATTTTGAAAATCAACAGGGTTTCTTACTCTTGCCATAAGAAATAAGTGTATGAAGTTTTGTAAAGATGTGATCAAAACTGAGTCCTGTAGGCTTTATACTAGGATTTTAGCCATTTCCAATCTGTGACCTTGATCATTGAGCTATGACCTTGAATATCAATAGAGTTTTTCCTCTTGTCATGAGGAATAAGTGTATGAATGCTAGGTTTACACTTAGCAACGATCGCCGCGATTGCCGCGATTGAGGTGAATCGTAGAGATCGTAAGAGAACGTGGGGTTGAATCGTGACGATCGTAAGAGAGCGTGGTGTAATCGTGATGATCGTAGGACATCGCAGAGATCACGGTAATGCTAGGTTTACACATAGCCACGATGCCCTACGATGTCTATGATTGAGCAAAATCGTGGAGCTCCACGATTCTATAAATAGAATTGGTCTTCGCACGCTCTCCGACGCTCCATCACGCTCTGATACGCGCTGTAGCGATTTGTTACGATTGTAGATAAGATCTGTTACGATTTTCATCCCGTTCTCGCAAGCTTCGTTACGTTCCCTTACGATTACCAAGATGAGCTATTACGCTTTGCCACGCTCTATCACGGTTCCCTACGCTTATCAAGTTTTTTTGCGATCTGTTACGATGCAGGACTACGATTTGCCGCGATTTAACACGATTTGATATGCAATCGACAACCAGTTTCAATACCACTTGCAATATCCGAACAAGATTAAGCTTAATATCAAGGAGATGAATATTTTATATCGCAAAACGCAGGAAATGGCATTGATGAACCTTATTTGATCTTTCTTTTTTTCGATTATCAAAGTTTACATTTTTTCTTGAGCAATTTAAATCTTTGATTGCGTGTATATATTTAACTCGTTCGAAGACAATTAATGCAGCACCTCACTGATTATCAAGACTTCTTTTCTTAGTCTTCTTCATATGTTAGAAATTGTTGCGGATGTTAAAAATACTTTTAATCCATCAAAAACGGGTTGTCTTATTATTTTAATTTTTATTATAGAAATATTGGAATCGCAACGTATCTTGTAGATCGTGGACTGAATCGCGGAAACCGTAACAAATCGTCAAAGAGCGTGAGTGAAATCGTAGTGGACCGTAGGAGAACGTGTTTCACCAAGATCTCCTACGATCGCATATTACGATCTGTTGCGCTTTGTCAAGATCTGTTACGCTCTACTACGCTCCATCACGTTCACTACGCTCTCCTACGCTCTCTCACGATGTAAGGATGAATCGGGACAATCGTAGCAAATTTTTTGAGGATCAAAAATTTTGCCACGATCTCATCGATCTCCTACGATCATCACGATTCCACCACGCTCTTTTACGATCGTCACAATTTAACCCCACGCTCTCTTACGATCTCTACGGTTCACCTCAATCGGGGCAATCGAGGCGATCGTGGCTAAGTGTAAACCTAGCATAACATTTTTGATTCTAAAACAAATTGCTACGATTGTCCCGATTGATTCTTGAATCATGAGTGAGCGTAATGGAGCGTAGTGAACGTGTTGGAGCGTAACAGACCTTGGCATAGCGCAATCGTAATATCTGATCGTAGGAGATCTTGGTGAAACACGCTCCCCTACGATCCACTACGATTTCCCTCACGCTCTTTGACGATTTGTGACGGTTTCCACGATTCAGTCCACAATCTACAAGATGCGTTGCGATTCCAATATTCCTATTATGACAACTATTATGAGACAACCCGGTTTTTTTTTTTTTTTTTTTGGATTACAAGAGTTTTTAACATCCGCAACAATTTCTAACATATGAAGAAGACTTAAGAAGAAGTCATGATAATCAGTGAGGCAATGCATGAATTGTCTTCGAATGAGTTTTAAAATATATACACGCAATCAAAGATTTAAATTGCTCAACAAAAATCAAAAATGTTCCTTTAATATAAAAAAGAAAGAGAAAATAAGGTTCATCAATGCCACTTCCAGCGTTTTGCGATATAAAATCTTCATCTCCTTGATGATATGCTTAAACTTGTTCGGATATTGCAAGTGGTATTGAAAGTGATAGTCTATTTCATATCAAATAGAGCTAAATCGCGGCAATTTTTATCACATGGTAGTCCTGCATCGTAACAGATCGCAACAAAACTTGGTAAGCGTAAGGAACCGTGAGAGAGCGTTGCAAAGCGTAATAGCCCTTCGTGGTAATCGTACGGGAACGTAACGAAGCTTGAGAGAACGGGATGAAAATCGTAACAGATCTTATCTACAATCGTAACAAATCGCTACAGCGCGTATCAGAACCTGATGTAGCGGTGGAGAGCGTGTGAAGACCAATTTTATTTAAAGAATCGTTGAGCTCCACGATTTTCCTCAATCGTGTACATCGTAGGGCATCGTGGCTTAGTGTAAACCTAGCAGAAATGTGGTAAAGATCCAATCAAAACTGTGTCATCTAGGCTGTATACAAAGTGTGCAGTGCTGTATACAAGGATTTTAGCCATTTCAAATCTATAACCTTGACCTTTGACCGATGACCTTGAAAATCAAAAGGGTTATTTCTCTTGCCATAAGGAATAGGTGGATGAAGTTTAGTCAATATCCGATCAAAACTGTGTCCTCTAGGCTGTATACAAAATGTGACATACACAATTACACACTCACCCCCACACAAACGACGACGTTACTATATCCCGCTGCAACTATGCTGTGAGGGGATAATAAACAGGATAGAAATCAACTCAATGTAAATAATGATGGTGCCCAGGAAGAGTAAGTTTGTCCTACATGCTAGCGTTTCCTGTAGCTGTTCTCAATGGATGATGTTTATTCAAAGACTCTCAAAAATGGAAAATCTCTACTCTTGTCTATCAAAGTTCAGATGAAGGTTCCATTCAATATTGTCTTTCATCATTCATAACAATATCATGATACATATGGATCGTAAACTTGCTTTTAGATTCATTTACTATTTCATATAAAATTGTCAATATTGAAATATATGATATATAGTACCAATTTTGTTGTACTAGACACGTGTTTTCGGATATTTTAATCCTCGTCAGTAGTACTTCATGCAAAACAGTTTAAATAAAGCCAAAGTGAATTTTCCTTGCGCTATCTACAATACAGAACTTTAAAAGTATAGTATCTATTTGCACTTCTTGTAGATAATCACTGCAATTTTCCAAAAATATTCCGATAATGTATATTGCAAATCAATAAGTTCGATGAACAGGGTATCTGAACTTGTTTGGTTTCCAAGGAAACTTCAATTGCAAGTCATTTTTTCCATGGCATAAATAATCAAATATCAAATATGATCGGTTTGCAAATCGATCCATTTTACATATTTGTCACTATGATGATATAAATTAATAACATATATCTATCATGATAGTTACCTGAGCATCGTTGAAATTAACCATGTCCTGTTTAGCGTAATAGCAGTTACTTTTGAAGTATTTCCATGGTGATATACAATCTTCTGAAGAAAAAAAGAGCTTCTAAATTCTTTTAAGGTGGGAAATATCCACAGAGAAGTGAATTTGTTTAACTTTGAAGTTTCCGTATCCTTGATTTAGGGTATTGTAGTGGTTATGAATACATCAGAGAAATCAATAAATCATGAAACTGAATATCCATCTATAGTGCTTAACTCATTTGAACATACTTTATATAATGATTTCAGTAAAATCATTAGAAAAAATAAAATATTTCTCGTATTTATACACTTTTCTATATCAAATGATTATAGAAATGTGGAACGTTCATTAAAATTGTGATTAAATTAAAATCAGAATGTTGTTTAAGTCAGTTAATGGTTAGAACTCTTCCATTTTCTTATTACGTACATTTTAGTGTGGAGCAATTAAGTGATTGCGTGTTTCAATTTTTTTTATTCTGTAAATTTTGTATTTTGTTAATTTTGCATTTTGCAATTTTTTAAAATGTTATTTCAAGTGTTTTATTTTATAAATTATGTACATTTATTCTGTAAATGTTCCATTCTGTAAATTTTAAATGATTTGATAAATAATGCGATAATTTTAGAGACTTATCATATTATTACTTTCGTTTTATCTCTGTTGTCCGAAAGAAGATCTACATTGACCTTTAAGCAATTTGATAACATATATCACATCACTTTTTCGAAACTTATCATTTATCCTAAAATATCATTAAGGAGGTTAACATCCTAGCATCATGCAAAATTTTTACTGCTCAAAACTAGTATAGAATCGCACTCTCATTTCTCGTATACTTTCAGACAACAGTTAATGTGTTAACATACAAATTTGCGGATTATAAGAAAAATATACACATTTCACTTCTCACAGTTCAAAGTCAAGACATAACTAAATACAAATATGGGATCAATTTGAATGTAATTGTCCTTCCAGGAAACTGCTAGATCTTTAAAAATATGTTGCATTCTTTTTAAATTTCAGAAATTTTAGAAATTTTCGGAATAAAGCCCTCAATTTAGTATAAGTTTTTTGCCCTGTAATTTTGAGACATAAAATGTCTTCTTTGTGATGATGGTGTTTCGGTGACATTTTGGTCAGTACTCAACAAGAAATGGTTAAAATGCAAAAATGGATAAAATTCTGAATAAACACTTTTTGCAAATCCTCTGTAGTTTCCTGGATGGTACATTTTTAACAAATGACTTACAGATTCCAACAAATATATCTTTTACCTACAAGGTCAGATTATAAGAATTCTTAATCAATAGATTATTTATAAGTTTTATTTTACTAAAAATGGTTTGATTTGAATAGAGGGTATATAAACCATTGTGATTCTTAACTTTTTTAGCAGTATAATAATTATGTTACTGAATCAACTCTAACTCGCGCAATCATAAAACATAAAAGATTCAAAATATTCTGAAATCAAACTTAAGTTTGGCTGTGTCTGAAAATTACTATGGCTTGAAGCAACACTGAATTTACTATCTGAAACACATGTCTGAGTGGTTTTCAATAAATATTGTTTAAGAAGGTTAAGGGCGGGAACACTTCAATTTCATTGAATTCTATATTTAATCATTAAATCTATTATACGATATATTGTTTAAACGTTATAAATTGAATTGCGTTCAATTTTAGACATTAAAGTTTTGATCAATGGAGGATTTTTTATCTTTATTTCAACATTTTTTTTTCTTCTAAGTTACATTAGTTTGACACGTAATATTTCTTTCAAATATGACTTACCTTGGTATCTACATACCACTGATGCGGATGCACTCTATATGCTCTCTTTGAGGTAAGAAATTAACATATCATTATCTTTATATATATATATATATATTTAAAGCACTTAAGATCTTACATGCATTTCAACCTTGTAATAATTCCTTTAAAGAATTTTTTATATTCAGTTTGAAAAGTCCGTAGTTTTCGTACCTTTTTTCACAAAATATATCCATCCCATATCGCCTCCCTCAATTATCGTTTCGGTTAATAGAGATGCAGTCAACTGACATTTATATTCATTGCTATGGTAACCATATGACCAACATGGATTCTTGTCGACACATATTTTTGCACATTCAATTTTTGATCGAATAGAATTAAATTCCAGGTAAATAAGTTGAGCTGCAATTGCATTTGTACCACTGAGTCTCGTGAAAGTTTCATTTCTTGACATATGAACGTATTTGAATAATGAAATAGCACATAGTATAATGAAAAACATGTCTTATTTCCAAATATTCGACGATACTTCTTCCTGTTTTTTTTTTATTCCATCACAGCTGTCGCTGACTTTTTCAGGGTCTCCATCACAAACAAACTTGATTTGATCACGAAGGAACTGCCTACCATAAAGTTATGATATTCAAAATTGATGTATGTTTTGTGTACCAGTTCTCACCAATAAGATTTCCAATATTTATCTGGAATCAAATCAATATTGAAAGCTGCTCAAATCATACAAACAAAAACGAGCGCAGAATAATGTTGGGAAATACATTTTTCTATTCTGAACAGTTAAAAATATCTTCCGTTAACCAAAGAGAAATTTTAAATTGTATATCGATTGAAATCAAGAATTTAATCATACAAATATTTTCAAATGTGAAAAAAAAATGTTCAGTATATCTTGTAAATCGAACAATCTTTATCGAAACCCTGCCCGACTTTTTTGTCTTTTTTTGCTTATACCTTAGACCAGGATATTAAATATAATGTAATTTTTAATAACTATTTCTATTGGCGTTTTTCTACTTTTTCGCCACAACCGACAACTGCACAAAGCTCCACCTTAGGTGCAATGATTCATGATGTCGGATCTCCTTCTGCATTTCCTAGTGGTTTTCGCCAATATCAAAATGACATATTTTTTAAACACAATTTTATACAAGGCAGAAATACTTAAAATATTTATTGCAAGTAGACTTTCAATCTCTTTGTAAAATAAATGCACATATTTAAATTCAAAAACATAAAACTAGAGGGTGCTACTAAAATAAATGTGTCTGTGTCAGAGAATCACTACTGAAATAAGTACCATCCGTGAGGTATTACTATCCCCAAAACACGTGTTGTGCATAAAAACTGGTTTAATCTTGTTTAAGAAGATATAGCGCATCATTGCATGCATAATGATTTTTTATTCAAGTCCCTGTGCCTTAACGTCTTGTTTGTAACTGCAGCGTATCTCCCAGAAGGACTACCATCGCGTGGGCTTTGATAATTTCTCATCATTTCAGTAATACTGCACAAATTTGATGAGACCTTGCAGAAGAGTTTCCCATATCGACCGTAGAACTTCCTCAGTGACAATGTTAATCGGTCACAAACATTCCCCTGACTGAGAAGCTTATCTGAAAGACGCATAGCACTTAGAATAAAATCCGTATATTTGGTACTTGCTCTGACATAGCGTATCAACTGAGATATGAACACGCCATAAGCAGGCGATGAAGGAATGTTGCTACTCAGAAAAGGAAAGTTTTTAATGCTATAATTGAAGTCGTCACGTTTAACATAATGTGAGGTGTTCATGTGACCATCAGTGTCGTAGGTCAACATAATGTTCAAATAGGATGCTGAATTATTTGTCTCTGTAGTTTCTTTGACTTCAAGCTCCGAAGGATAGATACTGCTCAGGTAATCCGCGAAATTTCGATTATTGATGGACAACACATCGTCTATATATCTGTAAGTGAAGTTGAAGTCAGAAACTATGTTTCTTTTCCCTTCAGAGACCAAAGATTGAATGAATTCAGCTACGTAGGAGTAAAGGAAAATGTCAGCAAGGAGTTGGGCACAATTGGTCCCCATTGGAATTCCGACAATTTGCTGGAAGACCTTACTTCTTCCAAACACCACCAAAAATGTTGTCGATCAGAAAGTTTAACATCTGAATAATATCAGTTTCAATGTACTTATTTTCAGAATCGGACTTTTCTTTCACGAAATAGGTTTTGTCATAGTTAACAACAATATATTTGTATTTGCAATTATCATTTTTACTTGTAAACGCATTACTTATAATTTTTGCGAGTCTCTCTTTCAATTTAGAATGTGAAATTGAAGTGTAAAGTGTCGAAAATCAGAGGCTTTGATCGAATGGACTCTACTAAATGAGTGGATTTCAGATGTTCTAAAAGTTCCATCGAATCCTTTAAAATCCACATCTGGTTGATACCACTGCGAGAATATACTGTCGAACAATATGTTTGAAGCCCAGATTTGATTTCTGATAAAACTTTGGTGAGTAAGATCGATACAGATTTGGTAGAACATTTTGCGGAACCAGCTATGAAACGTTGTTTGTACAGATTCTTATGCATTTTAATTATGCAGTATAAGTATGGCAAATCTAAATCTAAATTGTTAGTGTCGAAGCCAAAGGAAGCAAGAGCTGATTTGTGGTTATCTATTATTTCAGAGGCAGAAAGTACTGTCTGAAAGTTGATCAGACTGCTCTCTGACTAAGCAAGAGCTCGCACCATACAGCAAATCACGGATCCTGGATTTTGTCTGTCAGCTAGGTAACTTTTCGTGTAACATTAAAGAGGGCGCTACTGAAATAATTTTAATGGCTCCGCAAGAATCATCACTGATGAGAATTTTATATTCGAAACACGTGTCTGGTGCATGGAAATATTGGTTTGGAAATTTCTTCAAGAAGGTATAGAGTTGGAACCCTTCGACATTTACATAAACTCTTCTTGAGATCGATCTGCAGTGTTGTGCAATTCTCATTCAAGAACGTCATCATACATTCAGATTTTTCAGTGTTTTCTTTCACTTACGCGTTCCACAATTTGTGTACTTCTGTAAGCGATGTAAATTGAGGAAATCCGATTTGAAAATGATATCGAATCAATCTATTAGTAAATCCTTTTTATGTGAATGTAAATGTACGAATAAAACTAACTTATTGAAAGTCAAAGATAATGATTCAAATTAAATATTATTAGGTAAACGTAGCAAGAACATGAAGAATAGAAAGTCATTGACTATGTTGATGTACGATGAAGTTATTACATATTGACAGCATTAGATACATTAATATTGTCTGTGGGATTTAAAATGGTTTAACAAAGGTGTGCCTGGTATGTACATAATCAATTCTTCTCTCCGCTATACATTTGTTTGAGACTCTATTGAGGTGAAAAGATAGACGAAGCAGCATTTGACAAAGGTGGTGAGCATATCAAATATCTGTTTGCGTTCTTTGAATTATTAAGCGGTAACAATTAAAGTACATTTAATTTAATAATTTATTCACTAATACAAATGTTAAACGTCTTCCAATTCAATAGCATCATTCAAAACATATACAATTGCAGCATGGACCAGGCATGCACCTTTCGGCTACTTAACCCTCGTCAGTGATCCTCAATCAAGACAGTGTTATATGGTCAAAGTGTACCGAAAGACATAGAAGGATGTGTGGGATATGATTCTACAGGCCCCGGGTTTTAGAAATTTCAAGAAATTTTGATAATAGAAATTTTCGACTGCATTGAAGAAACGATCATCCGAGCTTGGCCGAAATTGGCCCAACTTGGCTACATGTGCCCTCGGGGACTCATGGTCCACCAGTAGTGACGCTCGCCATGTGGTACAGATGTTTAACGTCTTCGTATTGAATATCATCATTCAAGAACAGATAAATAATTCAGCATGGACCAGACATGCACGTTCCGAGTACTTAACCCTCGTATGGTCAAAGATTACGAACCTCAATATGTCAAAAAAATGGACCGAAAACGTATCAGGATGGATGGGATATAATGCTATAGGACCCACGTTTTAGAAAATTCAAGAAAACTTGATAACCGAAAATTAATGTGATTCGTTGCCTTGTTAAGCTATGTAGCACGATAGAGATTTGGTTCTTCGCTTAATTTTTATATATTCTTATCTGTACGTTATTTATAGACGAAAACATACATATAAACGTAGCATTTACAATATTAAAAGAAAAGGGAATGATCTTTAGCATGACTCCCCTGCATTCACCCAGCGGAACAAACCTACAAGAAAGCGACACATAAATGGCATCAGATAAAACTACAAACAGCAAAATAGACACAACAATATTCACTAGATCATCATACAAAACAATCGGAACAGACGTACAGATATAAGGAAGGAGACCAATGTGCACCCGATGCAGACTTTCGACGGCCATCCATCTGCTATTAGCAAATATTGCAGTTATCGGATACATAGACGCACAACCTCTCGCTGTTAGGTGGCATCACAGACAAGACAGTTAAACGCAGCAGCCTCTTATAACACAAAGTTTATGTAAATGGATCTAAAAAAATATATGACATGTGTATAACAGTCTGTGCTCTGCCTGCTGAAGCGAGCTCAAGATCAATCACCCGAGAGGTCTGACCAACTTTCAGATAGGACAAAGAATCAGGACCCAGTCTTCTCTGACGAAATTTAAACAAGGACCGTCATGGAGTACCTTTGGCACTAAACTATACTTTGACAAACTTGTTCAAATGCATTTGACAATCTTAATGTATCTATTTATTTATATTTACACATTTGTTTCACATTACTATGTGCGAATTTATTTATGTACGTATTTTCGTGCAAAGAAACCGTAAACATATACTTTGACCACACATAAACCAGCGAGATCAATTGGCAACCGGTGCCGACTTATGATGACCATCTGCCACGCAATTAGCAGACTGTGTGGTTATCCTGCATTACGTGCGCACAACCCTCTCACTGTTACCAAGAGGTCCTCCTGAAGAACGTAAAACTGTGGTGTAAACAACCTCCTCATTGTTAGATGACCACACACTTACAAGACCGCAAAACACAGGGGCCCAAGCAACACAGATGAATATGTAAATGGATATAAAAAGAGGGCTTACGTAATACAATCCGTGCTCTGCCATTGAATCTTATCACCCGAGGAGCCCGACTGACATTCAGAGAGGACAGGTGGTCGAAGCCTGTCTTCTCTAAAGAGGTTTGGACAGAGCCCGTCGTCACAGTCATTCAGAGTGCAAGTCTTAAGAATGCGCTTGTACGAGACTGTAGATTGGTCAAGTACCATACCTAGTGTCCATCTGGTGACATTAGGATCATATCCTCGGTATAAAAGGCGTTTGATAATTCTGATGCATTTCCGATTATTATGCTGTCTACTTTTTGGTCCTTCTTATTTTGTTAATCATGTCACAATGAAATATAGGTTGTGAAATACCCAAAGTAATATACTCTGTATGGGTCCAAATTTCAAAAAAAATTGACAATAACTTTTGTAAAATTTCCAGAAAGCCTTTACTGGTTTGTAAAAGCGAAAAACGTTTCTTCGTAATTTGTTAATTTCTACTATGAAAATCCAAAACATCAGTACATGCTCTAGCATATCAGATGAACTGTGAAATGTAGATACCGTATGACGGTAATCTAGGAACATCATCGTCAAGCCAGGGAAAGGATCCCGGACCTTAAGGCCCCTTTTTTGATCAATCATAAATCGAAGAATTCATTGAAATTTGTATGACTTTTTACATATAATGTAAAATTGATAATTCGTGTGTTAAATAACTATTCAAGTTTAGCTTATATTTAAAGATGTTACTATGTGTGAGGTCTGTTTTGTGACAAGGGTATGCGGGAAATCCGGATAAATCATCATCGATTCCGGTCTTGAATAATGTTTTCTCAATACATATGCATGAGATTGATCGAACAAAGTGTCACATGATTACATATTTTATGAACATGACCAATGAGGTAAAAATCAATATATGCTAATGAATCGATACCGTCGTTTGCGTGATATTAGAGGTGTGGCTTTACGTTAATCTGTTTACTTTTGATGCTACTTTTTTCATGGGTGTTCTCTGATTTGAACATGAAGGCAAATTAGAATGGCTGAATTAGCCATTCTAATTTGCCTTCATGTTCATGTTCTTCTCAGAGAGAATTTTTTTTAAAATAAGTATCTGTCTGTCATTTTCTGAATTAGCCATTCTAACATGCATTCATGCCTAATTTTTGAAAAAAAATCTATCATACTACCTGTTTTTTTTTTTTGCATAGTTCAACCAAAGGCGAAGGGTGGGTAGATTTTAGCTGACTTTGCCAGCGTTTCGGGCACTATCTTAACAGAAAGGGGTGCGAAACTTGTTGTTTATACATAGTTCAAACAATTTATAAGGTCAGTCCAATTAATTGTGGAAATGTTGAAAACTAACTTTTATAGCTTTTCCTTAAGGTCCGGGATCGATTACTATGTTGCATCATCTCTTTTGTCAAACACACTTGTATGAATCTCTCCTTTAACAATTTTGATTTTTATATACAAAAAACGGTGTTCCTGATGTGCTTGTAACGTTTGCCTTGTTTAGAGTCAATTCTTGTGAATAAATAACATTTTGTACTTCTCAAAAACAGGATTGTGGATAGTAAGAATATCATCCAGATACCTAGAAGTACCAATGAAACCACCGCCGCAACAGCTATATGAAAACTTGGCAAATTCGATGATTGTGTAGATGCATATATTGATGTTCAATAATTATCAGGTAAATATGTTTGGTAATGATGATTGCAATCCAGAATGTCACTGATCATTGCACGCAACGGCGGCAGACATGAAATGCTACATGCTCTCTCTTCAGTTCCAGCAGTTCAATTAAAATCTATCTTGGATAAAGCACTGGTTGCATTCTTAAGAAACACTGATTGATTTAGGCTAAATATCATTGTTGCATTCGCACAAAATAAACTATATCCTTTGGTTAAAAACACCTCCCCTACAAGACGATTCATAAAAATTCCATTTATTAACAAGGGATTTGATCTTCTGAACATCTCTAATATTTTTCGGGATCATCGCGTACAAAGTGCCATTCCTCAATATTTTGAAAATTTAGAACCTCCTCTTATTTGTTACAAATATAAGAGACCTATTCGAACTTTTGTTTTTAACTACAACAAAGTTACACAAGATCCTAAAATACTTGAATCATGTCCTGCTTCTTGAGAATGTGCAACGTCTGCATATCTATATAAACCAGCTGGTCATATTATTACAGGTGACTTTTCAATTATCGAAGACAGACAGCTCTGTGGTCTTCTTACGAAAGGACCTAAGTATAGAATCCCATCCAAGATAGATTTTATTAAATGTCGCGAAGTGCTAAAGGAAGCTTTTAATTAGATAACTATACCAAACGATGGTGTAAATCGGAAGGAGTCGAATCGCATGCTCTGAATGACTGGAAAAAAAACCTCATTTTGGATATTACCGATATTCGAATAGATAACTACCACAAAAATCCTCAACTTTTTGAAATTCCAAGTTCTAAATCTGAAAGATATTTAAAATCCAAGTTACGTAATTTACATGAAAAATATGTCTTCGCGCCTGCAGACAAAGCAGCCAACAACACCATAATTATTTGAAAACGCTACTACATATCAACTTTAGTTTCGGAAATTTCCTCTACTAATACTTATATCGAAAGCAACGAAAGTGTTCCCAATATTTGAACAAACATAACAGTGAAATTTCTTCTTTTATCATCCCTATTTCTAAATTGGATCTCCCTACAATATACTGTTTACCAAAACTTCACAAGTCTCCTTACAAGTTTCGATACATTGCTAATTCTAGACACTGCTCAACAACAATTTTGTCTAGAAATCTGACGTCAGCACTCACGGCTATAAAGGAACACGTGGCAAAATACTGTGAAACTGTCATGAACAGGAATGGCGTAAACTTGTTTTGGTCTATTAAAAAATTCAGGGGATGTGGTTGACAAAATGAAATCAAGAAATTTTGAAGCAAATACGATATCTTCATACGACTTTTCTAATATGTACACCACGCTTCCTCACGACAAAATAAATGATCGACTGTCTAAGTTCATTAAATGGTGTTTTGATCGAGAGGGGGAAACCTATATTTGTACTTCTGAATCGAAGGGTATCTTTTCCGCCACAGATTACAAATCATACAAATCATGGACATGTGGTGACCTGTGTATTGCCTTGTCCTTCCTTTTGGACAATATTTATGTAAGATTTGGTGAGAAACTCTACAAGCAGGTTGTAGAGATTCCAATGGGTACTAATTGTGCGCCTCTTGTTGCAGATTTGTTTTTATACACGTTTGAAAAGGAATTTTGATCATTCGGTTTTATCTATGAGAGTCAGAATCCTGGAGAAAATATATCACCCCACAAACAATCCCAATTTGAGCACAACTTTCCGTCGCAACAGAGAAGAGTTCTGGATAAAAAATCTTAACACTGCAGCGCCCTATGGGTGCAACGATAACATCAGCACTATAGGAAACTTAACAAGTCCCGGTTGTCAATCGGTAAATGTGACTAGCTTATTCAACAGACAACAAAGAAGACCTCGAAGTCATGGCATTCGAAAATACAATAGGCCTGAGATACATAGTTTCTCCTTCGATGACTTGATTCCATTTTTGAAAGAGCCTCTAGGCCTGCATTATATTCGTACCAAATTATACTCTGTTCCTTTACGGAAGTTGCACGAAATCTACGATTATACGAAGGACCTCACATATACCGATACACGTTCCCCAGAATACAGACTACAAGGAATCATATTGGACATTTCTACTTTTCGTTTATTTCAAGCAGTTAGATCAGATAAATCAGAGGAGAAAACAAACCGCCCTTTCATTAAAGTAAGATTTGCAAACAAATTTTGGTCAAATTTTGAATCACAAAACTGTCACAGAAAAAATTCGACCATATTTCAAAAGAAAAAAAACTCCTTGTATTTCCTATAGCTACACACCAACAGTTGCATCTAAAATTTACAATTACAAACGATTTCTGCAGTGTATTGATTTCAGTAATCCCTCACTTCATCCACTTCCCTGCGAATGTTCTTCGTCGGATTTCAACTACTCTCCTTGTGGACACGTTATTACTGGTGACCTTAGTATAGTCAAGAACGACAAGTTGAGAGAATTGTTAAAAAAGGGTCCCAAATACATAGAAAGTATGTCCTTTACATGGAACCAAAATGTCAAAATTATTATGGACTCTTGTGAGGAATATGCAAGACGTTGGGCAAAGAAAGAGGATGTACAGCTCGACACCCTTTCCGAATGGATAAAATCAATCAGATGGTTACTTTTATCTAGAATTAACCGATTAAAATCAACTGTGAACACCAGATTCGTGTCTATATTTAAAGACCCTGATGTTATCACAGAGCTCACCTACCTCCAAGAACATCACACCAGCGGACAAAGCCTCAAATAATTACACATTTACTTGCAAAAAGAACTATTTCGACAGTCTAGTTAAAGAGATGGGTTTAAATTCGACACCGAGATGGGTTTAAATTCGACACCTGGAAATCCGACTTGCACCCCCAACAAACCTTTCTGTCTCTGAAATAATAGATAACCACAAATCAGCTCTTACTTCCTTTGGCTTCGACACTACCAATTTAGATTTAGATTTACCATACTTGTACTGCATACCTAAAATGCATAAGAATCCGTACAAACAACGTTTCATCGCTGGTTCCTCAAAATGTTCTACCAAATCTGTATCTGTGGGATATAATGCTATAGGACCCACGTTTTAGAAAATTCAAGAAAACTTGATAACCGAAAATTAATGTGATTCGTTGCCCTGTTAAGCTATGTAGCAGGATAGAGATTTGGTTCTTCGATTAATTTTTATATATTCTTATCTGTACGTTATTTATAGACGAAAACATACATATAAACGTAGCATTTACAATATTAAAAGAAAAGTGAATGATCTAACCATCCAACCAAAGATTGTACTCTATATCTTCCAAAATGGAAGTAACCGGATGTGACAGTTCTACCGAACTGAAGCGACGGGTGTTGCATGCAAGCAGGAGATGCTTACTCTTCCTAGGCACCTGGTCTCACTCTCATATCGGGAGTTCGCTTCTTTTCATATGGTGGAGGTTTTTGTTTTTGTTTGCTTTGGTTCCTCTTTTATCCTGATTTTGTATGCCTTCGGTTTCTGATTTTCTGAATTATCGATTTTGTACTGTAGACAGGGATATGGTCATTATCCATATTTGCCATCTTTAGCATGACTCCCCTGCATTCACCCAGATGAACAAACTTACAAGAAAGCGACACAAAAATGGCATCAGATAAAACTACAAACAGCAAAATAGACACAACAATATTCACTAGATCATCATACAAAACAATCGGAACAGACGTACAGATATAAGGAAGGAGACCAATGTGCACCCGATGCAGACTTTCGACGGCCATCCATCTGCTATTAGCAAATATTGCAGTTATCGGATACATAGACGCACAACCTCTCGCTGTTAGGTGGCATCACAGACAAGACAGTTAAACGCAGCAGCCCCTTATAACACAAAGTTTATGTAAATGGATCTAAAAAAATATATGACATGTGTATAACAGTCTGTGCTCTGCCTGCTGAAGCGAGCTCAAGATCAATCACCCGAGAGGTCTGACCAACTTTCAGATAGGACAAAGAATCAGGACCCAGTCTTCTCTGACGAAATTTAAACAAGGACCGTCATGGAGTACCGTTGGCACTAAACTATACTTTGACAAACTTGTTCAAATGCATTTGACAATCTTAATGTATCTATTTATTTATATTTACACATTTGTTTCACATTACTATGTGCGAATTTATTTATGTACGTATTTTCGTGCAAAGAAACCGTAAACATATACTTTGACCACACATAAACCAACGAGATCAATTGGCAACCGGTGCCGACTTATGATGACCATCTGCCACGCAATTAGCAGACTGTGTGGTTATCCTGCATTACGTGCGCACAACCCTCTCACTGTTACCAAGAGGTCCTCCTGAAGAACGTAAAATTGTGGTGTAAACAACCTCCTCATTGTTAGATGACCACACACTTACAAGACCGCAAAACACAGGGGCCCAAGCAACACAGATGAATATGTAAATGGATATAAAAAGAGGGCTTACGTAATACAATCCGTGCTCTGCCATTGAATCTTATCACCCGAGGAGCCCGACTGACATTCAGAGAGGACAGGTGGTCGAAGCCTGTCTTCTCTAAAGAGGTTTGGACAGAGCCCGTCATGGAATCCCGTCGTCACAGTCATTCAGAGTGCAAGTCTTAAGAATGCGCTTGTACGAGACTGTAGATTGGTCAAGTACCATGCCTAGTGTCCATCTGGTGACATTAGGATCATATCCTCGGTATTATCGGCGTTTGATAATTCTGATGCATTTCCGATTATTATGCTGTCTACTTTTTGGTCCTCCTTATTTTGTTAATCATGTCACAATGAAATATAGGTTGTGAAATACCCAAAGTAATATACTCTGTATGGGTCCGAATTTCAAAAAAAGTTGACAATAACTTTTGTAAAATTTCAAGAAAGCCTTTACTGGTTTGTAAAAGCGAAAAACGTTTCTTCGTAATTTGTTAATTTCTACTATGAAAATCCAAAACATCAGTACATGCTCTAGCATATCAGATGAACTGTGAAATGTAGATACCGTATGACGGTAATCTAGGAACATCATCGTCAAGCCAGGGAAAGGATTCCGGACCTTAAAGCCCCTTTTTTGATCAATCATAAATCGAAGAATTCATTGAAATTTGTATGACTTTTTACATATAATGTAAAATTGATAATTCGTGTGTTAAATAACTATTCAAGTTTCGCTTATATTTAAAGATGTTACTAAGTGTGAGGTCTGTTTTGTGACAAGGGTATGCGGGAAATCCGGATAAATCATCATCGATTCCGGTCTTGAATAATGTTTTCTCAATACATATGTATGAGATTGATCGAACAAAGTGTCACATGATTACATATTTTATGAACATGACCAATGAGGTAAAAATCAATATATGCTAATGAATCGATACCGTCGTTTGCGTGATATTAGAGGTGTGGCTTTACGTTAATCTGTTTACTTTTGATGCTACTTTTTTCATGGGTGTTCTCTGATTTGAACATGAAGGCAAATTAGAATGGCTAATTCCTTCTCAGAGAGATTTTTTTTTAAAATAAGTATCTGTCTGTCATTTTCTGAATTAGCCATTCTAACATGCATTCATGCCTAATTTTTGAAAAAAAATCTATCAGACTACCTGGGTTTTTTTTTTGCATAGTTCAACCAAAGGCGAAGGGTGGGTAGATTTTAGCTGACTTTGCCAGCGTTTCGGGCACTATCTTAACAGAAAGGGGTGCGAAACTTGTTGTTTATACATAGTTCAAACAATTTATAAGGTCAGTCCAATTAATTGTGGAAATGTTGAAAACTAACTTTTATAGCCTTTCCTTAAGGTCCGGGATCGATTACTATGTTGCATCATCTCTTTTGTCAAACACACTTGTATGAATCTCTCCTTTAACAATTCTGATTTTTATGTACAAAAAAAACGGTGTTCCTGATGTGCTTGTAACGTTTGCCTTGTTTAGAGTCAATTCTTGTGAATAAATAATATTTTGTACTTCTCAAAAACAGGATTGTGGATAGTAAGAATATCATCCAGATACCTAGAAGTACCAATGAAACCACCGCCGCAACAGCTATATGAAAACTTGGCAAATTCGATGATTGTGTAGATGCATATATTGATGACAAATTGATGTTCAATAATTATCAGGTAAATATGTTTGGTAATGATGATTGCAATCCAGAATGTCACTGATCATTGCACGCAACGGCGGCAGACATGAAATGCTACATGCTCTCTCTTCAGTTCCAGCAGTTCAATTAAAATCTATCTTGGATAAAGCACTGGTTGCATTCTTAAGAAACACTGATTGATTTAGGCTAAATATCATTGTTGCATTCGCACAAAATAAACTATATCCTTTGGTTAAAAACACCTCCCCTACAAGACGATTCATAAAAATTCCATTTATTAACAAGGGATTTGATCTTCTGAACATCTCTAATATTTTTCGGGATCATCGCGTACAAAGTGCCATTCCTCAATATTTTGAAAATTTAGAACCTCCTCTTATTTGTTACAAATATAAGAGACCTATTCGAACTTTTGTTTTTAACTACAACAAAGTTACACAAGATCCTAAAATACTTGAATCATGTCCTGCTTCTTGAGAATGTGCAACGTCTGCATATCTATATAAACCAGCTGGTCATATTATTACAGGTGACTTTTCAATTATCGAAGACAGACAGCTCTGTGGTCTTCTTACGAAAGGACCTAAGTATAGAATCCCATCCAAGATAGATTTTATTAAATGTCGCGAAGTGCTAAAGGAAGCTTTTAATTAGATAACTATACCAAACGATGGTGTAAATCGGAAGGAGTCGAATCGCATGCTCTGAATGACTGGAAAAAAAAACCTCATTTTGGATATTACCGATATTCGAATAGATAACTACCACAAATATCCTCAACTTTTTGAAATTCCAAGTTCTAAATCTGAAAGATATTTAAAATCCAAGTTACGTAATTTACATGAAAAATATGTCTTCGCGCCTGCAGACAAAGCAGCCAACAACACCATAATTATTTGAAAACGCTACTACATATCAACTTTAGTTTCGGAAATTTCCTCTACTAATACTTATATCGAAAGCAACGAAAGTGTTCCCAATATTTTGAACAAACATAACAGTGAAATTTCTTCTTTTATCATCCCTATTTCTAAATTGGATCTCCCTACAATATACTGTTTACCAAAACTTCACAAGTCTCCTTACAAGTTTCGATACATTGCTAATTCTAGACACTGCTCAACAACAATTTTGTCTAGAAATCTGACGTCAGCACTCACGGCTATAAAGGAACACGTGGCAAAATACTGTGAAACTGTCATGAACAGGAATGGCGTAAACTTGTTTTGGTCTATTAAAAAATTCAGGGGATGTGATTGACAAAATGAAATCAAGAAATTTTGAAGCAAATACGATATCTTCATACGACTTTTCTAATATGTACACCACGCTTCCTCACGACAAAATAAATGATCGACTGTCTAAGTTCATTAAATGGTGTTTTGATCGAGAGGGGGAAACCTATATTTGTACTTCTGAATCGAAGGGTATCTTTTCCGCCACAGATTACAAATCATACAAATCATGGACATGTGGTGACCTGTGTATTGCCTTGTCCTTCCTTTTGGACAATATTTATGTAAGATTTGGTGAGAAACTCTACAAGCAGGTTGTAGAGATTCCAATGGGTACTAATTGTGAGCCTCTTGTTGCAGATTTGTTTTTATACACGTTTGAAAAGGAATTTTGATCATTCGGTTTTATCTATGAGAGTCAGAATCCTGGAGAAAATATATCACCCCACAAACAATCCCAATTTGAGCACAACTTTCCGTCGCAACAGAGAAGAGTTCTGGATAAAAAATCTTAACACTGCAGCGCCCTATGGGTGCAACGATAACATCAGCACTATAGGAAACTTAACAAGTCCCGGTTGTCAATCGGTAAATGTGACTAGCTTATTCAACAGACAACAAAGAAGACCTCGAAGTCATGGCATTCGAAAATACAATAGGCCTGAGATACATAGTTTCTCCTTCGATGACTTGATTCCATTTTTGAAAGAGCCTCTAGGCCTGCATTATATTCGTACCAAATTATACTCTGTTCCTTTACGGAAGTTGCACGAAATCTACGATTATACGAAGGACCTCACATATACCGATACACGTTCCCCAGAATACAGACTACAAGGAATCATATTGGACATTTCTACTTTTCGTTTATTTCAAGCAGTTAGATCAGATAAATCAGAGGAGAAAACAAACCGCCCTTTCATTAAAGTAAGATTTGCAAACAAAGGTATTGATAACTTGAATCTTGGTCAAATTTTGAATCACAAAACTGTCACAGAAAAAATTCGACCATATTTCAAAAGAAAAAAAACTCCTTGTATTTCCTATTGCTACACACCAACAGTTGCATCTAAAATTTACAATTACAAACGATTTCTGCAGTGTATTGATTTCAGTAATCCCTCACTTCATCCACTTCCCTGCGAATGTTCTTCGTCGGATTTCAACTACGCTCCTCGTGGACACGTTATTACTGGTGACCTTAGTATAGTCAAGAACGACAAGTTGAGAGAATTGTTAAAAAAGGGTCCCAAATACATAGAAAGTATGTCCTTTACATGGAACCAAAATGTCAAAATTATTATGAACTCTTGTGAGGAATATGCAAGACGTTGGGCAAAGAAAGAGGATGTACAGCTCGACACCCTTTCCGAATGGATAAAATCAATCAGATGGTTACTTTTATCTAGAATTAACCGATTAAAATCAACTGTGAACACCAGATTCGTGTCTATATTTAAAGACCCTGATGTTATCACAGAGCTCACCTACCTCCAAGAACATCACACCAGCGGACAAAGCCTCAAATAATTACACATTTACTTGCAAAAAGAACTATTTCGACAGTCTAGTTAAAGAGATGGGTTTAAATTCGACACCGAGATGGGTTTAAATTCGACACCTGGAAATCCGACTTGCACCCCAACAAACCTTTCTGTCTCTGAAATAATAGATAACCACAAATCAGCTCTTACTTCCTTTGGCTTCGACACTACCAATTTAGATTTAGATTTACCATACTTGTACTGCATACCTAAAATGCATAAGAATCCGTACAAACAACGTTTCATCGCTGGTTCCTCAAAATGTTCTACCAAATCTGTATCTGTGGGATATAATGCTATAGGACCCACGTTTTAGAAAATTCAAGAAAACTTGATAACCGAAAATTAATGTGATTCGTTGCCCTGTTAAGCTATGTAGCAGGATAGAGATTTGGTTCTTCGATTAATTTTTATATATTCTTATCTGTACGTTATTTATAGACGAAAACATACATATAAACGTAGCATTTACAATATTAAAAGAAAAGTGAATGATCTAACCATCCAACCAAAGATTGTACTCTATATCTTCCAAAATGGAAGTAACCGGATGTGACAGTTCTACCGAACTGAAGCGACGGGTGTTGCATGCAAGCAGGAGATGCTTACTCTTCCTAGGCACCTGGTCTCACTCTCATATCGGGAGTTCGCTTCTTTTCATATGGTGGAGGTTTTTGTTTTTGTTTGCTTTGGTTCCTCTTTTATCCTGATTTTGTATGCCTTCGGTTTCTGATTTTCTGAATTATCGATTTTGTACTGTAGACAGGGATATGGTCATTATCCATATTTGCCATCTTTAGCATGACTCCCCTGCATTCACCCAGCGGAACAAACTTACAAGAAAGCGACACAAAAATGGCATCAGATAAAACTACAAACAGCAAAATAGACACAACAATATTCACTAGATCATCATACAAAACAATCGGAACAGACGTACAGATATAAGGAAGGAGACCAATGTGCACCCGATGCAGACTTTCGACGGCCATCCATCTGCTATTAGCAAATATTGCAGTTATCGGATACATAGACGCACAACCTCTCGCTGTTAGGTGGCATCACAGACAAGACAGTTAAACGCAGCAGCCCCTTATAACACAAAGTTTATGTAAATGGATCTAAAAAAATATATGACATGTGTATAACAGTCTGTGCTCTGCCTGCTGAAGCGAGCTCAAGATCAATCACCCGAGAGGTCTGACCAACTTTCAGATAGGACAAAGAATCAGGACCCAGTCTTCTCTGACGAAATTTAAACAAGGACCGTCATGGAGTACCGTTGGCACTAAACTATACTTTGACAAACTTGTTCAAATGCATTTGACAATCTTAATGTATCTATTTATTTATATTTACACATTTGTTTCACATTACTATGTGCGAATTTATTTATGTACGTATTTTCGTGCAAAGAAACCGTAAACATATACTTTGACCACACATAAACCAACGAGATCAATTGGCAACCGGTGCCGACTTATGATGACCATCTGCCACGCAATTAGCAGACTGTGTGGTTATCCTGCATTACGTGCGCACAACCCTCTCACTGTTACCAAGAGGTCCTCCTGAAGAACGTAAAATTGTGGTGTAAACAACCTCCTCATTGTTAGATGACCACACACTTACAAGACCGCAAAACACAGGGGCCCAAGCAACACAGATGAATATGTAAATGGATATAAAAAGAGGGCTTACGTAATACAATCCGTGCTCTGCCATTGAATCTTATCACCCGAGGAGCCCGACTGACATTCAGAGAGGACAGGTGGTCGAAGCCTGTCTTCTCTAAAGAGGTTTGGACAGAGCCCGTCATGGAATCCCGTCGTCACAGTCATTCAGAGTGCAAGTCTTAAGAATGCGCTTGTACAAGACTGTAGATTGGTCAAGTACCATGCCTAGTGTCCATCTGGTGACATTAGGATCATATCCTCGGTATTATCGGCGTTTGATAATTCTGATGCATTTCCGATTATTATGCTGTCTACTTTTTGGTCCTCCTTATTTTGTTAATCATGTCACAATGAAATATAGGTTGTGAAATACCCAAAGTAATATACTCTGTATGGGTCCGAATTTCAAAAAAAGTTGACAATAACTTTTGTAAAATTTCAAGAAAGCCTTTACTGGTTTGTAAAAGCGAAAAACGTTTCTTCGTAATTTGTTAATTTCTACTATGAAAATCCAAAACATCAGTACATGCTCTAGCATATCAGATGAACTGTGAAATGTAGATACCGTATGACGGTAATCTAGGAACATCATCGTCAAGCCAGGGAAAGGATTCCGGACCTTAAAGCCCCTTTTTTGATCAATCATAAATCGAAGAATTCATTGAAATTTGTATGACTTTTTACATATAATGTAAAATTGATAATTCGTGTGTTAAATAACTATTCAAGTTTCGCTTATATTTAAAGATGTTACTAAGTGTGAGGTCTGTTTTGTGACAAGGGTATGCGGGAAATCCGGATAAATCATCATCGATTCCGGTCTTGAATAATGTTTTCTCAATACATATGCATGAGATTGATCGAACAAAGTGTCACATGATTACATATTTTATGAACATGACCAATGAGGTAAAAATCAATATATGCTAATGAATCGATACCGTCGTTTGCGTGATATTAGAGGTGTGGCTTTACGTTAATCTGTTTACTTTTGATGCTACTTTTTTCATGGGTGTTCTCTGATTTGAACATGAAGGCAAATTAGAATGGCTAATTCCTTCTCAGAGAGAATTTTTTTTAAAATAAGTATCTGTCTGTCATTTTCTGAATTAGCCATTCTAACATGCATTCATGCCTAATTTTTGAAAAAAAATCTATCAGACTACCTGGTTTTTTTTTTTTTTGCATAGTTCAACCAAAGGCGAAGGGTGGGTAGATTTTAGCTGACTTTGCCAGCGTTTCGGGCACTATCTTAACAGAAAGGGGTGCGAAACTTGTTGTTTATACATAGTTCAAACAATTTATAAGGTCAGTCCAATTAATTGTGGAAATGTTGAAAACTAACTTTTATAGCCTTTCCTTAAGGTCCGGGATCGATTACTATGTTGCATCATCTCTTTTGTCAAACACACTTGTATGAATCTCTCCTTTAACAATTCTGATTTTTATGTACAAAAAAACGGTGTTCCTGATGTGCTTGTAACGTTTGCCTTGTTTAGAGTCAATTCTTGTGAATAAATAATATTTTGTACTTCTCAAAAACAGGATTGTGGATAGTAAGAATATCATCCAGATACCTAGAAGTACCAATGAAACCACCGCCGCAACAGCTCCATGAAAACTTGGCAAATTCGATGATTGTGTAGATGCATATATTGATGAACAATAATTATAAGGTAAATATGTTTGGTGATGATGATCGTAATTAATCCAGAATGTCACTGATCATTCTGGAAAGATTTATATGATATGATTTTGTAATATCCCGTAGCGACCGAAGAACTTCATCAATGATGATTTCAGCCGTTATGTAATATAACTATGAACAAGTAGCTTGTAAACATGCAAGCCACCTGGTTCTAGATAACGATGAAATATTCATACTTGGGACATGCCTTGGTGAAACGTATCACCTGAGAAACAAAACATGTCATAAGCAGGAGAAGACGGAATGTTGCTACTCGTGAAAGTGAAGTTAGTTATATGGAAGCTGAAATCATCACGCTTGTCATACAGTGTACAATGTTCAAATAGCCATTTGCGTCGAAAGATAGAAGTGTATCCAATTACGAAAAGGATCGATCCCAGTTGTTTCCTAGATCTCTATTTCATGAGGATAGATTTCATATAGATGATCCTTTAAGTTCGGAATTTTGGTTGACAATTTTGTATTATCATATCTTGAAATTTGTACATCTCTCTATGCCATTATAAAACAATTACGAGAATAAATAAATTGATTGATTGATTGATTGATTGATTGATTGATTGATTGATTGATTGATTAATTGATTGATTGATTGATTGATTGATTGATTGATTGATTGATTGATTGATTGATTGATTGATTGATTGATTGATTGATTGATTGATTGATTGATTGATTGATTGATTGATTGATTGATTGATTGTTTGACAACACGTCACCTATGTATCTGAAGGTAAAATTGAACTGAGATGCAAGAACTTTTTTCAAAGTCGAGAGCATGGTCTGGATGATGTCAGCTTAGTATGAATATAAAAAAGACCACAAGAAGTGGCCGCAATTGGATATGCCAAGAAAGTAAGTGAAAGGAAGGGATCCCAATCAAGCACCTATAGCAAAACACCCCAAGCGAAAACGCAGAGAAGACATATACAGCAAAAGAGACAAGGAGCAGCAATGTTAAATGTCTTTAAATTCAATAGCATCATTTAAAACCCAATAAATTTACAGCATGGACCAGACATGCACGTTTCGGGTACTTAACACTCGTCAGTGATCCTCAGTCTAAACAATGTAATATGGCCAAAAAGTATGAAAATTGTTATGTCCAAAAATGTACCAAAAGACGTAGCAGAATGGGTGGGATATGATTCTACATGACCCACGTTTTAGAAATTTCACCAAATTTTGTAACAGAAAATTTCAAATGCGTTGAAGAGACAGACGACATCAAAACACGACATCAAAACACAAAAGACCACACATAAACAAACGAGAACAATGGGCAATAGATGCCGACTTAGGACGGACATCTGCCACGTTAGTAACAGACGATGTGGTTATCCAGTTTATGTGTGCATTTATCCACCCACTAACTTTTCCAGTTACCCAAAGGTCTCGAAGAACGAACAATTGTAGTGTAAAATAACCTCTCCTGTAAGATGACTACAAAAACCAGACAGCAAAATGCAGGGGCCCAAGCAACAAACTAATGAATATGGAAGTGTATATAAAAACAATAAAAGGGCATAGGAAATACGGTCCGTACACTACCGGTGTTATATAGTAGTTTTCCCACATAGTAGATTTTCCCCCCGGATAATCTGTTATATAGTAGCTTTTCCATCCTGGCGGAAAAACTTCTATAAAGTAGTTTTTCCCCTATAGTAGAATTTTAACCCTACCCATACTGGTTTGGATTTTATCTATTTTATTATTTTGTGTTCAGTAGATATTTTTGATTAGTTATGATATGGACCGAACAGAAAAATCTCACTCAGTGTCTCTTATTGTCTGTCTGTCTGTCTGTCTGTCTTCGTCTTCCATTCTATAAAAAAACTTTTAACCTTGTCTGATTTTTTCGGATGTCTGTCTGTGCGTATGTCTTTTTATATGTCTGTCTGTCTGCCTGTCTGATACTGAGTGCATATGTGTTTTGTATGTGTTTGACGGTCTTTATGTCTGTCGCGTATGCCTGTTTTTGTATATTTCTGAGTTTGTATGTCTGTCTATCTGCTTGTCTGTCTATGCGTGTAGTATTTTTTCTGCCTGTATCTTTTTGCATGTCTTTTTGTGTGAACGGGTGTATTTACGAGTCAGTCTATATTGGTGTCAGTCTGTTTCTGATTAGTCTGTCATTCTTCTATCAATGGAAGTTTTGTGAAATACTCTGGAAAATCAAATCATAGTTAAGGTATCCGTTGTACAAATAAATATCAAGTGCATTTTATAGTTAGAATAATGGCATACTTCCCTGAATACACCTAATACAACATAAATAATGGTTTCTATCATCGAAGCATGCCGACCGTCGCTCAAGGCACGGAAACTATCGAGACCTGCCGAAGATTACCAAGATCATTTTAACACTGTTTAAATGGACGAGACGTCCGCGAGATCTTCATTTGTACATTGGATACCTTAATTTGTATTTCATGGCAATCTGTTCATGTCTGTCTACGACTGAGTACGTTTCTGTGTGTTTCTCTATCTCTTTTTCTCTCTCTGTTTGTTTGTATGTGTGTCTGTATCGTTCTATCTGTTCTGTATTTGTCTTTGTGTCTTTTTGTATTTCTGTTTGTCTTTTTTGTCTTATCTGTTCTTGTGTTTGTTAGTCTGTCTTTCGACTTGCCTGTGGGTCTTTGTGTTTACATGTCTGTCTTTTGTTTGTTCTTAAATGATGCTATTGAACTTGAAGACATTTAGCATTTGTACCACTTTGGTAGTGTCACTGCTGGTGGACCAGGAGTCCCCGAGGGCACATTCAGCCAAGTTAGACAGACAGGTAGACAAACACTTATAAATATAGCCATTTCATGAGTCCGGATTTTATTTCGAAATCCGATAAAAGATTAAAACTAAGCAAAACAACTAACATTCTACGAAAGAAGTTTATCCAAAATGGGATTGAAGTCAAATGCCCGGGAAGAGTAACCATTTCCTGCTTTGTTTTGCGTATGATGAATCTTTAAAAAAAAGTTCCCCGCGAGGGGTTGGACAGTAAGTGTTTCGAATATATTTCCCTGACATGGTCGCCATAGCACTTTCTATATAGACATTACGTCAGACAGTGCATGCATTTTATATACTGTGTTCTTTTTCGTGCATTAACATCGACGGGGGGTGCGGCTAGCCAACAGGGGATGCTTACTCCTCCCGGGCACCTGATCCCACCTCTAGCTTGCTAGGGGTCCGTCGATGCTTAAGATAGTGCTCTATTGTGAGTGATGTTGAGATTATCGTCAGGATCTTCTTTAACTCATTTGAATATAGAGCGTCATTTATATTTTACACACAACCGAGCGGCTCAATGTACGCTATTGTCATAGCCCACCATCCGACAGATTGTTCCGTAAACTTTTCAAAATTTCGATTCCATTCTGCAGAATCATATGACAGGTCAATCGAAGTCCGAAATAACCTTAAAACTCAACAGTGACCACGACCATTGGTGAATTTAGAGAAGTGGGGGCGCAAGCCCACCTTCGATGTCAATTACAAAATATGTTCTTACTAACGCTGCTTCAACAAAGTATGTCAACAAAGAAAATGAAGTGCTACGTGTACTCATAAAATAAAATAGTCAATTATTTTTCATGTTTCAAATATCCCGGCCTTTTCTTATCAAGCCCCAGTTCCCCAACTTAAAATTCTGTATATGCCCGGACCAAAACGATTAATCATTGGTGTGAGAAGATACAACTTGTATGAAAAGTATCGAAATTATATCATAGGACTATGAAATGAGATATCCAAATGTAATGATATAAATTATGTTTCAAATATTGAAATTAGGAGTATTTATCATTTTTAAATATTTATCTTTGTCTTATGATAATTTGAAAGCTTTTGTATAAGGCTAACATATATTGAAATAAGAACTAATAGTGTAAGAAATGTTCTGGAGTTATTTCCCCCTTGATGATAAAAATGGTTAAAATTGATAACAAGAAAAGTTATTGGTACAGTTTTGATTTTTCAGTGAAATTTGATTAAAAATATTTTAAGAAATATTTGACCAATTGATATCTGATGCCTCATCCCTCTATTAAAAAATCACACAAAAATACCTTTTCCCCATAGAGTTCAATGTTAATGTTAAGGGCACATTACTCTTTAAGTGACCTCATTTAAAAAAAATAATCGGTCAAAACATTTTATTCAATTTTTACATCATAATTATGCCAAGATTTTAGAGCTCAATATTCCATGAATGGAAATCAATCAAATTCCGGAATTCTTTCGAGGGGAGAATAATAAAGCCTGTGTTTGTGAAACACGAATGCCCCCGGTGGCATCTTTGTTAGTATAAACGCCATTTTCTGTTGAGTACGTGAAAGGTCAAAGTCAAGGTGACGATGTCAAAAGTTTTTTGCTATCAATGAAATGGTCTTCTCACAAGGGATACACATGTGAAATATGAAAGAACTATATCACTTATTATTCAAAAGTTATGCCCAATGTTAAAGTTTTTGAAAAATAGGTCAAAGGTCAAGGTCACGAGGACTAAACTTTTGGTATCAATGGAAAGGTCTTGTCACAAGGAATACACATGAAATATGAAAGCCCTATCACTTACCATTCAAAAGTTATTCCCGATGCTAAAGTTTTTGAAAAGTAGGTCAAAAGTCAAGGTCAAGGTCACGAGGTCAAAAATGTTGGTATCAATGGAAAGGTCTTGTCACAAGGAATACACATGTGAAATATGAAAGCCCTATCACTTACCATTCAAAAGTTATGCCCAATGTTAAAGTTTTTGAAAAGTAGGTCAAAGGTCAAGGTCAAGGTCACGAGGTCAAAAATGTTGGTATCAATGGAAAGGTCTTGTCACAAGGATTACACATGTGAAATATGAAAGCCCTATCACTTACCATTCAAAAGTTATGCCCAATGTTAAAGTTTTTGAAAAGTAGGTCAAAGGTCAAGGTCAAGGTCACGAGGTCAAAAATGTTGGTATCAATGGAAAGGTCTTGTCACAAGGAATACCCATGTGAAATATGAAAGCCCTATCTCTTACCATTCAAAAGTTATGCCCAATGTTAAAGTTTTTGAAAAGAAGGTCAAAGTTCAAGGTCAGGGTCACGAGGTCAAAAATGTTGGTATCAATGGAAAGGTCTTGTCACAAGGAATACCCATGTGAAATATGAAAGCCCTATCACTTACCATTCAAACGTTATGCCCAATGTTAAAGTTTTTGAAAAGTAGGTCAAAGGTCAAGGTCACGAGGTTAAAAATGTCGGTATCAATGGAAAGGTCTTGTCACAAGGAATACACATGTGAAATATGAAAGCCCTATCACTTACCATTCAAAAGTTCTGCCCAATGTTAAAGTTTTTAGTTCGGACAAACAGACATACAGACAAACAGACAGACAGACAAACAGACGGACAGGCCAAAAACTATATGACCCCGAATCTCTGATTCCGGGGGCATAATAAAAATGGCTATATAGCAGTCTTTCCCCGGGGGAAAACCTACTATAACGTGGGGAAAAATCTACTATATAGCAGAATTTCCCCGGGGGAAAAACTACTATATAGTAGATTTTCCGGAGGAAAAGCCACTATATACCCATTTTTCCGGGGGGAAAGATGGCTAGGGGGAAAGACTACTATATAACACCGGCAGTAACGAGCTCATGTATATCATCACAATTCAATTTAGAAAAACCTACAATCAGAACCCAAAAATCACAATCAAAAGGCGTACAAAGTCTGGAAAAGTAAGTTCTGTTTTATATTTTATTCAAGAAGAAGATCCCCGTTGCGACCGAATACCTTTCTCATAGATGATTTCAGCCGTTGTATAATGTAAACGTCTTCAAATTGAATGGCATCATTTAAAAACAGATAAATTGGCAACGTGGACCAGACATGCACGTTTCGGGTACTTAACCCTCATCAGTGATCCTAAATCTAAATAATGATATATGCCAAAAAAGTATGAAAGTTACTATGTCCAAAAAGTGTAAGACGTAGCAGGATGGGTGGGATATGATGCTACATGACCCACTTTTTAGAAATTTCAAGAAATTTTGATAACAGAAGTTTAGAATGCGTTGAAGAAACGATCAACCGAAATTGATCGAACTTGGCATAATACCCTGGACGAGTCGCTTACTTGCAGACCGCGAACGGATCTGTCGCTTTCATTTTCCTTTATCTCTAGAGAAAACACGGAGTAGAATACCATCTTCATGAACAATATCCACAGAGGTCGATATAGACATTTTTTGTTTTTTGGTTTGTTAGTTCTTTATCGATGTAGTTTTTAAGGTTGAAGTTCTAGTTACGCTTATACTCCTGTATATATTTAAATAGATAAAACGACACTTATAAATGATGCTTATTTCAGTCACACATACGCCCTTTGTCTTCGCGAGGGGTTTGACAGTAGGTGTTTTAATATTTTTCCTGACATATAGACATTACCCCAGACAGAGCATGTTGTTTTCATTTTCGTGCACGAACATCGACGGCGGGTGCGGCTAGCCATCTTAATCCTCCCGTGCACCTGGTCCAACCTCTTGCTTGGTACTGGGGTCCGTCGAAGCTCCATTTCGTGCTCTATTGTGAGTGTTGTTGAGATTGTCGTCAGGATCTTCTTTATCTCATTATAGTGAATCATGGAGGTGGAGGTTTTTGTTTGTTTGCTTTTGTTCCTGTTTTATCCTGATTTCGTATGCCTCGGTTTCTGATTTTCTGAATTATCGATTTTGTGCTGTAAACAGGGATATGGTCATTATCCATATTTGTCATGTTATTGTCCAACACTTTTAAATTTATGTTTTACTTCCTTGATATAAGAGGAAGTACTCGATAATGAAAAAAGAACTTACCGTCACTTTCAAATTAGATCAGGTCGTACAATAATACTTGAACTTTATCATACTGCAACTTCCGTATGCTCTATATAAATAATCTTTTTTTTAGTAACGAAGTTTATGTGGTCCAACTCAGCATGTTCAAAATAAAGGGTACATCCGTTCGATGAAGAAGGAATTAAGAGTGAATTCGATAATGGCATGGAAAACAAAGGGAGTTGCTTGCAAGATGACTTGTGTTTTCTTTGGAACAATTCTATGTGCCTTTGCTGTATACCATAGCGTTGAACCTTCGATGATTAATGGATATATATCTAGCTACACATTTAAGTACGTAATGCCGACAGTCTCTGTTATATCACTAATAACGGTCACCGCCTTGATGAAGATGTTCTCTCGTCAATATTCAAACCGGCGATTTTCAGGAAATTCCATCAGGATAAAAATTTCATTTTTCGCACTTTTTGGAGTTGGAAACGTACTTCGAAATTTAATTTTGCTCACTTTGGAAATAAACTGTGGTAGTACTTTCACTTCGGGCAAAATTATTTTGAACTCTTTAGTTTATTTTGTCAGAATATGTGTTTTCGTTTTTGAAATGATAATTGTCCTTTTCTCGATAAACACAAAATACATCGGCAGGTACGTCCGTATTAAAAAGTTGTTATGGTACTTTATTCTAATAGACACGTTGGATTACTGTCTTAATAGTTCACTCAGAGATCTGTTTGCAATGGAGGCTTTCGAAAATGATAACCTTCCACAAAACCATACTTTACCTAGCCGATTCCCGATACTTGGTTGTAAAGAATCAAACTATTTCCTTGTGTCATTGTGGAGAAAGACACTGCCGTTCATATTACCTATGGGAATGGAGTATTTGATACTTTTTACTACTCTAATATTATACCACTTTGGTGAGGATGAACAAGAGATAACAAACAGCAATGAAGCAATGTCAAATATACATGTAACAGAACAGACAATATCATATAAACGCAACGGACTACCAAAATATAGCCTTATAACTTCTCTTATTGTAAATGTTGCAGAAATCGCCGTCGTAATGGTTTCAAACTACGTGTACAAAGTTGGAACAAAGGGTCTCATCGTCTATGATATAGAAAAAGTTACGATTGCAGTTGGAGCAGGATTTACATTTCTGGCCACTGTAGCAGGATTCTGTGTAATTTCAAAATTAAAAACCAAGGCGACAAATAGTTTCCGTAACGACAAGGATATTACTGCATATATCTACCTCATAACAATTGTTGGAGAAACAACATTCAGTTCACTCGGTATAATTTCCTCGCTGAGCAAAGCTGAAGGCATAGACGTGTATGTTCTGATGAAGAACATCGGCTTATTTATGGCTAGCTACAGTCAAACAATCCTTATTCTCTTTGCATTTAGTAAGGATTTTAAACGTGCAACTCAACGGGAAACACAACTTGTTCAGTCTGCATTAATATTCATAGGTCTTTATAATCTAAAGGGCTGGTTCATTGCTTCATCGTTTGGACTTCGGGTCACTAACCTACGTAAAGGACATCAGAACGAAGGACCGGTAGATTTAATTGGCTACTCTGGATGGCTTATACTTAAAGATATTATGAGTCCCTTAGCTATGTTCTACAGACTTTACTCTTTTATTCTATGTTATTCTCTGTATAACACTTTCACCATATCGAATGCGAGACCCAACGATCTCTCAGAACGTAACTCACATTGAATGCATACTGTACTTTGAAAATAAAGACCGCTGAATTAACTTAAGCCTTTCAGATTCGAAGAAAATAGATACATAGGGCGTTAAATACGCTGTCGGAAACCCTCATCCACTTCTCCGCTGCGATACATACTTTGTGTTTCCGCCGATGGACATTATATGATTTAAATGTATTATTTGTATATATTGTCGAAATCTAATTCCAATAAATGTTGTTCCATCTCTCTCTCTGACCAGTTCTTGTTTTATGATTTTACATAGTCATCCCAGGAAAAAAACATGTTCGTCCGGCTTTTCATACTGATACATACATGACTTGCTGTCTCTAATGACCCACAATTTTCTGATTTCTTGATCTCAATTCTAATGAAAAGCAACGTGTGAATAAAAGTCAAACGAATACAAAGCAGAAACCAGATTCCAAAAACCACAATCGAAAGGCTTCTCAATTCTGGTAAAAATACAAAACAGAACTTTCTGACGCGAAAAGAAACATAAAGGTAGCATTAAAAAGGAAGTCGAAAGCCAATCCCAATTTCTGTCCAAGTGTATCGCTCATTGGCCACGGAATTACCACAAATATGTGTAAATAGCGCCACCCTGAATAAATTCGATAAAGTAACTGATAAAGGCAATCCATTGATCGCTAAGCCTGCCAAATATGATAACTTCTTGTGGAATCTGCCATGACAAAATAGGAGCGTGCAGCGAACACCAAGATAAAACAATAATCAATTTAAACATTCTATTTGTAAAATTATTTTTAAACTTATACAACTGTTAAGACTAACCAGAAGATAGTTAAAATTATAGCAATTTACATGTGTGCGGCGCCGCACAAATTAATTTTTACAGACCCATCTACAATCAATTTCGGTTCTACAAAAAACTAATATGGAGATTCAAAATATACAATCAATTTTAAGGTTCTGCAAAGTGAATTCCCAACTTAGATGAGTTCAGGTTCCCGGGGAGAGTAAGCATCTCCTGTTTGCTAACGACACCTTTAACTAAGGCCGTGTAGGAAAGCTACATTTGGTATTTTGGGTGGTTCTTACCATATCTTCTAACATTGAGGACAATGTGATGTAAGAACTTTTAATATTCACATTGTGTCCTAATTTTTCTTCAATGACAAAGTCAGTCGCTCACAAATGAAGCCTCGGTTCAGTACTTTTTTTCTGTTAGCCTCCTTGCCTTCTGAACGAAAGCTTGATCACAACAGAGACATACAGGAGACGTAAATATAACCACAGAATATGATCAATCTGCTTCGTATTTGAATTGTCATTTATTTATCCTTTGAATTTTGCTGTCAGATGAAAAAAAAAAACATTCAAATTCTAGATTGCAACATTTTTGCTCTCAGAGAAAAGCTGCTTTCTTTTCGGAAACTCCATAGTCTCATATCAAAGCGGGGATTTATCCCGTTTTCCTCGTTGCATGATAATAGTTACTAGGGGTTTAGGCTAATATGTGCATTTGATATTCGGGGGTTTGGGCGGCGGCTTCGCCCAAGGACCGGGGCAATTTTTTTTCTTGCAAATTTTGAACCAAAAAACTTCTAACAAGTGATGTGCATATTTTGTCTTCATGCTTTCGGATTTCGGACATCGCATTTCGAAGGGACTTTGTCTCAAACGCAAAATATAAATTATGTTCCAATGAACTTAGAGTACTCTGCGTGAAGAATTTATTTGTTTTCATTTGTATAAAAACATATTTAAAGTTGTCCGTTGTCATTTCGACCACTTATGTTCTGATTTAACGTTTTTAATCGCGCCGTATTTCTTTTAAAGTGCGAAGTCCGGAGTGCGAAATCTGAAGTACGTTAACTTGAAAAATGTCCAGTAGCCTCTATGGTGATATCAGAATTTATATCAAACTGATTATACATTTTGAGGAAGCCTTTTCATATACAACATATGCGTGTACTAGACAAATGTTAATACGAATATGATACTATGTTTTGATAGAATGGAAACTGCGCCGGGCAAATTAAGCGAGCCGGAAAATGTTTAGGAATATAAAGCTGAATTTTATATATGTGCATGGACTATAAGAGCATTTTCTACAATATAATTTTTTTTTTTTATGTCACACAATATTCAATTTGTTTTTGTTTTTTTTTTTTTTCATTAAACAATACTTATTCAGAGCAAAATAGATTCGGATTAAAAACCCAAAGCTTCCCAAGAATATCAAATAGATCGTGCCTTAGGGGATGACCATTTAATCCTGAGGGGGGTGGGGGGAGGGGTGTTGACAATTATTCTGACCCAGAAAATGTTGAAAATAAATAATCTGACCCTCTTTGTTGCAGAAATAAATATTCTGTCCCAAAAATGTGTTCAAAATCCAAAACATTTCGGCTCGCTTCGCTCGCCATTCACTGAAACAAATTTCAGCTTGCTTCGCTAGCAACAAGACCAAAATTTCTATGCTAGCATTGCTCGCCTTACACTAAAAAAAATTTCCGGACATTTACATGTACTTTTAAAATTGCAAGTATGAAACATAAAATGCATATTTGATAGGCTTCAAGTCTTATAGGAATGCCTGTAGTACATAACACATTAACTACCTGCTCTTGTACTTGACCTCCCTTCTTTGACATGGAAAAAACTTTCATGGCATACCCCTCTCCCAATGTGCTGTAAAAACTCAATTTAGAATATGCAGGTGATACATGATTGATCCGGCTTGAGCTCGCCTGACAGACTGTTATACGCATACCATAGAATTGTTTAGATCCATTTACATAGAATCTGTGTTACAAGAGGCCACTGCGTTTAACTATGTGAAGTCACCTTACAGTGAAAAGTTTTATGTTTAAACAACAATTGTGTGTCTATGGAGACCTCTGAATATCCGGATAAGTGGGAGAGTTGTTTGCACGTAATCCGGATAACTACGTACACCATTTGCTAATAGCAGATGGCCGTCCAAACGTCGGCGCCGGGTGCACATTGGTCTTCTTCCTTTTATGTGTTGTCATTAATGTATATATGCACAACCAATGTAATTCCCCGAGATGTTACTATTGAAAGGAACGTGCTGCAATTCGTGTATTAACACTCGTGACGTCAAAATGCATAAGATCTAAAGAAACATGCCGCGACGGCTGTTCTAACCTGCAAACTGAACCCGCGGTGAAATGAATTTTGACGTCACTCTTTTACCTAGAAAAGGCAATTTCAGAAAACAAGAATGAAATAGACAACTATAGTGCATATATATAGAATAAATGTCATAATTTGTGTTTTGTTACGGGTATACAACACACAGCAAGTGCATTTATCGCATGAAATGCGCTAACGCGCATTACATGTACGATAAATGCACTTGCTGTGTGTTGTATACCCGTAACAAAACACAAATTAAGACACTTATTCTCTATATTTGATGTATCTGTACGTCTGCTAGGATTGTTTTTATATGATGTTCTAGTGAATATTGTTGTGTCTTTTTGCGATTTGTAGTTTTGTATGATGTCATTTATGTGTCACTTTTTTTGTGGGTTTGTTTCGCTGGGTGAGTGCAGGGGGGGGGGGGGGGGTCATGCTGGAGATCATTCCATGTACATGTACATTCATATGTACAGCTGACACTCGTTATCTCAAACTCGGTTATCTCGAACTTCCGTTTATCTCGAAGTCAAGCGGCGGTCCCATCTTTTTTCCTTCATATTCTAACCAATTTGACTTCGGATAACTCGAAATCGGTTATCTCGAAATTTCGCTTATCTCGAAGTAATTTCGAAGTCCCAAGTCATTTTCTTCGTGTATTTCATACTCGTTAAGTCAAAGTCCTAATGTTTGTATAAACAAATCAATTTACGTACCAAACAATAGTGAAATCGAATGGTAAACAAACAATTATAGGTACCGGTAACGCAGGTTGACTGATTCGCCGTTGTTTGATCGACTGTGACATAAAAATTAATTAAGACGGATAACAGTTAATTAGATAATATCATTGCGGAAACAATGATAATTATGTGCATGTTTCATTCATTAAAACGGCATTGTTTGTTATGTTGAAATTCTTATAAGAAGCGATGGCTAAAAAAAAAAAATAAACAAACCAATACCCCCCCCCCCCCCCTAAAAAAAATTCCCAAGATTTATCGTAACTGAAATAAAGCAATTTGAGCAACAATGATTATACTGATGATCTACAAAAATAATCCATACATAAAATTTCATACTCTAAAAGGGAGATGATTAAACTTTATTGCATGCGAGTAAATTTAAGTGAAGAATGAAGACTTTGAAATCTAGCAGACGAAAAAATTAAATAGCGTACGAACAAATGTATTCATTGTACTTTGATGACACAATGATCTAAAACTCTTGAAGGTAAACGGCTTATGACAGATTGATAAGACAACTAAACTTATATTATATCAGGGCCGATGCGATCGGGGCGGAAAGGGGGGGGGGGTCACACAACGAATAAAATTACCTGATGTTCTCAATGCGCCTCTTCGTAAAATTTCAGTATTAAGAATACGTTTTTGGCACTTCTAGAATCTATTCTACGTTGTGAAATGAACATTACATTGTCAGCACGAGTAGCCTTTTAAGCTCCGATATCTACTGTATAAAATACAATAGCAAAACGATTCTTTTAGCCTTATAGGTGGTACAATACATTCGAAAATATACCGTAAATTTGACTGACGTTTATCTCGAACTCCGCTTATGTCAAAGTATTTTCAGTGGGCCAATCGACTTCGAGATAACGAGCGTCAGCTGTATATATATAGACTTATTGAAGTGCCAAGAAAGTCTTGCACATTGTAAATACAATGTAATTGATGGCATATTTACAGTTCACATGACCAGCACTGGGATGCATTCATAATCTAGGTTTCCTTGCTTTTCAGGATTGTCACAGGCTATATTCTGACCTTAAGTTACTCAGTGGAAAATAAATAATCTGACCCCCCAAAAAAATTGCCAACCCCCCCCCCCCTTATGGTCGTCCCCTTACTATGTATCATGCAAAGAGGAAAACGGGATATAAACCCCTGTGGATAAAGTACATGCATACCAAAAGTTCGAGTATTAGAGGGGTTTTTAGAAAAGTGTTCAGTCGGAAGACAGTTTTTGTCTCATTTATTACGTTTCTCGTTGCTTTGATTTCTATCTTGTACAGACTGGTGTCTTAGAACAACATATCCCCGGGCATTTTGGTATTGGGAAAAAAACTAAGATATACATTTATTTAAAAATTAGAGCCAATAGAGGGGCTCTTTTAAATAAAAAAGATTCAGATTATTCAGTTGCTAATAAAAGGGGCCGGTTTTTTCAGGCCGATCAGACAGCTAACAGTCTTTCTGCTGTGTCCAAAATTCCTATGTGAATAAGAGCAGTTTTTGTTTGTTTTTTTCTTTCTTTTTTCTTTATTTTTTTTTTTTAATTCATTGTCGGCCGCGCCCGCTAGTTGCGTAAATCGACAGCAATGTCAATTTTCTGAGATTGCGCACGATTAATATTTTAATGTATGGACTCATTTGCCGCTGAAAGCGAAAGTAGAAAATATGAGTAAATAATGACTGGCACAAAGGCTCATCCAGGTCAATAATTAGGAACATGAGGGTACTTACTTCATCCGTGGATTTCAAGAAAGTACTTTTCGAGTAATGCAAACAGTTTACATAGTAATCATGGTGTTAGGAGCTGTAGTTTTAGGTTATGCTGTGACTTCCATTCTTCTTCTGAAATTTCCTAGACTTCTTCATCGGAAGAAGACGCTCAAGTTTTTCCCTACTCACATAAGTCATCGTGGAGGTAAGTTCCTTTATTTTATAAGAATTATGGCAAAGCCCTAAAAGCGAAGCGACATGATTTTTGAAAATTATATTGTATCCACTGCACAGGCACTTTGCCACGTATTTTCAACGTTCTGTATCAGTGATTGTAGTCCGACTTGCAGACCTACGACGGTGTTATCTGTTTTTTCGTCTTCGGTCTAACTGCTATGCATAGGCAAATCTTGAGAATTTCTGTGCGAAAAAAAATTCGGGAAAGTCGTCCTTTTTTGACAAATTCCAGTCTCTTCAAGCAAAAAATAACTCACCCAGTCCTCCCTCCCCTAAGAAATCCTCTCTAGGACTGACTGAAAAATCTGCTCGGACTGATGGAAATGTTGTAATTGTCGGTCCAAATGACCACAAATATTTTCTTAATAAGTAGTTAAAAAAGTCTAAATTAAAAATGTTCCGTGTCAGTACTCAGTATCAATCTTTCAGCTGTTTCCCTTTCTTTTCTACCAAGATAATAGGTCAACTCATGTGGTCAAGAGTGTTTAAAATGCTAAAGTACGTATTATTGATCCAGTGATTGGGAAGGCCACGCGCCCTGCGACATCTGATCAAAAAATGCAGGCCCATAAAAGCAGCAACTCACTTCGCCCTGGTGCGCATTATTCTACGGTGTCCATTTTTGGTTAAAACTTAAAGTCCTGTTTAAGTGGCCAGTAAATAGGTACACATTGAAGTAATAAAATTTGTACAGAAATGTCAATTGCAGCCCCCCCCCCTCTTCCCTAATCCCTAATATCTCCAAAGCTGAAATGATAACATAGCTGTCCAAACAGGTACGTGGACACAATTTGAAAAATACAGGATAGGTGGCTGAAAATTTGGTCTTGGCTGCTCTGTGATACATGTGAAGGGATCACTCTAGGCGATGATTTTGCGATATTCTCGCATTTTTTACTCAAATATCGCATTTTTACTGCGTTGTGGCGCTAAAAGATTGCATACCTCCTTTGAATAAATCGCACTAAAGTTATAAATATAATGCGACAGAACAGGAGGTTCGTCTTTAATCTTCAAATTTTCGGATGATTAATATTCGAATTCCGCGTGTGGCATATCACGTATGTATTTATGAACTCGGCGGGTATATTAACCAATAACTGAGTATCTTCAAGGACATAAACAGTTTACAAGTCTTTGGAATTGTCAACATGAACAATTATAGCTATACAATTCTTCAAAATATTTACAATGCGTAAATAAAGTCTTGACGTAAACATTCTACAGTACACCCTACACTTGCAGATTATATGTTACCGTAAAATGACTTGTCACGGCCCGCTGAAATACTTTGTACATATGTACCATTGGAACCTATGATTTCTTAAAATTTTGACATTCACTCTGTAATTTCTTTTAGATGAATAGAAACTTCATATTTAACAGCGAGTGTAATTGAGGCATGGCGGATATATATATATATATATTTGAAGTTGTGAAGAAACGTCTCGTTGGTGACTTATAGCGTGCGGCGGTGTCTGAGATACAAAAGAAATTTAAATTTTATTTGACCTCATTTTTCATTTAAAATGTCATTCAAACAAGGGAAAAAGAAAAAGTCCAGGGTGATTCTCACATTCAAATAATGTGTTGCCAGATGTTCACGGAAATAAAGAGAAACCAAAGTTTGATTTTTTCACTATTTTTTCGAACAAATACATTTTAAATCTCATTGAAATTGAGAAAATCTCATTGTTTTTTAGCAAATTAGATTTTTATCCAATTACTCTGTAGGGCTAGGATGATCCCTGGTAAAATTGGGAATTTCACGACAAAAAATGTGATGACATCTGATATACATGTATTGTACATACATTGTCTTCAAAGCCTTTCGAAAATTTATCATTTTTGGAAAGGCCCTGTCACGAGGAAAGATGGCCCATTGAAGTCTAAGTGGAAAGTTGAGCAAGTTTGCTTTCCCAATCACTGATTGAGAAAAAATGGTAAAAATCTTCAGACCGGTAATAATTGGTTTGGACCAGTAATCTTTAACATATTACTGGTCTGAATGACAAGTTATCCATCACAAAGTTTCGCATTCTCTGGTTTGTAGTAATCTGAAATGCTAAAGATACATTAAGGAACACATGGAACATAGAATGATCAATATTAAGTCATAAACACAAAGGATCTTTTCATTTGAAAATCATTAAAATGGTCTATGATTATTATAAGGATAAAATCTTTTAACGTTACAAGAAATTTCATTGATAATCAAACTAAAGTTGAATATTAAAATTTTACTCAAATGTTGTATGATGAATCAGTGATTTTTTTCAGTAATTTGGGAATGGGGTCGTGGCCCATGCAATTGGGAAAATTAACGACATTTGGGAATATTTTGGGAAGTACTTATATAAAAGTTAAATGACAGTTTATACAATCAAAAGTTCAGAATTGAATGTTTAATCAGATAATTTTCTTTTAGATAAGATTTAATTTCTTATGCTTACAACAATATGGCAAATGATTAGAAAAGGGATAGGGTCACGAGACCCCTAAATCGGCCCTTGATTTTTCTCTTAAAATAAATTTCATGAGGAATACTTGATATCTCTCATGAAAATACACGAATGTTTACCGCTTTTCATGAAAAGAATAATATCACCAAACAAAGTGCCATTTAACTGTAATGACGTCATGAAGTGACGTCATTTTGACGATATTGACAAAATATGGCGAAAATTGCTTGGAATTTTGTCATTTGTGGTGGAATTCAATGTGGCCGCATGCGTTAACTGAGATAAAACTTTTATGACAAGAGGATATAATGATAATCTTTCACATATAAATTTTCCATCATAGTCAATGCATGCGGCCATTGCTAATTTAATAGAAATATTGAGTTTTTGCATCAATTTCGTCGAGTATGATCGCGATCGACCTATTTTGGTGTTTTTAAAGGGCTAAAAGGTGTAAATAAAAGCAATATTTACAAAAAGTAGTTTCGTGATTCAGTAGAGAACGTTTCAAAATGTCAAATAACACTTAAAAATTCTTTGAACTACAATGTTCAAAATTTATCAAAATTAGGGCCAATATCGGGCTTCGTGGCCCTACCCCTTTGCTTACATTTGAACCAGTAAATTTCACTAATTTCAGTTATAATATTCCATCTCTATGTGATTGGAAAATTTTAGAGCCACAATTGGGAAAAAAAGATACTATTTCTCATTGGGAATGGGGCCGAATAATGGCCCCAAAAAGGGGCAAAAAAATCCCTGTGAATCATGTTGATGATATGAGAAGGCACATTTTTGTTGAAAAAATGTGAGTTCCTGTTGAATCTGGCAATATATTTCTCCTTCTTCTTCTTCTGGTTATCTGGTATTCCATCAACATAAAGCTGAAGATTGATGATGGAATACAGGATATTTGTTTTGTATATATCATGAAGACTACCCAGTTATTTTGATGACAGGGTCTTTTTTACCCTTTGATTCCAAGGGGCTGCATGATGGGCCTTCAAAATTGGGGAAAATTAATAAGTGACATTAGGTTGAAATTGGGAAAAATATTATACAAATAAATTGAGAAAACAAGCAAAAAGAATCTGCTTCTAATGAAGACGATTAAACATTTATATAGACACCTGTAGTACCAAGAATATTATATTTCAGATAATGTACATTGCAAAATAGATAATAAATTTACTTTCAGTAATTTCATAGGGTTTTCATCTATTGTTTATTGGAATTTCATTTTTCAGATTCGGAATTATAATTAAGCTCAGAAATTGGGAAAAATGCCTGTTTTTTAGCATTTAAGGAATGCCGCTGAACTTTGGCCTTGGAGATCGAACCCCTAAAAAAATCCATGGAAGAGTTATATATAGTATACATAGTAGCACTTTTTGAATTAAAATTCCTGACTGAATTACTGCCCTTTAACTAAATGAAAAATAGTTGGCTTCCCAGTTTTCAATATACTTAAACTCACAAACTGGTCTCAATAATTTGATGTTTAAATATGCATTTAGCCCCAGAGGCTTTATAGTGAGCAAACTCGCCCCTAGGGTAACGCGTATACACAATTACCTTATTGAGAAAATATGCTGAATCAAAGAATGAGAATGTACTAAGTACATGTACTATGCTTTCAAAAACTTTTGTCCCCTCGCAGACAGAGTTGCTGTGGAGATGCTGGATATTGCCTTTTACATTTTTTTCGACTCCAAGTAGACATATATGTTATACTCAATTTTTGTTTATAAGTTAAATTTATTGAAAACATTTTTTGTAAATCAGGTAACGATAAAGCATCAACAAGACGGCGTAACCACGGAATCTTTTTTAGGAAATCCGACATTTCTGGTTTTAAACGAGACATTTCGCTCTGATTGCTTTTCTCGTCTCGGGTAGTTTCCTACTGTCAGAAGTCGGAATATGATTTTTTTTTTCTTTTGTTCAATATGCAAAAAGTAATATATTTTCAGCTAGCATTAACATTATTCTTACAAAATTAAAATGAATTATAAAGAAACATATTTTCAGCCCCCATCCCCTCCTTTAAATGTTAATCTGCTGGTCTAGATCAATTTATTTATTTTCTCTCCGCTCGCACAAAAAGGCTTTACCTTGATTCATATCAAGCTGTTATTATTATTAACCTTTTTTAACTCCCTCTTATATTTTTTAGCATTATCTAAATTCAGTACAGTAAATATATAATTCTATAGGTATATTTCAGTCTGTTAATGACTGATTTTCATCAAAGAAAGGAGGAGATATCCAACAATACTCAGTTGCAGTATCCACAGCAAAACACCATATCAACCCATGCAAAACACAGAGCAGACACGCACAGAAAGGCACAAAATTGATAAGGAACACCAAAAAGAACAGAGGAACATCAAACACAAAAGAGGCATACATAAACCAATGAGACCATTTGGCAACCGATGCCAACTAAGGACGGCCATCTGCTACGCCGGTAGCAAATGGTGTGGTCATCTGGATTACATGGGCACAACCTTCCCACTTTTCATTAATCAAGTTACATTTTAAGTCATTGTTTACCTGTAATCATCTTTCAGGTGCAGGTGAAAACATAGAGAATACTATGACAGCATTTCATCAGTAAGTTGATACTTTCAACCCTTTATTTATTTTCGATACAAATATACAAATTCAATTTTTGATTTATTATCATGTTAATTTCATTGTGACACTCTGTTTTTGATAGATCTGCTCCTTACCATAATATTTTAATGCTGTTTTTTGCACATTAAGTGCCCTAGAGGTTGGAACAGAAATGTTGGAAATTGACTGTCATTTGACTAGAGATGGTCATGTGATCGTGTCACATGATAGTTCCTTAAAGAGGTCATGTGAGTGTGAAGGACAAGTTGCAGATTTTGATTACAAGGTGAGAATAAATGCATTTGGGTTTTTTTTAAGTGCTGTTAAATAAGATTTGTTATTTTTACCTTGAAAAAAAGTTTTTAATTTTTCTAATTGACTCAAACTTCTGTTACAAGACAAGACTGTTAAGATGACTACTGGCTATAATCTAAAATTTCAGGATTTACCATTACTGAAAGAAAGACACAAGTTAGATTTTCAGCAATGTAAGTACCTAGTACATTTATGTACATAACTTAGTTTTATTATCAGTTAGCATGGTTAGAATACATCTTAAGACTCATTCAACATTGTGAGTTAATCTTTTATTCTTAAATGACATGCATTCTGATTGGTTGATCAGCCAATTAAAAATCTGCAAGGTGGTTCACCATGTTCAAGCAAACTGCAGTTTTTGCTGTGAAGTCATGTGTTCCAATGAAAAGCAGACATTTTCTATGCTTAATAAATAATTAAAAAAAGGTTAGAAAAACTTAAAGGGTATTGGTTTCAGAGATAATTTGTTTTTAAAAACTCAATCTCAATTTTTGATAGTGAATCATCTGATACTTATATTGTCAGTTTTTCAAAAAAAACCTGCAGTAACCACTAAATGTACATTTGTATATATGCATTGATTACTGCCGTAAATGTCAGATAAATACCCTTACGAAAAAAATTTATATGTGACATATAGGGATCTGCTATTGGTTACATATAGTTCTCTTATAGTCTTTACATATATGTGACATATAGGGATTTTAAATGCAAATTAGATGCAAATGAGCTTCAACCTATACTTGCTGGCAGCTTCTACCTATATCACCTATAGTTCGTCTATATGTCTTTCACCGTTATGTCCTTTATACTCCTCCTATACTTGAACTATACATGCATGTAGGTCACTTTCAGAGGTACCTGTATTCCCCCTATACTCTACCTATACATAGATAGGTAGATACATAGGTCCCATTCAGAAGCTCGCCTATACTTCCCATATAGGGCAAATATATGGGAATTTTAAGCATTCTGATTGGTTCTTTACCAAGTATTGAACATTACATGCTGTACAGACATATCAACATATGACAAATATTCCCAATTATTGATGGTAAAAATAACTATCAAGACATAAAATTGAATGAACTTTTTATCTCACATTAACACAACAAAGCAGTTGAAGTTCAAATCAATTTTAAAATGTAACATATTCATAGTTTTTCTGGTCTGGATCTGGATAGTTATGTCGCCTGGCCTTTTACAGCATATGCGATGGAGGAAAGAGCACAAGTGATGTTAGTTTCACTGCTGGATGGCCGATCGAAAGGCCCCTGAACTTTTCACAAGCATGATTGTGTCTTCAAGTAGGTTCCAATCAGTAATGGTCTTTGGGAAGTACGAATTTCTGTACGGTTCTGTATTACACTGGATGATCTTATAATACCCACGAGAATTACACAGAGAATGATTATGATGTTTCACAACATGTAAAGAAGTTTGGAAATTGTCAAAGCGTTTTGGTACAGTATCTACACATTTTTCTGTCCTTAATTTGGCCTGGTTCTACCTCTACTTCTACTTCTAACAGTCAGTGGCCTCTGTCATCTAGCTGCATGACTGTTCTGCCACGTTGGTTCTCCCTCTACCGGTACAATTGTACAGTACCCCGTAGTCTGAAAGTCAAAAAACGAGCAAAATTTATGATACTAGATTCAGAAGAAATAGTGATGAACAATTGGACAAATTTTACTATTGATTATCTGGACACTATCGGAGGCTAGCTATTGATTCTGTACCGGTAATTATCGGAACCATCAAAGTTTTAAAAATGATGTTTAAAACCAGTGAAATACCATTCATGCTGTGTTCTTTTATACATCTACGCACACTGCAAATGCATGAAACAGTGACACACAGTGACACTCTTCATATACATGTAGGTGCACATTTGCCCACTATTCCCTTCTCCCTCCAACCCCCATTCATTCCCCATTCTGTCCTCTTTCATGATCCCTCCATTCCTCTCACTTCCTGGCCCTTCCCCGGATTTAAAGTCATGACATTGGATGTTTCCACTGTAGAATTTTTCAGTCCCATGATGCAGTAGAGATAAGACATAAAAGTGTATTTTCTCCGCCCTTTTGTTAAGATTTAGCTCCGATTACCTCTGTTCAGCTGTTAATTTACAACTAGCGAATCAATTATTTCTAATACACAAGGAAAACATAGCTTACCTTCTTGTCGGTCTAACATCAAAATTTCTCAGCTCTTCTAGTTCTACTGCATCTTTTCACAGAAAGTAAACAAAGATTTGATGTAAATATCCCATCGACTGAGGTGCTTAGTATACCGACGTGCTCAGTAGACCGTGGGAATTTTCACTTGGCTTCATGGTCGTTTACTTTGATTTATTCACTTGTCTTTGGTGTATCACATAAATGCAGACGAAATTATGATCCAAACTTCAACTTTTCCGCCCGGACCTTTTAAAATCCGTCGTTTTGATTGGCTGTCTTCTAATCATGGACGTGTCGTACACAAACATTTCAAACTAAGATGCTTCTTAAGATATACCATGGCGTTAATACATATTAAGTGTCGTGGCTCAGTTGGGTGAGCGTCGGACTGCTGATTTAGGGGTCCAGGGTTCGAATCCTGGCAAGGATGGACTTTTTCATTATTTTTTATTTCATGGTCTATGAGCCTTTCTATGAGCAGGAAAAGGGGGGAGGGACTTGGATTAATAAACATTCTTTGCTTTTCTGATTTGTCATATTCTTTTTATTAGGCTGGACCCACTTCCATGGCTGTAAACAACCGCCACCCCACCCCACCCCTAAACTAAAACCAATTACAAACAGATTAACTGATAATTAAGGTACAATGTGAAAACAGTAAAATGTGAAATACTGTTAAATTCCAGATTGCTTTTCTTTTCTAACAGATCTCGGAAAAATACACATTTTGATACCCATATTGCCTTGTATTTCATGTCATATAAGTTTAAACACAATTTTTAAAGAAATTGTCATGGTTCTGGACTTAGAAATTTTCCCTCAAAGATGCAGAGCTGTACAATTTTCTAAGTCTAAAGAGAAGCTAAATTAGACTAAGTTCAGTATTCATATAGTTGCACTATAACCTCCCTATAGCTCCAGCAGACATGGTATGCTGTATGCATTTCCCCTATTTTTAACATATATATCACCTATAGGTTAAATTCAATTTTACCTATATGTTACCTATACCTATAACCAACCTAGACACAAAAGCTGGAAACCTATAGGAGAAATATAGTTTACATATAGGAGACATATAGTTTTGTATAGATTTTTTTCGTAAGGGAAGATTGGCAATGACATCACACATTAATTTTGTTTTCCTTTTTTCTAGCGTTTACATATGACGGCACAGGATGTCCAGATCGTAGGTTTCCATTACTGAGAGAAGTGTTTCAGGCCTTCCCAAGTATTCCTATAAATATTGATATCAAAATAGATGATGATGAATTGATAGAAAAGGTGTGTGTATATATAGGATCCCAAATGAATCTTCATTTCATTCAATGTATTATGAAACAAGTTGTGTTTTATACCAAGGCTCAGGGATATAAAATGCACAACGAGTTTCATAATACATATGAAAGGAAAATTTATTTCGGAGTCTTTTTATCACATGATTCTGCCAAAAAAAAGTGTATTTCCAACGTGAAATAAACATTTCTGAGAACCAGAGACAAACTACGCCGTGACCTAGATGTTGTCTGCTACGCCATGAGAAGAAGTTCATGTTGTATAGATTTTCTGTGCATAAAGAGAAAAATATTTCAATTTTATTAAGTACTTCAATTCAATAATTATTCCAAAAACAACAACAATTTTAATCATTGATATTGAATTTGTGTCTGAATTTAGCATATGATCGATATCTGAAAGGTCGCACTTGTCACAGTGTAATTTTACCAAATGCATTCAAGCAGAGCAATATGTAACATGTTATCATAACATTTGATTATGAAATGGCTTTTTTGAAATTGCATAACAGGTGTATCATGTGATAAAAAAAAAACATTATCAGTATTTAGATTACAGATCTTGGCCTAATTTAGAACCACTGTAAAAACTAAAACAAATCATGACAGTGTTTCTGTCAGAAAGAACTATTTTAAACTATGGTAGAATATTCTTACAATGCTAATTCAAACATTGACTTCAACCCATTTCTGTTAAATGTATTTGAAGTAACTTTTTATTGTGACATTATCATAGTTTTGTTCAAATTGATTGAGGAGAAAGAAGGAGTGCTGCATCTACCCATTGATATTTATGGTATATTTATAGCTTTTCACTTATATTTTTGCATTCAATTTAAAACACATTTTGGTAAATTTATCATGTTTATGAGATGTTATGTTAGTGGATGTACATAAATGATTTTTTCAGGTGAACCAACTAATAGTAGAATTTAACAGAGAAGAAATTACTGCATGGGGAAACAGGAGTGCCATTGTTGTGGATAAATTACACAGAATTGTAAGACATACATATTTCATAAAGTACATTTAGTTTCTGTCTGGGTATACGTAATGAACTTTGTCACTAGATTCCTGTTTTGTACGTACGCATTTTATGAAAAGAAATATTTAGGCACCATGTGCCTCTATACTTATACTAAGGGCAGTGCACAGACTAAACTTTTAAACTTAATAACTTTCATATCTGCCCCATGTGAACATCATGAAACATCTTGAAACGAAGTCTTCAAATTAAAAGTCAAATGTCAGGGTTACTTCCAATTGCATTAATAATTATACAGGTACACCTTTAGCTACTGATATTGAATAATTTTTCCCCAAGTGTTCAGATAGTATACTTTGTTTGTACATGTTGTATTCTATTGATAATTATATTTATTTTACAGAATCCCAATGTACCTCTCATATTTTCGTACAAAAAAGTTTTACTACTGCTGGTTTATTTTTACACTGGGTTGTTGCCGTTCATTTCATTAGAAGAATCCTTACTGGAGGTTGTCATGCCTGGGGCAGTTCTTAAGTAAGTATTCATTATGGAGTACTAAGATTAGTGTTACACTATACATTCAAAATCAGTTAAGTTGCGCCAATTTCAACTTCAAAACGGCCGCAAACTTTAAGATTAGGAATATATTTCAAAACCATGTCGATTTTGAAGCTTGGTATATATGTGTTTTGGAAAAGGCTATAGAAAAATTTTTCACCAGCATTTTAGCCAGAAATTTTATTAGATGTAGACTGCTGTGTAATTGTATGTAAATTACGTTACATATGAGGGCAAATGTTAACGTATCCATTGTACAAATGGAGATCTCGCGGACGTCTCGTCCATTTAAACAGTGTTAAAATTATCTCGGTAATCTTCGGCAGGGTCTCGATAGTTTCCGTGGATTGAGCGAAGGTTTGCATGTCGACCTTTGATGATAGACACCATTTTTTATGTTGTATAAGGTATATTTTGGTAAAAATATTCAATAATTCAAACTATATAATACACTTGAAATTTATTTGTACAACGGATACCTTAATAATAAAATTTTCTAACAACGAAAAACGTTGTAAGTGTTCAATTGTTTGCTTTATTGGTAACTGTAGTCATTATGATGGTCAACAAATGCATTTAGTATAGATTTTCATATATTCGTGAAGGAGAGCAGCTAATTTATAATACCTCAAACCTATTCGTGCAAATTAATCACGAAGTTTAAGTTATTGATGTTTTGCAATTATGATATAGTTTGATTTTAAGGGATAACAGAGTAAAACAGATTCCCCAGATTTTGCTTTTAGTTGATTGTGAAAACTTATAAACTTCAAAATCTATAATAACTGGGAGGAAATGGCTATAAGGTAAAGACATACATTGAAAGTACCTCGTAACGTAATTCACGAATCGAGAAATTCCCTCACCTTTTAAGCAAGATTTCACTTGTTTTATCTCTGATAGCATTTTATATCAAGAGGGCACGATCATGCATAGAACAGTAAATCGTACTTGAAGAAATAAAAAATATTGCATATTACAGCCAAATGGCCTCAAATATTGTCATGCAATGATTAATGATTAAGAGTATTCACATGAATTGTATTTAGCTTTTCAAATTCGTTTTACACAGACATATTTTGAGAACCACCGTCCCAAATCTTTTTGAAATGATGATATGAATTGATATAATAAAAACTTTAACAGAATATCCCAAAATCATCATGTTTAGTTTCAAATTTTCAGAGTTTTCATACCCCAAAGTGCAATAACGTAATTCACAAAAATTCTTTTGAAATTTAATTGTCCATGAAATAATTATGTTGAACTAAACAATTCCTTGCCGATCCATTGCTCTTTAGACCTTCAAACAGGATTTGAATCTATTCTAGATCAAAATATATCACAAACTTGAATCATCTGGCATGTTTTAACATACTTGAAATCGAACATCTTACAGACAAGAAAAGCAACTTGTGTTTTTGTACATATAACTACTTTATATTAGTGTATTTCTTTCTTATTTCTAAGCTGATTTCTATCTTCCATATCAGCCATATCATTTTTTGTATACATCTGTGTGATTCAGTATTACTCTGTGCAATAATTGTCCTTTGTAATCAATAAAGATACCCAAAAGTGAATTACATTACACAGCGTGAATTACATTATGGCAGGAATTCTTGCCTGTTTTGGAAACATCAGCATAATCTGATGACAATTTTTCTCAATACACATACATGTATGTATGAGATACATTCAAATGTTTCGACTACAAACTTTATCAAATAACCTGCAAAATGAAGACTATTGTGATTAAAAAGAATGCCTACTGGCTAAAATATTGTAAATTGTATATATTTGACATTTTAAATAGTGCTTCTGCCCACAGACTAAGAATTATCACTAGCTAGCATGTCTGAAAGTAAAATAATTACGATAAATCCCATCTAGACACCTCAGGAATGGATATTTCTCTGAATTTAGTATCTACTACGTAACGTAATTCACCGTCACGTAATTCACGGTCATGTTTTTTCTCTGTGTTTATTATCTGCCTCTCCGTACGTAAGGGAGCTTTAATCAAATTGTGATTGTCTTTATATAAAGGCATAAGCACCCGATTACGACATGACCATAGTAATGCACTCTGCTATTATATTCTTATCACAGTAAAAGCAGCGTAACGTAATTCACAAAATAAGTGAATTTTTCAGAAAATAAGAAATGAAAGGATTTGTTTCCTAAAATGAAACGAAAGTAAAACATTCAGTGGAAAACTATTAAAGTTTGGTTTATTACAAGTTAGAAAAGTATTGTTATGATATCATATAGTTCTAATTTTAACTCATCCTAGATCTCCAAAGATGGTAACGTAATTCACTGTAAATCTTGTGACAATCAAGTTTAGTATAATTCAGAGTAAAATACTATGAAGTGTATGAACTGAACTCAATTTTTTTTAAAACTGATATTACTTTTATTAAAATATGTGCTAAATATTTTGAATTTTATACATTTTCGCGTCACTGACAACCCATTTTATCATACACCTCAGTTTGTGACATGCATTTTTTGACAAATACAACCCTTATATGATAGGAAAATCCACACATATCGAGTTCAAAGGTAACCATAAGGCATATGGAGGAATAGAAACTAATGCAAGTAAAAAGTAAATGCAATAAAGCCTGTGTTTGTGAAACATGAATGCCCCCGGTGGCATCTTTGTTAGTATGAACACTATTTTCTGTTAAGTACATGTATGTGAGGTCACTGGGTTAAAAGGTCAAAGGTCAAGGTCATGAGGTCAAAAATTTTGGTATCAATGGAAAGGTCTTGTCACAAGGAATACATATGTGAAATATGAAAGCCCTATCACTTACCATTCAAAAGTTATGCCGAATGTTAAAGTTTTTTAAAAAGTAGGTCAAAGGTCAAGGTCAAGGTCACGAGGTCAAAACTTTTGGTATCAATGGAAAGGTCTTGTCACAAGGAATACACATGTGAAATATGAAAGCCCTATCACTTACGTTTCAAAAGTTATTTCCAATGTTAAAGTTTTTGAAAAGTAGGTCAAAGGTCAAAGGTCAAGGTCATGAGGTCAAAAATTTTGGTATCAATGGAAAGGTCTTGTCACAAGGAATACACATGTGAAATATGAAAGCCCTATCACTTACGTTTCAAAAGTTATTTCCAATGTTAAAGTTTTTAAAAAAGTAGGTCAAAGGTCAAGGTCAAGGTCACGAGGTCAAAAATTTTGGTATCAATGGAAAGGTCTTGTCACAAGGAATACACATGTGAAATATGAAAGCCCTATCACTTACGTTTCAAAAGTTATTTCCAATGTTAAAGTTTTTGAAAAATAGGTCAAAGGTCAAGGTCAAGGTCACGAGGTCAAAAATTTTGGTATCAATGGAAAGGTCTTGTCACAAGGAATACACATGTGAAATATGAAAGCCCTATCACTTACCATTCAAAAGTTATGCCCAATGGTAAAGTTTTTCGGACAAACAGACAGGCAAACAGACAAACAGACGGACAGGCCAAAAACTATATGCCCCCGAATCTTTGATTCCGGGGGCATAAAAAAAATCTCTCCATGATTCAATGTTTCTTTCAAAAATGTATTGTGACACAGTTTTTGCGTATTGGCGCAACTTAACTGATTTTGAATGACATAGTCATTAACATCTGACATATGGTCTGAAATGATGGGGGTTCGCTTCAAACATCCATTTATCTAACAAAATAACAGGATAATAGGCAAATTAGCAACAAGAATATACATGTAGACGCCGGAACCGAAGAAAATACATACATGTATATCCATAAGAAATTCCACTGTTTAAGAAATACTTTGGCCTCTAAAAACCAAATACCTCTCCAATCAAAGGGGAATTAATAAAGAAATAATTTCATATGCGAATTATGTAGAGACCAAAGGCATACATAAAGATAGTGAATAACTACTGCACATAATATTATGCATTTGTAGAGTGCATGTAATATGAAAGAAAATTAACACAGGAGAAAAGTTCTTAATAATACGTATATTTCATTTATTCCATCATATGTTCCCAAATAAATAGTCAGATTGTGACAGAAGTGACAAACTGCACTACAAAGTGTAACTGTATCAATATTTCAGAGGGTGCATAATGAGATGTATTGATGATACAGTCATAATTATCTTAATAGTGAATTTCATTTCATTAAAACTAATTTGCAGCTTTTCATTCAAGTTAATTTATAATACCATACATGTACTTTAAAAATATGTAATAATTCAATTTTAAAAATAAAGTACTGAATAAAAGGAAGTAAAGTAACATGCCAGGTTTATTGTTAGCCATATGTACAGTACATGAAGCTTAGCTTTAAATAGTGTCATTCTCCATGTTTTTAATTTTACTTTAAGGGAAGGTAAATTTCCAGAACAGTTCCTGTCTAGAAAGTTCAGAGTGCTGTTAAAGATTGCAGACTTGTGAGTGTTGATTATTATTTATAAATCAGAATAATGGTAAGGATAATGCACCTGTATAAAATTCTAGATATCTCAATTTTGTATTGTGCCACTAAGCACCACAACATATCTGAAAAAGAAAATGCTATGAATGATATAATCTTTCATTTACCATGATACCAACAGGTATATTTAGCTCACCTCGATGAAGTAGAGGGGGACTTATGCTATCATCCCGTAGTCAGCGTCGGTGTCCACACTATAGGTTAAGCAAATTGGGACAGGTCCATTCCCACCAAACTATAAGTCCTACATCTGACCAAACTTGCATGGATGATACAGCTGAGGATGCTAACAACAATGCATGGTACGGATGCTGCATCTGGCCTAAATTCATGCTTGAGTGATCAGGTTAGGTAAAATGGGAAAGGATCCATTCCCGCCTTACTATAAGTCCTACATCAACCAAACTTGCACGGATGATGCATCTGAGGATGCTTACAACAATGCATGGTATGGAGGCTGCATCTGACGTATATTTCATGCTTGTGTGAGCAGGTTAGGTAAAATAGGTCAGGTCCATTCCTGCCTTATAAGTCCTACACCAACCAAACTTGCATGGATGATGCATCTGAGGATGCTTACACTAATGCATGTTCTGGAGGCTGCATCTGACCTACATTTCATGCTGGAGTGAGCAGGTCAGGTAAAATGGGACAGGTCCATTCCTGCCCTACTATAAGTCTTACAGTCAACCAAACTTGCATGGATTATGCATCTGAAGATGCTTACTACAATGCATGGTACAGAGGCTGCATCTGACCCACATTTCTTGCTTGAGTAAGCAGGTTAAGTAAAATTGGACAGGTCTATTCCTACCTTACTATAAGTCCTATGTCATCCAATGCTGTGTGGTTGATGCATCTAAGGATGCTCACAACAATGCATGGTAAGGAGGCTGCATCTGACGTATATTTCATGCTTAACTGACCAGGTTGAGTAAAATGGGACAAGTCCATTCCTGCCTTACTATAAGTCCTACATCAACCAAACTTGTGTGGATGATGCATTTAAGAATGTTTAATGCAATGCATTGTACAGATGCTGCATCTGACCCACATTCCATGCTTGAGCAATCAGATTAAAGAAAATGGGACAGGTCCATTTCTGGCCTATTTTAAGTCATAGATCAATAAAAAAAAAACTGGTGTGGATGATGTATCTGAGGATGCTTACTGCAATGCACTGTACAGATGCTGCATCTGACCTATATTTCATGCTTGATTGACCAGGTATGGTAAAATTAGAATCTTTATTACCAGCCTTCTTTGAATTTTTTATCAACCAAACTTATGTGGATGATGCATGTGGAAATACTTTGTGCAATGTAGGTACAGATACTGGTTATGGGACAATGATGCTGTCGAGGTGAGCGTTGTCATCTCTTGTGACCCTATGTTCGAGATATTGCAGTTGTCCACAAACTTTGTATTTGAACTTCATATTTCATGATTTATGAAATGCATTTAATTATTTAAAAAAAAAACTGTCTTTAAGAATGTGATTATAATGCGATAACCTACAATGGATCAAGGAATTATGTTCCATAATCATGATAATGTGCATTAGTGCATTATGAGAAACATAATTCCTGGATCCATTGTAGGTTATCACAGTATAATCACATTCCAAAAGACAGTTATTATATATATATTTCGTTTTAATTTCAGCCTATTGATGCGTCCAGCACTCTTTAACCATTTGGAAAGGCGTGGAATACAGGTACCCCTTTATTTTAATTCATGTAATGTATTTTTAGTATAGGATAAGACAATCAATATTTAACAGGTCTTTACTTTAGATAGATAGTAATGTTAAATTGACAAAGTTACAACTGTTGGAACCACAAAACACAGTGCGTTTATCCCTAATATTCTAATTCATGTGACATATTTTAACTCTTTATAACCCTCATAGGGTCTCACGTTACGCTTTAGAGGTGACGTTGCTACGGAGGACTATCAATGACCAACAGAAACTATTGCGCTGCAAAATATAAAATACAACTGCTTCATTTTTATTACAATGGCAAAAAATCAAAATGTTATCAAGAATTAACTTACTTGCTCTGTTGTTTATAAGTGGAGAATGCCGTTTACAAGCTCATAACTTATAGTTTTACGTCACAGTATGACGTCACTGGAGCAAAAACCACAGGGAATCGTGATGTCATACGTAAAAAGTGCGATTAAGTGTGTAACATGCAAATTTACGTAGGAAATACATTTTACAGTATGTCAAGTGAGTCGGTTTGCGGCATGTACATGTATATCGTAGTTATACATGCTTGTAGAAATCCTGTGAACCAATCAGAATGCGTGAAACAAACAGAATGAATTAGAATGTAGTTTTAGTACATGCCAAATTGTGAAGGAATTTCCTCTATAAGGTGGATGATCTGGGGCAACCCAACACCAGCTCTTTCATAAATGATGTCTGGGTATCAAAATCAATCTTCAATTCAAAATTAAATTCACTTTATCCTATTATTATGTCAATTAATTTCAGAAATGAATAAATGTGCTGTTTTTGCTTTCGCAGACTTATTTATGGGTGTTAAATGAAGACGACGAGTTTGAGAGAGCCTTCAAGCTGGGAGCTCATGGTGTTATGACTGATTTCCCCTACTAAGCTCAAAGAATATTTGGATAGAAATCCACAGTATAGGAACAAAGCTCGAGATTTTACAGAATTTTAGCATTTGTTCAGTATAGTCCAACATTCCATATTTTGTCAAACAAAGTCCCTCTGTACATTATTTTGCAATTTTAGTTACATTATTCAATATTTGTGATTAACATTTACATTTTGGATGGCATATGAATGTTGTTGTTTCATGTAAAATGTGTTAAATTGTTGCAAAGTGTCTGATAAATCTTTATTTAATATTTTTATACAAATCAATGCATATTAAAAGTCACTAAACCATTTATTATACATGCACTCATACATGTACATTATACATGCACTCATACTTGTACATTATACATGTATTTGTTTGAGATCAGCGTTTGACATTTGAGTTGTAAGAAAATTGAATTTGTGTCATGTCTATGATTTCTTTGTGATCTGGGCAACTTTATTAAATGGAAAATTCAAGTCATGCACATGTTCTAGTATATTGAATGGTATGTATGTGATTCTTTAAATTTTTTCAGGTGCTTTTATTTATATACACTTTTTACACTAAAAGCACTGATTGAAAAACACACACTGGTCCAGCTAAACAAAGGTATATGTTTATTTTTCTTCTTCATCACCTTATTCATCAATTTGAGGTTTTGATGTGTATCCAATTATACATGTACATGCATGTTCACATGCCTCATTGATTGAGGAGGAAATTCACTCTGCTTGATATTGAAATTCTCTTTTCCCTGTATACATGTATATAGTACATGTAAGTGCTATGCTGTTTGATGTATTTATGCCTCTATGACTGGACACCTTGTTTTTACATGTCCGTCTCATAGTCCATAAGTTGGATGAACAGAACGTATAAAATTTGTACACTATTTACAGTTAAGATTTATGAGCCAATTAAGACCTTCATTTTGAAATCAAGATATTTCTCTATCATTCTAGCCATGATATTTGTCCTTCCTCTGATATTTAAATTATTTTTTACCTAATCCTGTTGATAGACCTATTTTTTTAAAACATAAATCTCAGTTACATTGTATTTTAATCTTTGAATGGTTTAATGTGGTTTTTTCATCTTCCTTTGAAAATTTTTGACTGATATTTTGTAGCAGTATGAAAGGATCAGTGTTTCGCAGATGATCTTGTTTGCATTAAGCTTAGTATTATAATAATTGCAAGACGTCATTTTGTGCGTAACGGATATACTACATGTATTAGGCCACAAGTGATAAATATTATTATGCAGATTTATTTGATAATTGCTTTCTTTAATTGTCATACACAAGAAGTCGTACACACTTATAATGTTCTAGATAGTTCATGTTAAATGATATCGACTTTGTAATTTCAGTAGTCAAGGCCTTCATTAGTATAAGCAATATTTTATGTTTTTTATAACATTAAATTTTATTTGTTTTGATGGAAAGGAAAGTTTAGAGTGGAGATAATTTATACCTATGTTCGCTGTAATTCCATTTTAACGATGTGATAGAAACGTGATCTCTTTTATCAATGCAAACACTAGTCTTCTTTAACTTCTTCATAAAATCTTGTGTGTACCTTTTAGAATTGTTACTTTTAGCTCGCAACCACCATATGATAAGCCTCATCTCAAAAAGTTAATTGCGGTACAAATGAAATAACCCATTCATAAAGTCCTTTTCTTTTGAGTGTAGGACAAAGTCAAAAAGTTCACCAGGTCAAAGATCAATGATGATTAACTAATGATTTGGGTGTTATTTGGTTTTTGATGCTGGTTAGATTCTTACGGAATTGCTATTCATTAGAAGTTACATGTACTTGTTCATAGATATTTAAGGAATGTTTCTAAAATTCTTTTTGGTTATGGGAAATAACCTCAAAAAGCCTATGCACAAACGGTATAATTCACGTTTGTGCATCACCTTTTTGAGGTTATTTCCCATAACCAAAAAGAATTTTAGAAACATTCCTTATAATTTAATTTTAAGCTATATAATACATTATGTACACCTTATTAGATCTAGGAAAATCGTGAAAATGCTCAATGCAATGTTCCTGCGTAGGGATTATCTCCCTCGTTGCTAATAACAACAACAGACACACAAGAATGGAGGCTGGTAGTTGAATGGCTCCGGCATTTGTTTTCATGCATTTCAGCCCGAGTCATTTGATATATTTTAAATGATGAGAATAGAATGACTCTGGATGGGATGGCAAAGCATCTGACAATCAGGTACATGTTTGATAGTGGTAGATTTTGATTTAAATGCAATCTTTCATCAGCGTGACCTATCATCGCACCGACGCGATGTGTTTACCTACAAATCTCATGGTAAGTACTACATTTAATCGTTTACTTGCTACTGCAATCGATTATGTTTGTATATCTAAAGATGAAAATAGTATAAATAACGTGTATGTTGTATTTAATCTTCGTTCTCTTGGTAAAATTCAGTGTTTCAAGTTTACGGGATCTGCTATTTTGCTTAATTTTGGAAGTAGTTCCAGAAAAGAGGGCGTGTCCTAATATTTTTTCGGGTTATGAAAAATAAACTCAACTTTTAAGCCATTGAAAATCCTTGTTACATGCAAAATTGAATTATTTTATTTAAGACTCTCAGTCCCTATTTATAATCTGCTTATGTATGTAACAATCAATTTATCTTATTTCTGTTTTTTTTTTTTTTAACAGTTTATTGTTAGATTATTGTTAGTTTGATAAATGTACAATTACATGTATTTCCAAGGAGCTCATGATATTGAATATCTTTATTAATAATTGCTATATGAGACTACAGTGTATTTCCATATGTGGTATGTTGAATTTTCTTGCATTTCATTCAAGAAGAAAATTAATTCAATTTAGTATTTAGTGCAGTTTCACATTTGTTACAATTTGATATTATTGTAAAAAATATTACTCAAATCTATATTGCCTGTACAGCTACATGTTTTTTCGACTGAGGCCCTTATGATTATGGCTCTGTTTTTTTCTGCAAACAACAGAATGTAAATAATATTATAATGTATAGAAATACACCAATCTTCCTGCTTATGATGAATTCATGATATTTGTTATTCATGAAATTGCTCTACAACCAACTGAAAAATCTCTAACAAGTAGTATAACAAATTTTCCTTAGCATTTTTGGCAACATATCAGGGCAGTACAATGCCCTTTAACTTCAATCCTTGGGAAATCCCTCAAACATTATTTTACTTTTACAGAAGTAGGTGCGCTAACCTGCCATATCGGCCCTATTTCAAAGTTGTTCATATATTCATAATATTCTAGTTTTTAAATTGTCCAATGTTTGGTGAAACTGTATCAGAAAAGCTTGTTTTTATTTCACAATCCTATACTGAAAAATACGTCGCTAAAAACGTCTAAAAACGTTGAAATAATTGAAAATATCAATAAATAAGGGAAATTTCGATAGAAATTTATGAAATTAAGTATCGATCCAGGCCTTGCCCATGAAATTGTTTGTACAGATCGATGGATTTCTGATCGGCCTTTAAATTTACATAAAAATATCGTGGGTGAGTCCTGGATGATCATAGATGAATTTTGAAGATTTGTACGCAAAATATGATGATTTTCATTTGTTTTGCGTCATTCAGGGCAATTGACGTCAGAACATGACGTCATACATCACGCGCGTGACGTTACGAGGTCTCAAAAATATGACGCGGTATTTTCTGAAACATTCAACATTGCAAATAGTGATAATTAATTGGTCGTTTCAATTGCAATTTGCGTCGAAATTATAGGGCCGATATAAGGGGTTAGCGCACCTAGTCCTCAGCTTTTTGGGTCAGTAAATGTTACGTACGTCTCAGAGTTTCCTAGGAACCTTAGTAGGGTAAAAATTCTTATATCACATGACAACACTATGGAATGTCAACTATCATATATACATTTGTACATCCACCAATCGTATAAAATCTAATGTATAACCCCCTGTCAGAGAGAAGCCTTTTATTCGAAAATGTTGTAGATTTGGTTCACCAGACATCCATGTTTCTGATGATGAATCCTTGTAAGTAGTACTTGAGGCCGAATTGATTCTAAATGGGGAAAAATAGTTTAGTGAGACACCACTTTGTTTAATTTGAAAACTTTTTTTTTATATTATTTTTTTTTTATTTATATTTACATATTGATAATAGTTTAGTATGAAATTGTTTATTTTGATTCATGGACTGTCAACTATTATCATTGTTCAAATCCACGAATCATATCAGATTATAGTTTAAATCAACCAATTATAGCAGATTATAGCTCAAATCAACCAATCATGGCAGATTGTAGTTAGTTTAAATCCATTAATTATAGCAGATCATGTTTCAAATCTACCAATCGGTTCAAATTATCATAATTGTACAATTGTCATCTCATCAACCTTATCTTGTCTAGTCATTTATGGTCATACATGTGCATATTATATACATCTATTGATTCATTTTCATTTACGTATAATAATATAATACATCTATATTTAATTTAAATTAAAACTTTGCATTTCCATAAATAGTTATATTTATTTCATTTCTCAAGTTTTTATGCATCCTCTAAGTTAGTATGCAGATCTTTAAGATCATTTGCTTTGTCAATTATTCTGTCATACATGTACTTCTTCCAAGTTATAAGTCATTAAATTTCAGTTCAATTCAAACAAGTTTGGATATATATATATACATGCGAGGAGGGAATGTAATAATGCGAAGGGTTCCAACTCTCTACCTTCTTGAAGAAATTTCCAAACCAATTTACATGCACCAGACACGTGTTTCGAATATTAAATTCTCATCAGTGATGCTTTTAGCGAAGCCACCAAAAATAATTTTAGTAGTGCCCTCTTTAATTTTTTGAAGTAAGATTTTAACATTTACATTACAGATAGTGCGCGGCTCCGAATTTCCTGTAGGGTAGATTCAGTTGCATATCCAAATAAAATCTGTGTTCAAAATAGCATTGGAGGGATGGTGCTAAGATGTTAAACTCCTTAAATTTCGATGATATTTATCGGTGAAATGGCTAGTTTCCGAAAGAGCAAAAAAATATATAACTTTGATTTTGCCCTTTATGTGGTGAACCCATGTCATTGCTAGAGAACAAATTGGCTCATTATTAGGCACATACCACCCATATTTTAGGCAATTTATTTTGCAAAAACAAAAGTTTTTAAAAGAATTTAATTGAAATTTCCATTTTCAAATTTCAATATTTGACCATTTCAATATGGAGGAATGTCCATTTCCAAAGCTTAAAATCTAAAGTTCTGTCTAGAACTCGATGCATTAAAAAGAATAGTTATACATGTACATGCAGAGTAGATATTGAAGGAGTAATATTTATTTTTAAAAGAAATTCATTTGATCTCAAAACTTCAAACAGTGATACAAAAATAGTCGAATCAATTTTTATATTAGTTTGTATATACATGTTTTGATTTATAATGATTCTCTCTTGTGGAGTGGTTCATTTAAGAAATATTGACTGTCTTAGTTTGGGTCTTCATGGGAGTTGTTATTATAATTGTGGTTTGTGACGTGCAAATTCTGTGAAAAAGCAAAGGGATTCTTGGAAAATTTTCACGTGTCCAACCATAATTATACTACCATGAACACCCAAAGTAAGACGATCATTACTTATATTTCCATTTGTACTAAATATCAGTCATCCCATTTAGCATTTACATTTATAATGAGCGAGTTGAATGTTATTACATCAAAAGTATATGAATGTCGGTAAAATCTCCGTACTTTCAAAACTAAAGCATGACGTCACAATAGGCAACCAGAATTATAGTTTATAAATCCCTTTGCCGAACAGGTGCTTAACATGGGAATTTTTCTGCATTGGATATATTTGTTTATATATTGGTTCAATTTAGTTATATGTTACATAACATAATTTTGAAATACATAAATGTAGTAGTAAAAAATTTGGTACATACGTATTATTTCTTTTAATGACATGTATATATATAAGAAGGGAGGGGATCTCAAACAAGACCCTGTTGCAGCACCAACAGCAAAACACCAAAACACCCAATGCAAAAACACAAAAGACGTGCATAGTATGAGACGAAAAAGATGTAAACATCAAACACAAAAGACTACACATAAACCGACGAGACCAATGGGCAACCGGTGCCGACTTTGGACGGCAATTTGTCACACAAGTAGCAAATGATGTAGTTATCCTGGATTACTGGCACAACCCTCTGACTTCTCCAATTACCAACATGTCTCGAAGAACATACAATTGTGGTGTAAAACAACCTCCTTACTGTAAGATGACCTCACACAAACAAGACCGCAAAACGTAGAGGCCCCAGCAACACAGATGGATATGTAAATGGATATAAAAAGAGGGCGTGCGTAATACAGTCCGTGCTCTGCCGGCTGTAGTAAGCTCATGTATGTTATCACCCAAGGAGTCCGACTGACATTCAGAGAGGACAGGTCGCCGGGGCGCTGTCTTCTCTGTTTAGACAGGTTCTGTCATGGAGTCCCGTCGTCACAGTCAGTCAGAGTGCAAGTCTCAATGATGCGCTGGTACAAGACTGTAGATTGGTCAAGTACCAAGCTTAGTACCTGTCTGGTGACATTTATAAGATCATATCCACGGTATAAAAGGCGTTTGATGATTCTGACGTCATTTTCGATGGTTATGCTGCCTACCTTTAATCCTTCTTATTTAGTTTATCTTATCACCATAAAAGACAGGTTGTGTAATACCCAAAGTAATGTACTGTTGCGTGTATAGATCCTAATTTTAAAAGAAATTGACTGAACTAGTTTATGAAAGCGGAAACATTGACCCCAAGTTTTTGGTAATTTGTAAAGGAGCTGTTAAGATAAGGGCTTGATTTAGCCCTGAAATCATTCGATTATTTCTTGTGTGCTGCCCTTCTGTTTCAGGAAAAAAGTGGTCGGGTAAAAAAAATTAAGTATTAGAAGATTCCAAGTAGGAATTTTATCTAAGGAGGTATTGAACACTTTGACGCCAAATTCAATTTTTCTAAAAATTTCTGAAACCATTTAATGAGATTAGATAATCGATGATTAATTTTGTCATGAGGAAGTGTATTGTACATATTAGAGAAGTCGTATGAAGAAATCGTATTGGCTTTGAAATTTCCAGATTTCAGTTTGTCAATCACATCCCCTGAATTCTTATAAATAGACCAAAATAAATTTACATCGTTCCTGTTTAGAACCGTTTCACAATATCTACTTACGTGTTCTTTAATAGCAGTAAGTGCTGATGTCAGATTTCTAGACAAAATTGTAGTGGAGCAGTAACTGTTACTAGAATTAGCAATAAATCGAAATTTGTAAGGAGACTTGTGCAGTTTCGGTATGCAATATAGTGTTGGGAGATCCAATTTAGAAATAGAGATATTGAATGAAGACAGTTCACTGTTATGCTTGCTTAAAATGTTAGATGCACTTTCATCGCTTTTGAAATATGTATTTAACTAAAGTTCCGAAACCAAAGTTGATATGTAGTAACGTTTTCAAATGGTATTGGTGTTGTTCTCTGCTTTATCAGCTGGTGCAAAGACATATTTTTCATGTAAAATACTTAGTTTGAATTTGAAATATCTTTCTGATTTGGAACGTCGATTTTGAAAAAAAGATGAGTGTTTTTATGGAAGTTATCTATTCGAATATCCATTATATCTAAAATGAGGTTTTTCCAGTCATTCAGAGCATGCGGTTCGACCCCTTCTGATTTACACCATCTTTTCGTATAATTATCTACGGCTTCCGTAAGCACATCACGGCATTTGACATGATCTATCTTGGATGGGATTCTATACTTACGTCCTTTTACAAGAAGACCACAGAGCTGTCTGTCTTGGATAATTGAAAAGTCACCTGTTACAATATGGCCAGCTGGTTTGTAAAGATATTTAAAAGTTGCACAGTCTCAAGACGCAGGACACGATTGAAGTATGCTAGGATCCGATGTAACTTTATTAAAAATAAAAATAAAGTTTCGAATAGGTTTCTTGTACTTTTAACAAATAAAAGGTGGTTCTAAATTTTCAAAATATTGAGGAATGGTACTTTGTAGGCGATGATCCCGAAAAATATTAGAGATGTTTAGAAGATCAAAACCTTTGTTAATAAACGGGATTTTTATGAATCGTCTTTTAGAGGAGGTGTTTTTCACAATAGGATAAAGTTTATACTGTGCGAATGAGACAATGATATTCAGGAGGTATTGAACACTTGGACGCCAGATTCAATTTTTCTAAAAAAATCTGAAATAATATATTCCTTGTCTGTCCTTGATTATGCAAACTTGCATTTGATTCTATCCACAGGAAAATTTTCTACGAGACTTTGAAATATGCATTAATCGACGTTTTCTTGTATTTCTTGATGACGTCATAATATTGAAAGTGTCATTCCAGTTCTCGTAAAGCTATCGGAAATTAATTTTGATTTTACTTCCAAAATCTTCATAAATGTATTGCACTTACATATTGAAAAGATGAGATTAATTGTGTTTTAAACAAAGGCGGGATAGCGGATAAAAACATTGCGATTTCTAGCCAATTGACTGTAGTTGATACTTAATTATTAGGAATCCTGCGGATAAACCTTTGTCAAAAAATAACAAAAATCTTTCGAAAATCGTCCGTTTTCAATGAAGTGACATCCGCTTTCCTGTAATTGTGATTTGTCAATGAATTCACTGTGACGAAGATTGAATTTTCTATTTTACACATGCAAAGTTTCAATGCGATACGTTTGGTATTAATGTTTTATTGCATTTTGAATTCGAAGGTTTGTGACGTCATTTTCCCCGATAACGTCGAAATAACGTCGTGGTTTGCTCGTGGATAAAACTCCCAAAGTCCACAATTTTGAAAATCGCCATAATTTCTTCAAATGACGCCGGAAATTATTCAAACTTCCTCAGGATACTTAAATGTGTATTTCAATCAGCGTATCAAATGTTTTAAGGAAGTTAAAACTGTACTTTTCATAGGAAGTGAGAAAACAAACATTGCCACCGCCATCTTAGTGATCTAACCTTCCTTAAGTCTGAATCAGTCAGCATTTTTTTAAGAATGCAACCTCTGCTTCATCCAAGATAGATTTCAAGGGCATAACTGGTATTGACGACAGAGCATGTAACAGCTCATGTCTGCCGCCATTGCGTGCTATAGTAAGTAAATCATTGAGAGAACGGTAGATTCAGAATCGCTTTCTTTCTTGTCTGTTTCGTCTTTTCCCGTACGATCTGTATTTTCTTTTAGTGTTTGAGTGAATTGGAAAGATGTTGATATTGGTAGAAGCTTAGGAAATGTTTCCTAGTCCATAAATTGGATCGTTTAAACCAAGAGGGTACACAGTCTGAAGTTTGGTGATCAAGGCAAGTTCAGCTTGTAGTCGGTGGTTTTTTGGGGTTTTTTTCTAATTTCGGTCTTACTTTCATTTTTACGTTTTGAAAAAGTCTGAACGGGGGTAATAGTGATATTCGAAATAGAATGGTTATATTTAACAATGTGATTATAAAGAAAGTTTTTCTAGTGCGATAAACTTCTAAACACACATGACGTTTAGTCTTATTCATTATCTCTACAGAGTATTGACGTTATACTGTGTAAGACAAAAGTACCTCAAGTGAGTAAATTCTATGTGAAAGATAAATAAAAAGCTGTCTAAATAAAACTAGTTCACAAGTTTAGATTAAGCTCAAATGAGCTGCAGTCAGAGCAATTGGGTGGTTTTGTCCCTTGTTAAATGTTTATTAAACATTTTTGACTTCTCTGAAACAGCTTGAAAGATTTTGGTGAGATCTAATTTGTATACATGATTTACTCGAGGTCCTATTCCTATATATCTACCCATCGTCCTAGTTTTGAAAATTTTAATGTTCCTCTTTATGATTTTGTTTAAGAATGGAATAAGTGTAATGACAAATATCGATAATGACCATATCCCTGTACACAGCACAAAATCAACAATTCAGAAAATCAGAAACCGAAGGCATACAAAATCAGAATAAAACAGGAACCAAAGCAAATAAACAAAAACCTCCACCACATGAAAAGAAGGGAAATCCCGATATGGGAGTGAGACCAGGTGCCCAGGAAGAGTAAGCATCTCCTGCTTGCATGCAACATCCGCCGCTTCAATTCGGTAGAATTGTCACATCCGGTTACTTCCATTTCGGAAGACATAGAGTACAATCTTTTGTTGGATGGTTCAAATGGTCTATGACAGAATATCATCCACCATTCAGGAGAGTGGGACATAATAGTGTATAACGAGTTCCCCATATCGACCGTAGAACTTCCTCAGTGACGATGATAGTCGGTCACAAACATATCCCTGACTGAGAAGCTTAACTGAAAGACGCCTAGCTCTCAGAACAAAATCAGTATATTTGGTACTTGCTCTGGCATAGCGTATCAACTGAGATATGAACACGCCATAAGCACGCGATGAAGGGATGTTGCTACTCAGAAAAGGAAAGTTTGTAATGCTGAAATTGAAGTCGTCACGTTTGTCATAGAGTGAGGTGTTCATGTGACCATCAGTGTCGTAGGACAACATTATGCCAAAATAGGATGCTGAATTATTTGTCTCTGTAGTTTCTTTGACTTCAAGCTCCGAAGGATAGATACTGCTCAGGTAATCCGCGAATTTTGGATTGATGATGATGTCAATACAGTCTCAAAGAGTAATTATTGATGGACAACACATCGTCTATATATCTGTTAGTGAAGTTGAAGTCAGAAGCTAAGTATATTTTCCCTTCAGAGACCAAAGATTGAATGAATTCAGCTTCGTACGAGTAAAGGAAAATGTCGACAAGGAGTGGGGCACAATTGGTCCCCATTGGAATTCCGACAATTTGCTGGAAGACCTTTCCTCCAAACACCACAAAAATGTTGTCGATCAGAAAGTTTAACATCTGAATAATATCTGTTTCAGTGTACTTATTTTCAGAATCGGACTTTTCTTTTACAAAGTAGGTTTTGTCATAGTAAACAACAATAAATTTGTATTTGCGATTACCGTTCTTACTTGTAAACGCATTACTTCTAATTTGTGCGAGTCTCTCTTTCAATTTAGAATGTGGAATTTTAGTGTAAAGTGTCGAAAAATCAAAGGCTTTGATCGAATGGACTCTACTAAAATGAGTGGATTTCAGATGTTCTAAAAGTTCCTTCGAATTCTTTAAAATCCACATTTGGTTGATTCCACTGCGACAATATACCAATATTTTTGGCCATGTATTTGGAATTTAAACATTGCCACCCCACATTGATGCGAAAAGAATGTTTATAACATCGGTAATCTAAAAAAATGCCGACTGCCAAAATATTAACATTTTGAGCTTATTCTACAAACTACGTGTGAATCAAAGGCAAAAAACATTTAATAGGAAGCAAGAGGCTGAAGGTGGCCATTATTGTCTGTGAATAATATTGTTACCTCGTCGTTTGTACTGTGTATTAGTTGTATTAGCTGCCACTAGACTTTTTCACCGTGACGGACTTGGTATTTCAAACTTCGTACTTCGCACTTCGAACATTGAAGAATCAGTGGCGTAGCTGCCGTTCACGTATAAATTCATCAGTAGAGTCATCTACATTTTGATTTTTATTAGTATACTCAATGGAATTGGTATATTGGACTTCCTGTTCTTCTGGCAAACAACTTATAAAACTTTCTATACTCATTAAAGTGCGAAGTTCGAAGTACGAAGTGTGAAGTTCGCCACGCTGAAAAATGTCTACTTAGTGTTTAGGTGGTAAACGTCTTCAAATTGAAAAGCATCATTTAAGAACAGATTAATTGGCAGCATGGACCAGACATGCACGTTTCGGGTACCTAACCCTCGTCAGTGATCCTCAAATCTAAACAATGTAATATGCCAAAAAAGTATAAAAGTTACTGTGTCGAAAAAGCATACCGAAATACGTAGCAGGATGGGTGGGATATGATGCTGCAGGACCCACTTTTTAGAAATTTCAAGTAATTTTGATAACATACATTTTAGAATGCGTTGAAGAAACGATCAATCGAAATTGATCGAACTTGACTACATGTGCCAAGTTCAAGGTAAAACTCTGTCTCAAGGTATCAAGGTAATACTATGTCTCAAGCTTGTTCTGTGACAAAAATTGTCCGTCTTTTTGAATTTCGAATTTATGCTTTTGGTATCCATTTATATGATCATCTGTACATTACTTGGGGCATAACGCAAAAAACAAACGCGATGTGATGTAATGCAAACATTTACATTGCGCTAGTGCAACAGGTTCAGTTGGTTGGAAGTTTATTTTTGAGTAACATTGTGCACCAATGACCATATCCCTGTATACAGCACAAAATCGATAATTCAGGAATCAGAAACCGAAGGCATACAAAATCAGGATGAAACAGGAACCAAAGCAAATAAACAAAAACCTCCACCATATGAAAAGAAGAGAACTTTCGATATGGGAGTGAGACCAGGTGCCCAGGAAGAGTAAGCATCCCCTGCTTGCATGCAAAACCCGCCGCTTCAATTCGGTAGAACTGCCACATCCGGTTATTTCCATTTCGGAAGACATAGAGTACAATCTTTTGTTGGATGGTTCAAATTGTCTATGACAGAATTCTGGAGAGTGGGACATCATAGTGTATGACGAGTTCCACATATCGACCGTAGAACTTCCTCAGTGACGATGTTAGCCGATCACAAACATATCCCTAACTGAGAAGTTATCTAGGGGTCCGACGATGTTCAATTTGTTGCTCTATTGTGAGTACTGTTGAGATTTTCGTCAGGATCTTCTTTAACTTATTTGTGTCACACTTAAGCCCTTTGACGTGTGGAGCTCGTAAAAAAGTTCCCCGCGAGGGGTTTGACAGTAAGTGTTTTGAATATTTCCCCTGACATGATCGCCATAGCACTTTCTATGTAGACATAACCTCAGACAGTGCATGTATTTTATATAATTTGATCATTTTCGTCCATGAACATCGACGGCGGGTGCGGCTAGCCAACAGGGGATGCTTACTCCTCCCGGGCACCTGGTCCCACCTCTGGCTTGCTAGGGATCCGACGATGTTCAATTTTGTGCTCTATTGTGAGTGCTGTTGAGATTTTCGTCAGGATTTTCTTTAACTCATTTATCTGAAAGACGCCTAGCTCTCAGAACAAAATCCGTATATATGGTACTTGCTATGGCATAGCGTATCAACTGGGATATGAACACGCCATAAGCAGGCGATGAAGGGATGCAGGGATGAAGGGATGTCCTTAACTTTACTTGGCATGGATAGTTTTATTTGTTAAAATCTTTTAAAAACTTGTAAATCCATGCAAATTTGTTTTAGTCTCAGTATAGGATTTGAAGACGTCTAACATTCCAAAGAGAAATGTATGCCATTTTTTATAGGAATAGATCCGTTCAATTCAGAACTGGGACTAAAATAAACATCAAAGAAGTACATAATCGTTATTCAGTCTCAAAGTCGAGAAGGTAAGGCAAAATCGTGAGAATTTCCATCGAAACGGTTGCGAACCCCAATGAACAACATTCCGAAGTGAGACCAGGTGTATGGGTTAAAAAATGTGCATGGGTTAACAACTTTTAAGACCTTAACATGTAAAATTACCCATGCCTGGGTTATGATTAGTACATAAGAGAGTCGTCTTGAAACAAATGAAATGCTCTTATATATAGCAATTTTATTACGCACAAAAGTCACAGTATACACTAAAGCTATTTATATGACATAGTTCATAGCATTTGAATTCTAAAGCTACTTGGATCACTGCGTTAATTATGCTGCAGTTTTGTTAGTGTGGTCATCTATAAGTGAGGAGGATTTATTTACTAAACTGCCATAGAATGTCGGACATCTGGTGATTTTTATCGGTCCAAAAATAGACATAAAGAGTCCTTATTTGACCAAACAATTTTTCATTGGCAGATCCAATAAAATTGATACTTTTCTAGTTTAGAAAAGTTGGTCAAATATGTGCATATGTAGGTAAAGGTCACAAGGTGAAAAATCTTGCCATGTTATAAGTACTTATTTCTTGCCCTGAGAAATATGTATGTAAAATACCAAATCATCCTAGAGTTTTTTTCCATCTTTGATTTTTTCGAAACGTACATGTATATCAAACAAGTAGGTCAAGACCATGAGGCTAATGGTTTTGTAATATCTGTAGAAAGGTTTTATCACAAATAATGTTATGAATATTTGGTTACAGAATGCGAAAATCATAGAAAAAAACACTAACAATAAGAATCTATATATAGAAAACGGTATGTTTGATTTGTGGGAAAATACAGAGAATTTGAATACAAATTACATATTTCATGTTGCAAAACAACGTATATTAGATACATGACAAATATGGATAATGACCATATCCCTGTTTACAGCACAAAATCGATAACCCAGAAAATCAGAAACCGAAGGCATACAAAATCAGGATAAAACAGGAACCAAAGCAAACAAACAAAAACCTCCACCATATGAAAAGAAGCGAACTCCCGATATGAGAGTGAGACCAGGTGCCCAGGAAGAGTAAGCATCTCCTGCTTGCATGCAACATGTAATATGACACAAACTTTGTTATCAGAGATTGATTCTTCATATTAAATGTAGCGTTTATAACAATATTGTCAATTGTGTTTCATTAATTTAAGCATAGCATAATCTTATACTTATGTTTAACGTCTTCAAATTCATTTGCATCATTTTAGAGCAGATAAATTTACAGCATGGACCGGACATGCACGTTTCGGGTATTTAACCCTCGTCAGTGATCCTCAATCTAAACAATGTAATATGACCAAAATCTGTGAATTATGTCCTAAATATACCGAAATACGTAGAAAGATGGCTGGGATATTATGCTACAGGACCCAGGTTTTAGAAATTTGAGAAAATTTTGTGAACTAAAACATACAAAAAATATATATCCGAAGTCTTATTCACGAAAATTAACTGTTTAATGAAGTGGTTAGGGCGACGAGTCAGTAACTTTAAGATTGTTCGCTCGAGTTTCACTTGGACCGCGGGTCGACCGATATACTCTTCTATGTTCTGTGTTTATATACAAAACTGTCCTTTTCTGTGTATTGTTTACATGTTTGTGGTGTTTTTAATAACTGCTTCATGAGAAATAGTAAGGTGATGGGTCAATAGTACATGTATATGAATTATATGAATTTACGAGCTGCATCGTAATTATTCTACAAGCGTATTAGTCTAGTCAAAATAGCCTTAATTTTAGTCTAACCTAAAAGAAATTGCAACAAAGCGTTTTTTGCCTCAACACGTCCTTTTATATGTCGGCTAAGATATCACAAGTTTCTATTGTCTGTGCTTAAGTACCATATTTGGGATAAAACCTTATAAAAAGCACAGAAAACTAGGAAAATTGATTATTTGAAATTATTCTTTTTTGTCATTGTTTTAAGTATACCAACTAAAATATAATAATGTTACAATCATATAATCAGTACAAACTGTGGTTTTAAGGGCAAAAATTAAAGAAAAAATGCTGAAAATGGGGAAAACAGTAAAGCTAATAGATTTTTCATCAAGAATGTATCTCCTTCTTGTGGATTTATTGAGAAGTGTACATACTCACATATCAAAACATCACGAGCACTCTTATAAAATCAAATTGGCCATTGATAAAGAAAGAACGAAATTTTCACTATAAAAATAATCGCTAAAATACTCCATTGTTAAAGATTAAACGTAGTTTCTTTTTCTCATGAGAAACGTATCATGGATCAATCAACAGCGACCATGGAATATACGCTTTTTATGTTGAAAAAAGAACAGGATCATGGACAAAGAAAGGTCATACATAATAGCTACTGTATTTGAATAAGTGTATATCACTATACATTGTCAACGAAATAATTGCTTTATATGCGCAGATGCAGATTTTTTTTTTCAAAATGGGCGGTATGACATTTTACCAAAAGACGCGTACGTTAGGGATTGGGATGAGAAGCCTTCTTATAATTTTTGGAAAATTATTTTAAATGAGTTAAAGAAGATCCTGACGATAATCTCAACAGCACTCACAATAGAGCACAAAATTAAACATCAACGGACCCCTAGCAAGCTAGAAGTGGGACCAGGTGCCCGGGAGGAGTAAGCATCATCTGTTGGCTAGCCGCACCCGCCGTCGATGGTTTAGCACGAAAATGAAAACAATTTATAAACTTCATGCACTGTCTGACGTTATGTCTATAAAGAAAGTGCTATGGCGACAATGTCGCAATATATGTTTGAGATCCCCTCCTTTCTTCAATACTCAATTTTGAATAGTATTACATGAATTATTAAATTCAATGGGACAAATGACCATGTTTTTCCAGGCACTTGTAATACTCTCAAAAGAATGGACAATGATATGTAATTTCTTATCAATTATTTCCGATGTTTTGGATATATATATATATATAATATCCACTGTATAGTTCCTTACGTAGTATGGAAATCTGTATTTATCTGTACATAAGCTGACAGGATACTGCATGACACGAGTCCTAATTGATATAAAAAATGTTGTTGATTTTGTCCTGCGTATCTTACACACAAGAGTCAAAAGTGATTTTTCCAATGATGTTGTATGTACGGTGGACACATTCTCAAAATCTGCTATCTGATATCAATTCTTTTCTGAGTTTTATTTTTTTTTTTTTTTTTTTTTTTTTTTTGCACGAAAAATATATTTCCGTCCGCCACAATATATCGATTGAAAATAACCTTCAAGGGTACGGTACTTTTATCTATTTTCTAATTTTGAGGCACATGTACGGGTCAGATTTTTATAGAAACTTCTTGGGACATCTTACTTTGATATATAGAACTCATAGAAACTAAAACTAGCTTTGTTGCAATTTATTTTAGGTTAAAGTTTATTTTGACTGCATGTATGGTAGAGAATGTTCAAGCATATAGATAATATCAGGGCACACAAAGCCTTACTAAATATGAGCAATTATACGCGAATATAATCATGTTTCGACATTTTTCAAACTACGCGAAAAAATAAAAACCACAATTAATCTGATATACATTACAAGTGTTACTGATCTAAACTTTTCTTTCGCAGATGAACGAAAATAAAGATTTACATCCATAGTCATGCCAAAGGAGGTCTCTATTCTGGATAACTACACAATCTTCTCCTGAACCGCCGTTATTTGGTTGGGTTCTTTCCCAGCTCGTATAAGTGACCCGCTCTAGGGAGGGATGCCAAACCCAGGTTCCTTCTTGAATGGCATCTGACAAACCAATCCAATGATGCCTTAGACCTATCAAATAAGACGACATAAATAATGATTTCTATTATTAATTGTGACATTAACTGCTTTCACAAAGCTAAAGGTAGCACAATTTGATAAGACTGACTTAACATAATGCACATCAAATATATAATCATCGAAATAAAAATATGTTAAAAGATTAAGTCTTCTAGGTTTAACATTTTTCTCTTTTTATGAATTTCACCTGTGTCCAAAACCTTAAAAATTTTATTAACATGAGCAAAAATTGAAGTAATATTCCTGTTAAAAGTGCATGACCACAACAATTAATAAAAGTTGAATGACTCAAAAAACCATGTAATATTCCAGTCAAAACTGACTACACAACAATCAATAAGAGTTGAATGACCCCATAGCCATGTAATATTCCAGTTAAAACTGACTACACAACAATCAATAAGAGTTGAATGACCCAACAGCCATGTAATATTCCAGTTAAAACTGACTACACAACAATCACTAAGAGTTGAATGACCCTAAAGCCATGTAATATTCCAGTTGAAACTGACTACACAACAATCAATAAGAGTTGAATGACCCCATAGCCATGTAATATTCCAGTTAAAACTGACTACACAACAATCAATAAGAGTTGAATGACCCCATAGCCATCTAATATTCCAGTTAATGTGACAAATATGGATAATGACCATATCCCTGTATACAGCACAAAATCGATAATTCAGAAAATCAGAAACCGAAGGCATACAAAATCAGGACAAAACAGGAACCAAAGCAAACAAACAAAAACCTCCACCACATGAAAAGAAGCGAACTCCCGATATGGGAGTGAGATCAGGTGCCCAGGAAGAGTAAGCATCTCCTGCTTGCATGCAACACCCTCCGCTTCAATTCGGTAGAAGTGTCATATCCGGTAACTTCCATTTCGGAAGACATAGAGTACAATCTTGGGTTGGATGGTTCAAATTGTCTATGACAGAATATCACCCACCATTCTGGAGAGTGGGACATCATAGTGTATGACGAGTTCCCCGTATCGACCGTAGAACTTCCTCAGTGACGATGTTAGTCGATCACAAACATATCCCTGACTGAGAAGCTTATCTGAAAGACGCCTAGCTCTCTGAACAAAATCCGTATATTTCGTACTTGCTCTGGCATAGCGTATCAACTGAGATATGAACACGCCATAAGCAGGCGATGAAGGGATGTTGCTACTCAGAAAAGGAAAGTTTGTAATGCTGAAATTGAAGTCGTCACGTTTGTCATAGAGTGAGGTGTTCATGTGACCATCAGTGTCGTAGGACAACATTATGTCCAAATAGGATGCTGAATTTTTTGTCTCTGTAGTTTCTTTGACTTCAAGCTCTGAAGGATAGATTCTGCTCAGGTAATCTGCGAATTTCGGATTATTGATGGACAACACATCGTCTATGTATCTATAAGTGAAGTTGAAGTCAGAAGCTAAGTAACTTTTCCCTTCAGAGACCAAAGATTGAATGAATTCAGCTTCGTACGAGTAAAGGAAAATGTCGGCAAGGAGTGGGGCAGAATTGGTCCCCATTGGAATTCCGACAATTTGCTGAAAGACCTTTCCTCCAAACACCACAAAAATGTTGTCGATCAAAAAGTTTAACATCTGAATAATATCTGTTTCAGTGTACTTATTTTCAGAATCGGACTTTTCTTTTACAAAGTAGGTTTTGTCATAGTTCATAACAATAAATTTGTATTTGCGATTACCGTTCTTACTTGTAAACGCATTACTTATAATTTTTGCGAGTCTTTGTTTCAATTTAGAATGTGGAATTGTAGTGTAAAGTGTAAAAATCAAAGGCTTTGATCGAATGAACTTTACTAAAATGAGTGGATTTCAGATGTTCTAAAAGTTCCTTCGAATTCTTTAAAATCCACATCTGGTTGATACCACTGCGAGAATATACTGTCGAACAATATTTTTGAAGCCCAGATTTGATTTCAGATAAAACTTTGGTGAGTAAGATCGATACAGATTTGGTAGAACATTTTGAGGAACCAGCGATGAAACGTTGTTTGTACGGATTCTTATGCATTTTAGGTATGCAGTATAAGTATGGTAAATCTAAATTGTTAGTTTGGAAGCCAAAGGAAGAAAGAGCTTATTTGTGGTTATCTATTATTTCAGAGGCAGAAAGGTTTGTTGGGGTGTAAGTGGGATTTCCAGGTGTCGAATTTAAACCCAACTCTTTAACTAGACTTTCGAAATAGAACTTTTTGCAAGTAAATGTTTAATTATTTGAGGCTTTGTCCGCTGGTGTGATGACATAATGTTCTTGGAGGTAGGTGAGCTCTGTGATAACATCAGGATCTTTAAATATAGACTCGAATCTGGTGCTCACAGTTGATTTTAATCGGTTAATTCTAGATAAAAGTAACCCTCTGATGGATTTTATCCATTCGGAAAGTGTGTCGAGCTGTACATCCTCTTTCTTTGCCCAACGTCTTGCATATTCCTCACAAGAGTCCATGATAATTTTGAAATTTTGGTTCCATGTAAAGGACATACTTTCTCTGTATTTGGGACCTTTTTTTTAACAAATCTCTCAACTTGTCGTTCTTGACTATACTAAGGTCACCTGTAATAACGTGTCCACAAGGAGAGTAGTTAAAATCCGATGAAGAACATTCGCAAGGAAGTGGATGTAGTGAGGGATTACTTAAATCAATGCACTGCAAGAATAGTTTGTAATTGTAAATTTTAGATGCAACTGTTGGTGTGTAGCTATAGGAAATACAAGGAGTTTCTTGTCTTTTGAAATATGGTGGGATTTTTTCTGTGACAGTTTTGTGATTCAAAATTTGACCAAGATTCAATTTATCAATACCTTTGTTTGCAAATTTTACTTTAATGAAAGGACGGTTTGTTTTCTCCTCTGATTTATCTGATCTAACTGCTTGAAATAAACGAAAGGTAGAAATGTCCAAGATGACTCCTTGTAGTCTGTATTCTTGGGAACGTGTATCGGTATAAGTGAGGTCCTTCGTATATTTGTAGATTTCGTGTAACTTCCGTAAAGGAACAGAGTATAATTTGGTACGAATATAATGCAGACCTAGGGGCTCATTCAAAAATGGAACCAAGTCATCGAAGGAGAAACTATGTATCTCAGGCCTATTATATTTACGAATGCCATGACTTCGAGTGAGTAAAAGAAGATCCTGACGATAATCTCAACAGCACTCACAATAGAGTACAAAATTAAGCATCGACGGACCCCTAGCAACCTAGAGGTGGGACCAGGTGCCCGGGAGGAGTTTGCATCCCCTGTTGGCTAGCCGCACCCGCCGTCGATGTTTCACCACGAAAATTAAAACAGTATATAAACTTCATGCACTGTCTGACGTTGTGTCTATATAGAAAGTGCTATGGCGACAATGTCAGGGAAATATATTCAAAACACTTACTGTCAAACCCCTCGCGGGGAACTTTTTTACGAGCTCCACACGGCAAAGAGCATAAGTGTGACACAAATGAGTAAAAGAAGATCCTGACGATAATCTCAAAAGCACTCACAATAGAGTACAAAATTAAGCATCGACGGACCCCTAGCAAGCTAGAGGTGGGACCAGGTGCCCGGGAGGAGTAAGCATCCCCTGTTGGCTAGCCGCACCCGCCGTCGATGTTTCAGCACGAAAATTAAAACAGTATATAAACTTCATGCACTGTCTGACGTTGTGTCTATATAGAAAGTGCTATGGCGACAATGTCAGGGAAATATATTCAAAACACTTACTGTCAAACCCCTCGCGGGGAACTTTTTTACGAGCTCCACACGGCAAAGGGCATAAGTGTGACACAAATGAGTAAAAGAAGATCCTGACGATAATCTCAACAGTACTCACAATAGAGTACAAAATTAAGCATCGACGGACCCCTAGCAAGCTAGAGGTGGGACCAGGTGCCCGGGAGGAGTAAGCATCCCCTGTTGGCTAGCCGCACCCGCCGTCGATGTTTCAGCACGAAAACTAAAACAGTATATTAACTTTATGCACTGTCTAACGTTGTGTCTATATAGAAAGTGCTATGGCGACAATGTCAGGGAAATATATTAAAAACACTTACTGTCAAACCCCTCGCAGGGAACTTTTTTACGAGCTCCACACGGCAAAGGGCATAAGTGTGACACAAATGAGTAAAAGAAGATCCTGACGATAATCTCAACAGCACTCACAATAGAGTACAAAATTAATTCGAGGTCTTCTTTGTGGTCTGTTGAATAAGCTATTCACATTTACCGATTGACAACCTGGACTTGTTAAGTTTCCTAAGCTGCTTATATTATCGTTGCACCCATAGGGCGCTGCAGTGTTAAGATTTTTTATCCAGAACTCTTCTCTGTTGCGACGGAAAGGTGTACTCAAATGGGATTGTTTTTGGGGTGATATATTTTCTCCAGGATTCTGACTCTCATAGATAAAACAGAATGATCGGCCTGGTCAAAATGCCGGTAAAGAAGTTGACTTCCTTTATTATTTATTTTTGACCGATGTCCTGACATTCTGGTTCGGAGCTTACCTTTGGTTTCACCCACATAAATCAATTCACAAAGTGGGCACTCTATTCCGTACACAACAAAACTGACTACACAACAATCAATAAGAAGAAGGGAGGAGATCTCCAACAAGACCCCGTTGCAGCATCAACAGTAAAACACCAAAACACCCGATGCAAAAATACAAAAGACGAGTACAGCACGAGACGGAAAAGAGACACACGACATTTAAACATCAAACACAAAAGACTACACATAAACCGACGAGACCAATGGGTAACCGGTGCCGACTTTGGACGGCCATCTGTCACGCAAGTAGCAAATGGTGTGGTTATCCTGGATTACGTGCGCACAGCCCTCTCACTTCTCCAATTACCCAGAGGTCTCGAAGAACGTACAATGGTGGTGTAAAACAACCTCCTCATTGTAAGATGACATCACAAAAACAAGACCGCGAAACGCAGAGGCCCCAGAGACACAGATGAATATGTAAATGGATATAAAAAGAGGGCATGCGTAATACAGTCCGTGCTCTGCCGGCTGTAGCGAGCTCATGTATGTAATCACCCGAGGAGCCCTGTCTTCTCTAAAGAGGTTTGGACAGGGCCCGCCATGGAGTCCCGTCGTCACAGTCAGTCAGAGTGCAAGTCTCAAGGATGCGCTTGTACAAGACTGTAGATTGGTCAAGTACCAAGCCTTGTGTCCTTCTGGTGACATTAGGATCATATCCACGGTATAAAAGGCGTTTGATGATTCTGACGCATTTTCGATGGTTATGCTGCCTAACTTTGATCCTTTTTATTTTGTTTATCATATCACCATAAAAGACAGGTTGTGTAATACCCATAGTAATGTACTCTGTTGCATGTATAGATCCGAATTTCAAAAGAAGTTGACTGTAATTTTTGTAAAACTTCCAGAAAGTCTTAACTAGTTTATGAAAGCGGAAACCCTGACCTAAAAGTTTTTTGGTAATTTGTAAATTTCTACTGTGAAAATCCAACATATCAGTACATGCTCAAGCGTACCGGATGAGCTGTGATATGTAAATGCCGTATGACGGTAATCTTGGAACATCACCGTCAAGCCAAGGGAAATTTACTATGTTGAATCCAAAATCATCCCTTTTGTCATATACACTTGTATGAATCTTTCCGTTTACAATTTTGATATTTAGGTCCAAAAAGGGTGTTTCTGTATTTGAAAGGTTTGCCTTGTGAAGGATTAATTCTTGTGGATAAATTTCATTCTTATATAATTCAAAAGCAGGATTGTCAATGGTTAGAATATCATCCAGATACCTAGAAGTATTATTGAAACATTTCAGCTCATCAAATTTTCTTTGCTTTTGAAGGTTTTGGATAAATTCTTTTTCATAAGTGTATAAAAATAAATCTGCAACAAGAGGCGCACAGTTAGTACCCATAGGAATTCCTACAACCTGCTTGTATAGATCCTCACCAAATTTAACATAAATATTGTCCAAGAGGAAGGACAAGGCATTACACAGGTCACTACATGTCCATGATTTGTATGATTTGTAGTCTGTCGAGGAAAAGAAACCCTTCGATTCAGATGTACAAATGTAAGTTTTTCGCTCTCGATCAAAACACCATTTAATGAGATTAGATAATCGATCATTAATTTTGTCATGAGGAAGTGTGGTGTACATATTAGAGAAGTCGTATGAAGAAATCGTATTGGCTTGGAAATTTCCAGATTTCAGTTTTTCAATCACATCCCCTGAATTCTTAATAGACCAAAATAAATTTACATCGTTCCTGTTTAGAACCGTTTCACAATATCTAGTTACGTGTTCTTTAATAGCAGTAAGTGCTGACGTCAGATTTCTAGACAAAATTGTAGTGGAACAGTTACTAGAATTAGCAATAAATCGAAATTTGTAAGGAGACTTGTGCAGTTTCGGTATGCAATATAGTGTTGGGAGATCCAATTTAGAAATAGAGATATTGAATGAAGACAGTTCACTGTTATGCTTGCCTAAAATGTTAGATGCACTTTCATTGCTTTTGATACATGTATTAGTAGACGAAAGTTCCGAAATCAAAGTTGATATGTAGTAACGTTTTCAAATGATAATGGTGTTGTTGGCTGCTTTATCAGCTGGTGCAAAGACATATTTTTCATGTAATTTACTTAGTTTGGATTTGAAATATCTTTCTGATTTGGAATGTGGATTTTGAAAAAGATGAGGGTTTTTATGGAAGTTATCTATTCTGATATCCGTTATACCTAAAATGAGGTTTTTCCAGTCATTAAGAGCATGCGGTTCGACTCCTTCTGATTTACACCATCTTTTCGTATAATTATCTAAGGCTTCCGTAAACACTTAACGGCATTTGACAAAATCTATCTTGGATGGGATTCTATACTTAGGTCCTTTTTTAAGAAGACCACGGAGCTGTCTGTCTCGGATAATTGAAAAGTCACCTGTAACAACACGGCCAGCTGGTTTGTAGAGATATTTAGAAGTTGCACATTCTCAAGAAGCAGGACACGATTCAAGTATGTCAGGATCCGTTGTTACTTTATTATAGTTAAAAACAAAGTTTCGAATAGGTTTCTTGTACTTATAACAAATAAGAGGTGGCTCTAAATTTTCAAAATATTGAGGAATGGTACTTTGTACGCGATGATCACGCAAAATATTAGAGATGTTTAGAAGAGTTGAATGACCCCATAGCCATGTAATATTCCAATTAAAATTGACTACACAACAATCAATAAGACTTGAATGACCCCACAGCCATGTAATATTCCAGTTAAAACTGACTACACAACAATCACTAAGAGTTGAATGACCCTAAAGCCATGTAATATTCCAGTTGAAACTGACCACACCACAATTAATAAGTGCTGAATGACCCCACATTCATGTAATATTCCAGTTTAAACTAACTACATAATAATTAATAAGAGTTGAATGACATCACAGCCATGTAATATTCCAGTTTAAACTGACCACACAACAATTAATAAGAGATGAATGACCCCACATTCATGTTATATTCCAGTTAAAACTAACTACATAACAATTAATTAGAGTTGAATGACCCCACAGTCATGTAATATTCCACTTAAAAGTGACCACACAACAATTAATAAGAGTTGAATGACCTACAAACATGTAATATTCAAGTTAAAACTGACCACACAACAATCAATAAGTGTTGATTGACCCTACAACCATGTACATGTATAAGAGTGCAATGACCAAACATCCATCTCTAAGAGTTTAATGACAACACGTCCATCTTTTAGAGTCTTATGACCTAACATTAATCTTTATTTTTTTCTTGTACTGACCACTCAATCATCTCTTTGAATAGAAAACAAAGGAGGGGATCTCCAACAACACCAGGTAGCAACACCCACAGCAAAACTCCGAAACACACAATGCAAAAGCACAGAACAGACACGCACAGAAAGAGACGCAAACAGACAGGAAACACCGACTCACATAATAGAAACATGAAACACAAAAGACAACACATAAACCAACGAGACGAAAGGGCAACTGGTGCCTGCTAGGACGGCCATCTGTCTCGCAAGCGGTGTAGTTATCCTGGATTACATGTGCACAACCCTCCCACTTTTCCGATTACCCAGGGGTCTCGAAGAACGTAAAATTGTGGTATACAACAACCTCCTCACTGTTAGATTACCACACACAAACAAGAACGCAAAATACAGGGGTTCTAGCAATACAGATGAATATGTAGATGGATATAAGAAGAGGGCGTATATAATACAATCCGTGCTGACGGCTGTAGCGAGTTTATGTAATTTATCACCCCAGGTGTCCGACTGACATTGGAGAGGACAGCTGGTCGGGGCCCTATCTTCTCTACAGAGGTTTGGACAGGGCCCGCCTACGTAATACAATCCGTGCTCTGACGGATGTATCGAGCTCATGTATTTATTAACCCGAGAAATCTGACTGACATTCAGAGAGGACAGCTGGTCGGGGCCCTATCTTCTCTACAGAGGTTTGGGCAGGGCCCGCCATTGAGTCCTGTCGTCACAGTGTATTACGTCTTTAAATTCAATAGCATCATTTCAAACCTGATAAATTTACAGCATGGACCAGACATGCACGTTTCGGGTACTAAACCCTCGTCAGAGATCCTTAGTCTAAACAATGTAATATGGCCAAAAAGCATGCAAATTAGTATGTCCAAAAATGTACCAAAAGACGTAGCAGAATGAGTGGGATATGATGCTACAGGACCCACGTTTTCGAAATTTCAAGAAATTTTGTAACAGAAAATTTCAAATGCGTTGAAAAAGACAGACGATCAACCGAAGTTAATCGAACTTGGCTACATGTGCCCTCGGGGACTCTTGGTCCACCAGTAGTGACACTCACCAAGTAGTTCAAATGTTAAACGTCTTTAAATTCAATAGCATCATTTCAAACCTGATAAATTTACAGCATGGACCAGACATGCACGTTTCGGGTACTAAACCCTCGTCAGTGATCCTTAGTCTAAACAATGTAATATGGCCAAAAAGAATACAAATTATTATGTCCAAAAATGTACCAAAAGACGTAGCAGAATGAGTGGGATATGATGCTACAGGACCCACGTTTTTGAAATTTCAAGAAATTTTGTAACTGAAAATTTCAAATGTGTTGAAAAAGACAGACGATCAACCGAAGTTAATCGAACTTGGCTACATGTGCCCTCGGGGAGTCTTAGTCCACCAGTAGTGACACTCACCAAGTAGTTCAAATGTTAAACGTCTTTAAATTCAATAGCATCATTTCAAACCTGATAAATTTACAGCATGGACCAGACATGCACGTTCCGGGTACTTAACCCTCGTCAGTGATCCTTAGTCTAAACAATGTAATATGGCCAAAAAGCATGCAAATTATTATGTCCAAAAATGTACCCAAAGACGTAGCAGAATGAGTGGGATATGATGCTACAGGACCCACGTTTTCGAAATTTCAAGAAATTTTGTAACAGAAAATTTCAAATGCGTTGAAAAAGACAGACGATCAACCGAAATTAATCGAACTTGGTAAATGTGCCCTCGGGGACTCTTGGTCCACCAGTAGTGACACTCACCAAGTAGTTCAAATGTTAAGCCTCTTTAAATTCAATAGCATCATTTCAAACCTGATAAACTTACAGCATGGATAGTTCTTTCAGAGTGCACGTCTTAAGAAGCTAAGGGGTATCTCCCTTATTGCATATTTGCCCTATTTGTCATTAAATACGTTTCTTGGTACACCCTACACAAAATTTGGCACATTTTCAGCAAGAGGAAATTAACAGTCTATATTGTAAATGGCGCCAAGTAAATTTACTTTGGCTTTATTCAGCCTGTTTGACATTAAGTACTACTGACGATGAGATGTGTCTAGTACAATAAAATTGATACTAAAGAACTTCTGATGAAAATATTAAGAAACATATCAAAGAATAACAGAATTGATATTCCTTTTAGAAGTCTGTCAATTATTTATGATAAGTCAATACTATTGCGAATACATTAGATATTCTTTAAAAGGCGATATGCATGTATTTTATGTTATGGTTCAACATGTCAAAAGGGATAATAAAGCAACCTTTCCTATGCCTTCTAGACTTTGAGACTGAATAACTGATAGGTACTTCTTTTATGTTTACATTTCAAAACTAAAAACATCAGCACATAATATTTTAGCTATTTGTACTTGTTTCTTTTGTTTGGATAGTCCCATGCGTATCTGCTAAGATTTGGAATGAAACGTTTTTCGAATCGAAAGAACCTTGCGTAAATATACTTCTTGCTGTTGATTTATGCATACGTAGCTCCGCATCATTCCACCTTGTATCATCTATCTTATATACATGTATAATATCCACCATTGTTGACCCATTATAATCCTGTTTAGTTGAATTGTGTATGAGTTAGCTTACTCCTCCCGGGCACCTGGTCCCACCTCTAGCTAACTAGGGGTCCGTCGATGCTCAATTTGGTGTTCTATTGTGAGTGCTGTTGAGATAATCGTCAGGATCTTCTTTAACTTATTTGTGTCACATTTATGCCCTTTGCCGTGAGGAGCTCGTAAAAAAGTTCCCCGCGAGGGGTTTGACAGTAAGTGTTTTGAATATTTTCCCCTGACATTGTCGCCATAGCACGTTCTATATAGACAGAATCACAGACAGTGCATGTTTTTAATATATTTTCATTTTCGTGTGTGAACATCGACGGCGGGTGCGGCTAGCCAACAGGGAATGCTTACTCCTCCCGGGCACCTGGTCCCACCTCTAGCTTGCTAGGGGTCCGTCGATGCTCAATTTGGTGTTCTATTGTGAGTGCTGTTGAGATTATCGTCAGGATCTTCTTTAACTCATTAGAACAAGAATAATATTTTTGTTTTCTTATAATATAGTCGATTCGGATTCCTCTATCTATCTCCTGACAACCCGGATCTTTGTTTTCTTTCATTATTGATTCCAATGAATTTTGCCTTACATCATTATCCATATTGTCATTTAAGTTTGAACTTACCAAATAGCTAGCATCAAACCCATTTTCTGACCATTAACAAGTACAAGTTCTAGGTCTACATCATATTGTACTCTGTTCCTAAGAAATCTACGAATATACTTAGGACTTCACATTTACCGTTACACATTCCCAAGAATACATACTACAAGATGTTACCAAAGATATTTCTGCTTTTCGTTTATTTCAAGCAGTTAGATCAGAAAAATCAGAAGAGAGAACAAAGCGCCCTTTCATGAAAGTTAGATTTGCAAACAAAGATATCAATTGAATCTTGGTCAGAGTTTGAATCACATAACTGTCATAGAAAAATCCCACTATATTTCAAAAGAAAAGAAACTCCTTGTATTTCCTATAGCTGCACACCAACAGTTGCATCTAAAATTTACAAGTACAAATGATTCTTGCAGTGTATTGATTTAAGTAATCCCTCACTACATCCACTTCCCTGCGAATGTTCTTCATCGGATTTCAACTACTCTCCTTGTGGACACGTTATTACTGATCAGTGGCGGATCTAGGATTTCAGAAAAGGGGGGCCCAAGGCTTCAGTTCGAAGAAAATTGTTCACAGAAAAACTGACAGGCAAAAAAAAGGCGAAGACGAAAAACGCGAATCTCAAGATTGATGATCTAATCAAGAAGTGGGGGGTCATTCAAACTGCATGTACAAGATATAGAGTTTCATGATACATTGACTTTAGTTTAGAGGTAGACTAACGAGCGTAGCGAGTCGGAAAATTTTACGATATGATTTTTTTTTAATTTTCATTTAAATTTCAGTCATTCATACACGCATATACAACTTTATTCTATATGGGCGAGCGGAGCGATTCGAAAAATTTTTGGAATAGATGGTTACATTTTGTACTAAGAATACAATCTCTCTCTCATTTTCTATGCTCTATATTTGTTTGATCAATTGGGGAAGGTTGGGAAGGTTGGGCATTTCAAACCCACTATCCACATGTCTAACCTGGTTAGATCGGCCCATGAAAATGAAGCATTTGGTAATTATCAAGTGTTAATTTGATTGTGAATTTTGTATATGTTTATGGCATATGAATCCGTCCAAACACGATGACAAAGAAAGTTGAAGACAAAGTGAAGACGAAAACTGACAACTAATGACATATTAAGTGCGGCGAGCGAAGCGAGTCGAAAATTTCCCCAAAAGTAAGAGATTAAGCATAAAAAGAGTATTCTGAACCAATAAGTTAGGGTGAAAAAGGGGGGCCCCCTCGAAATCCGCCACTGCTGGTGACCTTAGTATAGTCAAGAACTTTGTTAAAAAAGGGTCCCAAATACAGAGAAAGTAAATCCTTTATATGGAACCAAAATTCAAAAATTATCATGGACTCTTGTGAGAAATATGCAAGACGTTGGGCTAAGAAAGAGGATGTACAGCTCGAAACCCTTTCAAAATGGATAAAATTCAAAGAGGGTTACTTTTAGTCAGTGCATGTATTTTATATGTCGTTTCATTTTAGTGCATGAACATCGACGGCGGGTGCGGCTAGCAAATAGGGGATGCTTACTCCTCCCGGGCACCTGGTCCCAACTCTAGCTTGATAGGGGTCCATCAATGTAAACGTCTTCAAATTGAATAGCATCATTTAAGAACATATAATTTGGCAACGTGGACCAGACATGCACGTTTCGGGTACATAACCCTCATCAGTGATCCTAAATCTAAGCAATGTGATATGCCAAAAAAATATGAAAGTTACTATGTCGAAAAAGTGTACCGAAAGACGTAGCAGGATGGGTGGGATATGATGCTACAGGACCCACTTTTTAGAAATTTCAAGAAATTTTGATAACAGAAATTTAGAATGCGTTGAAGAAACGATCAACCGAAATTGATCGAACTTGGCTACATGTGCCCTCGGGGTATTCTATTGTGAGTGCTGTTGAGATTATCGTCAAGATCTTCCTTAACTTTTTTTTATCTAAAATTAACCATGACAAATATGGATAATGACAATGTCCCTATATACAGCACAAAATCGATAATTCAGAAAATAGTTAACCGAAGGCATACAAAATCAGGATTAAACAGGAACCAAAGCAAAGAAACAAAATCCTCAACCACATTAAAAGAAGCAAACTCCCGATATCGGAGTGAGACCAGCTGCCCAGGGAGAATCAGTATCTCCTGCTTTCATGCAACACCCGTCGCTTTAATTCGGTAGAACTGTCACATCCGGTTACTTCAATTTTTGAAAATATAAACTTAAGTATAATCTTTCGTTGGACGGTCCAAATGGTCTATGACAGACTATCATATACCATTAAGGAGAGTGGGACATCATAGTGTATGACGAGTTCCAAATATCGACATTAGAACTTCCTCAGTGACGATGTAAGTCGGTCACAAATGTATCCTTCACTGAGAAGCTTAACTGAAAGCTGTTTAGCTCTTACAAAATTTTGGAGCTTGCCCGAACATAACGTGACAAATATGGATAATGACCATATCCCTGTATACAGCACAGAATCGAGTATTCAGAAAATCAGAAACCGAAGGCATTCAAATTTAGGATAAAACAGGAACCAAAGCAAACAAACAAAATCCTCCACCACATGAAAAGAAGCGAACTCCCGACATGGGAGTGAGCGAATTGATTGAGAAATTAAAACGCCATATGCTGGTGACGACGGAATGTTGCTACTCAGAAAAGGAAAATTTGTGATATTGAAATTGAAGTCGTCACGTTTGTCATACAGTGAGGTGTTCATATTACCATGGACGTCAAAAGACAACATGACATCCAAATAGGACGCTTAATTATCGGTCTCTGTCGTTTCTTTAACTTCAAGTTCAACGGGATCGATTGTGTCTGGGTAACCTGCAAATTTTGGATTATTGATGGACATTAGATCATCAATGTATCTGTACGTGAAGTTGAAGTTAAGAGCTAACTCTTTTTTGCCCTCAGAGATCAAGGATGGAATAAATTCAGCTTCGTATGAGTATAAAAATATGTCAGCAAGGAGCGGGGCACAAATGCTTCCCATTGGAATGCCAACAACCTGTTGGAAGACAACAAAGATGTTATCGAATCAGGAAATTCAACATCTAAATGACATCTGATTCGGTATACTTCGTTTTTGACTCAGATTTCTCTTTTACAAAGTAAGTGTGTCGTAATTTACGAATATGAATTTATATTTCAATTACCGTTTTTACTGGTCAATGCGTTTGTGACAGTCTCTATTTCAATAAAGTATGTGAATTGTGGTGTAAAATGTCGAAAAATTAAACGATTTTATGGAGTGTACTCTTTTGAACTGTGTTGATTTGAGGTGTTCTAAAAGTTCTTTCCAGTTTTTTAAAGATCGCCATTTGGTTTATACCGTTACGCGAATACACAGTTGAACACTACTTTTGAAGGCCTGACTTTATTTCAGATAAAATTTTGGTGAGTAAGATCGATACAGATTTGGTCTAGCATTTTGAGGAACCAGCAATGACATGTTGTTTATACGGATTATTTTGCATTTTAGGTATACAATATAGGTACGGTAAATCTAGATCCAATTTGTTGGTGTCAAGACCGAAAGAAGCAAGTGCTGATTTCTGATTTTTAATTAATTCTGAAGTCGAAAAAATTGTTTGAGCATAGGTGGGATTTCCAGAAGTCAAATTTAGTCCAAATGCTCTGGCAAGACTTTCTAAATAATATTTTTATATAGGTAATTATTAGAGGCTTTATCTGCCGATGTGATGATATAATGTCCCTGGAGGTAGGTTAATTCTATTAAACCTAGAGGTTGTACCCTTTAGATGCTATACAGTTGTTCATCTATACATCAGAAAAATGTATAATTGCCTAAATATCAAATATAATGTACGATATAGTTAATATTGATTATTTGTAGCTACATCATCTCGCAAACTACAAAAACATATTGTATGTAGACAAAATAACCCTTAAACTAGGGATTCACATATTATCTATCAAATCTTTAAACAACAACATACAGACGTATTATATCAAACATTACCTTCTTCTCTTACAAGGGTTCGAGCAAACGAATTTTCATCAGCATCATCGATTTTGATAAGGTTGCTATTTAATTGTAAACACTGATTCTGAAAATAAAGCAAATTTCAAGGAAATGTTTTAGTGTAAACAGGTACTTCATCGGTACTCTAACTGATGGTAAAAATCATCGTTAACAAGTATAATTAAGCTAGCTAAACTATATGTATATATCTATTGACTAATTTAATGCATTTTTGACTATCCCTTATTTCGTACTTTTACATACTAGTACCGATATACGTCGCTTATTCGAACAGCTAATATATAACTAAATAACATGTTTTATTCCAATATAATGCAAAAGTTTTCAACCAATAACCAGCGTTATTTGTGAGGGGTACTCTTGAGAACGTCCTTATGGGACACTGAAACAGTTTTTATTTCGTTATGATACTTTTAAAAATACATCACTAATGAGAATTTAATATTCGAAACACGTGTTTGGTGCATGAAATCGGTTGGAAAATTTTCTTCAAGAAGGCAGAGAGTTGGAACACTTCCGTATTATTAATATAAACACTTATTTCTGATTGTAGTGTGGATAAATATCATCGAAATTAAAGAAAGTTGACATCTTAGCACCATCCTTCCAATGCTATTTTGAACATAGATTTTATTTGGATATGCTAATGTACAAATCAAAAATCTAAAAATAAAGCCAGTTGGCGCTAGTGAAATTAATTTGGGTGGCGTATGAAAGCACTTTATGAGAACTTCATGTTCGAAACACGTGTCTGGTGCATTGAAATTGGTTGGATATTTTCTTCAAGAAGGTATAGAGTTGGATCACTTCCGCATTATTGAAATAAAACTAGAGGGCGCTACTGAAATACAATTGGTTATGTCTGATGTTCATTTCGGCATTTCATTCAGTACTACTGATGAGGGTTCACTAGCCGAAATACGTGTCTGGTGCATTAGAATTGGTTTGAAAATTTCTTCAATAGAATTATAATTGGTTTGAAAATTTCTTGAAGAAGGTAAATAGTTAGGAACAACCATGTAATAATCTATGAAAATACAAATATGACGTCACTTTACCTACTACAGAAAAACATTTTGAATCAGAAGTTCCCATACTGAGAACAATGAACGAATAAATTTGATAAAAATGTCTTCTACAAGGTGTACCTGAATTGATAATGTTGATTAGTAAATAGAAGATACTTTCGCTTTCAATGCACATGATACCAGCCTTACTAGCTCATTTCCTGATTTTTTTAGTTACTGTTACCCTCCCCAGTGTCTCTCTCTCTCCCCATTCCCTTCCCCTTTCTCCCACCTTCTTCTTCCCTTCTTCCACCCCCTTCCTCCCAATCCCTTTCATCCTGTCCACCCCTCGTGGATAATAGCTATTCCATATCTTCAGTTCACTGAATGAGTATCAAACCTTGTATCATTTACAAGGAAACTTTCAATTTCAAGTCATTATTTCCAACACAAATATCAAATAACAATCCAGATAAATAGTTCGCATTCCCTGTGTCCACTTCACATAATATAATTGTGTAAATGTAAAATGTAAGATGATAGGTACCTGAGCATCGTCGAAATTCACCCTGTCCTGTTTTGCGTAATAGCAGCTACATCTGAAGTATCTCCATGGTGATATACAACGTTCTGAAGAAAAGAAAGCTTCTTATGTTTTTAAAAATGAAATATATCCAAGGAGAAATTTTTGCTCTACTTTCAAATAAATTTCTTTCATTTAGGATATTTTAGCCTTAATGAATGCAACAATGATTTGCATACAGGCGTTTTTTGTATCAAATAGTTATAAAAATAGGGTCGTTCAGTTTTGTTGGATGTTCAGGTCGTCGCCAAATCCGGGTACTCCGATTTCCTTCTGCTCGAAGAACTCCCATGCTAATCACTGAGTCAAACTAAAACATTAAAGTTATTTTGAAATGGTGCCCAAGAAGGCTTCGAGTTTGAACGAATTTTCTTATTATCTTCCCTTATACTTTTTTGCATTGTGAATAACTTAAACACTTTCCCTGTGATTGAGTGTTTCAAATGTTTTATTACTTTCTATCCAGCTCTATTGTTCGAAAGAAGCTATGTATTGCACTTTTATCAATTTGACATAATACACTAGTATTACGTAGCTATTTCTAAGTTGATCATTTTTTCCTAAAATATCATCGAATTAAAAAGGTCCTTGGCCATATATTTTATTTAAGTATACTACTGAAATGGTCCCTACGGGGAAAAAGCGCGCTCTTTACAATAAAGATACACACAATTCAGATATTAAACTAAAGGGTGCCACGGAAATCAATTAGACTGAGTCTGAAAATCACTTTTGCTTTAAGTACCACTGCTAAGATTTTACTATCTGAAACACGTGTCTTGCGCATTAATACTGGTTTTAAATTTTGTCCAAGAAAGTTATCAGTTGGAACACTTCATATATTTTTATTATCAAATATAATATATCATATTCTTTATTTATCACATGATACACCCTTTATTCGGTTACATAAAGCCATTTCATAAATAAATTTTATGATAACACGTTACATATCACTTTGGGAGCGTGGTCATTCGATAAAGCACTCCAGATCCTTTGTGACGTCACAATAGAAACGGCGACGTTGGCGCGTTATTTGCAAGGTATGAAGTCGGAATTATAAAATTTTGACGTTATTTTGATAAATTACGTCATATTTTATATGATAAAAAGAATCTCAGAAGATGTTTCTATTCCTTACAGTATTATCGATATATATTTTTCTTCACGATCGTAACCTACTGGTCATTGATTATACTTGCATTGAGCCGCAATTAATCCAAAAACATGAAATGGAGTCGAAACCTACACTTTACGTTATTCTTAGCATGCGCAGTATGTTAGTTGGAGTTGTCATCCTTGCCGCTAACGGTAAAGTGTAGGTTTCAACTCGATTTAAAACATGGGAGCTGTCATGCCTTGTAAAAGGATGAGGAGAAGAGAAAGGGCGTTTTCGATGGGTTATAGTCTTCTCTCTAGGAAACTGGTGCCTGTGGCTCGACTGTCCCTGGGGTGGAGTTTTTTTTATTATTTCAAATGAGAAGGCAAAAGTTGAGATGATAAGGTAAATACTTTGCTTTTAATAGCCAATATTGAGCAAGACATATCTACATGTTCAAAACTTATATGTTTGATGTAACTTTGATCATACTTTCATAAAATGACATTGACAACTTTTTATATAAGTATAATTGCTACATGTACCAAATATACATGTTTGATGTATCTTTATCTTGATGAATATGAAAGACGTTGGGCAAAGAAAGAGGATGTACAGCTCGACACCCTTTCCGAATGGATAAAATCCATCAGAGGGTTACTTTTATCTAGAATTAACCGATTAAAATCAACTGTGAACACCAGATTCGAGTCTATATTTAAAGACCCTGATGTTATCACAGAGCTAACCTACCTCCAAGAACATTATGTCATCACACCAGCGGACAAAGCCTCAAATAATTACACATTTACTTGCAAAAAGTACTATTTCGACAGTCTAGTTAAAGAGTTGGGTCTAAATTCGACACCTGGAAATCCCACTTACACCAAAACAAACCTTTCGGCCTCTGAAATAATAGATAACAACAAATCAGCTCTTGCTTCCTTTGGCTTCCACACTAACAATTTAGATTTAGATTTACCATACTTATACTGCATACCTAAAATGCATAAGAATCCGTACAAACAACGTTTCATCGCTGGTTCCTCAAGATGTTCTACCAAATCTGTATCGATCTTACTCACCAAAGTTTTATCTGAAATCAAATCTGGGCTTCAAAAATATTGTTCGACAGTATATTATCGCAGTGGTATCAACCAGATATGGATTTTAAAGAATTCGAAGGAACTTTTAGAACATCTGAAATCCACTCATTTTAGTAAAGTCCATTCGATCAAAGCCTTTGATTTTTCGACACTTTACACTACAATTCCACATTCTAAATTGAAAGAAAGACTAGCAAAAATTATAAGTAATGCGTTTACAAGTAAGAACGGTAATCGCAAATACAAATTTATTGTTGTAAACTATGACAAAACCTACTTTATAAAAGAAAAATCCGATTCTGAAAATAAGTACACTGAAACAGATATTATTCAGATGTTAAACTTTTTGATCGACAACATTTTTGTTGTGTTTGGAGGAAAGGTCTTCCAGCAAATTGTCGGAATTCCAATGGGGACCAATTGTGCCCCACTCCTTGCCGACATTTTCCTTTACTCGTACATGTACGAAGCTGAATTCATTCAATCTGAAATTCTGGTCTCTGAAGGGAAAAGATACTTAGCTTCTGACTTCAACTTCACTTACAGATACATAGACGATGTGTTGTCCATCAATAATCCAAAATTCGCGGATTATTTGAGCAGTATCTATCCTTCAGAGCTTGAAGTCAAAGAAACTACAGAGACAAATAATTCAGCATCCTATTTGGACATAATGTTGTCCTACGACACTGATGGTCACATAAACACCTCACTCTATGACAAACTTGACGAATTCAATTTCAGCATTACAAACTTTCCCTTTCTGAGTAGCAACATCCCTTCATTGCCAGCTTATGGTGTGTTCATATCTCAGTTGATACGCTATGCCAGAGCAAGTACCAAATATACGGATTTTGTTCTGAGAGTTAGGCGTCTTTCAGATAAGCTTCTCAGTCAGGGATATGTTTGTGACCGACTAACATCGTCACTGAGGAAGTTCTACGGTCGATATGGGGAACTCGTCATAGACTATGATGTCCCACTCTCCAGAATGGTGGATGATATTCTGTCATAGACCATTTAAACCATCCAACCAAAGATTGTACTCTATGTCTTCCGAAATAGAAGTAACCGGATATGACATTTCTACCGAATTGAAGCGGCGGGTGTTGCATGCAAGCAGGAGATGCTTACTCTTCCTGGGCACCTGGTCTCACTCCCATATCGGGAGTTCGCTTCTTTTCATATGGTGGAGGTTTTTGTTTGTTTGCTTTGGTTCCTGTTTTATCCTGATTTTGTATGCCTTCGGTTTCTGATTTTCTGAGTTATAGATTTTGTGCTGTATACAGGGATATGGTCATTATCCATATTTGTCAATTTGATCCAACTTTCATAAAATGACCCTGACCTACTTTTTCCGCTTGAGTGATTTTTGCCTTTAAAAGCTAATATTGAGTAAAGTATAAGTAATACTGGTTCCAAACTTACATGTTAGATGGTTTTTTTATCAAACTTTCATAGAATGATCTTGACCTTTTTTTCATGCTTAAGTGATTTTGCCTTTAAAAGCCAATATTGAGCAAAGTATTAGTGCTACATGGTCCAAACGTACAAATTGGATATATCTTTAATCAAACTTTCAGAAAATAACCTTGACCTACCTTTTCCGTTTGAATGATTTTGCTTTTAATAGCCAATATTGAGCAGAGTATAAGTACTACATGTTCCAAACTTACATGTTGGATGTATCTTTGATCAAACTTTCACTAAATTACAAACTGCGTACCCCCTTGGTTTAAACGATCAAATTTACGGACAAGGAAATATTTCCTCGACCTCGACAAAGATCAATGTCTTTTCAATCCGCCCTGACGCTAAACGGAAGTTTAGGTCACACGGAAAAAGGCGAAACAGAAACCTTAGAAACAGAGCTAGAATACATCGTACCCTCAGAGATCTACTTATAATTGCACGAAACGGCGGCAGACATGAACTGCTTCATGCTCTCTCATCAATACCAGCAGTTCAATTGAAATCTATCTTGGATGAAGCAGAGGTTGCATTCTTAAGAAATACTGATTGATTCAAACTTAATATCATTGTTGCATTCGCACAGAATAAACTTTTTCCTGTCATTAAAAACATTCCCCTTAGAAAACGATTCATAAAAATTCCATTTATTAACAAAGGTTTCGATCTTCTTAACATCTCTAATATTTTTCGGGATCATCGCGTCCACAGTGCTATTCCTCAATATTTTGAGAATTGTGAACCTCCTCTTATAAAAAACCTATTCGAAATTTCGTATTTAACTACAATAAAGTAACATCAGATCCTAAAATTCTTGAATCAAGTCCTACTTCTTGAGAATGTGCAACTTCTGAATACCTTTATAAACCAGCTGGCCATATTGTAACAGGTGACTTTTCAATTATCCAGGACAGGCAGCTCCGCAATCTTCTCAAGAAAGGACCTAAGTACAGAATTCCATCCAAGATAGATTTTATCAAATGTCGCGAAGAACTAAAGGAAGCCCTAGATAACTACCCAAAAAGATGGTGTAAATCGGAAGGGGTCGAATCACATTCTCTGAATGACTGGAAGAACCTCATATTGGATATTACCGATATTGGAATAGATAACTTCCACAAAAATCCTCATCTTTTCGAAAATCCAAGTTCTAAATCTGAAAGATATTTCAAATCCAAATTACGCAATTTACACGAAAAATATGTCTTCGCTCCTGCAGACAAAGCAGCCAACAACACCATAATCATTTGAAAACGTTACTACATATCAACTTTGGTTTCGGAACTTTCGTCTACAAACACTTATATCAAAAGCAATGAAAGTGTTCCTAACATTTTGAACAAACACAACAGTGAAATTTCTTCATTCAATATCCCTATTTCTAAACTGGAGCTTCCTACATTATACTGCATACCAAAAAAGTCTCCTTACAAATTTCGATACATTGCTAATTCTAGCAACTGCTCAACTACAATTTTGTCTAGAAATCTGACGTCAGCACTCACGGTGATAAAGGAACACGTTGCAAAATATTGTGAAACTGTTCTAAACAGGAATGATGTAAACTTATTTTGGTCTATTAAAAATTCAGGGGATGTGATTGACAAAATGAAATCGAGAAATTTTCAAGCCAATTCGATTTCTTCGTACGACTTTTCAAATATGTACACCACGCTTCCTCACGATAAGATTAATGATCAATTGTCCAAACTCATTAAATGGTGCTTTAACCGAGAGGGTAAAACTTATATTTGTACATCTGAATCAAAGGGTTTCTTTTCCAATACAGAATACAAATCATATAAATCATGGACATGTAGTGACCTTTGTATTGCCTTGTCCTTTCTTTTGGACAACATTTATGTAAGATTTGGTGAGAATCTCTACAAGCAGGTTGTAGGGATCCCTATGGGTACTAATTGTGCGCCTTTTGTTGCAGATTTATTTTTATTCACGTATGAAAAAGAATTTATCCAAAATCTTCAAAAACAAAGAAAACATGATGATGTGAAATGTTTCAATGGTACTTCTAGGTACCTGGATGATATCCTTACTATCGACAATCCTGTTTTTGAAAAGTATAAAAAATGTCATTTATCCACAGGAACTGACTCTAAACAAGGCGAACGTCACAAACACAGAAACACCATTTTTGGACCTGAATATCAAAATTATTAATGGAGATATTCATACAAGGGTGTATGACAAAAGAGATGACTTTGGATTCAATATAGTAAATTTTCCCTGGCTTGACGGTGATGTTCCTAGATTACCGTCTTATGGCATCTACATTTCGCAGCTCATCCGGTATGCTAGAGCATGTACTGATGTTTTGGATTTTCATGATAGAAATTTACAAATAATAAAGAAACTTTTAGGTCAAGGTTTTCGCTTTCACAAACTTGTCAAGACATTCTGGAAATTTTACAAAAATTATTGTCAACTACTTTTGAAATTCGGACCCATACAAGCAACAGAGTATATTACTTTGGGTATTTCGCAACCTGCATTTTATGGTGACATGATCAACAAAATTAGAAGGATCAAAGGTAGACAGAATTACTATCGAAAATGCGTCAGAATCATCAAACGCCTCTTATACCGTGGATATGATCCTGGTGTCACTGGACGGACGCTAGGCTTGGTGCTTGACCAATCTACAGTCTTGTACCAGCGCATCCTTAATACTTGCACGCTGACTGACTGTGACGACGGGACTCCATGACGGGCCCTGTCCAAACCTCTTTAGAGAAGACAGGGCCCCGACCACCTGTCCTCTCTGAATGTCAGTCGGACTCCTCGGGTGATAACATACATTAGCTCGCTACAGCCGGCAGAGCACAGGTCGTATTACGCATGCCCTCTTTTTATATTAATTTACATATTCATCTGTGTTGCTTGGGCCCCTGCGTCTTGCGGTCTTGTTTGTGTGTGGTCATCTGACAGTGAGGAGGTTGTTTTACACCACAATTGTACGTTCTTCGAGACCTCTGGGTAATCGGAATAGTGGGAGGGTTGTGCGCACGTAATCCAGGATAACCACACCGTCTGCTACTGACGAGGCAGATGGCCGTCCTAAGTCGGCACCGTTTGCCCATTGGTCTCGTTGGTTTATGTGTAGTCATTTGTGTTTTATGTTTTTCTGTGATTTGACGTTCATTGTACTACTGCGTCTCTTTCTGTGCGTGTCATTTTTGTGTTTTACAGTGGGTGTTTTGGGAGGTTGCTGTTGATGCTGCAACTAGGTGTTGTTGGAGATCCCCTCCTTTCTTTCATAGAATGACCTTGGTCTACTTTTTTCTCTTCAGTGATTTTGCTTATTGAAGTCAAATTTGAGCAAAGTATAGGTGCTAAATGCATTGGGTGTTTTGGGGCTTGCTGTGGGTGCAGCGACTGAGTGCTGTTGGAGATCCCCTCCTTTCATGAATATACAATTGTGTATATGTAAATTAAGTAAGAAAGTGAGCTTAAGAAGTTGGCTGTAATAAATGACATAATTCTATGCAGTCGAGCATTAGGCAACTATGTTTCATTTTTATATTTTATAGTACTTCTTTTAAAGATCTTACATGAATTTTTAAATGGAGATACGATGGTTGTTCGAAAAATTCGAAGACAAATTTAATAAATTTTTCATCGTTATCGTTAAACATTTTGTTTACATACCAATTTATTCCTTAAAATTGTATATTCTTATTGTGCAAAATTTAAAGCGATTGGTCCATAGGCAAAGAAATTTGGTGTTTTTATTTAGGTGTCTCTTCGGAGAGCGGCGCATAAATGGTTTCCCAAACGACGCTACGCAAAGTACGGAGTAATTAGCAATTTTCCACTTTTGCTCTGTCTTTCCATTTTAAATCATTTTGGGGGAAAAGTTGTTTATTTTATTTCGGTTCAAAAATAAACCATGCAGAATAGATTAGACAATTATGCGCTAGAATTTTTCCTTAGTCCTTTCTATCTGTTCACAGATGCATCAAGAATTTCATTTCACAACGTTTCGGTCGGTCTGTTTTGTTCTTTCATGTCGTTCAGGTCATTCTCTATGAATTAATTTTCATCACTTTTTCATCTTCGTTGCAAATTGTATGCATACTGACGTGCGCTCGAAACATTTTTCTTGTATTGCATAGCCATGTGTACCATCTACAAATTGTATAAGATAAGATTTGTATTAGCTTGATTAAAAGTTCAATTATTGGACGTCGTTCAAAAATTGTGGGGAAACGTCAGATTAACCACTCTTACGTCTTCATGGCGCTTCTGGAAATAGCGATATCTAAATACCAATGTATCGTAACAAGATTAAAATTCAGTTTCAAATACTGTAAAACAATAAAATATATACATTGACATTCTCTGCGTCCGAATTTAGAAATAAATGATAAAGGCATCATCTGCGTGTACACAATTTTGGATATCTCAATTTTCGTATTATGTCGCTAAACGTCTCGACACATAATTAAAGACAATGATTTTTAAAATGACCGAATTTTTCAATTACCTTGGTATTGTATGGATTTATTCTGTAATGTTTATATTGATTTCAATAAACCCCATGAATATTTGGCAAGAACATTGTACATTTACTGTCACGCTTTTCTGAAATATTGCGGCTGTCTACGAACTTTTCGAACAACCCTCGTACATATTAGATCAAGATTCCTATAAAGAATTCATTATATTTAATTTTAAAATTTGTAGTTTTCGTACCATTTTGTACAAAATAAATCCATCCCATGTCGCCCCCTGTGATAATCGTCTCGGTCAAAACAGATGAAATCAATTGACATTTATTGTCATCACTATGGTAACCGTATGAATAACATGGCTCGTTGTCGACACACATTTTTGCACATTCTATTTGTGATCGAATGCGATAAAATTCCATGTAAATAAGTTGAGTTGCGATTGCATTTGTACCACTGAGTCTTGTGAAAGACATACACGTATGACAGTATTTAAATAATGAAGCTACACATAGTATCATGTAAACATGCCTCATGTTGACTATTCGACGACTTTCCTTCCCTTCTTTATCCCATCACTTTTGACACTGAGTATCTCGGGGTCTTCGTCACAAATAAAATTAATTTAATCATGAAGAAATGCATAAAGCTATGATATTCAAAATTGATGACTGTATGTTTTGTCTGCCAATTCTCCAAGGTTCAATATTTTAATTTTGAAAACTGCTTAAATCCTACATGAAACAAAAAAAAAAACAAACGCAAAATAATCTTTTGTTGACAAAAGAGAAATTTTAATTTGTTTGTCGATTGAAGTCAAGAATCGAACTGTACAATTTAAGTACGCATCTGTGCAGGTGAAATGCTATCAGTTTAATTCCTCCTTTCTATGAACGAAAGGTTATGCAGTGACGAGGAGCGACGCACGAACGCACCGATGCCGATTAATACACGGGGCAGTGAAAGCGCGAGAAACCAACGAGAGTCAACCCCCCCCCGACAGTGGTAACGCGAGGGATGTGAACCAACACCATCCACAGAACGTTTCCCCGCCTGTCCGTTCATCTGAACGTACGTTATTGTTCGTGAACAACGGACATCGTACCCGACAGACGAAGCCGGCAGTTACCCAAGTATAGATTCCTTGCGACCTGACACCCCCATTCGACCTACGTACATATGGATTCAATATTATGTCCCAAAATTTCATCAGCAAGACTCGGAAATCCATTTTTCATATTGTTTTGTTGTCTTCCACCAGAAAACAGCATTTTCTTATCGTAGACAAGACGTAGACTTTCAAATCCTGGAAGAAATTACAAGTTTCTAGAATAAAATTGGTTCCGTGTATATAACTGGTGACATGAATGAAAGATATGGAAATAGAGACGATTTTATTGTCAATGAAGATCTTGATAGACAAAATTCAAATTTATAAGCCCCATTAGATAAGTATGAAACTGATGAATATACATGTATGTCGAGAGATAGCACGGATCATGTTGTCGACAATTTTGGGCGTAAACTTCTCGAAGAAAACTACATGCATCACAATCTTTGGTTAAATACCCGAAACTTGTCTACTCCATGCTGTAAAGTTATCTTGAACATTCGTATCACTTGGTTAGTGTCACTGCTGGTGGACCAGGAGTCCCCGAGGGCATATGTAGCCAAGTTCGATTGATTTCCGAAGATCTTTTCTTCAAAGGCATTCGAAAAGATCTGTTAACAAATTTTCTTAAATTTCTGAATCTTGTCTCCTGTAACATCATATCCCAGCCATCTTGCTATGTCTTTCGGTATATTTGAACATCATTTTCAAACATTTTAGATTGAGGATCACTGACGAGGGTTAAATACACGAAACGTGCATGTCTGGTCCATGCTATAAATTGAACCTGCTTTTAAATGATGCTATTGAATTTGAAGACGTTTAACATTATATGATCTCCACCACTTGATTGCCATCCTTCTGTATGTGACGTCATATACTTATTGCTCTCGCCTACATTTGGAAAAGCATAGCAAGAGCTTTAAATACTTGCATAATAAGGGAAACGCAGCTTCAATGTAAATATATAACTATTTAAGAGCTTGCATATATATATTTAGAGTCGGCATTGTGTACGAGGTAAACAATAAACATAAGCTCTGTAGACTTTTACAACCGACTATGGCAATAATTAAAGCACATACAAATACAGACTATATAAAACACAAGCATGCAAACAAAAGCTAAAGCAAAACTACAAATCGTAAACATATACAAGCAGGCAACATGAGCATAAAAGATATTGATTGATATGTTTTCAGTTAAAAAAAGACAGTCGCACCAGCTGATTAAGATAATTGACCTAGTTAAGACACTTGGCACTTGAAGCAGTCAGTTATAAACACTAAGATTTAAGATAAATATGCAGAATATAATTATCACAGATTTACATGAGTTAGTTTATTATAATTTAAGACATTGTTGACTAGATTCTATATACAGGGGTTCATCTATTAATTTTAAATATCGCAGGGTCTCTATATCGCATACATGCATGATACAAACAATACTCTGTAATGTATACAACAGTATATACTGTTTAAAATAGAAAAAAAATGTTAAAGCACCACAACATGCGATATTATATTCCACATTTTATTATTACACGTGTTTCGGCTTTTACAGCCTCTTCAGATAATGGTAAATATATCTCAATCATCGTACATTGGTAAATACATGCAATAGTTTAAGGAGACCGGAATTATGGCCTTTTTCGAATTTTTCCAAAGTGAATGAAAATTAACCATTCAAAGTATGATTAAGCGTCTTTTTTTTTTCACGCGTTTAACTCTTTCCATAATTTTTGAAAAAAATTGCAATGAGCGCGAGTGATATGCCCCTAGTGAAATCAAAAGATTTCATAGGACTGATATGTGACGTGTATGAATTATTCGATAATTAGTTTTATGAATGAGTTGCCTATGAAAATTGCGATTTACTCAAGATGGAATTGCTTTAAATTGAATATATCTGCCGTCAATCAAGATATCACATATTTTACATCTTTTGTTTTTGCATTTTGAGACGCCTACTATCGAGGCGTCAGCTCAGCTTTGTTTTCAAATCCGTATGTAAGAATATTTTTTCAAATTTTTAGGCTGTCGTTTGCTTTTGATTAGTTTATGTCCTGTTTACACGACGGGTTTAATGCGCATTAAATCGAATTTAATGCGCATTAGATTTTAGCTGCGTTCACACGAGGAATCTAATGCGCATTAGTTTAATTCGCATTAGATTTAATGCGCATTAGATTTTGCCGTGTGAACGCAAAGCGAATCTAATTCGCATTAAATCAGGCGCATGCGTATATGATTTACTAGAATTCAACAGTACATTTCCATCATAACTGGGCACTTTTAATCACCCTTGGACCTCGAAACATAGAATAAGAGGTATAAATACTTGATTTCATTCACTATGAACCCTCTAAGTAACTTTACTGCGTCTCTTAACTTACGTAGAGTAACATTATATTATGACGTCATTTTACCTCACAATGACGTCATGCAATGCATGCATAAGCCCAACTTACGAAGAAGCAAAACAACATACAGGCATGCATTCGACCCTTTTACTATCTAAAGTATACGGCTCTCAGTGCAAATGTACCAAAATCTAATGCGCATTAGAATGTGTCGTGTGAACGCAATGCGAATCTAATTCGCATTAGAATAAAGCGCATCAAATCTAATGCGAATTAGATTTAATGCGCACTCATGTGAACAGGGCATTAGTTTCATTTATTATACTCTCCATTCTTTCGCTCATCTTCAATTGATTCTAATTTTTGTATGCTTTGTTAAATATTTCGGGATTACATTTGTTAAAAGTGGTTACAAATATTAAAACTTCTTCAAATTTCTTTTCTTTAACTTTTCTAAGATTGGATAATGGGATAGTTTTGGCTAATTCTATACCTTTGTTTATCAGTGAAATAGGAAATGCTCTATTTAAAAGAGCTGTTCGAAGTTCATCGAGACTAACTTCACGAAGTTTTCTTATCACTTACAATAGTACAACTCTTCTACCTAAAATTATATGGAACTGCAACAAGTTTTAGGATGCTGACTTTTGAAATATAGATAGTGTTGCGTATCGATGGGTTTTCTATAGATGTCTGTAGAGATCACTTGTTCATCTACTAACAGAAGAATGTCTAGGAAAGGGATTTCTTTAACACTTCATTCCATCGTGAATTTAATGTTTGGGTGAATGTTTTGAAAAATTTCATGCAAATCTTTTATTTCTCCACAATTCGGATTCAATAAAATTATACAATTATCAATATATCCTTTCCAGGAATTTTCAAAAATATTTTCGTCTATAATGAAAAAAATGAGTTTCAACATCCTGGTAAAGGGAGCTCTCTAAATAACCTAGAGTAAGATTTGCATATACGGGGGTCATTTTCGTTCCCATGGCCGTTCCTTAGATTTGTATGAAGTTCTTGTTATTAAATTGAAATGTGTTATTATTCAATATTAGACCCACACATTCTATAATAAATGATTTATTGAAGCGATTGTGTAACTCGTGTGGATAACTGTCCAGCCAATGTTGGATAGCTCTTTTAACTAGGTCATGGGGAATATTGCTATATAAGCTTGTTACATAAAATGTCGAAAGTATTGTGCCTCTGGGAACATGGGATGGAATATGATTTAAATAATCAATATCATCTATAATATAGCTTTCTACATGTTTAAGGAAAGGTTGAAGTAAAATATCTACTAAATTACTTACCCAATGTGTTGAACAGGAATGACCTGCAATGTTAAACGTCTTCAAATTCAATAGTACAATTTAAAAACAGATAAATTAACAGCATGGACCAGACATGCCAATCAAGATATCACATATTTTACATCTGTTGTTTTTTGCATTTTGAGACGCCTACGATTGAGGTGTCAGTATTGTTTTCAAATTTAAATTTTTGTATGCTTCGTTAAATATTTCGGGATTTTTTTTTTCTTTTTTTTTTTCTTTTTTTTTGTTAAAAGTGATTACATCTATTAAAACTTCTTCAAATTTCTCTTCTTTAACTTTTCTAAGATCGGATAACGGGATATTTTTGGCTAATTCTAAACCTTTGTTTATCAGTGAAATAGGAAATGCTCTATTTAAAAGAGCTGTTCGAAGTTCATTGAGACTAATTTCACGAAGTTTTTTTATCACTTACAATAGTACAATTCTTCTACCTAAAATTATATGGAACTGCAACAAGTTTTAGGATGCTGACTTTTGAAATGTAGATAGTGTTGCGAATCGATGGGTTTTCTATAGATGTCTGTAGAGATCACTTGTCAATCTACTTACAGAAGAATGTCTAGGAAAGGGATTTCTTTAACACTGCATTCCATCGTGAATTTAATGTCTGGTGAATGTTTTGAAAAATTTCATGCAAATCTTTTATTTCTCCACAATTCGGATCCAATAAAATTATACAATTATCAATATATCCTTTCCAGGAATTTTCAAAAATATTTTCGGCTATTATGAAAAATGAGTTTTAGCATCCTGGTAAAGGGAGCTCTCTAAATAACCTAGAGTAAGATTTGCATATACGGGGGTCATTTTCGTTCCCATGGCCGTTCCTTAGATTTGTATGAAATTCTTGTTATTAAATTGAAATGTGTTATTATTCAATATTAGACCCACACATTCTATAATAAAGGATTTATTGAAGCGATTGTGTAACTCGTGTGGATAACTGTCCAGCCAATGTTGGATAGCTCTTTTAACTAGGTCATGGGGAATATTGCTATATAAGCTTGTTACATAACATGTCGAAAGTATTGTGCCTCTGGGAACATGGGATGAAATATGATTTAAATAATCAATATCATCTATAATATAGCTTTCTACATGTTTAAGGAAAGGTTGAAGTAAAATATCTACTAAATTACTTACCCAATGTGTTGAACGGGAAGGACCTGCAATGTTAAACGTCTTCAAATTCAATAGTACCTTTTAAAACAGATAAATTAACAGCATGGACCAGACATGCACGTTTCGGGTACCTAACCCTCGTCAGTGATCCTCAATCTAAACAATGTCATGTGGCCAAAGAGTGTGAAAGTTAGTATGTCCAAATCTGTACCGAAAAATGTAGCAGGATGGTTGGGATATGATGCTACAGGACGCACGTTTTAGAAATTTCAAGATTTTTTGATGACAGAAATTTTCGAATGCGTTGAATAGACAGACGATAAACCGAAGTTAATTGAACTTGGCTACGCATGCCCTCGGGGTTTCCCTGTCCACCAGCAGTGCTACTCGCCAAGTGGTTCAAATGTTAAACCTCTTTAAAATTAATAGCATAATTTAAGACCTGATAAATTTACAGCATGGACCAGACATGCACGTTTCGGATACTTAACCCTCGTCAGTGATCCTCAATCTTAACAAGGTAATATGGCCAAAGAGTGTGAAAATTATTATGTCCAGAAATGTACCGAAAAATAATTGGTCTTAATTTTAAGTCCTCTGGATCTAGAATTTGAATATATTCTCTTTTTTGTAATCGTATAGCTTCTTTAATTTTTTGCAGATTTATGAATTTTTGGAAGGCCATAAAATTGCTTGTTTTCTCATCAAATTTGACCAAGTAATCACTTTCATTTTTTGTTAGAATATCTGCATATCTTAATGCAAAGTTTATTTATCTTTGATATTATTTATTTGTTTTCATTAGAATCCATGTTTATGTCATTTGTTTCATTATTAATCATTTGATTTATTCAAAGGGGTAGGTTCACTAACTGCCAAAATCGGCCCTAAATTTTTGTGAAAATTATGATTCAGTATCTCTTATAATTATCTCAAATACCTGCCGATATAGAAAGTAAATATTTTTTCATAATCAAAACGTCACGTGCGTTAGATATGACGTCACATTTTGACGTCATTTGCTCTGCAGGACGGAAAATGAAGGAAAACCGCCACATTTTTTGCATAAATCTTTAAAATTAGTATAGGCGCCAACCCTCACCCATCATAAATTTTATGTTGATCGAAAGATAGATTGCAAATCTAACTTTTTATATAAAATTATTTTGGGTGAGGGCTGGCGCCCTACTTATTTTCATAAATTTTGACCAGAATTATGCCAATTTCTTACGATTTTTCAGCATTTTATGACTTTAAGCCGATTTTGAAGCCATATCTTTCGGTGTATTGCACGTAAATTAAAATTTTTATTTGGTATTTCAAACAACCACACATTTAACTTCCTTGATACGAAATACGATCGAAATCTAAAACATTCTAAAATTAGGGCCGATTTTCCATGTTCCCGAACCTGCTCCTTTTTCATAATAATCTTTATTCATTACAACTACAATACTTCCTTTATTTCTTTTACAAATTTTTTTGGTACATGGGAATTTTCTTTAAAATCTAAATTCCATAGACTCTCTAAATATTCATCCAGAATTATGACTCTGCATTTTTCTGGTTGGAATTCAAGTTTGTATTTTACAAGTGATTCTTCTTCATAATTTGTTTCAAAGTAAAATTCCTTTAATCATCATGATCATATTTTCTTTCAAAATCTTTTAAATCTTTTTTTAATTCAAGAATATTAGACTTTGGACAAAATTTAAGGCGAATTTTAGTACATCAACTTGATCAAGCGTAAGCATGCATGACGACAAATTTATAACTGTAGGTTTAAATTCCGTTGAATTTATGAAGGCACTTTTAAACCTGTCTCTCCCTCTAAATAATACAGATGAACTCACTCATCATCTTGTTTATTTTGTCTTCTTAATGGTCTATTTCTAAACCTCTGTCCGATATCTGAGTGTTGATTATTATTTATAAATCAGAATATTACTGAGGATCATGCACCTATATAAAATTCTAGATATCTCAATTTTGTATTGTGCCACTAAGCATCACAGCATATCTGAAAAAGACAATGTTATGAATGACATAATTATTCATTTTCATGATACCAACTTATAGTTTTGAGATATTGCAGTTGTCCACAAACGTTTCTGAAAAGCCCTTGTACTTATGCTTGAAACTTCATATTTCATGGTTTATGACTGCATTTAATTTTACAGAAACTGTGTTTTGTAAAAAAGTTCCCCGTGAGGGGTTTGATGGTAAGTGTTTTGAATATACTTCCCTGACATTGTCGCCATAGCACTTTCTATGTAGACATAACGTCAGACAGTGCATGAATTTTATATATTTTCATTTCCATGCTTCATTAACATCGACGGCGGGTGCGGCTAGCCAACAGGGGATGCTTACTCCTCCCGGGCACCTGATCCCAACTCTGGCTTGCTAGGGGTCCGTCGATGTTTAATTTTGTGCTCTATTGTGAGTGCTGTTGAGATTATCGTCAGGATCTTCTTTAACTCATTTATGTCACACTTATGCCCTTTGCCGTGTGGAGCTCGTAAAAAAGTTCCCCGCGAGGGATTTGATGGTAAGTGTTTTGAATATACTTCCCTGACATTGTCGCCATAGCACTTTCTATGTAGACATAACGTCAGACGGTGCATGAATTTTATATATTTTCATTTCCATGCTTCATTAACATCGACGGCGGGTGCGGCTAGCCAACAGGGGATGCTTACTCCTCCCGGGCACCTGATCCCACCTCTGGCTTGCTAGGGGTCCGTCGATGTTTAATTTTGTGCTCTATTGTGAGTGCTGTTGAGATTATCGTCAGGATCTTCTTTAACTCATTTATGTCACACTTATGCCTTTTGCCGTGTGGAGCTCGTAAAAAAGATCCCCGTGTGCTCTATTGTGAGTGCTGTTGAGATTATCGTCAGGATCTTCTTTAACCCATTGGAATGTGATTATAATGTGATAACCTACAATGGAACCAGGACTTATGTTCTATTCCATTTTTCGCGCTTAAAATGTCATTTGAATATGTTTCAAACTCCGTTGCTAAGGACCTGATACAACGTACAGTCATAGTTAAAATTAAACCAAGTAACTATGACATTATACATATAGTTCAATTCAAGCCACCGCTGTCTATTCAAATGAATGGGCATATGTTAATACAAGTATATGATTATATTTCCTTTTAATTTCAGCCTATTGATACATGTACGTCCAGCACTCTTTAACCATTCGGACAGGCGTGGAATACAGGTACCCCTTTATTATTATTCATGTAATGTATTTTTCAATATGAAAATTAGATAATCATCATTAAACAGGTATTTACTTTAAATAGATAGTAATGTTAAATGTTAATGTTACAACTCCTACAATTGTTAAACGTCTTTATATTGAATAGCATCGTTTAAAAACAGATAAATTGGCAGCATGGACCAGACATGCACGTTTCGGGTACTTAACCCTCGTCAGTGATCCTCAAATCTTAATAATGTAATATGCCAAAAAGTATGAAAGTAACTACGTCGAAAAAGCGTACCGAAAGACGTATCAGGATAGGTGGGATATGCTACAGGACCCACGTTTTAGAAATTTCAAGAAATTTTGATAACAGAAATCTCAGAATGCGTCGAAAAAGAAAGGAGGGGATCTCCAACATTACCCAGTTCAGCACCAACTGTCTACCTTTGATCCTACTTATATTGTTGATCATGTTACCATAAAATGCAGGTTGTGAAATACCCAAAGTAATATACTCTCACTGTTGCTTGTATGGGTCTGAATTTCAAAAGTTGACAACAATTTTTGTAAAATTTCCAGAATGTCTTTACAAGTCTGTAAAAGCGAAAACCTTGACCTAACAGTTTCTTGGTTATTTGTAGATTTCTATAATGAAAATCCAAAACATCAGTACATGCTCTAGCATACCGGATGAGCTGAGAAATGTAGATACCATAAGACGGTAATCCAGGAACATCACCGTCAAGCCAGGGAAAATTTACTATGTTGAATTCAAAGTCATCTCTTTTGTCATATACACTTGTATGCACATCTCCATTAACAATTTTGATATTCAGGTCCAAAAATGGTGTTTCTGTCTTTGTAACGTTCGCCTTGATTAGAGTCAGTTCAGTCAGGATAAATTACATTTTTATACTTTTCAAAATCAGGATTGTCGATAGTACGAAGAATATCACCCAGGTACCTAGAAGTACCATTGAAAAATTTCTCATCATCATGTTTTCTTTGTTTTTGAAGATTTTGGATAAATTCTTTTTCATACGTGAATAAAAATAAATCTGCAACAAGAGGCGCACAATTAGTACCCATAGGGATTCCTACAACCTGCTTGTAGAGATTCTCACCAAATCTTACATAAATGTCGTCAAAAAGATAGGACAAGGCAATACAAAGGTCACTACATGTCCATGATTTATATAATTTGTATTCTATATTGGAAAAGAAACCCTTTGATTCAGATGTACAAATATTAGTTTTCCCCTCTCGGTTAAAGCACTATTTAATGAGTTTGGACCATTGATCATTAATTTTATACGAAGGAATCGTGGTGTACATATTTGAAAAGTCGTATGAAGAAATCAAATTGGCTTGAAAATTTCTAGATTTCATTTTGTCAATCACATCTCCTGAATTTTTAATAGACCAAAATAAGTTTACATCATTCCTGTTTAGAACAGTTTCACAATATTTTGCTACGTGTTCCTTTATCACCGTGATTACTAACGTCAGATTTTTAGACAAAATTGTAGTTGAGCAGATACTAGAATTAGAAATGTATCGAACTTTGTAAGGAGACTTGTGCAGTTTTGGTATGCAGTATAGTGTAGGAAGATCCAATTTAGAAATAGGGAATAAAGAAATTTCACTGTTGTTTTTGTTCAAAATGTTAGGAACACTTTCATTGCTTTTGATATAAGTATTTGTAGACGAAAGTATCGAAACCATAGTTGGTATGTAGTAACGTTTTCAAATGATTATGGTGTTGTTGGCTACTTTGTCTACAGGAGCGAAGACATATGTTTCGTGTAAATTGCGTAATTTGGATTTGAAATATCTTTCATATTTAGAAATAGGATTTTCAAAAAGATGAGGATTTTTGTGGAAGTCATCTATTCGAATATCAGTAATATCCAATATGAGGTTTTTCCAGTCATTCAGAGAATGTGATTCGACCCCGTCCGATTTACATAATTTTTTTTATAGTTATCAAAGGCTTCCTTTAGTTCTTCGCGACATTTGATTAAATCTATCTTGGATTGAATTCTGTACTTAGGTCCTTTCTTGAGAAGATTTCGGAGCTGCCTGTCCTGAATAATTGAAAAGTTGCCTGTGACAATATGGCTAGCTGTTTATACAGGTATTCAGAAGTAATACATTCTCAAGAAGTAGGACTTGATTCAAGAATTTAAGGATCCGGTGATTACTTTATTGTAGTTAAATATGAAATTTTTAATGGCAGGAAAAAGGTTTATTCTCTGCGAATGCAACAATGATATCAAGTTTGAATCAATTAGTATTTCTTAATAATGCAACCTCTGCTTCATCCAAGATAGATTTCAATTGAACTGCTGTATGAAGCAGTTCATGTCTGCCGCCGTTGCGTGCAATTATTAGTAGATCTCTGAGGGTACGATGTAATCTAGCTCTGTTTCTAAGGTTTCTATTTCGTCTTTTTCTGTGTGACATAAACTTTCGTTTAGGGTTATGGCGGATTGAAAAAAACATTGATCTTTGTCGAGGTCGAGGAAATATTTTCTTGTCCGTAAATTTGATCGTTTAAACCAAGGGGTACGCAATTTAATGATCCAGGCAAGTTCAGCTTGTAGACGGCGTTTTTGAATTTCAGTTTTCCTTAGATTTTTGAGTTTTGGGAAAGACTGAACTGAAGTGATACTTATATCCGAAATTGAATGGTTAAATTAACGAAGTGATGGTACAACAAATTTCTGTGCTTTTTGTGACGCGAGTTTCTTATCTGATATGAATGATGTTGAAAACGAGATTTTAAGGACTGGCCTGTTTCCCCTACATATTCGGCGCCACATCCCCTGGCGTTTCATGTAATAACAAAAATGACATCTTGATACGATCAATCAACGTCGTTATCAATCTCGATCTTAAACGTATGCCAATTAACACTAGATGTAATCGTGGAATTGCAATTGATGAGCGGACAAATGGAACATATCTTTCCATTGCACTGGCGAATGGTTGAGAACCCTCTGTGTTTGTTGTTTAATGTAGAGGACTCTTGGGACTCTTGGTCCACCTGCATCAATCTTGAATTAACGAGTGAAACAGTATCTATAAAATTATATTGTAGTTTTAGTACATGCCAAATTGTAAAAGCATTTTCTCCATAAGGTGGATGGTCTGGGGCAACCCAACACCAGTCCTACCAAAATTGACGTCTGGGTGTAAAAATCAATCTTCAATTCAAACTTAAATTCACTTTATCCTATTATTATGTCAATTGATTTCAGAAATAGATAAATGTGTTGTTTTTAATTTAATTTACACACTTATTTATGGGTGTTAAATGAAGATGACGAGTTTGAGAGAGCGTTCAAGCTGGAAGCTCATGGTGTTATGACTGATTTCCCCACTAAGCTCAAAGAATATCTGGACGGAAATCCACAGTATAGTAACAAAGCTCGAGATTTCACAGAATTTAAGCATTCGTTCATTATAGTCCAACATTCCTTTTTGTCAAAATTCCTCTGTATATTATTTTGCGATTTTAATTACATTATTCAATGTTGATGATCAACATTCACATTTCAGATGGCATATGAATGTTGTAGTTTCATGTAAAATGTGTTAATTTTAAATTGTCCTAAAGTGTCCAATAAATCTTTATTTGATATATTTATGCAAAACAATGTATTCTATAAGTCACTAAACCATCTATTATAGATGCACATTTACATGTATTTGTTTTAGATCAGCGTTTCACATTTGAGTTGTAAGAAAATTGAATTTGTGTCATGTTTATGAAACAAAGGAGGTGATCTCCAACAACACCAAGTTGCAGCACCCACTACAAAACCCCAAAACACCCAATGCAAAAACACAAAGAAGACAAGCACAGAAAGAGACGCATAAGGGACAAGAAACGTCAACGCACAACATAGAAACATCAAACACAAGGGACTTCACATAAACCAACGGGACCAAAGGGCAACCAGTGCCAACTTAGGACGGCCATCTGCCTCGGAAATAGCAGAAGATGTGATTTCTATGTGATCCGGGTAATTTATTAAATCGAAAATTCAAGTCATGTACATGTTCTAGTATATTGAATAGTATGTATATGATTCTTTTTTTCAGGTGCTTTTATTTATTTTCAAAATGTGTTCACACTATTTACACTTAAAGCACTGATTAAGAAACACACACCGGTCCAGTAAAACAAAGGTATATGTTTATTTTTCTTCTTCATCACCTTATTCATCAATTTGAGGTTTTGATGTGTATCCAATTATACATGTACATGCATGTTCACATGCCTCATGGATTGAGGAGGAAATTCACACTGCTCGATATGGAAATTCTCTTTTCCCTGTATACATGTATATCGTACATGTAAGTGCTGTGCTGTTTGATGTATTTTATGCCTCTACGGTTTGACACCTTGTTTTTACATGTCTGTCTCGTAGTCCATAATTTGGATGAACAGAACGTTGAACATTTGTACACTACATGTATTTCAAATTTATGAGACAATTAAGACCTTCATTTTGAAATCAAGTTATTTCCCTATCATTCTAGCCTTGATATTTGACCTTCTTTTGATCATTAAGTTATTTTTTAACTAATCGTAATTTGTAAGGAGACTTGCGCAGTTTCGGTATGCAATATAGTGTTGGGAGATCCAATTTAGAAATAGAGGTATTGAATGTTCACTGTTATGCTTGCTTAAAATGTTAGATGCACTTTCATCGCTTTTGATATATGTATTAGAAGACGAAAGTTCCGAAACCATAGTTAATATGTAGCTACGCTTTCAAATGATAATGGTGTTGTTGGCTGCTTTATCAGTTGGTGCAAAGACAAATTTTTCATGTAAATTACTTAGTTTGGATTTGAAATATCTTTCTGATTTGGAACGTGGATTTTGAAGAAGATGAGGGTTTTTATGGAGGTTTTCTATTCGAATATCCGTTATATCTAAAATGAGGTTTTTTCCAGTCATTCAGAGCATGCGATACGACTCCTTCTGATTTACACCATCTTTTCGTATAATTATCTAAGGCTTCCGTAAGCACCTCACGGCATTTGACATAATTTATCTTGGATGGGATTCTATACTTAGGTCCTTTTTCAAGAAGATCACGGAGCTGTCTGTCTTGGATAATTGAAAAGTCACCAGTTACAATATGGCCAGCTGATTTGTAGAGATATTTAGAAGTTGCACATTCTCAAGAAGCAGGACACGATTCAAGTATGTCAGGATCCGTCGTAACTTTATTATAGTTAAAAACAAAGTTACGAATAGGTTTCTTGTACTTATAACAAATAAGAGGTGGTTCTAAATTTTCAAAATATTGAGGAATGATACTTTGTACGCGATGATCCCGAAAAATATTAGAGATGTTTAGAAGATCAAAACCTTTGTTAATAAACGGGATTTTTATGAATCGTCTTTCAGGGGAGGTGTTTTTCACAATAGGATAAAGTTTATACTGTGTGAATGAGACATTGATATTAAGTCTGAATCAGTCAATATTTCTTAAGAATGCAACCTCTGCTTCATCCAAGATAGATTTCAAGTGCATAACTGGTATTGACGACAGAACATTAACTGCTCATGTCTGCCGCCATTGCGTGCTATAGGAAGTAAATCATTGAGAGAACGGTAAATTTTAGATCGTTTTCTTTGTTGTCTGTTTCGTCTTTTCCCGTACGACCTGTATTTTCTTTTAGTGTTTGGGCGAATTAAAAGGATGTTGATATTGGTAGAAGCTGAGGAAATGTATCCTTGTCCATAGATTTGATCATTTAAACCAAGAGGGTACGCAGTCTGAAGTTTGGTTATCCAGGAAAGTTCAGCTTGTAGTCGGCATTTTTTATTTTGGACTTACTTTCATTTTTAGGTTTTGGAAAAGTCTGAACTGGGGCAATAATGCTATCCGAAATAGAATGGTTATATTTAACAAAGTGATTATAAAGAAAGTTTCTGTGTTTTTGTAAATATGTACTCTAGTGCGATAAACTTCTACGCGCACATGACATATAGTCTTATTCATTTTCTCTATAGGGTATTGACGTTATACTGTGTAACGCAAGAGTACCTCAAGTGAGTAAATTCTATGTAAAACATAAATAAAAAGCTGTCAAAATAAAACTAGTTCACAAGTTTAGATTTAGCTCAACTGAGCCGTAGTCATAGCAATCCAGTGGTGTTGTCACTTGTTAAATATTTCTTAAACATTTTTGACTTCTTTGAAACAGCTTGAAAGATTTTGATGAAATTTAATTTGTATACATAATTTACTCGAGGTCCCCTTCCTATATATCTACCCATCTTCCTAGTTTTAAAAATTTTAATGTTCCTCTTTATGATTTTGTTTAAGAATGGAATAAGTATAAGTTAAATGTCACAACATATACATGTTTAACGTCTTCAAACTGATGAACATCATTTTAGAGCAGATACATTTACAGCATGTACCGGACATGCACGTTTCGGGTATTTAACCCTCGTCAGTGATCCTCAATCTAAACAATGTAATTTCAAAATCTGTGAAATTTATGTCCTTAATATACCGAAAGACATAGCAAGAGGGCTAGGATATGAAAGTCCATGATATGACTTGTGATGTAGAACACTTGGATCTATCATCCCCATGACAATTAGAATCCTACAGAACCTCTACACACAGAAAGAATATTTCTGGCCATGCATTTGGAATTTAAACATTACCGCCCCACATTGATGCGAAAAGAAAATTTATAACATCGGTAATCCAAAAAAAAGCCGACTGCCCAAATATTAACATTTTGAGCTAATTCTACAAACTGCATGTGAATCAAAGGCATAAAAACCATTAAATAGGTAGCAAGAGGCCCAAGGTGGCCATTATTGTCTGTGAATAATATTGTTACCTCGTCGTTTGTACTGTGTATTAGTTGTATTAGCTGCTACCTAGTGTTTAGGTATCAAGGTAAAACTCTGTCTCAAGCTTGTTCTGTGACAAAAAATGTCCGTGTTGTGTAGAATTTCGAATTTATGCTTTTGATATCCATTTAGGCACGGTCCATTTGATATTCTGGGAGGGGGGCTTGGGTGTTTTTCGAAAAAAATAGTTTTGCTCTGAATTTTGATGAAAAAATAAATTTGCTTATGGTGTGACAGAAAAAAATAATCTTGCTCTTACAAGTAATCTGAATTTGAAGAATAACCATAAAATTCCCTTAAAATTCCTGAAAATTTCTATAAAAAATTTTTGGCTCGCTTTGCTCGCCATAGTTTTCTTGTGAAATGGCAAGTTCATATTGGAAAAATATCAAAAGAATGTATGTGACTGAAACAATTAAAATTAATCCTTAAATACATTATCAATATAATTTATTACTATTAATAGATACATGTATCACCATAGTGTCTAATTTTATATACAAGCTTGGAAGGAGAATTTAAAGAAGTTTTTCACTAGTTTTTATTTCTACATGTAAAAACTTGCATCAGGCCCTCTTACATGTTACGTGTACATGACCTTATATTCATTTTGTTTACTTAAAATTATATATCGCTTATTGTAAAAAATATTATATCTCTCTCAGTTTGCATGTGTAGAAGTGAATACAAGCTTTACATAAACATAATGTTTGGAGTAATTTAAGTAAAAATAAGAATTTCTATTGAAAAAACACAAACATTCTTAATATTCGCATCAATTTTTATAAAAAAAATTTCCTTGCTCCAACTCTGCAAGAAAAAAATAATTTTGCCCCGGTCCGGGCCGAAAAAAATAATCTTGCTCCAACAAAAAACCCAAGCCCCCCCCCCCCCCCCAATATCAAATGGACCGTGCCTTATATTATTATCTGTACATTACTTGGGGCATAACGCTAGAAAAATGCGATGTGATGTAATACAAACATTTACATTGCGTTCGTACAACAGGGTTAGTTGGTTGGAAGTTTATTTTTGAGTAACATTGTGCACCGCATTCTTTGACGACCTTAATATGTAAAATTACCCATGCCTGGGTTATGCTTAGTACATAAGAGAGTCATATTGAAACAAATGACATGTTCTCACATATAGCAATTTTATTACGCACAAAAGTCACATTATACACTAAGCTATTTATATGACATAGTACAAAGCTTTTGAATTCTAAAGCTGTATGGATCACTGCGTTAATTATGCTGCAGTTTTGTTAATGTGGTCATCTTAAAGTGAGGAGGATTTTTATACTAAACTGCCATGGAATGTCGGACATTTGGGGATTTTTATCGGTCCAAATAATAGACACCAAGAGTCCTTATTGGACCAAAGAATTTTTCATTGGCAAATCCAATAAAATTGATACTTTTGTGGAACTCTGTTAGAAGTTTAGAAAAGTAGGTCAAACATGTGCATATGTAGGTAAAGGTCACAAGGTGAAAAATCTTGGATAAATAATTACTTCTTGCCCTGTGAAATATGTTTGTGAAATACCAAATCATCCTAGAGTTATTTTCCATCATTGATTTTTCGAAACGTACATGTATGTCAAACAAGTAGGTCAAGACCATGAGGCTAATGGTTTTGTAATATCTGTAGAAAGGTTTTATCACAAATAATGTTTGGTTACAGAATGCGAAAATCATAGAAAAAAACACTGACAATAAGAATCTATATATGGAAAACGGTATGTTTGATTTGTGGGAAAATACAGAGAATTTGAATACAAATTACATATTTCATGTTGCAAAACAACGTATATTAGATACATGACAAATATGGATAATGACCATATCCCTGTTTACAGCACAAAATCGATAACCAAGAAAATTAGAAACCGAAGGCATAAAATCAGGATAAAACAGGAACCAAAGCAAACAAACAAAAACCTCCACCATATGAAAAGAAGCGAACTCCCGATATGAGAGTGAGACCAGGTGCCCAGGAAGAGTAAGCATCTCCTGCTTGCATGCAACATGTAATATGACACAAACATTGTTATCAGAGATTGATTCTTCATATTAAATGTAGCGTTTATAAAAATATTGTCAATTGTGTTTCATTAATTTAAGCATAGCATAATCTTATACTTATGTTTAACGTCTTCAAATTCATTTGCATCATTTAAGAGCAGATAAATTTACAGCATGGACCGGACATGCACGTTTCGGGTATTTAACCCTCGTCAGTGATCCTCAATCTAAACAATGTAATATGACCAAAATCTGTGAATTATGTCCTAAATATACCGAAATACGTAGAAAGATGGCTGGGATATTATGCTACAGGACCCAGGTTTTAGACATTTGAGAAAATTTTGTGAACTAAAACATACAAAATATATATATCCGAAGTTTTATTCACGATAATTAACTGTTGTATGAAGTGGTTAGGGCGACGGGTCAGTAACTTTAAGATTGTTCGCTCGAGTTTCACTTGGACCGCGGGTCGACCGATATACTCTTCTATGTTCTGTAATTATATACAAATCTGTCCTTTTCTGTGTATTGTTTACATGTTTGTGGTATTTTTAATAACTGCTTCATGAGAAATAGTAAGGTGATGGGTCAATAGTACATGTATATGAATTATATGAATTTACGAGCTGCATCGTAATTATTCTACAAGCGTATTAGTCTAGTCAAAATAGCCTTAATTTTAGTCTAACCTAAAAGAAATTGCAACAAAGCGTTTTTTGCCTCAACACGTCCTTTTATATGTCGGCTAAGATATCACAAGTATCTATTGTCTGTGTCTAAGTACCATATTTGGGATAAAACCTTATAAAAAGCACAGAAAACTAGAACAATTGATTATTTGAAATTATTCTTTTTTGTCATTGTTTTTAAGTATACCAACTAAAATATAATAATGTTACAATCATATAATTAGTACAAACTGTGGTTTTAAGGGCAAAAATTAAAGAAAAAATGCTGAAAATGGGGAAAACAGTAAAGCTAATAGATTTTTCATCAAGAATGTATTTTCTCCTTGTGGATTTATTAAACGTAGTGAATATAGCAAAATCTGCTTATTTGAGAGTCCACAGTGCAAAAACAAAGGAGTTCTAATTCTAAAAGACTTTAAATTAATATATGTTTATTTCAGTGGCGCACTTGCCACGAGTTGGTTAACAATAAGAGAATGTTATTCATGATGCAAGGGGGGGGGGGGGGGCAAACGATGCCACTGACAGGTGAAGATGGTTTTTGTTTGACACAAGGCTAAACCCCTAAACTCCCCTCAAAACGCCCATTAAGTTTCTTTTTCTCATGAGAAACGTATCATGGACCAATCAACAGCGACCATGGAATATACGCTTTTTATGTTGAAAAAAGAACAGGATCATGGACAAAGAAAGGTCATACATAATAGCTACTGTATTTGAATAAGTGTATATCACTATACATTGTCAATGAAATAATTGCTTTATATGCGCGGATGCAGATTTTTTTTTTCCAAATGGGCGGTATGACATTTTACCAAAAGACGCGTACGTTAGGGATTGGGATGAGAAGCCTTCTTATAATTTTTGGAAAATTATTTTAATGAGTTAAAGAAGATCCTGACGATAATCTCAACAGCACTCACAATAGAGCACAAAATTAAGCATCGACGGACCCCTAGCAAGCTAGAAGTGGGACCAGGTGCCCGGGAGGAGTAAGCATCATCTGTTGGCTAGCCGCACCCGCCGTCGATGGTTTAGCACGAAAATGAAAACAATTTATAAACTTCATGCACTGTCTGACGTTATGTCTATAAAGAAAGTGCTATGGCGACAATGTCGCAATATATGTTTGAGATCCCCTCCTTTCTTCAATACTCAATTTTGAATACATGAATTATTAAATTCAATGGGACAAATGACCATGTTTTTCCAGGCACTTGTAATACTCTCAAATGAATGGACAATGATATATAATTTCTTATCAATTATTTCCGATGTTTTGGATATATATATATATATTTAATATCCACTGGATAGTTCTTTATATAGTATGACAATCTGTATTTATCTGTACATAAGTCCTAATTGATTATAAAAGACGTTGTTGATTTTGTCCTGCGTATCTTACACACAAGAGTCAAAAGTGATTTTTCCAATGATGTTGTATGTACGGTGGACACATTCTCAAAATCTGCTATCTGATATCAATTCTTTTCTGAGTTTTCTTTTTTTTTTTTTTTTTTTTTTTTTGCACGAAAAATATATTTCCGTCCGCCACAATATATCGATTGAAAATAACCTTCAAGGGTACGGTACTTTTATCTATTTTCTAATTTTGAGGCACATGTACGGGTCAGATTTTTATAGAAACTTCTTAGGACATCTTACTTTGATATATAGAACTCATAGAAACTAAAACTAGCTTTGTTGCAATTTATTTTAGGTTAAAGTTTATTTTGACTGCATGTATGGTAGAGAATGTTCAAGCATATAGATAATATCAGGGCACACTAAGTCTTACTAAATATGAGCAATTATACGCGAATATAATCATGTTTCGACATTTTTCAAACTACGCGAAAAAATAAAAACCACAATAAATCTGATATACATTACAAGTATTACTGATCTAAACTTTTCTTTCGCAGATGAACGAAAATAAAGATTTACATCCATAGTCATGCCAAAGGAGGTCTCTATTCTGGATAACTACACAATCTTCTCCTGAACCGCCGTTATTTGGTTGGGTTCTTTCCCAGCTCGTATAAGTGACCCGCTCTAGGGAGGGATGCCAAACCCAGGATCCTTCTTGAATGGCATCTGACAAACCAATCCAATGATGCCTTAGACCTATCAAATAAGACGACATAAATAATGATTTATATCATTAATTGTGACATTAACTGCTTTCACAAAGCTAAAGGTAGCACAATTTGATAAGACTGACTTAACATAATGCACATCAAATATATAATCATCGAAATGGAAACTTGAAAATATGTTAAAAGATAAAGTCTTCTAGGTTTAACATTTTTCTCTTTTTATGAATTTCACCTATGTCCGAAAACCTTAAAAATTTTCTTAACATGAGCAAAAATTGAAGTAATATTCCTGTTAAAAGTGCATGACCACAACAATTAGTAAAAGTTGAATGACTCAAAAAACCATGTAATATTCCAGTCAAAACTGACTACACAACAATCAATACGAGTTGAATGACCCCATAGCCATGTAATATTCCAGTTAAAACTGACTTCACAACAATCAATAAGAGTTGAATGACCCCACAGCCATGTAATATTCCAGTTAAAACTGACTACACAACAATCACTAAGAGTTGAATGACCCTAAAGCCATGTAATATTCCAGTTGAAACTGACTACACAACAATCAATAAGAGTTGAATGACCCCATAGCCATGTAATATTCCAGTTAAAACTGACTACACAACAATCAATAAGAGTTGAATGACCCCATAGCCATCTAATATTTCAGTTAAAACTGACTACACAACAATCAATAAGAAGAAGGGAGGAGATCTCCAACAAGACCCCGTTGCAGCATCAACAGTAAAACACCAAAACACCCGATGCAAAAATACAAAAGACGAGTACAGCACGAGACGGAAAAGAGACACACGACATTAAAACATCAAACACAAAAGACTACACATAAACCGACGAGACCAATGGGTAACCGGTGCCGACTTTGGACGGCCATCTGTCACGCAAGAAGCAAATGGTGTGGTTATCCTGGATTACGTGCGCACAACCCTCTCACTTCTCCAATTACCCAGAGGTCTCGAAGAACGTACAATTGTGGTGTAAAACAACCTCCTCATTGTAAGATGACATCACACAAACAAGACCGCGAAACGCAGAGGCCCCAGAGACACAGATGAATATGTAAATTGATATAAAAAGAGGGCATGCGTAATACAGTCCGTGCTCTGCCGGCTGTAGCAAGCTCATGTATGTAATCACCCGAGGAGTCCGACTGACATACAGAGAGGACAGGTGGTCGGGGCCCTGTCTTCTCTAAAGAGGTTTGGACAGGGCCCGTCATGGAGTCCCTGTCGTCACAGTCAGTCAGAGTGCAAGTCTCAAGGATGCGCTTGTACAAGACTGTAGATTGGTCAAGTACCAAGCCTAGTGTCCGTCTGGTGACATTAGGATCATATCCACGGTATAAAAGGCGTTTGATGATTCTGACGCATTTTCGATGGTTATGCTGCCTACCTTTGATCCTTTTTATTTTGTTTATCATATCACCATAAAAGACAGGTTGTGTAATACCCATAGTAATGTTCTCTGTTGCATGTATAGATCCGAATTTCAAAAGAAGTTGACTGTAATTTTTGTAAAACTTCCAGAAACTCTTAACTAGTTTATGAAAGCGGAAACCCTGACCTAAAAGTTTTTTGGTAATTTGTTAATTTCTACTGTGAAAATCCAAAATATCAGTACATGCTCTAGCGTACCGGATGAGCTGTGATATGTAAATGCCGTATGACGGTAATCTTGGAACATCACCGTCAAGCCAAGGGAAATTTACTATGTTGAATCCAAAATCATCCCTTTTGTCATATACACTTGTATAAATCTTTCCGTTTACAATTTTGATATTTAGGTCCAAAAAGGGTGTTTCTGTATTTGAAAGGTTTGCCTTGTTAAGGGTTAATTCTTGTGGATAAATTTCATTCTTATATAATTCAAAAGCAGGATTGTCAATGGTTAGAATATCATCCAGATACCTAGAAGTATTATTGAAACATTTCAGCTCATCAAATTTTCTTTGCTTTTGAAGGTTTTGGATAAATTCTTTTTCATAAGTGTATAAAAATAAATCTGCAACAAGAGGCGCACAGTTAGTACCCATAGGAATTCCTACAACCTGCTTGTAAAGATCCTCAGCAAATCTAACATAAATATTGTCCAAGAGGAAGGACAAGGCATTACACAGGTCACTACATATCCATGATTTGTATGATTTGTAGTCTGTCGAGGAAAAGAAACCCTTCGATTCAGATGTACAAATGTAAGTTTTTCGCTCTCGATCAAAACACCATTTAATGAGATTAGATAATCGATCATTAATTTTGTCATGAGGAAGTGTGGTGTACATATTAGAGAAGTCGTATGAAGAAATCGTATTGGCTTGGAAATTTCCAGATTTCATTTTTTCAATCACATCCCCTGAATTCTTAATAGACCAAAATAAATTTACATCGTTCCTGTTTAGAACCGTTTCACAATATCTAGTTACGTGTTCTTTAATAGCAGTAAGTGCTGACGTCAGATTTCTAGACAAAATTGTAGTGGAACAGTTACTAGAATTAGCAATAAATCGAAATTTGTATGGAGACTTGTGCAGTTTCTGTATGCAATATAGTGTTGGGAGATCCAATTTTGAAATAGAGATATTGAATGAAGACAGTTCACTGTTATGCTTGCCTAAAATGTTAGATGCACTTTCATTGCTTTTGATATATGTATTAATAGACAAAAGTTCCGAAATCAAAGTTGATATGTAGTAACGTTTTCAAATGATAATGGTGTTGTTGGCTGCTTTATCAGCTGGTGCAAAGACAAATTTTTCATGTAATTTACTTAGTTTGGATTTGAAATATCTTTCTGATTTGGAATGTGGATTTTGAAAAAGATGAGGGTTTTTATGGAAGTTATCTATTCGGATATCCGTTATATCTAAAATGAGGTTTTTCCAGTCATTCAGAGCATGCGGCTCGACTCTTTCTGATTTATACCATCTTTTCGTATAATTATCTAAGGCTTCCGTAAGCACTTCACGGCATTTGACAAAATCTATCTTGATGGGATTCTATACTTAGGTCCTTTTTTAAGAAGACCTAGGAGCTGTCTGTCTTGGATAATTGAAAAGTCACCTGTAACAACATGGCCAGCTGGTTTGTAGAGATATTTAGAAGTTGCACATTCTCAAGAAGCAGGACACGATTCAAGTATGTCAGGATCCGTGGTCACTTTATTATAGTTAAAAACAAAGTTTCGAATAGGTTTCTTGTACTTATAACAAATAAGAGGTGGCTCTAAATTTTCAAAATATTGAGGAATGGTACTTTGTACGCGATGATCACGAAATATATTAGAGATGTTTAGAAGAGTTGAATGACCCCATAGCCATGTAATATTCCAATTAAAACTGACTACACAACAATCAATAAGAGTTGAATGACCCCAAAGCCATGTAATATTCCAGTTAAAACTGACTACACAACAATCACTAAGAGTTGAATGACACTTAAGCCATGTAATATTCCAGTTGAAACTGACCACACCACAATAAATAAGTGCTGAATGACCCCACATTCATGTAATATTCCAGTTTAAACTAACTACATAATAATTAATAAGAGTTGAATGACATCACAGCCATGTAATATTCCAGTTTAAACTGACCACACAACAATTAATAAGAGATGAATGACCCCACATTCATGTAATATTCCAGTTAAATTTAACTACATAACAATTTATTAGAGTTGAATGACCCCACAGTCATGTAATATTCCACTTAAAAGTGTCCACACAACAATTAATAAGAGTTGAATGACATACAAACATGTAATATTCAAGTTAAAACTGACCACACAACAATCAATAAGTGTTGATTGACCCTACAACCATGTACATGTATAAGAGTGCAATGACCAAACATCCATCTCTAAGAGTTTAATGACAACACGTCCATCTTTTAGAGTCTTATGACCTAACATCAATCTTTATTTTTTTTCTTGCACTGACCACTCAATCATCTCTTTGAATAGAAAACAAAGGAGGGGATCTCCAACAACACCAGGTTGCAACACCCACAGCAAAACTCCGAAACACTCAATGCAAAAGCACAGAACAGACACGCACAGAAAGAGACGCAAACAGACAGGAAACACCGACTCACATAATAGAAACATGAAACACAAAAGACAACACATACACCAACGAGATGAAAGGGCAACTGGTGCCTGCTAGGACGGCCATCTGTCTCGCAAGCGGTGTAGTTATCCTGGATTACATGTGCACAACCCTCCCACTTTTCCGATTACCCAGGGGTCTCGAAGAACGTACAATTGTGGTATACAACAACCTCCTCACTTTTAGATTACCACATACAAACAAGAACGCAAAATACAGGGGCCTTAACAATACAGATGCATATGTAGATGGATATAAGAAGAGGGCGTATGTAATACAATCCGTGCTCTGACGGCTGTAGCGAGTTTATGTATTTTATCATCCCAGGTGTCCGACTGACATTGGAGAGGACAGCTGGTCGGGGCCCTATCTTCTCTACAGAGGTTTGGACAGGGCCCGCCTACGTAATACAATCCGTGCTCTGACGGATGTATCGAGCTCTTGTATTTATTAACCCGAGAAATCTGACTTTCATTCAGAGAGGACAGCTGGTCGGGGCCCTATCTTCTCTACAGAGGTTTGGGCAGGGCCCGCCATTGAGTCTTGTCGTCACAGTGTAATACGTCTTTAAATTCAATAGCATCATTTCAAACCTGATAAATTTACAGCATGGACCAGACATGCACGTTTCGGGTACTAAACCCTCGTCAGAGATCCTTAGTCTAAACAATGTAATATGGCCAAAAAGAATGCAAATTATTATGTCCAAAAATGTACCAAAAGACGTAGCGGAATGGGTGGGATATGATGCTACAGGACCCACGTTTTCGAAATTTCAAGAAATTTTGTAACAAAAAATTTCAAATGCGTTGAAAAAGACAGACCATCAACCGAAGTTAATCGAACTTGGCTACATGTGCCCTCGGGGACTCTTGGTCCACCAGTAGTGACACTCACCAAGTAGTTCAAATGTTAAACGTCTTTAAATTCAATAGCATCATTTCATACCTGATAAATTTACAGCATAGGACCAGACATGCACGTTTCGGGTACTAAACCCTCGTCAGAGATCCTTAGTCTAAACAATGTAATATGGCCAAAAAGCATGCAAATTATTATGTCCAAAAATGTACCAAAAGACGTAGCAGAATGGGTGGGATATGATGCTACAGGACCCACGTTTTCGAAATTTCAAGAAATTTTGTAACAGAAAATTTCAAATGCGTTGAAAAAGACATACGATCAACCGAAGTTAATCGAACTTGGCTACATGTGCCCTCGGGGACTCTTGGTCCACCAGTAGTGATACTCACCAAGTAGTTCAAATGTTATACGTCTTCAAATTCAAAAGCATCATTTCAAACCTGATAAATTTACAGCATGGAGGTACCAGACATGCACGTTTCGGGTACTAAACCCTCGTCAGAGATCCTTAGTCTAAACAATGTAATGTGGCCAAAAAGCATGCAAATTATTATGTCCAAAAATGTACCAAAAGACGTAGCAGAATGGGTGGGATATGATGCTACAGGACCCACGTTTTCGAAATTTCAAGAAATGTTGTAACAGAAAATTTCAAATGCGTTGAAAAAGACAGACGATCAACCGAAGTTAATCGAACTTGGCTACATGTGCCCTCGGGGACTCTTGGTCCACCAGTAGTGACACTCACCAAGTAGTTCAAATGTTAAACGTCTTTAAATTCAATAGCATCATTTCAAACCTGATAAATTTACAGCATGGATAGTTCTTTCAGAGTGCACGTCTTAAGAAGCTAAGGGGTATCTCCCTAATTGCATATTTGCCCTATTTGTCATTAAATACGTTTCTTGGTACACGCTACACAAAATTTGGCACATTTTCAGCAAGAGGAAATTAACAGTCTATATTGTAAATGGCGCTAGGAAAATTCACTTTGGCTTTATTCAACCTGTTTGACATAAAGTAATATTGACGATGAGATGTGTCTAGTACAATAAAATTGATACTAAAGAACTTACCATGAAAATATTAAGAAACAAATCAAAGAATAACAGAATTGATATTCCTTTTAGAAGTCTGTCAATTATTTATGATAAGTCAATACTATTGCGAATGCATTAGATATTCTTTAAAAGGCGATATGCATGTATTTTATGTTATGGTTCAACATGTCAAAAGGGATAATAAAGCAACCGTTCCTATGCCTTCTAGACTTTGAGACTGAATAACTGATAGGTACTTCTTTAATGTTTAGATTTCAAAACTAAAAACCTCAGTATAGAATATTTTAGCTTTTGTACTTGTTTCTTTTGTTTGGATAGTCCCATGCGTATCTGCTAAGATTTGGAATGAAACGTTTTTCGAATGGAAAGAACCTTGCGTAAATATACTTCTTGCTGTTGATTTATGCATACGTAGCTCCGCATCATTCCACCTTGTATCATCTATCTTATATACATGTATAATATCCACCATTGTTGACCCATTATAATCCTGTTTAGTTGAATTGTGTATGAGTTAGCTTACTCCTCCCGGGCACCTGGTCCCACCTCTAGCTTACTAGGGGTCCGTCGATGCTCAATTTGGTGTTCTATTGTGAGTGCTGTTGAGATTATCGTCAGGATCTTCTTTAACTCATTTGTGTCACACTTATGCCCTTTGCCGTGTGGAGCTCGTAAAAAAGTTCCCCGCGAGGGGTTTGACAGTAAGTTTTTTGAATATTTTCCCCTGACATTGTCGCCATAGCACGTTCTATATAGACAGAACCACAGACTGTGCATGTTTTTAATATATTTTCATTTTCGTGCGTGAACATCGACGGCGGGTGCGGCTAGCCAACAGGGGATGCTTACTCCTCCCGGGCACCTGGTCCCACCTCTAGCTTGCTAGGGGTCCGTCGATGCTCAATTTGGTGTTCTATTGTGAGTGCTGTTGAGATTATCGTCAGGATCTTCTTTAACTCATTAGAACAAGAAGAATATTTTTTGTTATCTTATAATATAGTCGATTCCTCTATCTATCTCCTGACATCCCGGATCTTTGTTTTCTTTCATTATTGATTCCAATGAATATTGCCTTACATCATTATCCATATTGTCATTTCAGTTTGAACTTACCAAATAGCTAGCATTAAACCCATTTTCTGACCATTAACAAGTACAAGTTCTAGGTCTACATCACATTCGTACCAAATTGTACTCTGTTCCTACGAATACTATGAATATACTTAGGACTTCACATTTAACGTTACACATTCCCCAGAATACATACTACAAGGTGTTATCAAAGATATTTCTACTTTTCGTTTATTTCAAGCAGTTAGATCCGAAAAATCAGAAGAGAGAACAAAGCGCCCTTTCATGAAAGTTAGATTTGCAAACAAAGGTATAAATTGAATCTTGGTCAGAGTTTGAATCACATAACTGTCACAGAAAAAAATCCTACTATATTTCAAAAGAAAACAAACTCCTTGTATTTCCTTTATTTACACACCAACGGTTGCACCTAAAAATTACAATTACAAATGATTCCTGTAATTTATTGATTTAAGTAATCCCTCACTTCATCCATTTCCTTGCGAATGTTCTTCATCGGATTTCAATTTCTCTCCTTGTGGACACGTTATTACTGGTGACCTTAGTATAGTCAAGAACTTTGTTTAAAAAGGGTCCCAAATACAGAGAAAGTACCTTATACCCGAAACTTGTCTGGTCCATGCTGAAAATTTATCCGTTTATAATGCTATTGAATTTAAAGACGTTTAACATTATATGGAACCAAAATTCAAAAATGATCATGGGCTCTTGTGATGAATATGCAAAACGTTGGGATAAGAAAGAGGATGTACAGCTTGAAACCCTTCCGAATGTATAAAATCCATCAGAGGGTTACTTTCAGTCAGTGCATGTATTTTAGATATTGTTTCATTTTCGTGCGTGAACATCGACGGTGGGTCCGGCTAGCCAACAGGGGATGCTTACTCCCCACTAGCACCTAGTCCCACCTCTAGCTTGCTAGGTATCCGTCGATGCTAAATTTTGTGTTCTATTGTGTGTGTTGTTAAGATTATCGTCAGGATTTTCTTTAAGACATTTATCTAGAATTTACCATAACAAATATGGATATTGACCATATCCCTATATACAGCACAAAATTGATAATTCAGAAAATCAGAAACCGAAGGCATACAAAGTCTGGATGAAACAGGAACCAAAGCAAACAAACGAAAACCTCCACCAAATGAAAAAATACCAACTCCAGATATGCGAGTGAGACCAGGTGCCCAGGAGGAGTCAGCATCTCCTGCTTGCATGCAACACCCGCCGATTCAATTCGGTAGAAAAGAAAGGAGGGGATCTCCAACAACACTAGGTTGCAGCACCCACAGCAAAATCCCAAAACACCCATGCAAAAAAACACAGAACAGATACCCACAGAAATAGACGCAAAAGGGACAAGGAACACCAACTCACAACATAGAAACATGAAACATAAAAGACTACACATAAACCAACGAGACCAATAGGCAACCGGTGCCGACTTAGGACGGCCATCTGCCATGTAAATAGCAGACGGTGTGGCTATTCTGGATTACGTGCGCACAACCCTCCGACTATTCCGATTTCCCAGAGGTCTCGAAGAACGCACAATTATGGTGTAAAACAACCTCCTCACTGTTAGATGACCACACACAAACAAGACCGTAAAACACAGGGGTCCAAGCAATACAGATGAATATGTAAATGGATATAAAAAGAGGACGTGCGTAATACAGTCCGTGCTCTGCCGGCTTTAGCGAGCTCATATATGTTATCACCCGAGGAGTCCGACTGACATTCAGAGAGGACAGGTGGTCGGGGCCCTGTCTTCTCTAAGGAGGTTTGGACAGGGCCCGTCATGGAGTCCCGTCGTCACAGTCAGTCAGACTGTCACATCCGGTTACTTCCATTTCGGAAGACATAGAGTACAATTTTTGGTTGGATGGTTCAAATGGTCTATGACAGAATATCCTCCACCGTTCTGGAGAGTCGGACATCATAGTGTATGACGAGTTCCCCATATCGACCGTAGAACTTCCTCAGGGACGATGTTAGTCGGCCACAAACGTAACCCTTAATGAGGAGCTTATCTGAAAGATGCCTAGCTCTCAGAACAAAATCTGTATAGTGGGGACTTGCTCTTGAATAGCGTATCAACTGAGATATAAGCACGCAATAAGCAGGCGATGAAGGAATATGCTACTCAGAAAGTGAAAGTATGTGATGCTGAAATTGGAGTCGTCACGTTTGTCATCGAGTGAGGCGTTCATGTGACCATCAATGTCGTAGGACAACATTATGTCTAAATAGGATGCTGAATTATTTGTTTCTGTAGTTTCTTTTGACTTCAAGCTCCAAAGGATAGATTCTGCTGAGGTTATCCACAAATTTTAGATTATTGATGGACAACACATCGTCTATGTATCTGTTAGTGAAGTTGAAGTCAGAGGCTTAGTATCTTTTCCCTTCAGAGACCAAAGATTGAATGAATTCAGCTCCGTCTACAATTTACTGTGAACACCAGATTCCAGTCTATCTTTCAAGACCCTGTTGTTATCACAGAGCTTACATACCTCCAATAACATTATGTCATCACATCAGCATCACAAAGCCTCAAATAATTACACATTTACTTGCGATAAGTACTATTTCGACAGCCTTGCTAAGGGACTGGTCAATATTAATCCATGGGACATCAACTTTTCTAACACATCATAAGACTCAAAATTATAGGTACATTAATATATATGAATATTTTCATATCTCTTTTATGATCACTTGTTCTCAAATAGATGTACATCTCCAATGGGAATGACGTGTCTTTCAAGATTATACAACTTAATATTTTGTAACTTTTTATACATGTATTATCATTCGTGAAAGCTATCAGGACTTTTGTCGAATATTTGCTGCAAGCTTTCAGCACATATTGTATGAAATTACGTAAAAAACGTTGAAATTAGGAGTATTTATCATTTAATATCTTTCTGTGTCACGTGATAGTTAAAAAAAACTTTTGTACTGGCCTAGTAGATGTCGAAATAAGAAACCTTTGAAAGGGGTGGTGCTTAAGAGAAGGGAGGGGATCTCCAACAAAACCCTGTTGCAGCACAAACAGCAAAACACCCAATGCGAAAACACAAAGGCGAACATACTAAGAGACGAAAAAATACAAGTAAGCAAATGGTGTGGTTATCCTGGATTACGTGCGCACAACCCTCTCACTTCTCCAATTACCCAGAGGTATCCAAGAACGTACAATAGTGGTGTAAAACAACCTCCTCACTATTAGATAACCACCCACAAACAAGACCGCAAAACGCAAGGGCCGATGCAACACAGATGAATATTTAAATGGATATAAAAAGAGGGCGAACGTAATACAATCCGTGCTCTGCCGACACGAACTCATGTATGTTATCACACGAGGCGTCCGACTGACGGACAGGTGGTCGGGGCCCTGTCTTCTCTAAAGAGTTTTGGACAGGGCTGTCATGGATTTTCGTCGTCACAGTCAGTTGGAGTGCAAGTCTCAAAAATGCGCTGGTACAAGGCTGTATATTGGTCAAGTACCAAGCCTACTGTCCGTCTGGTGATATTAGGCTCATATCCACGGTATAAAAGGCGTTTGATGATTCAGACGCATTTTCGATGGTTATGTTGTCTACCTTTGATCCTTCTAATTTTGTTTACCATATCACCATAAAAGGCAGGTTGTGTAATATCCAAAGTAATGTACTCTGTTGCGTGCATAGATCCGAATTTTAAAAGAAGTTGACAGTAATTTTTGTCAAATTTCCAGAAAGTCTTAACTAGCTTATGAAAGCGGAAACCTTGACCTAAAAGTTTCTTGGTTATTTGTAAATTTCTACTGTGAACATCCAAAAATTCAGTCAATGCTCTAGCGTACCGTCACATTCAAGCAGGGGTACATTTACTATGTCCAAAATCATCTCTTTTGTCATATACACTTGTATGAAGCTTTCCATTTATGATTTAGATATAAAGGTCCAAAATTGGTGTTTCTGCATTTGTAAAGTTTGCCTTGTTAAGTGTTACTTCTTGTGGATAAAGGAGTAGGTGCGGTAACCTGTCATTGCGGCCCTATTTTCAAAGTTGTTTATATATCCATAATATTATACTTTTATAAAATGTCAAATGTACGATGAGTCCAAATCATGAAAGTTTTTTTTTATTATTTCACAGTCCTAGTACTGAATAATACGTCGCTTAAAACGTCTAAGTAGAAAAACGCTTAAATCATTGAAAATATAAATAAATGAGCGATATTTCGATACAAAACTATGAAAACAAGTGGTAATCCAGGCCTTGCCCATAAATATTTTTGTGTCAATCGATTGATTTCTGATCGGCCATTTTATTTGCCTAAAAAATCTCGGGCGAGGCCTGGAGCATAGATGAATTTTGAAGATTTGTGTGTAAAATACGATGATTTTCCTGAGTTTTGCTTCATTCAGGGTAAATGACGTCAAAACATGACGCGTGTGACGTTACGAGGGCTCAAAATGATGACGCGGTATTTTCTTAAACATTCAACTTTGCAAAAAGTGATAGTTAATAATTAGTTTATCAAAAAATTTTTTCGTCGAAATTATCGGGCCGATATAAAGGGTTAGCGCACCTAGTCCTTTCATTCTTGTATAATTCAAAAGCAGGATTGTCAATAGTTAGAATATCATATAGATACCTAGAATGGGTTTAAGAAGATCCTGACGATAATCTCAACAGTACCCACAATAGAGCAAAAAATTATGCATCGACGGACCCCCAGGCAAGCTGGAGGTGGGATCAGTTGCCCGGGAGGAGTAAGCATCCCCTGTTGGCTAGCCGCACTAGCCGTCGATGTTAAAGCACGCATATGAAAACAAAATGTAAAATTCATACACTGTCTGACGTTATGTCTGCATAGAAAGTGCTATGGCGGCAATGTCAGGGAAATATATTCAAAACACTAACTACCAACCATCTCGCGGGGAACTTTTTTACGAGCTCCAAAAGGCAAAGGACATAAGTGTGACACAAATAAGTTAAAGAAGATCCTAACGATAATCTCAACAGCACCCACAATAGAGCACAACACTAAGCATCGACGGACCCTAGACCGAGAACAGGCCATACTTTTATTCTTGAGTTGGTATTTTGGCCTGAGACAAGGGCATTTGAAAAGTGGTAGAATTTACAATTATACAATTTTTTTAGAATCTGCTCCTTCCTAAGATTTTTTGATTAGTTATGTAATAAGTTGCTTTTTTACATTTCCTTTATCATCATTTAATTCCTCCTTTCTAGTCACTTTTCTGTGTACAACTTTACTTTCACTTTCCAACTTGTTTATTATTAGTTCAATTGTCTCGTGTTGATGACTTTTTGCTTTGAATTCTTTCCTAGCTTTTGCTCAAATAATCGGAATTATGCATATCACAGGTTTCTCGTACTTGTAGCAAATAAGAGTTGGTTCTAAATTTTTAAAATATTGAGGAATGGTACTTTGTATGCGATCCTGAAAAATATTGGAGATGTTTAGAAGATCAAAACCTTGTCAATAAAAAGTATTTTTATTAATCTTCATTGATGGGAGTTGTTTTTTACTGTAGGATAAAGTTTATACTGTGCGAATGAGACAATGATATTAAGTATGAATCAGTCAGTGTTTCTTAAGAATGCAACCAAAGCTTCATCCAAGATAGATTTCAGTTGCAGTACTAATATAGATGACAGAGCATTTAACAGCTCATGTCTGCCGCCATTGCGTGCTTTTGTAAGTAAATCGTTGAGAGAGCGGTAGACTCTGGATCTTTTTCTTAGTGTTTGGGCGAATTGAAAAGATGTTGATATTGGTGGAGGCTGAGGAAATGTTTCCTTGTCCATAGATTTGATCGTTTAAACCAAGAGGGTACGCAGTCTGAAGTTAAGTGATCCAGCCAAGCTTGTAGTCGGCGTTTGTTTAATTTCGGTCTTTCTTTCATTTTTACGTTTTGGAAAAGTCTGAACTGGGGTAACATTTATATCCGAAATAGAATGGTTATATTTAACAAAGTGATAATAACAAAAGTTTCTGTGCTTTTGTTGACGTTAGGTTCTGATCTTATAAGAATGGTTCCTAAAACGAGATTTTAAAGATAGGCCTGTTTCACCTAGATATTGTGTGCCACATCCTCATGCATTTCAATTCATAACGTAAATAAGATCTTGAAACGATGTCTTGGTCAACCTCAATGTTGAATTTCTGCTTATTCACACTAGAAGTTATTATGGAAGCGCATTTAATGGGCGACACATAGATCATCTTGTACTGTTGCACTTAGAAATTATTGAGAACCATCTGTGTCTGTTGTTGAATGTAGAGCCTGCGGATGGAGTAGCGCGTGAACTACGACTATGGGTCTAAAGGACTAGGCGCGCTAACCCCTGATATCGGCCCTATAATTTCGACGAAAAATGCTTTTGATAAAAGAATTATTATTATTATTAATTATCACTTTTTGCAATGTTGAATGCTCGAGTAAATACCGCGTCGTTTGAGCCCTCTTAACGTCATGTATCACGTCATGTTCTTACTTTATTTCATAATTTTGTATCGAAATTTCGCTCATTTATTGATATTTTCAATGATTTCAAAATTTTTAGACATTTTGAGCGACGTATTATTCAGTAAAGGAATGTGAAATCAAAAGATACTTTCCTAATTTAAATTCACCATACATTTGACATTTCATAAAACTAGAATATAATGGCCAACTTTGAAAATTGGGCCGAAATGGCTGGTTACAGCACCTCCTATGACAGGTGATAAGAGTACTCTTGGTGAGGTAAAAAAAAAATTTTTTACTGTTGAATGTAGATGATGCTAAAGTGACTGTAGTGACAGAGGGTAATCTCAAGGGGGTTAATTCAATAAGAGGTGACCTTAAAATGTTATAATGCGATAACGGAAGAAAGGTGAAGTAGAGTCCTACGTAGTAGACACTACAACAAAGCGAAGTCAGCGAACATAATGAAATTAAAATACGTCAAATGTCGGGTCGCGGAGAATTACTTTACCAACTCCACACTGCAACACGAAATAGTATACATATAAAAGAAGGGGAAAGTTATCTCCCCTTGATGAGAAATAAAGATAAAAATTAATCGCAGAAAATCTAATTTGTCAGATTTTGATTTTTCAGCAGAATTGGATGAAATATATTTTTTTTAAAGAAATTTTTGAACAATCGATATTTAAGCCCTGTCATTCTGTTGAAAATTTAAAGAAAAATTAATGTTTTCCCATAGAGTTCAATGTAAATTATAAGGGTCCATAGCTCATAAAGTAAATTGTTATACCCTTAGATATTTTCCGCTTCATAGTCTATACAAGAAACAGCCGGTCCAAACGAACTGTTAAAATCGACTGTTGGACCGGTCACGTGACGAACTGTTGACCGGCAAGATATTTTAGTGTTGTTATGACAACCAGCTTCTTGTTTATTTCGGCTATTTTATTCATTTCCTCAGTTAAAGACGCCGAATAATGTAAATTTAATCATTTTCGTTAATTAGTTGTATTTGAAAAAAAAAGAATGTTCCCCATGCGGGCCCCTTGAAAGGATCAAATATAAGAGTTATCTTCCCTAATCACCTGTTTACATCGCGCATCGTTTCAAAATGTCAGCGAGTTGCTCCTGTGAGAGTGACGGAGGAAGATATAACAAAAATATTGGAGGACAGAAATGGTAAAAACATTAAGAATGCAATACGAACTTCACAGAATATTCTAGTAGAATATTTATGCTCAATTAATCTCAATCTGTGGTTGATCGCTGATTATACAGCCGAGAAATTGACAGAAGTTGTAGAACGGAGTCTCAATAATATTTTTCAGATCGAAAAAGGTATAACAAAACAGTTGTTGACAGGGGTCTCGGTCAACAGCTAATTTGTTGGACCCTTGGATGAACTGTTGACCTCGGCCTACGGCATCGGTCAACAGTTCATCCTCAGGTCCAACAAATTAGCTGTTGACCTCAACCCCAGTCAACAACTGTATACTATTTTTTCTATATCCAAATTGATAAAAAATTTAGAATTATTTCTTATATTAAAACTATGCAGTTATTTTAGATCTGAGCATTGCATAAAATGGGTGACCCAATTACTGCCCATTACCCATTGAATACCTGTGGCAGACCTGCAGCAACCTTTTATCATATTGCAAATTTGGTTTGATAATTAGTAAAACGAACAAAATCAGGAAAAGATGAAGTGTCATGGTTCAGTCACAAACCCTTTCCACTGAGCACTTCGTTGTAGAAGGGTTTGTGCTGAGGAAAGCTTTTGAAACATGGAAATGGTTTTGAGTCGGGTTATGAATATATTTCATCCTTGTGCATATTTTAATAGAATAAATGTCATAATTTGTGTTTGATATAGGTGTATAATTATGCTACACACAGAAAGTGCTATATATATATATATAGAATTGCTATTCAGTTATTGACTTGTCGGTTTGAACAATATCATAATATATAGATCCATTCATAGCATGTGTGATGACAGAGGAAACTTGACCTAAATCAAGATACCATGGATAATATAACTACGAAGTGATTTCTTAACAACCATATTCTTTAGAGGTACAAATAGTCTAACAGGCATTAAACAATCAATAAAGAAGTTTTACCGTAAATAGCTTAATAATAATTCTACCTCCAAGAACATTATGTCATCACATAAGCGTACAAAGCCTCAAATAATTACTCATTTACTTGCAAAAAGTACTATTTCGACAGTCTAGTTAATGAGTTGGGTTTAAATTTGACACCTGAAAATCCCACTTACACCCCAACAAACGTTTCTGCCTCTGCAATAAACGATAACCACAAATCAGCTCTTGCTTCCTTTGGCTTCGACACTAACAATTTAGATTTAGATTTACCATACTTAGTCTGCATACCTACAATGCATAAGAATCCGTACAAACAACGTTTTATCGCTGGTTCCTCAAAATGTTCTACCAAATCTGTATCGATCTTACTCACCAAAGCTTTATCCGAAATCAAATCTTGGCTTCAAAAATATTGTTCGACAGTATATTCTCGCAGTGGTATCAACCAGATGTGGATTTTGAAGAATTCGAAGGAACTTTTAGAACATCTGAAATCCACTCATTTAAGTAGAGTCCTTTCGATCAAAGCCTTTGATTTTTCGACACTTTACACTACAATTCCACGTTCTAAATTGAAAGAAAGACTCGCAAAAATTATTAGTAATGCGTTTACAAGTAAGAACGGTAATCGCAAATACAAATTTATTGTTGTTAACCATGACAAAACCTACTTTGTAAAAGAAAAGTCCGATTCTGACGATAAATACACCATGTACACTGAAACAGATATTATTCAGATGTTAAATTTTCTGATCGACAACATTTTTGTGGTGTTTGGAGGAAAGGTCTTCCAGCAAATTGTCGGAATTCCAATGGGGACCAATTGTGCCCCACTCCTTGCTGACATTTTCCTTTACTCGTACGAAGCTGAATTCATTCAATCTTTGGTCTCTGAAGGGAAAAGATACTTAGCTTCTGACTTCAACTTCGCTTACAGATATACAGACGATGTGTTGTCCATCAATAATCCAAAATTCGAGGATTACCTGAGCAGTATCTATCCTTCAGAGCTTGAAGTCAAAGAAACTACAGAGACAAATAATTCAGCATCCTATTTGGACATAACGTTGTCCTACGACACTGATGGTCACTTGAACACCTCACTCTATGACAAACGTGACGACTTCAATTTCAGCATTACAAACTTTCCTTTACTGAGTAGCAACATCCCTTCATCGCCTGCTTATGACGTGTTCATATCTCAGTTGATACGCTATGCCAGAGCAAGTACCAAATATACGGATTTTGTTCTGAGAGCAAGGCTTCTCAGTCAGGGATATGTTTAACTAACATCGTCACTGAGGAAGTTCTACGGTCGATATGGTGAACTCGTCATACACTTGATGTGACAGTTCTACCGAATTGAAGCGGCGGGTGTTGCATGCAAGCAGGAGATGCTTACTCTTCCTAGGCACCTGGTCTCACTCCCATATCGGGGGTTCGCTTCTTTTCATGTGGTGGAGGTTTTTGGTTCCTGTTTTATCCTGATTTTGTATGCCCTCGGTTTCTGATTTCTGAATTATCGATTTTGTGCTGTATACAGGGATATGGTCATTATCCATAATTGTCAATTTTAAGCACTACCATTTGAACATCTGTATATTACTCACATAAAATATCTCTCACATTTTTGTTTTATAGACGTTTTTACTCTCTGGTACACACGATTTCGGTAAACTTCGGAAATTGTTATTTGCATATACAGTATGTAGAAATATGTCACGTTTATCAAGGTTTAAGTGAACACGCTACCACGATCAGCCAATCGCTTGAATGAACTTCACATCGTGGGATGATTTTTTGTTCGTTTTTTAATATTTAATTTAGACTGTGAATATCATATATACACATATCAAAAATTCTGTGGATATATATGCACATCAATCTTATATATATACATCTCATAGATCAAAATAAACGAGAACTATACATGCACACTGTAGATCCCTTTAGATAATTTTCCCTCAGACTTGTCAGAGTTTTAATTTCACGGTCTTCCTCTAAGCTAGGTCTTTATAACTTTCCAATACTAAGCCAATACTATTTGTTCATTACGTTTCTCATTTCAGATTTTGATAACAACGATTGTCGATTCATAATCGTCCCGCGTGTTATCCGTCAGCCATGTTGTTTTGTTTTGATACAGTACTAACCTTATGAAAATAAGTGCTTACACGTGTTCGCAATCGGTCTTTTACGGAGAAAAGTAGGTTATATTAGGGTACCCATTTTATAAGCAATAATTGATCATAGCTCGGTAGTGAGGGCATATATGACTATTGTAACCAGCCAGTTTCTAATTTCTAAGCATGATAGACTCGTTTGCGTTAAAATTTTGACAAAAATTATTGATTCATGATTTGATCTTGACGAGACCATTTGTATCTTTAACGATATATCTAAAATATGATGGGAGTACACAGTGTTACTGTCAATCATTAAAATTAAAGGAGAGATTCCATTCTCGTCTTCACCGGAACGTCATAGGTTCCTTCCACTACTTTTAACTCCCTATATGGCCTTGCCTTCACCCCATAGGTCAGCGCCAACTAAATCATTTTCCGTAGGTCGTAATGTTAACAAAATGCCGTATAGCGTCTTTGCCAACATTGCTGACCATACATGGTATATACCGATTTGTTCATTAATTCAAGCTTTATACGAAACAAAATAAAATAAATATAGCATGACCTGCTCTTTTTGCGCTATTTACGTCACAATTTACCCCGCAGACAATTTTCAAATTTTCCCGCCCCGTCCCCTTTTGCGGATCGGGAGCTAGTGAAAAAATCCCAGCATCGACATTTTAATTGCACTTATTTTTTATTTATATATATCCTATTCAAACAATCAACCAAAAGAAAATATAACTGCTAGCCAATCACATCTTCTGTTACATTTCAAATAACAGGCCCCCTCACCCTACAGGTTTTCCTCCAATCTGAACAGGCCTTTTAGTTTACCCTGACCTATAGACATGTATAAACCCCCATCCGAATATCACAATTTTAATGCATTTTAAAGACATCAATTTCAATAAAATTTATCTGAAGTTCCAGCTTTCTACTGTACATGATGAGGGAGTTATTTGAGATATATGCATGTATGTCAGCAGTGAAAAAAGGCGACAAAATTCGCATTTTTATGTTTCTAGTTTTCCTCTTTTATTCCGTTCTCAGAGGAAATAGTCTTATGTTATTTACATGTATCGACTTATTTTACACTTTTTATTCAAAGAAGAACATATGTTTTGCAAATATGATATAATTGCAAGGTTTTTATAGCATTTATGAGAAATTTATTACCCCCACCTCCCACCGTAGGACGCATTTTCTTGTGAGTATGTAAACTCAATTATGACAACATCGCATAATGCGATTCTAATCGTTAATAAAGAAATAAAACGTCAATTTATGTAGAAAATCGAAAAATAAAATCATCCATTTTATGCGTAGCTATATCATACATATCATGTTTTTTTTTTTTTTTTTACAAATTCCAGGGGGGGGGGGAGATTTCTGACTCCCAGCTCGCTCTAGATCCGCTCTTTGTAAAATGTTTCAATATGCATAGAATCAGCTGCCAGACAAAACTCGCAAGATTTCGATGGAATAATGTACTGATTGGTACCATGGAATACTTTTGAAAAAAAGAAGATATAATAGTATCATAATCCCGTAGTTTTGAATATTTGTTGGAAAACAAGTACAGGGGAATCCTTAACCGAATCTCCTAAAATCCGCTTCCTATGTACTCTAATTACACTGTAGTTTGAAAAATTTAACAACAAATACTATTTTTTTTCTTACCGTTGTTTTCTTTGAAATCTACATTTGAAATGCGTGAAATTCTTAACGGTTTACTGACCATGAGTAGTTTTATCATACTCGGAATAACGACTTATAATTACTCAATCAACGGTGATGATTGTTTGATGGCATAACAATTGCCGTGCAACAAGTGGGTTATTCAAGTTTTGCCTGTAATACCAAGGGGGTATTTTCATGTGTCAATAGATAATTTGTTTTAGTGTTCAAGTAGATATTCATGCATTAAAGAACGGTTATAAAGTTTTATATGAAATCAAATATTGATGTTGTTCGACAGTATATTCTCGTAGCGGTATTAACCAGAGTTTGATTTTAGAAAATTCGAAGGAACTTTCAGAATATCTAAAATCCACTCATTTCAGTAGAGTCCATTCGATCAAAGCGTTTGATTTATCGACACTTTACACTACAATAAACATTAAAGAAGTACCTATCAGTTATTCAGTCTCAACGTAGAGAAGGCAGCGCAAAATCATTATAATTACAATCCCACATTCTACAAGCAAAAATTATTAGTAATGCGTTTACAAGCAAGAACGGCAATCGCAAATACAAATTTATTGTTGTTCATTATGACGAAACTTACTATGTAAAAGAAAAGTCCGATTCTGAAAATACGTACACTGAAACAGATATTATTCAGACGTTAAACTTTCTGATCGACAACATTTTTATGGTTTCTTCCTTTACTCTTACGACGCTGAATTCATTCAATCTTTGGTCTCTGAAGGGAAAAGATACTTAGCTTCTGACTTCAACTTCACTTACAGATACATAGACGATGTGTTGTCCATCAATAATCCAAAATTCGCGGATTACCTGAGCAGTATCTATCCTTCGGAGCTTGAAGTAAAAGAAACTACAGAGACAAATAATTCAGTATCTTATTTGGACATAATGGTGTCCTACGACACACACTGATGGTCATATGAACACCTCACTCTATGACAAACGTGACGACTTCAATTTCAGCATAAAAAACTTTCCTTTTCTGAGTAGCAACATCCCTTCATCGCCTGCTTATGGCGTGTTATATCTCAGTTGATACGCTATGCCAGGCAAGTATCAAATATACTGATTTTGTTCTGAGAGCTATGCGTCTTTCAAACTATAATGTCGGTGGATGATATTCTGTCATAGATTATTTGAACCATCCATCCAAAGATTGTACTCTATGTCTTCCGAAACGGAAACGGAAGTAACCGGATATGACAGTTCTACCGAATTGAAGCGGCGGGTGTTGCATGCAAGCAGGAGATGCTTACCCTTCCTGGGCACCTGGTCTCACTCCCATATCGGGAGTTCGCTTCTTTTCATATGGTAGAGGTTTTTTTTGTTTGCTTTGGTTCCTGTTTTATCCTGATTTTGTATGCCTTCGGTTTTTGATTTTCTGGATTATCGATTTTGTGTAGTATACAGGGATATGGTCATTATCCATATTTGTGATTTGAAGCATTTAGGATTTCGTTGTAAATAATTCTATCTTCCAAACGCAGAGTGAAAAAGTCAGCTGTTCTCGGGTATTCAAACTATTGGATTAGTCCAACTGAGAAAAGGGATAGATAGGATATGAGCTAAAACCTTAGTCTGAATCAACAAATCGTTTGTTTATATCAATCTATGTACAGAAAGCATTCTAATGAGTTAGACATCGTATATTTTTGCCACAAACTCGCAAAGGTATTTTTGTCCTCCGAGGAGACGTTAAATCGGTTCGTCTGTCCATCTGTCACAAACAACTTTAACCTTGTCCATAACTTTTGAATGGTAAATGATAGAGCTTTGATATTTAACACGTGTATTTCTTATGACAAGACCTTTCCGTGGATACCAATATGTTTTCAAAACTTTTAACTTTTTTGAATTGTAAGTGATAAGGATTTCATATGTTACATGTATTCATTGTGCCAAGACTGTTCCGTTCTTAACAGCATTCTGACCTGGTGACCTCATCCTTGGAGGTCGTCCCACATATAAAAACTTCAACCTCGACAATAACTTTGGAATTGTTAATCAAATGATAGGACTTTCATATTTCTTATGTGCATTCCTTTTCACAAGCCTTTTCCCTTGTTAACAAAAGTTTGGACCTTTTGGCCTTTTCTTGGAGTTGAATATTTGATATTTAGAATTTTGATAATACATGAGATAAACTGTGAAAACTTAAGAATAGGGGAGGGTGTCTGTAAGCATTCTTTAACGATAAACAACCTAAAGCGGGGGACCACAATTCCTTGAAATAATTTATAATAAACATTAGTTGAGGTGAAGAAGGGGGTCTGGTTGCAGCATCTACAGCAAAACACTGATAATTAAATACCAAAATGCGAAAACTGAGTAGAAAAGCGTTTTACGAATAACAAAATACACAAGGAAGACAAAACAAGAAAGAAACGAAATGAAAATTATATTGTAGATTGTGCCACCAATATTGATTAACAAGTAAGCCACAATAAAGGTTTAGATAGACACATCTTTATAAGTAAATGTTTTCGTATCAAGGACCATAATTGATTTAGTGAAAGAATAATATAAAAAAGCATATACATGTATCTAAGGCTTAAACCCAACCTACAGCCTGTACGCTTTATATGCCATACATTAATACATCAGAAAAATGTATGATTGCTTAAATATCAAATGTAATGTAGGATAGAGTCAATATTGATGATTTGTTGCTATATCATCTCGCAAACTACGAGAGACATATTGTTTGTTGACAAAATAACCCTTAGACAAGGGATCCAACTAACAATGTCACATATTATCTAACAAATCTTAAACAACTACATGTTGTATATAGTGTACAGATGTATCAAACATTACCTTCTTCTCTAACAAGGTTTTGAGCAAACGAATTTTCGTCAGCATCATCGATTTTGATGAGGTTGCTATTTAAACGTGAACACTGATTCTGAAAATAAAGCAAAATTCAAGGAAATGTTTTAGTGTAAACAGGTTCTTCATCGGTACTCTAACTGATGGTAGAAATCATCGTCAACAAAGATTCATTAATAACATGAATTTGAATGGCGTTTGAAAAGCACTTTGGCAGGAAGCATCACTGATGAGAACTTAATTAATATTCGAAACACGTGTCTGGTGCATGGACATTGGTTGGAAATTTTCTTCAAGAAGGCATAAATTTGGAACACTTCAGTATTATTAAAATAAAACTAGAGGGCGCTACGGTCTGATATTCATTTCAGCATTTCATTAAGTACCACTGATGAGGATTCACAAGCCGAAACACGTGTCTGGTGCATTTGAATTGGTTTGAAAATTTCTTCAAGAAGGTGAATAGTTATAGGAAACAGCTGTGGAATTACAGATATGACGCCCCTTTACCTACTACAGAAAGACATGAAAAATGAATGAATAAATTTGATAAACATGTATCCTATAAGGTGAACCTATTGGGCAAGCAAATAGAAGATGCCTTTGCTTTCAATGCACATGATACAATGTACCAGCCTTACAAGCTCATTAATGATTGAAAATACATTAAGGTAAAAGATGAATATGTGCAAGGGAAGAGCAAGAATCCCCTTAATTCATCTTTCACCTTGCTAACAACACAAGTAACTTGAAACAAATATGTCGGCTATGGTAGATAAAAATTCAAGATGAAATTTCCACTCCAGAATCTCTTTTATCATTCTTGATAACAATATTGTGATAGATATGTATTTAGGTATATTTACTATTTTTTTATAAAGTAAATAACCAATTAAACAAACGTATTATTAACATTCACTGAAACATTCCACTCTCCCCTCTCCATCCTCTTCCTCCTCCCCCCCCCCCCGTCCTGACTCCCTCCTTGCACCCCTTTCCTCCCTCCCCTTCCTCCCTCCTTTCCAAGCAATTCTTATTTTCAATCAAAAGTTCTGGTGCTAAAGGGAAATATGATAATACACGTACTAAAGTATCATCGTTTCTTAAAATGAAAGACCTTAAAACTTTTTAAATACAGTAGTGGATATGCCTTTTATAAGTGATCATTTATGATTTACTTAACTGTTGCTTTTGACACACTTTCGGGGCGTGGGCTAGGTTCTTTGTTAGTCATGTAAGGGGATCTTGGAGGTCTCTCAAGACAAAAGTTTAAAATTAAGAAGTGTAAATTGGTCCATTTCTTAAATTATTTTGGGTTATTTTCCTAATTTTATTTTTAAATAAGAAAAGTCCTGTTTAAATGAAAAATTATAGCGAGCGAAGCGAGACGAAACTTTTTGAAAATGTTTGAGGATTGCGGCGAGCGAAGCGAGTCGGACATTTTTTTAAGGAACATATCTAAAGCGGATTTTGTGATAATTCAAACTCAGATTATATATTTTACCTCATAAGAGCAAGATAATATATATGTTAAGTCATTTCCTGATTTTTTTAGTTACTGTTACCCTTCCCACTATGTTTCTCTCTCCCCTCCCCTCCCCCTTCCCCTACCTCCCTCCTCCCGCCCCCTGCCTCCCCATACCTTTCACCCTGTCCATCCCCTCATGAATGATAGCTATTGCATGTCTTCAGTTCACTGAATAGGGTATCAAACCTTGTATCATTTACGAGGAAACTTTCAATTTCAAGTCATTATTTCCAACACAAATGTCAAATAACAATCCAGATAAATAGTTTGCATTCCCTGTGTCCACTTTACATAATATAATTGTGTAAATGTAAATGTAAGATGATAGGTACCTGAGCATCGTCGAAATTCACCCTGTCCTGTTTTGCGTAATAGCAGCTACATCTGAAGTATCTCCATGGTGATATACAACGTTCTAAAGAAAAGAAAGCTTCTTATGATTTTAAAAATGAAATATATCCTAAGGAAAAAATTTTGCTCTTCTTTCACTAAGGGTATTGTAGTCTTAATGAATACAACAACTGATTTGCATACAGGCGCTTTTTGTATCATTGTACAAATAGGGTCGTTCAGTTTTGTGGGATGGTCATATCGTCGCCAAATCCGGGTACTCCGATTTCCTTCTGCTCGAAGAACCCCCATGTTACATGTAATCTCTGAGTCAAACTAAAACATTAGAGTTATTTTGAAATGGTGCCCAAGAAGGCTTCGAGTTTGAACGAATTTTATTCTTTTCTTCCCTTATACTCTTTTGCATTGTGAATAACTTTCCCTGTGATTGAGTGTTTCAAATGTTTTATTACTTTCTATCCAGCTCTCTTGTCCGAAAGAAGCTATGTATTGTACTTTTATCAATTTGACAGAATACACTAGTATTACGTAGCTATTTCTAATTTTATCATTTTTTCCTAAGATATCATTGAATTAAAGAAGGTCCTTGGCCATATATTTTATTTAAGTATACTACTGTAATTGTCCCTACATGAAATTTGGCGTAGCGCGCTATTTACAATAAAGATACACACAATTCAGATATTAAACTAAAGGATGCCACGGAAATCAATTAGACTGTGTCTGAAAACCACTTTTGCTTTAAGTACCACGGCTAAGATTTAACTATCTGAAACACGTGTCTTGCGCATTTATACTGGTTTTAAATTTTGTCCAAGAAAGTTATGAGTTGGAACACTTCATATTTTTAATTATCAAATTTGATATATCATATTCTTTATATATTGTTTTAAACGTCATTTGCTAGGGGTCCGTCGATGCTCAATTTGGTGCTCTATTGTGAGTGTTGTTGAGATTATCGTCAGGATCTTCTTGAACTGATTTGTGTCACACTTATGCCCTTTGCCGTGTGGAGCTCGTAAAAAGTTCCCCGCGAGGGGTTTGACAGTAAGTGTTTTGAATATTTTTTACCTGACATGGTCGCCATAGCACTTTCTTAATAGAAATAACCTCAGACATTGCTGTGCATGCATTTAATATATTGTTTTCATTTTCGTGCATGAACATCGACGGCGGGTTCGGCTAGCCAACAGGGGATGCTTACTCCTCCCGGGCACCTGGTCCCACCTCTAGCTTGCTAGGGGTCCGTCGATGCTCAATTTTGTGCTCTATTGTGAGTGCTGTTGAGATTATCGTCAGGATCTTCTTTAACTCATTTGATCTACATTTTTGCATCTTTTTTTCAATATTAAGCTTTAATGTTATATTAACTTTACAATGATTCTTTTATTGTCTTGTTGAAGATCTCCTCCCTTCTTTTTATCTTTTACTTTGATTCGAAATACCACTGTCGAGGATTCCATTTCCGAAGCGCCGATGTATGGGACAACACAATCAATGATAAACGCCTTCGAATTCAATAGCATCAGTTTAGAACTGATAAATTTTCAGCATGAACCAGACATGCAAATTTCGGGTATTTAACCCTCGTCAGTGATCCACAATCCAAACGGTGTAATATGGCCAGATAATTATTATGCCCAAAATGTACCGAAAGACGTAGCAGGATAGCTGGGATATGATGCTACAGGACCAACATTTTAGAAATTTAAGAAATATTGATAAACACTTATTTCTCGTTGCAGTATGGAGCAGTTGAAATCGTTTCCCGTGCCGTGATATTTGTCAAGTCTATTGATTACTTCTTTCCAGCTCTGTCACCTGAAAGAAGCTTTGTTTTTGGCCTTTTATCAATGTGACATCATATATATTTATATTGCTATTTCGGAAACAAGCCATTTCACCGATAAATATCATCGAAATTGAAGGGCGTTAACATCTTAGCACCATCACTCCGATGCTATTTTGAACATAGATTTTATTTGGATATGCAACTAAATCGACCCTACCAAAAATTTCATGCAGCACAATCTCTGATCTGTAATTTAAATTCTAGAAATAACACCAGAGGGCGCTAGTGAAATTAATTTGGGCTGCTATGAAAAGCACTTTGGCTGAAAGCAACACTGATGAGAATTAAATATTCGAAACACGTGTCTGGATGAATTGAAATTGGTTTGGAATTTTCTTCAAGAAGGTATAGAGTTGGAACCCTTCGGCATTATTGAAGAAACGATCAACCGAAGTTGAACGAACATAGCTACATGTGCTCTCGGGGACTTATGTTCTACCATCAGTGATATTAAGAAAGTGGTACAAATGTCAAACGTCTTCTAATTCAAAAACATCATTTAAGAACAGAAACATTTACAGCAAAATAGTTTGTCCAAATGCCCGCTCTCTGGTGTCAGAAATTGCAAAATCGCTATCCTTTTTATTAGCTCGACTGTCCCTGGGGTGGAGATTTTTTTTTTTTTTTTTTTTTTTTTGATTATTTCAAATGAGAAGGCAAAAGTTGAGATGATAATGTAAATACTTTGCTTTTAATAGCCAATATTGAGCAAAACATAACTACATGTTCCAAACTTATATGCTTTGATCATACTTTCATCAAATGACATTGACAACTTTTTCTGCGTGGATGATTTTGCTTTTAAAAGCCAATATGGAGCAAAGTATAATTGCTACATGTACCAAATATACATGTTTGATGTATCTTTATCTTGATGAATATGAAAGACGTTGGGCAAAGAAAGAGGATGTACAGCTCGACAACCTTTCCGAATGGATAAACTCCATCACAGGGTTACTTTTATCTAGAATTAACCGATTAAAATCAACTGTGAACACCAGATTCGAGTCTATATTTAAAGACCCTGATGCTATCACAGAGCTTACCTACCTCCAAGAACATTATATCATCACACCAGTGGACAAAGCCTCAAATAAGTACACATTTACTTGCAAAAAGTACTATTTCGACAGTCTAGTTAAAGAGTTGGGTCTAGATTCGACACCTGGAAATCCCACTTACAACCCAACAAAACTTTCGGCCTCTGAAATAATAGATAACAACAAATCAGCTCTTTCTTCCTTTGGCTTCCACACTAACAATTTAGATTTAGATTACCATACTTATACTGCATACCTAAAATGCATAAGAATCCGTACAAACAACGTTTCATCGCTGGTTCCTCAAGATGTTCTACCAAATCTGTATCGATCTTACTCACCAAAGTTTTATCTGAAATCAAATCTGGGCTTCAAAAATATTGTTCGACAGTATATTCTCGCAGTGGTATCAACCAGATGTGGATTTTAAAGAATTCGAAGGAACTTTTAGAACATCTGAAATCCACTCATTTTAGTAAAGTCCATTCGATCAAAGCCTTTGATTTTTCGACACTTTACACTACAATACCACATTCTAAATTGAAAGAAAGACTCGCAAAAATTATAAGTAATGCGTTTACAAGTAAGAACGGTAATCGCAAATACAAATTTATTGTTGTAAACTATGACAAAACTTACTTTGTAAAAGCAAAATCCGATTCTGAAAATAAGTACACTGAAACAGATATTATTCAGATGTTAAACTTTTTGATCGACAACATTTTTGTGGTGTTTGGAGGAAAGGTTTCCAGAAAATTGTCGGAATTCCAATGGGGACCCATTATGCCCCACTCCTTGCCGACATTTTCCTTTACTCGTACGAAGCTGAATTCATTCAATATTTGGTATCTGAAGGGAAAAGATACTAAGCTTCTGACTTCAACTTCACTTACAGATGCATAGACGATGTGTTGTCCATCAATAATCCAAAATTCGCGGATTATCTGAGCAGTATCTATCCTTCAGAGCTTGACATCAAAGAAACTACAGAGACAAATAATTCACCATCCTATTTGGACATAATGTTGTCCTACGACACTGATGGTCACATGAACACCTCACTCTATGACAAATGTGACGAATTCAATTTCAGCATTACAAACTTTCCCTTTCTGAGTAGCAACATCCCTTCATCGCCAGCTTATGGTGTGTTCATATCTCAGTTGATACGCTATGCCAGAGTAAGTACCAAATATACGGATTTTGTTCTGAGAGCTAGGCGTCTTTCAGATAAGCTTCTCAGTCAGGGATATGTTTGTGACCGACTAACATCGTCACCGAGGAAGTTCTACGGTCGATATGGGGAACTCGTCTGAGAGCTAGGCGTCTTTCAAACTATAATGTCGGTGGATGATATTCTGTCATAGATTATTTGAACCATCCATCCAAAGATTGTACTCTATGTCTTCCGAAACGGAAACGGAAGTAACCGGATATGACATTTCTACCGAATTGAAGCGGCGGGTGTTGCATGCAAGGAGGAGATGCTTACTCTTCCTGGGCACCTGGTCTCACTCCCATATCGGGAGTTTGCATCTTTTCATATGGTGGAGGTTTTTGTTTGTTTGCTTTGGTTCCTGTTTTATCCTGATTTTGTATGCCTTCGATTTCTGATTTTCTGAGTTATAGATTTTGTGCTGTATACAGGGATATGGTCATTATCCATATTTGTCAATTTGATCAAACTTTCATAAAATGACCCTGACCTACTTGTTCCGCTTGAGTGATTTTTGCCTTTAAAAGCTAATATTGAGTAAAGTATAAGTACTACTGGTTCCAAACTTACATGTTAGATGTTTTTTATCAAACTTTCATAGAATGATCTTGACTTTTTTTTCATGCTTGAGTGATTTTGCCTTTAAAAGCCAATATTGAGCAAATTATTAGTGCTACATCTTCCAAACGTACAAATTGGATATATCTTTAATCAAACTTTCAGAACATTACCTTGAACTACCTTCTCCGTTTGAATGATTTTGCTTTTAATAGGCTTAGCCAATATTGAGCAGAGTATAAGTACTACATGTTCCAAACTTACATGTTGGATGTATCTTTGATCAAACTTTCATAGAATGACCTTGGTCTACTTTTTTTCTCTTCAGTGATTTTGCTTATAGAAGTCAAATTTGAGCAAAGTATAGGTGCTAAATGCATTGGGTGTTTTGGGGCTTGCTGTGGGTGCTGCGACCGAGTGTTGTTGGAGATCCCCTCCTTTCATGAATATACAATTGTGTATATGTAAATTATGTAAGAAAGTGAGCTTAAGAAGTTGGCTGTAATAAATGACATAATTCTATGCAGTCGAGCATTAGGTGACTGGCAACTATATTTCATTTTTATATTTTATAGTACTACTTTTAAAGATCTTACATGCATTTTAAATGGAAATACGATGGCTGTTCGAAAAATTCGTAGACAAATTTAATAAATTTTTCATCGTTATCGTTAAACATTTTGTTTACATACCAATTTATTCCTTAAAATTGTATATTCTTATTGTGCAAAATTTAAAGCGATTGGTCCATAGGCAAAGAAATTTGGTGTTTTTCTTTAGGTGTCTCTTCGGAGAGCGGCGCATAAATGGCTTCCTAAACGACGCTACGCAAAGTGCGGAGTAATTAGCAATTTTCCACTTGGTTCTGTCTTTCCATTTTAAATCATTTTGGGGGGAAAAGATGTTTATTCTATTTCGGTTCAAAAATAAACCATGCAGATTAGATTGGACAATTATCCGCTAGACTTTTTCCCTGGTCCTTTCTATCTTTTCACAGATGCATCAAGAATTTCATTTCACAACGTTTGGGTCGGTCTGTTTTGTTCTTTCATGTCATTCTCTATGAATTAATATTTTCATCACTTTTTCATCTTCGTTGCAAATTGTATGCACACTGATGTATGTGCGCTGGAAACATTTTTCTTGTATTGCATAGCCATGTGTACCATCTACAAATTGTATAAGATAAGATTTGTATTAGCTTGATTAAAAGTTCAATTATTAGACGTCGTTCAAAAATTGTGGGGAAACGTCAAATTAACCACTCTTACGTCTTGATGGCGCTTCTGGAAATAGTGATATCTAAATACCAATGTATCGTAACAAGATCAAAATATAGTTTCAAATACTGTAAAACAATAAAATATATACATTGACTTTCTACTGCGTCCGAAGTTAGAAATAATAAAGGCATCATCTGCGTGTACACAATTTTGGAAATCTCAATTTTCGTATTATGTCGCTAAACGTCTCGACACATAATTAAAGACAATGATTTTTAAAATGACCGAATTTTCAATTACCTTGGTATTGTACGGATTGATTCTGTAATGTTTATATTGATTTCAATAAACCCCATGAATATTTGGCAAGAACATTGTACATTTACTGTCACGCTTTTCGAACAACCCTCGTACATATTAGATCAAGATTCCTATAAAGAATTCATTATATTTAATCTTAAAATTTGTAGTTTTCGTACCATTTTGTACAAAATATATCCATCCCATGTCGCCCCCTGCGATAATCGTCTCGTTCAAAACAGATGAAATCAATTGACATTTACTGTCATCACTATGGTAACCGTATGAATAACATGGCTCGTTGTCTACACACATTTTTGCACATTCTATTTGTGATCGAATGCGATACAATTCCATGTAAATAAGTTGAGTTGCGATTGCATTTGTACCACTGAGTCTTGTGAAAGTACATACATGTATGACAGTATTTAAATAATGAAGCAACACATAGTGTCATGTAAACATGCCTCATGTTGACTATTCGACGACTTTTCTTCCGTTCTTTATTCCATCACTGCTGACACTGAGTTTCTCGGGGTCTTCATTACAAATAAAATTGACTTAATCATGAGGAAATGCATAAAGCTTTGATATTCAAAATTGTTGTATGTTTTGTCTACCAATTCTCCAAGGTCCAATATTTCAATATTGAAAGCTGCTCAAATCATACGTGAAACAAAAACAAACGCAAAATTATCTTCTGTTGACAAATGAGAAATTTTAATTTGTACATCGATTGAAATCAAGAATCGAATTGTACAATTTATGTACGTGTCTGCGCAGGTGAAATGTTATCAGTTTAATTCCTCCTTTCTGTGAACGGAAGATTATGCAGTAACGAGGAGCGACGCACGAACGCATCGATGCCGATAAATACACGAGGCAGTGATAGCGCGAGAACCAACGAGAGTCAACACCCCGCAGACAGTGGTAACGCGAGGGATGTGAACCAACACCCCCCGCAGAACGTTACCCCGCCTGTACGTACATCTGCACGCTTGTTCGTTATTGTGCGTGAACAACGGACACTTCGTCACGCGGTCATACCCGACAGACGACACCGGTAGTTACCAAAGTACAGATGGACTCCGATACCTTACGACCTGACATTCCCATTCGACCTACGTACATAGGGATGCGCGGAGAGTGATAAACGACTCCGTATCCTTTCATGCTGTCAATTAATCTGTTCTCAAATGATGCTATTCCATTTGAAGACGTTTATAATATATACAAATTGGTGAGTGTCACTGCTGGTGGACCAGGAGTCCCCGAGGGCACATGTAGCCATGTTTGATCAATTTCGATTGATCGTTTCTTCAACGCATTCTAAAATTTGTGTTATCAAAATTTCTTGAAATTTCTAAAAAGTGGGTCCTGCAGCATCATATCCCAACCATCAGACTACGTCTTTCGGTACGCTTTTCGACATAGTAACTTTCATACTTTTTGGCTTATTACTTGTTTAGATTTGAGGATCACTGACGAGGGTTAAGTACCCGAAACGTGCATGTCTGGTCCATGCTGTCAATTCATCTGTTCATAAATGATGCTATTCCATTTGAAGATGTTTAACATGGAAAATGGGTAAGGGTCTTGTAAATAAGCTTTCTGACAATGCATTTTTAAATTCTGTCCAAGAATATGACATTGTATGTTTAGCTGGAAGCATCACTGATGAGAATTTAATATTCGAAACACGTGTCTGATGCAGAAAACAATTGGTTTGGAATTTTCTTCAAGAGAGTATAGAGTTGGAACACTTCCGTATTATCTGAATGTTGGATCAAATTAAATGATGTAGTAGAACTTCCAGATTATGAATGTCATTCATCCCCCGACGGTCGGGAAAAGGGGTTGGAATTGTAACTTTCTTCAAGTCATCAAATCACAGATGAAATCACATTTAGGTTTAAAAGTTTCTATTGATAAAAACATCTTAGATTCAATATTATGTCCCAAAATTTCATCAGCAAGACTCGGAAATCCATTTTTCATATTGTTTTGTTATCTTCCACCAGAAAACAGCATTTTCTTATCGTAAACAAGACGTAGACTTATGTCAAATCCTGGAAGAAATTACAAGTTTCTACAATAAAATTGGTTCAGTGTATATAACTGGTGACATGAATGAGAGATATGGTAATAGAGACGATTTTATTATCATTTAATTTCCATTGTCATTTTCAAGAAACGAAGATTCTGAATGGCTGAGAAATTTTGTTGATACATCGATCAACACAATTTTTCACGGAAGTCTATTCGTAGCACTATTTTTAGAACTGGGGGTTCCCTCAAACACGAATGAACTCGTTGCTGAAAATACAATTTGTTGATGTTTGCTTCTCATTTTAAGGATACCATTTCTTTTCTACTTACTCAAAAATTAACAGTGCATGTATAATTTGCTCAAACTGGTCCATATTCCAAATATATAGAGAGACGAGCATTCGCTGCTTGAATCATGGCGGCTGCCATAACTTGTTTTGGCAGACGTATCACTGCCAAACTCTCCGACTTACGCAATATAGTGCGGTGATTGATTGTTTTTAGATCCAAGAAAACAGTATGTTTTCCATAATTCAACGATAAGAAATGGATCTTATATTTTTTCTGTTGATGCAGGTATCACTCGAAAAATTGGACAGAAAACTGCATCAATGCGCGTTTCTTAAGTCAATGAAGATTTTGATAGACAAAATTCAAATTTATATGCCCCATTAGTTCAGTATGAAACTGATGTATATATGTCGAGAGATAGCACGGATCATGTTGTCGACCATTGTGGGCGTAAACTTCTCGAAGAAAACTACAAGCATCACAATCTTTGGTACAATCTTAAAGTTGATTGGATGCCTCTGTTTGAGAATTGTCGTTTTTTCCGTTTTTGCTTTGTATTGGCGTATGCAGGCAGTTGATCATGGAATAAATTCAATGCAGCACGAAGTGCTGCACGATAAATTAATTCCATGACCAACTGCCTGCATACACTTTTGCAAAGCAAAAACTGAAAAACAACTCTTATATTTACGTATTTAAATAGGGTTAAATACCCGAAACGATGTGTGCTTGGTCCATGCTGTAAATTTATCTTGAACATTTGTACCACTTGGCGAGTGTCACTGCTGGTGGACAAGGAGTCCCCGAGGGCATATGTAGCCAAGTTCGATAAATTTAGGTAGATCGTTTCTTCAAAGGTATTCGAAAAGTTCTGTTAACAACATTTTCTTTAATTTCTGAATCATGTCTCCTGTAGCATCATACATGTATCCCAGCCATCTTGCTATGTTTTTCCTTTATTATTACCTTCAATGGTTCTTTGCCCTTTTATAGGCAACCTACATAGAAAATTTCCAAGAGAGAGATCCAAATGAACGCTAACATCAATAACACATCAACGCAGACATGCGAAAAGATGTAACAAATGATAAACCATAAATGGGGATACTAATGTCGGTTCCGAAAGGAAGATAATTATGCTATGTAATACGTGCACAAATACTCCCACCCCTCAGATGAACAGAGTGGGGTATCAAGAGAGAAAAAAAAATTTGGTTTATGTCGGCGTCACAATTAAAAGTAACATTATAGTAAAATACAGGGTGGTAGAATCTCATAATGTACACGCTACTGAAATTATTTTTGGTGACTCCGCTGAAAGCATCAATGATGAGAATTTAATATTCGAAACACGTGTCTGGTGCATGTAAATTGGTTTGGAATTTTCTTCAAGAAGGTAGAGTTGGAACCCTTCGACACTATTTATATAGACACTTATTTCACGTTGCAGTGTGGAGCAGTTAAAATCGTTCCCTTTGGCCTGATGTTTGTCAAGTGTATTAATTACTTCTTTCCAGCTCTGTCACCTGAAAGAAGCTTTGTTTGGCCTTTTATCAATATGACATCATATAAATATTTTTGCTATTTCGGAAACTAGCCATTTTATCGATAAATATCATCGAAATTAAAGGAGTTTAACATCTTAGCACCATCCCTCCAATGCTATTTTGAACATAGATTTTATTTGAATATGCAACTGAATCGACCCTACAGGAAATTTGGAGTCGCGCGCTCTCTGTAGTGTAAATGTAAGAATCTACATGTAACTTCAAAACAATTAAAGAGGGCGCTACTGAAATAAGTTTTAGTGGCTTCGCTGAAAGCATCAATGATGAGAATTTAATATTCGAAACACGTGTGTGGTGCATGTAAATTGGTTTAGAATTTTCTTCAAGAAAGTAGAGAGTTCGACATTTTATGCCATACGGAAACAGTCCATGGTGCCCTCTGCTCTGTTGGCATGTTTCTAGTGTCTGTTTTTCGTACTTCGTAAGACAGTCGTATGGCAGCCCTACTTCTTACAAATGTTGTCTAGAAATCGCAATGATAATGTGCAAGCTGAGATTTCAGTCAGCGACGAGCTTGCGAACAAAACATTTCGTACGGTAGCCGCACGAAACCTAGCGATTTTAATCGATAAGTCGATCACAGAAAGCCGTATCGCTGACGCACAATTGATGTGAAAGAGGCTTTAGGCTATATTGCGCCCACAATGTAAGGAGACGGACAAACATATCAACTAACAGACAGCGGACTGACAGACAGACAAAGGACGAACAGACAGACAGCGCCATGCCATGATTTTAAAAATGGCGTATTAAAATCAAAGTACATGAAAAATCAATTCTCAGTAAAGCTCTAAACTAAATGTTTGCCTTTAAATGGGACGACAATAGGTCCCCGGCAACTAGCCTTGAATCTTGCTACAATTTCAACAGATACACAAATGCTGAAAGAGAAGTTAGAATGAAATTTATGGATATTAAGCTGATGGGTTTTGAGTAAAGGGATGTCCTATAGTATAATGTAATTTATACAAAAACATTTTATGAGAAATATACATTTGATACAAGTATATAAATATGAAGTTTGACATCATAGCTATACATTTGCTTTTGTTTGACAAATGTTACCAAGCGGTTGGCGAGAAATTGCTTTTTGAAATCTTGTTTAGACAGTATAACTTACACATGTGCATCGTGCGTTTAATATGGATTCTATGTAAAAACCTTAAAAATCACACATGTCTGGCCACGACATGTTTCAGATTTTGGATATTTTTTGTGTATAAGGTAAATATGATGTCCTCAGAACGAATTGACCTTCCATTTTTTCTCCGACGTTCCGTTCCTATGGTAACCAAGGTTTTGTATAAAAACACCTTTAAACAAGGCATTTTTATGCATCCCGTTACCATGGAAACAAATGTTGAATGTTTATGAAATTTTCCGAAAAGATTATTTAAATCCTCTTAAGTTGAAACAATTTGATTTTTCGATGCTCCTACTTTCTGTGTGTCATGTAAATTTGCTTCGATTTCAAGAAAAATTGCTTATTCAAAATGAGCCATTTCGGCCAATTTAGGCATTATTTTATCTATATTTTACTTACTTTTGACAAGAGTAATAATGCAATTGCACAAGATTTGAAATACAGTTGACTATTTCCTGAAGAGTATTATCCTTGGACTTCATGGGAATCGAAGGAAATTTATCTAGAAGTGAGATTTTTCTGTTTACATGCCTTTGAAATAGGTTACCATGGCAACATTTGGTACGAAGGTGTAAATACCTGTCATAAGTAAAAAGCTAATTTCTACAGATGTATGCCTGCTATCGTTACAAAACTTGGTATGTAGATGTATTAAAGACCATTTGATGCTATCATGACCTTGAGAAAATGTCAAGGTCATTTGCTCAATTTTCAAGGTCATTGAAAACTATTTGCTATTTTCAGGCCAAATTTTGTGGTTTTTCATTAAAAAGAGACATGATTAACAGTAAACAGTATGGAATCTTGGCAAAACAATTAATTATCGGTAAAAGTATGATAATGTATTAATTGTTGGGATGAGTATCACATTTATCAAAGTCCAATGAAGACCCCAAAAAATGTCACATATTTTACGAGAAAACTTAAGAAAATCTCAATTTTATGCTCTTTAAAATGTATGTCATACATAGAAGTGAAATACAATTTAACAAAATTGTGATGAATTCTACTTCTTTTGATCGGTTGTTCAACTGTAAATATTTAAAATTAAAATATCTAATGAAATAAGTTAGAGAAATCAATTCAAATTAATTGGAAATCCTGATTTTTGCCTTAATTTTAGTCTAAAGTTAGAAATGACCTTGAGATTTGGACAGATGACATTGAATTGATTTGAAGGTCAATTGATAATGATAAGTATAATTTGTATACAGGTATGCTATTTCATAATCATAGGACTCAAACATGAGGAAAAACAACGTTTTTCGATATGCGGTATATGGTAATATGGATTCCTAGTTGCTATAGCAACGGATTTTGATTGGCATTCATGACAAAATGGTGAGTTTCACCATAAATTTTATTTTTTGATTTTTTCCAGCTATAGACATTTATTTTGGCAAGGTGAAGTTAAATACCCATAACATTCACCAAATAATGGTTTTCAACCTTCAAAATAATCAAAAACAGGCCAAAAATGACCCTAAAATTAGACCTTATTTTTGCTAAATTTTCACATAATTTGACTGAATATCAACAACTACCTGATAACCCCCTCCCCCGAAAAAGTTATTCTTGTTAGAGTTGAACTTACAAAGAAAAGTTTTTGTGTTTATAAAATAAAATTTGACCATGGTTTCCATGGCAACAGAATGCCACAATATGTCTTATCTCTCATATTTATGGGGGTGTCAAATAGATTGACCCCGTTACCATGGCAACCGTTGTTCAAATATAACAATATGGTTTGTTTTCATTGTTTTTACATTAAGTATGATAATTACAGAAAGTTTCATCAAAATCCATGACATGCCGTGGCCAGCTGGTTTAGGTTTTTACAGAGAATTCATATTAAATAATTTATCACAGCAAACTATTGAGATGTCAAGTGAATTTCGTTCATCAATGTTATAGCACTTCTCTTGCTTAGTTCATACCAAAATTAAATGTTCTTTAGATTTTCTTGTGAAAAAAAGGGTGCGAGCAAGCGAAAATATAATTATTTTACTTTTTTAAGTATTGCAGTTATTTAGGTGCGTGCGAGTGAAATAATTTTATTTTTAATATAGGATATCCCAGTTATACATTTCTGATGTTTTCCGTACCCAAAAGGAATCTGGTGACTAGGAAGATAGCAGATACGGAAAATATTCCTCCCTCCTTGATTTTAAGTGCCATGTATATGGGACAACAAATTTGCTCCCAATAAAATTTTTCAAACACAAAAAGTATCATTTTCTTCGAAATTTGGACAATCTGAGACTTAAGATTTGCAGAAATCAGAACCGTAAATCAGTATAATAAGTTCATATTTCTCAATAAACGAAAATGCGTCGAACCCCCATACCAACTTTGCGTAGAACCCCCGGACCAACAATGAATTTTCAATATAAATTGTTCTCTAACTCCTAAATTAAGAACGTAGAAATTGTCCAAAGTTGTTGAATATTACTTCAATGGATATTGTTGCCTGCCAGATGATTCATAGGTACTAAAACATCAATTTTAGCATGCGATTTGACAGGGTAGTACCTTTGTTGTCCATGAATGTTCTCGTCTTCTATAGCTTGTTCCTAGCATAACATAACATCAGAAGATAAAGTAGGTTTTTCCTCAACCCATGTGCATGACCTCATTTTTGATATTTGCAATATTAGATTTGAAAATTGTAAGAAATAATCAACCTCAGGGCGAATTTAAAATTTGTAGTTTTCGTACCATTTTGTACAAAATATATCCATCCCATGTCCCTCCCTGTGATAATCGTCTCGGTCAAAACGGATGACATCAATTGACATTTACTGTCATCACTATGGTAACCGTATGAATAACATGGCTCGCTGTCGACACACATTTTTGCACATTCTATTTGTGATCGAATGCGATACAATTCCATGTAAATAAGTTGAGTTGCGATTGCATTTGTACCACTGAGTCTTGTGAAAGTCATACATGTATGACAGTATTTAAATAATGAAGCAACACATAGTATCATGTAAACATGCCTCATGTTGACTATTCGACGACTTTTCTTTATTCCATCACTGCTGACACAGAGTTTCTCGGGGTCTTCATTACAAATAAAATTGATTTAATCATGAGGAAATGCATAAAGCTTTGATATTCAAAATTGATGTATGATTTGTCTACCAATTCTCCAAGGTCCAATATTTCAATATTGAAAGCTGCTCAAATCAAACGTGAAACAAAACAAACTCAAAATCTTACGTTGACAAAAGAGAAGTTTTAATCTGTCTATCGATTGAAATCAAGAATCGAATTGTACAATTTAAGTACGCGTCTGCGCAGGTGAAATGCTATCAGTTTAATACCTCGTGACGAGGAGCGACGCACGAACGTACGGATGTCGGTAAATACACAAGGCATTGATAGCGCGAGAAGCAACAAGAGTCAACCCCCCCCCCAGACAGTGGGAACGCAAGGGATGTGACCCAATGACCCCCGCAGTACGTAACCCCGCCTGTACGTACATGCATCTGCACGCTCGTCCGGTATTGTGCGTGAACAGCGGACACTTTGTCACGCGGTCGTACCCGACAATACAACGCCGACAGTTACCCAAGTTCAGATGGACACCGATACCTTAATTGCGACCTGACACCCCCAACTGACCTACGTACATAGGGATGTACAGAGAGTGATAAACGACTACCGAAACTTCTTAACCTTGTCACACTGAGCTACCCAAAACTTCACTCAAGCGGAAAAGGTAGGTCAGATGCCGCATCCGATGCATGGGTTTCCTTCAGCATCCCAAGGTAGAAATACCTGTAACTTCAAAGCCACTCATTCTCCACGTCTCACTAAAAAAAAGGTAGTTAACCCACCTGGTGTAAACCAGCAGGTCCAAAGTCCTGATAAAGCGGCGATTGCTACCTCTTAGACACGTATCTTAACGAGCACGTCATTGGTTCGCCATATTGGCGGAAACACTCCTGGACCATAAAAATTACCCCCTGGGCCATACACTTAAAAATGCGTCCAACAATGAGAATATGTTCTTACATAAACAATAGCAAATAAACTCTTCATAATAAAAAAAAATTGATTAAAAATGAGTTGAAGAAGATCCTGACGATAATCTCAACAGCACTCACAATAGACCACCGATTGCGCACCGTGGACCCCTAGCAAGCTAGAGGTGGGAACAGATGCCCGGGAGAAGTAAGCATCCCCTGTTGGCTAGCCACACCCGCCATCGATGTTCATGCACGAAAATAAAAACAATATATAGAATACATGTATTCCTATGTCCTAGGTTATATCTATATAGAAAGTGCTATGGCGACCATGTCAGGGAAAATGTTCAAAACACGTACTGTCAGACCCCTTGCGGGGAACTTTTTTACGAATTTAGAATATGGATTTATTACATAATCTTTACAAGAAGTATTTTTTTCCAATGCAAAAATCGTAAGAACTAAGGTTGCAGGTATACAATTATATTCTTAAATTTATCCATTCCATCCCATTTCTGACACCAATTTGTCACGGACAACCGAGCTTCGCCATTGTATATACATGTAATGTAAACACTCTCTGATTCAATTGACATACTTTCTTTGACAGACTTTTTTGACAGACTTCAAGAACACAGACAAAAAATACAGAATTAATTCAATTTACTACCTTTTTTAGTGAGACGTGAAGAATGAATACTGTACCTGAAACGTGCATGACGGTCCATGCAGCCAATTTATCTGTTTTAAAAAATGATGCTATTCAATTTGAAGACTTCTAATATTTTTACCACTTGGTGAGTGTCACTGTTGGTGGACCAGGAGTCCCCGAGGTCACATGTAACCAAGTTCGATCAATTTCGGTTGATCGTTTCTTCAACGCATTCTAAAATCTGTCATCAAAATTTCTTGAAATTTCAAAAACATGGGTCCTGTAGCATCATATCCCACCATCAATCCTACGTCTTTCGGTAAGCTTTTTTCGGCAAAGTAACTTTCATACTTTTTTGGCATATTACATTGTTTAGATTTGAGGGTCACTGACGAGAGTTAAGTACCCGAAACGTGCATATCTGGTTCATGCTGCCAATTTATCTGTTCTTAAATGATGCTATTCAATTTGAAGACTTCTAAAATTTACTATTTACAATAAGATATTTAATTCATAGTTCTAGCTATCAGAGGCAATGAATGTTTCACTACAATGGCACCCACTTCAGTCAATGTCAAACTTCACTTCTGCTCGGACCACGTGGTTCATTCTCTGACATCGTCTCCTCGTAGCATGACGCACTCCGTGATAGCACTAAGGATAATGGACACGGATAGGTCATAATAATCTAAATACGTGGGTCCTGTAGCATCATATCCCACTCATTCTGCTACGTCTTTTGGTACATTTTTGGACATAATAATCTTCATACTTTTTGGCCATATTACATTGTTTAGACTGAGGATCACTGACGAGGGTTTAGCACCCGAAATGTGCATGTCTGGTCCATGCTGTAAATATATCAGGTTTTAAATTATGCTATTGAATTTAAAGACGTTTAACATGCATTCACCACAAAACACAAATTATGAAATACTGTATACGAAATACAAAAATACAGAACACAAAATACAAAATTCATAATACGGAGTTCAAACTACATTACTCAAAATACAGAACACATTCTTAATAACTGCCTTATATACGAGGAAACTATAGACAAAATACGGACTCCTATGAGTGAATACTCATACACACCCGTATACAGCAATATACTTTTACACACAGTATGTTGTACCGGTTCATTTGCGTATAAATTTGTGTCACACTTATACCCTTTGCCGTGTGGATCTCGTAAAAAAGTACCCCGCGAGGGGTTTGACAGTAAGTGTTTTGAATATTTTTCCCTGACATGTTCGCCATAGCATTTTCTATATAGAGATGGACTCAGACAGTGCACGTATTTTATATATTGTTTTTATTTCCGTGCGTGAACATCGACGGCGGGTACGGCTTGCCAAACAGAGGATGCTTATTCCTCCCGGGCACCTGGTCCCACCTCTAGCTTGCTAGGGGTCCGTCGATGCTCAATTTTGTGCTCCATTGTGAGTGCTGATGAGATTATCGTCAGGATCTTCTTTAATTTATAAACGTTTATCGAATGTACTGAGACATATTTACTAGCTATCATCTGACAAATGGTAGAAAACTTTAGCAAAACACTTTGAACTTAAGTGTATAAAATGTTCATACAAAATACTGTATGTAGTTACAAATAAAACGAAATACCCGGTATTAGTGCGTTAATAATAGAATACAAAATATATTCTTACCTCGAAAGCACCCCAAATGTTCTCTTAGTAAATTATCGTTGAATCATAGTCTGACCTAATACAAAACATAGTGTAATCAAAGATTACAAAGCTCACCTCGTGGCAGCATTCGATATATTATGACAGCAAACAGAAAGGAGTCAAAGATTAAATACTAGTAGTTTTGAATTTGAAAATCTGTCCTACTGAGAACTAACAAAACTGATACCATACAGAAACAAAATAGAAAAGGGAAGTAGAGTATTTCATTTATTGACCCAAGTTTTGCAATGAATGGGTGTACTCTATTGATACCCAAATCTCCCTAATATATGCACTCAAGCGAAAAATATACATCATGACCTACATTTGAACATAGATTTGTGATCTACTCATAACGACGCATGAACAGTGCAAGTTTGGCCTTCCTAGCATTTCAGATAAAGAAATAAAACTGCTCATCATTGATACTTAAATCTTCCTAACGTGTGCACTCAAGTGGAAAATGTAGGTCATGACCTACATTTGAATGTAGATTTGTGATCTACTCTTAAAGACGCTCTTATGTGCACGTTTGACCTTCCTAGCACTTATAGAGAAATAAAACTTCGAATCATTGATACCCAAATCTTCCTACACAGTATAACACAAAACGTATTTTTGTGAGGCCAAAAAATCATATTTCCACCAAGATGATTTTAGAGGACTCTTGATATGTTGTTCCACGTGTCTCAACGTACAGCATAACATTAAAAATATTTCTTTTGCGATTAGTTCGATTTAAAATCGTTATATGACTGCATTACGTGCATTTTGGGTTATTTACATGTACATAATTAAAATAGTCAATAGTAGGATTTTGTACAAGATTGAAATCTCCGCACATAATAATATATTCAATATATTCGTCGTTAAATTCATCAAGTTTTTGGAACAGAGATGTGTAAAATTCCAGGTTTGTCATTATTTGGGCTATATATATTTATTACCAAAATTCTCTTCTTTTCTACAAGAATTTGAGCAACAATGACATCAACTATCTGTTTCTCAATTTCAAATTCAAAACTATTTATAAATAAAATACAGACCCCTCTAGACTTTGAGGGCTAAAAAGAGCACGATAGCGCTAGCCCCATTCACTAATAATTTCATTCTCAATATCTGATGTAAAGTGTGTGTCCTGCAGACAGTAAATATTGGCATTGAGATTATGTAAATAATTGAAAACATCTTTCCTTTTCTTATAGCAACCAAGTCCCTGACAGTTAATGCTTATAATATCAACATATTGTTTAGAGTAAAAAAAGTCAACCCTACTGCATGTGAATTTTAATACTATATCACATAAGTATCATGTTAGAGTATCCCGTTTATCCATTTTTTTATTTTTTTATTTTTTTATTTTTTATTTATTTTATTTTTTTTTTTTGGTTGGGAAGCTAGAGTTAAACTTAACATAACCTCCAGCTGCCTTCAAACCGCAATATGAAAAATATAATGTCTACGGGAAATTCCATCTTATTTTCAAGCCGCATCCATATTGTTCTCCGTGCCAACAATAGTAAACTGTGACGTCAAAGTGTTCGACGTCACGCATTTTCAGTGATTTTACTACAGAAAATCCCCGTAAACTTTTTACTTTCCGTCTTATTCCTAACTTAATTGACGTACAACCATAACAATGTATGTTCTGTTACGACTAAAGGAGTACTTTAAAATTGATATCTTTTTGGAATATGACAATATGATATTTTAGAGAAAACCGGGTAAATTTGGTGCTCTGGGTTTAGTGAACTGGACAGTATGAGTTTCCCGCTGTCTCTGATAGCCTTACTTGACAGGCGTTACTAATTTAAGGAAGCGGCTATGTAAAGAAGAAATGCAATCATGCACAAAGTAATTTGAATAAAAAGCTTTTAAACTTTCTGATCGACAACATTTGTGTGGTGTTTGGAGAAAAGGTCTTCCAGCAAATTGTCGGAATTCCAATGGGGAACAATTGTGCCCAACTCCTTGCCGACGTTTTCCTTTATTCGTACGAAGCTGAATTCATTCAATCTTTGGTTCTGAAGGGAAAAGATACTTAGCTTTTGACTTATACTTCACTTACAGATACATAGACGATGTGTTATCAATTAATAATCCAAAATTCACGGATTACCTGAGCAGTATCTATCCTTCGGAGCTTGAAGTCTAAGAAACTAAAGAAACAAATAATTCAGCATCCTATTTGGACGTATGTTGTCCTACGACACCGATGGTCATATGAACACCTCACTCTATGACAAACGTGACGACTTCAATTTCAGCATTACAAACTTTTCTGAGTAGCAACATCCCTTCATCGCCTGCTTATGGCGTGTTCATATCTCAGTTGATACGCTATGTCAGAGCAAGTACGAAATATACGGATTTTGTTCTGAGAGCTAGGCGTCTTTCAGATAAGCTTCCCAGTCAAGGATATGTTTGTGACCGACTGAAATCGTCACTGAGGAAGTTCTACGGTCGATATGGGGAACTCGTCATAAACTTTGATGTCCCACACTCCAGTATGGTGGATGATAATCTGTCATAGACCATTTGAACCATCCAACCAAAGATTGTACTCTATGTCTTCCGAAATGGAAGTAACCGGATGTGACAGTTCTACCGAATTGAAGCGGCGGGTGTTGCATGCAAGCAGGAGATTGCTTACTCTTCCTGAGCACCTGGTCTCACTCTCATATCGGGAGTCCGCTTCTTTTCATATGGTTGAGGTTTTTATTTGTTTGCTTTTGTTTCTGTTTTCTACTGATTTTGTATGCCTTCGGTTTCTGATTTTCTGAATTTTCGATTTTTTGCTGTATACAGGGATATGGTCATTATCCATATTTGTCATTTGACGTGTTTTAATTCCATTTGTTCTCTTACCTAACGTCTCTTTCTGTGCGTGTCTGCTATGTGTGTTTTGCTTTGGATATTTTGGTGCTGCAACTGGGTGTTGTTTGAGATCCCCTCCTTTTTTTGCTTTCGCTGCACTCGTGTACAGGAGTATATTCAAATTCTATTACAACTTGAAAGCAGAACAAAGTATATACCTACTAGGACATTGTATGGGACGTTAACAGTGAGTACAGTACTGAATCGTGTTAATAGCTGCACAGCATTAAATCAAGCGTGTTTGTTCTGAAATTGAGATAAGTGATGATCCGGGTTTTTTTTTACGTTTAATGACAAATTCTCTGTAAGAAACAAAAAAATTCAATGACATGTTGGAACAGCATGATGTCATCATAACATTGAGTGAGTTATCTGCTGCTGTATTTGATACTTAATTATTAGTTATCAAATAGACGTTAATGCAGTCGTTTATAAAGAATCAACAAAGTTATTTAATCTAATGAGGTACATCAATGTGAAAGCACTATTTATCAATTATGCAAGTGTAACATTTGGTACTTATTATTGTCAGGATCCTCTCTAACTCATGAAAGGTTATATTGTGGTACCTATTTTACAAATATAACAGGGCAGCTGCGTCGCCTTTTTTCTTTCTTTACCGCCAACAATACAATTTTAATCGAATGATTATCCAGAGAGTTGAATTCTTACGACATAATATAGATTTGTAAGACAAAAAGGGGGGTCTCCAACCAGACTCGGTTGCAGCACTAATGGCAAAGCACTTTAACACCCGAGGCAAAAACAAAAAGTAGACAAGCACATCAATAGACACAAAATAGAAATACGACACAGAAACATTAAACACAAAATACTACATATAAATCAACGATTCCAATGGGCAATCGGTACCAACTGAGAACGGCTATCTGTCACGCCTGTATCAATTGATGTAGCTATCCGGATTACGTTCGCACAACTATCCCACTTTCCCGGTAACCCAATGGTCTCGAAGATTGCACAATTGTAATGTAAGACTAAAACAATAAGCAAGACATATCCTCTTTGTAAGTTCGTTTGTGTCCGAGAATTTGTTGTTCAAGTGTGAATGATGAAATTCTATAAGCGAACGGTGAACCTCTTTCAAATGAAGGGAAAGTCGAGAAGGATTTCTATGATGATGGTAAGAATCGAGATCCTCAGGAAACAACCTCATTCAATTAAAGTTATAAAAGTTGTAGATTTATTCCAATTCAAGATTTTCTGGCAACAGTGATAGATCTAAATTTGTTCGACTCAGTTATAAACATTTTACTTTACTTATAGAGGCATATACATGTAAACGTCTTCATATTGAATAACCTTGTAACCTTATACTTAAGTTTTCAACATCTATGCATCCCAAGTCGTATTCGAGTAAATTTACTGTTTAATAAACCGACAAAGTGATGGGTCAATACTATATGAATTAACAATTGCTACGTCTTCAAATTCAACGCATCATTTATGAACAGATAAATTTGCAGCATAAACGTTTCGGATACTTTCCCCTCCTCAGTAATCCTCAATCCTAACAATAAAAATGACCAAAGACTGTGAAGGTGATGTCCAGAAAATACAGAATGACGTGGCAGGATGTGTAGGATATGATGCTACAGGACCCATTTTCAGAAATTTAAAGAATATTTTGTGAACAGACATTACAAGCTACATCATAATTATTCTACAAGCTTATATTATACAGAATGTTTCAGCAGTGTTATACAAGGATACACTTAACATTGTGAGCCCTTATATTGAAAAATAATCATTTTCCAAAATTGCGAACTACACTGAGAAACGAAATATATAAAAAAAATCATATCTATTACAAATGCAACTGTTCTAAACTTCTCTTTCGCAGATGAACGAAAACAAAGTGTTACAATTAAAGTCATGCCACCCCAAATCATCGGTTTTGATAACTACGCAGTTTTCGCCTGTACCACCGCCCGGTTCGTTTCCTGTCCAGCCCCTATATGTGATCCCCTCTAGGGAGGGATGCCAAACCCAGGTTCCCTCCTGAAGTGCATCTGACAGACCTATCCAATGGTTTCGCAGACCTGTCAAATAAGACATGAATGATCATTTATATCATTAAGTGTGACATTCACTGCTTTCCCTAAGGTATCACATGACTGAACATTCACATCAGATATGTATTCAATTAATGGAAATGAAGCTTGACAATAAAAAAAAAGTTTACTGTCTTCTAAGTTTAACATTTTTCTTTATTTTTGGGAATGTCAAACCATAAAACCAAGACCTTATAATTCAAATCCATCTTTGAGATTGTACTGACCACAAAATTATCTCTTCGTAGAGTGACATCACAACCATATCTAACAGTAGAGTAAGCGCATGCCAATCTCTTAGAGTGGATTGACTCATAAACCATCTCTAAGACTGGACTGACAACACACTAGAATGGACTAACCGCAGAATGTCTCTCATATTGGGTTGATCGCACATTTATCTCTAAAAATGAGTTGACGACATTACCGGTATATCCCAAAGAAGGGGTCGACTCACAGCAATAACAGACACAGTACAAAATCGATAATACAGAAAATCATAAACCGAAGGGATACAAAATTAGAATAAAACATGAACCAAAGCAAACAAACAAAACCCCCCACCATTTAAACAAAGCGAATATGGGAGTAAGACAAGGAAGAGTTAGCATACCATGCTTGCATACAACGCAAGTCGCTTATATTGTCACATCCGGTTACTTCCATTTCGGAAAATATAAGCATATTCTGTGGTTGGATGGTTCAAATGGTGTAAGACAGAAAAGCATCCACCATTCTGGTCAATGGGATATCATAGTGTATGACGAGTTCCCAAATCGACCATATACTTTGAAATTCCTCAGTTACGATATTTCTGTCACAAACGTATACCTGACTGAGAAGCTTATTTGAAAGACGCCTAGCTCTCAGAGCAAAATCTGTGTATTTGGCACTTACTCTGGGATAACTTATCAATTGCGATATGAACATGCCATAAGCAGGAGATGAAGGGATGTTCCTACTCAGAAAACGGAAGTTTGTGATGCTGACATTGAAGTCGTCACGTTTGTCATAGAGTGATGAGTTCATGTAACCATCAGTGTCATAGGACAGATTTATATCGAAATAGTATGCTGCATTAATTATCTCTGTAATTTCTTTGACTTCAAGCTTCGAAGGATATATTCTGCTAAGGTATTCCGCGAAGTTTAGATTATTGATGGACAGTACATCGTCTATTTATCTGTAAGTGAAGTAAAAGTCAGAAGCTACATGTAAGTACCTTTTCCTCCAGAGACCAATTATCAAATGAATTCAGCTTCGTACGAATAAAGAAAAATGTCGGAAAGAGTGGGACACAATCGGTTCCAATTGGAATTCCGACAATCTCTGAGAGTGTACTGACATGACCAGAACTTCTAAGAATGAAAAACGACACATCCATCTCTGAGAAATGAATGACCAATTAACCATCTCTTAGGGCGGGTTGAAAAATAACCATCTCTTATTTTCAATTAACAACATATTCATTTGGTCGACATTCATCATTACGAAGTAATTGAAGATTTCATTAACAAAACAAGTGGATGAATTAAGTGATACACAAACCTTCTTTGGAAAATATTAAATAACATTTAAAAGAATGACAAAATTTTCTTTCAAAATACGAACAATTATGTATTATAACTCAACGCATGTAATAAATATTCTTTCATGGTTTAGATGTAAAATTAACGAAATAATGTCCAAAATATCGAATATATTTGTATAGATTATTTAATATTTCTCTATCGCATCTGATGTTTCACAAACTGATGAACTATGATGGTAAAAGAAAGGAGGGAAAATGAATTCATTGAATATGGTCATTTTAGGAGTTATCTCTTCTTGACAGAGAACACTTAGAAAATATGGCTGTAACTCTTGTTTTTTCCATAGACTTTAATATAAACTCTGAGGGCCGATAACTTTTATAGGTACTAATTTTTTCGCAAACGCATTGGTGAAAAATCTTAGATAAATTGTTATATTATAACTATGTTATAAGTTTGAATTCCAAAATCAATGAATGAATGAACCAAGTATCCCTTATTATACATCTAGTGCGTTAAAAAGAGATACAAATTTTGTGTTTTATAGTTCAACGTGTCCATTAGGGATTAAGCGAATTGAAAAACTGAAGTCCTGAGCATAAACATTTAAGCCATTTGTACTCGTCTACTTTTAGGTAAGAACATAAGTATAGTCCCAAGTGTGTCTGTCAAGGTGAAGTTATCCCAATGGCTTTTAGAACCATGTGTATAATCTTGGGATTAAAATTCTGCATTCTGCATTCATAACTCCGCATTATTGTGTCACCTATCTGTTATACGATCCACCATTATTGACCAATATTAACGTTATTTAACTGAATAATAAGTAAGTTATAACAAGAAGGGATAATTTTTGTTCCTCTATCTCCTGACATCCCGGATCTTTGTTTCCTTTCATTATTGATTTCAATTAATTATGCCTTGCTTTTAAGTTTGATTTAATTATAGTGCATAAACCCCCATTTTCTTACCTTAATGGGTACGACGATTTTAAATAAGTGTGCTTAAAAGTTATAATCAATGCTTCCCCTCCTTAAACATTTCAAAACTCAACGTAACTCACAAATATATTACTGAGTAGGGAAAAGATATCCAATAAAGAATAAAGGGAACTCGATCGCACCATCCACAGTAAAACACAAAAAATGCGAAAGTATAATGGACGGGCACAACAAAAGGCACCAAAGGCAAAAGGAAAACTAAACGTAAAAAAAGATACAATTATCGATACAACGACGCAAAAAGAACAAGAAAGCGCTGAAATTACCAAGGTGGAACATATACAAAGCTATGGGACAATAAACAAAGTAATCATGTCCACATACAACCAAAACCAAAATTAGACAAATATCACCAAAACGACCAACAAACTATACGAAACACCATGGAAACATGATTCATAAAAGGCATGTGTTACATCACATCATACGGGCAGGGTGTACATAAGAATGGAAATCATCGTAGATAGCACCACCAATATTGATTAACAAGTAGCTACAATTGAGGTTTAGATAAACAGATTTTGAGAAATAAATGTTTTGTATCATGGTCATTAATTGAATCGGAGAAATCCATTCGAAAACATAAATCAATCTAGAGCCTGCGTCTAGTAGATGAGATACACCTGTCCATCTCTATGTCTTCTTTTCATCAGAAAAATGAAGGATTGCGAAAAATATCAATTGGAAGGTTTTGAAATAGTGAATATTGAAGATTAGGTACTGTCATCTAACAAACTATTTGATTTGGCGGAGCATAAATGCACGACCGCAACGAATATATGAGCAAAGGGCATTGTTTGTTGATAATAGAACTATGATACCAAGGCGGCCAACAATCGCCTACTTTAAACAACAAAATATGCTCATCAAAAAAAAGTAACGCATAGTATTTGTTCATTTAATCCTTAGTAAACATATAAAATAAAGGCATTTATCATAATATTAGACAAAATGATACCAAATGTAAATAATGGTATTGGGTGTTTTGGGGTTTTGCTGTTAGTGCTGCAACCTGGTGTTGTTGGAGATCCCCTCCTTCGTCTTACACTAACACGTCCCATTGTCTATGATAGTGGATGCTATGCTGTCTCAGACCATTTAACCCGTCAACCCACAGACTTTACTTCCGAAATGAAAGTAACCGGATATGATATTTGTGCCGAATTTAAGCGACGGGTGTTGCATGAAAGCATGAGATGCTGACTCTTCCTGGTCACCTGGTTTCACTCCCATATTGGGAGTTTGTTTCTTTTCATGTGGTATAGGTTTTTGTTTGTTTACTTTGGTTCCTGTTTTATCCTGATTTTGTATGCCTTCGGTTTATGAATTTCTGAATCATCGATTCTGTTGTGTGTATTGGAAATTTTACAAAAATTATTGTCAACTTCGTTTGAAATTCGGACCTATACAAGCAAAAGAGTATATTACTTTGGGTATTAGACAACCTGCATTTGATGGTGATATAATTAAAAAAAAAGAAAGGATCAAAGGTAGACAGCTTGACCATCAAAAATGCGTCAGAATCATCAACGTCTTTTATACCGTGGATATCATCCTCCTAATGTCACCAGACGGACACTAGGCTTGGTACTTGACCAATATACAGTCTTGTACCAGCGCACTCTTAAAGCTTGCACTCTGACTGACTGTGAAGACGGGGACTCCATGACGGGCCAAGTTCAAACCTCTTTAAACAAGACAGGGCCCCGACCACCTGTCCTCTATGAATGTCAGTCGGACTTCTCGGTGATTACATACATGAGCTCGGTACAGCCGGCATATCACAGACTGGGCCCCTGCGTTCTGCAGTCTTGTATTTGCGTGGTCATCTAACAGTGAGGGGGGTTGTTTTACACCACAACTATACGTTCTTCGAGACCTCTGGGTAATCGAAAAAGTGGGAAGGTTGTGCGCACGTAATACAGCATAACAACACCGTATGCTACCGACGTGGCAGATGGCCGCCCTAAGTCGGCACCGATTACACATTGGTCTCGTTTGTTTTATGTATAGTCATTTGTGTTTGATGCTTCTGTGTTATTTAGCGTTCCTTGTACTTTGATGTTTATATGTGATTTGGCGTTCCTTGGACTTTTGGGTTTGATGTTTTTTAAATAGTGTGAGTTGGTGTTCCTTGTCCCTTTTGTGTGCCTTTTTGTGGATGTCTTCTCTTTGTTTTTGTTTTGGGTGTTTTAGGGTTTTCCTGTGAGTGCTGCAATCGAGTGTAGTTGGAGATCCCCACCTTTACTGGGATATGGTATTTGTCCATATTTGTCATTTTCAATGTACAATGTGTTATCAAAAGCTAAGACTGACGCATCTCCTCCTCAAACATTGCAAACCGTGCCTCACTTGTATCAAACTTTTCAAATTGAGATTTTCCTCAGATTTGAGTATTTTCCTCAGATATTTAAGATTTACCTCTATTTGTCTTGTATTAATCTACCTCAACTTGAGGTTTTCCTTAAAGTTGAGATGTTCCTCAAACTTGATATTTTTAACTCAAAATTGATGGACTTCTCATTATATACCTTGTATGAAAGAAATCCTTGAGATATTCTTCACTTTAAGGAGAGATTTTCCTTAAATATGTAAGGGAACTCCATACCTACCTCAAATACCCGGGGAGCTGTAGTATTTCTTCAAAATATTCATAATTAGTCAGATTTTAGTTAGATTTAAATGAAAAACACAAACCACATATTTAATATTTACAAAACATGGCCTCCTCTTGTTTTACATGTGAAAGCTAAGGTTTAAGGTTGAAGGACGCGTTGGGGAAAGTTGGCAAATTTCATCGTCCTCATTTATTCTCGTATTGACATATTTCTTTCATTGAGAGTAAATTTTGAAGAGTGCCTCAGCTTTGAGGAAGTAGATTCTTGTTCCCTTTAAACCTTTAAATCGGGTTCAGGTTTTAATAGAGTCAGAGACTGATATCGCTATAGTGTGTATGAGAATTAAAACGAAGGAAAGTTTTAAGGTATCATTAGATTCTGCAAGATTTTTGTAAGATTTTCGTGGGTTCTATTTTTGGATATGCATATGAAAATCAACCTGGATGGAGTCAAAATGTTGAGGTTATTTCCAGCGAGGGGCTCAGAATGGGGACTTGTGAATTTCGGTTCTTCGTAATGTATTGATTTCTCAAAAACGGAGCGGCGAATCCCTAAATAATTTCATATATTATTTAGACAGATATTGTCTTCATATCAGCATAATTTCTATTTTGAGAAATATTCTGGAACAATGGTTAAAATGGGACCAAAGTCCATCTGAATGACATGTCAAAATTTCCCTATTTTCACTTTCACTTTCGTTTTCAGAGTGACAATGGAATCGGAAAGGTATATATCATTCAGCACCAATGAAATCTACACAAACGTATACCTGACTGAGAAGCTTATTTGAAAGACGCCTAGCTCTCAGAGCAAAATCTGTGTATTTGGCACTTACTCTGGGATAACTTATCAATTGCGATATGAACATGCCATAAGCAGGAGATGAAGGGATGTTCCTACTCAGAAAACGGAAGTTTGTGATGCTGACATTGAAGTCGTCACGTTTGTCATAGAGTGATGAGTTCATGTAACCATCAGTGTCATAGGACAGATTTATATCGAAATAGTATGCTGCATTAACTATCTCTGTAATTTCTTTGACTTCAAGCTTCGAAGGATATATTCTGCTAAGGTATTCCGCGAAGTTTAGATTATTGATGGACAGTACATCGTCTATTTATCTGTAAGTGAAGTTAAAGTCAGAAGCTACATGTAAGTACCTTTTCCTCCAGAGACCAATTATCAAATGAATTCAGCTTCGTACGAATAAAGAAAAATGTCGGAAAGAGTGGGACACAATCGGTTCCAATTGGAATTCCGACAATCTCTGAGAGTGTACTGACATGACCAGAACTTCTAAGAATGAAAAACGACACATCCATCTCTGAGAAATGAATGACCAATTAACCATCTCTTAGGGCGGGTTGAAAAATAACCATCTCTTATATTCAATTAACAACATATTCATTTGGTCGACATTCATCATTACGAAGTAATTGAAGATTTCATTAACAAAACAAGTGGATGAATTAAGTGATACACAAACCTTCTTTGGAAAATATTAAATAACATTTAAAAGAATGACAAAATTTTCTTTCAAAATACGAACAATTATGTATTATAACTCAACGCATGTAATAAATATTCTTTCATGGTTTAGATGTAAAATTAACGAAATAATGTCCAAAATATCGAATATATTTGTATAGATTATTTAATATTTCTCTATCGCATCTGATGTTTCACAAACTGATGAACTATGATGGTAAAAGAAAGGAGGGAAAATGAATTCATTGAATATGGTCATTTTAGGAGTTATCTCTTCTTGACAGAGAACACTTAGAAAATATGGCTGTAACTCTTGTTTTTTCCATAGACTTTAATATAAACTCTGAGGGCCGATAACTTTTATAGGTACTAATTTTTTCGCAAACGCATTGGTGAAAAATCTTAGATAAATTGTTATATTATAACTATGTTATAAGTTTGAATTCCAAAATCAATGAATGAATGAACCAAGTATCCCTTATTATACATCTAGTGCGTTAAAAAGAGATACAAATTTTGTGTTTTATAGTTCAACGTGTCCATTAGGGATTAAGCGAATTGAAAAACTGAAGTCCTGAGCATAAACATTTAAGCCATTTGTACTCGTCTACTTTTAGGTAAGAACATAAGTATAGTCCCAAGTGTGTCTGTCAAGGTGAAGTTATCCCAATGGCTTTTAGAACCATGTGTATAATCTTGGGATTAAAATTCTGCATTCTGCATTCATAACTCCGCATTATTGTGTCACCTATCTGTTATACGATCCACCATTATTGACCAATAATAACGTTATTTAACTGAATAATAAGTAAGTTATAACAAGAAGGGATAATTTTTGTTCCTCTATCTCCTGACATCCCGGATCTTTGTTTCCTTTCATTATTGATTTCAATTAATTATGCCTTGCTTTTAAGTTTGATTTAATTATAGTGCATAAACCCCCATTTTCTTACCTTAATGGGTACGACGATTTTAAATAAGTGTGCTTAAAAGTTATAATCAATGCTTCCCCTCCTTAAACATTTCAAAACTCAACGTAACTCACAAATATATTACTGAGTAGGGAAAAGATATCCAATAAAGAATAAAGGGAACTCGATCGCACCATCCACAGTAAAACACAAAAAATGCGAAAGTATAATGGACGGGCACAACAAAAGGCACCAAAGGCAAAAGGAAAACTAAACGTAAAAAAAGATACAATTATCGATACAACGACGCAAAAAGAACAAGAAAGCGCTGAAATTACCAAGGTGGAACATATACAAAGCTATGGGACAATAAACAAAGTAATCATGTCCACATACAACCAAAACCAAAATTAGACAAATATCACCAAAACGACCAACAAACTATACGAAACACCATGGAAACATGATTCATAAAAGGCATGTGTTACATCACATCATACGGGCAGGGTGTACATAAGAATGGAAATCATCGTAGATAGCACAACCAATATTGATTAACAAGTAGCTACAATTAAGGTTTAGATAAACAGATTTTGAGAAATAAATGTTTTGTATCATGGTCATTAATTGAATCGGAGAAATCCATTCGAAAACATAAATCAATCTAGAGCCTGCGTCTAGTAGATGAGATACACCTGTCCATCTCTGTCTTCTTTTCATCAGAAAAATGAAGGATTGCGAAAAATATCAATTGGAAGGTTTTGAAATAGTGAATATTGAAGATTAGGTACTGTCATCTAACAAACTATTTGATTTGGCGGAGCATAAATGCACGACCGCAACGAATATATGAGCAAAGGGCATTGTTTGTTGATAATAGAACTATGATACCAAGGCGGCCAACAATCGCCTACTTTAAACAACAAAATATGCTCATCAAAAAAAAGTAACGCATAGTATTTGTTCATTTAATCCTTAGTAAACATATAAAATAAAGGCATTTATCATAATATTAGACAAAATGATACCAAATGTAAATAATGGTATTGGGTGTTTTGGGGTTTTGCTGTTAGTGCTGCAACCTGGTGTTGTTGGAGATCCCCTCCTTCGTCTTACACTAACACGTCCCATTGTCTATGATAGTGGATGCTATGCTGTCTCAGACCATTTAACCCGTCAACCCACAGACTTTACTTCCGAAATGAAAGTAACCGGATATGATATTTGTGCCGAATTTAAGCGACGGGTGTTGCATGAAAGCATGAGATGCTGACTCTTCCTGGTCACCTGGTTTCACTCCCATATTGGGAGTTTGTTTCTTTTCATGTGGTATAGGTTTTTGTTTGTTTACTTTGGTTCCTGTTTTATCCTGATTTTGTATGCCTTCGGTTTATGAATTTCTGAATCATCGATTCTGTTGTGTGTATTGGAAATTTTACAAAAATTATTGTCAACTTCGTTTGAAATTCGGACCTATACAAGCAAAAGAGTATATTACTTTGGGTATTAGACAACCTGCATTTGATGGTGATATAATTAAAAAAAAGAAAGGATCAAAGGTAGACAGCATGACCATCAAAAATGCGTCAGAATCATCAACGTCTTTTATACCGTGGATATCATCCTCCTAATGTCACCAGACGGACACTAGGCTTGGTACTTGACCAATATACAGTCTTGTACCAGCGCACTCTTAAAGCTTGCACTCTGACTGACTGTGAAGACGGGGACTCCATGACGGGCCAAGTTCAAACCTCTTTAAACAAGACAGGGCCCCGACCACCTGTCCTCTATGAATGTCAGTCGGACTTCTCGGTGATTACATACATGAGCTCGGTACAGCCGGCATATCACAGACTGGGCCCCTGCGTTCTGCAGTCTTGTATTTGCGTGGTCATCTAACAGTGAGGGGGGTTGTTTTACACCACAACTATACGTTCTTCGAGACCTCTGGGTAATCGAAAAAGTGGGAAGGTTGTGCGCACGTAATACAGCATAACAACACCGTATGCTACCGACGTGGCAGATGGCCGCCCTAAGTCGGCACCGATTACACATTGGTCTCGTTTGTTTTATGTATAGTCATTTGTGTTTGATGCTTCTGTGTTATTTAGCGTTCCTTGTACTTTGATGTTTATATGTGATTTGGCGTTCCTTGGACTTTTGGGTTTGATGTTTTTTAAATAGTGTGAGTTGGTGTTCCTTGTCCCTTTTGTGTGCCTTTTTGTGGATGTCTTCTCTTTGTTTTTGTTTTGGGTGTTTTAGGGTTTTCCTGTGAGTGCTGCAATCGAGTGTAGTTGGAGATCCCCACCTTTACTGGGATATGGTATTTGTCCATATTTGTCATTTTCAATGTACAATGTGTTATCAAAAGCTAAGACTGACGCATCTCCTCCTCAAACATTGCAAACCGTGCCTCACTTGTATCAAACTTTTCAAATTGAGATTTTCCTCAGATTTGAGTATTTTCCTCAGATATTTAAGATTTACCTCTATTTGTCTTGTATTAATCTACCTCAACTTGAGGTTTTCCTTAAAGTTGAGATGTTCCTCAAACTTGATATTTTTAACTCAAAATTGATGGACTTCTCATTATATACCTTGTATGAAAGAAATCCTTGAGATATTCTTCACTTTAAGGAGAGATTTTCCTTAAATATGTAAGGGAACTCCATACCTACCTCAAATACCCGGGGAGCTGTAGTATTTCTTCAAAATATTCATAATTAGTCAGATTTTAGTTAGATTTAAAAGAAAAACACAAACCACATATTTAATATTTACAAAACATGGCCTCCTCTTGTTTTACATGTGAAAGCTAAGGTTTAAGGTTGAAGGACGCGTTGGGGAAAGTTAGCAAATTTCATCGTCCTCATTTATTCTCGTATTGACATATTTCTTTCATTGAGAGTAAATTTTGAAGAGTGCCTCAGCTTTGAGGAAGTAGATTCTTGTTCCCTTTAAACCTTTAAATCGGGTTCAGGTTTTAATAGAGTCAGAGACTGATATCGCTATAGTGTGTATGAGAATTAAAACGAAGGAAAGTTTTAAGGTATCATTAGATTCTGCAAGATTTTTGTAAGATTTTCGTGGGTTCTATTTTTGGATATGCATATGAAAATCAACCTGGATGGAGTCAAAATGTTGAGGTTATTTCCAGCGAGGGGCTCAGAATGGGGACTTGTGAATTTCGGTTCTTCGTAATGTATTGTTGATTTCTCAAAAACGGAGCGGCGAATCCCTAAATAATTTCATATATTATTTAGACAGATATTGTCTTCATATCAGCATAATTTCTATTTTGAGAAATATTCTGGAACAATGGTTAAAATGGGACCAAAGTCCATCTGAATGACATGTCAAAATTTCCCTATTTTCACTTTCACTTTCGTTTTCAGAGTGACAATGGAATCGGAAAGGTATATATCATTCAGCACCAATGAAATCTACAGGAAATGATCTTTCGTTTGATATATCACTTTCTAAATAAGTCATTTATTTTTAGTCAGTAAATGACATCAGCTTTGGGGTGTAGATCACAAGTCTTTGAGGTCAAACATTTATGCTATTGTAACCTCAATCTGAATAGAATCATGAAAGAGTATCTGGGTGAGAACATCTAGTAGGCTGACGTGCGAAAGGTACCCAATATAGCTGTCCCTGGGCCTTGGTTACTATGTTGACGATACCCCATTTCCTCAAGTCTTTCCTCAAATACTTTTCTCAGCTGAGGATCCCCTCGGATATTTTGAGAATTTTTTATACATGATGATTTTGAAGAAATCTCAGCTGAGGGAATCTTCTAGCAAATATGAGGTTGAGAAAAATATCAATTTGAGAAGTTTGATACGAGCGAGAGCTCGTAAAATGTTCCCTGCGAGGGATGGAAATTAAGAGTTTTAAATGTTTTTCCCTGACATGGTCGCCATAACACACATAACACATGTAGCCAAGTTCGATCAATTTCGGTTGATCGTTTCTTCAACGCATTCTAAAGTTTCTGTTATCAAAATATCTTGAAATTTCTAAAACGTGGGTCCTGTAGCATCATATCCCACCCATTCTGCTACGTCTTTCGGGATGCTTTTTTCGACATAGTAAGTTTCATAGTTTTTTGGCATATTACATTGTTTAGATTTGAGGATCACTGACGAGGGTTAAGTACCCGAAACGTGCATGTCTGGTCCATGTTGTCAATTTATCTGTTCTTAAATGATGCTATTCAATTTGAAGACGTTTACATTTATACCACTTGGTGAGTGTCACTGCTGGTGGACCAGGAGTCCCAGAGGGCACATGTAGCCAAGTTCGATCAATTTCGGTTGATCTTTTCTTCAACGCATTCTAAAGTTTCTGTTATCAAAATTTCTTGAAATTTCTAAAACGTGGGTCCTGTAGCATCATATCCCACCCATTCTGCTACGTCTTTCGGTATGCTTTTTTTCGACATAGTAAGTTTCATAGTTTTTTGGCATATTACATTGTTTAGATTTGAGGATCACTGACGAGGGTTAAGTACCCGAAACGTGCATGTCTGGTCCATGTTGCCAATTTATCTGTTCTTAAATGATGCTATTCAATTTGAAGACGTTTACATTTCTATATGGACTAAGCCTTAGACACTACATGTTCTGTAGGTATAGTTTTTCATATATATATATATATATATATATATATATAATTTTGGCGGCTTGTGAAAACACTTTTGTTGGAAGCATCACTGATGAGGATTAAATATCCGAAACACATGTCTGGTGTATGATAAATTGGTTTGAAATTTTCTTCAAGAAGGTAGAGTTGGAACCATTCCCCATTATTACTCCTCCCGGGCACCTGGTCCCACCTCTGGCTTGCTAAGGTTCCGTCGATGCTTAATTTGGTTTTATATATTGTGAGTGCCATTGGGATTGTCAAGGCGCAACACAAGTGTGTCAATCAAGGCATTATGAATACAGCTCTATTCGGGCTACGGCCTTATTCAGGTCGTTACTTTACTTCGTACCTATGCAGCTTTTAGGAGTTCGTTGTAAATAATTCTATCATCCATAGTCCAGTCATATTATGCCAAAAAATGGGCTGAAATCGAAGTAATTGCAAAAGAATTTGTAAGACTTGACTTAATGTCTTAACACACGTACAAAACACATATTAAAAGTCCTTACTCGATACTTCACGGGAAGTGCAGTATTTAGACCCCCTTCATTTTAGTCAAAATGCAAAAAGACCAAATGTGGCGTATTCAGTTGATCAAACCAAGAGAAAGAGTCAGTTTTAGCAAAAAATTGTTTTATGACATCTTTAAAAACTATATGAGATTTAATAAAATTCAAGCTTGTAGATGTAAGCAAAACAGAAAACGAACCAATCAAAACGGTAAAAATGGCAATTTTCAGTTAGCAAAACCGCCTCAAGCATGAGTTTGTGACCTTTGTTACGAATCAAGATAAACAATGAATAGCTTCATATTCTGATAATTGAACGCTTTATACTTCATGTTTTTATACTTCATCAAAATAAGTGAAATAATATCTACGATGTCGGGGTTATTTTTCTCAGAATTTGGCCATGACCATATTTTTAAAGAAATTATTTAATAAGAATGAATATTTTGTCAATTTGATTCAGAAAATTCTCTAAAATGAAATGGGTAAGCATAGGTTTTTCATTTTATTTAATAATTATGCTCAATATACTTTATGAATATTATAACAGAAAAAGAAAATTTTAAGTAACAGTAGGAAAAAATAAAGTATGAAATTGAATCAGAATAATATCTTGACTTAGAGTGTGAAAATTACTGATGAGTTTAAGAAGATCCTGACGATAATCTCAACAGCACTCACAATAGAGCACAAAATTAAGCATCGACGGACCCCTAGCAAGCTAGAGGTGGGACCAGGTGCCCGGGAGGAGTAAGCATCCCCTGTTGGCTAGCCGCACCAGCCGTCGATTTTTAAGCACGAAAATGAAAACAATATCTAAAATTCATGCACTCTCTGACGTTATCTCTATATAGAAAGTGCTATGGCGACAATATCAGGGAAATATATTCAAAACACTTACTGTCAAACCCCTCGCGGGGAACGTTTTACGAGCTCCACATGGCAAAGGGTATAAATGTGACACAAATGAGTTAAAGAGGATCCTGACGATAATCTCACCAGCACTCAAAATAGAGCACAAAATTAAGCATCGACGGACCCCTAGCAAGCTAGAGGTGGGACCAGGTGCCCGGGAGGAGTAAGCATCCCCTGTTGGCTAGCCGCACCCGCCGTCGATTTTTAAGCACGAAAATGAAAACAATATCTAAAATTCATGCACTCTCTGACGTTATCTCTATATAGAAAGTGCTATGGCGACAATGTAAGGGAAATATAATCAAAACACTTACTGTCAAACCCCTCGCGGGGAACTTTTTACGAGCTCCACACGGCAAAGTCCTGGATTTTTAAACACGTTTTTGAGGAGGACTTTTTTTATTTCAAGACTATGCAAGGTCATATATGCATGTTAGTTTGTTTGTTTGTTTGTTTTTTAGTTCGTTATACCAACTGAAAGATCTTCAAAAAAAGTCTTCTAACATTTTCTAATCTAGAAAAAAATTATGGAGTCAGTTCCCAATGCCCTCAATATAAAAATCAAAAAAATTTCGATTTTCTAAGATATAATACACCGGCAGAAATATGAAATTCTAACTTCAGAAAGCTTCTTTCACCAATGACTGTCTTGCAAAATTTATAGCAGATCGGGCAACATATTTTTGAAATATTAGGAATTATAACCTCAAAACCTTGGACTTAGCCATTTTCCAACAATTCAATTCTCCAAAAAGATCAAAATAGTCTACTTTTATACTAGATTCTGACAAACTCAACGGTCAAAACAGCATATAATCACATTTATTTTTTTCATTTGACTCCAAATAATTAACAAAATAATTTAAATTCAATTAATCTTCAACAATCAGGGTGAAATTAAGCTTTATTTTTTTCTCTTTTTTTTCTATAATTTGATGAATACCTGAACAAATGATGCAACCAACTGGTTTTGTGGGCTGTTTTTGAAAAAAATATTACTCGTGACGCAAGAGTTTATGCATCATTATTTAGTATGCCAGAAATGTTTTTTCACTTTTATCATAATTAGATGATGTTTCAATTCGTTTCCATGTAATCTTATTCTTAAAATGGAGGATACGCTCATTTTATAAAATTTCGACACTACTTTTGACAATTTCAAACAAATAAAAATGTTCAACTATATTCATTGTCATCCTAAATTCGGCTTCAGTAGATAATATTATAGCCAGTCTTTCCAAGGAAGAAAGATGGTATGCTCTGAATCATTATTGATGTTATAACATGAAACGCTAGGGGATGTGGCGCCCAATATGTTGGAGAAACAGGTCAGGCCTTAAAATCTCGTTTTAGAAGTCATTCGTATCAGATAAGAAACTCACATCACAAAAAACAAAGAAATTTCCTTTATAATCACTTTTGTATATAAATACAATCATTCCATTTCGGATATAACTATTACACCGCTTCAGTCTTTTTCTAAACTTAAAAATCTTAGTAAAACGGAAATTAAAAAACGCTGACTACAAGCTGAACTTGCCTGGATCACAAAACTCCAAACTGCGTACCCCCTTGGTCTAAACGATCAAATTTATGGACAAGGAAACATTTCCTCGACGTCAACTAATATTAATGTATTTTCAATCCGCCCAAACACTAAACGGAAGCATAGGTTTCACGGAAGACGACGAAACCGAAAACTCAGAATAAGATCTAGATTACACCGTACCCTCAACGATCTTCTTATCATTGCTCGCAACGGCGGCAGACATGAACTGCTTCATGCTCTCTCATCAGTTCCAGCAGTTCAATTGAAATCTATCTTGGATGAAGCACTGGTTGCATTCTTAAGAAATACTGATTGATTCAGACTTAATATCATTGTTGCATTCGCACAGAATAAACTTTATCCAGTTGTTAAAAACATCCCACCTAAAAACGATTCTTAAAAATTTCATTTATTAACAAAGGATTCGATCTTCTTAACATCTCTATTATTTTTCGGGATCATCGTGTACAAAGTGCTATTCCTCAATATTTTGAAAATTTAGAACCTCCTCTTATTTGTTACAAATATAAGAGACCTATTCGAAATTTCGTTTTTAACTACAACAAAGTTACATCAGATCCTAAAATACTTGAATCATGTCCTGCTTCTTGAGAATGTGCAACATCTGAATATCTATATAAACCAGCTGGTCATATTATTACAGGTGACTTTTCAATTATCCAAGACAGGCAGCTCCGTGGTCTTCTCAAAAAAGGACCTAAGTATAGAATCCCATCCAAGATAGATCTTATTAAATGTCGCGAAGTACTAAAGGAAGCCTTAGATAACTATACCAAACGATGGTGTAAATCGGAAGGAGTCGAATCGCATTCTCTGAATGACTGGAAAAACCTCATTTTGGACATTACTGACATTCGAATAGACAACTTCCACAAAAATCCTCATCTTTTTGAAAATCCAAGTTCTAGATCTGAAAGATATTTTAAATCCAAATTACGTAATTTACATGAAAAATTTGTCTTCGCTCCTGCAGATAAAGCAGCCAACAACACCATAATCATATGAAAACTTTACTATATATCAACTTTAGTTTCGGAACTTTCGTCTACAAATACTTATATCAAAAGCAATGAAAGTGTCCCTTACATTTTGAGCAAACATAGCAGTGAAATTTCTTCATTCAACATCCCTATTTCTAAATTGGATCTTCCTACAATATACTGCATACCAAAACTGCACAAATCTCCTTACAAGTTTAGATACATTGCTAATTCTAGCAACTGCTCAACTACAAGTTTGTCTAGACATCTGACGTCAGCCCTCACGGCGGTAGAGGAACACGTTGCAAAATATTGTGAAACTGTTCTTAACAGGAATGATGTAAATTTATTTTGGTCTATAAAAAATTCCGGGGATGTGATTGACAAGATATAATCTAGAAATTTTCAAGCCAATACGATTGCTTCATACGATTTTTCAAATATGTACACCACGCTTCCTCACGACAAGATCAATGATCAATTGTCCAAACTCATTAAATGGTGCTATAATCGAGAGGGGAAAATTTATATTTGTTCATCTGAATCAAAGGGTTTCTTTTCCGCTACAGAATACAAATCATACAAATCATGGACATGTAGCGACCTGTGTAGTGCCTTGTCCTTCCTCTTGGACAACATTTATGTAAGATTTGGTGAGAATCTCTACAAGCAGGTTGAAGGGATTCCTATGGGTACAAATTGTGCGCCTCTTGTTGCAGATTTATTTTTATACACATATGAAAAGGAATTAATTCAAAATCTTCAAAAGCAAAGAAAAAATAGTGATGTGAAATGTTTCATTGGTACTTCTAGGTACCTGGATGATATTCTTACTATCGATAATCCTGTTTTTGAAAAGTATAAAGATGTTATTTATCCACAAGAATTGACTCTAAACAAGGCAAACTTTACAGACACTGAAACACCATTTTTGGACCTAAATATCAAAATTGTCAATGGAGAAATTCATACAAGTGTATATGACAAACGAGATGATTTTGGATTCAACATAGTAAATTTCCCCTGGCTTGACGGTGATGTCCCTAGATTACCGTCATACGGTATCTACATTTCACAGCTCATCCGGTATGCTAGAGCATGTACTGATGTTTTGGATTTTCATAATAGAAATCTACAAATTACAAAGAAACTTTTAGGTCAAGGTTTTCGCTTTCACAAACTAGTAAAGACTTTCTGGAAATTTTACAAAAATTATGATCAACTTCTTTTGAAATTCGGACCCATACAAGCAACGGAGTATATTACTTTAGGTATTTCACAACCTGCATTTTATGGTGACATAATTAACAAAATAAGAAGGATCAAAGGTAGACAGCATATGTATCGAAAATGCGTCAGAGTCATCAAACGCCTTTTATACCGTGGATATGATCCTAATGTCACCAGACGGACACTAAGCTTGGTACTTGACCAATATACAGTCTTGTACGAGCGCATTCTTAAGACTTGCACTCTGACTGACTGTGACGACGGGACTCCATGACGGGCCCTGTCCAAACCTCTTTAGAGAAGACAGGGCCCCGACCACCTGTCCTCTCTGAATGTCAGTCGGACTCCTCGGGTGATAACATATATGAGCTCGCTACAGCCGGCGGAGCACGGACTGTATTACGCACGTCCTCTTTTTATATCCATTTACATATTCATCTGTGTTGCTTGGACCCCTGCGTTTTACGGTCTTGTTTGTGTGTGGTCATCTAACAGTGAGGAGGTTGTTTTACACCATAATTGTGCGTTCTTCGAGACCTCTGGGAAATCGGAATAGTGGGAGGGTTGTGCGCACGTAATCCAGGATAACCACACCGTCTGCTATTTACATGGCAGATGGCCGTCCTAAGTCGGCACCGGTTGCCAATTGGTCTCGTTGGTTTATGTGTAGTCTTTTATGTTTCATGTTTCTATGTTGTGTGTTGGTGTTCCTTGTCCCTTTTGCGTCTCTTTCTGTGGGTATCTGTTCTGTGACAAATATGGATAATGACCATATCCCTGTATACAGCACAAAATCGATAATTCAAAAATCAGAAACCGAAGGCATACAAAATCAGGACAAAACAGGAACCAAAGCAAACAAACAAAAACCTCCACCGTATGAAAAGAAGCGAACTCCCGATATGGGAGTGAGACCAGGTGCCCAGGAAGAGTAAGCATCTCCTGCTTGCATGCAACACCCGTCGCTTCAATTCGGTAGAACTGTCACATCCGGTTACTTCCATTTTGGAAGATATAGAGTACAATCTTTGGTTGGATGGTTCAAATGGTCTATGACAGAATATCATCCACCATTCTTGAGAGTGGAACATCATAGTGTATGACGAGTTCCCCATATCGACCGTAGAACTTCCTCAGTGACGATGTTAGTCGGTCACAAACATATCCCTGACTGAGAAGCTTATCTGAAAGACGCCTAGCTCTCAGAACAAAATCCGTATATTTGGTACTTGCTCTGGCATAGCGTATCAACTGAGATATGAACACGCCATAAGCAGGCGATGAAGGGATGTTGCTACTCAGAAAAGGAAAGTTTGTAATGCTGAAATTGAAGTCGTCACGTTTGTCATAGAGTGAGGTGTTCATGTGACCATCAGTGTCGTAGGACAACATTATGTCCAAATAGGATGCTGAATTATTTGTCTCTGTGGTTTCTTTGACTTCAAGCTCCGAAGGATAGATACTGCTCAGGTAATCCGCGAATTTTGGATTATTGATGGACAACACATCGTCTATGTATCTGTAAGTGAAGTTAAAGTCAGAAGTGTTTTTTGCATGGGTGTTTTGCGATTTTGCTGTGGGTGCTGCAACCTAGTGTTGTTGGAGATCCCCTCCTTTCTTTTATGGAGAAATTAACCACCAAAAATGACAATTTCTCTAATTTTCGCAAAAATTCGTATTTTTGTGAGGTCAAAAAATCATATTTACACCAATAGGATTTTAGAAGACTTTTGATATGTTGTTCCAAGTACAGCGTAGCACTAAGCACATATCTTTTGCAATTAGTTCGATTTCATATTGTAATATTACTGGACTACCAAACGCAGAGTGAAAGAAATAAGCTGTTCTCGGGTATTTAAACTATAGGATTAGTCCAACTGAGAAAAGTGATTGATATGATATGGGCGACAACGTATGTCTAAATCAACAAGACGTTTGTTTATATCAATCTATGTACAGAAAGCATTCTTATTCGTCCGTCCGTCTGTCCGTAAGTCACAACAAATTTTAACCTTATCCATAACTTTTGAATGATAAATGATAGGGCTTTGATATTCCATGTATATATTTCTTGTGACAAGACCTTTCCATGAATACCAAAACTTTTGACCTTTTGACCTCGAGCTTAGATTTTGACCTACTTTTCAAAACTTTTAACCGCCCGTTATTTCTGAATGGTAAGTGATAAGGTTTTTATATGTTACATATGTATTCATTGTGACAAGCCTGTTCCGTTCTTAACAACATTATGACCTGGTGACCTCATCCTTGGAGGTTGACCCAAGTTTAAAAACTTCAACCTCGACAATAACTTTGGAATAGTAAATCAAATGAAAGGACTTTCATATTCCTTTTCACAAGACCTTTCCCTTGATAACAAAAGTTTTTTTCTTGAAGTTGAATATCTGATATTTAGAATTTTGATAATACATGAGATATACTGTGAAAACTTATAAAATAGGGGAGGGTGTTTGTAAGCATTCTTTAAAGACAAACAATCATAAGCGGGGGACCACAATTCCTTGAAATAAATTTTGGAGTGTATAATACATTTGCATTCTGATAATATTCATTGAGTTGAAAAAAGGGGCCCGGTTGCAGCATCTACAGCAAAACACTGATCGTGAAATACCAAAATGCGAAAACTGAGTAGAAAAGTGTGATACGAATAACAAAACACACAAGGGAAGACAAAACACGAAAGAAACGAACAAGGAGCCACAATACAGGTTTAGATAGACACATCTTTATCTAAGAATTGTTTTTCATCTTTTGCGTTTGCCTTGGTGTGGGTAAACATTTGGTCATGGTAAAAATTCTGTGCAGCACGAAGTGCTGCACATTGAATTTTTACCATGACTAAATGTTTTGCACACACCAATGCAGACGCAAAATATGAATAACAATTCTTATATTTATACGCATACTATTTTTATGAAACGAATCCCACCGGACTTCTCTGTATTATACATCGTTCTCCTTTTATCCGAGGGCGGAGGAACAATGTCAGAACAGCTTACAGAGCAGCTTACGGCAGCCGTAAGTTGAGAAGTAGTTCTACATTTGCATCCCGCGTATTGTCTATCTTACACTACAAAAAAACATGCAATATACTCTTATTTTCGAAAATAATTAATAATCAGATACGTCTTTGTTTCATCTTGATGTCGATTTTACAAAAAATTCATATTGAGTGATGCGGCTCCGAATGTCGGCCGCCGACGGTACTGCAACATGCAGATATGACAAGTATATTTTAGAAGGATTTTCTATATTTATGGAGGATATCATGTGATAAGCGCTATTCAGTGTTTGTGTCAAATTATTTCTCTTCGATCCTTTTACAAGAAAAGTTGTTCTTTTGACGAACAGCCTTGTTATTTACACTCGATCTTGAATCTTCTTCTACTGAATAACATATCGGCTGATAGATTTGAACTATAAACTCAGATTTATCACTTATAGGCTTGCTCAGCTGTTCATGAATGATTTCACGACTTTGGTCAGTTTACCGGACTACATACAATCGTAAGTACAATTGGTTTTCAGTGATAATTTTCTAAATTGGGCGCCTACAAATTGTATTGATCAAGCGTAAACAAAGAAAGATAAGTCGAAGAATGTTTACCTTATTTTAGTGATGTTTAGTACTAATAATAATCTATTTCTATTCAATAACAGACTTCTAATACTTTGAAAAAGTCGAAATTGCAATTTCTGCTTGTTAATGCGTTTTTGCACCGTCAAGAGATGTAATCACTTTATTGCATAAATGCACAAAGGGGAATTCCCGGTTACATGTACAAATGTATTTATGCACAGACCATTGAAATGTGATGCGGATTTGAGTGTCAAAACGCACGTGCGTCAATGTTTTGCATTGGAAAATGCAAGCAAGAGCTCTGGTTACTTGTACTGAAGGAAACGAAGTTGAAGTGTAAATATAAGTAGATGTTTTCGTATCAAGGACCATAATTGATTTAGTGAAAGAATGTTAAACGTCTTCAAATTCAATAGCATCATTTAAGACCTGATAAATTGACAGCATGGACCAGACATGCACTGTTTCGGGTACTATAATATAAAAAAAACATATTTCTAAGGCTTAATACCAACCTACAGGGTGTACCCTGTATATGTCATACATAAGAAAAATATTGCTTAAATATCAAAGGTAGAATATAGTACTATTGATGATTTGTAGATATATCATCTCGCAAACTACAGAAGACATATTGCTTGTTGACAAAATAACCCTTTAAACAAGGGGACATTAACATATCATCTAACAAATCTTTAAACAACTACATAAAGCTATTATATCAAACATTACCTTCTTCTCTAACAAGGGTTCGAGCAAACGAATTTTCGTCAGCATAATCGATTTTGATAAGGTGGCTGTTTAAACGTGAACACTGATTCTGAAAATAAAGCAAAATTCAAGGAAATGTTTTAGTGTAAACGAGTACTTCATCGGTACTGTAACTGACGGTAAAACCATCATTAACAAAGACAATTAAGCTAGCTCAACTATATGTATATATCTATAAATTAATTCAATGCATTTTAGACTATCCCTTATTTTGTATTTTTAACCGATATACGTCGCTTATTCGAACAGCTAAATATAACTCTTTAGATGTGTTTTGTCATTGTTTAATTATCATGTTTTATTCCAATCCCTGTATTAAAATACATGCAAAAGCATTTTAAGTTTTCAACCCATGATCAGCGTTATATGTGAGGGGTACTATTAAGAACATTCTTATGGGTCACTGAAACAGTTTTTATTTCGTTTTGATGCTTTTAAAAATGCATTACTGATGAGAATTCATGATAATTAAAACGCATCACTGATGAAAATTTAATATTCGAAACACGTGTCTGTTGCATGAAATTGGTTGGAAATTTTCTTAAAGAAGGCATAGAGTTGGAACACTTCCGTATCATTAATATTAACACTTATTTCTTATTATAGTGTGGAGCAGTCAAAATCGTTCCCCGTGTCTTGATGTTTGTTAAGTGCATTAATTACTTCTTTCCAGCTCTGTCGCCTTGGATTTGCCCTCTATCAATTTGACATCATGTATATCTTTTGTTATTTCGGCAACTTGCCATTTCATCGAAAATATCATCGAAATAAAAGGAGGTTGACATGTTAGCACCACCCCTCCAAAGCTATTTTGAACATAGATTTTATTTGGATATGCTACTCAATCGACCCTACAGGAAATCTGAAGCCGCGCGCTCTCTGTAAAGTAAATCAACAAATTAAAAATCTAAAAATAAAACTAGAGGGCGCTAGTAAAATTAGTTTTGGTAGATGATTTCGCTTTAAATGCACATGATACCAGCCTTACAAGCTCATTAATGATTGAAAATACATTAAGGTAAATGATGAATATGTGCAAGGGGAAAGCAAGAATCTCCTTACTTTTATCTTTTACCTTGCTAGCAAAACTAGTAACTTGAAACAAATATGTCGGCTCTAGTACAACAAATCAAGATAGAATTTCCACTCCGGAATCTCTTTTATCATTCTTGATAACATTATTGTGATACATATGTATTTCGATTTATTTACAATCTCTTTTTATAAAGTTAAGTAATTAAACAAGCTTTTTATTATAATTCACTGAAATATTCCGAAAGTATATGGATGGGAGGGGTAGGTAGGGGGTACCACGCTCCCCTCTCCACCCCTTTCCTCCCCTTTCCTCCTTGCATCAACCCCCCCCCCCCCTTCCTCCTTCCTCCCCATGCAATATTTACTTTCAATCAAAAGTTCTGGTGCTGCAGGGAAATATGATAATACACGTACTTAAGTCTCATCGTTTCTAAAAATGAAAGATCTGAAAACTTTTTAAATACACTTAGTCTAGTGGACATGCCTTTTATTAAAGTTCATTTATAATTTACTTTGAATTTGTCGCTTAGGCACGGTCCATTTGATATTCGGAGCGGGGGGGGGGGGGTAGGTTTTTTGTTCCTCATGTAAGAGGCTCTTGGAGGTCTTTCAAGACAACAGTTTAAACTTTAGAAGTGTAAATTGGTCCATTTCTGAAACTATTTGGGTTATTTTCCTAATTTTATTTTTGAAATAAGACAAGTCCTGTTTAAATGAAAAATTATGGCGAGCGAAGCGAGACGAAATTATTTGAAAATGTTTGAGAACTGCGGCGAGCGAAGCGAGTCGGATTTTTTTCTTTTAAGGAACATAAAAGTGATTTTGTGACAATTCAAACTGAGATTATATATTTTACCATATAAGAGCAAGATAATATATATGTTGAGTCATTTCCTGATTTTTTTAGTTACTGTTACCCTTCCCACTAGGTCTCTCTCCCCTCCCCCCTTCTCCTACCTACCTCCTCTCGCCCCCTCCCTCCCCTTCCTTTTCACCTTGTCCATCCCCTCATGGATAAAAGCTATTGCATATATTCAGTTCACTGAATAGGGTATCAGACCTTGTAACATTTACGAGGAAACTTTCAATTTCAAGTCATTATTTCCAACACAAATGTCAAATAACAATCCAGATAAATAGTTTGCATTCCCTGTGTCCACTTTACATAATATAATTGTGTAAATGTTAATGTAAGATGATAGGTACCTGAGCATCGTCGAAATTCACCCTGTCCTGTTTTGCGTAATAGCAGCTACATCTGAAGTATCTCCATGGTGATATACAACGTTCTGAAGAAAAGAAAGCTTCTGATGTTTTTAAAAATGAAATATATCCAAGGAGAAATTTTTGCTCTTCTTTCACTAAGAGGATTGTAGTCTTAATGAATACAACAATGATTTGCATACAGGCGCTTTTTGTATCATTGTACAAATAGGGTCGTTCAGTTTTGTGGGATGTTCATATTGTCGCCAAATCCGGGTACTCCGATTTCCTTCTGCTCGAAGAACCCCCATGTTAATATCTGAGTCAAACTAAAACATTAGATTTATTTTGAAATGGTGCCAAAGAAGGCTTCGAGTTTGAACGAATTTTCTTCTTTTCTTCCCTTATACTTTTTTGCATTGAGAATAACTTTCCCTGTGATTGAGTATTTCAAATGTTTTATTACTTTCTATCCAGTTCTATTGTCCGAAAAAAGCTATGTATTGTACTTTTATCAATTTGACAGGATACAGTAGTATTACGTAGCTATTTCTAATTTTATCATTTTTTCCTAAGATATCATCGAATTAAAGAAGGTCCTTGGCCATACATTTTATTTAAGTATACTACTGTAATTGTCCCTACAGGGAATTTGGCGTAGCGCGCTATTTACAATAAAGATACACACAATTCAGATATTAAACTAAAGGATGCCACGGAAATCAATTAGACTGTGTCTGAAAACCACTTTTGCTTGAAGTACCACGGCTAAGATTTTACTATCTGAAACACGTGTCTTGCGCATTTATATTGGTTTTAAATTTTGTCCAAGAAAGTTATGAGTTGGAACACTTCATATATTTTAATTATCAAATTTGATATATCATATTCTTTACATATTGTTTTAAGCGTTGTGAATTTGGTATTCATTCCTTTGATCTATTTTTTTCCATCTTTATTTCAATACTAAGCTTTAATGACAAATATGGATAATGACCATATCCCTGTATACAGCACAAAATCGAAAATTCAGAAAATCAGAAACCGAAGGCATACAAAATCAGGATAAAACAGGAACCAAAGCAAACAAACAAAAATATCCACCCCATGAAAAGAAGCGAACCCCCGATATGGGAGTGAGACCAGGTGCCCAGGAAGAGTAAGCATCTCCTGCTTGTATGCAACATCCGCAATGTTATATTAACTTTACAATGACTCTTTCATCTTTTACTTTGAATCGAAATACCACTGTCGAGGATTCCATTGCCGAAGCGCCGATGTATGGGACAACACAGTCAATGATAAACGCCTTCGAATTCAATAGCATCATTTAAGACCAGATAAATTTTCAGCATGAACCAGACATGCAAATTTCGGGTATTTTACCCTCGTCAGTGATCCACAATCCAAACGGTGTGAATATGGCCAGATAGTTATTATGCCCAAAATATACCGAAAGACGTATCAGGATAGCTGGGATATGATGCTACAGGACCAACATTTTAGAAATTTAAGAGATATTGATAAACACTTATTTCTCGTTGTAGGTATGGAGCAGTTGAAATCGTTTCCCGTGTCGTGATATTTGTCAAGTGTATTTATTACTTCTTTCCAACTCTGTCACCTGACAGAAGCTTTGTTTTTGGCCTTTTATCAATGTGACATCATATATATTTATATTGCTATTTCGGAAAGTAACCATTTCACTGATAAATATCATCGAAATTGAAGGATGTTAACATCTTAGCACCATCACTCCGATGCTATTTTGAACATAGATTTTATTTGGATATGCAACTGAATCGACCCTTCAAAAAAATTCAAGCCGCACAATCTCTGATCTGTAATTTAAATTCTAGAAATAACACCAGAGGACGCTAGTGAAATTAATTTGGGCTGCTTATGAAAAGCACTTTGGCTGAACTCATCACTGATGAGAATTGAATATTCGAAACACGTGTCTGGTGCATCGAAATTGGTTTGGAATTTTCTTCAAGAAAGTATAGAGTTGGAACCCTGCGGCATTTTTGAAGAAACGATCAACCGAAGTTGACCGAACTTAGCTACATGTGCTCTTTGGGAATTCTGGTCTACCATCAATGATATTAACCAAGTGGTACAAATGTCAAACGTCTTCTAATTCAATAACATCATTTAAGAACAGAAACATTTACAGCGAAATAGGTTGTCCAAATGCCCACTCTCTGGTGTCAGAAATTGCAAAATCGCTATCCTTTTTATTAGCTCGACAGTCCCTGGGATGGAGATTTATTTTAATTATTTCAAATGAGCAGGCAGAAGTTGAGATGATAAGGTAAATATTTTGCTTTTAATAGCCAATATTGAGCAAAACATAACTACATGTTCCAAACTTATACATTTGATGTAACTTTGATCAAACTTTCATAAAATGACATTGACTACTTTTTTCTGCTTGGATGATTTTGCTTTTTAAAAACCAATATTGAGCAAAGTATAATTGCTACATGTACCAAACATACATGTTTGATGTATCTTTGATCAAACTTTCATAAAATGACCCTGACCTACTTTTTCCGCTTAAGTGATTTTTAAAAGCTAATATTGAGTAAAGTATAAGTACTACTGGTTCCAAACTTACATGTTAGATGTATTTTTATCAAACTTTCATAGAATGATCTTGACCTTCTTTTTCATGCTTGAGTGATTTTGCCATTAAAAGCTAATATTGAGCAAAGTATTGGTGCTTCGTGTTCCAAACGTACAAACTGGATATATCTTTAATCAAACTTTCAGAAAATAACCTTGACCTACTTTTTTCCGTTTGAATGATTTTGCCTTTAAGAGGGTATGAGCGTGAAAAAATCATACGTAAACCGTATCGATGTCGTAAAGAAAACAAAATCTGAAAACTTATTGAACTAATGGTCGAATTTACCTCTAGAGTAAAGATCAATGCATTTCGAATGGCAAGCAATATATATCCTTGTTTACATCTAAAATACGCTCCTATCACGACATCGTTTTACCTTTGGCATAGATTTTACGTCATCAACGGGAGTTTTTTGACGTCATACTGAATATGATGACGTTGCAATATTTTTCCGCGAATTATTATGAAAGCACTTTGTACTAAGTCGTGTTCTTTAGAGGGTCAGTTTGTCTTATATCATTTCAGGTCATGACAACTTTACGAAGCGGAATAATTTGATTGCGATTGAATTGGGGAAATCAAACTTATTTTTGCATAAAAAAGACACAAATAAATTCAAAAGAATAATAACGATGCGGCGTTACTGACCACGCAACTTACCTTAAATATTGAAAACGTGTAAAACTATTATATCTTGAAGGTACTTTTCTTTCATTTACAAAAGGTATGTGTTATAATGATTTAGCCAGAATTTAAATCATGTAGCTTATTGATTAGTAGTTGTAATAAGTGAGCATGACGACCGACTGTCAAATCATCAAAAGGATCAAAGATCACGTACATGTATGTCGCAAAATAAATGGATCCGAAGGACTCCATAAACACACTTCCCATTGATACGCCCTGATGAAAAGGGAGTTATTATGTTTTACTAATCTATTATATAACGCATGTAAATGAAAAACATTCATTGAAGAGAACATGTGCAGGAGATCAATGCGGAAGACAGGGTTTGCGTTTACTACCTTTCCTATTATCCCCCGCTCTCCTTCTAATCCCAGCACTTAGTAATGTGCCTCAACTAACTTTAGATAAATAATTTCTAAGCATAATTACCAATAGATCCTTCGTTTCGTTGTTCTACCAAAGTTCCTTCATTTTTTAAAATCTAGTACAATGACAAATATGGATAATGACCATATTCCTGTCTACAGTACAAAATCGATAATTCAGAAAATCAGAAACCAAAGGCATACAAAATCAGGATAAAACAGGTACCAAAGCAAACAAAAACAAAAACCTCCACCATATGAAAAGAAGCGAACTCCCGATATGAGAGTGAGACCAGGTGCCCAGGAAGAGTAAGCATATCCTGCTTGCATGCAACACCCGTCGCTTCAATTCGGTAGAACTGTCACATCCGGTTACTTTCATTTTGAAAGATATAGAGTACAATGTTTGGTTGGATGGTTCAAATGGTCTATGACAGAATATCATCCACCATTCTGGATAGTGGGACATCATAGTGTATGACGAGTTCCCCATATCGACCGTAGAACTTCCTCAGTGACGATGTTAGTCGGTCACAAACATATCCCTGACTGAGAAGCTTATCTGAAAGACGCTTATCTGAATATTTACAAATGTCAAAACTACATGTACAGGAATAATAGATACGAGTAGATGCCGCAAAATCATTTTTGATAGAAATGATATACATAAGAAGCATACAGATAGGAATCTAAAATTCGTTTCCTTTTTTCTCATTGACCGATATTAGAAGTATACAATATCGCCGAGCATTACCTAAAGTGAGAGTCACGATGTGCGCTACGCCACTTTACGTCGTCGGTGCTTAAAAGCGCTAAGGTTGGAAAAAATGAATAAGAAATTGATCAAAATATGACTCAAATTTGTAGTCTGAAGTCCAGATTATAAGAAATCTCAGTTAAAATGTATAGATATCTAAATACTTTCCATTTTCAATCATAAAAAACGGAGTAATCATATCCAGAAGCTTGGTCAGAGGAATTCTAAGCTAAATATCTTTAAAACGGCAACATTCTTTTTTCTTTAAATTATCTTTTTATCTTAAGCATGTATCACTAAATGATAAAAGAAGCATTATATCAAAATTCTATTACGCCAACTACTTCGAAATCTGATGATTTTTACTGTCAAAATGGGATGAAATAAATGTCCTTCTTCAGCATGGTTACCAAGGCAACACAATATTTCTTTTCGAAAATGATAAATTTACTTCATTTTCTACGTCAATGGATAAAAAATTACTTTGCACTTTGCTGTATTGCTTTTTAAAATAAAGACCATAGTTGAGTTACCTCCCTTTTTTGTCCGTATATAGGGGACAAACGGCTACACTCTTTTTTTCATAAAATATTGCATTCGATGAAGGAAGGGATATTCTTTTATATGTAGACAATTATTTTCAATTGTAAACGTCTTCAAATTGAATAGCATCATTTAAGAACAAATAAATTGGCAACGTGGACCAGACATGCACGTTTCGGGTACTTAACCCTCATCAGTGATCCTAAATCCTAAATCTAAACAATGTAATATGCCAAAAAGTATGAAAGTTACTATGTCGAAAAAGGGTACCGAAAGACGTAGCAGGATGGGTGGGATATGATGCTACAGGACCCACTTTTTAGAAATTTCAAGGAATTTTGATAACAGAAATTTAGATTGCGTTGAAGAAACGATCAACCAAAATTGATCGAACTTGGCTACATGTGCCCTCGGGGACTCCTGGTCCACCAGCAGTGACACTCACCAAGTGGTATAATTGTAAACGTCTTCAAATTGAATAGCATCATTTAAGAACAAATAAATTGGCAACGTGGACCAGACATGCACGTTTCGGGTACTTAACCCTCATCAGTGATCCTAAATCCTAAATCTAAACAATGTAATATGCCAAAAAGTATGAAAGTTACTATGTCGAAAAAGGGTACCGAAAGACGTAGCAGGATGGGTGGGATATGATGCTACAGGACCCACTTTTTAGAAATTTCAAGGAATTTTGATAACAGAAATTTAGATTGCGTTGAAGAAACGATCAACCAAAATTGATCGAACTTGGCTACATGTGCCCTCGGGGACTCCTGGTCCACCAGCAGTGACACTCACCAAGTGGTATAATTGTAAACGTCTTCAAATTGAATAGCATCATTTAAGAACAAATAAATTGGCAACGTGGACCAGACATGCACGTTTCGGGTACTTAACCCTCATCAGTGATCCTAAATCCTAAATCTAAACAATGTAATATGCCAAAAAGTATGAAAGTTACTATGTCGAAAAAGGGTACCGAAAGACGTAGCAGGATGGGTTTCTATTATTCCCTGAAAATGCGGTTCACACTCATACCTCCCTAATAGCCAATATTGAGCAGAGTATAAGTGCTACATGTTCCAAACTTACATGTTGGATGTATCTTTGATCAAACTTTCATAGAATGACCTTGATCTACATTTTTCTCTTCAGTGATTGTGCTATTAGAAATCAAATTTGAGCAAAGTATAGGTGCATATATTGGGTGTTTTGGGGCTTGCTGTGGGTGCTGCGACCGAGTGTTGTTGGATACCCCCTCCTTTCATGAATATACAATTGTGTGTATGTAAATTAAGTAAGAAAGTGAGCTTAAGAAGTTGGCTGTAATAAATGACATAATTCTATGCAGTCGAGCATTAGATGACTCTGGCAACTATGTTTCATTTTTGTATTTTATAGTACTACTTTTAAAGATCTTACATGCATTTTAAATGGAGATACGAGAGTTGTTAGAAAAATTCGTAGACAAATTTAATAAATTTTTCATCGTTATCGTTAAACATTTTGTTTACATACCAATTTATTCCTTAAAATTGTATATTCTAATTTGCAAAATCTAAAGCGATTGGTCCATAGGCAATGAAATATGGTGTTTTTCTTTAGGCGTCAATTCGGACAGCGGCGCATAAATGGCTTCCAAAACGACGCTACGCAAAGTACGGAGCAAGTAGCAATTTTCTACTTTTGTTCTGTCTTTCAAGTTTAAATCATTTTGGGGGAAAGTTGTTTATTTTATTTCGGTTCAAACATAAACCATGCAGATTAAAGTAGACAATTATGCGCTAGAATTATTCCCAACGTTTAGATCGGTCTGTTTTGTTCTTTCATGTCGTTCAAGTCATTCTCTATGAATTAATTTTCATCACTTTTTCATCTTCGGTATAAATTGTATGCATACTGACGTGCACTCGAAACATTTTTCTTGCAGTGCATAGCCATGTGTACCATCTACAAATTGTATAAAATAAGATTTGTATTAGCTTGAATAAAAGTTCAATTATTCGACGTCGTTCATAAATTGTAGGGAAACGTCAAAATAACTACTCTTACGTCTTGATGGCGCTTCTGGAAATAGTGATATCTAAATACCAATGTATCGTAACAATCGTAAAACAATAAAATATATACATTGACTTTCTCTGCGTCCGAATTTAGAAATAATAAAGGCATCATCTGCGTGTACACAATTTTGGATATCTCAATTTTCGTATTATGCCGCTAAACGTCTCGACACATAATTAAAGACAATGATTTTTAAAATGACCGATTTTTTCAATTACCTTGGTATTGTATGGATTGATTCTGTAATGTTTATATTTATTTCAATAAACCCCATGAATGTTTGGCAAGAAAATTGTACACTTACTGTCACGCTTTTCTGAAATATTGCGGCTGTCTACGAACTTTTCGAACAATCTTCGTACATATTAGATCAAGATTCCTATAAAGACTTCATTATCTTTGATTTTAAAATTTGTAGTTTTCGTACCATTTTGTACAAAATATATCCATCCCATGTCGCCCCCTGTGATAATCGTCTCGGTCAAAACAGATGAAATCAATTGACATTTACTGTCATCACTATGGTAACCGTATGAATAACATGGCTCGTTGTCGACACACATTTTTGCACATTCTATTTGTGATCGAATGCGATAAAATTCCATGTAAATAAGTTGAGTTGCGATTGCATTTGTACCACTGAGTCTTGTGAAAGTTTCATATATTGGCATACATGTATCACAGTATTTTAATAATAAAGCAACACATAGTATCATGTAAACATGCCTCATGTTGACTATTCGACGACTTTCCTTCCGTTCTTTATCCCATCACTGTTGACACTGAGTATCTCGGGGTCTTCATCACAAAATCATAAAGAAATGCATAAAGCTATGATATTCAAAATTGATGACTGTATGTTTTGTCTGCCAATTCTCCAAGGTCCAATATTTTAATATTGAAAACTGCTTTAATCATACATGAAACAAAAACAAACGCAAAATAATCTTCTGTTGACAAAAGATAAATTTTAATTTGTATATCTATTGAAGTCAAGAATCGAACTGTACAATTTAAGTACGCATCTTCGCAGATGAAATGTTATAAGTTTAATACCTCCTTACTTTGAACATAAGGTTATGCAGTGACGAGGAGCGACGCACGCACGCACATATGCCGATAAATACAGGCATAACGTGCATGTCTGGTCCTTTCTGTAAATTTATCAGATGTTTAATGATGCTATTGAATTTAAAAACGTTTAACATTTGAACTACTTGGTGAGTGTCACTGCTGGTGGACCAAGAGTCCCCGAGGGCACATGTAGGCAAGTCGATCAACTTCGGTTGATCTTCTGTCTATTCAACGCATTTGAAATTTTCTGTTACAAAATTTCTTGAAATTTCTAAAATGTTGGTCCTGTGGCATCATATCCCACCATTCTGCTACGTCTTTTGGTACATTTTTGGACATAATAATTTTCATACTTTTTGGCCATATTACATTTTTAGACTGAGGATCACTGACGAGGGTTTAGTACCCGAAACGTGCATGTCTGGTCCATGCTGTAAATTTATCAGATGTTAACAATGTAATATGGCCAAAAAGTATGAAAATTATGTCCAAAAATGCACCAAAAGACGTAGCAGAATGGGTGGGATATGATGCTACAGGACCAACTTTTTAGAAATTTTGAGAAATTGTGTAACAGAAAATTTCAAATGCGTTGAAAAGACAGACGATCAACCGAAGTTGATCGAACTTGGCTTCATGTGCCCTCGGGGACTCTTGGTCCACCAGCAGTGACACTCACCAAGTAGTTCAAATGTTAAACGTCTTTAAATTCAATAGCATCATTTAAAACCTGATACATTTGCCACCAAAAAGCAGCATTGTCTTATCGTAAACAAGACGTAGACTTATTTCAAATCCTGGAAGAAATTACAAGTTTCTACAATAGCATTGGTTCAGTGTATATAACTGGTGACATGAATGAAAGATATGGTAATAGAGACGATTTAATTGTCAATGAAGATCTCGATAGACAGAATTCAAATTTATAAGCCCCATTAGTTCAGTATGAAACTGATAAATATACATGTAATTCAAGAGATAGCATGGATCATGTTGTCGACAATTTTGGGCGTAAACTTCTCGAAGAAAACTACATACATCACAATATTTGGTTAAATACCCGAAATTGTCTGGTCCATGCTGTAAAGGACTATATATGATTTATATAGTTAAGCGGTCCCCTTTCGGGGCAAAATCATAAGATTTCATAAAATAATGAATTTGTACCAAAATCTATTCTACAATGGAAGCTACTTATGAAATGGTAGAAAACCTTTCATTTCCTTCCACAATTTCTTAGAATTTGGACTTCAAAAATGGTATATTTTGACAAATTTCTAGAAAAACGTCATTTTAGGGCTCATTTTCGACAAACTTCCTAATAGTTAGTATCGAGCGGGCTTCTGAACAACTTAAAATGCATGCGATAGGATAAAGTTGTTCACGATCCCGCTCGATGTTGTCTGAATGAAAATAATATTATTATAATATCACCTAATTAGAAATAATATCACCTAATTAGGAGATAACATCACCTAATTGGGACTTAGCTATCACCTTATTAGGAGATACTTGCACTTATTAGGACTTAGGTATCAGCTAATTAGGACTTAGCTATTACCTAATTAGGACTAAGCTATCACCTAAATAGGACATTCTTTCACCTCATTTGGACTTATTTGTCGCCTAATTAGGAAATACTTTCAACTCATTAGGACAAACTATCACCTTATTAGGTTATAGCTAAGTCCATGTTATGTTATAGCTAAGTCCATGTTAGGTAATAGCTAAGTTGTAATTAGGTGATAGCTAAGTCCTAATTAGATGATAGTATGTCCTAATTAGGTGAAAGTGTGTCCTTATTAGGTGATAGCTTAGTCCTAAAAAGGTGATAGTATCTCCTAATTAGGTGATAGTATCTCCTAATTAGGTGATTGTATCTCCTAAATACCTAATTAGGTGATAGAATGTTCTAATTAGGTAATAGTATGTCCTGATTAGGTGATAGCTAAATCCTAATAAGGTGATAGTATCTCCTAATTAGGTGATAGTATCTCCTAATTAGGAGATAAAAAATTTCTGAATGTGGCATTGGGACGTTTCCGTACTTATCTACTTGTCAAATATGCTAAATTACTATAATACATACTGTAAATGCAAATTTAAAGTATGAAATGGAAGTCATTGCACAATTTGTCTTAACAAACAGTTGTCAAGTAAGCAACCAGTTGTTAGGAAAGTACACCTTGTCTGAAATAAGATAGATTTCTTAACAACCAGTTGTTAAGAAAATATCGCTTGTTAGCTTCTAAAGTTTAACAACTTAATGTCAAGAAGTTTACCTATCATGTAGTTCTATAGTCGAAACACTATCTTTACAAGAAGTTGTTAGTGATACAAACTGAATCTCATTGTGATGCATTTAAAATGAAGCTTGACACAGTAACTTTCATACTTTTTTGGCATATTACATTGTTTAGATTTAGGATCATTGATGAGGGTTATGTACCCGAAACGTGCATGTCTGGTCCACGTTGCTAATTTATCTGTTCTTAAATGATGCTATTCAATTTGAAGTCGTTTACATTTAAGGTACATGTACTTTTGAAGCACTTTATGTAGTCTATCTTAACAACCAGTTGTTAGGAACTTTGATTCTGAAATATATAACTAGTTATGTATGGAATCCTTTTTCTTTGTTTTTGCATTATAATACATGTACTGAAATAAAGAATAAGAAATCTAAATTATTGATCTTTTTGTTTAGATAAAGGCTGTTAACAACACACAAAGCAATTTGACCATATGGAATTGGTCAAATCAAATTGGAAGCTGTTTATATAATTACGCTATTTTTCGTGCAAAATTGGCAAAATCACCAGTTTTCATGATATTTATGCAAAAGGAGTAGGTTCGGTAACCATGGAATTCGGCCCTGTCGTACTTTTGAATGAAATTTTGTATGTTAAATAACTGATGTCTGCAGTTTCTAAAACTGTTTTCTTTTTTCAAATATCTTAAAAATTGACGAAAATATGTGGAATCGTTTGAGGCATGGTATAGCGTATTGAACGACGTCAATGAAGTCGTCACATGACGCCGTCACGACGTTATGTTGCCACAAGATTTATGAACACTAGTTGTAACGGAAACAATAAATAAAAAAAAAAAGAAGAAAAGAAAGTATTTACATTTACGATTAAATTAGATGATTTGAAAAGACATGAGCTGGAATAGCTTCAAGGTAGAGAAGATGCGTGGCGTATTTTCATCGGAAACTCGAGATCCATGTCCTGAAAACTGCCCGTGAACACGCAGTCGGGAGCGTATTTTTCACACATTGGATTTTTTCTGCAGAAGTTAATTTCGTTATACAACAGTTATTAGGTCAAAAGATCTTACCTTTAAAAAAAAGTCACAGAAAATTGTTTTACTAATATACATACAAAACCATGAGCAGTTTTCTAATTGGTATACTAGTATCCCATTCGATTTTGGTCCTCTTATTTTTCTTCTTCTGTTTTATTTCTTATATTTTTTTTATATACGCTTGTGCATTCAAGGTATCCATAAAAGTATATTTTATTTATTTAATGACAATCGAATTGTGTTCAAACTTACCTTACATGTAGATAGTACATGTGTTATGCGGGATCAAGGAAGGTGGGGGGGGGGTATTGTTGTGGGTGTCGACCGGTACGATTTAAGTGACATGCGAAATAAATTTTCTTGTCATCTTTCAGTCTTCTTAAATTACAACATACTTCGATGAATATTTTTACCAGTGTAAATGTCACTGTTGCATCATACATGTCGTTTCTAATCTTAAAATATCCCAGAAACATAAGCAATCTGTGGGACAGACGACATACGGAAGCTATTTCACAATGCGCACTCAGGGGCCGTAGCTAGCTGTACGTAGCTGATTAAATGGAAGGAGGGAAGGGGGATGTAATTTTGATATATGCAGAATAAAAAAAAATCTGGCTACGGCCCCTGTGGATGTGCACGAATAAAATGTTTCATTTTAAAATCTCTGAATAGATAACGTATTGACACCTGGAAAGAAAAACCCTTGCTTCCTGGACAGTTCTTTAATTTCAACGGGGCCCGTTGTCTTTAGCTCATAATAATCCATTTCTGTGCCTGGAAGATGTATCTTTTACATTCTACAGAACTTAGATTGTGTTTCATTTCCAGTTATTGTGTATTTTTACTAGATTTGAAAATTAAGAAATCATAACATTCAGATTATCGCATCGTCCATTTATGAAATCGTTTGCGAAGTATATTTGAAAAGTGCACATCCGATGCGATGATATTTCATCTTTTATTAATGTTTAACGTCTTCAAATTCAATATCAGCATTTAGCATATCCTAGAAAAAATGTAGATCTGCGCAAATTTGAAAAAAAGATCGATTTTCAAACCGGAAGCTGCATATTACAAATTGATTGAAAAATGAAATAGATAAAAACACAAAAACAAAGAATTGTGTGTTATACCTAGGCTACGATTGGATCATGATACATGAAAATAAGCAAATTCTAAAAACGTTCGTCTCATCATGTCAAAATTTCGGGCCCAAGCGCGGATCCAGAGGGGGGTCGGGGGGTCCGGAACCCCCCCCCCCCTGGAATTTTCCAAACATACCTTTTTTACAAATTTCATAAGATCAAGACCGATTTAATCCAGAAATCTATTACCGGCATGAATAACCTATTAGGAAGCTCGACTAGGAAGTTTGATGGACGGACATGTTCATCGCTCAATAGCCCCATGGTCGGATCCAGGAATTTTTTCAGGGGGGGGGGGGGTCCTAAAGAAAAAAAAACGCAAAGCAAGAAAATAGTTATTGATTGATGATTGTTAGTTCTGTATCTTATTATTATTATTAAAACTAACGGCGAAGCAGAAAAGCTTAAGATCTTGAATTTTCACATCATAATACTTTATTATTGATTGTCAGTTCTATTATGTGGTTACAACAAATGGCGAGCAATAGCGAGCCAGCGAATTTTTTTTTTCGGAGAATTGGAATAAAAACTTTTTCAGTTTCTTTTCGTCTTCTTAGTGCCCTTGTTTATGGAAAGCGCAGCACCATTTGAAAAACAACGAACATGTACATTGTATGCAATAAACTCTGGCGAGCGGTAGCGAGAATTTTTTTTAAAGAAACCCTTTCAACGAATCGATTTACTTCCTTTATATAGCCTTTACGAAAAAGGTCATGTTCGAGTATGACCCATGTCGCTCAATTATGTTCAGATTTACTCCTTGCAGAAAAAAATGCAACCTTTTCGGTAAATGTCATGCTGCATTTTTCTTGAAATATTTTTTTTCTAAATTTAATCCATTTTACTCTTTCTGATTATCTACGGTAAAAAAAAACGATTATCGATTCCTTAATGTCTTCAACACTAGTGCTGACCTGGCCCATGATATCTCTTTAGACCAGTGCTTTCAGTTTGATGTTGGATTCATGAAAATACAGAACAGACCGTCTTGATACATTACGAACTCAGATCCCGGGTACATTTTGTATCAAACATGAACACAAGCTAAGTGATAAGCTAGAGTATCGTACATCAGATTTGCATAATCTAAATTGGAGTTTATAATAATAACATTTTCCGATACTATCTCTCTCTCTCTCTCTCATTTTCTTAATAGAAATTTCGTTTTTCTGTTTGTCGTTTTGAATTTGAGAAGGTATGAACTGTAGTCACAGTTATTACTATTTCTGTTTAGTGTTTGAAAATAATGATGTTGAATAATGAGCGAATATTTCTTCATTTTATTCAATATATATTAACCTTCCATTACACTTGCAGAAGCACATGTATCTTTTTGTATATGACCTTTTCCTATATATCGACCATCTTTTTTTGTTGTTGTTGCTACCGTCCGCGCAGCACACTTCAGAAATCGGAAAATCAAGATTTAGTCATCTTTATCTTTTGAAACTTTTGATAAGATGTAGACCATATGATAGTTTTAGTTGTAATATTAATTCAATACTGATATGTACATCGTATATTTATACCCAGAAACTCGTTTACTTTAACGTACACGATGTATTGAGCCTAAAAAAAATTCTTATAAAATCGCCCTTTCAAACTTAGTTTCTGGTCCTGGTTAATATGTTATAGTAGCACTTATTATGTTAGTAGTTACGAGAAATCAAAGAACAATCAAACTGTATAAAAATTATTCTCAAAATCTGTAGACACTGAAAAAAAATTCTCGATTTTCTGATTTCTAAAGAGAGCTGTACACGCTAAATCTCTCTCAGGTTTGTAGAAGTACAACACAGACAACTTTAAAATAGATGCACAGCACAGTGCGTCACAGAAACGAAATTCTCTATATAGCAAGATTTGAGTATAATCTTCAATTTAATACCAATTCAATTTCTGTGACAACGTGTGCTATGGGTAAAGTTTCAGGATAAAGACTCTAAAACATGTTAAAAACACGGAAATCGACATACCGTCATGGATTAACGACGTCATAGATGACGTTACAGCACGTGCAAATTTCCGAACGTCGTATTTTTCTGAACTATCAAAGTTTGTCATTGCTTTCATAAAGAAATAACATGAAATAAAACAATTTTAGAATCTATAGGTTTGAACAGGGCCAATATCGGTAGTTTCTGAACCTACTCCTTTACAATGTCTTAAAATGCGAGTAGTTTTTATAACTTGATTTCTCAAAATATAGATATTTAACTCTAAAAATGACAACAAAATTTGATTTTGGAGAAGTTGATTTTAAGGGGCCACTTTACTATATAAACCATATATAATCCTTTATCTTGAACATTTGTACCACTTGGTGAGTGTCACTGCTGGTGGACCAGGAGTTCCCGAGGGCATATGTAGCCAAGTTCGATTGATTTCGGTAGATCGTTTCTTCAAAGGCATTCGACAAGTTCTGATAACAAAATTTTCTTAAATTTCTGAATCCTGTCTCCCAGCCATCTTGCTATGTCTTTCGGTATATTTTGAACATCATTTTCAAAAAGTTTAGATTGAGGATCACTGACGAGGGTTTTAAATACACGAAACGTGGATGTCCGGTCCATGCTATAAATTAATCTGCTTTTAAATGATGCTATTGAAATTGAAGACGTTTAACATTTTATTATCTCCACCATTTGATTGCCTTTCTTCTTTGTGTGACGTCATATACTTATCGCTATTGCCTACATTTGGAAATGCATCGCAAGAGCTCTATATACTTGCATAATAAGAGAAACATAGCTTCAATGTTAATATATTACTATATAAGAGCTTGCATCCCTCAGCGAGACAAGGATTGTAAGTAAGTAATCTTTATTTAGAGTCGGTATTGTGAACAAGGTAAACAATAAACATAAGCTCTGTAGAGTTTTACAACCGACTATGGCAATAATTAAAGTACATACAAACACAGACTATATAAAACACAAGCATGAAAACTCAAGCTAAAGCAAAAATATAAATCATAGTTTATTTCACCAAAAGCACATGCTTATAGGTATAAACACAAAATATATACAAATTATATGCATTATGTACATACAATGCCACAAATCATGGCCAAAGACTCACGAACGGAGGCATGGTTTTAAAATACAAGAAATCAATAAGATAGAAAAATTAATTCATTCAATAAGGTTTTTTCGCAAAATTTCACATTTTCTGAGATAAATACCGAGATTATGTAGTTCTTTTACATTATCACTTGTAAAAAATTCAACAAGTTTAAAAACAGAAGGTTTTTTCCAAAAATAGGGTTTTATATAGCATTTTCTCAGTTAATTATAAGAGGGACATTTTAGAATAAAATGATACTCATCTTCGAAGTCACAATTACATAAAGCACATATTCTGTTTTCGCGCGGAATATTTATATATAGACCTGTTTCTATGAATAATCTATGCGAAGATAATCTGTATTTTGTTATCAAAAAGCAATATTTTTAATATTCAACGATTTCGTAAGGTAATTTTGAATATGAAAATCGTCCACAATATGTCGATACAGAGAGTACTTTGATGAAGATTCTAAGAACCCGTCTCTTTCTTGGATGAATTCATCTTTCAACCTTTTTTTCAAAAACAGATAAAAACAGCGGAATATTTGTTATATTATGACAAAACCAAGCTTCACCAAGACCAATTGAACAAAGTAAGTTTCTAACACCATATAACCAAGATGCACTATTTTGACTATTATACAAAATTCTGTCAAAATTATCTTTATACAATTCTTTCAAAATACAGTTTTCAGTGTTCATGAATTTCAACCAGTACTTAATCAATTTCATTTTCCTTTTAAAAATAAGAGGCATACGTCCTAGTTCAGAGTAAATCATCATATTTGGCGTGGTTTTTTTTACACAGAGACATCTTTTTAAATAAGCGAAATGAACCCTTTCTATAGAAACTGACTTATATAAGCCCCAAACCTCACAAGCATAATTTAAAATACATTCAACATAAGTATCAAATAAAGATAATTTCGTAACATGGTTAAAATATGTGTCAGAAAATTTCTTATAATGGCTATAAATACATTTTTGACCTTGAGATGCTAAAACTGCTTGTGTTTTTTGAAAGTTTCCTGTATAATTAAATGTCAATCCAAGATAGTTAAAAGAGTCTACCACTTCAATTGATTCACCATCATAATACCATTTATCTCTACAGCTTAATCTACCCGTTTTTCTAAAGACAACAATTTTGGTTTTTGGCACATTTACAGTTAACTTTCACTTCTTACAATATAGATAAAGAGTATGAAGCACCTTGTGATTGAGCTAAAATAACAGTATCATCTGCGTACATTATCAAAAAGATAGATAACTCTCTCAAATCAATAGCATTACAATTATCGTTTATAAAAGCGTTTTCAAAATCATTTAGATACATAGAAAATAATATCGGCGATAATGCCTCACCCTGTAAAACTCCCCTGTCAACATCAAAGAAATCTGAAAAATTTGATTGAAATTTCACACAGCTTCTAACATTTGAATATAACGAAAAAATAGTATCGAATAATTTTCCCCTTATTCCCAACCTAGCGATTTTTGTAAACAACAATTTTCTATTAATGCTATCAAAGGCCTTTCTATAATCTACGAAGCAACAATAAAGTTTTTTCCTGGATGAAACATACTTTTCTATTAAGTAGTGAAGAGCAAATATAGCGTCGACCGTACCCGAACCAGGTTTAAAACCGAATTGCGCATCTGTTATCGCACTATTTTTATTAGACCAATAATATGTTCATTTTCTGAAAAACATGAAAAAGTCAATGAAAAGTTATCAAATGTAAACGTCTTCAAATTGAATAGCATCATTTAGGAACAGATAAATTGGCAACATGGACCAGACATGCACGTTTCGGGTACTCAACCCTCGTCAGTGATCCTCAAATCTAAACAATGTAATAAGCCAAAAAAGTATGAAAGTTACTATGTCGAAAAAGCATTGATATTTTGTTTCCTATATTATAGAAAGACCAGTTAAAACATTTCCTATATTATAGAAAGACCAGTTAAAGCATTGATATTTTGCTTCCTGTATTATAGAAAGACCAGTTAAAACATCAGGACCTTTACACTAACAAGACTTGTCAGAAAGACGGCAAAGCTTGCCAGTGGGTGTTTCCTTGTAAATAGCCAATATATCATTAATTTTTTGTTTAAAATTCCAGTAAAAATCTTTAGCAAGCAACTCATAAGCGTTATTCCCCGATAATTATCAGGATTATCTCATTTCCCTTTTTTGGTACAGGGACGATAACTCCAACACACCAGGATCTTGGAATATAACCATTATTGAGGATAGAATTAAAAATCTTTTTCAACATTGGATTAAGAGTTTCCGACATTTTAGAAAAATATTCGTTTAATAGCATATTTTTTCTGGTGATTTTCCATTCTTTAATTTATGCAAAACATGATTGATTTCATCTAAAGATATTTCATCATCTAGCTCATCATAAATACATGACATATCAACAGGTAAAAATGAGTTATCATCGCTCCCGTTTGAGCCCACATCGTCCAGTCCTAACTTTCGAAAATGCTCATAAAAATCAAGTAAATCAAGAGACGTCTTATTACTTTTACTTTTTCTTTTAAATTGTTTATAGAATTCCTTAGGGTTTACCTTTCTGATATATTCAAGCTGATCTCCCTTTACTCTCTGATATTCTGATTTTACCTTTTGACTATAGCTTTTATACTCCTTTTTACTTTGTACAAGATTGGATTTGTTTATATGATTTCATGATGAGTTAAAACGTTTCAAATTATCCTTGTATATTTTATACATAGATTTACTTGTATTGTCAAACCACGGTTTATTTTGTTTTTCGACTGTTCTTTTTTCGTTAAAATATACAGATTGTTTACAAAATGGCTCCAAAACTTGATTCAACACTTAAATTTCTGTATGCATTCAGACATGAACTGCTTCATGCTCTCTCATCACTTCCAGCAGTTCAATTGAAATCTATCTTGGATGAAGCACTGGTTGCATTCTTAAGAAATACTGATTGATTCAGACTTAATATCATTGTTGCATTCGCACAGAATAAACTTTATCCAGTTGTTAAAAACATCCCACCTAAAAAACGATTCATAAAAATTTCATTTATTAACAAAGGATTCGATCTTCTGAACATCTCTAATATTTTTCGGGATCATCGTGTACAAAGTGCTATTCCTCAATATTTTGAAAATTTAGAACCTCCTCTTATTTGTTACAAATATAAGAGACCTATTCGAAATTTCGTTTTTAACTACAACAAAGTTACATCAGATCTTAAAATACTTGAATCATGTCCTGCTTCTTGAGAATGTGCAACATCTGAATATCTATATAAACCAGCTGGTCATATTATTACAGGTAACTTTTCAATTATCCAAGACAGGCAGCTCCGTGGTCTTCTCAAAAAAGGACCTAAGTATAGAATCCCATCCAAGATAGATTTTATTAAATGTCGCGAAGTACTAAAGGAAGCCTTAGATAACTATACCAAACGATGACTGGAAAAACCTTATTTTGGACATTACTGACATTCGAATAGACAACTTCCACAAAAAACCTCATCTTTTTGAAAATCCAAGTTCTAGATCTGAAAGATATTTTAAATCCAAATTACATAATTTACATGCAAAATTTGTCTTCGCTCCTGCAGATAACGCAGCCAACAACACCATAATCATATGAAAACTTTACTATATATCAACTTTAGTTTCGGAACTTTCGTCTACAAATACTTATATCAAAAGCAATGAAAGTGTCCCTAACATTTTGAGCAAACATAACAGTGAAATTTCTTCATTTAACATCCCTATTTCTAAATTGGATCTTCCTACAATATGCTGCATACCAAAACTGCACAAATCTCCTTACAAATTTAGATACATTGCTAATTCTAGCAACTCCTCAACTACAAGTTTGTCTAGAAATCTGACGTCAGCCCTCACGGCGGTAAAGGAACATGTTGCAAAATATTGTGAAACTGTTCTTAACAGGAATGATGTAAATTTATTTTGGTCTATAAAAAATTCCGGGGATGTGATTGACAAAATGAAATCTAGACATTTTCAAGTCAATACGATTTCTTCATGCGATTTTCAAATATGTACACTACGCTTCCTCACGACAAGATCAATGATCAATTGTGCAAACTCATTAAATGGTGCTATAATCGAGAGGGGAAAACTTTTATTTGTACATCTGAATCAAAGGGCTTCTTTTCCGCTACAGAATACAAATCATGGACATGTAGCGACCTGTGTAGTGCCTTGTCCTTCCTCTTGGACAACATTTATGTAAGATTTGGTGAGAATCTCTACAAGCAGGTTGTTTGCATTCCTATGGGTACAAATTGTGTGCCTCTTGTTGCAGATTTATTTTCATACACATATGAAAAAGAATTTATTCAAAATCTTCAAAAGCAAAGAAAACATGATTATGTGAAATGCTTCATTGGTACTTCTAGGTACCTGGATGATATTCTTACTATCGATAACCCTGTTTTTGAAAAGTATAAAGATGTTATTTATCCACAAGAATTGACTCTAAACAAGGCAAACTTTACAGACACAGAAACACCATTTTTGGACCTAAATATCAAAATTGTCAATGGCGAAATTCAAACAAGTGTATATGACAAACGAGATGATTTTGGATTCAACATAGTAAATTTCCCCTGGCTTGACGGTGATGTCCCTGGATTACCGTCATACGGTATCTACATTTCACGGCTCATCCGGTATGCTAGAGCATGTACTGATGTTTTGGATTTTTATAATAGAAATCTACAAATTACAAAGAAACTTTTTTGTCAAGGTTTTCGCTTTCACAAACTAGTAAAGACTTTCTGGAAATTTTACAAAAATTACGATCAACTTCTTTGAAATTCGGACCCATACAAGCAACGGAGTATGTTACTTTAGGTATTTCACAACCTGCATTTCATTGTGACAGAATCAACAAAATAAGAAGGATCAAAGGTAGACAGCATATTTATCGAAAATGCGTCGGAGTCATCAAACGCATTTCATACTGTGGATATGATTCTAATGTCACTAGACGGACACTAAGTTTGGTATTTGACCAATATACAGTCTTGTACGAGCGCATTCTTAAGACTTGCACTCTGACTGACTGTGACGACGGGACTCCATGACGGGCCCTGTCCAAACCTCCTTAGAGAAGACAGAGCCCCGACCACCTGTCCTCTCTGAATGTCAGTCGGACTCCTCGGATGATAACATATATGAGCTCCCTACAGCCGGCAGAGCACGGACTGTTTTACGCACGTCCTCTTTTTATATATATTTACATATTCATCTGTGTTGCTTGGACCCCTGTGTTTTACGGTCTTGTTTGTGTGTAGTCATCTGACAGTGAGGAGGTTGTTTTACACCATAATTGTGCGTTCTTCGAGACCTCTGGGAAATCGGAATAGTGGGAGTGTTGTGCGCACGTAATCCATGATAACCAAACCGTCTGCTATTTACGTGGCAGATGGCCGTCCTAAGTCGGCACCGGTTGCCCATTGGTCTCGTTGGTTTATGAATAGTCTTTTATGTTTCATGTTTCTATGTTGTGAGTTGGTGTTCCTTGTCCCTTTTGCGTCTCTTTCTGTGGGTATCTGTTCTGTGTTTTTTGCATGGGTGTTTTTGGATTTTGCTGTGGCTGCTTCAACCTAGTGTTGTTGGAGATCCCCTCCTTTCTTTCATTTATACACTCATTACCATGATCAATATCTACAATCGCATCATATAACTGTCCTTCCATTTTATTCAATTCAGATTTCATTTCCTCCATTTAATCATTATTCCATACTAATTTTATACCTGGCCCTGTAGTATTGTCTATATCAAAATAATCGTTGTTGTTTTCGAACATACTTAAAGTTAATAAAATTGGCGAATGATCAGACCACTCAATGAAATCAAGAACCATAAAATCTTTTACTTTTTCGAACATCACTCTATCAACAAAAGCATAATCAATTAAACTTGATCCGAGGTGATTAAAGAATGTGATTTTACCGTTATGATCTCCGGTCATTCGACCATTACACACTCTCAAACCTGTTGACTTACACAAATTGATTAGTTGTCTGCCAAAAGAATTTATGAAATTATCTTCTGTACGCCTCGTAGGCATAATGGAATCATTATCATATTCTAAAACTTCGTCTAAAATATCTCGTATACCATTGTGAATATCATCATTTTCAATAAAGTCTAATAATGCACCAATACGGCTTTTCATGTCACCCATAGCCATAACATATCCATCAGTGCTATAATTTGCAACGTCTGCTTCAATTTCATCAAAAATATCAACATCGTATAACCTATAGAAGACATTGTTTTCATGAGGAACATACGTAAATATAAAATACACATCCTTTTCAAAGTTAAAAATGTCACCTTTCACTCTTACCCAAATAGCAGTATCATGAACAACTTTCAATACGTCTTTTTTTTTCTTTAAACTTTTTCTTAAAAAGTAAAATCATCCCTCCTCCATTACCCTTTGTTCTAGGAACGCTTATAATCCCATATTCAGTACTCAAGTCAGTATCTGAAAATTCACTATCTTTGGTAACCCAACATTCAGAAAGAAATATAAGGTCATAGTTACACAAAAATGAAACAAGAAATGGATCACTTAATTTACTATGTACAAATCTGTTTACGTTCCACGACAGGAAACTAAAGTCACTAAAGTCACCGCCTAAAGGCCTCCCTTCGTCGATGTCCAACACCGGAGTGCTACCTGCGGGCGCAGTGGGTTCCTGATCCATGGCATCGTGAGAGTCCGACTGGTCGCGATTAGAGTTCGGAAGTTCAAATATATCATAGAAGTCATCTAGGTGGTAACGCACACCATCCACATAAAGACGATCTCCCACCAATTTAACACTACGTCCGGCCTTCCAGAATCTCTACATAATCGGATGTAACGCCCTCCGACGGTCTTCGATGACAGCCGGAAATTGACGATGGATTCCGAATTGGGTTCCTCGTAGGTAATTTGTACGATCGAGAACAGTGTCCAAGTCTTTCTGGTATAGAAACCGTGCGACAATTGGTCTCGGCTTGCCCCTCACGAATCTGCCGTATCGGTGCACGTTCCCGAATTGTATGGGAGTCGAAATATCTAACTCCTGATCGAGGAAAATGCGGACTTTCCTCTCCGTATCTTCGCCTCTATGCTCGTGCTCTAATCCGGAAAAGATTAGATTCATTTTCATATTTCGGGTTTGCAGGTCAATCACACGCTCATCAAGGTCTCTTTTCTCCTGCCTCACCGAGTCAACTTTCTTAGAAATGTACTCCAACATCTGTTTGTGACGCTCAGTCTCTTTCATAGTTTCACTCAAACTTTTCTCCGTATCCTTTACTGACTGAAGTTTACTTTTGATATCATCAATGTTATTCCTATGGGCACTTGATTCCTTCACCACATTATCAATCCTATTACATGTAGCCTGGAAATCATCAACTTTGTCAGACACAAATTTCACCGAATCTTCAAAAATGTTTGCTCAATTTTCCATATCAGTCACCCTTCTAATTAAATCACTAACATTACTGACCAGACCATCCAGCCTTTGCTCTATCGTGTTGAGCTTTTTTAGTTGCTTTAGATCCTGAAGCTTTCCCACTATGTAATCCAGTTTTTTTTGTGCATAATACTCCCCGACGCAGCCGCCTCGGTAGGGGACAGAGTTTTATCAGGTTTGTCTGTAGCCTGGATTGATTGCCCGAATGGGTCTCCGTACAACAGTTTATTTGCTTCATGAATGAGAGCGTTAATGTCAATGCTCTGCTCACCCTCAGGGCTTAAAATCATAAACATATAGAAGCAGGCAATATGAGAGTAAAAGATATTGATTGATATGTATGTAGTTAAAAAAAGGAGAGTAACACCAGCTGATTAAGATAATTGACGTAGTTAAGACACTTGGCACTTGAAGCACTTGAAGCGGCCAGTTATAAACACTAAGATTTAAGATAAATATGCAGAATAGAATTATCACAGATTTACATGAATTAGTTTATTATAAATTAAGACATTGTTGAGTAGATTCTATATAGAGGGGTTCATCTATTAATTTCAATATCGCAGGGTCTTTATATCGTATACATGCATGATACAAACAATACTTTGTAATGTATACAACAGTACATACTGTTTAAAATAGAAAAAAAAATGTTAAAGCACCACAAAAAGCGATATCATATTCCACATTTTATTATTACACGTGTTTCGGCTTTTACAGCCTCTTCAGATAATGGTCAATATATCGCAATCATCGTACATTGATAAATACTTGCAATAGTTAAAGGAGACCGGAATTATGGCTTTTTTTCGAATTTTTCCAAGTAAATGAAAATTAACCAATTAAAGTATGATTAAGCGTCTTTTCCTTCACGCGTTTAACACTTTCCATAATTTTTGAAAAATTGTCAATGAGCGCGAGTGATATGCCCCTAGTGAAATCAAAAGATTTCATAAGACTGATATGTGACGTGTATGAATTATTCGATAATTAGTTTTATGAATGAGGTGCCTATAAAATTGCGATTTACTCAAGATGGAATTGCTTTAAATTGAATATATCTGCCGTCAATCAAGATATCACATATTTTACATCTGTTGTTTTTTTGCATTTTGAGACGCCTACGATTGAGGTGTCAGTATTGTTGTCAAATTTAAATTTTTGTATGCTTCGTTAAATATTTCGGGATTTTTTTTTTTTTTTTTTTTTTTTTTTTTTTTGTTAAAAGTGATTACATCTATTAAAACATCTTCAAATTTCTCTTCTTTAACTTTTCTAAGATCGGATAACAGGAAATTTTTGGCTAATTCTAAACCTTTGTTAATCAGTGAAATAGGCAAATGCTCTATTTAAAAGAGCTGTTCGAAGTTCATCGAGACTAATTTCACGAAGTTTTTTTATCACTTACAATAGTACAATTCTTCTAGCTAAAATTATATGGAACTGCAACAAGTATTAGGATGCTGACTTTTGAAATGTAGATATTGTTGCGAATCGATGGGTTTTCTATAGATGTCTGTAGAGATCACTTGTCAATCTACTTACAGAAGAATGTCTAGGAAAGGGATTTCTTTAACACTGCATACCATCGTGAATTTAATGTTTAGATGAATGTTTTGAAAAATTTCATGCAAATCTTTTATTTCTCCACAATTCGGATCTAATAAAATTATACAATCATCAATATATCCTTTCCAGGAGTTTTCAAAAACATTTTCGTCTATAATGAAAAAATGAGTTTTAACATCCTGGTAAAGGGAGCTCTCTAAATAACCTAGAGTAAGATTTGCATATACGAGGGTCATTTTCGTTCCCATGGCCGTTCCTAAGATTTGTATGAAATTCTTGTTATTAAATTGAAATGTGTTATTATTCAATATTATACCCACACATTCTATAATAAATGATTTATTGAAGCGATTGTGCAACTCGTGTGGATAACTCTCCAGCCAATGTTGGATAGCTCTTTTAACTAGGTCATGGGGAGTATTGCTATATAAGCTTGTCACATAAAATGTCGAAAGTATTGTGCCTCTGGGAACATGGTATGGAATATGATTTAAATAATCAATATCATCTATAATATAGCTTTCTACATGTTTAAGGAAAGGTTGAAGTAAAATATCTACTAAATTACTTACCCAATGTGTTGAACAGGAAGGACCTGCAATGTTAAACGTCTTCAAATTCAATAGTACCATTTAAGAACAGACAAATTAACAGCATGGACCAAACATGCACGTTTCGGGTACTTAACCCTCGTCAGTGATCCTCAATCTAAACAATGTAATATGGCGAAAGAGTGTGAAAATTAGTATGTCCAAATCTGTACCGAAAAATGTAGCAGGATGGTTGGGATATGATGCTACAGGAAGCACGTTTTAGAAATTTCAAGATTTTTTGATGACAGAAATTTTCGAATGCGTTGAATAGACAGACGATAAACCGAAGTTAATTGAACTTGGCTACACATGCCCTCGGGGACTCTTGGTCCACCAGCAGTGCTACTCGCCAAGTGGTTCAAATGTTAAACCTCTTTAAATTTAATAGCATAATTTAAGACCTGATAAATTTACAGCATGGACCAGACATGCACGTTTCGGATACTTAACCCTCGTCAGTGATCCTCAATCTTAACAATGTAATATGGCCAAAGAGTGTGAAAATTATTATGTCCAGAAATGAACCAAAAAATAATTGGTCTAAATTTTAAGTCCTCTGGATCTAGAATTTGAATATATTCTCTTTTTTGCAATCGTATAGCTTCTTTAATATTTTGCAGATTTATGAATATTTGGAAGGCCATAAAATTGCTTGTTTTCTCATCAAAATTGACCAAGGGTCTTCATATCGTATACATGCTAAATTCCATAGACTTTCTTAATATTCATCCAGAATTATGACTCTGTTTTTTACAAGTGATTCTTCTTCATAATTTGTTTTAAAGTAAAATTCCTTTAATCATCATGATCATATTTTCTTTCAAAAGCTTTTAAATCTTTTTTTTAATTCAAGAATATTAGACTTTGGACAAAATTTTAGGCGAATTTTAGTACATCAACTTGATCAAGCGTAAGCAAGCATGACGACAAATTTAGGTTTAAATTCCGTTGAATTTATGAAGGCACTTTTAAACCTGTCTCTCCCTCTAAATGATACCGATGAACTCACTCATCATCTTGTCTATTTTGTCTTCTAAATGGTCTATTTCTAAACCTCTGTCCGATATCTGAGTGTTGATTATCATTTATAAATCAGAATATTACCGAGGATCATGCACCTATATAAAATTCTAGATATCTCAATTTTGTATTGTGCCACTGAGCATCACAGCATATCTGAAAAAGACAACCTTATGAATGACATAATTATTCATTTTCATGATACCAACATATATTTTTGAGATATTGCAGTCGTCCACAAACTTTCTGAAAAACCCTTGTACTTATGCTTGAAACTTCATATTTCATGGTTTATGACTGCATTTAATTTTACAGAAACTGTGTTTTGTAAAAAAGTTCCCCGCGAGGGGTTGGATGGTAAGTGTTTTGAATATTCTTCCCTGACATTGTCGCCATAGCACTTTCTATGTAGACATAACGTCAGACAGTGCATGAATTTTATATATTTTCATTTCCATGCTTCATTAACATCGACGGCGGGTGCGGCAAGCCAACAGGGGATGCTTGCTCCTCCCGTGCACCTGATCCCACCTCTGGCTTGCTAGGGGTCCGTCGATGTTTAATTTTGTGCTCTATTGTTAGTGCTGTTGAGATTATCGTCAGGATCTTCTTTAACTCATTTATGTCACACTTATGCCCTTTGCCGTGTGGAGCTCGTAAAAAAGTTCCCCGCGAGGGATTTGATGGTAAGTGTTTTGAATATACTTCCCTGATATTGTCGCCATAGCACTTTCTATGTAGACATAACGTCAGACGGTGCATGAATTTTATATATTTTCATTTCCATGCTTCATTAACATCGACGGCGGGTGCGGCTAGCCAACAGGGGATGCTTACTCCTCCCGGGCACCTGATCCCACCTCTGGCTTGCTAGGGGTCCGTCGATGTTTAATTTTGTGCTCTATTGTGAGTGCTGTTGAGATTATTGTCAGGATCTTCTTTAACTCATTTATGTCACACATATGCCCTTTGCCGTGTGGAGCTCGTAAAAAGGTTCCCCGCGAGGGGTTTGATGGTAAGTGTTTTGAATATACTTCCCTGACATTGTCGCCATAACACTTTCTATGTAGACATAACGTCAGACAGTGCATGAATTTTATATATTTTCAGTTCCATGCTTCATTAACATCGACGGCGGGTGCGGCTAGCCAACAGGGGATGCTTACTCCTCCCGGGCACCTGATCCCACCTCTGGCTTGCTAGGGGTCCGTCGATGTTTAATTTTGTGCTCTATTATGAGTGCTGTTGAGATTATCGTCAGGATCTTCTTTAACTCATTGGAATGGTATTATAATGTGATAACCTACAATGGAACCAGGACTTATGTTCTATTCCATTTTTCGCGCTTAAAATGTCATTTGAATATGTTTCAAACTCCGTTGCTAAGGACCTGATACAACGTACAGTCATAGTTAAAATTAAACCAAGTAACTATGACATTATACATATAGTTCAATTCAAGCCACCGCTGTCTATTCAAATGAATGGGCATATGTTAATACAAGTATATGATTATATTTCCTTTTAATTTCAGCCTATTGATACGTCCAGCACTCTTTAACCATTCGGACAGGCGTGGAATACAGGTACCCCTTTATTATTATTCATGTAATGTATTTTTCAATATAAAAATTAGATAATCATTATTAAACAGGTATTTACTTTAAATAGATAGTAATGTTAAATGTTAATGTTACAACTCCTACAAATTTTAAAGTCTTTATATTGAATAGCATCGTTTAAAAACAGATAAATTGGCAGCATGGACCAAACATGCACGTTTCGGGTACTTAAAATTACAAATTACAAAGAAACTTTTAGGTCAAGGTTTTCGCTTTCACAAACTAGTAAAGACTTTCTGGAAATTTTACAAAAATTATGATCAACTTCTTTTGAAATTCGGACCCATACAAGCAACGGAGTATATTACTTTGGGTATTTCACAACCTGCATTTTATGGTGACATAATTAACAAAATAAGAAGGATCAAAGGTAGACAGCATATGTATCGAAAATGCGTCAGAATCATCAAACGCCTTTTATACCGTGGATATGATCCTAATGTCACCAGACGGACACTAAGCTTGGTACTTGACCAATATACAGTCTTGTACGAGCGCATTCTTAAGACTTGCACTCTGACTGACTGTGACGACGGGACTCCATGACGGGCCCTGTCCAAACCTCTTTAGAGAAGACAGGGCCCCGACCACCTGTCCTCTCTGAATGTCAGTCGGACTCCTCGGGTGATAACATATATGAGCTCGCTACAGCCGGCAGAGCACGGACTGTATTACGCACGTCCTCTTTTTATATCCATTTACATATTCATCTGTGTTGCTTGGACCCCTGTGTTTTACGGTCTTGTTTGTGTGTGGTCACCTAACAGTGAGGAGGTTGTTTTACACCATAATTGTGCGTTCTTCGAGACCTCTGGGAAATCGGAATAGTGGGAGGGTTGTGCGCACGTAATCCAGGATAACCACACCGTCTGCTATTTACGTGGCAGATGGCCGTCCTAAGTCGGCACCGGTTGCCCATTGGTCTCGTTGGTTTATGTGTAGTCTTTTATGTTTCATGTTTCTATGTTGTGAATTGGTGTTCCTTGTCCCTTTTGCGTCTCTTTCTGTGGGTGTCTGTTCTGTGTTTTTTGCATGGGTGTTTTGGGATTTTGCTGTGGGTGCTGCAACCTGGTGTTGTTGGAGATCCCCTCCTTTCTTTTAACCCTCGTCAGTGATCCTCAAATCTTAATAATGTAATATGCCAAAAAGTATGAAAGTAACTACGTCGAAAAAGCGTACCGAAAGACGTATCAGGATAGGTGGGATATGCTACAGGACCCACGTTTTAGAAATTTCAAGAAATTTTGATAACAGAAATCTCAGAATGCGTCGAAAAAGAAAGGAGGGGATCTCCAACATTACCCAGTTCAGCACGAACTGTCTACCTTTGATCCTACTTATATTGTTGATCATGTTACCATAAAATGCAGGTTGTGAAATACCCAAAGTAATATACTCTGTTGCTTGTATGGGTCTGAATTTCAAAAGTTGACAACAATTTTTGTAAAATTTCCAGAATGTCTTTACAAGTTTGTGAAAGCGAAAACCTTGACCTAAAAAGTTTCTTGGTTATTTGTAGATTTCTATAATGAAAATACAAAACATCAGAACATGCTCTAGCATACCGGAGAGAGCTGAGAAATGTAGATACCATAAGACGGTAATCCAGGAACATCACCGTCAAGCCAGGGAAAATTTACTATGTTGAATTCAAAGTCATCTCTTTTGTCATATACACTTGTATGCACATCTCCATTAACAATTTTGATATTCAGGTCCAAAAATGGTGTTTCTGTGTTTGTAACGTTCGCCTTGATTAGAGTCAGTTCAGTCAGGATAAATTACATTTTTATACTTTTCAAAATCAGGATTGTCGATAGTACGAATATCACCCAGGTACCTAGAAGTACCATTGAAAAATTTCTCATCATCATGTTTTCTTTGTTTTATAAGATTTTGGATAAATTCTTTTTCATACGTGAATAAAAATAAATCTGCAACAAGAGGCGCACAATTAGTACCAATAGGGATTCCTACAACCAGCTTGTAGAGATTCTCACCAAATCTTACATAAATGTCGTCAAAAAGATAGGACAAGGCAATACAAAGGTCACTACATGTCCATGATTTATATAATTTGTATTCTATATTGGAAAAGAAACCCTTTGATTCAGATGTACAAATATTAGTTTTCCCCTCTCGGTTAAAGCACTATTTAATGAGTTTGGACAATTGATCATTAAATTTATACGAAGGAATCGTGGTGTACATATTTGAAAAGTCGTATGAAGAAATCAAATTGGCTTGAAAATTTCTAGATTTCATTTTGTCAATCACATCTCCTGAATTTTTAATAGACCAAAATAAGTTTACATCATTCCTGTTTAGAACAGCTTCACAATATTTTGCTACGTGTTTCTTTATCACCGTGATTACTAACGTCAGATTTTTAGACAAAATTGTAGTTGAGCAGATACTAAAATTAGAAATGTATCGAACTTTGTAAGGAGACTTGTGCAGTTTTGGTATGCAGTATAGTGTAGGAAGATCCAATTTAGAAATAGGGAATAAAGAAATTTCACTGTTGTTTTTGTTCAAAATGTTAGGAACACTTTCATTGCTTTTGATATAAGTATTTGTAGACGAAAGTATCGAAACCATAGTTGGTATGTAGTAACGTTTTCAAATGATTATGGTGTTGTTGGCTACTTTGTCTACAGGAGCGAAGACATATGTTTCGTGTAAATTGCGTAATTTGGATTTCAAATATCTTTCATATTTAGAAATAGGATTTTCAAAAAGATGAGGATTTTTGTGGAAGTCATCTATTCGAATATCAGTAATATCCAATATGAGGTTTTTCCAGTCATTCAGAGAATGTGATTCGACCCCGTCCGATTTACATAATTTTTTTGTAGTTATCAAAGGCTTCCTTTAGTTCTTCGCGACATTTGATTAAATCTATCTTGGATTGAATTCTGTACTTAGGTCCTTTCTTGAGAAGATTTCGGAGCTGCCTGTCCTGAATAATTGAAAAGTTGCCTGTAACAATATGGCTAGCTGTTTATACAGGTATTCAGAAGTAGCACATTCTCAAGAAGTAGGACTTGATTCAAGAATTTAAGGATCTGATGTTACTTTATTGTAGTTAAATATGAAATTTTTAATGGCAGGGAAAAAGGTTTATTCTCTGCGAATGCAACAATGAAATCAAGTTTGAATCAATTAGTATTTCTTAATAATGCAACCTCTGCTTCATCCAAGATAGATTTCAATTGAACTGCTGTATGAAGCAGTTCATGTCTGCCGCCGTTGCGTGCAATTATTAGTAGATCTCTGAGGGTACGATGTAATCTAGCTCTGTTTCTAAGGTTTCTATTTCGTCTTTTTCCGTGTGACCTAAACTTTCGTTTAGGGTTATGGCGGATTGAAAAAAACATTGATCTTTGTCGAGGTCGAGGAAATATTTTCTTGTCCGTAAATTTGATCGTTTAAACCAAGGGGTACGCAATTTAATGATCCAGGCAAGTTCAGCTTGTAGACGGCGTTTTTAAATTTCAGTTTTCCTTAGATTTTTGAGTTTTGGGAAAGACTGAACTGAAGTGATACTTATATCCGAAATTGAATGGTTAAATTAACGAAGTGATGGTACAACAAATTTCTGTGCTTTTTGTGACGCGAGTTTCTTATCTGATATGAATGATTTTGAAAACGAGATTTTAAGGACTGGCCTGTTTCCCCTACATATTCGGCGCCACATCCCTTGGCGTTTCATGTAATAACAAAAATGACATCTTGATACGATCAATCAACGCCGTTATCAATCTCGATCTTAAACGTATGCCCATTAACACTAGATGTAATCGTGGAATTGCAATTAATGAGCGGACAAATGGAACATATCTTTCCATTGCACTGGCGAATGGTTGAGAACCCTCTGTGTTTGTTGTTTAATGTAGAGGACTCTTGGGACTCTTGGTCCACCAGCATCAATCTTGAATTAACGAGTGAAACAGTATCTATAAAATTATATTGTAGTTTTAGTACATGCTAAATTGTAAAGGCATTTTCTCCATAAGGTGGATGGTCTGGGGCAACCCAACACCAGCCCTACCAGAATTGACGTCTGGGTGTAAAAATCAATCTTCAATTCAAAATTAAATTCACTTTATCCTATTATTATGTCAATTGATTTCAGAAATAGATAAATGTGTTGTTTTTAATTTAATTTACACACTTATTTATGGGTGTTAAATGAAGATGACGAGTTTGAGAAAGCGTTCAAGCTGGAAGTTCATGGTGTTATGACTGATTTCCCCACTAAGTTCAAAGAATATCTGGACGGAAATCCACAGTATAGTAACAAAGCTCGAGATTTCACAGAATGTAAGCATTCGTTCATTATAGTCCAACATTCCTTTTTGTCAAAATTCCTCTGTATATTATTTTGCGATTTTAATTACATTATTCAATGTTGATGATCAACATTCACATTTCAGATGGCATATGATTGTTGTAGTTTCATGTAAAATGTGTTAATTTCAAATTGTCCTAAAGTGTCCAATAAATCTTTATTTGATATATTTATGCAAAACAATGTATTCTATAAGTCACTCAACCATCTATTATAGATGCACATTTACATGTATTTGTTTTAGATCAGCGTTTCACATTTGAGTTGTAAGAAAATTGAATTTGTGTCATGTTTATGAAACAAAGGAGGTGATCTTCAACAACACCAGGTTGCAGCACCCACAACAAAACCCCAAAACACCAATGCAAAAACACAAAGAAGACAAGCACAGAAAGAGACGCATAAGGGACAAGAAACGTCAACGCACAACATAGAAAAATCAAACACAAGGGACTACACATAAACCAACGAGACCAAAGGGCAACCAGTGCCAACTTAGGACGGCCATCTGCCTCGGAAATAGCAGAAGATGTGATTTCTATGTGATCCGGGTAATTTATCAAATCGAAAATTCAAGTCATGTACATGTTCTAGTATATTGAATAGTATGTATGTGATTCTTTTTTTTCAGGTGCTTTTATTTATTTTCAAAATGTGTTCACAATTTTTACACTTAAAGCACTGATTAAGAAACACACACTGGTCCAGTAAAACAAAGGTATATGTTTATTTTTCTTCTTCATCACCTTATTCATCAATTTGAGGTTTTGAAGTGTATCCAATTATACATGTACATGCATGTTCACATGCCCCATGGATTGAGGAGGAAATTCACACTGCTCGATATGGAAATTCTCTTTTCCCTGTATACATGTATATCGTACATGTAAGTGCTGTGCTGTTTGATGTATTTTATGCCTCTACGGTTCGACACCTTGTTTTTACATGTCTGTCTCGTAGTCCATAATTTGGGTGAACAGAACGTTGAACATTTGTACACTACATGTATTTCAAATTTATGAGACAATTAAGACCTTCATTTTGAAATCAAGTTATTTCCCTATCATTCTAGCCTTGATATTTGACCTTCTTTTGATCATTAAGTTATTTTTTAACTAATCGTAATTTGTAAGGATACTTGCGCAGTTTCGGTATGCAATATAGTGTTGGGAGATCCAATTTAGAAATAGAGGTATTGAATGTTCACTGTTATGCTTGCTTAAAATGTTAGATGCACTTTCCTCGTTTTGATATATGTATAAGAAGACGAAAGTTCCGAAACCATAGTTAATATGTAGCTACGCTTTCAAATGATAATGGTGTTGTTGGCTGCTTTATCAGTTGGTGCAAAGACATATTTTTCATGTAAATTACTTAGTTCGGATTTGAAATATCTTTCTGATTTGGAACGTGGATTTTGAAGAAGATGAGGGTTTTTATGGAAGTTTTCTATTCGAATATCCGTTTTATCTAAAATGAGGTTTTTCCAGTCATTCAGAGCATGCGATACGACTCCTTCTGATTTACACCATCTTTTCGTATAATTATCTAAGGCTTCCGTAAGCACCTCACGGCATTTGACATAATTTATCTTGGATGGGATTCTATACTTTTATCTTGGATGGGATTCTATACTTAGGTCCTTTTTCAAGAAGACCTCGGAGCTGTCTGTTTTGGATAATTGAAAAGTCACCAGTTACAATATGGCCAGCTGGTTTGTAGAGATATTTAGAAGTTGCACATTCTCAAGAAGCAGGACACGATTCAAGTATGTCAGGATCCGATGTAACTTTATTATAGTTAAAAACAAAGTTTCGAATAGGTTTCTTGTACTTATAATAAATAAGAGGTGGTTCTAAATTTTCAAAATATTGAGGAATGGTACTTTGTACGCGATGATCCCGAAAAATATTAGAGATGTTTAGAAGATCAAAACCTTTGTTAATAAACGGGATTTTTATGAATCGTCTTTCAGGGGAGGTGTTTTTCACAATAGGATAAAGTTTATACTGTGCGAATGAGACATTGATATTAAGTCTGAATCAGTCAATATTTCTTAAGAATGCAACCACTGCTTCATCCAAGATAGATTTCAAGTGCATAACTGGTATTGACGACAGAACATTAACTGCTCATGTCTGCCGCCATTGCGTGCTATTGTAAGTAAATCATTGAGAGAACGGTAAATTTTAGATCGTTTTCTTTGTTGTCTGTTTCGTCTTTTCCCATGCGACCTGTATTTTCTTTTAGTGTTTGGGCGAATTAGAAAGATGTTGATATTAGTAGAAGCTGAGGAAATGTATCCTTGTCCATAGATTTGATCATTTAAACCAAGAGGGTACGCAGTCTGAAGTTTGGTTATCCAGGAAAGTTCAGCTTGTAGTCGGCATTTTTTATTTTGGTCTTACTTTCATTTTTACGTTTTGGAAAAGTCTGATTGGGGCAATAGTGCTATCCGAAATAGAATGGTTATATTTAACAAAGTGATTATAAAGAAAGTTTCTGTGTTTTTGTAAATATGTACTCTAGTGCGATAAACTTCTACGCGCACATGACATATAGTCTTATTCATTATCTCTATAGAGTATTGACGTTATACTGTGTAACGCAATAGTACCTCAAGTGAGTAAATTCTATGTAAAACATAAATAAAAGATTTAGCTCAACTGAGCCGTAGTCATAGCAATCCGGTGGTGTTGTCACTTGTTAAATATGTTTTAAACATTTTTGACTTCTTTGAAACAGCTTGAAAGATTTTGATGAAATTTAATTTGTATACATGATTTACTCGAGGTCCCCTTCCTATATATCTACCCATCTTCCTAGTTTTAAAAATTTTAATGTTCCTCTTTATGATTTTGTTTAAGAATGGAATAAGTGTAAGTTAAATGTCACAACATATACATGTTTAACGTCTTCAAACTGATTAACATCATTTTAGAGCAGATACATTTACAGCATGTACCGGACATGCACGTTTCGGGTATCTAACCCTCGTCAGTGATCCTCAATCTAAACAATGACAAATATGGATAATGACCATATCCCTGTCTACAGTACAAAATCGATAATTCAGAAAATCAGAAACCGAAGGCATACAAAATCAGGATAAAACATGAACCAAAGCAAACAAAAACAAAAACCTCCACCATATGAAAAGAAGCGAACTCCCGATATAAGAGTGAGACCAGGTGCCCAGGAAGAGTAAGCATCTCCTGCTTGCATGCAACACCCGTCGCTTCAATTCGGTAGAACTGTCACATGTAATTTCAAAATCTGTGAAATTTATGTCCTAAATATACCGAAAGACATAGCAAGAGGGCTAGGATATGAAAGTCCATGTTATGACATGATATGATCCCACCTCTAACTTGCTAGGGGTCCGTCGATGCTCAACATTGTGCTCTATTGTGAGTGCTGTTGAGATTAGCGTCAGGATCTTCTTTAACTCATTTGTGATGTAGAACACTTGGATCTATCATACCCATGACAATTAGAATCCTACAGAACCTCTACACACAGAAAGAATATTTCTGGCCATGCATTTGGAATTTAAACATTACCGCCCCAAATTGTGCGAAAAGAAAATTTATAACATCGGTAATCCAAAAAAAAAATCGACTGCCAAAATATTAACATTTTGAGCTTATTCTACAAACTGCTTGTGAATCAAAGGCATAAAAACCATGGAATAGGTAGCAAGAGGCTGCAGGTGGCCATTATTGTCTGTGAATAATATTGTTACCTCGTCGTTTGTACTGTGTATTAGTTGTATTAGCTGCTACCTAGTGTTTAGGTATCAAGGTAAAACTCTGTCTCAAGGTATCAAGGTAAAACTCTGTCTCAAGGTATCAATGTAAAACTCTGTCTCAAGCTTGTTCTGTGACAAAAAATGTCCATGTTGTGTAGAATTTCGAATTCATGCTTTTGGTATCCATTTAGGCACGGTCCATTTGATAATCTGGGGGGGGGGGCTTGGGTGTTTTTCGAAAAAAAATAGTTTTGCTCTGAATTTTGATGAAAAAAATAAATTTGCTGATGGTGTGACAGAAAAAAATAATCTTGCTCTTACAATCTTAATCTTAATCTTAATCTTAATCTTGCTCGCTACAGCCGGCAGAGCACGGACTGTATTACGCATGCCCTCTTTTTATATCCATTTACATATTCATCTGTGTCTCTGGGGCCTCTGCGTTTCGCGGTCTTGTTTGTGTGATGTCATCTTACAGTGAGGAGGTTGTTTTACACCACAATTGTACGTTCTTCGAGACCTCTGGGTAATTGGAGAAGTGAGAGGGTTGTGCGCACGTAATCCAGGATAACCACACCATTTGCTACTTGCGTGACAGATGGCCGTCCAAAGTCGGCACCGGTTACCCATTGGTCTCGTCGGTTTATGTGTAGTCTTTTGTGTTTGATGTTTACATGTCGTATGTCTCTTTTCCGTCTCATGCTGTACTCGTCTTTTGTGTTTTTGCATCGGGTGTTTTGGTGTTTTACTGTTGATACTGCAAAGGGGTCTTGTTGGAGATCTCCTCCCTTCTTTTTACAAGTAATCTGAATTTGAAGAATAACCATAAAATTCCCTTAAAATTCCTGAAAATTTTTCGGCTCGCTTCGCTCGCGGCAGTTTTTTACTTTCTATAAAAAAATTTGGCTCGCTTTGCTCGCCATAGTTTTCTTGTGAAATGGCAAGTTCATATTGGAAAAATATCAAAAGAATGCATGTGACTGAAACTATTAAAATTAATCCTTAAATACATTATCAATATAATTTATTACTATTAATAGATACATGTATCACCATAGTGTCTAATTTTATATACAAGCTTGGAAGGAGAATTTGAAGAAGTTTTTCACTAGTTTTTATTTCTACATGTAAAAACTTGCATCAGGCCCTCTTACATGTTACGTGTACATGACCTTATATTCATTTTGTTTACTTAAAATTATATATCGCTTATTGTAAAAAAATATTTAATCTCTCTCAGTTTGCATGTGTAGAAGTGAATACAAGTTTTACATAAAAATAATGTTTGGAGTAATTTCAGTAAAAATAAGAATTTCTATTGAAAAAACACAAACATTCTTAATATTCGCATCAATTTTTATAAAAAAAATTTCCTTGCTCCAATTCTGCAAGAAAAAAATAATTTTGCCCCGGTCCGGGACGAAAAAAATCATCTTGCTCCGACAAATAACCCAAGCCCCCCCCCCCCCCCCAAGAATATCAAATGGACCGTGCCTTATATGATTATCTGTACATTACTTGGGGCATAACGCTAGAAAAATGCGATGTGATGTAATGCAAACATTTACATTGCGTTAGTACAACAGGGTTAGTTGGTTGGAAGTTTATTTTTGAGTAACATTGTGCACCGCATTCTTTGACGACCTTAATATGTAAAATTACCCATGTCTGTGTTATGCTTAGTACATAAGAGAGTCATATTGAAACAAATGACATGTTCTCACATATAGCAATTTTATTACGCACAAAAGTCACATTATACACTAAGCTATTTATATGACATAGTACAAAGCTTTTGAATTCTAAAGCTGTATGAATCACTGCGTTAATTATGCTGCAGTTTTGTTAATGTGGTCATCTTAAAGTGAGGAGGATTTTTATACTAAACTGCCATGGAATGTCGGACATTTGGGGATTTTTATCGGTCCAAATAATAGACACCAAGAGTCCTTATTGGACCAAAGAATTTTTCATTGGCAAATCCAATAAAATTGATCCTTTTGTGGAACTCTGTTAGAAGTTTAGAAAAGTAGGTCAAACATGTGCATATGTAGGTAAAGGTCACAAGGTGAAAAATCTTGGATCAATAATTACTTCTTGCCCTGTGAAATATGTTTGTGAAATACCAAATCACCCTAGAGTTATTTTCCATCTTTGATTTTTCGAAACGTACATGTATGTCAAACAAGTAGGTCAAGACCATGAGGCTAATGGTTTTATGATATCTGTAGAAAGGTTTTATCACAAATAGTGTTATGAATATTTGATTACAGAATGCGAAAATCATAGAAAGAAAAACTGGATTTTTGACAATAAGAAACTATATATGGAAAACGGTATGTTTGATTTGTGGGAAAATACAGAGAATTTGAATACAAATTACATATTTCATGTTGCAAAACAAAGTATATATTGGATACATGTAATATGACACAAACTTTGTTATCAGAGATTGATTCTTCATATTAAATGTAGCGTTTATAAAAATATTGTCAATTGTGTTTCATTGATTTAAGCATAGCATAATCTTATATAATGTTTAACGTCTTCAAATTCATTTGCATCATTTTAGAGCAGATAAATTTACAGCATGGACCAGACATGCACGTTTCGGGTATTTAACCCTCGTCAGTGATCCTCAATCTAAACAATGTTATATGACCAAAATCTGTGAATCATGTCCTAAATATACCGAAATAGGTAGCAAGATGGCTGGGATATTATGCTACAGGACCCAGGTTTTAGAAATTGGAGAAAATTTTGTAAACTAAAACATACCAAATATCTATATAGATCCGAAGTCTTATTCACGAAAATTAACTGTTTTATGACGGTGTCGTGATGTAGCGGTTAGGGCGACGGGTCAGTAACTTTAAGATTGCTGGCTCGAGTTTCACTTGGACCGTGGGTCGACCGACATATATATGTTCTGTTTTTATATACAAAACTGTCTTTCTTTGTGTATTGTTTACATGTTTGTGGTGTTTTTAATAACTGTTTTATGAGAATAGTAAGGTGATGGGTCAATATTACATGTATATGAATTTACAAGCTGCATCGTAATTATTCTAAAAGCGTATTAGTCTATTCAAAATAGCATTAATCTTAGCCTAACCTCAAAGAAATTGCAACAAAAGCGTTTTTGCCTCAACACGTCCTTTTATATGTCGGCTAAGATATCACAAGTTTCTATTGACGAAATCTGTGTATAAGTACCATTTTTGGGATAAAACCTAAAAACAAAGCAACGAAAACTAGGAAAATTGATTATTTGAAAGGCGTTATGCTCCAAAAATTATTTTTTTCTGTGAAATTGTTATTAGGTATACCAACAAACATATAATAATGTTACAATCATATAATCAGTACAAACTGTGATTTTTTGGGCAAAAACTAAAGAAATAATGCTGAAAATGGGGAACACAGTAAAGCTAATAGATTTTTCATCAAAAATGTATTTTCTTCTTGTAGATTTATTGAGAAGTGAACATACTCACATATCTTAACATCCAGAGCACTCTTATAAAATCAAATTGGCTTGATAGTGAAAGAGCGAAATTTAAACTATAAAAAGAATAATAAACGTCCATTGTTAAAGATTGAACGTAATGAATACAGTAAACTTCACCTATAACGAACAGGCTTTTCCGGCGATAAATACCTATTAGGAGACGTTCTGTATATACATGAGGAAATGATTGCCAATCATTTAAAATAAATACTCTGTTGGCATGTCAATTTTAAAGAATGCTTACTTAATAAATCACAACAAAGCTATACGCATGTAACGAAATATGGCTATAGCGAATTTGGACCAATTGTCCCATGGGCTTCGTTATATACGAAGTTTACTGTATAGCAAAATCTGCTTATTTGAGAGTCACAGTGCAAAAACAAAGGAATTCTAATTTTAAAAGACTTTAAATTAATATATGTTTATTTCAGCGGCGAACTTGCCACGAGTTGATTATCAATAAGTGAATGTTCTTCATGATGCAAGCGGGAGGGAGGGGGGAAAACGATGCCACTGACAGGTGAAGATGGTTTTTGATTGACACAAGGCTCAACCCCTAAACTCCCCTCAAAAACGCCAATAAAGTTTCTTTTTCTCATGATAAATGTATCATGGATCAATCGACAGCGACCATAGAATATGTTTGTTCAATACTCAATTTTGAATACATGAATTATCAAATTCAATGGGATAAATGACCATGTTTTTTCCAGGCACTTGTAATACTCTCAAATGAATGGACAATGATATACAATTTCTTATCAATTATTTCCGATGTTTTGGATATATATCTTTTTAATTTCCACTGGATGGTTATTTACATAGTACGAAAATCTGTTTTAATCTGTATATAAGCTGACAGGACACTGCATGAAACGAGTCCTAATTGATATAAAAGACGTTGTTAATTTTGTCCTGCGTATTAATACACCCAAGAGTTAAAAGTGATTTTTCCAATGATGTTGTATGTACGGCGGACACATTCTTAAAATCTGCTATCTGATATAAATTCTTTTCTGAGTTCATTTATTTATCTTTTTTTTTTTCTTTTTTTTTTTTGTAGGAAAAATATATTTAAAACTGATCATCCTTAGGAAGAGATTTTAGAACAGAAAAGCTCCTACGTCCGCCACAATATATCGATTGAAGCATTGGTGTAACCTTCAAGGGGACGGTACTTTTTTTTAAATATTTATCATCATGTGAACCCCCGGTAGATACAAGCTTCCCCGTTGGTTACACACAATGACGGCTATGCATGTATATCACATATAATACGAAAATAATTTCCAATATTAAACCGAATGGCATGACTGAGAAAATAATGGAGTGATTTTAACAAAAATCGGTGAATTGAAAATCAAATCCTTAAACAAATATTTCCCTTACGGATAAATAAATGAACAGATTTAAATATAATTATTTTTCACAAATAAAAACAAATAAAAAAATAAATAAATAAATACATAAAAAGGTCAGATATCTTCCGAATATATCGTTCTTCGTTTTGAACAGTGTCACTAGTCAATATATTCAGCTACCCCCTACAACGGATCACCTTCCTCCCCTTTTCAGACGTTAGGTGGACCTAGTACCGCTAAGAAGCTTTTCATAGTTATTCTCCTCGCCGGCAATATTTTTCATATCTAAATTATGACGCATAGTAAATTCGTATACAAACACGAAAAACAAGTCGAACTAGACTCAATTTTTAAAAATCACTGTTTTGTGTATTTCATTTACATTTAAAGCAAAGCAACCCTTTAGATTAAATGCATCAACAACAGAAACTGTTTGAATGAAATCGGATAATAAGTCAACGCAGCACCGGAAATATCATGTTCAGTGTTTACAAACGGCGATATTAAACGGTGTTCTATTTTTACATTCTAAATAATTCATTTTTTTTAATTTTGAGGCACATGTACGGGGTAGATTTTTATAGAAACTTCTTGGAACTTGCTTTGTTGCACATTCTTTTAGGTTAAAGTTTATTTTGACTTCATGTATGATAGAGAATGTTCAAGCATTGCTATATATCAGAGCACGCTTAGTCTTACTAAATATGAGAAATTATACGCGAATATAATCATATTTCGACATTTCGCAAATTACGCGAAAAAATAAAAACCACAATAAATCAAGTGTTACTGATCTAAACTTCTCTTTCGCAGATGAACGAAAATAAAGCTTTACATTTATAGTCATGCCAAAGGAGGTCAGTTTTCGCGATTAGTACACAATTCTCTCCTGTACTGCCGGCATTTGGTTGGTTTCTACCCCAGCTCGTATAAGTGACCGGCTCTAAGGAGGGATGCCAAACCCAGGTTCCTTCTTGAATGGCATCTGACAAACCAATCCAATGATGCCTTAGACCTATCAAATAAGACGACATAAATAATTATTCATATTATCAAATGTGACATTAACTGCTTTCACAAAGTTAAAGGTAGCACAATTTGATAAGACTGACTTAACATAATGCACATCAAATATATAATCATCGAAATGGAACCTTAAACATATGTTAAAAGATTAAGTCTTCTAGGTTTAACATTTTTCTCTTTTTATAATTTCACCTAAGTCCAAAACCTTAAAACTGTTCTTAACCTGAGCAGACATTGAAGTAATATTCCAGTTAAAACTGCATGACCACACAACAATGAATAAAAGTTGAATGACTCCACAATCAAGTAATATTCCAGTTAAAACTGCATGACCACACAACAATTAATAAAAGTTGAATGACTCCAAAAACCATGTAATATTCCAGACAAAACTGAATACACAACAATTTATAAGAGTAGAATGACCCTACAACGATGTAATATTCCAGTTAAAACTGACTTCACAACAATTAATAAGAGTTGAATGACCCCACAGCCATGTAATATTCCAGTGAAAACTGACTACACAACAATTGATAAAAGTTGAATGACCCCACAGCCATGTAATATTCCAGTTAAAACTGACTACACAACATTTTAAAAATAAGAGTTGAATGACTCCACAACCATGTAACACTCCACTTAAAACTGACTACACAACAATTAATAAGAGTTGAATGACCCCACAGTCACGTAATATTCCAGTTAAAACTGACTACACAACAATTAATAAGAGTTGAATGACCTTACAGCCATGTAATATTCCAGTTATTTAAAACTGACTACACAACAATTGATAAGAGTTGAATGACTTCACAACCGTTTAATATTCCAGTTAAAACTGACTACATAACAATTGATGAGAGTTGAATGACCCCACAGTCAAGTAATATTCCAGTTCAGACTTACTACATAACAATTAATAAGAGTAGAATGACCCCACAGTCATGTAATATTCCACTTAAAACTGACGACACAACAATTAATAAAAGTTGAATGACCTACAACCATGTAATATTCCAGTTGAAACTGACCACAGAACAATTAATAAGTGTTGAATGACCCTACAACCATGTATAAGAGTGCAATGACCAAAAATCCATCTCTAAGAGTGGATTGACCACACATCCATCTCTTAGAGTCTTATGACCTAACATTAATCTTTATTTTTTCTTGTACTGACCACTCAATCATCTCTCTGAATAGTAAGCAAAGGAGGGGATCTCTAACAACACAAGGTTGCAACACCCACAGCAAAACTCCAAAAACACTCAATGCAAAAACACAGAGCAGACATGCACAGAATGAGACGCAAAAGGGACAAGGAACACCGACTCGCATAATAGAAACATGAAACAGAAAAGACAACACATAAACCATCGACACCAATCGGCAACTGGTGCCTGCTAGGACGGCCATCTGTCTCGCAAGCGGTGTAGTTATCCTGGATTACATGTGCACAACCCTCCCACTTTTCCGATTACCCAGAGGCATCGAAGAACGTACAATTATGATATACAACAACCTCCTCACTGTCAGATTACCACACACAAACAAGACCGCAAAACACAGGGGCCCTAGCAATACAGATGAATATGTAGATGGATATAAGAAGAGAGCATACATAATACAATCCGTGCTCTGACGGCTGTAGCGAGTTCATGTATTTTATCACCCGAGGAGTCCGACTGATATTCAGAGAGGACAGCTGGTCTTGGCCCTGTCTTCTCTACAGAGGTTTGGACATGGCCCGCCTACGTAGTACAATCCGTGCTCTGACGGCTGTAGCGAACTCATGTATTTTGTCAACCGAGGAGTCCGACAGACATTCAGAGAGGACAGCTGGTCGGGGCCCCATCTTCTCTACAGAGGTTTGGACAGGGCCCGCCATGGAGTCCTGTCGTTACAGTCAGTCAGAGTGCATGCCTTAAGAAGCTAAGTGGTATCTCCCTAATTGCATATTTGCCATAATTTTCATTAAATACATTTCTTGGTACACCCTACACAACATTTGGCACATTTTCAGCAAGAGGAAATTAACAGTCTATATTGTAAATGGCGCCAGGAATAGGAGTAGGTTCAGAAACTACCGATGTTGGCCCTGTTCAAACCAAGATTCTAAAATTGTTTTATTTTATGTTATTTCTTTATGAAAGCAATGACAAACTTTGATAGTTCAGAAAAATACGACGTTTGGGAATCTGCACGTGCTGTGACGTCATCTATGACGTCGTTTATCCATGACGGTATGTCGATTTTCGTGTTTTTAACATGTTTTTAGAGTCTTTATCCTGAAACTTTACCCATAGCACACGTTGTTACAGAAATTGAATTGGTATTAAATTGAAGATCATACTCAAATCTTGCTATATGGAGAATTTCGTTTCTGTGATGCACTGTGCTGTGCATCTATTTTAAAGTTTTCGGTGTTGTACTTCTACCAACCTGAGAGAGATTTAGCGTGTACAGCTCTCTTTAGAAATCAGAAAATCGAGAAATTTTTTTTTCAGTGTCTACAGATTTTGAGAATAATTTTTATACAGTATGGTTGTTCTTGATTTCTCGTAACTACTAACATAATAAGTGCTACTATAACTTGATAGGGCGATTTTATAAGATATATTTTAGGCTCAGTACATCGTGTACGTTAAATTAAACGAGTTTCTGGGTATAAATATACGATGTACATATCAGTATTGAATTTATATTAAATCTAAAACTATCAAATGGTCTACATCTTATCAAAAGTTTCAAAAGATAAAGATGACAAAATCTTGATTTTCCGATTTCTGAAGTGTGCTGCGCGGACGGTAGCAACAAAAAAAAGATGGACGATATAGGTATACCTAAATTACAAAAAAAAAATAATAAGTTGAATGAAGAATGTATTTAAGCATTCATACATGTGCATTTTGCAAGTGTAATTGAAGGTTAATATATATTGAATAATATGAAGAAATATTCGCTTATTATCCAACATTATTATTTTCAAACGCTAAACAGAAATAGCTATAACTGTGACTACAGTTCATACCTTCTCAAATTTAAAACGACAAACAGAAAAACGAAATTTCTATTCAGAAAATGAGAGAGAGGTAGTATCGGAAAATGTTATTATTATTGGTATGACTTATAAACTCCAATTTAGATTATGTAAATATGATATACGATACTCAAGCTTATTACTTAGCTTGTGTTCATGTTTGATACAAAATGTACCCTGGATCTGAGTTCGTAATGTATGAAGAGGAAGGAAATAAAACGGTCTGTTTTGTATTTTCATGAATCCAACATCAACTGAAATCACTGGTCTAAAGAGAGATCATGGGCCGGGTCAGCACTAGTGTTGAAGACATTAAGGAATCGATAATCGGGTTTTTTTTAATCAAAGAGAGTAAAATGGATTAAATTCAGAAACAATATTTCAAGAAAAATGCAGCATGACATTTACCGAAAAGGTTGCATTTTTTTCTGCAAGGAGTAAATCTGAGCATAATTGAGCGACATGGGTCATACTCGAACATGACCTTTTTTGTAAAGGCTATATAAAGGAAGTAAATCGATTCGTTGTAAGGGTTTTTTTTTTAAATGTTCAGAACCATGTTTAGGGCGGTGGACGGACGGACGGACACACACACGGGTAGACCGATTTAATCCAGAAATCTATTACCGGCATGAATAACCTATTAGGAAGCTCGACTAGGAAGTTTGATGGACGGACATGTTCATCGCTCAATAGCCCCGAAATTTTGACAGGATGTTAAGATAATGAGACGAACTTTTAAAAATTTGCTTATGTTCATGTATCATTATCCAATCGTAGCCTAGGTATAACACACAATTCTTTGTTTTTGTGTTTTTATCTATTTCATTTTTTCAATCAATTTGTAATATGCAGCTTCCGGCTTGAAAATCGATCTTTTTTTTCAAAAAGCACAGATCTACATTTATTCTAGTATATGCTAAATGCCGATATTGAATTTGAAGACGTTAAACATTAATAAAAGATGAAATATCACCGCATCGGATGTGCACTTTTCAACTATACTTCGCAAACGATTACATAAATGGACGATGCGATAATCTGAATGTTATGGTTTGTTGATTTTCAAATCTAGTAAAAATACACAATAATTGGAAATGAAACACAATCAAAGTTCTGTAGAATGTAAAAGATACACTTACCAGGTACTAAAATGGATTATTATGAGCTAAAGACAACGGGCCCCGTTGAAATTAAGAAACTGTCCAGGAAGCAAGTGTTTTTTTGGTTTTTTTTTTCAGGTGTCAATACGTTATTTATTCAAAGATTTTAAAATGAAACATTTCATTCGTGCACATCCACAGGGCCTGTAGCCAGAAACTTTCTCTTATTCTGCATATATCAAAATTCCATCCCCCTTCCCTCCTTCCATTTTTAAATCACGCATCTTCTCTACCTTGAGGCTATACCACTTCATATCTTTTCAAATCGTCTAATTTAATCGTAAATGTGAATACTTTCTTTTCTTCTTGTTTTTTTTTTTATAATATATTGTTTCCGTTACAACTAGTGCTCATTTTCTTATGGCAACACAACGTCGTGATGGCGTCATGTGACGACGTCATTGACGTCGCTTAATACGCTATACCATGCCTCAAACGATTCCAAATATTTTCGTCAATTTTTAAGATATAGTTTTAGAAACTGCAGACATCACATATTTAACATACAAAATTTCATTCAAAAGTACGACAGGGCCGAAGTCCATGGTTACCGAACCTACTCCTTTACTTTGGCTTTATTCAACCTGTTTGACAATACGTACTACTGACGATGATTTGTGTCTAGTACAATAAAATTTATACTAAAGAGCATATTGTATTTCAATATTGACAAAGGCAAACCTTCTTTTGAAAATATTAAGAAACATATCAAAGAATAACATAATTGATATTCCTTTAAGACGTCTATCAATTATTTATGATAAGTCAATACTATTGCACATGCATCAGATATTCTTTAAAAGGAGATATGCATGTATTTTATGTTATGGTTCAACATGTTAAAAGGGATAATAAAGCAACCGTTCCTATAGAAATTATAATGATTTTGCCTTGCCTTCTCGACTTTGAAACTGAAAAACTAAAAACCTCAGCATAGAATATTTTAGCTATTTGTATCTGTTTCTTTTGTTATGGTAGTCCCATATGTATCTGCTAAGATTTGGAATGAAACGTTTTTCGAATCGAAAGAACCCTGCTTAATTATACTTCTTGCTATTGATTTATGCATACGTAGCTCCGCATCATTTCACCTTGTATCATCAATCTTATATACATGTATAGTATCCACCATAATAATCCTGTTTAGTTGAATCGTGTTTGAGTTAGAACAAGAAGAATATTTTTGTTATTTTATAATATGGTCGATTCGGATTCCTCTATCTATCTCCTGACATTCCGGATCTTTGTTTTCTTTCATTATTGATTCCAATGAATTTTGCCTTGCATCATTATCCATATTTGTCAGTATGTGTGAACTTACCAAATAGCTAGCATTAAAACCCATTTTCTGACCATTAACGAGTACAAGTTCTAGGTCTACATCATATTCGTCACATAACTGTCACAGAAAAAATCCCACTATATTTCAAAAGAAAAGAAACTCCTTGTATTTCCTTTATTTACACACCAACGGTTGCATCTAAAAATTACAATTACAAATGATTCCTGTAATTTATTGATTTAAGTAATCCCTCACTTCATCCATTTCCTTGCGAATGTTCTTTATCGGCTTTCAACTACTCTCCTTGTAGACACGTTATTACAGGTGACCTTAGTATAGTCAAGAACTTTGTTAAAAAGGGTCCCAAATACAGAAAAAGTAAATCCCTTATACCCGGAACGTGCATGTCTGGTCCATGCTGAATATTTATCCGTTTATGAATGGTGCTATTGAATTTAAAGACGTTTAACATTATATGGAACCAAATTTCAAAAATAACCATGGGCTCTTGTGAGGAATATGCAAAGCGTTGGGATAAGAAACAGGATGTACAGCTTGAAACCCTTCCGAATGGATAAAATCCATCAGAGGTTTACTTTTAGTCAGTGCATGTATTTTATATATTGTTTCATTTTCATGCGTGAACATCGACGGTGGGTCCGGCTAGCAAACAGGGGATGCTTACTCCCCCCCCCCCCCCCCCCTAGCACCTAGTCCCACCTCTAGCTTGCTAGGTATCCGTCGATGCTCAATTGGGTGCTCTATTGTGAGTGTTGTTGAGATTATCGTCAGGATTTTCTTGTACACTTTTATCTAGAATCTACCATGACAAATATGGATAATGACCATATCCCTATATACAGCACAAAATCGATAATTCAGGAAATCATAAACCGAAGGCATACAAAATCAGGATGAAACAGGAACCAAAGCAAACAAACACCAAATGAAAAAAGCAATTCGGTAGAACTGTCACATCCGGTTACTTCCATTTCGGAAGACATAGAGTACAATCTTTGGTTGGATGGTTCAAATGGTCTATGACAGAATATCATCCACCGTTCTGGAGAATCGGACATCATAGTGTATGACGATTTCCCCATATCGACTTCCTCAGGGACGATGTTAGTCGGTCACAAACGTATCCCTGAATGAGGAGTTTATCTGAAAGATGCCTAGCTCTCAGAATAAAATCTGTATAGTTGGGACATGCTCTTGCATAGCGTATCAATTGAGATATGAACACGCCATAAGCAGGCGATGAAGGAATATGCTAATCAGAAAGGGAAAGTTTGTGATGCTGAAATTGAAGTCGTCACGTTTGTCATAGCGTGAGGCGTTCATGTGACCATCAATGTCTTGGGACAACATTATGTCTAAATAGGATGCTGAATTATTTGTTTCTGTAGTTTCTTTTGACTTCAAGCTCCAAAGGATAGATTCTGCTGAGGTTATCCGCGAATTTTTGATTATTGATGGACAACACATTGTCTATGTATCTGTAAGTGAAGTTGAAGTCAGAAGCTTAGTATCTTTTCCCTTCAAAGACCAAAGATTGAATGAATTCAGCTTCGTCTACAATTTACTGTGAACACCAAATTCCAGTCTATCTTTCAAGACCCTGATGTTATCATAGCGCTTACCTACCTCCAATAACATTATGTCATCACATCAGTGGACAAAGCGACAAATAATTACACATTTACTTGCGAAAAGTACTATTTCGACAGCTTTGTTAAGGGACTGGTCAATATTAATCCATGGGACATTAACTTTTTTAACACATCATAAGACTCAAAATTATAGGTACATTAATATATATGAATATTTTCATATCTCTTTCATGATCACTTGTTCTCAAATAGATGTTCATTTCCAATGGGAATGACGTGTCTTTCAATATTACACAATTTAATATTTTGTTACTTTTTATACATGTAATATCATTCATGAAAGCTATCAGGACTTTTGTCGAATATTTGCTGCAAGCGTTCAGCACACATTGCATGAAATTACGTCAAAACGTTGAAATTAGGAGTATTTATCATTTGATATCTTTCTTTGTCACGTGATATTTCAAAAACTTTGTACTCTCCTAGTAGATGTCGAAATAAGAAAATTATTGAAAGGAGTGGTGCTTAAGAGAAGGGAAGGGATCTCCAACAAGACCCTGTTGCAGCACAAACCGCAAAACACCCAATGCGAAAACACAAAGGCGAACATACTAAGAGACGAAAAATACAAGTAGCAAATGGTTTGATTATCCTGGATTACGTGCACACAACCCTCTCACTTCTCCAATTACCCAGAGGTCTCGAAGAACGTACACTTGTGACGTAAAATAACCTCCTCACTATTAGATGACCACCAACAAACAAGACCGCAAAACGCAAGGGTCCATGCAACACAGATGAATATGTAAATGGATATAAAAAGGGGGCGTATGTAATACAATCCGTGCTCTGCCGAGGCGAGCTCATGTATGTTATCACCCGAGGAGTCCGACTGACGGACAGGTGGTCGGGGCCCTGTCTTTTCTAAATAGTTTTGGACAGGGCCCGTCATGGATTTTCGTCGTTACAGTCAGTTAGAGTGCAAGTCTCAAAAAGTCGCTGGTACAAGGCTGTATCTTGGTAAAGTATCAAGCCTAGTGTCCGTCTGGTGATATCAGGATCATATCCACGGTATAAAAGGCGTTTGATGATTCAGACGCATTTTCGATGGTTATGTTGTCTACCTTTGATCTAATTTCTCTTCTAATTTTGTTTTATCATATCACCATAGAAGGCAGGTTGTAATACCTAAAGTAATGTACTCTGTTGCATATATAGATCCAAATTTTAAAAGAAGTTGACTGTTATTTTTGTCAAACTAGCTTATGAAAGATGAAACCTTGACCTAAAAGTTTCTTGGTTATTTGTAAATTTCTATTGTGAACATCCAAAATATCAGTCCATGCTCTAGCATAACGGATGAGCTGTGATATGTAAATGTTGTATGACGGTAATCTTGGAACATCACATTCAAGCAGGGGGAAATTTATTATGTAGAGTCCAAAATCATCTCTTTTGTCATATACATTTGTATGAAGCTTTCCATTTATGATTTAGATATTACGGTCCAAAATTGGTGTTTCTGAATTTGTAAAGTTTGCCTTGTTAAGTGTTAATTATTGTGGATAAATTTCATCCTTGTATAATTCAAAAGCATGATTGTCAGTCGTTAGAATATCATATAGATACCTAGAATGCGTTAAAGAAGATACTGACGATAATCTCAACAGCACCCACAATAGAGCACAAAATTAAGCATCGAGGGACCTCCAGCAAGCTGGAGGTGGGATCAGTTGCCCGGAGGAGTAAGCATCCCCTGTTGACCAGCCGCACTAGCCGTCGATGTTAAAGCACGAATATGAAAACAAAATGTAAAATTCATACACTGTCTGACGTTATGTCTACATAGAAAGTGCTATGGCGGCAATGTCAGGGAAATATATTCAAAACACTAACTACCAAACCCATCGCGGGGAACTTTTTTACGAGCTCCAAAAGGCAGAGGACATAAGTGTGACACAAATGGGTTAAAGAAGATCCTAACGATAATCTCAACAGCACCCACAATAGAGCACAACTAAGCATCGACGGACCCCAGCAAGCTGGAGGTGGGACCAGGTGCCCGGGAGGAGTATTATTGAAACGTTTCAGATTTTCAAATTTTCTTTGCATTTGAAGATTTTCGTAAGTCTATAAAAATAAATCTGTAGCAAGAGGCGCACAGTTAGTAGCCATAAGAATCCCCACAACATGCTTGTATAGATCCTCACCAAATCTAACATAAATATTGTCCAAAAGGGAGGACAAGGCATTACACAGGTCACTACATATCTTCCCGCCATGAATAAAACAGATAAATAACGCTGCAGGAAAGGGATGTAATGTTTGATTACTTATATTTGCCTTTAAATTACATCAATTTAGAAGATTAATTTAATAAAAGCAATACTTTTAAGAATTTCAGTGTGAAACAAATCAGAGACACAACAAAAGCATATAAAATACACCGAAACATGAAAAATAGAACTTTACCAGTAATTGCACTCTCTACTGTCATTGTGTCAAAGAAACATGTATTAAAGGCGATTCGTCGCAGGATTTCTATTTATTAACAAAAAAAATAAAAATAATTAATCGCCACAAACTTTTTTTTATCTCTTCCGCCTTTAGTCATCTTTATTCCTTTATAATTACCAAACGTGTTTGTTTATCTGATTCTAAGCATTTTGATTGGTCGATCGCATTTATTGTGACTTCCGTTATGAGATGATAAAATGTCAAAATTGACCGGAACTACTTTCACACTAACGCAACAGAAATCAAGAATTGTCTAACGCATGAAATAAACAATACAAATGGTCTCAAATAATCCATTAAAACTAGAGACAGTTCCATTTGTCGACTCATAAATATCACAACACAGTTCTGTGAATGTTTGCAGAGATTACATCGGTTGCTACGCGCGTGATTTGAAAACTGCAACAAGTGAACATGAACGGCAGTTTGTTGACGGATTTCTTGTGTTTCTAGGGAAATTTTGATTGACCTATATAGAAATGCATGAAAAACTTGTTCTTAATTTTTCTAAAATCATCGTAATTAATCTAATACACATGGATATACAACATGTAGGATGAATAAATTTGAAAGTACTGAACAAAAGCTACGCAATCGCGACTTACCAAACTTGTCATGCCGATTTCGTTCTGATTCCTAAGAAATAATTTACAGCTGATATTCCAATACCTGTAGATCTTAACAACGTGTTTTTTCTTCACACATAAGATCTACAGGTACAAGAAATGCTGTCTGAGAGTCCGTATAAATCCCAACACAAATATTGCTTCATGCATATGTTCTACTTTCAACTGTCATGTCTGCTGCCTTCGATAAACAACGCGTCACAAATTACGTCATAACAGTACAGCAGTAAGTGCAAACAGGTAAAACATGCTGAGGTTCTGAAGGGGGAAATGCTTTTTTTCCAGACTAAATGTCGGCTTGCTTTGTTTCCCTCTCGAACTTTTTTGTTGTTAGGGAACTAGTTCGTACCAGTTTAATATTTTCATACGCCACGTACTCAATCGTTCATTTTCCTTAGAATTTCTCCGAATTCAGAATAAATTCATATGTTTGGTAATTATAAGTATTGAATGTTTATTTTTGCCATTTTATTGGATGATGAAATGTCAGTTGTCGTATCACAAATTTTGCGTAAAACCGCTTCGCTACGCTACGCGGTTTTACACAATTTGTGATACGACAACTGACATTTCATCATCCAATAAAATGGCAAAAATAAACATTCAATTCTTAACTAATCTATTCTTTTAGCAGCGTTATGTCTGCAAAAAATTGAAATTTTGAACTCTATCAGACAATTTTAGATTTTCCTGTTTACATGATCCTTTTGTGCGTACAAAATTTCATCAATTCTGTCATTTATTTAACATATGGATACAATACAGGAACTTTACATGAGTAAGGGTACGTATCGAAAACAAAATCATCAGCTATCATCTTATTTCATACATTTATTCCGACAAATAAACTTAAATAAGGCCCTTTCACATCAGCCTTGCCGCAGCCATACAGTCTTCGATCCTGCACGCCGTACGGCTGCACCGTAACCGTTCGAGACAGCCGTACGTAAGACTACGGCACGAAATATTTTGAAAGAGTTCGTAGTGTTTAGACAACATACTTTTTTTCGTGGAAGACGTACGGGCATCTCACTGCTGACATGCGCCATAAGAGAGGAAGACTTTATAAAAGAAAAAATAAGGCACGCATTTTTCATCCAAAAAAATCAAATCATGTAACCCCATGAACTGAAACAAATATATTGATAATCCGGTCGGGAGGGGGGGGGGAGGCTCCGCAAATTAAAGAAAAACATGCTATGAAAAATAAAAATAGACTTGCACGGTGTACAGCGTCTAACGACAAACTAGACGTGTGTCATGAGGTGTGTGTGTGAGAGAGAGAGTGGTACATAACATCTACATGCTCTTTAGACATATTTATCGATAACGTTGAATGTGGATTTAAAAATTCAGAAACAATCATACTTTTTCGATTGTCTAAGGTTAGGGAGCAACTATTTGATTTTTAGGGGGGGGGGGGGGCAGGAAGACTTTGCAAGAAAAAAATGTCCGGATCAAAATTTTAGGGGAAAAATTTTTCCGGCCCTAAGGGCCGACGAAAAAAAATTCCGGATCATGAAATTGCCCCTCCTCTCTTCCGACCTATCCACTGCCCAGTAAACACTTTTTTGTGTATCATAAACTAAGTATAAAAAATGGAACAAACTTTATGCAATTTGGAGTGAATAAATCAAATTCAAAGGTCATTAGCACCATATAGCCTGTCTCCGTCGAGTATCATTTAAGGAAATAGATTATAGGCATCATATGCCATTCAAGGAATTGAAATGAAGTGATCTGCTGGCTAGAGATGAACTCATTCTGTGTTTGATGTTTAATATGGCCGAAAAATCACGCTGAATTATTTAAACTTTAGAGTAATTTTCAACATTGGAAAATTACAAAAAAAAAATAATCTGGCCCTTTGGGCCGGCGATAAAAATTTTCCGGCTCTAAAAATGGCCGAAAAAAAAATTCCGGCTGGCAAAAGTCTTCCTGCCCCCCATAAAAGTCAAATGGTTGCTCCCTTATCGAATATATTCATCTGCGGTCGGAGATCTAGAGTACTTTCGTCTACATACGCATCCTTGTTCTCTATTTGCTATTTACATTGTACATTAAACACAGGAAAAGAAGGGAGGAGATCTCCAACAAGACCCCGTTGCAGCATCAACAGTAAAACACCAAAACACCCGATGCAAAAACACAAAAGACGAGTACAGCACGAGACGGAAAAGAGACACACGACATGTAAACATCAAACACAAAAGACTACACATAAACCGACGAGACCAATGGGTAACCGGTGCCGACTTTGGACGGCCATCTGTCACGCAACGATCAGGAAAGAGCAAAACAGACAAAGAAAAAAAAAAGAAAAAGAAAAATTGTCAGAAGACAGCGCCGCGCGTTGTTTATAGGCTTTTGTAGAAAAATTGAAGGTTTATACAGTAGTGAAATATTGCCGGGTTTGTTAAAAGTAGGTCAATCTCAAAGGTCAAGGTCACTGTGTCAAAAGTCAAGGTCCATAATGAAAGGTCTGTTAACGAGTAATTTACGTGTGAAATATCTGCCATGCTTGTGGAATTTTTAAAACATATTTATCATATAATATGAAAAAAATTGTTTCTGTGTTCTGTGAGTTCAAGACACCCCCCCCCCCCCCCTTCCCCTAGCTTTGCAAAAAAAATATTGTTTATTGTAAGATTATTAGAATGTATATAATGTGTATATGGTTAAAGTACATGGAGCAGCTATATAAAACCAAACATAACCAATAAAACCTGTACGTACTGTTGGCAATACGGTGTGGTTTTTTTTTTTCTATTTCCTGTATCATTTTGAATAAGGGGGTCAGGGTAGCAAAATGGACCAAAACTTCTACCCAATGCATAACACCCCTACTTTGTTTTTCATAAAAACATGTTATTATGTCCATTGTTACACTATATGAAGTTTCAAAAAAATTCATGAAATTTCATTTTTCATCAGCATTTTAGTGCCAAAAATCTTTTAATGTTAACTTTTTACGTTACTTTAAAAAATTGACATATGAGGTAAGAATCTGCTAAAAATTTCATTCCGTTACATCTTATGTCATAAAAATTGTATTCAACAGTAGAAAAGTCATGCATTCTAATATATTTAAGTAATCCAATTCAACAATTCCGCAAGAATATATATATTTTAGATTTTATGAGTATTATTTCGCCAATTTTCAATTTCCCCACAATATTCTGAGATGGTTGTACAAGGGTATATTTGATGGCAAATATCTGACATAAAGTCCCCATCTTGGTATCCTTTTCTGTTTGTTTTATTACTTATCGGGTCAAGTACTATTGAAATATAATGGTTAGAAAAAAGGGTGATGCTTTTGAATTCGAGATCTCAGGAGAAAGCATCCTTAATGAGTTTATATAATCGATCATTAATTTTGTCATGAGGAAGTAAGGTGTACATATTAGAGAAGGCGTATGAAGAAATCGTATTGGCTTGGAATTTTTCAGATTTCATTTTGTCAATCACATCCTCTGAATTCTTAATAGAGCAAAAGAAGTTTGCTTCGTTCCTGTTTAGAACAGTTTCACAATATTTAGTTACGTGTTCTTTATTAGCCGTAAGTGCTGACGTCAGATTTCTAGACAAAATTGTAGTCGAGCAGTTGCTAGAATTAGCAAAAAAAAAGAAATTTGTAATGAGAATTGTGCAGTTTCGGTATTCAATATAGTGTTGGGAGATCTAATTTATCTATTCGAATATCCGTTATATCTTGAGGTTTATCCAGTCATTCAGTGCATGCGAATCGACTCCTTCAGATTTACACCATCTGTTCGTATAATTATCAAAGGCTTCCATTAGCACCTCATGGCATTTGATTAAATCTATCTTGGATGGGATTCTATACTTAGGTCCTTTTTCAAGAAGACCATGGAACTGCCTGTCTTGGTTAATTGACATGTCACCTGTAACAATATGGCCAGCTGGTTTGTAAAGATATTGAGAATGAGTTAAAGAATATCCTGACGATAATCTCGACAACACTCACAATAGAGCACCCAATTGAGCATCGACGGATACCAAGCAAGTTAGAGGTGGGACCATGTGCCCAGGAGGAGTAATCATCCCCTGTTGGCTAGCTGCACCGAACGTATATGTCCATGCACGAACATGAAAACATTATATAAAATACATACACTGTCTGAGGTTATGTCTATATATAAAGTGCTATGGCGACCATGTCAGGGAAAAATATTCAAAACACTTATTGTCAAGTTGCACATTCTCATGTAGCAGGACAAGATTTAAGTATGTTAAGATCCGATGTAACTTTATTATAGTCAGAAATAAAGTTTCAAACAGGTTTCTCGTACTTGTAGCAATGACAAATATGGATAATGACCATATCCCTGTATACAGCACAAAATCAATAATTCAGAAAATCAGAAACCGAAGGCATACAAAGTCAGGATAAAACAGGAACCAAAGCAAACAAACAAAAACCTCCACCATATGAAAAGAAGCGAACTCCCGATATAAGAGTGAGACCAGGTGCCCAGGAAGAGTAAGCATCTCATGCTTGCATGCAACACCCGCCGCTTCAATTCGGTAGAACTGTCACATCCGGTTACTTCCATTTCGGAAGATATAGAGTACAATCTTTGGTTGGATGGTTCAATGGTCTATGACAAAATATCATCCACCATTCTGGAGAGTGGGACATCATAGTTTATGACGAGTTCCCCATATCGACCGTAGAACTTCCTCAGTGACGATGTTAGTCGGTCACAAACATATCCCTGACTGAGAAGCTTATCTGAAAGACAATGGGACATCATAGTGTATGACGATTTCCCCATATCGACTTCCTCAGGGACGATGTTAGTCGGTCACAAACGTATCCCTGAATGAGGAGTTTATCTGAAAGATGCCTAGCTCTCAGAACAAAATCAGTATGTTTGGTACTTGCTCTGGCATAGCGTATCAACTGAGATATGAACACGCCATAAGCTGGCGATGAAGAGATGTTGCTACTCAGAAAAGGAAAGTTTTTAATGCTGAAATTGAAGTCGTCATGTTTGTCATAGAGTGAGGTGTTCATGTGACCATCAGTGTCGTAGGACAATATTATGTCCAAATAGGATGCTGAATAATTTGTCTCTGTAGCTACTTTGACGTCAAGCTCTGAGGGATAGATACTGCTCAGGTAATCCGTGAATTTTGGATTATTGATGGACATTACATCGTCTATGTATATGTAAGTGAAGTTGAAGTCAGAAGCTAAGTATCTTTTCCCATCAGAGACCAAAGACTGAATTAATTCAGCTTCGAACGAGTAAAGGAAAATGTCGGCAAGAAGTGGGACAAAATTGGTCCCCATTGGAATTCCGACAATTTGCTGGAACACCTTTCCTCCAAACGCCACAAAAATGTTGTCGATCAAAAAGTTTAACGTCTGAATAATATCTGTTTCAGTGTACTTATTTTCAGAATCGGACAATAAGAGTTGGTTCTAAATTTTCAAAATATTGATTAATGGTACTTTGTATGCGATGATCCTGAAAAATATTAGGGATGTTTAGAAGATCAAAACCTTGTCAATAAAAGGGATTTTTATTAATCTTCATTGATGGGAGTTGTTTTTTACAGTATGATAAAGTTTGTACTGTGCGAAGGAGACAATGATATTAAGTCTGAATCAGTGTTTCTTAAGAATGCATCCAAAGCTTCATCCAAGATAGATTTCAGTTGCAGTACTAATATTGATGACAGAGCATTTAACAGCTCATGTCTGCCACCATTGCGTGATTTTGTAAGTAAATCGTTGAGAGAGCGGTAGACTCTGGATCGTTTTCTTTGTTGTCTTTTTCGTCTTTTTCCGTGGGACCTGTATTTTCGTTAAGTGTTTGGGCGAATTGAAAAGATGTTGATATTGGTGGAGGCTGAGGAAAAGTTTCCTTGTCCATAGATTTGATCCTTTAAACCTAGAGGGTTCACAGTCTGAAGTTTGGTGATCCAGCCAAGCTTGTAGTCGGTGTTTGTTTAATTTCGGTCTTACTTTCATTTTTACGTTTTGGAAAAGTCTGAACTGGGATAATAATTATATTCGAAATCGAATGGTTATATTTAACAAAGTTATAATAACAAAAGTTTCTGTGCTTTTGTTGACGTAAGGTTCTGATCTTATAAGAATGGTTTCTAAAACGATATTTTATAGATAGGCCTGTTTCACCTAGATATTGTATGCCACATCCCCTGGCATTTCAATTCATAACGTAAATAAGATCTTGAAATGATGTTTTGGTCAACCTCAATATTGAATTTCTGCCCATTCACACTAGAAGTTATTATGGAGGCGCATTTGATGAGGCGACACATATATCATCTTCTACTGTTGCACTTAGAAATAATTGAGAACCCTCTGTGTCTGTTATAGTTATCTCCCCTTGATGAGACATAAAGATAAAAATTAATCGCAGAAAATCTAATTTGTCAACTTTTGATTTTTCAGCAGAATTGGATGAAATTTATTTTTTAAAGAAATTTTTGAACAATCGATATTTTAAGCCCTGTCATTCTCTTGAAAAGAGAAATTTGAACAAAAAATTAACTTTTTCCTATAGAGTTCAATGTAAAATATAAGGGTCCATAACTCATAAAGTAAACTATTTTTTCTATATCCAAATTGATCAAAAATTTGGAATTAATTTTTATATTAAAACTATGCAGTTATTTTAGATCTGGGCATTGCATAAAATGAGTGACCCAATTACTGCCCGTTACCCATTGAATACCTGTGACAGACCTGCAGCAACCTTTTATCATATTGCAAATTAGCTTTGATAATTAGTAAAACGAACAAAATCAAGAAAGGATGAAGCGTCATGGCTCAGTCACAAACCCTTTCAACTGAGCACTTCCTTGTAGAAGGGTTTGTGCTGAGGAAAGCATTTGAACATGGAAATGGTTTTGAGTCGGGTAATGAATATACTTCACCCTTGTGCATATTATAATAGAATAAATTTCATAATTTGTGTTTGATATAGGTATATAATTATGCTACACACAGCAAGTGCTATATATATGAAATTGCTATTTAGTTATTGACTTGTCGGTTTGAACAATTTCTAAACTTAAATGTGCATAATAATATATATTCTATTCATAGCATGTGTGATGAAAGAGGAAACTCGACCTAAATCAATATACCACGGAAAATATAAATACGAAGTGATTTCTTAACAACCATATTCTTTAACGTTAGATTTAAAATATGATTGCGAGTACACAGTGTTACTGTCAGTCATTAAATTAAAGCTGAGATTCCATTCTCGTCTTGCACCGGAACGTCATAGGTTCCTTCCACTACTTTCCACTCCCAATATGACCCAATATCACCCCATAGGTCATTGCCAACTAAATCATTTTCCATCGGCCGTAATGTTAACAAAATGCCGTATTGCGTCCTTGCTAACATTGCTGGCCATACATGGTATATACCGATTTGTTCATTAATTCAAGCTTTATACGAAACAAAATAAAAAAATATAGCATGACCTGCTCTTTTTGCGCTATTTACGTCACAATGTACCCCGCAGAGAATTTTCAAATTTTCCCGCCAAGTCCCCTTTTGCGGATCGGGAGCTTGTGAAAAAATCCCAGCATCGATATTTTAATTACACTTATTCTTTATTCATATATATCCTAATATATGCACAGCCACTGTAATTGCCTGAGATAAAGCTTTCAGGACGATTGTTATTGATTTCCGTATAAATGACAGTGTGACGTCATAACGCCCGACAAAGTGGATGAATTTGAATTGAATATCAACAAGTTTAAAATCCTTTCCTTTGCAATGTAGAAAGTAGGAATAACACTATATATAAAAAGACGAATTCAATTCTGAAATCATCACCACTAGTCCTTACCTCTTTCAGCAACTGTGTCTTGACGATTACAGAATACGACATCAACAACAAGCGACATAGGCAGGCGCAGCTACAATAGCTCTCTGTCGATTGATGTCACATCCTGCACTCAACGGAATATTTCGAATGAAGATTTCTTGTAACATTCAGCGTTGTTTGTGATAATTTCAAAATAGACCACACATAAACAATACACAGTATATTTAGACAAATCCATAAACTAACGCTGTAAACATTTCATGATTTCACCGCGCTGCAACTGACTCAAACGGATAACAGAAATGGGAATACATTCCGCAAACACAATTAGTTCCAAACAGTCAGCATCTAGAGAGTAACTAATAAATAACTTGTTTGGACATATTTGGTCATTATTCCATTCTTGAATTTCTAATTTGTAATACTTGATATATCACAATGCATTAATTTATGACATTTCAGTCATACTGAATAAGCGTGACGTTGCCATGGGGACACTCACGCTGTTCCTTTCTAAAATTAACTCCCCTCCGCATTGGTGGACAGATTCGCTATAAAAATAGTATTGGGAGCTTTCTTTGTTCTATTTTTGGCTTTGAAAGCGCATATATATAGAATAAATGTCTAATTTTGTGTGTTTATGCAGAAATAAATTACAATGGCTGATGCATTTATTTGATAAAATGCGCTAACGCGCATTAAATCAAAATAAATGCACCAGCCATTGTAATTTATTTCTGCATTAACACACAAAATAAGACACTTATTATATAATTCAAACAATCAACCAAAAGAAAATATATTTGCTAGCCAATCACATCTTCTGTTACATTTTAAATAACAGGCCCCCTCACCCTACAGGTTTTCCTCCAATTTGAACAGGCCTTTTAGTTTACCCTGACCTATAGACATGTATAAACGCCCATCCGAATATCACAATTTTAATGCATTTTAAAGACATCAATTTCAATAAAATTCATCTGAAGTTCCAGCTTTTTATGGAAATGATGAGGGAGTTATTTGGGATATATGCATGTATGTCAGCAGTGAAAAAAGGCGCCAAAATTCGCATTTTGATGTTTCTAGTTTTCCTCTTTTATTCCGTTCTCAGATGAAATAATCTTATGTTATTTACATGTATCGACTTATTTTACACTTTTTATTCAAAGAAGAATATAATTTTTGCAAATATGATATAATTGCAAGGTTTTAATAGCATTTATGAGAAATGTATTACCCCCACCTCCCACCGTAGGACGCATTTTCTTGTGAGTATGTAAACTCAATTATGACAACATCGCATAATGCGATTCTAATCGTTAATAAAGAAACAAAACGTCAATTTATGTAGAAAATCGAAGTATAAAATCATCCATTTTATGCGTAGCTATATCATACATTAAAGTTTTGCCTGTAATACCAAGGTGGTATTTTCATGTATCAATAAATAATTTGCTTTAGTGTTCAAGTAGATATTCATGCATTAAAGAACGGTTATAAAGTTTTATCTGAAATCAAATATTGATGTTGTTCGACAGTATATTCTCGTAGCGGTATTAACCAGAGTTGGATTTTAGAAAATTTGAAGGAACTTTCAGAATATCTGAAATCCACTCATTTCAGTAGAGTCCATTCGATCAAAGCTTTTGATTTTTCGACACTTTACACTACAATAAACATTAAAGAAGTACCTATCAGTTATTCAGTTTCAAAGTAGAGAAGGCAGCGCAAAATCATTAGAGTTACAATCCCACATTCTACAAGCAAAAATTATTAGTAATGCGTTTACAAGCAAGAACGGCAATCGCAAATACAAATTTATTGTTGTTCATTATGACGAAACTTACTATGTAAAAGAAAAGTCCGATTCTGAAAATACGTACACTGAAACAGATATTATTCAGACGTTAAACTTTCTGATCGACAACATTTTTGTGGTGTTTTTAGGAAAGGTCTTTCAACAAATTGTCGATATTCCATGGGGAACAAGTGTGCCCCCTCCTTGCCAACATCTTCCTTTACTCTTACGAAACTGAATTCATTCAATCTTTGGTCTCTGAAGGGAAAAGATACTTAGCTTCTGACTTCAACTTCACTTACAGATACATAGACGATGTGTTGTCCATCAATAATCCAAAATTCGCGGATTACCTGAGCAGTATCTATCCTTCGGAGCTTGAAGTAAAAGAAACTACAGAGAAAATAATTCAGTATCTTATTTGGACATAATGGTGTCCTACGACACACACTGATGGCCATATGAACACCTCACTCTATGGCAAACGTGACTACTTCAATTTCAGCATTACAAACTTTCCTTTTCTGAGTAGCAACATCCCTTCATCGCCTGCTTATGGCGTGTTATATCTCAGTTGATACGCTATGCCAGAGCAAGTATCAAATATACTGATTTTGTCCTGAGAGCTAGGCGTCTTTCAAACTATGATGTTGGTGGATGATATTCTGTCATAGATCATTTGAACCATTCATCAAAAGATTGTACTACTTCAATTTCAGCATTACAAACGTTCCTTTTCTGAGTAGCAACATCCCTTCATCGCCTGCTTATGGCGTGTTATATCTCAGTTGATACGCTATGCCAGAGCAAGTATCAAATATACTGATTTTGTCCTGAGAGCTAGGCGTCTTTCAAACTATGATGTCGGTGGATGATATTCTGTCATAGATCATTTGAACCATTCATCCAAAGATTGTACTCTATGTCTTCTGAAACAGAAACGGAAGTGACCGGATATGACAGTTCTACCGAATTGAAGCGGCGGGTGTTACATGCAAGCAGGAGATGCTTACTCTTCCTGGGCACCTGGTCTCACTCCCATATCGGGAGTTCGCTTCTTTTCATATGGTGGAGGTTTTTGTTTGTTTGCTTTGGTTCCTGTTTTATCCTGATTTTGTATGCCTTCGGTTTCTGATTTTCTGGATTATCGATTTTGTGTTGTATACAGGGATATGGTCATTATCCATATTATTTAGGATTTCGTTGTAAATAATTCTATCTTCCAAACGCAGAGTGAAGGAAATCAGCTGTTCTCGGGTATTTAAGCTATTGGATTAGTCCAACTGAGAAAAGGGATAGATAGGATATGGGCTAAAACCTTAGTCTGAATCAACAAATCGTTTGTTTATATCAATCTATGTACAGAAAGCATTCTAATGAGTTGGACATCGTATATTTTTGCCACAAACTCGCAGGTATTTTTGTCCTCCGAGAACCCGTTAAATCGGTTCGTCTGTCCATTTGTCACAAACAACTTTAACCTAGTCCATAACTTTTGAATGGTAAATGATAGGGCTTTGATATTTCACACGTGTATTTCTTGTGACAAGACCTTTCCGTGGATACCAATATGTTTTCAAAACTTTTAACCTTAATCGTAAATTTTGAATGGTAAGTGATAAGGCTATCATATGTTGCATGTATTCATTGTGCCAAGACTGTTCCGTTCTTAACAGCATTCTGACCTGGTGACCTCATCCTTGGAGGTCGACCCACGTATAAAAACTTCAACCTCGACAATAACTTTGGAATTGTTAATCAAATGATAGGACTTTCATATTTCTTATGTGCATTCCTTTTCACAAGCCTTTTCCCTTGTTAACAAAAGTTTGGACCTTTTGGCCTTTTCTTGGAGTTGAATATTTGATATTTAGAATTTTGATAATACATGAGATAAACTGTGAAAACTTAAGAATAGGGGAGGGTGTCTGTAAGCATTCTTTAACGATAAACAACCTAAAGCGGGGGACCACAATTCCTTGAAATAATTTATAATAAACATTACTTTAGTTGAAGAAGGGGGCCCGGTTGCAGCATCTACAGCAAAACGCTGATAATTAAATACCAAAATGCGAAAACTGAGTAGAAAAGCGTTATACGAATAACAAAATACACAAAGAAGACAAAACAAGAAAGAAACGAAATGATAATTACATTGTAGATTGTGTCACCAATATTAATTAACAAGTAGCCACAATAAAGGTTTAGATAGACACATCTTTATAAGTAAATGTTTTCGTATCAAGGACCATAATTGATTTAGTGAAAGAATAATATAAAAAAGCATATACATGTATCTAAGGTGTAAACGTCTTCATATTGAATAGCATCATTTAAGAACAGGTAAATTGGCAACATGGACCAGACATGCACGTTTCGGATACTTACCGGTTACCCATTGGTCTCGTCGGTTTATGTGTAGTCTTTTGTGTTTGATGTTTACATGTCGTGTGTCTCTTTTCCGTCTCGTGCTGTACTCGTCTTTTGTGTTTTTTCATCGGATGTTATGGTGTTTTACTGTTGATGCTGCAACGGGGTCTTGTTGGAGATCTCCTCCCTTCTTTTTAACCCTCGTCAGTGATCCTCAAATCTAAACAATGTAATAAGCCAAACAAGTGTGAAAGTTACTATGTCGAAAAAGCGTACCGAAAGACGTAGCAGAATGGGTAGGATATGATGCTACAGGACCCACGTTTTAGAAATTTTAAGAAATTTTGATAACAGAAATTTTAGAATGCGTTAAAGAAATTGATCGAACTTGGCTACATGTGCCCTCGGGGACTCCTGGTCCACCAGCAGTGACACTCAGCAAGTGGTATAAATGTAAACGTCTTCATATTGAATAGCATCATTTAAGGTCACATGGCTGTATAAGCTAATCAAATTTGTAACACACCTCAGGTCACGAAAATTGACGTCAGAGCTATCACGTGTTTACTATGAAATGTTGCCAATGACAAGCATTATAAACTTGAATTTGATATAAGTATAATCTTTGAGGATAGACGAAGACATTTCAGAAAATAATACATATGTGAAATCATTCTTTATATCGAATTCGATGCGATTCTGACCATGGGGGTCCTAAGAGGTAATCATGCACGCATGTACGTAAACAGAGGGTTGTGTACTTCATGTGTAATTATTTTTCGATTTATAAACACAAGGTATACTTTTTTTGTTCTTAGAATAAAGAGTTAAGATCAGACTTCAAGACTGGATAGGTGAAAGTGTCCACAATTTTTTTATAAGAAAGAAATGTCACTTATAATTTGGTTGAAAACTGCATAAAATCTTATACAGCTGTCACACCTTTAAGAACAGGTAAATTGGCAACATGGACCAGACATGCACGTAAGGCTTAAACCCAACCTACAGCCTGTACCCTTTATATGCCATACATCTATACATCAGAAAAATGTATGATTGCTTAAATATCAAATGTAATGTAGGATAGAGTCAATATTGATGATTTGTAGCTATATCATCTCGCAAACTACGGAAGACATATTGTTTGTTGACAGAATAACCCTTAGACAAGGGGTCCAACTAACAATGTCACATATCATCCAACAAATCTTAAACAACTACGTGTAATATATAGTGTACTGATGTATCAAACATTACCTTCTTCTCTAACAAGGGTTAGAGCAAACGAATTTTCGTCAGCATCATCGATTTTGATGAGGTTGCTATTTAAACGTGAACACTGATTCTGAAAATAAAGCAAAATTCAAGGAAATGTTTTAGTGTAAACAGAATCTTCATCGGTACTCTAACTGATGGTAGAAATAATCGTTAACAAAGATTCATTAATAAAATGAATTTGAATGGCGTTTGAAAAGCACTTTGGCAGGAAGCATCACTGATGAGAACTTAATTAATATTCGAAACACGTGTCTGGTGCATGGGCATGGACATTGGTTGGAAATTTTCTTCAAGAAGGCATAAAGTTGGAACACTTCAGTATTATTAAAATAAAACTAGAGGGCGCTACGGTCTGATATTCATTTCGGCATTTCATTAAGTACCACTGATGAGGATTCACAAGCCGAAACACGTGTCTGGTGCATTAGAATTGGTTTGAAAATTTCTTCAAGAAGGTAAATAGTTATAGGAAACATCTGTGGAATTACAGATATGACGCCCCTTTACCTACTACAGAAAGACATGAAAAATGAATGAATAAATTTGATAAACATGTATCCTATAAGGTGAACCTATTGGGCAAGCAAATAGAAGATGCCTTTGCTTTCAATGCACATGATACAATGTACCAGCCTTACAAGCTCATTAATGATTGAAAATACATTAAGGTAAAAGATGAATATGTGCAAGGGAAGAGCAAGAATCCCCTTAATTCATCTTTCACCTTGCTAACAACACAAGTAACTTGAAACAAATGTGTCGGCTATGGTAGATAAAAATTCAAGATGAAATTTCCACTCCAGAATCTCTTTTATCATTCTTGATAACAATATTGTGATAGATATGTATTAAGGTTTTTTTTACAATTTTTTTATAAAGTTAATAACCAATTAAACAAATGTATTATTAACATTCACTGGAACATTCCACTCTCCCCTCTCCATCCTCTTCCTCCTCCCCCCTTCCTGACTCCCTCCTTGCACCCCCTTCCTCCCCCCCCTTCCTCCCTCCTTCCCAAGCAATTCTTATTTTCAATCAAAAGTTCTGGTGCTAAAGGGAAATATGATAATACACGTACTAAAGTATCATCGTTTCTTTAAATGAAAGACCTTAAAACTTTTTAAATACAGTAGTGGATATGCCTTTTATAAGTGATCATTTATGATTTACTTAACTGTTGCTTTTGACATTCGGGGCGTGGGCTAGGTTCTTTGTTCGTCATGCAAGGGGATCTTGGAGGTCTCTCAAGACATAAGTTTAAACTTGAGAAGTGTAAATTGGTCCATTTCTTAAATTATTTGGGTTATTTTCCTAATTTTATTTTTGAAATAAGAAGAGTCCTGTTTAAATGAAAAATTATAGCGAGCGAAGCGAGAAGAATTTTTTTTAAATGTTTGAGGATTGCGGCGAGCGAAGCGAGTCGGAAATTTTTTTAAGGAACATATCTAAAGCGGATTTTGTGATAATTCAAACTCAGATTATATATTTTACCTTATAAGAGCAAGATAATATATATGTTAAGTCATTTCCTGATTTTTTTTTTTTAGTTACTGTTACCCTTCCCACTATGTTTCTCTCTCCCCTTCCCTCCCCCTTCCCCCTACCTCCCTCCTCCCGCCCCTGCCTCCCCATACCTTTCACCCTGTCCATCCCCTCATGGATAATAGCTATTGCATAACTTCAGTTCACTGAATAGGGTATCAAACCTTGTATCATTTACAAGGAAACTTCAATTTCAAGTCATTATTTCCAACACAAATGTCAAATAACAATCCAGATAAATAGTTTGCATTCCCTGTGTCCACTTTACATATTATAATTGTGTAAATGTTAATGTAAAATGATAGGTACCTGAGCATTGTCGAAATTCACCCTGTCCTGTTTTGCGTAATAGCAGCTACATCTGAAGTATCTCCATGGTGATATACAACGTTCTAAAGAAAAGAAAGCTTCTTATGATTTTAAAAATGAAATATATCCAAGGAAAAAATTTTGCTCTTCTTTCACTAAGGGTATTGTAGTCTTAATGAATACAACAACGATTTGCATACAGGCGCTTTTTGTATCATTGTACAAATAGGGTCGTTCAGTTTTGTGGGATGGTCATATCGTCGCCAAATCCGGGTACTCCGATTTCCTTCTGCTCGAAGAACCCCCATGTTAATCTCTGAGTCAAACTAAAACATTAGAGTTATTTTGAAATGGTGCCCTGAACGAATTTTATTCTTTTCTTCCCTTATACTCTTTTGCATTGTGAATAACTTTCCCTGTGATTGAGTGTTTCAAATGTTTTATTACTTTCTATCCAGCTCTCTTGTCCGAAAGAAGCTATGTATTGTACTTTTATCAATTTGACATAATACACTAGTATTACGTAGCTATTTGTAAGTTTATCATTTTTTCCTAAAATATCATCGAATTAAAGAAGGTCCTTGGTCATATATTTTATTTAAGTATACTACTGAAATGGTCACTACAGGGAATTTGGTGTAGCGCGCTATTTACAATAAAGATACACACAATTCAGATATTAAACTTAAGGATGCCACGGAAATCAATTAGACTGTGTCTGAAAACCACTTTTGCTTTAAGTACCACGGCTAATAGTAGAGCAACCAAGTCGCTAAATTTGAAATTTTAATCAACCCACCTAACACAGGGCTAATTTTTATGTTAAACGGAAGAATATAATATTGGGCATCAGATTTGACCTGTCGTAAAAAATTCGTAAGGTCAGAATTACTGTAAATTCAGATAAAAGCGGAAAATAAGTAAGATTCAAAATCATAGATATTTTAACAAAAATTTTCATCCTTTAATAAATGAAAAGTCAAACTGACCGAAATCAAAGTCAATATGGTAATTGAAGTCAAAAGAAAATTTTAGGATCAAATTAAATTTTCTAATTTCAACTTAATGGATGAATAAGCACAAATTCTAAGATAAATTGGTAAAATTGAAATTTTCAATTCTTTCACTTCAATATTGAGAATGTTAATTCGAAGATAAAAATTAACATACGGAAACAATATTTTGATATGCGAATGCGTTTTGAGGAAAGTTTGATAGAGATCGATTGAAAAACTTAGGAGTACCAGGCAAATAAAGTGCCCCACCCCAACTTCGTTATTAGCGATTCATTGCAATATAAACTAGGAGATGTTTTCTCGATAATACGGAGTAAAACTAAATAATTACGGCTAAATTAAGTTTTAACATGTAGTAATAATGAATGAAAAGTATCGCTTTATTTCAAACAAGACGAAAAATTTACATCAATAATTTTGAAAAGTAATTTTTCTTATGCACTATCTATGTTCTGGTAATTTCAAACATTGTGATATGAACACATTTTGTCGGCCGAATAGTAGAAATAGTTAAGTATAACAAAGATTTTATGAAATTTTGTCCAAGAAAGTTATGAGTTGGAACACGTCATATATTTTAATTATCAAATTTAATATATCATATTCTTTATATATTGTTTTAAACGTCATTTGCTAGGGGTCCGTCGATGCTCAATTTGGTGCTCTATTGTGTGTGCTGTTGAGATTATCGTGAGGATCTTCTTTAACTTATTTGTGTCACACTTATGCCCTTTGCCGTGTGGAGCTCGTAAAAAGTTCCCCGCGAGGGGTTTGACAGTAAGTGTTTTGACTATTTTTTCCCTGACATGGTCGCCATAGCACTTTCTTAATAGAAATAACCTCAGACATTGCTGTGCATGCATTTAATATATTGTTTTCATTTTCGTGCATGAACATCGACGGCGGGTGCGGCTAGCCAACGGGGGATGCTTACTCCTCCCGGGCACCTGGTCCCACCTCTAGCTTGCTAGGGGTCCGTCGATGCTCAATTTTGTGCTCTATTGTGAGTGCTGTTGAGATTATCGTCAGGATCTTCTTTAACTCATTTGATCTACATTTTTACATCTTTTATTCTATATTAAGCTTTAATGTAATATTAACTTTACAATGATTCTTTTATCTTTTATTTTGATTCGAAATACCACTGTCGAGGATTCCATTTCCGAAACGCCGATGCATTTATTGGACAACACAGTCAATGATAAACGCCTTCCAATTCAATAGCATCATTTTATCATATACTCTGATTTACGTTACCGTTTATAAGCTTTCCCATTGGCCAAAACGCGGTCACGTGTAATGCGATTAATCGTCGTATTGAACCGATCATATTGACGCGTTTCCGGTTTTTTGTATTAGAGGAAAATGGTAGTAAGCAGCAAACTGCGTGTTTTTGACATCACTGAGTATGCTATTTGGCAGCATTTTCTAATGAAAAAAAATATTAAAAGATGAAGTGTAAAACATTTTACTAGAATACAAAATGTTTATCTAAAAAAAATTTGAAAATGAGCAGTGCTAAGGAGGCAAAACATTATAGTTACCCTTTTCCTTTCCAGTTTTCATGTATATGATAAAACAGTTATAGCACAGATGATTCGGTCGATATGATGATTTATGGAGTGATAAAACCAATATCAACCTCGGCCTTCGGCCTCGGTCGATATTGGTTTTATCACTCCATAAATCATCATATCGACCTCATCACTGTGCAATAATTGTATATAAGACCAGATACATTTTCAGCATGAACCAGACATGCAAATTTCGGGTATTTAACCCACGTCAGTGATTCACATTCCAAACAGTGTAATATGGCCAGATAGTTATTATGCCCTAAATGTACCGAAAGACGTAGCAGGATAGGTGGGATATGATGCTACAGGACCAACATTTTAGAAAGGGCAAGGGGCGGTTAGGGCCAAAATCAGCCCAATTTCGAAATTGGCACAAACATTCAAAATACTTGATGTACAGAGCTTAAATCAATTTAAATTTTGAGAATCGGACATCTCGTTGTGATTCTACACCAATTTAAAGACAGTACGGTCAGCTACATTTTAAACTGACTTTGACGTCATATGACGTTACGATCACATATTACAATGTTACGTTGTCTGTAGGTAATTTGCTGTTATATTCTAATTCTATTTAGGCTATTAATTGTGTTGATAAATTATCAATATCACGATATAATACTGGTAGGTTTCACTATAATATAATGAGGGGTAGTTGGGACACCCTTTTTTTGACATATTAAAATCTTAAGTGACATGATATTTTTCACCAAGGCCTTAAAAAGTATGTGTATTTCCGATGTTTACAAAAACTGACAGGGAATCGGCAAATCCCCTGTCAGAAATATCCGTTTTACCTCAATTTCTGACAGGGGATTCGCCGATACCCTGTCAGTTTTTGTAAAATACACGCATGGTAATCCCTAATTAGAGGGATATGAGTGGGCTCCTGTTTGTGGTGATCAACATCGGTGGCGGATCTAGCCTTTCAGAAAGGGGGGCCAGAAAATTGTTCACAGAAAAACTGACAAGCCAAAAAATGGAAAAAAGTAAAAAAAAAAAAAAAAAAAAAAAAAAAAAAAAAAAGAAAGATCGAAGACGATAACGTGAATCATCAAATCAAGAAGTGGGGGGGTTCATTCAAACTGCATTTACAAGATTTAGAGTTTCTTAATACTAGTACATTTACTTTAGTTTAAAGGTAGACTGGCGAGCGTAACGAGCCGGAAAATTTTAAGTTATGAAGTTTTCTTTTTTTTTTTATTCAGTCATCCATACATGTTTATACAATTTTATCCTATATTGGCGAGCAGAGCGAGCCGTAACATTTTTGGAATAGATGGTTACATTTTGTCGTAAGTATACAATCTCTCATTTTCCATGCTCTATATTTGTTTGACAAATAGGGATAGTTGGGAAGATTAGGGCATTGAAACCCCACTATCCACCTGTCTAACCTGGTTAGATCTGCCCATGAAAAAAAGCATTTGGTAATTATTCAAGTGTTGATTTGATTTTGAATTTTATATATGTTTATGACATATACGAGTAGATCCGTTCAAACACGATCGTAGAAAGTTGAAGACAAAATGAAGACGAACAATAGACAGCTAATGAAAAATTAAGTGCGGCGAGCGAAGCGAGCCGAAAATTTCCCCAAAAGTAAAGAGATTAAGCATAAAAAGAGTATTCTGAATCAATACTTTGGGTGAAAAAGGGGGAGGGGCCGGGTCCCCTGGCCCCCTCTAATTCCGCCACTGAACATTTTCTTTTCTAAAAGAAATCTTTTTTTTTTCTTGTATTTTAAGAAATTCGCTGGGTAGCTACCGCTCGCTCGTTTCAAGAATTACTTCGCATGTCTCAATTTCAACACAACCTTTTTGGTGCATCCCTTTTCAAAAAAAAGAAATAAATAAATAGAATATTGAAATAAATGAATAATTCAAATATACGGATTGATCGTTGGCTATGTACAGTACCGCTCAGTAAGTCCTTTCTTGATTTTTATCTCCCTTTTTTCTATGAACAATTTTGTTTAAAACTTGCCCTCGGCCCCCTTTCTCTGAGACCCTAGATCCGACACCGCATGATATATAATTACACATGTTGTTTTTACATAGAAAACGGATCGATTAAGAAATTCAAAAATATGCCAATTAATTTTATAAGTAATCAATAATTTAAACAAGCGCCACCTACAATACCTTCCAGTTAAGCACTCTATAATTTCTACTGTATTGCTTGCATCATTTTACAATCGAAAATGAGACACGACAGATATTTTTCCCTAAATTGGCAAAAATAAATACATCTCGTGGACGGTAAATCATACGCGGTGGTGTCTATTTTACATGGCCTTCATTTTTGTTTTTAAACGGAAGGTTGTATTTCATATCTTCATTTAATATAACAGTTTTCAGTTTGTTTAGTTTAATTTTGTCTATGCTGGGGGGAGGGGTTAGGAGCTGATGTCGTTTGTTTAGTTTTTCTCTCTTTTTTTTGGGGGGGGGGGGGGTCTTGTACGTTTGTTCGGGTTTTTTTAAATACTTTTAATTCGTTGATTCTGGCTTAAAGTTTGAAATGTTTTATAAATGCCGACTGTACCCTTTTAGATACTTGGTTATTTCGATTCAATATGCATATGAAATGATCACTTTGACTTAATTTTTTTTTCGCAAAATACATGTAAAATCAAAACCGCGAACATATATGACGTCATATATTCAGTATGACGTCATTCTGTCGTCCTGAATATCCGTTACGTTTCGAGGATAATAAACATTTGAACGTTATTTTTGTCTGTATTTTTTTATTTCGTGCATGTGGGAATAAATAATCAATATCATCAATAACAACAGAACAAAATCTGTTGAATTTTATCGATTTTACACAAATAATTCTTGTATCATAGAACTGACCCGCTCGCACGGCAACAGTCATTGATTTTCTTCCGTTTTCGATGTGGCCACATGAAAACAACAGATTCATACTTTCACAGCATTTACAAAATACTTATACGGATATACAGAAAAAATATGAACTTGTTGTTTTGATGTGGCCAAGTCTAATTTTGCTACCAAATGCGAAAATATATTGATTTTTTGTTCATTTCCGGTTTCATAGGTGATTTCAAGGGGGGATAATTCTAACGAAAAAATGAAATTAATCATTTTTCATGTTGAATCTATTAAAGACAACCTTCCTTTTACCAATTTTAGTATCAGTTTCAATATTTCAAAATCTTCGGAATTAGCAACAATTTTGGGCTTATAAGCCCCCTTACCGCCCCTTGCCCTTTAAGAAATATTGATAAACACTTATTTCTCGTTGCAGTAAAGAGCAGTTGAAATCGTTTCCCGTGTCGTGATGTTTGTCAAGTGTATTAATTACTTCTTTCCAGCTCTGTCACCTGAAAGAAGCTTTGTTTTTGGCCTTTTATCAATGTGACATCATATATATTTATATTGCTTTTTCGGGAACTAGCCATTTCACCGATAAATATCATCGAGATTAAAGGACGTTAACATCTTAGCACCATCACTCCGATGCTACATAGATTTGAACATAGATTTTATTTGGATATGCAACTGAATCGACCCTTCAAAAAAATTCAAGCCGCACAATCTCTGATCTGTAATTTAAATTCTACAAATAACACCAGAGGGCGCTAGTGAAATTAATTTGGGCTGCTTATGAAAAGCACTTTGGCTGAACTCATCACTGATGAGAATTGAATATTCGAAACACGTGTCTGGTGCATCGAAATTGGTTTGGAATTTTCTTCAAGAAGGTATAGAGTTGGAACCCTTTGGCATTATTGAAGAAACGATCAACCGAAGTTGACCGAACTTAGCTACATGTGCTCTTTGGGAATTCTGGTCTACCATCAATGATATTAACCAAGTGGTACAAATGTCAAACGTCTTCTAATTCAATAACATCATTTAAGAACAGAAACAATTACAGCAAAATAGTTTGTCCAAATGCCCACTCTCTGGTGTCAGAAATTGCAAAATCGCTATCCTTTTTATTAGCTCGACAGTCCCTGCGACGGAGATTGTTTTTAATTATTTCAAATGAGAGGGCAAAAGTTGAGATGATAAGGTAAATATTTTGCTTTTAATAGCCAATATTGAGCAAAACATAACTACATGTTCCAAACTTATACATTTGATGTAACTTTGATCAAACTTTCATAAAATGACATTGACTACTCTTTTCTGCTTGGATGATTTTGCTTTTAAAAACCAATATTGAGCAAAGAATAATTGCTACATGTACCAAACATACATGTTTGATGTATCTTTGATCAAACTTTCATAAAATGACCCTGACCTACTTTTTTCGCTTAAGTGATTTTTGCCTTTACATGGGCGGATCCAGAAATTTTTTCAGGGGGGGGGGGGTCCTAAAGTCCGAATTTTTTGAAGAGCAAAAAAAAAAAAAGGAAAGAAAAAAAGAAAAAGAAAACAAAACGCAAGAAAGTGAAGTTATTTATTGATTGATAATTGTCAGTTCTGTCTCTAATTATTGATAAAACAGGTGACTGGAGAGCAATGGCGAGCTAACAGCTTAAAAACTTTTGAATTTTTTACATCATAGTAATTGATTAAATTGACCGTCAGTTCTAATATGTAAATACAGCAAATGGCGAGCGATAGCGTGCCAGCGAATTTTTTTTTCCAAGAATTGGAATAAAATTCATTATTTGTGTCTTTATCAGTTTCTGTTCGTTTCCTTAGTGTCCTTGTTTATTGACCTAGGTGTAATGTATAGTTGTTGTATATAGCATGTATAGGAAAGCGCAGTATCATTTGAAAATAATGTACATGTACAAGTATGTAATAAATTCTGTCGAGCGGAAGCGAGCAAGAAAATTTTTGAAATCCTGGCGGCAAAATTATCAAAATGAAAGATCTCTAATACAAATTCATGATTTTTTTTTCAAATATTATGACAACAAAAGGGGAATTGGGACTTAATCTTATGAAATATGCATATTAATAACAAAAAATTAGCAATGTTTCGAAAATTTCAAGGGGGGGGGGGGGGTCCGGACACCCCCGACCCCCCCCCCCCCCCCCCCTCTGGATCCGCGCTTGCTTTAAAAGCTAATATTGAGTAAAGTATAAGTAATATGAATTATGGCAAAGCCATTGTGAGGACGCAGATGAATTATAATTTCAATGATTTTTCACCATACATCATTGTATTTTTTTTTACTCAGTTCATAAGGGTACCTGCGAAACGAAAAGAAACGAAACGAAACGAAACGAAATGGAAACGAAACGAAATGGAAACAAAACGAAAAGAAATGAAAACGAAACGAAATGAAAACGAAACGAAATGAAAACGAAACGAAATGGAACAAAACGAAATGAAATGAAACGAAATGCCGGGAAACAAAATGAAACGAAATACATGTACATGTAAAAAGAAACGAAAATTTAATTTATATACTGGTTAGTTTTTTAAAGGGGAGGGGTGAGAGGTGTGTGTTGGGCGGGGGGTTGAAATATCTGTTTTGAAAGTGAGAATGAAAGATCCATAGATTGTTCTATACATGTCCGTCACATGAGTTCAATTACGGATTTCATATGTCGTGTTTGGATTCGTAATTTAGTGATGATTCCAAGAAGGAGGGAAAAAATAAAATGAGAAAACTAATGAAATATGACTTTTTATGTGATTGATGAGGCAAATACCTCACAAGGTAACTGGATGGTCAGGGTACCCGATTAAATATGAAAATGAATGAGATTATTAGTGAATATCTTATTTTCAAATCCTTACCCCAGAAATAAAGATGAATTAAAAATGCATAATGATTGTAAAAAGTGTCAAACTGGTTCAATATTGAATATAGCTAGATATTCTTTTTCCTTTCTTCTCTGTGGTATTTGTGCTTGAACAAATAATTTTTCGCCTCATATATATCAACCTTACCCTTTCATCCCTTTAAAATTTACCCCTTTTCTTTGAAAACATTTGAAAATAAAATATTCACTAATACTCTAATTTCCTTTTCATATTTCAATTATTTATATTTTAAGGGTATCCTGACCATCCGATCCCCTCTGGATCTATCATTCTCACGTTCAAAGCAGATATTTCAACCTCCAATCCCCCCCCCCAAAAAAAAATAACTAACCAGTAAATAAATTTCATGTCATTTTGTTCCCATTTCGTTTCATTTCAATTCGTTTTATTTCATTTCGTTTCGTTTTCTTTTCGTTTCGTTTCATTTCTTTTCGTTTTGTTAAATTACGTTTCCTTTTGTTCAATTTCGTTTCGTTTCCATTTCATTTCGTTTTGTTTTCATTTCGTTTCGTTTCGTTTCCATTTCGTTTCATTTTTTTTCGTTTCGCATTTTACAGGTACCAAGTTCATAATAAACAAAATATGTCATACAATTTGGGGTACCTTTAAAATGCGAAACGAAAAGAAACGAAACAAAACGAAACGAAATGGAAACGAAACGAAACGAAATGGAAACAAAACGAAACGAAATGAAAACGAAACGAAATGGAACAAACGAAATGAAACAAAACGAAATGAAATGAAACGAAATGCCGGGAAACAAAATGAAACGAAATACATGTACATGTAAAAAGAAACGAAAATTTAATTTATATACTGGTTAGTTTTTTAAAGGGGAGGGGTGAGAGGTGTGTGTTGGGCGGGGGGTTGAAATATCTGTTTTGAAAGTGAGAATGAAAGATCCATAGATTGTTCTATACATGTCCGTCACATGAGTTCAATTACGGATTTCATATGTCGTGTTTGGATTCGTAATTTAGTGATGATTCCAAGAAGGAGGGAAAAAATAAAATGAGAAAACTAATGAAATATGACTTTTTATGTGATTGATGAGGCAAATACCTCACAAGGTAATTGGATGGTCAGAGTACCCGATTAAATATGAAAATGAATGAGATTATTAGTGAATATCTTATTTTCAAATCCTTACCCCAGAAATAAAGATGAATTAAAAATGCATAATGATTGTAAAAAGTGTCAAACTGGTTCAATATTGAATATAGCTAGATATTCTTTTTCCTTTCTTCTCTGTGGTATTTGTGCTTGAACAAATAATTTTTCGCCTCATATATATCAAACTTACCCTTTCATCCCTTTAAAATTTACCCCTTTTCTTTGAAAACATTTGAAAATAAAATATTCACTAATACTCTAATTTCCTTTTCATATTTCAATTATTTATATTTTAAGGGTATCCTGACCATCCGATCCCCTCTGGATCTATCATTCTCACGTTCAAAGCAGATATTTCAACCTCCTTCCCCCCCCCAAAAAATAACTAACCAGTAAATAAATTTCGTTTCATTTTGTTCCCATTTCGTTTCATTTCAATTCGTTTTATTTCATTTCGTTTCGTTTTCTTTTCGTTTCGTTTCATTTCTCTTCGTTTTATTCAATTTCGTTTCGTTTTGTTCAATTTCGTTTCGTTTCCATTTCATTTCGTTTTGTTTTCATTTCGTTTCATTTCTTTTCGTTTCGCATTTTACAGGTACCCTACAATTTCTGTCCTTGTTATTCTTTTCAAGTATCTTTTTTACTTTATCAGTATTACAATTTTTTTCTTGAAATCCATAATCATCTACAGGAGAGGGGATATTTTTATAGAAAATTTCTGGATCGACAGCATATGCAAATAACTCGTAAATGCAGGGAAACAACTCTCAATGTCGGCCGGTTTGATGTCACAAAACAATCAGTAAACATGAAATCGCAATGCTCAATTTTGAAACATACATGACAGATGAGAAGAGATCAAGTGATGTAATCTTAATCTATGTATAAAATTATATTGTAAGTCCTTGGACCTTGACGAAAACCAAGGAAAAGTTCGGGCAAGAAATATCTGGGCATAAACCATTAAAATTAAAAAAGAAAAAGAAAAAGAAAAAAGAATTTTACTTTTTTCTGAAATATTTACATATTGTAAGATTTACATGTAAGTTTAAATGTTTATTTTCCAAATTTCATTGAGTGATGAAATGTCAGTTGTCGTATCAGGAATATGTATCCCCCCCCCCTTGCACTCCCTTTTACTTTCACCGGAAAAATTAACATTCAATATGTAGAAGAAAGAAAACCTCCGTTTCGGCGCCGTCTATAGTGTTATCAGCAATGATGGCCTGGAGAAGGGGCTTTACTAAAAAAAATGTTTACAAATGATTTTCCAATTAATGTCTGAAGACAAAATTCATTCCTTTTCTATGAAAGAGGGTGAAAGGGAGGGAGAGGAAGGGGCGGGAGGAGGGAGAGAGGGGGAGGGAGAGGAAGGTTGCGGGAGGGGGTATGGGAAGGGCAAGGATGAAAGGGAGGGGAGGAAGAGGGAAGGGAGGGAGCCGGGAGATGGACGGAGGTGGGAGAGGGGAGGAAGGGGCGGGACGGAGGAGAGAAGTATTCTGAGTAAAAATTCATCCCCTGTCACCCCCCCCCCTTCCCCCACAATATTACAATCACCCTTCCTCCTTTTTTGAATAAACCTGGATCCGCCTATGATTTACCTCCAAGGGGAAAAATACCCAGCCTTATTTTATGCTTTGAACAGAACCCCAGTTTGTGTTAACCTATTTGCACTAAGTACAGTTGATGATGACGTAAGTTGTGACGCTTTGTGTACAGTATCGAAGGCAGCATAGAAGTTTGTGTTGGGATTTACACTGCATAGATTTCCTGTATATTCTACGTGTAGATCTTATATATGTGGAGAGAAACCACATTATTCGATCTACAAGTATCAAAATATCAGCTGCAAATCATCCTCGAAAGCAGAATGAAGTTCGGTAAGTCGCTGATCGCGTTGATATTTTTTTGTTTGTATTTTCATCCCAGCATTATGAGTTTATCCACGGATTTGTCTGAGGGAGCTGTCGATGAAAGAAACTGAGAAAGTCCGCGAAACAAAGTTTTATGCTGACGTCGCATGCTGACGTCACGTTGTAATTTTCAAAGAGGATATTCGGACTAAACATGATATATGTTGGAAATGATGGTGAAATGTCAGTATTACGTGGAGCAAAGTACAAAACATACATTGGGACACTGGAGGAGTAAGCCAAACGGAGAATATTCAAAGGAGATTGAGAAATCATGGTCATCGATGGGTTTCATTCTGTCGTCAAGTGACATTGTCAAAAAAATAAGCTTGCGCTTCACTCCGATCAAATGGGCAATGGGGAGAATGACGTCATTGACCACGGTTTTGGAACCTATAGGTAAAGCGTAGAATTCAATTGAAAAACACGATTTTCCCTATATATATACACGTAATATGAATTATGGCAAAGCCATTGTGAGGACGCAGATGAAATATAATTTCAATGAATTAATACCCAATTTTCACCATACATCATTGTATATTTTTTTACTAAGTTAATAAGAATAAAATATGTCATACAATATGTGTACTTGTTATTTTTTCCTGCACCATTTTTACCGTCTTTATCAGCCTTACATTAGTTTTTTTTTTTTCTTGATATCCAGAATCATCAACAGGAGAGGGGATATTATAGACAATTTCTAGATCGACAGTATGCACACAACTCGTAAATGCGGGGAAACAATTCTAATGTCACAAAACAATCAGTTAAAACATGAAATCGCAATGCATAATTTTGAAACATAAATGACAGATAAGAAAAGATCAAGTGATGTCATCTTAATCTATACATTTTAATTCCTTGGACCTTGACGAAAACCAAGGAAAAGAGAACTCGGGCAAGAAAACTGTGGGCACAAACCATAAAAATTAAAAAAAGAATTTTTTGTACTGTTATCTGAAGTATTTATATCGTATATAAGATTAACATGTATCTTGATTATTCAATGAATTCAATTAAACTTTTAAATGTTTACTTTTTAAATTTCATTGGGTGATGAAATGTCAGTTGTCGTATCAGGAATATGTATCCCCCTTGCACCCACCCACCCCTCTCCCCTTTTACTTTCACCGGAAAAATTAGCATTCAAAATGTAGAAGAGAGAGAAAACTTCCTTTTCGGCGCCGTCTATAGTGTTATCAGCAATATATCGTTTTATGGGATGATCTGGAGAAGGGAGTTAAAACTTACCTAAGTACAGTATTACATTAGTATTACAGGATTTTCCCTTCTAAATAATGTAAATGATTTTCCAATGTACTATCTGAAGACAAAATTCTTGCTCATTCCTTTACTTTAAAAGAGGGTGAAAGAGAGGGGGAGGGACGGGAGGAAGGAGAGAGGGGGAGAGGGAGGGGGAAGAAGGAAGGGTGTGGGAGGGGAGATAAGGGGGCGGAGAGAGCGGGTACCCCATGTCTGCTCCCCACCCCCATATAAAAGGCAAGGATGAGTGGGAGGGGGAGGAAGGAGGCAGCTGGAGGGAGGCAGAAGGGAGGGAGGGAGAGGTTAGGAGGTGGGAGAAGGGAGCGGAACAGGGGAGAGAAGTAAGTAGAAATCTACCCCCTGTCCGCCCCCCCCCCCCCCTTTGAATACAATCAACCCCCCCCCCCTTTCTAAAAAAAAATCTGAAGCCTTCACCCCTCTACGTTGGATCCGCTTATGATTTACTACCTCCAAGGGAAAAAAGTACCCAGCCTTATTCAGACATCGCGAAAGTTTTTACAACTTACCAGACATTTTTGAATTTTTGTAGAAATTTAAACATGTTTATTAAAAAAAAGTTGAAATGTATAACCAGACCGAAGCAAATTTTACCAGGTTTGTCTGGTATGTCTGGTGATTTTCGGATTGTCTGCTTATTTCTGACAGAAAAAAATATACTTTGAACAGAGCCCCAGTTGTGTTGACCTATGTGTACTAAATACTGTAAATGATGACGTAAGTTGTGACGCGTTGTAAACCAAAGGCAGCAGATATTTAGAAGTTTGTGTTGGGACTTACACTGCATAGATTTCCTGTATATTCTACATGTAGATCTTATATATGTGGAGAGAAACCACATTATTCGATATACAAGTATCAAAATATCAGCTGCAAATCATCCTCAAGTTCGGTAAGTCGCTGATCGCGCTGATATCTTTTTGTTTGTTTTTTTTTTCTCCCAGCATTATGAGTTTATCCATGGATTTTTCTGAGGGAGCTGTCGATGAGAGAAAGTCCGCGAAACAAAGTTGTATGCTGACGTCGCGTCGCATGCTGACGTCACGTTGTAGTTTTCAAAGAGGATATTCGGACTAAACATGATATATGTTGGAAATGATGATGCAATGTCAGTATTACGTGAAGCAAAGTACAAAACATACATTGGGACACTGGAGGAGTAAGCCAAACGAAGAATATTCAAAGGAGATCGAGAAATCTTGGTCATCGATGGGTTTCATTCTATCGTCAAGTGACATTGTCAAAAAAATAAGCTTGCGCTTCACGCCGATCAAATTGGCAATTGGGAGAATGACGTCATTGACCACGGTTTTGGAACCTATAGGTATAGCATAGAATTCAATTGAAAAACACGATTTTGCCTATATATATACACGTGTTACCTTGATGAGGACTACGTCCGCGCCTGCGGCGCAGACTGCGTCCTCTATTACCTTGATGAGGACTACGTCCGCGCCTGCGGCGCGGACTGCGTCCTCTACTACTGGTTCCAAACTTAAATGTTAGATGTATTTTTTTTATCAAACTTTCATAGACCTTCTTTTTCATGCTTGAGTGATTTTGCCTTTAAAAGCCAATATTGAGCAAAGTATTAGTGCTTCATGTTCCAAACGTACAAACTGGATATATCTTTAATCAAACTTTCAGAAAATAACCTTGACCTACTTTTTTTCCGTTTGAATGATTTTGCCTTTAAGAGGGTATGAGCGTGACAAAATCATACGTAAACCGTATCGATGTCGTAAAGAAAACAAAATCTGAAAACTTATTGAACTAATGGTCGAATATACCTCTAGATTAAAGAACAATGCATTTCGAATGGCAAGCAATATATATCCTTGTTTACATCTAAAATACACTCCTATCACGACATCGTTTTACCTTTGGCATAGAGTTTACGTCATCAACGGGAGTTTTTTGACGTCATACTGAATTATGACGTTGCAATATTTTTCCGCGAATTATTATGAAAGCACTTTGTACTATGTCGTGTTCTTTAGAGGGTCAGACTGTCAAATCATCAAAAGGATCAATGATCACTTACATGTATGTTGTAAAATAAATGGATCCGAAGGACTCCATAAACACACTTCCCATTGATACGCCCTGATGAAAAGGGAATTATTATGTTTAAATTTTACTAATCTATTATATAACGCATGTAAATGAAAAACATTCATTGAAGAGAACATGTGCAGGAGATCAATGCGGAAGACAGGGTTTGCGTTTACTACCTTTCCTATCATCCCCCGCTCTCCTTCTAATTCCAGCACTATGAAACTAGTAAATGTGCCTCAACTAACTTAAGATAAATAATTTCTAAGCATAATTATCAATAGATGCTTCGTTTCGTTGTTCTACCAAAGTTCCTTCATTTTTTAAAATCTAGTACAATATGTACAAATGTCAAAACTACATGTACAGGAATAATAGATACGTGTAGATACCGCAAAATCAATTTTGATAGAAATGATATACAGAAGAAGCATACAGATAGGAATCTAAAATTCGTTTCCTTTTTTCTCATTGACCGATATTAGAAGTATACAATATCGCCGAGCATTACCTAAAGTGAGAGTCACGATGTGCGCTACGCCACTTTACGTCGTCGGTGCTTAAAAGCGCTAAGGTTGGAAAAAATGAATAAGAAATTTATCAGAATATGACTCAAATTTGTAGTCTGAAGTCCAGATTATAAGAAATCTCAGTTAAAATGTATAGATATCTAAATACTTTCCATTTTCAATCATAAAAAACGGAGTTATCATATCCAGAGGCTTGGTCAGAGGAATTCTAAGCTAAATATCTTTAAAACGGCAACATTCTTTTTTCTTTAAATTATCTTTTTATCTTTAGCATGTATCACTTAATGATAAAAGAAGCATTTTATCAAAATTCTATTACGCCAACTACTTCGAAAACTGATGTTTTTAAACTTTTCATACAATTTTTACTGTCAAAATGGGATGAAATAAATGTCCTTCTTCAGCATGGTTACCAAGGCAACAAAATATTTCTTTTCGAAAATGATAAATTTACTTCATTTTCTACGTCAATGGATAAAAAATTACGTTGCACTTTGCTGTATTGCTTCTTAAAATAAAGACCATAGTTGGGACATTGTTTTAGAAAAAAATGTGCAGAGTTACCTCCCTTTTTTGTCAGTATATAGGGGACAAACGGCTACACTCTTTTCTTCATAAAATATTGCATTCGATGAAGGAAGGGATATTCTTTTACATGTAGACAATTATTTTCAATTTCTATTATTCCCTGAAAATGCGGTTCACACTCATACCTCCTTAATAGCCAATATTGAGCAGAGTATAAGGGCTACATGTTCCAAACTTACATGTTGGATGTATCTTTGATCAAACTTTCATAGAATGACCTTGATCTACTTTTTTCTCTTCAGTGATTGTGCTATTAGAAGTCAAATTTGAGCAAAGTATAGGTGATTTTATTGGGTGTTTTGGGGCTTGCTGTGGGTGCTGCGATCGAGTGTTGTTGGAGACCCCCTCCTTTCATGAATATACAATTGTGTGTATGTAAATTAAGTAAGAAAGTGAGCTTAAGAAGTTGGCTGTAATAAATGACATAATTCTATGCAGTCGAGCATTAGGTGACTCTGGCAACTATGTTTCATTTTTGTATTTTATAGTACTACTTTTAAAGATCTTACATGCATTTTAAATGGAGATACGAGGGTTGTTAGAAAAATTCGTAGACAAATTTAATAAATTTTTCATCGTTATCGTTAAACATTTTGTTTACATACCAATTTATTCCTTAAAATTGTATATTCTAATTTGCAAAATCTAAAGCGATTGGTCCATAGGCAATGAAATATGGTGTTTTTCTTTAGGCGTCAATTCGGACAGCGGCGCATAAATGGCTTCCAAAACGACGCTACGCAAAGTACGGAGCAAGAAGCAATTTTCTACTTTTGTTCTGTCTTTCAAGTTTAAATCATTCTGGGGGAAAGTTGTTTATTTTATTTCGGTTCAAACATAAACCATGCAGATTAAAGTAGACAATTATGCGCTAGAATTATTCCCTGGTCCTTTCTATCTGTTCACAGATGCATAAAGAATTTCATTTCCCAACGTTTGGATCGGTCTGTTTTGTTCTTTCATGTCGTTCAAGTTATTCTCTATGAATTAATTTTCATCACTTTTTCATCTTCGATGCAAATTTTATGCATACTGACGTGCGCTCGAAACATTTTTCTTGCAGTGCATAGCCATGTGTACCATCCACAAATTGTATGAAATAAGATTTGTATTAGCTTGAATAAAAGTTCAATTATTCGACGTCGTTCATAAATTGTAGGGAAACGTCAAATTAACCACTCTTACGTCTTGATGGCGCTTCTGGAAATAGTGATATCTAAATACCAATGTATCGTAACAATCGTAAAACAATAAGATATATACATTGACTTTCTCTGCGTCCGAATTTAGAAAAAATAAAGGCATCATCTGCGTGTACACAATTTTGGATATCTCAATTTTCGTATTATGCCGCTAAACGTCTCGACACATAATTCAAGACAATGATTTTTAAAATGACCGAATTTTTCAATTACCTTGGTATTGTATGGATTGATTCTGTAATGTTTATATTGATTTCAATAAACCCCATGAATGTTTGGCAAGAAAATTGTACACTTACTGTCACGCTTTTCTGAAATATTGCGGCTGTCTACGAACTTTTCGAACAACCTTCGTACATAATAGATCAAGATTCCTATAAAGACTTCATTATCTTTAATTTTAAAATTTGTAGTTTTCGTACCATTTTGTACAAAATATATCCATCCCATGTCGCCCCCTGTGATAATCGTCTCGGTCAAAACAGATGAAATCAATTGACATTTACTGTCATCACTATGGTAACCGTATGAATAACATGGCTCGTTGTCGACACACATTTTTGCACATTCTATTTGTGATCGAATGCGATAAAATTCCAGGTAAATAAGTTGAGTTGCGATTGCATTTGTACCACTGAGTCTTGTGAAAGTCATACATGTATGACAGTATTTAATAATGAAGCAACACATAGTGTCATGTAAACATGCCTCATGTTGACTATTTGACGACTTTCCTTCCGTTCTTTATCCCATCACTGCTGACACTGAGTATCTCGGGGTCTTCATCACAAATAAAATTGACTTAATCATGAAGAAATGCATAAAGCTTTGATATTCAAAATTGATGACTGTATGTTTTGTCTGTCAATTCTCCAAGTTTCAATATTTTAATATTGAAAACTGCTTAAATTATACATGAAATAAAAACTAACTCAAAATTATCTTCCGTTGACAACAGAGAAATTTTAAATTGTAAATCGATTGAAATCAAGAATCGAATTGTATAATTTAAGTACGCGTCTGCGCAGGTGAAATGCTATCAGTTTAATTCTACCTTTCTATGAACGGAAGGTTATGCAGTAACGAGGAGCGACGCACGAACGCACCGATGCCGATAAATACACGAGGCAGTAATAGCGCGAGAACCAACGAGAGTCAACACCCCGCAGACAGTGGTAACGCGAGGGATGTGAACCCACACCCTCCGCAGAACGTTACCCCGCCTGTACGTACATCTGCACGCTCGTCCGGTATTGTTCGTGAACAACGGACACTTCGTCACGCGGTCATACCCGACAGACGACACCGGCAGTTACCCAAGTACAGATGGACACCAATTCCTTGCGCCCTGACACCCACAATTGACCTACGTACATATATGGATGCGCGGAGAGTGATAAACGACTCATTATCCTTTCATGGAACATGGGCAAGGGTCTTGTAAATAAGCTTTCTGACATTGAATTTTTGAATTTTGTCCAAGAATATGACATTTTATGTTAAGCTGGAAGCATCACTGATGAGAATTTAATATTCGAAACACGTGTCTAATGCAGAAAAAATTGGTCTGAAATTTTCTTCAAGAATATATAGAGTTGGAAAACTACCGTATTATCTGAATGACAAATATGGATAATGACCATATCCCTGTATACAGCACACAATCGATAATTCAGAAAATCAGATACCGAAGGCATCAGGATAAAACAGAAACCAAAGCAAACAAACGAAAACCTCCACCACATGAAAAGAAGCGGACTCCCGATATGAGAGTGATACCAGGTGCTCAGGAAGAGTAAGCATCTCCTGCTTGCATGCAACACAGCCGCTTCAATTCGGTAGAACTGTCCGGTAACTTCCATTTCTGACTGAGAAGCTTATCTGAAAGACGTTGAATGTTGGAATCAAATTAATGATGTAGTAGAACTTCCAGGATAAGAATGTCCCTCAAGAATGTTGGATCAAATTAATGATGTAGTAGAACGTCCAGGATAAGAATGTCCTTCATCCCCCCCCCGACGGTCGGGAAAAAGGGGGATGGATTTGTAACTCTCTTCAAATCAAAGTTATGTTTAAAAGTTTCGATTGATAAAAATATCTAAGATTCCATAATATGTCTCGAAATTTCATCAGAAAGACTCATAAATCCATGTTTCATATTGTTTTGTTATCTTCTACCAGAAAATAGCATTTTCTTATGGTAAACAAGACGTGGACTTATTTCAAATCCTGGAAGAGACTACAGGTTTCTACAATAAAATTGTTTCAGTGTATATAAATAGTGACAAGAATGGTAGATATGGTAATACAGACGATTTTCTTGTCAATGAAGATCTTGATAGACAAAATTCAAATTTTTAAGCCCCATTAGTTCAGTAAGAAACTGATGTATATATGTCAAGAAATAGCATGGATCATTTTGGGCGTAAACTACATACATCACAATCTTTAAAGTTGATTGGATGCCTCTGTTTGAGGATTTTTTTCAGTCTTTCCTTTGCATTGGCGTATGCAGGTAGTTGATCAAGGAATAAATTTAGTGCGAAACACGAAGCGCTGCCTGATAAATTAATTCCATGACCAACTGCCTGCAAAAACTGATAAACAATCCTTATGTCTACGTATTTAAATAGGGTTCAAATACCCAATAGCTAGGGTTCAAATACCCGAAACGTGTATGCCTGGCCCATGCTGTAAATGTATCTGATTTTAGATGATGCTAATGAATTTGAAGACGTTTAACGTTTTAAATGATGCTATTGAATTTAAAGACGTTCAACATTTGAAGTACTTGGTGAGTGTCACTACTGGTGGACCAAGAGTCTCCGGGGGCACATGTAGCCAAGTTCTATCAACTTTGGTTGATCGTCTGTCTCTTCAACGCATTTGAAATTTTCTGTTACAAAATTTCTTGAAATTTCTAAAACGTGGGTCCTGTAGCATCATATCCCACCCATTCTGCTACGTCTTTTGGTATATTTTTGGACATACTTATTTTCATACTTTTTGGCCATATTACATTGTTAAGACTGAGGATCACTGACGAGGGTTTAGTACTCGAAACGTGCGTGTCTGGTACATGCTGTAAATTTATCAGGTTTTAAATTATGCTATTGAATTTAAAGACGTTTAACATTTGTACCACTTGGTGAGTGTCACTGCTGGTGGAATAGAAGTCCCCGAATGGCACATGTAGCCAAGTTCGATCAAGGAGCTGTTAAGATAAGGCGTAAAATCAGCCCTGAAAAGTGGAATTTTAAAAATTGAAATTTCAAGAACCTTTTTTGGTAAAATGTATACCTATACGGCATCCAATCAGAATATGAAGTTATTTTTTACCTGTTTTGCATAATATTGCTAATTTTGGGGTCAAAACATATCTTTTTCTCATAGAAATCAGTAGAAAACGGAAAAGTTTTATTGAACATTGTTCCCCCCGGATATACAGAAAGCCACTTTCACTGGAGATGTGTATCCATGATACAATTTTTTTGGCAAAGTGGGGTTCTGTATCTCCGGGGGGAACACTACCCCAGAGACGAAAAACTAAAAATGGAAAGGGGGGGTGCTTTTTTTAAGAATCGATCTTTTTGACCATTAAATATTGCACATATGACTATTTTTCCTCTTTAATCCATCAAACATTGCGTACTCAATATATTTGAATGAAAGATACAAGAATTAGGAACGGAATAAGCAAGAGTGATGTTCATTTCTCCGTCAATGTGTATTTCGCGCTAAAAGGCTTACATTGTAGCCATTGAATGAAGAATAAGACCGTATTTTAAGTTCCGGATTTCATTATTTACCGATTAAAGGAGGTAGAACGTTCGAAATATATTTCTGATACACAATGTAGACATATTTGATGTCTTTTAGCTTATATTTATCCATTTTAGACAAAATATTCAAAAATGTATACGTTTTTTTGTCGATATTATCGGATTTTCTACCCGAGCACCCCTACCTCTTTCGACCTTAATTTTACAACCTTAAGAGTTCCTCGACATAATGTAAAACATGTAGAAGTTCTGCAAATACATTATATTTCAATAATGATTCATGTTTTTCTGTATACGATTCGCCATGCGCAAGAAATAAGTCACGAGATTCAGGGCTAAATACGGCCCTTATCTTAACAGCTCCTTTCGGTTGATCGTTTCTTGATCTTTTTCATTCGAAAATTTCTTTTAACAAAATTTACTTAAATTTCTGAAACCTGGGTCCTGTAACATCATATCCCAGCGATGTCTATCGGTATATTTTGAACATCATTTTCACGAAATTTTGGCCACATTTCATTGTTTAGATTGAGGATCACTGACGAGGGTTAAATACCCGAAACGTGCATGTCTGGTCCATGCTGTAAATTTATCTGCTTTTAAATGATGTTGATGAATTTGAAGACGTTTTAGATTATATGATTTCCACCACTTCTTCGTGTTTTACAGTTTGTGTTTTGGGAGGTTGTTGTTGGTGCTGCAACTAGGTGTTGTTGGAGATCCCCTCCTTTCGTGATCCCCTTCTTTTTTCGTGTGACTTCATATACTTATCGCTATTGCCTACATTTGCAAAAGCAAAGCAAGAGCTCTATGTACTTGCATAATAAGGGAAATATAGCTTCAATGTAAATATTACTATATAAGAGCTTGACAAGGATTGTTTGTTGTACGCTCAAGCCATCTTATATCCCAAGTCGACTTTTTTGTAACATAGTGGAAAGTCTATTGAGATCTACCTCAGTGAACTTAAATAAAGGGAAGCATGAATAACCAAAAGTCCCCACCCTGTGTTATTTATGTTGAAACTGGATACTCTTTGTCGAATAGATGTCCTTTTTCTGTCTTGTTCGTTCCTCTGAAGTGAGTTTAATGTGGTCTTAAGATGAACTTCTTGTGTTGCGAACGGAACTCGCAAGACGTCTGAGTAAAACATTCAGATTTCCATGTTTATCTTTCACTCATGCGTTTCAACTTTTGCCCTTTGACATGTGGAGCTCGTAAAAAATCCCCTGCGAAGGGTATGACAGTAAGTGTTTTGAATGTTTTCCCTGACATGGCCGCCATAGCACTTTCTATTATAAGAAAATACCAGCGATCATTTGTGTCACACTTATGTCCTTTGCCGTGTAGCGTTCGTAAAGGGTGCGAGGGGTTTGACAGTAGTGTTTTCAACTGTTTTGAATGTTTTCCCTGACATGGTCGACATAGCACTTTTTTTTTCTTCACATGAGAAGGTGCAAAAAAAAACATTTAAAAATTTTGTTTTGAAATATTTTTCGAAAAATTCATAACGGAAATCGGAGTAATCTATCTTTGTACGTCAGAAATACAGAATAGTCTTTGATGTGAAGATTCAAAATTTTGGGTGCCGGATATGTCTATAAATAAATGTATGATTTACACATTCATTTACTGCATATTTATCACATTTCAATTGTTCGGTGGTTTTGTATTGACTTTTAGTGAAAATTTTATTTTTATTTTATTTTTTTATTCATTTATTTATTTATTTATTTTCTATTCCTTTATTTTCATTTTTTCATTAATTCTTATCTTATGTAGAAGAAAAAGAGGTGAGGGGTATTTTCATACAGATTGGACTTTTTCTCCTGAACGACAAATGGGATTTTCATGAAACTTGGTAGGAAAGAAGTACTAATTGTCCACTACAAGTGTTGTTGTTTTTGTTCAGATCTGTCCATATACGGCGCCCCCACAGGCAAACGTAGGTCACGGGGAAAGGGTACTCTTCTTTGACAAACTTCTTCAGAACGGAAGCATGTCTCGACAAACCCATAGCATCAAAATGATCTAGAGGGATGTCTTTTAAAGAAGTGTCGGGGGGTTTTTTTTGTTCCATTCCTAAGTCAAATTTTTTAAGTGTTTCTGACTTTGTCAGAAATGCTCATTTTTTTAACATTTTCATCGAACAATACAATAAATGTATGATTTTGTGCACCCATTTACAACAAATTAGTCACATTTAAGATTGTTAATGCTTTTTAATTGTTTTTTCTTCAATTTTATTTTTTTAATTTTTCTTTTTAAGTACAAAAAAAGTGATGGGGAATTTATTTTTCTAAATATGCAAGAGTTGTCTTTCTTACATAAGTAGGTATATATCCTGATGGTACTTATACACCACACTTCCTCATGACAAAATTAATGATCGATTATCTAAACTCATTAAATGTTGTTTTGATCGAGAGCGGAAAACTTACATCTGAATCAAATGGTTTCTTTTCCTCCACAGACTAAAAATCATACAAATCATAGACATGTAGAGACCTGTGTAATGCCTTGTCCTTTCTCTTGGACAATAATTATGTTAGATTTGGTGAGGGTCTATACAAGCATGTTGTGGGGATTCCTATGGGTACTAACTGTGCGACTCTTGTTGTAGATTTATTTTTATAGACTTACGAAAAGAATTTATCAAAAATCTTCAAAAGCAAAGAAAATTTGATGATCTGAAATGTTTCAATAATACTTCTAGGTATCAGGATGATATTCTACCTATTGATAACCCTGCTTTTAAATTGTATAAGAATGAAATTCATCCACAAGAATTAACACTTAACAAGGCAAACGTTACAAATGTAACGTGACCGAGGTAGGGGTCACCAACTGATATATAAAACTTAGGGTTAGAAAACAATATAAATTCAAATATCAAAGTACTTTCCTTCAGTTACTTGACTGACTAGACCACTCGACAAATGATTGACCAATGATTGAGTTAATAATTGGTACATGAAACAAATCAAATGTATAATTACAGAGGGGAGATTATTTACACGACAATGACGACACTCTGTCACCTGGCTCTTGCTTTTACCTTGCCTCTGGAACAATAACCTTATACCAAATGCTACCTGTACTATACACTGTCCTGTAGCATCATATCCCACCCATTCTGCTACGTCTGTTGGTACATTTTTTGACAATCATAATAATTTTCATACTTTTTGGCCAGATTACATTGTTTAGACTGAGGATCACTGACGAGGGTTTAGTACCCGAAACGTGCATGTCTGGTCCATGCTGTAAATTTATCAGGTTTTAAATGATGCTATTGAATTTAAAGACGTTTAACATTTGAACTACTTGGTGAGTGTCACTGCTGGTGGACCTAGAGTCCCCGAGGGCACATGTAGCCAAGTTCGATCAACTTCGATTGATCGTCTGTCTCTTCAACGCATTTGAAATTTTCTGTTACAAAATTTCTTGAAATTTCTAAAACGTGGGTCCTGTAGCTTCATATCCCACCCATTCTGCTACGTCTGTTGGTACATTTTTTGACAATCATAATAATTTTCATACTTTTTGGCTACATTACATTGTTTAGACTGAGGATCACTGACGAGGGTTTAGTACCCGAAACGTGCATGTCTGGTCCATGCTGTAAATTTATCAGGTTTTAAATGATGCTATTGAATTTAAAGACGTTTAACATTTGAACTACTTGGTGAGTGTCACTGCTGGTGGACCAAGAGTCCCCGAGGGCACATGTAGCCAAGTTCGATCAACTTCGATTGATCGTCTGTCTCTTCAACGCATTTGAAATTTTCTGTTACAAAATTTCTTGAAATTTCTAAAACGTGGGTCCTGTAGCATCATATCCCACCCATTCTGCTACGTCTGTTGGTACATTTTTTGACAATCATAATAATTTTCATACTTTTTGGCCACATTACATTGTTTAGACTTAGGATCACTGACGAGGGTTTAGTACCCGAAACGTGCATGTCTGGTCCATGCTGTAAATTTATCAGGTTTTAAATGATGCTATTGAATTTAAAGACCTTTAACATCTATTGCTATCAACTTTATTCAGGTAATGTTTAGCATATCTATTTAAAGTAACTTACATCTCGGTAGCTTGACAAAGAGTGTGTCACGACGGACGCCGCTTCCTTATATACTGGACGGATACACATAAGCACATACACCGATCCCGTCAGTTCAAAGATAAAAAAAATTATAGTGCTCCCCTCTTAGCTTCATTCGTCCCGAATGAAGACAAAAATCACCTTAATAAAAGTCCGGAGTAACATTAGCAAAGATAACAATAGCAATAGTGAAAGTTACAAGAGTCTGAAATCATACAACAAATAGCACAAATATTATAGACTATCTGTACAATGAGTTCACAAGATCTTCTTCCTTTCAATCTTCTTTACTTTCATTCCGCCCTCCTCCATCCATGTCGTTATTATCTTAACACTTTCAGTGTAATACATAGGATAAGTCTGGGTACTCATGTCCCTAAGCTCGACTAACTGCTCGTGCACCGCTATTGTATGCGGTTCATCATCTGTGATACATCTATCTGTTGGTCTCGCTGGTGGTGTGAAGAGAACAGGCCTGGTTGGCTTTCTAAAAAGTCTACCCACGTATATGTCATCTGACTTGGAGGTGGAAGCACTTGGACTCTCGTGATTCCGCGTTGTACCTTCATCATTATCACTGCTTAACTCCAGGTCCTGGCTAACAGAGGGTTCTGTCTCTGAATGACTCTCACAGTCATTATTGTTAGAGTCAGTGCTGGCTGCTGTGTCGGTGTCTCATGTTGTCTCTTCACATGGCGTTTCAGATTTGTAGAAGAACGACATCCAAAGCCACATATGTCACAATACACAAGCTTCTTACAACATTCTGAAAGATGCTTGGCAGATTCACCTTGGTTGTAAGTCCTCACAGGACAAAAGGGACACTTGTATCCTTTATTAGTAGTAGTTTTGATCTTTGGCATCGTAATACGATCAGAAATAAAGCAAATACAGATATGAACACTCAACAGAATAATCAAAAGAAAAGCAAACCTAACATACTTTTTACTATACTCACCGTGGGGTATCACGTGATACACAAATGATATGTTCCACGGGAATCCCCTTTGATTGAACCAAGTTAATGCTGTCTAAATCTGCTTTATATGAATTTATTTAGGCCTATCATATGGTCATTGTTATCAATTATATGATGGTAATTTATTCTGGTCAAGAATGGACGTGTATTCGGAGAACACTTAAACAGAAATTTTTCAATGCTCGCCACATGTTATGATATGGTGCACGGACAGAAACAAAATTTTCTGTTTAAGTGTTCTCCAAATATACGTCTATTCTTGACCAGAATAAATTACCATCATATAATTTATAATAATGACCATATGATAGGCCTAAAATAAATTCATATAAAGTAGATTTAGACAGTGTTTACTTGGTTCAATCAAAGGGGATTCCCGTGGAACATATCATTTGTGTATCACGTGATACCCCACGGTGATACTAGGGAGTTACAAAGTCTGTCATCCAGACAAGAGGACGTCGATAGTGTCCATTGGCAATGAATCTACAACAGATTCTTGATCTGAGCCTTCTTGCTCCTTGTTACTGGGGTCAGATGACGGTATTGCGAAATCGCCACCTTGCTCTGTGTCATCTGAGCTTTGTTTGTCCTCTAACTCACCTTGTAGGACCTGCATACGGCATGGTCTAATTCGTTCTACAGGAATGACCTGATTCTTACCTCTAGACCCGCAATTTACTTCGTATAGTACGTCTGAACATTTTCTGATTTTCTGACTATTTTGAATGGTCCATGCCAATGAGACGTAAACTTTGGGGAACAACCTACTTTTCGTACAGGAAAGAAAACAGATACAATGTCCCCAACAGAAAATGTTTCGAAACTCAACTTGCGGTCATGGTATTTTTTCTGTCAAGCCGTTCTTGAAGTTCCCATACCCGTTGTGTTCTCGGGAAAGGCTTTGACTGCTCTGGGCAAGCATACATAGTATCTAGAGGTGTTGAAACTTCACGTCCTAACATCAAGGCATTTGGGGTAAAGGACGTAGTTTCGTGAACCGAAGACCGATAAGCCACCATAACAAATGGTAGGTACTTGTCCCAATCATTGTGATTCTCGTTGACATATGAACTCAGCATTGTAGCAAGTGTTTTGTTAAAGCGCTCAACCATGCCATCGCTCTGGGGATTTTATGGCGCAGTTCTCGTCTTCTGTATATGCAACAACAGAGCTCTTCAAACAAGACACTCTCGTATCGCTTACCCTGGTCAGAGTGTATTATGTCAGGGACTCCGAATCAACAGACGAATTCTTCTACCAATATCCTAGCCACTGTCTGGGCTTCCATATTTGGCATTGGGAAGCTTTCGGGCCATTTGGTGAAATAGTCAGATATCACAAGACTAGTATATACTTATTCCCATTCTTAGTCATCGGTAATTCCCCTAGTATGTCAGTGGCAATGCGTTGCATAGACATACCACTTGTAACTAGCTGCATTAGAGCCCTTTGCTTTCTATTTGGTCCCTTTCTACGAGAACATTTCTGACAGCCATTTACATATGATTGTACATCTTTCTTAAGTCCAGGCCAGTAATAGGTTCTTCTTATTCTTTCCAAAGTCTTCCTGTACCCTAAATGACCTGAGCCTTCATGATCGTGACCATAGTACAGTATCTTACGTTTTACAGATCGTGGCATGACTGCTTGAAGGTACCAATGGCCTTTACCTTCTTATAATTGCCTTTAATAACTAAGTTGTCCCATTGACTTATGAGAGCTTTAACAAAGTTACCTTGCCCCTCAACTACTTTGTGGCCTGGTCGTTTACCATCTTTTATCCAAGATATAACTTGACCAATTTCTGGTACGTTTTCCTGAACGTCTTTTAGTCGAGAGTCAGTATCATCTGGCTTACCTTCAGCTTTCCTAACAACGCCAGATTGATTCTCTATCTCTGCATTACTTACTGAGTTACCACACTGTTTACATGGTATGCGACTCAAGGCATCTGCATTTTGATGTTTTGACCCTGGTCTATGCTCGATACGCATACTATATGTACTCAAGACCTCTAACCATCTGGCTAACTGGCCCTCAGAATTATTGAAATTAAGAAGCCAGCGTAGTTACCCATTGTTAGTTTTTAGTAAGAACTGCTTACCTTAATGATAGTGCCTAAACATTTTCACGAAGTAAACCACTGAAAGCAACTCTTTTCTCGTGACACAATAGTTTCGTTCACTCTTGGAAAGAGCACGACTTGCGAAAGCTATCACATGTTCTTTTCTCTCAATGCTCTGTGAAAGAACGTCACCTACAGCTTCTTGACTAGCGTCGATGTCAAGAATGAATTCCCTTGAAAAATCGGGATGCATCAGGACAGGAGCATCTGTTAATTTTGTCTTTAGGCAATCAAATGCATCTTGACATTGGACGATTTAATATCAATTCTCTGTAAGGACCAAAATATTTTGGAAACAGCATGTCATGGATTTTCATGATTTTCTCTATAAATGGTATGTATAATGCCTTGAATACAAAAATAACAATTTTTTGAAAATGAATATTCCGGTTGCCATGGAAACGAGGTGTGTCTATTTAAAGCACTAAAAAATGGTCAAATAAGTCATCTTTGGTTATTATGTTGCCATGGAAACCATTGTCAGAGTTAACAAGAGTATTAACAACGTATAATCTTTAAAACCTCTATTTTTAGAAAAAATCACAAATTTTTGACAATTCTTTCATTTAGCCGGATCCTATCAAATCAAAATCAGTCAAAAATTGCCATAAAATAAGGTCAAAATCAAGGCCTATTTTGGTCCAATTTTTACCATTTTTAAGCAAAAATAACACAAAATGTCAGGCTGATAACACCATCACTGTTGTCAGAACAAAATAGATTTCATGTGACAAACATAATTACTGAAAAAAATAAGTGGGACCTTGTATTGTTTTCCTACATTTTGAGGTCAAAAATGGTTGCCATGGCAACTTTTCATTTGGCACATGATGACTTTATCTTTTCAAATTGATTTTTATCATGGTTTAAATAACCTATATTGCTTAAGCTTTATGTAGGGACAAGAGAAGAAATTATTCTTTATTTGAGCACTTCCAAAATTTGTCAAGGTCATTGACTCTAAGTTCAAGGTCAATTCAAAATATAAGTTCCAATTTCAATAAAATTAGCATTTTTGTTTTTATTTATTGTTACTAAATTTAGGCTTGACTGTCATATATTTGTATCCAAAATACTTCTTTCTAAAATTAGGACCGATAGATGGAAAAACATTACAATATTTAGTTCAGAACATTTCTCCTAAAAAAATAAGCTCCAGACAAAAATCATGATAATCTCACATTTTTTTATATGTATGTATGAAATACTAGCTAAAATCAAGGATGTCATTGATTTTGAGAATTTTTGCAACTTTGGTTAATAAATAGGGGATATATCCAAAATCACTATATAAGTGTTTGTTTTACACAATACTACATGATTTTTGAGTAACTGCCTCTCATATTTTTGAAAAATCACAGAATTTTGCCAAATTTTGTGAATTACATTCAAGATGACCTTGACATTGGGTCCAGTAACCTTGAAAAAATTTAAGGTGATTTTTTTTAATCAATAATGCTCTTTTATATGCACTGATAAAAAAATGCTTAAAAATATATAACGGACAGCTGAAAATTTACCAGTAAATTACTCTATGTGTAATAGCACTGACCAGAATGTCACCATGGTAACCATTTTTATACCCTTTTGAATAAAATTGTGAAGAGGTCCCACTCAAATTTTAATATTTTCTTAAAGATCGAGGATTAAACTTTAAAGATAATTGGCAGTAGATATCAAGTTAGCCTGACATTTCAGATTATTTGCCCTTAAATTTGAGAAAAATCATGTTAAATTAGGAGCTTTTTCGGTCTTAAAAAGGGCCGCTTCAAAACAGGTTTTTGCCTACATTTTGAGCATATTGACAAAGAGAATAGCGGACAGAAACATACTTCTTGTGTTATACTTATACTATTAAAGATATAAAGAGAAAAATTAAGGAAATTTCAGTTGACTACAATAGCTGTTACCATGGAAACGAGCCTTGTGAAAATGCCATGTTACGAGTATTCTACTGATGCGTAAAATTTCAAACATGGTTTCCATGGCAACGAAGACTTAATTTGTAAAAAGAAAGTTTATTTTTGTTTCAGTACATCATATACACCTTCCACACCAAAAATCTCCAAAATTGGAGACATGCTGTTTCCATGTGCTATTGAAATTATTTTGGTCCTTACAGAGAACTGCTATTTAAAAGAGTAAGCATCAAAGAATTCTCAGAAAACTCGGAAATCGCATATCTCAGATTTTGATGATTTTCACTATGTAAGCCAAGTTTGACCCCCTGACAATGAAAATGACATTGGTTTTTGTATATGGCCATCCGTTGCCATGGTAACCATGCCACCCCATTTTGGCCAGAAAATGGGCTTTTGCAAGCTCGAAATTAGCAACATTCATGTCCGTTTTTCACAATGATAGTCTATAGGTGGGTTATATTTCGACATATGATGAAAAACTACTTACATATATGTTTGATATGAGACATTACTTTTTTGGGAAAAAGTATTATTTTTTATTGCAAACTGTCCATATTTTGACATTTTCCAAAAATACAAAAATACACCATTTTTGGCGATTCATAGAAAAATAACGCAGCATAAGTTAAATAGTGGAACAAGCCGTAATGAATCATTGATCCATTTTGAGAAAAATATAAAAAATCCAGAGTTTTTTTTTTTGGTTTAAAGAAAATAAATTCAATTTAAAAATGGTTACCATGGCAACATCTGCATTATACATGATATATGTTTTTCATCAAGTACCTTAATTTATGGACAAGATAAACGATCAAATATGGTATATTAAGCAAGTTCACACTTTTTGTAACATTTTAATATCCACTATATTGGTATCTTATCATTGGTTGCTATGGTAACCATGGCCGAAAAGGTACAATTCTTACTTTTTATTCAAATTTTCCGTCGTTTTTAGGAGTTCTTGTACATTTGAATTAAATTAAATAGATAATTTCTATGTTTTCCTTTGAATGATATTCCATTTTCCCAAAATCATTGAAATTCTGGAGAAATATATAGAAAAAACACAAGAACTTCTCCATAGCAACGCACACAATCGTTGCAGATACAGAGCTTAAACAAAGCCATGTTATATGATTTTTACAATAAGTATCTCGAATCATGGGAGAGATAAACAACCAATTGTGGTATATTAAGCAAGGTCACACTTTTTGTGACATCTAAATATCAAGTATATTGGTATTTTACCATTTGTTGCTATGGTAACCATGCCCTGAAAGGTATCATTTTCACTTTTTATTCAATTTTTCGGTCTTTTTTTCAGAATTTTTGTACAGTTTGAGTAAATGAAAGTGGTAATTCCTGTTTTCCTTTGAATGATATTCCATTTCCGAAAATCATCGAAATTCTGGAGAAATATGTAGAAAAAACGCAAGAATGCGTCCTTAGCAACGCACAAAATCGTTACAGATACAGAGCTGTAACGAGGCCATGATATATGTTTTACATCAAGTATCTCAGGTCATTGGAGAGATAAACAACCAATTGTGAAATATTAAGCCAGTTCACACTTTTTGTGACATTTAGATATAAAATATATTGATATTTTATCATTGGTTGCTATGGTAACCATGCTCTAAAAGGTACCATTTTCACTTTCATTTTTTTTTTTTTAGAGTTTTTGAAAAGCTGAAGTAAATCTAAGTGATAATGTCTATGTTTTCCTGTGAATAATATTCCATTTTCCCAAAATCATTGAAATTCTGGAAAAATATATAGAAAAACGCAAGAATGTATCCATAGCAACGCATGTAATTATTACAGATACACAGCTGTATTAAGGCCATGGTATATGTTTTACATTAAGTATCTCAAGTCATGGGAAAGATAAACAACCAATTGTGGTATATAAAGCATGCAAAAAAGATATATTCTTTACTTTTTCGATGTTTATGTACATTTGAATTAAAAAGACAGTTCCGATATTTTCCTATACTTGATATTCATATTTCTGAATTTTTTTTGAGAAATGTTCAGTAAATGTAATAAATCTCCACAGCAATGCAATCAATTAGAAATGATACACAACTAAAACAATGCCATGCTTTATGTTCTACATGCAGTTGCTCAAATTATGAAAGAGATAAACAGTCAATTTTGATGTAGAAAGCAAGTTCACAGTTTTGGTGACATTTTAATATCAATAATCTTGATATTTTGTCATCGGTTGCCACGGCAACCATGCAAAAAAACGGTGCAATTTTCACTTATTGAGCAAATTTTCCGTTCTTTTTCTTATTGTTTTTGTATATTTGATCTAAATTAAGGAGACAATTCCTATGTTTTCCTATAATTAATTTTCCTTAAAAGTAATTGAACTTCTGGAAAAATATGTGGAGGAAATGCAACAAGTCTCTATGGCAAAGCACACAATTTTTACTAATACAAAGTCAGAATTTCGTATAAAGCTTTTGAAATTTCGGGATTTTTAATATTTCACCAATGGATACTCTGTTGCATAAAATAAGTACATTTTATGAAAATAAAGAGAGTTGAATACCTACAGGCATGCTCTTCTCATTATTCTTCATCAGTATGTCGAATTTCAAAAGTCTAAGTTGAAAAGCTACATGTATACCTTGGAAGCTGGAGTCATCGGTTCATTTAAGTAATGACTGTCTTACTTTGGGTGTTCATGGTAGTATAATTCTGGTTGGTCACGTGCAAATTCCGTGAATCGCGAAGTTCTAAACCAGGATATGAAGCATATAGTCTAGGTGCCATTCATGAAACCCAAAAAATTGTTACGCACAAAATGTTTTTGCATGAAAGTGTCGTCAATACCGTCTTATTTGATAATCCGGCGGATGCCACTCTGGCATCCTTGGGCATTTCGAAATTTTGGGGTAAAATGGAATTTTTCGAAGAAAAACCGTTGAAAATAGGAAAAATGCAATTACTTTATCCATGCTGCAGCTAGATCTACAAAATTGGTACAAAAGAACGACAATTTAATTGTCTTTAAGTCTCAAGCTCAACTTATTAATTTACTTGTCAATAAAATGGGGAAAACTATAGATTTTCGATGAAAAATCGTTGAAAATTGGGAAAAAACAAAATCTTTTTTATTCTGTAGCTGAAAAAACAATTTTGGTACCAAACGCACAATAAATTTATTGTCTTTCATTTTAAATGATACAGAAGTCAGATTCGCAATTTGCTGATACCAAAAATTAAAAAAAAGACTACTCTTGGATGAAATATCGCTGAAAATTTGCTAAATGCAATGAACTTTCTCAAACTGTAGTAAGTATGAGGTGCAGCAATTATGGTACCAAAAGAAAGTTTTTCTTGTCTTTAATTCTGAATACAAATTGCTGGAGATCCCCTCCCTTCTCTTGCTCATAAATAAAGTGGGAGAAGACCAATGATGGAGAAAACTTTGATTTTTGAAGGGTTTTTTCCATAAAAAGTTGGGACTTTGAAAAATGCTAAACCTTTACAGAAAATCTAGAACAAATATATGTGTATTCAAGTCAACATTTAAAAAAAACAATTTACTTGTACATGGAGTCTTGTAGCAAGCTTTTGAAAGACGTGGATGAAGTTAGAGACATTGTTCAAAAGGAAGCGGCTACTGTCTATGATACATAACGTGCATGTCTGGTCCACGCTGTTTTAAATTAATCTGCTTTTAAATGATGCTAATGAATTTGAAGACGTTTAACATTTGTACCACTTGGTGAGTGTCACTGCTAGTGGACCAGGAGTCCTCGAGGTCACATGTAGCAAAGTTGAATCAATTTCGGATGGTCGTTTCTCCAAACACATTTGAAAATTTCTGTTTACAAAATTGTCACAAATTTCTGAAACCTGGGTACTGTAGCATCCCAGTCATCCCAGGCACCTGGTCTCACTCCCATATCGAGAGTTCGCTTCTTTTCATGTGATGGAGGTTTTTGGTTGTTGGCTTTGGTTCCTGTTTTATCCTGATTTTGTATGCCTTCGGTTTCTGATTTTCTTAATTATCGGTTTTGTGCTGTATATAGGGTTATGGTAAATATCCATATTTGTCATTACTACGTCTTTCGCTATATTTTGGTCATAATTATCACACATTTTGGTCATATCACATTGTTTTGATTGATGATCACTGACTGACGAGGGTTAAATACCCGAAACGCACATGTCTGGTCCACGCTACTAATTAATTGGCTTTTAAATGATGCTAATGAATATGAAAACGTTTAACATAGCCGATTTCTGCCAGGTTTGTGTAGTTGTTTTCAATTATTGAAGTGAATCTTAAAGACCTGCTTAGTCGTGACATTGTTCTAGTCCCTATGTCAATGTTGAAAAGATGACTTCAGTTTTGCAACTTCGAAATATGTTCTTAAAATAAGCCCCAGTTTATTCATTCGACAAGAATGCCTAGGAGCTGATGATCGATTGATGTATGCAGGACTCTGGTTTATCAACTGACCATTAGATGACAAAATTGGTGAACCTTGATTGTTTCTGGTCGTATATTTCTAAAAAAAAAATACTTAACACTTCAGATGTTGAATAAGTGTTCCAACTATTTACCTACTTGAAGAAAGTTTTAAACCAATGTTGATGCACCAAACACGTGTTTCGGATAGAAAAATTCTCGTCAGTGATGTTTTCAATTAAAGTGACTTCATGGCACAGTCAAAATCCTCTCCAGCTGCACCCCTGGCCCTATTTTCTGATCTTAAAGTTGCTATCGCTTTGCAGAGAGCAAATCTAAATAATATTCAATTGACCCCCACTTACCATAGATTCAGGAAAGCTACATCTCAGGAAATGAAGTGCAACTGATTGATATCACATGTACTTGCAATCAGTTGATCGACAAAACAATCGGATTGATCAAGAACTCGCATTCCACACAACATTCTGAAGATGTAGGTATTGAGAACAGATCATGATGATGGATATCATCAGCATATGATGGTATTGAAAATACAAAGGTTGTTCTCTGGGAAGCTTTTGAAGTGGTGTTCCGTGTCAAATTTCAGAGAAGGTAATTCAGATATTAAAGAGACGGTGACTGAGGCCATGATATTCATAAAGAATTACTATGGTTTAGAGATCTGATGTCAGGTCTAGTGTACGATTGAATGAAATGGGCTTTAAGATTTCAAAACTCTAGGATGACCATTACCAGGAACAGTTAATTGAAGAATTTCGATAAAATGTCAAGAAAAACGAAATATTTTTAGCCATGCATAAGGACACATTCTTAAGATGCAGTTCAACCAAACCTGGATCTGCTGAAAGAATTATATTTTTTTAAAATGTTGAGGCCTATTGTGATAATATTTGTTATCCTGCTGATTTGTTGCTGTCGAACATGAAATCTGAGTTCTGTAACAAACAGATGTGACAAATTCTGTGCTCAAATTTCTTTTATTCTGTAAATGTTTTGGAGTAGAGAATTGTCAGAGTACGATGCAAAGGAGGCATTTTGATCAACCATGTAAGAGGGGTTCTTTGTTGTTGTAGTATTGAACAAAAGACTATCACAGATACTGTAAAATTGCTGAATATATCATAATTGGTTGTTTATCTCTTCAATGATTTGAGATACTTAATGTAAAACATATTTTACTGCTTTGTTTTGGTTGTGTATCATATATGATTGAGTGTGTTGCTACGGAGATTTCCTTGCATGTTTTCTATATATTTCTAAAACATTCAATAATTCTGGAAAAATGGAATCTCATTTATAGGAAAACATAGGAATTGTCTCTTTAATTTAATTCATTTAAACATCAAACAATGACTGGAAATTAGTATAAAAAGTGAAAATTGTACCTTTATGTGGATAGTTACCATGGCAACCGATGATGAAATATTGACATAATTGATATAAAAGTGTAACAGTAACTGCTAACTTGCTTAATATACCGAAAATGGTTGCTTATTTTTTCATGATTTGAGATACTTATGTAAAACATATATCATGACTTTGCTTTAGCTTTGTATCTGTTAGAAAAGTGAGCGTTGCTATGGAGACTTTCTTGCATTTTTTTGTCTAACATGTCTCTCGAATTTCAATGAATTTTGGAAAATGTAATAGAATTCATAGGAAAACGTAGAAATTGTCTCTTTAATCTAATTCAAATGTACAAAACACCAAAAAACAACGGAAATTTTGAATAAAAAGTGAAGATTGTACCTTTTTGGGCGTGGTTACCATGGCAACCGATGATGAAATGCCAACATATGTAATATTAAAATGTAAGAAAAAGTATGAACTTGCTTAATATACCATAGTTGGTTGTTTATCTTGTCTATGAATTGAGATAATTAATATAAAACATATATCATGTAAAATGCAGATGTTGCCATGGTAACCATTTTTAAATTGAATTTATTTTCTTTAAACAAAAAAAAACATCTCTGGATTTTTTATATTTTTCTCATAATGGTCAATGATTCATTAGGGCCTATTCCACTATTTAACTTATGCTGCGTTATTTTTCTATGAATCGCCAAAAATGGTGTATTTTTGTACTTTTGGAAAATGTCAAAATATGGACAGTTTACAATAAAAAATAATACTTTTTCCCCACATTTCGACCAAAAGTTGATGTCCCATATCAAAGATCAATGTAAGTAGTTTTTCATCATAAGTCAAAATATAATCCACCTATCGACTATCATTGTGAAAAACGGACATGAAAGTTGCTAATTTTGAGCTTGCAAAAGCCCATTTTCTGGCCAAAATGGGGTGGTATGGTTACCATGGCAACGGATGGCCATATACACAAACCAATGTCATTTTCATTGTCAGGGGGTCAAACTTGGCTTACATAGTGAAAATCATCAAAATCTGAGACATGCGATTTCCGACCCACTTTGATGCTTACAGAGAATGACTCTTAAGAGAATGACTCTTAATCCCCTCCTTTCTTAAGCACTTGGCTCTGCTAGCAAAGTCCTTTATGAACTTGCGGTAATAGCTACACAAGCCAAGAAATGATCTTACCTCAGTAATGTTGGAAGGTGTTGGCCACTGTTTAACACATTCAATTTTTAAGGGTCTGTACTGATACCTTCCTCTGACACTACATGCCCGAGGTATGTCACAGATCTTTGGAACAGATGGCATTTCTTTGCCTTGAGTTTAAGCCCTGCTACCCTAAGTCTAACACCTTACCTAAATTTAGCAACATTTCATCGAATGTTTTCCCCATGATGATTATATCGTCCAAGTAAAATAGACAGATGTCCCATTGCAACCCAGCCAATACCGTTTCCATCAGTCGCTCGAATGTTGCAGGCGCGCAACACAAACCGAAAGGCATTTTGTTAAAGTGGAACAACCCTCTTCTTGTCAAAAAGGCAGTTTTCTCTTTGTCCTTCGGATCTAGCTCAACCTGCCAATATCCTGAGAAGAGATCGAGAGTGGAGAACCAAGAGAACCCTTTCATGTGGTCTGGCGCCTCGTCAATTCTTGGGAGGGGATAGGTATCTTTCACTGTGCATGCATTCAGCCGCCTATAATCAACACAATACCTGAATGTGTTGTCTTTCTTTTTCGTCAGTACAACAGCTGAGGCTCAGGTACTAGTCGATGGCTCTATAATATTGTATTCAAGCATCTCGTCAATATTCCTATCTATTTCACTGGTGATATGCACGGGTACTCTACGGATTGGTAGCTTTATCGGTCTTGACGTCCCGGTGTCAATCTTGTATTTGACCAGTGTCGCTTTACCTAGTTCTTTATTACTTTTAGCAAACATGGCACGATGCTTGTAAAGAAAATCTTTTACTTGTGACTGTTCGTCCTGTGTCAGATTTCGAGTCGACTCACTTGCCAATTTCTTTAGCTCTTCATCTAAAATTTCACCTTGGCATTGGGACACTTGTACTTCTTCAGCACTTTCCAATTGCCCTATATCTGTATCTTTGTATACTACCTTAGATGTATCTTCGAGTTAGAGATGTCTCACCGGTTTTATCCCCGTATCATTCGTTGCCACTAGTACTCTGGCAGTTAGTGGTCTAGAATTTGTCCGTGACTTCACAGACGACTCGATAATACCTACCAAAGGCAATGTCTCATTAGGTTGTTTGTCAATTTTCCCTTGAATTACCATCTCGCTCCTTGATGGTATGCTTACCGTCTGACAAGATGTAATCCTCTAACAACCTACCCTACCTTCGAATGTCAAAGGTAATGTATGACTCATGTCTTTGGCAATGAATCTTGCATCACTGATATCGAGTAAATAGCTACACTCATTAAGAGCATCTAACCCTAATATACCTTGTGCTAGAATGCTAGATACTACTGCTTGTATCTTTAATTGTTTCTGGCCAAGTGTTATGGTAACTTCTGTGAAACCATCTATCGGCATTTCTTTTTCGTCTGCAGTAAATACCTCCATATCTGTGTCATGCAATACCAGGTTCAGTTACCAGGGACCCCATTTATAAGGACGTCTACGTATATACCAGCACCACCTGAACAATTACCTAGAGACTTGTTATTACCTACTTTTGGTGTTGAAATCTTGGATTCGTCCTTGTGTTCATTTGGGCCTTTGATAGCATTAGGACATTTCTTTTTCACATGCTCTTTCTCGTGACAATTGTAACACTCTAGGTCCTCTAGCTTCTTCCTGCGTCTCTGAAACTGTTGACCTTAATTACCTTTTGCCTGGGACGTTGCAGTCTTTAACTGCTGTATTTCCTTAGCGATAGTTTCCACAGAACTTTGCAATTTCTCAATCAGACGTTTCATGTCCTCTGACTCGTTTGCTTCACTTGTAACCTGACGCTGATAGCCCTTACTTGCAGTTTTATCCTCTGCTCTAAGGAAAGCCTCTAGCTCTGCTGCATGCCTTATTGCATCATTCAGGTCCTTGGGACGAGCCTGTTTAATTCTAATTCGCATGTCAGTGTCTAGTAAAGCAACTAGCAAGGGTTTCTCTTACCTCTGACGGTGCACTTGCGTAAGCTAAATTTGTAAGTCTACGTATAGCTTGACCAAGTTCTGGGATGGTCTCTGTCGCACGCTTACGCCTTTTCCGCAGTTGGACTCTGTATAATTCTGTTTGATTAGGTGGAAGGAACCTATCTTCAAGAGCTTTGATCAACGACGTGTAGTCATCCTTCTTGGAGTCAGGGAGATCACCAAGTACAGCTTGAGCATGACCCCGTAATGATGATGCGAGGTAAAGCCCCTTGTCATCATCAGTCCACCTGTTAATTTTACTTACCGACTGAAAATGAATGGAACTCAAGAGACCTACAAAGTGGCTGGGGCGTCGCCCACTATAGAAAGGCCCCAACCTGTTGCGTCTACGGACACATACGCAACAGGTGACTTAGGTGTCCCTAGACTTAGTTTACGTGACATTAGAAATGAAACATTTGTAGTAAGTAATAACCATGAGTTTTGGTATAAACATTCAGATGGGTATATTAAAATCAAGCCCTGTAGGATTGAAGTGGTCGATATACTAAAAGAGCACCAATTTTCACCAAGTGATTGGTTAATTTCTAAGTGCGGCACGAAGAACTGCAAAACTTGTAACATCCTAATAACAGACACTTCATTCTCAAGTAATCTCACAAAACAAACATTTAACACGCATAGTTTTGAAAACCTTAACTGCATGACATATAATGTTGTGTACGGAATAGAGTGCTCACTTTGTGGATTGATTTATGTGGGTGAAACCAAAGGTCAGCTCCGAAAAAGAATGTCAGGACACCGGTCAAAAATAAATAATAAAGGAAGTCAACTCCTTTATCGACATTTTGACCAGGCGGATCATTCTGTTTTATCTATGAGAGTCTGAATCCTGGAGAAAATATATCACCCCACAAACAATCCAAATTTGAGCACACCTTTCCGTCGCAACAGAGAAGAGTTCTGGATAAAAAATCTTAACACTTCAGCGCCCTATGGATGCAACGATAATATCAGCAACATAGGAAACTTTACAAGTCCCGGTTGTCAATCGGTAAATGTGACTAGCTTATTCAACAGACCACAAAGAAGACCTCGAAGTCATGACATTCAAAAATATTATAGGCCTGAGATACAGTTTCTCCTTCGATGACTTGGTTCCATTTTTGAATGAGCCTCTTGACCTCTGTTCCTTTACGGAAGTTTCACGAAATTTACGAATGTACGAAGAGCCTCACATTTACCGATACACGTTCCCCAGAATGCAGACTACAAGGAGTCATCTTGGACATTTCTTCTTTTCGTTTATTTCAAGCAGTTAGATCAGATAAATCAGAAGAGAAAACAAATAAAATCCACATCTGGTTGATACCACCGCGAGAATATACTGTCACACAATATTTTTGAAGCCCAGATTTGATTTGATTCAAAGAAGCATAAAATTGAGATTTTCTAAAATTTTCTCGTAAAATATGTGACATTTATTTGGGTCTTCAATGGACTTCGATGATTTTGATACTCATCCCAACAAATAATTCATTTATCATACTTTCACCGATAGTTGATTGTTTTACCAAGTTTCCATACCGTTAACTGTTAATCATATCTCTTTTCAGCTCACCTGAGCCGAAGGCTCAAGTGAGCTATTGTCATAGCGCGTCGTCCGTCGTCCGTCCGTCCGTCGCCCGGCATCCGTCCGGCGTAAACTTTCACATTTTTGACTTCTCCTCCGAAACCACTGAACAGATTCTGACGAAACTTGACAGAAAGCAAGAACTCCACGTCCCCTACCAAGTTTGTGTTTTTTGTGCCGATCGGTCAACAAATATGGCCGCCAAGGGCTCTGATTGGCTGACACGTTTTCGACATCTCCTCTGCAACCACTTCACAGAATTTCATGAAACTTCACAGGAAGGAAGTACTCAAGGTCCTCTACCAAGTTTGTGTTTTTTTGTGCCGATCGGTCATCAAATATGGCCGCCGAGGGCTCTGATTGGCTGACACATTTTCGACATCTCCTCTGCAACCGCTGCACAGAATTTCATGAAACTTTACAGGAAGGAAGTACTCAAGGTCCTCTACCAAGTTTGTGTTTTTTGTGCCGTTCGGTCAACAAATATGGCCGCCGAGGGCTCTGATTGGCTGACACATTTTCGACATCTCCTCTGCAACCGCTGCACAGAATTTCATGAAACTTTACAGGAAGGAAGTACTCAAGGTCCTCTACGAAGTTTGTTTTTTTGTGCCGATCCGTCAACAAATATGGCCGCCGAGGGCTCTGATAGGCTGACACATTTTCGACATCTCCTCTGCAACTGCTGCACAGAATTTCATGAAACTTCACAGGAAGGAAGTACTCAAGATCCTCTACCAAGTTTGTGTTTTTTGTGCCGATCGGTCAACAAATATGGCCGCCGAGGCTCTGATTGGCTGACACATTTTGGACATCTCCTCTACAACCCCTGCACAGAATGTTATGAAACTTTACAGGAAGGAAGTACTCAAGGTCCTCTACTTAGTTTGTGTTTTTCGTGCTGATTGGTCAACAAATATGGCCGCCAAGGGCCTTGATTGGCTGACACATTTTCGACACCTCCTCTGCTACCGCTGCACAGAATTTCATGAAACATTACAGGAAGGAAGTACTCAAGGTCCTCTACCAAATTTGTGTTTTTCGTGCCGATCGGTCAACAAATATGGCTGCCAAGGGCTCTGATTGGCTGATACATTTTCGACATCTCCTCTGCAACCGCTGCACAGAATTTCATGAAACTTTACAGGAAGGAAGTACTCAAGGTCCTCTACCATTGTGTGTATTTGGTGCCGTTCGTTCAACAAATATGGCCGCCAAGGGCTCTGATTTTCCGACATATTTTCGACATCTCCTCTGCAACCACTGCACAGAATTTCATGAAACTTTACAGGAAGGAAGTACTCAAGGGTTTCTACCAAGTGTGTGTTTTTTGTGCCGATTGTTCAACAAATATGGTTGTCGAGGGCTCTGATTGGCTGACACATTTTCGACATCTCCTCTGCTACTGCTGCACAGAATTTTTATGAAACTTTACAGGAAGGAAGTATTCAAGGTCCTCCAACAAGTTTATGTTTTTTTGTGCTGATTGGTCAACAAATGTGGCCGCCGAGGGCTCTGATTGGCTAACACATTTTCAACATCTTCTCTGCAAAAAAAAACGCTGCACAGAATTTCATGAAACTTTACAGGAAGAAAGTACTCAAGGTCCTCTACCAAGATTGTGTATTTTGTGCTTATCGGTCAACAAATATGGCCGCCGAGGACTCTGATTGGCTGACACATTTTCGAAATCTCCTCTGCAACTATTGCACAGAATTTCACGAAACCTTGCAGCAAGCAAGTACTCAAGGTCCTCTGCCAAGTTTGTGTTTTTCTTGTCGATAGGTCAACAAATATGGCTGTTGAGGGCTTTGACCTGTAGAAGTATTTTTGTGACTTTTAACCCTTTATCTGCAACTCAGGTGAGCGATGTGCCCCCCTTGGGCCTCTTGTTAGCAAAAAAACACAAAATTTGGCCTGAAAATAGCAAATATTTTCAATGACCTTGAAAATTGAGCAAATGACCTTGACATTTTTTCGAGGTCAAGATAGCATCAAATGGCCTTTAATACATCTACATACCAAGTTTTGTAACGATAGCATGCATACATCTTTATAAATTAGCTTTTTACTTATGACAGGTATTTACATATTCGTACCAAATGTTGCCATGGTAACCTATTTCAAAGGCATATAAACAGAAAAATCTCACTTCTACATAAATTTCCTTCGATTCCCATGAAGTTCTAGGATAATACTCTACAAGAAATAGTCAACTGTATTTCAAATCTTGTGCAATTTCATTATTACTCATGTCAAAAGTAAGTGAAATATAGGTAAAATAAGGCCTAAATTGGCCAAAAATCGCTCATTTTGAATAAGCATTTTTTTCTTGAATAATTTTCATGACACACAGAAAGAAGGAGCATCGAAAATCAAATTGTATTAACTTAAGAGGATTTAAATAATCTTTTCAGAAAATTACATATACATTCAACATTTTTTCCATGGTAACGGGATGCATAAAAATGCCTTGTTTAAAGGTGTTTTTATACAAAACCGTGGTCACCATGGCAACGGAACGTCGGAGAAAAAAATGGAAGGTCAATTCGTTCTGAGGACATCATATTAACCTTATACACAAAAAATATCCAAAATCTGAGACATGCCATGGCCAAACATGTCTGATTTTTTTAGGTTTTTACATAGAATCCATATTAATATTCACTTTTACATTAACAGCTCACACGTTTTTAGCATATTTATATTCACCACTCCTTCGTTATGGTGAACATATCAAATATCTAATCGAGTTCCTTGAATTATTCAGTGGTACCTTTTAAAGTACATTAATCATGTTAATATACTTGTCAAAATTTCTAAATGACCATTTTACGGGTATGGATTTTTCTTAATGGAATTCAAATCATTTTAACGATAATTGGAGATAAAACATTTCACTCTTTACTTTAAAATCAATAAAAACGAAATTTCTTTCAACGGAAACAGACCATGACGAAATTTGAATGTTCAACACTTTTCATGAATTTCGCGTATTTTATCGGCAAATCACAATCAAACAACACTTTAAGAATTGATTCCACCAAGTTTGATCAGAACAAAACATAAATCAAATGGAAAGCATTTGTTACAAAAGCGATGAAAAGCAAATAAAAGTAAACGAATTTGCCTTAAAAATGCTGAGTGCGAATAACTTTTGTGAATGGTGCGTAAGATGAGCTTCCATTAACCAAACATCTTTTTCTAGGCTTACCTTTCATGAAAAGTGGCATAGCACAGGAAAAAAAATTAAATACCGCATTCGCAGGGAATGTTTCAACACAAAAATCCTTACCCGGTATATCAATGATACCGGAAGCGTTATTGACTCGTAACACATCAGAAAATTTGTAAGCATATCACGACGAAATAACATTATCAACCGCCGATATTTCAAAATCCAAAAAACGAATCGCACGATAACCGTAAGAACATTTCTATGGTAGCCTTTTTCAGTCAAGACACAAAGTTTTCTTACGAACCGGAAGCGGATGCTACTATGCTGTATAATTAAAAGTTACACATCGCAGGATGATCAAATTTTCGTTTACACTTTCATTGTTTTTATAGATTTAGATATTAAATAATTGATTTCTACCAATCCTAATATCCAAGTAAATAGAAAAAATGTAAGTTAGAAATTTTGAACAGTATAGTCCATTTACTGTTAAAAAAATACATTTCTTTTAACCTCTCCTTCATTTGTTATTTTGTTATTACCATTATCATTCACTCAACACCTTTTTATACTCTTCAATTTTGAACTGTTGGCGGTCTTATTGAATAGAACGACCAATTAACGTAGTTCTAAGAGGGATTTTTCTTTCTTTTTTTTTCAGAAGTTGATATTTGGGAGGGCTATGCGCATGTAATCTGGATAAATACACCATTTGCTAAAAGCAGATGGCCGTCCAAAGTCGGTACCGGATGCACATTGGTCTCCTTCCTTTTAAGCGTGGTCATCAATGTTAAATGTTTCTTTGCGTCTGTTACGACTGTTTTGTGTGATGGTCTTAAATAGTTTAAGGACTGCATATTTGGAATTGAGGTATTGATTGGTTGAATTGATTTGATAGATTTTCTATAGATATATTTCTTTGGATAAAATCTATTTTCGGAGTTGATTTGCTGGACTTTAGTTTGAGATTTTGTCATTAATTTTGGTTTTTAGCTCACCTGAGCCAAAGGCTCAAGTGAGCTATTGTCATAGTGTGGCGTCCGGCGTCCGGCGTCCGGCGTCCGTCGTCCGTCGTCTGTCGTCCGTCCGTCCGTCCGTCGTAAACTTTTAACATTTTCAACTTCTTCTCAAGAACGGCTGAAGGGATTTTGATGAAACTTAGTATGCATGAAGTACTAAAAGTCCTCTACCAAGTTTGTTCATTTCGGCTCGATCCCTTCAGGGGAGGATCCAGGGCGGGGTCAAATAGGCCCCGGAGGGTACCCCTCTTAAAAAGCTTCTTCTCCAGTTCCACTGAATGGATTGAAAAACTAATTGTATCTATGTGATCTAGAAGGATGTATGATTCAAGTTTGTTCATTTCGTTAAAATCCGATAACTAATTTTTGACGCGTTTTTGACGTCTTTTCGGACTTAGTCAGAAATGCACATTTTTGCACTTTTTCTTTAAATAACTCAATAAGTGTATGATTTTACACACTCATTTACTACATATTTATCATATTTAACTTACTTAATGCTTTGATATGTATTTTATGCTTAAATTTTATTTTTTTGATTTTTTAAGAATTTTTTTCTTATGTAAAAAGGAAGGGGGGGGTGATTTTCATACATTTTCTGCTTCTTTTCTATAACCACTCTTCAGATTGTCAAGACAATTTGTAGGTATGAGGTACTCATGCATGGTACCCTACAAGTGAAAGAATTTTGTCCAGATATCCACTTTTGGATTTTTAAGGAATATTTTTTAAGATTGTACATAGGTATAATGTATGTTTTCCATGCCCAATGGACCCATGGGGAGTGGCTTCAAACCCCGGCGGGACCCCAATAAAATTTTTTTTCCCTTTTTAGCTCACCTGAGCCAAAGGCTCAAGTGAGCTATTGTCATAGTGTGGCGTCCGGCGTCCGTCGTCCGTCGTCCGTCGTCTGTCGTCCGTCCGTCCGTCCGTCGTAAACTTTTAACATTTTCAACTTCTTCTCAAGAACGGCTGAAGGGATTTTGATGAAACTTGGTATGCATGAAGTACTAAAGGTCCTCTACCAAGTTTGTTCATTTCGGCTCGATCCCTTCAGGGATGGATCCAGGGCGGGGTCAAATAGGCCCCGGATGGTACCCCTCTTAAAAAATCTTCTTCTCCAGTTCCACTGAATGGATTGAAAAACTAATTGTATCTATGTGATCTAGAAGGATGTATGATTCAAGTTTGTTCATTTCGTTAAAATCCGATAACTAATTTTGACGCGTTTTTGACGTCTTTTCGGACTTAGTCAGAAATGCACATTTTTGCACTTTTTCTTTAAATAACTCAATAAGTGTATGATTTTACACACTCATTTACTACATATTTATCATATTTAACTTACTTAATGCTTTGATATGTATTTTATGCTTAAATTTTATTTTTTTGATTTTTTATGAATTTTTTTTCTTATGTAAAAAGGAAGGGGGGATGATTTTCATACATTTTCTGCTTCTTTTCTATAACCACTCTTCAGATTGTCATGACAATTTGTAGGTATGAGGTACTCATGCATGGTACCCTACAAGTGAAAGAATTTTGTCCAGATATCCACTTTTGGATTTTTAAGGAATATTTTTTAAGATAGGAGAAAAATTCTCAAATCGCACCGGGTTATACACATTGTTACTACTTTTGAATGAAGAAATTTTATTTGAATCACAAAAAAAAATGCCGTAAAGATTAAAAGTACACAACTTTTTTAATATTTTTTCAAAGCCATGCACCTGGTTCCGGACCGGAATTATTCGAATTTTATTATCTGAGGACTCATTTTCAGGTGTCATCCAAGGAAATAAAAACCTTCTTTGTATGATTAATCATTTAGCTCAATTTGAGTGACTTCCAATCCTTCAATAATTATGAATTCGGTCTCGTTGGATTTGGACACCTTTGACACACATAAAAATAACAGAAAAAAGGGGGGTCATGCATACCGTTTTCTCACAATTTCCACTTTTTTACATCACCCCTCTATCCATTGCGAAAATTTTACAAATTTCATCTATTTTTAAATCGATCTATAGATTGCATAAAAGACAAAAACAGGTTCAAAACTCAATTTATCCCGACTACAGGGAATGGTACATTGATTTCATGTGCTATTTTTAAATTTTCAATAGTTTTGACCAATGGTGTGACACCTTTTATTCTGCCCTGTTCATCAGTCAAAACTGAGGGGATTCCCCGCTAAAACGATTTCCTTGGATTACACCTTCACACGTATTCTTCCACACATGTAGATGTCTCACACACTTTAAAACTATATTCAAAATTTTATTTCATCTATCTAGTAAACAATCACGGGAAGACAATTCAAGATACACATTGTGTGTATTTTCCACCAATTGTTGAAAATAATAAGAAAATAATCGGAACTATTTGACAGGACAATGACCTAGATATGCATTAATTCATCTTCGTCCCCAAGGCGCATCGTATTCCGCTAGGCGCTTCATTGCAATACAAACCGCAAAGCAGTACTGCGATATATTTCAGGAGATACAGTGCAAACGGAATAGATAACACTTTCATAATGGTTATCATTCATGTACTTGGAACACTTGCATATACTTGTTATCATGTATAAAGTTTGCTCGAATTTCCTCTGTCTTAGACTCTCTTAGATGAAGTCATTTACGGACTGATTTCTTGAAGAAACGTCTAATGAGTAATCTCTTCCTCTGGATTTTGAGAATGCATAGGACATTTAATATCTGAAATTCTTGAAAATAAATAATTCCGTTCAGAGTTCCTGAAATCTTCCAATGAAATGTTGGACCACAGAAGCTGTTGTTTTAATAGAGAAAATAAATTATTATTCACAACCTTAAGCCACTGTGTTCGTCATCTTGTATGTATAATATTTCTAAGAGGAACACAGAGGCCTGAGGTTGTGAATAATAAAACATTTTCTCTCATAAAACGACAGGATCCTGTGTTAAGACATTTGGGAATTTTTATCTGTTCAAATAATAGATACATAATGAGTTTTTATCGGACGAAATAACTTCTTGTCGGCAAATCCAATGCAACCGATACATTTCATGAACTCTCTCCGCTAACAACTTGTCCGTGTAACAGACCTATGATGAGGTAAAACAATTAGTTAACAGTAAATAACGATGTCGTAGGTCTGCTAGTTGGACAAGCTTAACAATTTCATGGGCCTTTTAATTTGTTTCAAACTGCGAAACCTTAGAGAAACCACTTGAGTTGTTGAACAGCGTATGCTGAAATGCGACGCTCCTTCTCGCCTGTTGAAATATGCATAGGCAAGAAGCGTCGCATTTCAGCATATTTACTGAAAATTATTTGTTCAAGTGGCTTCACTAGGTCATGAGGTTTGATACAACATACACTGCTTTTTTGGAAAACAAACTGGCACAATTTCTGCACAACTCACTTGAATTGATGAATATTGAATCAAAACGATTGTAACTGTACGTTTCATGTATTTGAGATGAAATCAATACTATTCAAAAGCATAATTCATAGATTTCAGTGAATAAAGGCAAAACCGAAAAATCTTTGTTTTTTATGCCCCTGGAATAAAAGATTCGGGAGCATAAAGTTTTTGGCATGTCCGTCTGTCTGTTTGTCTGTCTGTTTTCCGAAAAACTTTAACATTGGGCATAACTTTTGAATGGAAGCTGGTGATAGAGGTTTCATATTTCACATGTGTATTTACCAAAATTTTTGACCTCATGACCATAACCTTGACCTTTCACGTACTTCTCAAAAACTTTAACATTGGGCATAACTATTGAATGGTTATAGTGATAGGGCTTTCATATTGTACATGTGTATTCCTTGTGACAAGATCTTTCCATTGATACCAATATTACGCTGACCCTGACCTCTCACATACTTAACAGAAAATGGTGTTTATACTAACAAAGATGCCGCCGGGGGCATTCTTGTTTCACAAACACAGGCTTTATAATTTCTGGCATGCTAGCTATCAATAATGAAAGGTTTTGTGTTCAATTTTAAATAAACTTAATTTGTGAAATCATTTCATTGTTTTATTCTTTTTCTGCTGCACATTTATGTGGAATTTTACAATATGATTTTATTTTTGATGTTGCATAATTGAACTATACTAGCTGGGCATATGACGTTGGACCACTTTATCCGTTTCTTTTTCAAATCAGTAAAAAAGTTATTGTTTTGAAATGTGACTATTTTTTTCTTTTTTGTACTTTTAAAGGTTGTCTGAAAAAAACACTTCTCTGCATCCGGCAAAAATCTTTTTAGAAAGGTTGTGGGCTAAAATCCTGGTACTGGCACTATCAGTATTCAATGTCAGTATGTCAATTAGAGCGTGCATGGGTATCAGGTGAGCGTTGTGCCCCCTGGGGCTCTTGTTGTCTTTTAAGGAATATTTATTCGAATTTCTTAGCAGTGCGACTCCTTTGTCTTTTAGAGACAGTGATTGGTTTATTGTTACTAGTTTTCATTTTTTGTAAGAATCGGCATTGAAATTTTGGAATTTCGTTTCTGTAAACGAGTACTGTAAATGTTCATGATGACAGAGTTATCGGACTAAGTTATAAATCGATTTCAGAGGTCTATTTTGACCACGAGATGATCAGATCAAGTTACCGGATAGACGTAATAGGACCCAGACGTTGGCGAATTCCGATGTATTTTCCGTAAACGTATCCAGTGATGACCGATGATGTACCCTTCGAATTAACTTACTTCCGTTTTCATTGAATGATCCCGTTACCATGAAGACTACTCAACCTACATGAACATTTTTCGCGTCCGAAAGTGTACCAGTGATTAACATTCGAACATTCGCGTCCGTAAAAACAGTGTAAAATAATGAACTTTTTGGCGTCCGATCTCCAGTCCTTCAACAGTGCTGTGAAATACTGACATTAACTTTTCTTTTTCAGGAACTCACTTTTCATTTATGACTTGTTTTATGATTTTGTTTATACATGTTTTTGTTGTTTATCATATGTCATGCTCATATTCACTTGCTGCAATTAACTAAAATCAGTATTTGCTCCTATAACTACATGTATTTCAGTTTCAGATACATTATCTTGCACATGATGATATGTCCCATTATCTTTGATATCGTTTGATTAGAATACTTGAGAGTTTGATTCTTTAGTTGTAGGAATGATATACCATAAAAAACTTTATATGTATTACGTTTTTCAATCATATTGATTTACTTGTCATGAAATGTGTCACTTTTATTCTTAAAGAATGTAACCATTTTTTTTATAAGGGGGAGGGGATGTAGCAGAACGGGTCTATGTCATCGATATTAATCTATTTTCATTCTTACTTTTTACCTTTACTCTTTTTTATAGATACATAGATAAGAATTATTATCTTTAGCCAATCAGATTAATCGTTACAACTCATAGTTCGGTAAATGTCATGTGATCAAGCAGTATATAAAAGAAACGTTCAGCGAGCTCAAGGCAGTGTTCTGCCAGACTTTCTGGCTAATTAAGCCTCTCTAGCCGGCTTTCGACTTGAAATAAGAACTTGAAATAAGAGCATTTTTTCATGAGATCGGTGATGATTTATCGGGGAGAGAGGGCTTTCTACCCATCGACATTACTTTATGGATAACGCTTTATATGTACGTACACCCTAGCTTAATTAATCATAACGATGGATATCTTTCTGCGATAAATTTTGGTACAGAATAAACATAGGTAATCACATATTACGAAGCTCACCTCGTGGCAGCAAACTTCAATTCAAACATATTTCATGTAAATTGGCTTTTAACCATTTAATCATTCAAGTGGAAAAAGTAGGTCAAGGTCATTTTATGAAAGTTTGATCAACGATACATCCAATATCAAAGTTTGGTATATGTAGCACTTATACTTTGCTCAATATTGGCTTTTAAAGGCAAAATCACCCAAGCGGAAAAAGAAGGTCACGGTCATTTTACAAAAGTTTCATTTTACAAAAGTTTGATGAAAGATACATCCAATTTGCAAGTTTAGTACATGTAGCACTTATACTTTGCTCAATATTGGCTTTTAAAGGCAAAATCACTCAAGCGGAAAGAGTAGGTCAAGGTCATTTTATGAAAGTTTGATCAAAGATACATCCAATATGCAAGTTTGGTACATGTAGCACTTATACTTTGCTCGTTATTGGCTTTTAAAAGCAAAATCACTCAAGTGAAAATCTCGGCATCCCAAGATGAATCACTTGTGCAAATTTGGTTACTGTAGCATAAGTACTTAGTCAGATACTGAGCTACCCGAAACTTCTTAACCAAGCCACTCTGAGCCATCCCAAACTTCTTAACCAAGTCACTCAAGCAGAAAATGTAGGTCAGATGCAGCAAGCAATGCATGGGTTCACCTTAGCATCCAAAGATGAATCACTTGTGCAAGTTTGATTACTGTAGCATCAGTACTTTGTCAGATACTGAGCTACCCCAAACTTCTTAACCAAGCAACTCTGAGCTACCCCAAACTTCTTAACCATGTCACTCGAGCAGAAAATGTAGGTCAGATGCAGCATCCGATGCCTGGGTTCACCTCAGCATCCAAACCTGAATCACTTGTGCAAGTTTGGCTACTGTAGCATCAGTACTTTGCCAAATACTGAGCTACCCCAAATTTCTTAACCGGACGCGGACGCGGACACGGACGCGCGGGGGTATAGCATAAGCTCACTCAACTTCGTCGAGGTGAGCTAAAAACTAAGCAACGAAAAGCGTAGCTACCTCGCACGGCATCAATACCAATGTACTCACAGTCACACACTAGTAGGGAATGGCCTTTATGGCCCCGTCACACTTCATTTTTTTTTTTTGGTCAACGCACGAGTAACGGCCAAGTAAATTTTGCCAACACGTCGCAAAACGTTGAAGTAGCTGGCTGGTCGCTGTTTGGTCGCTGGCTTGTCGTTGTGTGGTCGCTGGATGACGTTGGTGTGCGCTGTGGTAGTCGGAAAATGTTGTGCATGCACAAAATCTCCGACGACTGCCCTGCGTCCAATTGTGAGTTGTGGATTCATTAGGAGTTCGCTGGACATGCGTTCCCGTGCGCTGTGCATTCATTGCTAAAAACGTTGGGAGGGCGTCGAAAATTGCAACGAATGTGTAACGACAGAGGAGCGCAAGTCTAACGCGTACACAGCCACACTCTTCAAGCGATAGTCTAACGTCCTCAACGTGTGCCCAACGACAGCCTAACGTCCTTGGTGTGTGCATAACGTCTTGACAACGAAATATTTTCTGAAAATTAAGTTTTGCTGTGATCGCTAGAAGGTCGCTGCCAGGTCGTTGACAAGTCTTTAGGCGAACGTTGCGAGGTCTTTGAGCACGCGTTATAGAACATTAAGAGGTAAATTGTCAACTAGGTTTATGAGTTTGGAAGACGCTGAGGTCGTTGAGCGAATGCTCCTCATGCGGTACAAGGTCGCTACGCGCACGTTGAGAACGTTGCTTCATAAATGATTTTCAGACCAAAACCCGACGTTTGCCAGCGTGTTGAAGGTCGTTACTGGTGCTTTGGCCAAAAAAAGTGAAGGCGCTACAAGGATATGAATCACTTCGTAGGTAATCTTAACATATGCAAATATGCGTCAACATTTTTAAAGTTGCCTCCTCTATATCTGTGATCTTGACCTTTGACCTTGATAATCAAGGAAGTGCTCTTTGTGTCATTTGTATTACAAGTTTACTTAGCTTGACCAAGATCTGTTGGTGAATGACACAGAGGATCTTTAATGATTTTGACGAATTCATTCCTGCGACCTTGTCCTATAATATTAATGGATTTCTTCCTATTTTTATTAGCAACAAGTGTATGGGCATTGGAAAGATCCAATCAAAATTGTGCCCTCTTAGTTTCAATATAAAGATTTTTAAAATTTCCCTTCAGTGACCTTGATCTTTGACCTTTGAAAATCAAAAGGGTTCTTCCTCTTGATTTAAATAATAAGTGTATGGAGTTTGGTAAACTCCAATGTATCATCGGGGCTGTATTAAAAGATTTTTAAAATTCTAATCTGTGAGCTTGACCTTTGATACATGACCTTGAAGATCAATAGTCAAGAGTACTTTTTCCTATCATAAGCAACAAGTGTATTGAGTTTGGTGAAGATTACATTCAAACTGCTCCCTCTAGGCTGTATAAAATGATTTAAAACATTTCCAGTCTGTCACCTTGACCCCATATTTGAAAAGCAATAGAGTTATTTCACTTGTCATAAGAAATAAATGTATGGAGTTTAGTAAAGATCCAATCAAAACTGTGCAGTCTAGGCTAAGCTAACATTTCCAACTTGTGACCTTGACCTTTGATCAATGACCTTAAAAAATCTATAGGGTTCTTTCTCTTGTTATAAGCAATAAGTGTATGAAGTTTGGTCAATACCCAATAAAAACTATGCCTCCTAGGCTGTATAAAAGGATTCATAACATTTTCAACCTGTGACCTTGACCTTTGACCCATGACCTAGAAAATCAATAGAATTTTTCCTCTTGTCATAAGCAATAAGTGTATGATGTTTGGCCAAGATCCAATCAAAATTGTGCCTCCTTGGCTGTATAAAAGAACGTGACGTGCACAACACACCCACTCCCACACAGTCACCTTTACACACTCTCGTAAACACACATAAACGGTTGCGTTATACCCCACTGCAATTATGCTGCGGGGGATATTTAGCAAACCTTTGTTTTCCACGAAAAAAGAGAAAATTGACAAATATTTGTACTCCATGAATGTACACACAATATTTCATTTAATAGTCACATTTTTAATTTGTTCTAAAAATAGCTACCGATGACGTCATCAGTACAGATTTTATGTCATCGCGATTAAGTTATGTTAAGGATAAGATTGGAATATTATCCTGTTGATGCAATTTGTACAGAAAATTCAATTTGTGATCATCAATATTTCTTTTCTTTGTGAAAAAGACCAGAAATACGTTATATATGTTAAATGACCCCTTTGACCTTTGACCCCTGAAAATGGAATATTTGTACATTCAAACCTGTTGACGACATTGATTTTTTGAAAGTAAATTACTTCTAGTTTCATTTGACATATATTTTACCCATGTGCTAATCTGTCGACTAAACTGTAAAATTCAGCTCTTTGGTCACCGTACTAATATGAAGACGTTTACATAGTAACCTTCTTGAAAAACATTTCAAAGAAACTTGAAGTGTTTCAACTCGTTACTCTCTTGATCGATATTTTAAAAAATCTATTTCAATGCACCAGACACATGTTTCTGATGGTAATTAATCCTCATCTTTGGTACTTCTATAAACAAGTTAGTGAATGAAAGTCAAACACAAAAGCCGAAATCAGATCCTAAAGCGCTTACAAATTCTGGAAAAATACAAAACAGAACTATCTCGCACGAAATGAAAAAAAAAATGACAAATAGACGGAGACAATGACAAAGCTGAATTTGAAGACGTTTAACATTTGTATAACTTGGTGAGTGTCACTGCTGGTGGACCAGGAACATGCAGCCAAGTTCGATCAACTTCGGTTGATCGTTTCTTTACAGTCATTCCAGAAAAATCGCAACACTTAGTGATTTTACCTGTCGCTAGGTCCTAATTTGTGATGTTCATAACCTACTGCTGCAACTGAGTGCTCATTTGAGAAGAACAACCTTTTTCTCTCACATACACGTCAAATACTGACCGATTATTACATATTTAAGGAGTAGGCTATCCTAAAGTAGCTGAAATTAACCAAGAAATTGATGTCGCTGAGCTCTTTCACTATTTTTCTTAAAATCTTAAGAATAGTAAGGGTACTTGAAAACAAAATCTGATATCACGTTTTATAGCAATTAATATCTATTTTATCACATAAGTATGGATTTTGAAAAAATTCAACAAAATGCAAGGTCATGGCTCAAAATCTCGCTGTCGCTGAAATATGCCTAACCTCCATAACAAGGTAGTCATTGTCTATCAAATTTTTATTTCCATTATTTTGGAATACTCAAGAGGCCTTACCAACAAGTGATTATGATATCAATTTGATTTTTTAACAAAAAAATCCTTTGCAACTTACTAATTTTCAGTTTTCAGAAAGGGAAGTTCTATGATTGGAGTGTCACATATAAGAACCTAACCTACATAACGGATTTTTCTTTGCAAATAGCCACATAAACTTTCTTAAAGATCATATTGCTCAACACAAGTAATAATATCAATCAGCTGGTGTATGCATTTAAATCTTTGTAAAGTTCCTCTTTCCAAAATATCTTATTAACTATGAAAACATAACCTCCATAACTAAACAACCTACGTAACGGTAATATTCATTAAGCTTTATTATAGATCTGGCGATCAAATTTTCATCCGGGTTTTAAGCAGTGTGTAACTAGAAGACATATTTAAGCTCCTCTCAATATATAAATCGAAGATTTAGGGGGATGTACAACTAAAGATGCGTTAATGTGTAACGTCCGTAACGATCACGTTCAAGTTCCACAGTTTGCCTTTTTTATTTCTTTTTGGCGTGTTTTTCGGAAGAGGGCCGTTCAAGCGTTGAATAATGTTGAGGACAAACTGTTACTTGTATTTCTATCTCTTCGCTATCTAATTTTTAGATGAATTGAACAGTATAGCCTCCGTAACACTGTTTTGAAAATACCAAATATCATTTTCTGGATGTCCAACTAATTGAGAGGATATACGCAATACAAGTTCCGTATTATTTAACTATAGTAATTGAATTTCTCATTACGATATATCTCTTTCAATCAACATATATACTTTTTATTGTATGATATTATCATAGAGACGTGAGAAGTGGATTTCCTAGGACAGGTAAGCTCAAATATAGGAAAAATAACATAAAATAATTCCAAAAACATTATAAACTGTGTTGATGCAGCAATGTCAGATAAGAAAACGTATATCTGTCGAAGAAAATTATTATTTAGATAAATTAGAAAGGTGTCAAAACATATATTGTACTTTGTAATAACCTACGTAACATAAGACTAACGGTTTATAAGATCAATGAAGGCCCCTTTACTATGATCAAACTTACGGGGAAATTTTGGATATTCATAGTGAAAACGCAGAACTGTGAATCTGCATAACTGAATTAGCTCCTGCTTGTCATGAAAAAAGTCTTTAGAAGAAATACGACTTGAATAAACAATGAAAATCCGCTTTCAATACATGTTCTTTTAACTGAGCATTGAATTATATTTCTTACAATTCCTAAAAAGCACTGTGCGTTTTGTTCGGTTATAGGTTAAGGTTCAGAGGCATACAGGTTTCAAACTTCTGTAAAATATAACTTCAAAGTAGACATGAGTTTTACTGTCAATCATCTCCGTAACACTGAATCTGACCCCACTACCTTCAGAAGCCCATAACTCGAATAAGAAAAATATTTTGTGTGTAAAAATAGAAATTCATATTAATTAATAGTTATATAATACAGTCCAGTATATATTATGCCTCAAGTTTAATGTTTATTTTTGCCCAATTTCAAAATTTAAGTGTCGCACTTTTTCTGGAATCACTGTTTAACACATTCGAAAATTTCTGGAATCAAAATTTCATGGAATTTCTAAAACATGGGTCCTGTATCATCATATCCCATCCATCCTGCTACGTCTTTGGGTAAATGACAAATATGGATAATGACCATATCCCTGTATACAGCATAAAATCGATAATTCATATAATCATAAACCAAAGGCATACAAAATCAGGATAAAACAGGAACCAAAGCAGACAAACAAAAACCTCCATCACATGAAAAGAAGCGAACTCCCGATATGGGAGTGAGACCAGGTGCCCAGGAAGAGTATTGGTGAGTGGCCATAATCACTTTCATGATTGGCCATAATTACTTTCATACTCTTTCATGATTGGCCATAATCACTTTCATACTCTTTCATGATTGGTCATAATCACTTTCATACTCTTTCATGATTGGACATAATCACTTTCATACTCTTTCATGATTGGTCATAATCACTTTCATACTCTTTCATGATTGGCCATAATCACTTTCATAATCTTTCAATATTGGCCATAATCACTTTTATACTCTTTTGCCATATTACATCGCTTAGATTAAGGATCACTGACGAGGGTTAAAGGCCGGTGGGGACTATAAAAGAAGACAGGTAATTTTCCTGTCATTTCCTCGCTGACCGCTGTAGGGTTTACATCTCTAATCGCAATCTGATTGGTCCTATGTACAAATGTATCCTTTATAACCCTCTCAATTTTTTACTGACAGCTTCAAATAGGTAAATTGTGGTATATCTAATTAGCATAATCAAGTATATCTGTCGGTATCATCTCTAGGAATATCACTGGTCTGTAGACGCCGCGTTTATCACGCTTTAGCATCGATTAGCCTATTTCTGAAGGTGCACTGCCTATATATACATTATAAATATCCCATTAGTACATGTACCATCAAACAGGAGGAAAGAGCGATGTTTTGCTTAATGCATACAAATAATGCATGCGAATGAATTTTTAATAGAATTTGAAACTTTGTTTTCTTTCATTTCAAAAGAATTTTATTTGAAATATCGTGATCAATTATTATGCATGTAAAGGAATTTACCTTTTCACTTTGTTTTACGGGCGCACATATTGCGCGCAAATGGATTTTTGATAGAACCAGAAACTATTATTTTTTCATGTCAATAAGTTTTAATATTTGAAATATCGTGATCAAATTTTATAGCTTTGTTTTGCCTTACGCAAATGAATATTTGAATTTTACGGAAGACCGTAGGTGATAGGTATGAATTATAATGTTTCTGGCGGCCTATCTGGCGGCCCCCACTTTTAATTTAAGTGGCGATGCCACATTATTTACAATAAATCAAAACAAAACCATATCATAACATGTTCTTTCTGTTCTAGGGTGCTAAATCCATCCTCTCTTTCAATCTTTTTTATATGACAGATGCAAAATAACCAGAGAAAAACTAACAAAAGATTTATCATTCGGCCGCCAGATAATTATGTGGCGGTCGCCAGATAAATTATAATTCATACCTGTCACCTACGGGCTTCCGTAGAATTTCAATGAAATTTTAATATTTAAAATATCGTGATCATTTTATTTTATCTTATTGTATGATATAAACGAATTTACGAAGAAATACGCCTCGTCGAGTGCACTCATAATGAGAAATATATCATAACAGCCATTAAGAATTTTTACACTGTCATTCATAAATTACAGTAGTATTCCGTTTTATCTTCGTATTATGATCATGCTAAATCGATACACGCTACGTCATTTTTTGGATTTAAGGAGGTAGCTTTGTTATCCATTGATAGCGTTTTGTGTTACCCGGTAACCCTGTGAATTACTGTTCTGTTTGTAACTATAATAAGGGGCATCTTTTGACAGCGTTTTGCATTACCTTGTAGCCCTGTGACTCACTGTCCTGCTTGTAATTTATAACAAAGGGCTTCTTTTGAAAGCGTTTTCTGTTACCTGCATGGTAGTCCTGTGACTTACTGCCCTGTTTTAAATTTATAATAAGGGGCTTCTTGTGACAGTGTTTTATGTTAACTGGTAGCCCTGTGACTTACTGTCCTGTTTGTGATTTGTAATAAGGGGCTTCTTTTGACAGCGTTTTGTGTTAACTGGTAACTCTGTGACTTACTGTCCTGTTTGTGATTTATTATAAGTGGCTTCTTTTGAAAGCGTTTTCTGTTACCTGCATGGTAGCTCTGTGACTTACTGTCATGTTTGTGATTTATAATAAGTGGCTTCTTTTGACAGTGTTTTGTGTTAACTGGTAGCTCTGTGACTTACTGCCATGTTTGTGATTTATAATAAGAGGCTTCTTTTGACAGCGTTTTGTGTTAACTGGTAGCCCTGTGCCTAACTGTGCTGTTTATGATAAGGGGCTTCTTTTGACAGCGTTTGTTCTTCCTCACAAGACCGAAGAACGTCAGGTAGAATTTCAAGAATGATCCGAGTTTCCTCTGTTTCGGTGTCGGCACTTATTTTCTAAAGCAAGATAATTTCATAATGAGCTAATTATGGCCAAAGAGTCATGCTCAAGACGACATCTGTGTTGATCAGACAGACTTGTTTTAAACATGTTTGACTATAATGATAACATGTACTTTCTTTTCTTCTTCCTTTCTCTCATTGTACGTGTAGGTGGTGTTTGTGAGTGTGTGACATTTTTTAAGAAAACTTATTATAATTATGTCGTATTATCTGTACGACATCGCTTTATGTCTGATTCTATAAAGATTGCCACTATTAATTGCCAGGGTCTCGATTGTCCATCAAAAAGGAAAGATGTTTTAAAATATTACAAAACGAAAAATTATAGTGTATTATCCTTACAGGATACACATTATATTGCAGATCTACAATTATACAAATAATATGAATCAAGGCAAAGCCTTTTTGTACGAGCGGAGAGAAAATAGATATGATTATATAAAATAAAAAAGATCCTTCTTTTTTATTTTGACTATGATGGTTTATCTTATCTTACAAAACTTTCTGTTTGATGATTGCCAAAACAGGGTAGTATAAGGCAAGTGGAAACACGGAAGCATTTGTAAAATTGATCTAGACCAGCAGATGAACATTTTAAGGGGGGGGGGCTTAGAATATGGTTCTTTAAAAATATGGTTCTTTATAATTCATTTCTATTTTGTAAGAATAATGTTTAGGCTAGCTGAAAATATATTACTTAAGAGCAAAAGAAAAAACAAACATATTCCGACTTCTGACAGTACGAAACCACCCGAGACGAGAAAAGCAATCAGAGCGAAACGTCTCGTTTAAAACCGGAAATTCGGATTTCCCGTGGTTACGCCACCTTGTTGATGCTTTATCGTTACCTGATTTACGAAAAATATTTTCAATAAATCTAACTTATAAACAAAAATTGAGTATAACATATACGTCTACTTGGAGTCGAAAAAAAATTTAAATGGCAATATCCAGCATCTCCGCAGCAACTCTGTCTGCTAGGGGACGAAAGTTTTTGAAAGCATATAGTCCAGCTGATTCGTGAAAATAAATGGATGAATTGTGCAAATTTTCAGGAAAGCATGAAACTTTGCATAATTGTTCATTAGGCCATTCTTTACAATATTAGCTATGGACCCATCTCAAGAAATCAAAATGACCGCTGATTTCAAGATGGCCGCCATTTTTTGGAAAAAATATCACCATGCACTTAATCATTAAAATATTTTGACCGTTTAAGTTAGGATCAATTGAAAATTATTCATGAAAATGATAGAACCTTCATTTACGATATTTTTAATCATCAAGAGGTCAAGATGAAGCGCGTGATCTGACGTCATATGACGTTACGTTTTTCTGTACAAAGAAGTGTTCCATCGTCGCTGTTACAAATCGTACAAAGTTGAAATTGATATAAAATGAAAGCTTATCAAATGCTCGTGTGTGTGTTGTCAATTTAGTAAATAATTCTGTATAGAATTCAGAGTACTGTTATGTTAGTTGTCATTATGTATATTTGTACCCTCAATATCTATACGTTTGTATGAAGTCCTTGGTTTTTTTTTACAAGTATGGGCTGATTCAAAAGATATATTTCAAATGAATATTCTTTCATATTAGGATAATACCGAGTTTCTTACGAAAATTGACTGTACCCCATACCATCCCCTCTTCACTATATTTCTCAGACGTTATTTTCTTTAGAAATTATTTATTTTTATTACGTTAGGTAATATTAGTAAGGATAAGATTAGTGACAAATGTTTAAAGGAACATTTTCTCGCTCGCATATATTAACCCACTGGTTACTTTCAAACTACTGAGATTAGTGTAAGTAATTTTAACATGTTAATCCCGATAACCAAACGTGGTAGATAACCGTCTTAAGTCGTCACAGATTGCCCATTGGTTTGTGTGTAGCCTTTCATGTTTAAAGCTTGATGTTGTTAGTTCCTTGCCCCATTTTCGTCTCACAGGGATGTTTCAGTGTTTTGCTGTAGGTGCTGCAACATAGTTCTGTTGGATACCCCCTTGTTTCTCTAATTAAGCTATGGACCAGGTCCACTACGCACCGTTTCTTCATTGATTTTCACACTGGATAGAAAAAAATAGAGACAACGAAACGTAAAACAAAAGTACTGTTTCATCCCTATGAATCATACATGAAGCATTTTGTAAATCTCACAAATTGCCTGAAATTCTTAATTAGCTTCTGGACTGAACATCCTTGCATCATATATATGTTTTTCTTTGTCCAACGTTTTATATATTGGGATTGATTTTTATTATCGAATTTAGTTGGTTTTGTAGTAGAGCCCTTAGATAAGTTGCAAAGTTTTTATACTAGTATTTTAAAAGGAAGGAATCTTTGTTGCAGTACCCAAAGCAAAAAAATCCTCAAAACACTAAAAATCGAAAACACCAATGCAAAAGAAAAGGAAGAGACAACAAGGGAAAAGGAAGACAAAACACCAAACATAACATCAAAAGGTTTTCAAATAAGACGCAAAATATAAGATATCAAAATTATATAAAAGCTACAAAACAATTTGTACTGAGTCAATATAAATAATAATAATATCAATTTGTACTGAGTCGTCTGAAAGCAACTTAGAAGCACACCAACGTTCAAAAACAAGCGCAGTAGGTTTTTGCGTTATTCGATTTTAGAACATTCTGCTACGTCTTTCGGTACATCTTTGGACATAATAACTTCCACACTTTTTGGCCATATTATATTGTTTAGATCGAGGATCACTGACAAGGGTTATGTACCCGAATCGTGCATGTCTGGTCCTCTGTTCTAAATTATGTTTTTGAATTTGAAGATGTTTTATATCCCGTGGGTATTTGAGTTATCACAGTTGTATAGTGTGCACAATATATGCCAATATAACTATATAAATTAAATATTTTATAGTGATCGATTCTATTTGATATCAAGTACATATGCTATTAGTGATCATTCTTTATTTATCATTAATTCATTTTAAAGGACAAATAGTCCACATCATTATCATTAAAAGTGCTTGATTTATTCAAAATCAAACATCAATTGTCATTTTAGAATTATTTCAAAAGTCTGAAATTCAGCAATTGATTAAAAAACGTGAACAAGAAATCCTTTTGATACATTTATGACTTCCGAAATCGGTTAGTGATACTTCAATGTGACATAACGTAAAGGAAATATTTTCTAATAATACATATAGCATCTGAAAGTTTAAAAAGGGGATGGGATGGTCAATCCCGATAACTTAAGGATATTCATTTAAGATATTTACTAAGTACTTGGAATAATAACATCTAAAACGACAAATATGAACAATATGGAATTTTACACAAATATGGTTAGTCAGGACCTAAATGTCAAAAAAATGACCATGTTTCGCGGCACTTTTCATTTAATACATTTCATGTCGATACTTCAAGCCAATCAATAAATTAGTCCATTCTCCTTCAAAATACTACAGAAAGATAATTTTACTCAGGTCATTGTTTCCTTATAAAACCTATCAAAATTTTATGTCCGTGTTTGCGGGGATGACCATATGTTTTCGTTTTTGTTGAGAAGTAGCCTATTTCCACACAAAGGCACAATTAAAACTGTGATTCTCGTTCAAGAAAATATTTTGTAACCACTACTTCTACGAAATCACGCCAAATAAGATTTTTTCATTTATTATTGATTTTTGAACAAAAACGGAAGTTAACGTCTTTTATTAAGTGTTTTTATTTATTTTCCCCCATTTTGAAGCATTTTTCTTCACAATTTGATAGCAGGAGATTTCACAATATATATAAATATGACTGCTCCGGTGATACTTATTATGATATAAAGATAAACTTAATATTTCCCATACCCAACGAGAAGGCATTTACAAATGTACTTTGAAAATGCGAAATATAGTCACCGGCGAAGAATGGTTTCGAGCCCGATATCATTACAACCAACGGTCACTAACGTAACAATAGTCATGGATTCCAAAGAATTTGATTAACAAAATTGAAAACACACAAAAAATAAAAGCATTATATAAGCTCTTATTTGATACCATTCTAGAATTTGTAACAGTGACGGTAGAAAAAATCTAATGTTTGTACATACAGAGAAAGAACGTAACGTCATATGACGTAATTTATCCGTTATCACGTTTCATGTTAACCTCTGTATGAAAACATTACCATAAACGGAGAATCTAACATTTCCTTGAATAAGTTTGACTTGATCGTAACATAAACGGTCAAAAAAGGATTAATTATCAAGTAAATAATGAGATTTTTTTTCTTGAAAATGGCGGCCATCTTGAAAATAGAGGTCACTTTGATTTCTCGAGGTGGGTCTATACCTTGTATTGTAAAATATGGCCTTAAAAACAATTGTGTAAAGTTTCATGCTTTCCTGAAAATTTGCACAATTATTTCACCATTCGGCTGGACTAATAGTAGTACATTCTCATTCTTTGATTCAGCATATTTTGTCAATAAGATATGTGTATACGCGTTACCATAAGGGCGAGCTTCGCTCGCAAAGGCCCTTCGGGCCTTTGCAGCGAGCTCCGCTCGCTTTTACCCATCCAAATGCTAGGGAAAGAATTCTACAAATGATTACAGATATAAAACTCGTCTACTATTTCAGAATACTAAATCCTACCAAAAAAACATTTATCTGGCGTAAAAAAATCCTGTAAAACATAGTGGACTTGATTGCATTTTAATATCTGAAAATCTTAGTAATGTGGTAGAGGATATAAAAGTTAGGGCTGGATACCCTTCTTATCATGCAAGTGTAATTTTAGAATTGAAATTCGACAAATTTGATAAAGGAAAAGGGATCTGGAAATTTAATAATCTGCTTCTAAATGATATACAATTTATTCAAAAAGTTAAAAATACAATACAAAGATTAATATGCAAATATCTTGCATAACAAAGAAGCCGTAAAGGATATTGAAAATGAAAATATTGATTTGGCAATAAACGATAGCTATTAATGGAAATAAGGGGGGGTCACTATATCTCATTCAAGTTTCAGAAAAAAACAAAAGGCCCTAATATAAAGTAATCTTATAGAGGAAATTAATGAAATTAAAAAAAACTATTGTTGAAAATCATGAAAATAATTATATTGACAATTTGACTGAAAAGAAAACATTACTTGAAAATTTGAGAAAAGAAAAACTAAAGGGAAACATGATTAGAGCAAAAGCTCAATGAATAGAAGATGGGGAGAAACCCTCACATTGTTTTTGTAATTTAGAATCTGGAAATTACACAAATAAGACTATCAAAAAGCTTGAAATTGAAGGGAAGGGACTTATAAGGGAACAAAAAGAAATCCTTGATGAATGCAAAATGTTTTATGAAAAAATATACACAAGTAGGGAAGAGGTCCTTGATCATATTGACCTTAATGTACTCCTAGACACATAAGAAATTGCCAAATTAGATACAGAATCAGCTGATGACATTGAAAAGCCTATAACAGAAAAGAAATACATGACGCCCTTAAGAACATGAAGAATAAGAAATCTCCAGGTAGTAATGACTTTACATCTGATTTTTTAAAGTTTTTCTGGATCGACCTAAAACATTTTATTATAAGGGCTATAAACGACATATTTAATGGAAAGTATCTTCCTACTACTCAGCGTTTAGGTATACTAGTAATTATATGTTTACCAGACATTTCGACCAATTACCTTACTGAACGTATTTTATAAAATCATTTCTAGTGTAATAAGTAAACGGATTAGGTCTACTCTTCCAAAACTAATCTCTAATACACAAATAGGCTTTATGAGTGGACGCTACATCGGAGAAAATACCAAATTTATATATGATCTAATGTCTTTTACCGAAATAAATAAAATTCCTAGATTGCTAGTTCTCATAGACTTCGAAAAAGCCTTTGATTCCATTGCTTGGTCCTTCGTTTATTATGTTCTGAAATTCTTTGGTTTCAAAAATAATATTATTGAATGGATTAAAATACTTAATACAGATATTAGAGCATCTAATTTACAATGTGGACATCTCTCAGATCAATTGAAAATTCAGCTTTGCTGCCGACAAGGTGACTCCGTATCCCCTTGTATCTTTCTTCTCTGCGCCGAAATCTTAACTATTCTTATAAAACATAATAAGGATATTAAAGGTATAACTACAAATGGTACAGAACATAAGATATCATAATATGCAGAAGATACCTCCTTAACCCTAGATGACACTCAAAAATATCTCTTTTCAGCTCTTGGCACACTTGACTTATTTTCTAGAATATCAGGTTTATGCATTAATTTATCAAAAACAAAAAGCAGGAGATGCTTACTCTTCCTGGGCACCTGGTCTCACTCCCATATCGGCAGTTCGCTTCTTTTCATATGGTGGAGGTTTTTGTTTGTTTGCTTTGGTTCCTGTTTTATCCAGATTTTGAATGCCTTCGGTTTCTGATTTTCTGAAATTATTGTCGATTTTGTGCTGTATACAGGGATATGGTCATTATCCATATTTGTCATCATTATATGGATAGGCTAAAAAAATTGTTTACCATCATACACGGTGGAAGCTAGATTGGGGTCCTTCACAATTTTCACTATAAGGTAATTTAAACTACAAAATACAAGTTCCAAAAATGAGAGCACTTATTATCAGTTCTCTGTAAGGACCAAAATGATTTCAATAGCACGTGGAAATAGCATGTCTCCAATTTTGAAGATTTTTGGTGTGGAAGGTGTATATGATGTATTGAGAGAAAAATAAACTTTCTTTTTACAAATTAAGTTTCCGTTGCCATGGAAACCATGTTTGAAATTTTACGCATCAGTAGAATACTTGTAACATGGCATTTTCACAAGGCTCGTTTCCATGGTAACAGCTATTGTAGTCAACTGAAATTTCCTTAATTTTTCTCTTTAAATCTTTAAAAGTATCAATATTACACAAGAAGTATGTTTCTGCCCGCTATTCTCTTTGTCAATATGCTCAAAATGTAGGCAAAAACCTGTTTTGAAGAGGCCCTTTTTAAGACCGAAGAAGCTCCTAATTTAACATAATTTTGCTCAAATAATCTGAAATGTCAGGCTAACTTGATTTCTACTGCCAATTATCTTAAGTTTTATCCTCGATCTTTAAGAAAATGTTAAAATTTGAGTGGGACCTCTTCACAATTTTATTCAAACGGGTATAAAAAATGGTTACCATGGTGACATTCTGTTCAGTGCTATTACACATAGAGTAATTTACTGGAAATTTTTCAGCTGTCCGTTATATATTTTTAAGCATTATTTTTATCAGTGCATAAAAAGGGGCATTATTGATTAAAAAAATCACCTTAAAATTTTTCAAGGTCATCTTGAATGTAATTCACAAAATTTGGCAAAATTCTGTGATTTTTCAAAAATATGAGAGGCAATTACTCAAAAATCATGTGGTATTGAGTAAAACAAACAATCCCACTTACACCCCAACAAACCTTTCTGCCTCTGAAATAATAGATAACCTCAAATCAGCTCTTGCTTCCTTTGGCTTCGACACTACCAATTTAGATTTAGATTTACCATACTTATACTGCATACCTAAAATGCATAAGAATCCGTACAAACAACGTTTCATCGCTGGTTCCTCAAAATGTTCTACCAAATCTGTATCGATCTTACTCACCAAAGTTTTATCTGAAATCAAATCTGGGCTACAAAAATATTGTTCGACAGTATATTCTCGCAGTGGTATCAACCAGATGTGGATTTTAAAGAATTCGAAGGAACTTTTAGAACATCTGAAATCCACTCATTTTAGTAGAGTCCATTCGATCAAAGCCTTTGATTTTTCGACACTTTACACTACAATTCCACATTCTAAATTGAAAGAAAGACTCGCAAAAATTATAAGTAATGCGTTTACAAGTAAGAACGGTAATCGCAAATACAAATTTATTGTTGTTAACTATGACAAAACCTACTTTGTAAAAGAAAAGTCAGATTCTGAAAATAAGTACACTGAAACAGACATTATTCAGATGTTAAACTTTCTGATCGACAACATTTTTGTGGTGTTTGGAGGAAAGGTCTACCAGCAAATTTATGAAAAAACGCGGGGCGTTTTTAATAATAGGAACCATTTATGTTTCAACGTGGAAAACCTACCGTTTATAGTATTGAACAAATCTGTTTTCAAATCTTCTTAACTTAAACTGCAACATAAGTCCAAAGTCAAGGTCAAGGCCACAAGGTCAAAAGTCATGATACCAAACTTTAGTACTCTTTGTGGTGAATGTTTGTATGAAATATGAAAGGCTTACCATTAATAGTATAAAAGAAATCTGCTTTCACAACATCTTTACATAAAGTGTTGTATAGGGTGAAGGTCAAGGTCACAGGGTCAAAATTCATGGTACTAAAATGTAGTACGCTTCATGGTGAATGTATGTATAAAATATGAAAGGCCTACCATTAATAGTATAAAAGAAATCTTCTTTCAAAACTTCTTAATCGGACGGACAGACAGACAGACAGAAGGACGGAAGAACGGACGGACGGACAGATGAACAGGGTGATTCCTATATACCCCCTTAAACTTCGTTTTCGGGGGGTATAAGTATGCTGTTTTGTTTCTGTGGTCATCTAAAGGCAAGGAGGCTTTTTATACTAGACTCCCATGGAATGTCAGACATTTGGGGATTTTATCAGTCCAAATAATAGGCATAAAGAGAACAAACAAATCTTTATTGGCAAGAGTTTTAGAAAAGTAGGCCAATCATGTTCATATGTAGGTAAAGGTCAGATGGTCAAACATCTTTTGAAATACCAAATCACCAGACAGTAATATTCCATAATGAAGGCCAAGACCATGAGGTAAGAAGTTATGTGGTATATGTAGAAAGGTTTTCTCACAAGTAATACTTAGGGTCGACTACTTGGCAATCAAGACTAATGGTCAATAATAACTCTAACCAGAAGTCTCTGACGAGACTGTAGCTCTCCTGGTTGTTTTGTTTTATTCGCTCATTATCGATGGTAAAATATTCATACACATAAATATCAATTGTCCTTTTTTTCAAAAGACCAGAGACCCATTATATTGCAAAAAGAATTTAGTCTCCATCATTTAAAGTGTCAAAGGAGTTGCGAGCACAAGATAACATATAGTTATAGAGGACAAAATAAAAGGACCACATCCATTTTCTAGGACCCTGGGTGTCGGAGGCTCAAATAAAATATCAGGTGCACAACTAGACCACAAACCCATCATATTGCAAAAAGAATTAAGTTTCCATCATTTATAGTGTCTGAGGAGTTGCGAGCACATGATTACATAAAGTTCTATAGGAGAAAATGACCACACCCATTTTCTAAGACCCTGGGGGTCAGGGTCACTCAAACAAAATATCAGGTTGATGACAAGACCACAGACTCATCATATTGCAACATGAATTAAGTCTCCATTATTTATAGCGTCAAAAGAGTTGCGAGCACATGATTACATAGAGATATATAGGAGAAAATGACCACACCCATTTTCTAGGACCCTGGGGATCAGAGGCTCAAACATAATGTCAGATACTTAACTAGACCACAATACTATCATATTACAAAAAGAATTTAATCGCCATCATTTATGGTGTCAGAGGAGTTGCAAGCACAAGATTACATAGAGTTATATAGGAGAAATGACCACACCCATTTTCTAAGACCCTGAGGGTCAGAGGCTCAAACAAAATATCAGGTGCACAATAAGATCACAGACCCATCATATTGCATAAAGAATTAGGTCTCCATCATTGATAGCGTCACTCTAGGGGAGTTGCAAGTATAAGATTACAGATTTATATAAAAGAAAATGACTACATCCTTTTTAAGACCCTGAGGGTTAGGAACTCTAACAAAATATCAGGTGCATAACTAGACCACAAACCCATTATACTGCAAAAAGAATTAAGTTTCCATCATTTATAGTGTCTGAGGAGTTGCGAGCACATGATTACATAGAGTTTTGTAGGAGAAAATGACCAAACCCATTTTCTTAAACCCTGGGGGTCTCGAACAAAATATCAGGTTGATGACAAGACCACTGACTCATCATATTGCAAAATGAATTAAGTCTTTATCATTAATAACGTCAAAGGAGTTGCCAGCACATGATTACATAGAGATATATACTCCACATCCATTTTCTAGGACCCTGGGGGTCAGAGGCTAAAAAAATGTCAGGTACTTAACTAGACCACAGAACTATCATATTACAAAAAGAATTTAATCGCCATCATTTTTAGTGTCAGAGGAGTTGCAAGCACAAGATTATGATTCATAGAGTAATATAGGAGAAAATGACCACACCCATTTTCTAAGACCCTGGGGGTTAGAGGTTCAAACAAAATATCAGGTGCACAATAAGATAAAAGACCCATCATATTGCAAAAAAAATCATGTCTCCATCATTTAAAGTGTCACTCTAGGCGAGTTGCGAGTATAAGATTACAGATTTATATAAAAGAAAATGACCACATCCTTTTTAAGACCCCAAGGGTTACACTTGTAGGAACTCTAACAAAATATCAGGTGCACAACTACACCACACACCCTGATACTGCAAAAAGAATGAAGTTTCCATCATTTATAGTGTCTGAGGAGTTGCGAGCACATGATTACATAGAGTTTTGTAGGAGAAAATGACCAAACCCATTTTCTAAGACCCTGGGGGTTTAAAACAAAATATCAGGTTGATGACAAGACCACTGACTCATCATATTGCAAAATGAATTAAGTCTTTATCATTTATAGCGTTAAAGGAGTTGCAAGCACATGATTACATAGAGATATATAGGAGAAAATGACCACATCCATTTTCTAGGACCCTGGGGGTCAGAGGCTCAAATACTTAGTAAAAAGTCAGGTACTTAACTAGACCACAGAACTATCATATTACAAAAAGAATTTAATCGCCATCATTTATAGTGTCAGAGGAGATGCAAGCACAAGACTATGATTCATAGGGTAATATAGGAGAAAATGACCACACCCATTTTCTAAGACCCTGGGGGTCAGCGGCTCAAACAAAATATCAGGTACACAATAAGATCACAGACCCATCATATTGCAAAAAGAATTAAGTCTCCATCATTTATAGTTTCAGAGGAGTTGCGATCACAAGATTACATAGGAGAAAATGACCACACCCATTTTCTAAGACCCTGGGGGTCAGAGGCTCAAACAAAATATCAGGTGCACAACTAGACCACAAACCCATCATATTGCAAAAACAATTAACTCTTTATCATTTGCAATGACAGAGGAGTTGTGAGCACAAAATTACAGAGTTATATAGAAGAAAATGACTTTACCCATTTTATAAGACCCTGGGGTCAGAGGCTCAAACAAAATATCAGTTGCACAACTAGACCACAGACCCATCATATTGCAAAAAGAATAAAGTCTCCATCATTTACAGTGTCAGAGGAGTTGCAAGCACAAGATTTCATAGATTTTCATAACCACGTCCATTTTCTAATACCCTGGGGGTCAGGGGCTGAAACCAAATGTCAGGTGCACAACTAGACCACAAACCAAGTAAGATGCAAAAAGAATTAACTTTCCATCTCCTACAGTTTTAGAGGAGTTGCGAGCACAAGAATTGTTTACGGACGGACTGACGGACAGCGGGGTATCGCATAAGCTCGACAGGTCCGAGACCAATAGAGCTAAAAACTTTAGGTCAAATACATGTACATGTATCTAGGTCAATGAAACTTATGATCTGTAACTTGTAAATATAGCATTAGTCCAAGTCATGCAAGTCAGACACGAGTGTTCTCATTGGAACAAAACTTGAAATTGATCCCAAACTTTTTAATATTTACTGGTACAACAATTGAAAGTTTCTGCCTAGTATCTGTACAAATGGAAACTAAAGTGTGACAGATAGACAGACAGACACAGTAGCAATAATGCGACCCCTCCCCTTTGTTAGTAGAGGACTAATAAGAATAAAGTACAGGTCAATGTAAGAATCAGGCAGCTGAAAAACCTTAAATTTTTGCTGAAATTTCTTCTCTTGAAATGTTTTCAGATCAGCACCCATATGAATGTTCTGAAGGAATTTTCCTGATACTTCGATGGTGAAGAATGTTACAGAGGTAGCAAAGGGGTAGGGGCAAAATCTGCCGTTTTTGGCCCCATTTGTTTGCCATTTTCAAAAATTGTTTATACTATTTTTCATCTTTCAAATAAGAGTAGAAATATTGTTGTTTATTGAAACTGAATTGAAAATAGATATAATCAACTAATATGAGTGTTATTTCCCGTCAAAATTGCCCACTACCATGGAAATTAGTGGTAAAATGATATCAACCAGATTTTAACATAATAGTTTATGTTATATATAGAGCAAGCGCATGTAACAAAGTTATACTTTCCATGTACGTTCAGAATATAAAAAGGAATGTCCCATATGAGTATGAGCCTGTTACACGCCCTTGCTCTAGGGCTTACAACTGTAGGTATGTGTGTCCCTTGCAAAAACTCTGAATTTCTAATGTGAAGACATAGTGCTCAACTTTCAATAATTTTGCCCTAAAAGGCAGGGTTTTCGAAAAATCACGTAAAATTTGTTATTTTTGGTTCAGAAGAAGCATAATGAATAAGAAAATAGAACCTTTTTTAAATTTTTGATTGAGGCCAAAAATGGTCACTTTTGCCCCTACCCCTTTGGTTGAATTATATAGAGAAATTTCTCCCACCATTTTCCCCCTTCATAATCCTTTATACATTATGAGGTGAATATCTCGCTTCGCCATCACTACCTTGAGAAATGATAATCAAAATCTCAAAACAGAAATAAAAAGTTTTGCAAAAACTTTTGCTGTATCACCCTTGCCTGATTCTTACAAAATTTATCCACAGAAAAAACATGGAAAGAGAAAAATATCACAAAATAAATTCATCAGAAATCAGTTTATTAATTAAAAAGACAGATGAAATTTGATGAATCATGATTTTATAATCGGTTGAACACAATTCACATGTATGATCTCTCAACAGTGGAAACTATAAAAGCTACATTCATACTGCAGTAGATACGTACATACCTTAAGTTCTACATACTATAACAAACACTTGTATTCGTGATAAATGTACCTTGTATGTATTCTACGCTTTTACACACACACACAAATTGCTGCGTCACAATTACGTAAATTGTGTACATTTTGTATAGTCTGGCTTTAGAAAAAGGAACTTCACAAAAAAGGATGATAAAAACAGCACTTTGTACTGATTGCACCTTAAAGTATAACTCTAGCTTAACTTGAAAGTACTGTCAATTACTGCAACATGTAAATCCCAGTATTTCCTACAAATATAGGCTTACGTGCAGAAAAAATACTTACTTTCCAAATGAACAATTGTTACTGATTATTATAATAATAATAATTACATGTTGAACAAGGTAACAGATTTTTATACAAATATCTTTTTATGACAGCTTACGTTCAAAAACCAAGATGAAAAAAAATACTGTTGAATTCACAAACACTTGGCCAGTAAGATGAAAAAGTACTTCAAATTATATGATCATAATTCAAAAACATACAGTACATGTCAGACAGTTGCTTTCAAAATTGAAGACAATACAGTCACACAAATACATTGTACTTCTTTTCAGTGTACAAACACATGTAATATTTAAATCAACCTAACAATAGAGAAATGTTTTACACCAGAAACTTTAGAATCTTATCTGTTACATATGATTTGGTTTATGTATTTTACTTCAGCAACGAGAAAAATAAAGACAAGTTTGCCTACTTTATCTAAATAAAAAACATTCGCGTAAAATCAGTACCATTCAACTTGCAGCTAGTTTCTTGTATACTGGTATTTATACAAATAACTTATAAGAATTTAGATACCTTTAACACAAATTTAGCTTTTAAAAAATATCGAATTAATATTTTTGAAATCAAAATTATGAATACAAATTGAATAAGTAAACACATGTTTTCTGTTTCAGCCAAGAAATGTTTATACTTTTCATGCTTGCAACATCCATTTGTCCATGTATACTTCTATAGAAGTTGCACAACTTTAGGATATTGGTTAAAAATACAAATGCCATAGAATTTTATGCATTTATAGATTCTATTCACTGCATTCCGAAGAACTTGACAGATCTGTCCATACTAGCCGAAGCCACAAACGATCCGTTATGTCCAAAACGGACACCGGTCGCCATGGCAGTGTGGTCATTAAACGATATCAACTCCTGCCACTGTTTACACAAGTACACTCTGAAAAATAAACATATAAATTTATATCTAAGACTGTTAAAACTCATGGTGTACATGTATGTGCATTCTGCAAATAGATAAATTCATCTGTATCATATTAAAGTGTTCTAGAATACGATAGTTATTAACAAAACTGATCATTACCTGACGTCAGATCCCGACACAGCTAGGTACGTCCCACTCTGATCAAAACACAGTGATCTCACCTGTAAAACAAAGTCATCATGTAGTAAGTCAGAATCACACTTTTATACATTAACTGTTCATTGAAAGTACATGTACATGTCATAAAAGAATGTAAATCAAATGTATTATTTCATCCTGCAATTTTTTTCCTAAAGAGAAATATGACTAATGTTTATAACCTGCAGTAGTTCATCTTATACCTATAACAGTATAGATTGGGAGACTCACCTCATATTTATCCGTCAGATTTAGGGTTTTAAAGTTCTTCAGTTTGCGTAAATCCCACAACTTAACCACCGAATCTTCAGCTGATGTTGCTAAGTAATAACCTGTCAAAAAAATAATATTTTTTATAATATACTGCTAAATAGATGTCTTGTTGTTTATTGACAACTTCTCAATGCATAAAGTAACTAAAGAGGTCTACACATTCCTGTAATACTCAAGAAAATGAAAAATAGAGATTCTAAATCTTTTCTACAATTTCAGATTATGAAATAGATGTACATGTATTTCTTAAGAAATAAGATTTAAAATGTAAATTTCCCTGATCATTACCGTTTTCAGAGAAAGCAATACTAGTTATAGGTCCTTGATGTCCAGGGAAGTTAGCCACATTAGCTCGTTCTTTCAGATCCCAAATTTTGATCATAGAATCTTCTGTTCCCGTGCCGAAAATCAAACCGTCAGGATGGAACTGGGCACAAGTTAAAGCTGAAAATATACATGTAGGTGTGAGCAATGATGGCTAGGAGGACTATGAGGAAAATGACATCATCATTCTGGACATTTCTTTCTCCATCTGTTACTAAGGGAGCAGATTCACTGAACTACCATGATTGGTTTCATATTCATTCATTCATATTACAGTATCTCAGAAATCTTTGTATTGTGGAAATGTGACTGACAGATAAAGGTTACCTTATAGGTTTAAAGTCTTTGTATACATGTATTTCAGTTTCATACATGTACATGAACATGTATAAAACATACATATATAAAAACATACATGTTCAAAAGTGGTGCACTGAAATACAATGTACATGTAAGGTCATTCAAGCAGTAGTCCGTGCAGCTCTCTGATGACAAGAGTTAAAACTTCTTTTTTTCTAATGCTATACGTTAATTGTAAGTACAATGCACAAATACATGTAGTATACTGATAAGTCTGAGAACATAATTATAGTCCATTGATATAAGATAATTACCGTGCTGAGATGATGGATCATTGACCTTAGTGAGAACGCGTCCTTGTCTGATGTCTGAGAAAGCCCAATGCTACAAATCACATGTAATATTTATATCAAATGAAAATTCAGTGTCTATGGTGACAAGTGAGAGTATACATGTACATGTATTTCCATTCTATATACATGCAAATGTAATGGGGAAATATATTATAGTTTCCATTATATCATGAATGACAACACTTAACATTTCATATGATAACAAAATAATCTACCAGCAATCAAATCTTTTTGGACCTTATCTTCAATACAGAATTTGAAATAATAAAATCTTGATAAATTCTGTTTCTATAACAATGTCTTACCATGTCTGTGGAAGAACTGAGAAGATAATCTCCTGTAGCGTGTAAACTTATACCAGTGACGGGAGCATCGTGGGCTCTGATAATCTGTGCACACTGAGCCGTCTCTACACCCCAAACACGGATAGTACAATCAGGAGATGCCGTAAACACAAGCTCCTAATGAAACATACATTAAGTATCGTTAGACAATCTGTTAATTTTACAACAAAAGTCAATGGTTGACCTAAGTCTCAAATTTACAGAAGAAATCAGAATTCCCTAAAATCTACTCTAAGAATGTAATGTTCTTTTTGACTTTTGTGATTTTCAAGAACTATGTTTTTTTTCATACATTTTGTGAAATGTTCATAAACACACCACATGCAGCTTGGAATATACAAGAATATTTACATACAATGTACATGTATATTGCACTATAATATACAATGTATGTACATGTATTATAATTTACCTCCTCAGGATGATATATGACACTTGTGACCTTCTTGGAGTGACCTTTGAGAATGGCCATGACCTGCTCTGTGTCCTTATTAAATACCACAGCATTCTTGTCATTACCACCTGTAATTTTGATATTATAGGTTCAGAAAATTTTGTGTCCTTGTTTATTCAGTACATGTAGGTAAATGTACATACACATGTATAAATGTTTCAAAAAAATAAATATTTCTAAGTATCCATACTTTTTCACACTGTATCAACATTACTGGTACAACAAAATTTATATAATGTCACACTTTCCTCTTGGAATTATTGAACAAGTATCCAAATAATTTAGGAAATACACTGTAAAACTTAATGTATAGAACAAATAAAGAAGACAAGAAAAGAATTTTGTGAGGATTATACCTGTGCACAAGTAGATGTACAAGTACAAGTACATGTATGTACTGACCTGTGACAATCTTTGAGGTGTCTCTGAGGCAAATATCTAGAGAGAGAATTCCTGGTACACTAGCACTATGTAAACCCTACAATAAACATTGTTCACTCCTGTTAATCACATAGGAATGTCAGAAAGATGCAGATAGACTATAGAGTGAACATGACAGGACCTATTCTCTATGTCGGCATGATGTCACACAAAGGTTTAATTAGAGATAAGCACAGAAAAGTTCTGAAAATAATTGGGGGGATAAACTTGGTGTTTATCATAGAGCATAATGTATGGAAATTGCTATATATCTAGAATCTTACGTTTAAATCTAGGACAAAACTACTAGAATTCATTGAAGGAACCATTGATCATGTTGATGAATTAGCTCTTAGCTCCTCAAACCCCAATATAAAAGGAGACTTGAAGATCACAGCTTTTTCGTAGGGCACAGTGAAAAATCTAGAGGCACATCCTCTTGTAAACATGGCAGAAATTTAGTCATGTTACCAGTACATTTGACCACTACTAGCAGTATATTTTGGTCTTTAACCCTATGAATGTAAATATTTCTTATAACATAAACTTCATTCATCCTTTCGTTATTGACAGATATAATCAGGATTTAAAAGTGGCGAAAAGTCAATCAAAACTACATGTACAAAATCACCAAATGTACATTGTACATGTAGGTGCCAACCTTAAATTATTATGGAATGACATTAAATTTCAAAATTCAGAAAGCTTTGTAAGTTTACGGCTGATATACACCTCAGATGTAAGTAACTTACAGTATGAGATGCCAACTGTCTGTAGGTTTTGATATCCTCTACTGTAGCTAAACCTTCCGGTACCGTCTTACCACGCTTCTTTCTTTCTGCAGTCAGTAGGGTGGCCTTGTCTTGTAGCTGTAAAGTGATATAGGGTAAAGTATCACATTAAAATCACTCAATTCACACTGTAACTGTAGTGATATAGGGTAAAGTATCACATTAAAATCACTCAATTCACACTGTAACTGTAGTGATATAGGGTAAAGTATCACATTAAAATCACTCAATTCACATTGTAACTGTAGTGATATAGGGTAAGGTATCACATTAAAATCACTCAATTCACATTGTAACTGTAGTGATATAGGGTAAGGTATCACATTAAAATCACTCAATTCACACTGTAACTGTAGTGATATAGGGTAAGGTATCACATTAAAATCACTCAATTCACACTGTAACTGTAGTGATATAGGGTTAAGTATCACATTAAAATCACTCAATTCACACTGTAACTGTAGTGATATTGGGTAAAGTATCACATTAAAATCACTCAATTCACACTGTAACTGTAGTGATATAGGGTAAAGTATCACATTAAAATCACTCAATTCACACTGTAACTGTAGTGATATAGGGTAAAGTATCACATTAAAATCACTCAATTCACACTGTAACTGTAGTGATATAGGGTAAAGTATCACATTAAAATCACTCAATTCACACTGTAACTGTAGTGATATAGGGTAAAGTATCACATTAAAATCAATCAATTCACACAGCAATGTCCATGATACAGTTTTTGTTTGTCAATAAAAAAGGTATAATACAAACACACAAATATGTAAATGTATGGACTCGTCTATAAGCCAAGTAAACAAATAAAATGAGTAAGGAGAATATCAACATTTATACAATAACATGTATATTTGCACTTCTAATTTTTATTTAGAATTTCATTAGAGATATTTCAAACTACATGTACTGATAAGTTGCAGTGCATTGTTTGTAAAAGCATACTCTTCACACTGTATCTATTTCACATTCCATTCAAAATCTTAAGAAACTTTGTTTCAGGCAAGTTGTATACTGTATACCATACATGTACATGCAACATAAAAATTGTAATACATACATCATGTACATGTATAGAAGTATTTTATTACTAGTTGAATCCCTACCTTCTATATTATCTAACTTAAGTGTACTTATACATGATACAGTATTACAATAATCCTGTTTGCCTATTGGGATGTGCCATTCAAGTTCATATAAGAAGATTTTTATATGTAGATGTTATGAAAACAGCATATGTATTATTTGTGCTAATTTGGGGTTTCAGTTACAGTATTTAGTTCTAATGTAAGTCTAAGTAATAATTGTCTAACATTCAAAATTTACCAAAAATCATTATACAATTCATAGAACATGCATATGACCAACAAGAATATACTGTAGACCCATGAACATACAAAGACAGTGATGTCTTAAAAATTACCAAATCTATTTACTACCAGTGCTGTCCAATAAAACCTGTATTTTGTTTCACAGGGATTTCCTGATAACATACCTTCTGTAATACTTCATCACTCATGCCTGCCTCCTCCATGGGTTGTGTGGCTGCCTCTGGTCCAGCCTCCGCTCCGTAAGCCTGTAATACACATCTAATACAATCAGACAGCAAACAAAAATTGCTTTAGTACAGACATTTATCTTAAAACTTAATAAAAAAGGTTAATAGTATAACAGAGTATCGTAAAATTATTGCATTACAACTTAGGTTAATAGCATAACAGAATATTGTAAAATTATTACATTACAACTAAGGCTGATAGTATAACAGAGTATCGTAAAATTATTGCATTACAACTTAGGTTGATAGTATAATAGTATAACTTACAGGTTGAGGGGCTGGAGCAGCATATGCCCCCGCTGTGATACCAGCTTGTGGCTTGAGTGTTGCCAAGGCTGTCAAAAGACAATTCTTCAATGCTTAGCATCCAAATTATTCAATTTTATTCATGATATTGAGGCTAGCAGTATAAATCATAATTATAAGCTCCTTTTCCTTCTTGTACTTCTTCCACAAAATCAATTAAATTAATTCATTCAAGATCAAATGAATAACAATAAATCACTGCCATCATATTTCTAAATCTTTAAATAAAAGAATCTACAAACAAAGCAGAATTTCAGACAAATATTTTCTATAAAACCTTGTATAAATACCTTCTCTGGCAGCAGTAACTTCCTTGGTTAGACGAGCTATGACACGACAAGCAGCATCGTGCTGATACAAGGCATGGGACAACTCTACAAAAATAAACAATCTTTCATATACATGTAAGGTGGAAAGTCATTAATATAGCATTCACTCATTGATTGAAAAACTGCAGTCTAATTAGTCTATATACTTCACGTAGGTACTGTAAATCTGCAAAATTTTGTTTATTCTTATTTTGACCACTCCATAAAACTACAAGCGAAATTTTAACGCAAGTGTTGCATTTATTTTTGCAAGTAACTCTTGCATTTAACGCTATTATTATTTCATATGACAAATACGATTCCTGATCTCATCAATGCATGGTTTAAGCAACAATTAATTCTTCTTAAATCAATAATGTTTATAACACTGTATATTTGTCATCCTAACCAACACGTACATACCTTGCCTAGCTGTTTGTAGTTGTTGTCGGAGTGAGAAACTGTGTAACATGACAGCATCCTACAACCAATCAACAATAAGTCCTCATTATACATGAACAAAACCAGTGTGATTTATCTAAACTTTATAGGAAACAAGAGCCCCAGGGGGCACAACGCTCACCTGATACCCATGCACGCTCTAATTGACATACTGACATTGAATACTGATAGTGCCAGTACCAGGATTTTAGCCCACAACCTTTCTAAAAAGATTTTTGCCGGATGCAGAGAAGTGTTTTTTTCAGACAACCTTTAAAAGTACAAAAAAGAAAAAAATAGTCACATTTCAAAACAATTACTTTTTTACTGATTTGAAAAAACGGATAAAGTGGTCCAACGTCATATGCCCAGCTAGTATAGTTCAATTATGCAACATCAAAAATAAAATCATATTGTAAAATTCCACATTAATGTGCAGCAGAAAAAGAATAAAACAATGAAATGATTTCACAAATTAAGTTTATTTAAAATTGAACACAAAACCTTTCATTATTGATAGCTAGCATGCCAGAAATTATAAAGCCTGTGTTTGTGAAACGAGAATGCCCCCAGCGGCATCTTTGTTAGTATAAACGCCATTTTCTGTTAAGTATGTGAGAGGTCAGGGTCAGCGTAATATTGGTATCAATGGAAAGATCTTTTCACAAGGAATACACATGTACAATATGAAAGCCCTATCACTATAACCATTCAAAAGTTATGCCCAATGTTAAAGTTTTTGAGAAGTACGTGAAAGGTCAAGGTTATGGTCATGAGGTCAAAAATTTTGGTAAATACACATGTGAAATATGAAACCTCTATCACTAGCTTCCATTCAAAAGTTATGCCCAATGTTAAAGTTTTTCGGAAAACAGCCAGACAAACAGACAGACGGACAGGCCAAAAACTTTATGCTCCCGAATCTTTTATTCCAGGGGCATAAAAAACAAAGATTTTTCGGTTTTGCCTTTATTCACTGAAATCTATGAATTATGCTTTTGAATAGTATTGATTTCATCTCAAATACATGAAACGTACAGTTATAATCGTTTTGATCCAATATTCATCAATTCAAGTGAGTTGTGCAGAAATTGTGCCAGTTTGTTTTCCAAAAAAGCAGTGTATGTTGTATCAAACCTCATGACCCAGTGAAGGCACTTGAACAAATAATTCTCAGTAAATATGCTGAAATGCGACGCTTCTTGCCTATGCATATTTCAACTGGCGAGAAGGAGCGTCGCATTTCAGTATACGCTGTTCAACAATTCAAGTGGTTTCTCTAAGGTTTCGCAGTTTGAAACAAATTAAAAGGCCCATGAAATTGTTAAGCTTGTCCAACTAGCAGACCTACGACATCGTTATTTACTGTTAACTAATAGTTTTACCTCATCATAGGTCTGTTACACGGACAAGTTGTTAGCGGAGAGAGTTCATAAAATGTATCGGTTGCATTGGATTTGCCGACAAGAAGTTATTTGGTCCGATAAAAACTCACTATGTATCTATTATTTGAACAGATAAAAATTCCCAAATGTCTTAACACAGGATCCTGTCGTTTTATGAGAGAAAATGTTTTATTATTCACAACCTCAGGCCTCTGTGTTCCTCTTAGAAATATTATACATACAAGATGAGGAACACAGTGGCTTAAGGTTGTGAATAATAATTTATTTTCTCTATTAAAACAACAGCTTCTGTGGTCCAACATTTCATTGGAAGATTTCAGGAACTCTGAACGGAATTATTTATTTTCAAGAATTTCAGATATTAAATGTCCTATGCATTCTCAAAATCCAGAGGAAGAGATTACTCATTAGACGTTTCTTCAAGAAATCAGTCCGTAAATTACTTCATCTAAGAGAGTCTAAGACAGAGGAAATTCGAGCAAGCTTTATACATGATAACAAGTATATGCAAGTGTTCCAAGTACATGAATGATAACAATTATGAAAGTGTTCCAAGTATAAAAATCTATTCCGTTTGCACTGTATCTCCTGAAATATATCGCAGTACTGCTTTGCGGTTTGTATTGCAATGAAGCGCCTAGCGGAATACGATGCGCCTTGGGGACGAAGATGAATTAATGCATATCTAGGTCATTGTCCTGTCAAATAGTTCCGATTATTTTCTTATTATTTTCAACAATTGGTGGAAAATACACACAATGTTTATCTTGAATTGTCTTCCTGTGATTGTTTACTAGATAGATGAAATAAAATTTTGAATATAGTTTTAAAGTGTGTGAGACATCTAAATGTGTGGAAGAATACGTGTGAAAATGGGTCCTCAGATCATAAAATTCGAATAATTCCGGTCCGGAACCAGGTGCATGGCTTTGAAAAATTATAAAAAAGTTGTGTACTTTTAATCTTTACGGCATTTTTTTTTTTGTGATTCAAATAAAATTTCTTCATTCAAAAGTAGTATCAATGTGTATAACCCGGTGCGATTTGAGAATTTTTCTCCTATTTTTGGTAAGAAAACATACATTATACCTATGTACAATCTTAAAAAATATTCCTTAAAAATCCAAAAGTGGATATCTTGACAAAATTCTTTCACTTGTAGGGTACCATGCATGAGTACCTCATACCTACAAATTGTCATGACAATCTGATGAGTGGTTATAGAAAAGAAGCAGAAAATGTATGAAAATCACCCCCCCTTCCTTTTTACATAAGAAAAAAATTCATAAAAAATCAAAAAAATAAAATTTAAGCATAAAATACATATCAAAGCATTAAGTAAGTTAAATATGATAAATATGTAGTAAATGAGTGTGTAAACTCATACACTTATTGAGTTATTTAAAGAAAAAGTGCAAAAATGTGCATTTCTGACTAAGTCCGAAAAGATGTCAAAAACGCGTCAAAAATTAGTTATCAGATTTTAACGAAATGAACAAACTTGAATCATACATCCTTCTAGATCACATAGATATAATTAGTTTTTCAATCCATTCAGTGGAACTGCAGAAGAAGATTTTTGAAGAGGGGTACCCTCCGGGACCTATTTGACCCAGCCCTGGATCCACCCCTGAAGGGATCGAGCCAAAATGAACAAACTTGGTAGAGGACCTTTAGTACTTCATGCATACCAAGTTTCATCAAAATCCTCCAAGTGGTTTCAGAGGAGGAGATGAAAATGTGAAAAGTTAACGAACGGACGGACGGACGACGGACGACGGACGCCGGACAATCCGGTATGACAATAGCTCACTTTGAGCCTTTGGCTCAGGTGAGCTAAAAACAAGAAAGTTAGAACTAAGTCCCTCTTCATTCAGTTATTGCATTTGCACAATGAAGCAAGAAAAATATGAACTTGAAGCTGTCCATGTTGAGGATTATGAAGTTTGTTTACCCATTCATCCTGGAGAACTTTAAGGATAGCAGGAATACTAGTGGCAGATGGAGGGCGGGGCTTCACCAAGGCTGACGCTGAAATAGAAATATAAATCGATCAAGTATTTGTCGTAAAGTCACTTATTCTGTCTTTACGTTGGTGTATGCTTTCGATTTGGGACGGTATCAGACGTAAAAGCATTATGATGTAATATAATTTCTACAGAAACATCGGTTTAGTTGCGTACTTTCCCTGAATTTAACGTTGGTTTCCATAGAATTTGATGACGTCACAATAGGTTTACATGTTATATGGGAAGTAACTCTGTATTACGAAAATCCCGAATACAGCACAGAAAAGATGTGAAACAGTTACACTTCTTATAGTTGGCCTTATCATGCTTATCCAAGGGTAACGATTCTCAATCTACAAAACACCTGTTTGTGCTCAAATTAAGCTTATGATTTATATTGAAATTTTAGGTTAATTGTCCACATCTCTATCCAACAATCCTTCCATGCACATATATTGCATTTATTAAATATTTGTTCAACATGTAAAGTAGCCATTAAAATATGAAAATTTTAGTGACTTACATATGGAAAGGTCTTGTCACAAGGAATACACATGTGTAATATGAAAGCCCTATCACTGTCCGTTCAAAAGTTATGGTCAAGGTTAAAGTTTTTAATAAGTAAGTCAAAGTTCAAGGTCAAGGTCACAAGGTCAAAAATTTTAGTATCCATGGAAAGGTCTTGTCACAAGGAATACACATGTGTAAAATGAAAGCCTTATCACTTTCCATTCAAAAGTTATGGGCAAGGTTAAAGTTTTTAATAAGTAGGTCAAAGTTCAAGGTCAAGGTCACAAGGATAAAAATTTTGGTATCCATGGAAAGGTCTTGTCACAAGGAATACACATGTCAAACTCCAAGGTCAAGGTCACAAGGTCAAAAATTTTGGTATCCATGGAAAGGTCTTATCACAAGGAATACACATATGTAATATGAAAGCCCTATCACTTTCCATTCAAAAGTTATGGGCAAGGTTAAAATTACACTTATCAAATGCATGTTCAGCATTTAAATTTTGTTCTCTCTTTTACCGTACATGTATTTGCTAAGATGTAATCACATACATTGTAATTTGCATGTAATAAAACACTTTAAGACATTAGTCCGATATCCATGTATTTTCAGCATTACTGATTTCACATTATATTACATATTGAGGGCTCTCACATCCATTTTGGAACTGGTGCTGGGGCCTTTGAATTTTGGAAAAATAGCGGCATTTTATAAAAAAAATTGGGAAAAAATATAAATCAATTTAGATGTCTTTTCACTAGAAATTTAGCATTTTTTTTTCTCATTTTTTAGGAATTTTCCATGAGGTTTCAAATTGAGAAAAAGTTGTCCACAAATTGGGAAAAAAAGATACTATTTTACATTGGGAATGGGGCCGAATATTCGCCCCAAATCAGGCCAATCGAGAGCTCTGATATCCAATAAGCAATTAGTATCATCAATTATCACTGACCTTTGACCTCGACCAGCATGTCCAGAGTTAGTTTCTCTCCATTCATGGGGTCTGAACCATTCTCCTTGATGTACTTCTCTATCAGCCTTCTCTCATATATATGTCCAGAAACAGGTGAGATGACTGGCTGCTCAGGTACCTCATTACTAACTGTAATACAAAAATATAGATATATATGTCCAGAAACAGGCGAGATGACTGGCTGCTCAGGTACCTCATTACTAACTGTAATCCAAAAGCATATATGATATATAATCACTTTGTACAGCTATATCAAGTATATACATATACTCCGATTCCCGAGTGATGATGGAATGCTGATAATCAGCCAAGCTCACTCAAGTTTAATCTACTTTTTCTGAACATGTAAACACGGTAAAAGGGGATGGAAAATTAGTGAGAATTTTCTAGGAACAAATTTAAGGAATCTAAAAGGTAACTTATTTTTTCCTATAATTACTGGATCAAGCGTAGCTGCCATTACGCTAAATACACCTGGGCGTACACATTACTTTTGCAAAAACTTCACGTATCACCAGAAAGAGAGAGAGAGGAACCATTACAATTTACATGTATATGATTCAAATAAAAATATTATTAGTTATATCCCACATTTACCCTTCTGATGGCTTTTGGTTAAGGTATGTTTAAATCAACATACATGTATTTTAAGGCATCTCAGGGACGTCAACAGCGTAAAGCATCTTAGCGGTGGCAGAATATTATACAATTATTGCACAGTGATGAGGTCGATATGATGATTTATGGAGTGATAAAACCAATATTGACCGAGGCCGAGCTGTGCTATAACTGCTGATGGCTTTTGGTTAGGGTATGTTTAAATCAACATACATGTATTTTAAGGCATCTCAGGGATGTCAGCAGCGTAAAGCATCTTAGTGGTGGCAGAATATTATACAATTATTGCACAGTGATAAGGTCGATATGAAGATTTATGGAGTGATAAAACCAATATTGACCGAGGCCGAGCTGTGCTATAACTGCTGATGGCTTTTGGTTAGGGTATGTTTAAATTAACATACATGTATTTTAAGGCATCTCAGGGACGTCAACAGCGAAAGCATCTTAGTAATGGCGGAATATTATACAATTATTGCACAGTGATGAGGTCGATATGATGATTTATGGAGTGATAAAACCAATATCGACCGAGGCCGAGCTGTGCTATAACTGTTATATCATATACATGAAAACTGGAAAAGAAATTAAGGGTAACTATAATGTTTTGCTTCCTTAGCACTGCTTGCTTTCACATTTTTTCTTTCAGATAAACATTTTGTATTCTGGTAAAATGTTTTACACTTTATCTTTTATTATTATTTTTTTCAAATGGTGTCTTTAGTGAATGCTAGAAGTTTTGTTCTTATTATAAACGATATACACTCCTCCCCCGCTATATCGCCCCTCGTTATAACACCAAACTCACATACTGCCACGATTTTTAGAAGAACAGAATTCTCCCTATACCAATTCCCCGTTATAACGCCAAACCCCCATACATTTTTGTACCGTCATTCGCCACTTATGTAAAGGTACAAACAACTGTTAATCCCCTGATTAATACCGCCAAACAAGGTAATTATCCAGGTAATTAGGCCTTTACTAATACAAATTAATTGTTGTTTTTAAATAAACACTGTCTCAGGTAAGATCATTATTCAAAAGAGTTTGATCTTCACGTACAGATTTGACCGCACGGCCGACGTTTACTCCTATATAGACGGCGATATGCTTCATTCACAGCGGGATGATAGGGGAAAAAATAACAGAGAATCAAATTGTTGAATCCTTCTCTTCATCATAATTTCCAATACTATGACATCAATTCAATTTATGTTGACTAATTCACTGCAATCGCTACCGCGCTGTACGTAATATTTAAAGACAACGGCGAGTTGCGGATCATGCAGACGAAAAAGACAATTTAAAGTCAAATGTAAAGCAGTTGCTCTTGAGATTTTTAGACTATGACATACAAAATGAAGTCGTAAATTAAGTATGAATATTTAACAGACATTCATCGAACATGTTGTATTTTTACTATTGAAATATTTCATTTATAATACGGACAGACATACATTTAAAGATAGCTATTTACGCCGTTATTGGTATTCAAATTTTCAACAGTCACCTTTTTTATTGACATTATCAGTAAACCTCGATATACCGCCAAACCCGTTATACTGCCAAATTCTAGAAAAGAACAAAAGGTGGCAGTATAACAGGGGAGAAGTGTATTGTAGATATTCTTGATGTCTGACTGGTCATATGACCAAATTTCCGCCATGTTTACACTGAGTGTAATTTACAGGGGGTTGTGTATCTGGATTTATCACTGTGCCCAATGAAAAAGCCTTTTTGCTCCTTCTTCATATCTCCTACTATCATGACTATTGAGTCTTTGTGGAATACAGAGTTTCTTCCCCTTACAGACGGTATCTGACATAAAACCATTGTGACGTCATGGTAATGGTATTGTAGCGTCGATTTTATACCGTCATTTCCAAGATTTTTAGGACTGTTTCCATAGAGTTTGATGACGTCATAATCAGTCTTCGCAAGATACTGTCTCAAATGAGAAGTAACACTGGTTTTTGAAAATATCGAATATTTGGGTTTGACATGTTTGAGGAGCTAATTTTTTTTATTCATCAGTGGTTTATCTAATGAAATCTAGACGTATACAGTTTTAAGGTATCTAACTTTCAGAATCAGTAAGTAAGTAAGTAAGTAATCTTTATTTAGAGTCGGATATATATATACAGATAACAGATAACATAAGCTCTGTAGAGCTTTTTAACCAACTATAACCTTAATTAAGACATGCTAAGACATATTAAATAATTAAAAGTACAATATATATAAAACATGCTAGAAAAGTAGGTATTCACCTTCCATAAGAGTTCATACTAAGACTATACGGTATTCATTAAGAAGATATCATTAATTATGTAATTATCAACTTGTTTGCGCTTACAATTAACTTGTTTAGCCATTATTATTTACCTCGGTAAGATATTATAAGTATAATTCATTTCTCAAATTCTTGTTAATTAGTTATGCATAGATCAGTCACTCGATTTAATTGACCAATCCCTTTTGTTTTGATCAGGTCACTCATTTTTGGGGTATAAATTTAGGTCCCGTATGAATGGTATGTTTCATAGTCAGACTAGAAATTATTACTTTTAGGATATTCCATGTCGCTCTTTATATATTTTCACGATGGATTTTATTAAGTTTGCGTAAATAGTAAATAAACTATGAACTTATCAGTCTTCGTGAAAACTCACTAGCCCGACAGCCCTGGCTACCAAATATTTCCTCGGGCTACCAAAATTTGATGCTGAACTAGCCCGACTGGCTAGTGACTTTTAATGAAATGCAGTGCGGCTGGCGATTTCTCGTCTTATACTTGGGGTAAAATCGCCACCTTCTTTCCGTAAAAAGTACACAATGCGTCTCAACTTTTATCGCTGGTTAAGTATGAAATGTTTATGTTATTGAACATGTTTCAAATGAAATATTATAACGTTTTCCTGTAAAATCTGTTTATTAAAATATTGTCCTAAGATACAAGATAAATATTTCCATAACAACAGTGCATTGTTTTCAGCGCAGCATGACGGGTTATTACTGACTAATATGCGAGTATTACATGTTCAATTAAGTATCTAACAATTTCAAAAATCTCGACTGAACACTAAAATGAAGAAATTCTTACGAAAATTTATAACTATTGGCCAAGCGACCTCTCTTTTTTTTTTCTCTCTGTAGACTAAATGATCCAGTCTCTCCCGCAGCCGCCACAAGAGACTGAACACCTCTATGGTTGCTACAGAACGAAGTCGGGCGAGACCGTTGCCCAAAAATTTTTGGCAGTTTGAAGGTCTCCAGTATTGATTTTCTTGTTGACGGGACAAAATGAAACCTTTATCTAAATATCTAAACCAATTATTGTTCACATGCTTAGTGCTGGTTGTTTAATGCTTTGACTTTTTGTGTGCTTTGACTTTTAAGTTGCTTGGACTTTTAAGTGTGCTTTTATGTATATATATATATATATATCATGTTTTTCATTGTCATGCTATTATGTCTTGTAATACTGTATATTTTATGGGGTCCATATAATCACCACAAATCGCCACAAATCACCACAAATCAACTACAAATCACCACAAATCAACTACAAATCACCTTTTTTATCATACTTATGTGATTTTTGTTTCAATTTTAACATAAATCCAGGTTGTTGATACACAAAAATGCAAGCACCAACACATTGTACATGTAGATTCTATATATATACAGCTGTTCATCATGGTCATTCAAAGAATTATTTATTATAAATTGCTTGATCTAATGTCTTTTGCATGTCTTTTTGTTTCGGGGTCTTTTTCTTTTGAGTACCATCACGAATACAATCCATCAAGAAATAAAGAAGTTATACTAAAGGATAACTTTCATCGTATATGTTTTTAAAGACGAAAGGTAAATGTTCTGGTGTCATTTACCCAATGTCTTACATAAGTAGGTAGTGCTTGTTATCGATCGAATCGTCAAAGTGTGGATGTAACAACTAAACAGATTTTATTTTAATTTTGGAAGAAATTAATGAAATTGATGCTTTTATAATAAAATTCTAAGTCGAGTCGTTCTATGCAGCTCAGCTCGACCATATTGATATGAACAGGTGCCCGATCATGACTTGCAGTGACAATAATTCAGCGGCTTGACGTAATCTATACTGTAATACAGAAGAAAACATTTTTCATAAACTGCATTCAAATCTTTCCTTTTATAATATATATTAATCGATTCTGCTTAGATAGTGATTATACATATATCATTTTCCTAGTCCATCGTTCTTGCAATTTTAATGTGAAATTTTAACGATATAGGCAAAGTTGGGGGGGGGGGGGAGTGGGTAGTAAAAATGTTCAAATCTCAGTTTAGATCGCCCTTATCCTGATGCATGAAGTTTATGTATACCAAATCGTCTTGCCCGAATTCTAAACACTTATTGATATTTCTTTTGTATTGATCTAAAATAATATTCGACATAAGCTAAGTGATAGAAGCTTCATTTTCACCTTTGTATTCTTTGCGAGATTATGCACATCGATCTTGAATTAACTAAAACTTTACTCAAATTTGACCTTGTGACATAGACGAAGCAGCCGACATGGTCACAATTGCCAGAGTTATACAGTCATGTACAATAATAATGATAAAAAAGAACAGTCTGGTCGTATGAAAAAAGTATTTACTTGTATATGTATACGTTTTAACAGAATTTTTTTTCATACTTCTAGCGCATTTCTCTGCACACATTTGACAAAACTTATTAAAGACAAAATCAAACTGATGGATGCTCCCCGAACAAGATACAAGATGTACATTTTCTTGGTGTCTAATATGATTTAGAATTTCCGACAATTTGGACAAAAATAGATCCTGAAGAATGATTATGCAGAAAAAAACATTTTTACCCTGAAAGTGACTTTAACCCTTTAACCTTTTAAAGTGACCTATGTCCCAAATTGGTCAATCGTAATGAATATATGTGCGAAATATCATTAAGTCTTATGTAAGATAAAGGAAATATGAGCTCGGACGGACGGACAGACGGACACGACAATATGCAACACCAATTTTTTCAGGAGCATACAACCATAACTGAATGAACTCAACTTTGTGATGCAAAGTCATATTTGCTCTTTTAAATTGATCGATGTTCAGTTCAGAATACAGACAGGTCCAGGTGTAATAGGGAAAAAACAAAAAACGCAGTGTATTTATTTCAGGTGTTTTCTACAGGTAAATCAGAAAACACAGTGTTATTGTATTCCCCCTCTGTCACTTTCATCCCCCTCTGTAGCTGCTATATGCCCCTCTGATGGAAGGTGTGAAAATCGCTCAGGTGTGGAAGTTACCCTGACAAAAGGCCAGGTAGTGGCATTTATACTAGAAGCAAATATTAGATACCATTACATGTACGAAGGCTGTTTTCTGTTTATTTTTCAAAACTTAACAAACACTTGGAAGTTTTAACATGTATAGAAGTGTATTTTAATTTCATAATTTAAACTTTATAATATCCACTAATTTTATAATAAATTGAAGTTTGTTATTGGACATTCAAAAACTGAAATTAAAACATGCTAAAATATAAGATAAAATTATTTTATAATTATACTTTTTTTTTCTTTCTAATATCCATAATTATCTTTTTCTTTTTATTTTTTTTTCTCATATTGGACATTCAAAAACTGAAATTAAAACATGCTAAAATATAAGATAAAATTATTTTATAATAATTATACATATTATTAAGGATTCCGACTATTCCGTCGGAATCCTTTCTGTTATTGTATTGTCTTTTCTTTATTCTTATTATTATTCTTATTATTATTATTATTATTCTTACCCCCAGATCGTTCCAGTCACTGTACAAAAAAGTACCACTTTTTATGATAAAACGAAAAGTATCATGTGAAAGAGCATATTAAGATCTTGAGGTAAAAAATTTTTGTAGTCGAAAAGTTCACATATGCCCCCGCTAGAGGTCATCAAATGTCAAATCTTTAAACTCTAATAACTCCTAAACTAACCGTACGATTTGAACGAAATTTGTTTTAAAATGTTCTTTGGGAAATTTGTAAACTTTTATACGCTTACATGCTCGATAAAATATTTACGGTTTTCGCGCTATTCCGAGTTGAAAATGGAACTTTAAATTGGCACAGTGCCAATTTCTACAGTTTTTGAGATTTTGAGTTGAAACTTGGATACTAGGTTACTTATAGGTAGTCATTTAATGTTGACGTACTTTCAAGGTCAAATTTTCATTCTCAAGGTCACAACAAACTTTTGCCTATAGAGGAAAGACTATTAGACCTGCTGAGTTCAAACTTCATACATAATATCATTAAACCAAGCTCTTTCACCTTGACCTTGACCCAAGGTCAAATTTTGATTCTCAAGGTCACAGCAAACCTCTGCCTATAGAACAAAGACTATTAGACATTCCAAGTTCAATCTTCATACATAATATCATTAAACCAAGCTCTTTCACCTTGACCTTGACCCAAGGTCAAATTCTCATTCTCAAGGACACAGCAACTTTTCCCTACAAAACAAAGACTATTTGACCTTCAGAGTTCATACTTTATACATATCATGCTTGGGCCCAGCTCTTTCACCTTGACCTTGACCCAAGGTCAAATTCTGATTTTCAAGGTCACAACAAACTTCAGTCTATATAACAAAGACCGTTTGACCTTGAGAGTTCAAACTTTACACAAACATTCCTTGCATCAAACTCTTTCATCATGACCTTGACCCAAGGTCATTTGTTTGATTTCAAGGTCACAACTTACTTTGGCTGATTAGATATTGAGCTTTGCTCAGATTAAGATCAATCGTGATGAGAATAATCACAATACTTAGCTTTCATCCATGACATTGGTTACAGGCCAAATAATCATTCTCAAGGTCTTAACAATAATTTACTCTTGTAGAATTTACATTTTTTGTCCTATACTATTTATTTTTTACACAAGTAGTCCTTCTTATTTGAACTTTACATGGTATCAGAAAGATAACTCTTTTATTCTTGTTCTCTGGTTTTTTTTTTTTTCTTAGTAGCATTACATATCTGTACTTTCATGTTGTTGTCATTTTCTATTAAAAGAAATTATGTCATTGCAAAATCATTGTGCAATTCTGTTTTGAGAAAGTAATTGTAAAGGATTTGATATCCATAGAGCATGGAGTTTAAAGCTTTCGCAAAGATGAAAGGTACTTAATTTTTTTTCTTCTATTTTGTTGATAAATAAATAACAGTCCCAAATTAGACATAAGCTCTTTTGACCCATTTGCTGAAGTGAATAAGGTACTTAAGCAACTATTCTTTTTTCCATCTTCTTTATTCGGATTTTAACACTTCAGTTACGAGGAAGGTCTAAGAAAGGAGGAATCCGTCTGTTGCTTGCAACAGTAGCCATCTAGTTTCTTTTTCTTTTTCTTTTTTTTTTTTTTTTCTTATTCTTTTTTTTTTTACATATGGATATCTGAAAGAAAAATTATACATAAAAACAAAACAATGATTATGAAAAAAAATTATTGTACTTTGTAATTATACAAAATTTCATTCAATTAAAGAAAAGCTTTTTAAGAATTGAAACATATTTTTCAAACATGTCAAAGAATCGATTTCAGGGTCAGTGTCCCCCCCCCCCCCTCATGAATTTGTCCAATACTTTCAGCCGGTAACGCTGCCTGTGCAAACAACATATACCCCTGCGTTAATCCGATTATCTGTTTAGCTTAGGTGACTTCTCCGGACAATGATTTCCCACGCCTCAGAATATGAACTAGATAAAACACGGGAATTATAAATTTTAGAGTCCTCACAATTATGGCCGGGGTATTGGAGTTTGATATATATTTTATGTCTTTTAAACAGTCATAAAGTGTTTGTATATCAAGTTCTCCCAGATTTTATTAAGTAAAAAACGTCACGATTTTTTTTTTCATAAATACTAAAGATGGGTAAATTATTTTGCGCTCCTGTAACAGTCAGATTTTTTTTTTTTTTTTGACTGACAACAACAATTATATCGTTACGCGATAAACTTATGACACGTGACGGTACGACGTGAATCAAGCAATACATGTAAACGTTTTCTCGTAGCGGGGGGTATGTCAATATAGAAATATACAATGTACACATGTATTTTGATAATGTAACACGTTTCATCATACATTTAATGAAGGAAAATTACGGTCTACATGTTTAAAGTACGACGGAAAATGAGATTAACGTACGTGCGTAGTACAGGTGGAAGCCACAAAAGCCGTTTCTCTAGTAATTACAAGCTTGCTGTGGACTACAAGACGTTTAACACCTGGAACCAGGTATAAATCAATAAACACAGCGCGGTATTTATGTCTTTTAAACGACACCATAGACTTTATCATCTTTTAACTTCCCGTCTAAATAGGACCTTAATATAATATATTGATCTTTGAAATTTACCATCACGGACATTTCACTGACGTTCAATCGTGTATTTATCCCACAGACTAGGAATACGAAGGGGGGGGGGGGGGATACCAATACTATGTTCTCAAAACCTGGCAAGTCGGGCGACTGCGCTATTTTAGTTGGTGCCGTCTACGTCGCCGGGGATTATTAAAGTGGCGTTCAGTGAGCCGTACAGGTGCGAAAGAGAGTCGTGGTATCGACAGATATTTAATATCTAGATAAACATGATAAATAGACAATCTCCCAACACTTTACCCTTTCTTTTTTTGTAAAATATTAGGGAATGAAAGAGAGAGTTACGTGAAATGTATTTGCGGCATCTAAATATTTCTGCAATTACATTTTTTTTTCATAATATTTTTTATAATAAAATAGCGAATATTACGTCGGCGCTTCGGGTCGGTAATTTTGTTTTTTTCGATATGCTTTTTTAATTTATTAACAAAGTCGCAGTCTACCTTCCCTTCAAAAAAAGTAAGAAGGTGGCGGAATCGAAGAATGGCCAGGCCTAAAACGGCGGAATAGTAAGATTTTTTTAGTGTTGTAAATGTAGAAGCAGAGTTCGTGAAATGTATTGGTTTTAGCGGATTTGCTGATAAAAAAATTTTTGGGTCCGATAAAATCGCACGTTATATCTTTTATTTGTACAGATAAAAATCCCTAAATGTCTTACATTTAATTGGAAGATTTCAAGAACTCTGCAAAACTTTACAAAAGACTATAAGACTCCACAAAATTAAACGATTAGGTCCTATTCAAAAGCAATGGTAAATTACCTGCACCCCCCCCCCCCCCCCCCCACTTTTGTTAGTCCCCTACCGGTAACGCCGAAGGGAACCCTTTTCTAAATTTTCTTATACTGTGCGCAGTCAGCCAAAAAGGTGTGAAAAACAAGTTGTATACTTGGACTAGGTAGAAGATTACCGTACCTGCGTACCTGTAAAATATAATTGCATTACCGCGCCCGTCCGAAACCACCCCCCCCCCCCCCCACCCCCCCCCCCCCCACCCACCTTTTTTTTTTTTGAAGAAAAAACAAATGAAACCCCTCTGCCAGAAATATACTTGGACTAGGTAGAAGATCACCGTACCTGCGTACCTGTAAAATATTACCGCGCCCGCCCGAACCCCCCCCCCCCTTTTTTTCGGAGAAAATCAATGGATGGGATATTCATCGTTTTTAAAACTATAAAGCAGCAGACAGTGTTGTGAGTCGGGAATTTCTGTTGGGTTTTTTTTTGGGGGGGGGGGGTCTGGAATAAGTCAGTACTATAGAGGATATTTTATTGTCATTCCGTATAGTTCTTTCCCCCCCCCCTCCCTCTCTCTCTCTCTCTCTCTGAATATTCTCTCTCTTAATTTTTCAATTTCATTCAACTTATTTGGGGTACGACGAACAAAAAATAAATAAATAAAAATAAAGTAAAACGAATAGAATAGAGGCCGGAAAAAGTGAATGATAACTATTCATAAAAAGCAAACAAAATGTATTGCGCACGCGAACAGACCGGCCTTTTTAATACATGTAATTTTCATCGACAAATGGCCAGTAGCTCTGAATCGAACGTGGATAATCTTTAGAAATATTTACAATGCGTGAATGAAGTCTTTAAGACAGCGTTCTATTCTATCGTACACCTTATACTCGCAGATTAGACGTTGCCGTAAAATGACTTGTCACGGCGCGCTGATTGTAAGTTGGAACATCTTTTATTTAAAGACGGATTTACAAGACAATGTTATTTCCTTAGATAAATAGATAGATAGATAGTAACCAGCGATCGGAAATTAACCAGCGACCGGAAGCTATGCATGACGGATTTTTTTTTCATGAATACGTACGTCTCGTCGTTGAAAAATTATAGCGCGTGGCGGTGTCTGGGAAACAAAGAATGAATTTTATATGGCCGGGTCTACATAAAATAAATACGATAAATTAGAGAAACAAGAGGAGAGCGATTGCAAACTCGAATACCGACTTCTTTGAAAATTAATAGATCGGAGTCCATGGCCAATTATAAAGTACAAATACACAATGTATTTATTTCAATAAAAATGTTTAAACCTAGAATTGACACGTACATTTTTTTTGTACATATATGCAAAGACGGAGTTCATCTATAAACTTTATGTATATTGTCAGATAGTTAAACTGGTAAACTGTAAACAAATCAAAATAATTTGGGCCTATTTGTAAATGAAATTTTTGTTCTATTTCCAGTTACTCAATGTTTTTTTTCTTCCTTTTTTTAAAGAAATTTATATATAAAATCAAAATAATAAGTCTGTAAGAATATGATTTTTATTTCATTTCTACTTACCCATACAATTTCTTCTTAATTTAGAAAATCATGAATAAGGATAACTTTAATTCAAATGATATAATGAATATGAATATAATTAAATATGAATAATAAAATAATAAAAATTTGGATAACTTAAATTCAATATATGAAAAAAAAAGTTTGATGAGTTTTTTTTTTTTTTTTTTTTTTATTTCTACTGAATAAATAAAATTTTAAACAAGTAAATTTTTTAACAATAAAAATTCTTTCTTAGAAAGGTGACAATACATCTGTGTGTCCTGTATAGGTGAGGGGAGTTGTTAATTGGCTCAGGTAATAAACATCCCCAATAACACCCTACTACAGGTAAAGTCGCTCTAGGATGGCTCAGGTAAAAACACCTGAAAAACACTGCGTATTCTGATTTTTTCTGCACTGTGTTTTTTGTTTTTTCCCGATTACACCTGGACCTGTCTGTACATGTATATCCAACTGATCGGAAAAATCCCACAATGCATTCCAAATCAATGCTCTTTGTTACTTCCAATATTGCATACGGAAAGTTTTCCTTGGCCATATCTGAAAATTCGTATTGAAGCTTTGTTCGAATAAAGTGAAAGACATGTCCTACAGGATTCATGTCAGGGTTGTAAGTCGGCAAAATATAAGAGCAGTTGCATTTAGTTTACTTTACCACTACTTTTACCTCACCTCTACGCTTCAGTGGTCACTGCGATTAGGGGTTACATAATCTTGGTCTCGAGTATTGACGACTACAGTTAACTTTTAAAGCTGACCTACCCTGACGTTTTGCGGGTACATTTCATATCTTAGACATAAAACTTACGGGTACATTTTATGTAAATTTCCCCTTTTCGGACGAAGAAACATTAAGCATTGTAATTTTTGCTACATAAATAAATGATCTTTCCGTCTGCATGTCCGTCCGTCTGATGATTATACTTTCACATTTAAATGGTAAAAAAGTGACAGGTCAGCTTTAAAAGGTAACTGTAGTTGGATTGCCTCAGGACAGGTGTGTATTGAACAATGTAAAGCCATGGCTGTGAAATATTCTGTTTAACGTGTGCGGACTGGTACCTTTCGAGACAAAATACCAGATAAAAAGCATACACTCACAATTAATTCGAGATTGCCAAAGGTATCCTGTCATACTGAAAAAAAGTTCCACTACGGCTTTATTACTCGAAATGAAAAACGGCTCAAATTGATCTATTTAAACCAAGACTTAGCTATAATAGCTCACATTCCCGTCTCCCCTGACTTGTACAGTGGATATCTGCCTTAAATAAAATTTCAGAATAATACATGTCATTGACAACAATACAAAAATTGATGTTTGTGTGTTTTCGCCTAACTGGAGGGTGTCTTTTTTTAAAACACCAGGATGGAAAACGAATTTTAAATACCACGGCCTAATCCCTAACCACAGTGACCACTGAAGCGTAGAGGTGAGGTAAAAGTAGAAGTAAAGTAAGAAGTAAACTAAATGCAACTGCTCTATTTACTCAACACCAATTCCTGCAAAATATATTCGCAGTGCACGTTCAATTGTAGTTGATTTGTGGTGATTTGTAGTTGATTTGTGGTGATTTGCGATGATTTGTGGTAATTTGGGGTGATTTGTGGTGATTATATGGACCGTATTTTATGTCTTGTTTTATTTAATTGTCTTTGTATGCTGCATGCTTGTGATGTCTGCTTCTGTGATAGTCGGTTTAAGAGCTCTACAGAGCTCATGTTATTTGTTATGTATGTACAAATTGCCGACTCTATAAAATAAAAATTACTTTACTTTACTTTACTTAACCTCACCTCTTTTACTCGCTTTGTTATTGTATTTTCCACGACGTTTAAACTCCCAACACTTCGACCCATATAAAAATGAAAGTTCGGAAAATCAACCAATCAGAACGAACAATTCCTTAAGCTCTTTTTGTAGCCTTCGTTCTGATTGGTTAATTTTCCGAACTTTCATTTTTATATGGGTCGAAGCGGTGGGAGTTTAAACGTCGTGGAAAATACAATAACAAAGCGAGTAAAAGAGGCGAGGTTGGTTTAGATATTTAGATAAAGGTTTCATTTTGTCCCGTCAACAAGAAAATCAATACTGGAGACCTTCAAACTGCCAAAAATTGTTGGGCAACAGTCTCGTCCGACTTCGTTCTGTAGCAACCATAGAGGTGTTCAGTCTCTTGTAGCGGCTGTGGGAGAGACTGGATCATTTACTAAATGATTTAGTCTACTCTCTCTGTAGCCCGAGAAATAAGTTACAGAACATGAATGATAGCAAAATTTTCCATAAAAAAGATGTGTACTTTTGGGTACTTCGGGGCATAGTTGGGGGGATGTCACAAGACAAGTGCCTGTGAGAGGCAGGCTGCTTTAGCCAGGATTTCCTTTGACAACATTTTTTCTTAAGCAAAGACGATATATCTTTCAAATGACGCTTCAAGCCAATCAAACAAACACAGATTTCACGAAAGGTATCCGCATCCAATATGAACGAGACGGATTTATGAAAAGAAAACTAACAACAACACGCGAAGGAGGCCGGTGGCTATTTTCCACAGATAAAAAGGTATGCATGCACTCCTTGTTTGTTTTGTATGTGAACATGAATGTGAATGGACAAAAATAATATATTTGATGATGGAAAAGCTATCGCTTCACCAATTTAATGGCTTTTTTGTTTGGCAACTTACTCGCACAGCACAGCGCCATTTTGAAAAAGTCACGTGACAATGTAGGTGACTTGGAAGTCGTTTCTATCCGAGCTAGTTCACTCTTTCTTTTTCGTTTTTTTTTTTTTTTCAGCATGTCATAGGGTTATTCAAACCTATTTTAATCATATACATTAAGGTCCTGTTAGACAAAAAGCACATAGCTTAATGAAACTAAACTGTCGCCCTTGAGGGACAAAGGAATAATAATTTGGTTTAACCTCTGAAGTATATGACTATGTTGTGACATTGACCTTGGTTAAAGATTTTGACACACCCTTTGGTTCAAAGTCATATTTCTATGAAATGTTATTGAAATCCAAGAGGGTAAAATGTTATGCCATGAAAAGCTTTTACCCCTAAAGTATATTGTCACCTACACCTTTGATCTATGACCTTGGTTCAGGGTCATGACATCATATGGCAAAATAGCGCTCAATTTATTCATATATGCAAATGTATTCATATGACGATTATATTACGTCATATACCTATGTTTGAAACGCGCCAAATCTCAAACAAGAATGACCCGACATGCCAGGAAAAACAATACATTTTAAATACATCAGATCAAATAAATGCAAAGAGCAGAATGCGCCCATGGCAAAATACAACTGATTCTAATTTATTTAAGCGTATTTATTACCAAAAAAATTACCTACTCTACGTATGAACCCAAGATTATCTTTATCCTGTCAAAGCCGATAAAGTGAATCCATCAATATGACAGACCTATTTCTCAAAATATCGATTTTTCAACCCAAAAGTGACAGAACTTAATTTCATTTTATGATTCTCATGTTGACAAAATCCGGAATTTGATATCGCGATCTATCCGAAACCATGTGGACAAATACTCAGCTTCTAAGATTTCCTACTGATAAACAAAGTTAAAGTGCGGCTAGTGACAAGTTTTGGACTTTTTTAACATTGGGGGTATGGGCAGTATCGCCTCGAATTTTCACCTCAAAAGTGACAGAAGTAAAATTTCGTTAATTTATCAAAGATGTGGATTTATAAATTCAGATTGTTATAGAGTTTCTTCCTATATGTGGACAAATTTGATTGGTGTCTTGAAATCGTGAGTATTCTCAATTTATTATTTGCTCCCCATAGACTCCTATAGTAAGAATATGAAGCCTACGGAATCCAATATGGCCGCTATGCAAATTAGGAAATTGAGCGCTATTTTGCCATATGATCATTGACATGCCTTTGCATCCTTGTGCAACTTACAAAGCTGTGAAATATGACCGAACGCCAAACAAGGGAATTACGTATCTCAGACAAGATTTAACCCCAAAATTCTATTATGACCTTGACCTTTGACTCAAGGTCATGTCACCTTCTTGCCTTCTAATTAACAATACTGTTACCTGTTACCTAGTTGAGAGATCTATCATCTAGTCTGTCGACTCTCTAGATCCGTTCCTGTATTTCTGCTTAATCTTTGATGTTCAGAATGAGGGGTTAGGCATGTTGGCTCAAATTTGAGTGGCTGTCCTTTCCAGTGGTTGTTAAGCTTGCTTTTGAACGAGTTTAGTGTATTGACTGTCACAACGTTGTCTGGTAAGCTGTTCCATACATTGACGACTCTATTTGTAAAACAGTTTTTTTTCGACTGCAAGATACTGCAAGATATATTTGAACTCCATGAAGTACAATCACAGAGCCTTTAAACATTTTGGTAGATAGACAGACAGACTGGGTTAGGAATCACCCTAAAGCAAGGAGAGGGGGTTAAAATGTTGCTTTTAGCTATTTCAAGTCTAAATTATGTTACCTTGAGCTAACCTAAATGACCTTCATTCATACTTGCCATAATTTTTCGGAGTTTTGTCATTGCAAAGAGGGACAAATCATCAAAATGCGGGACAAATATAACGCCAAAGAGGGACATTTTTAAAAAGTTTTAGGAGGTTGAACTTCAGATATTGCAATACAAAATTGCACTAGATCATTGCCCTCTGCAAACGAAAGAACGTCAGAGAAAAAAATATATCTTATTAACGCGGCTCCTGGTCGGACGCATTTCTAAAAGTGGCGCTTCAGCGAACGTGTCTACCCTTTTTAATTTTTCTCTGTGAAGATTTAAAAATCTTTTACTCCATTGTTCACGTTTAATATTTACAACTTTCTGAATATAGGTATTAAACATCTGCGCCGTTGCCTGCGTTTACGTTGGCGATTTAAAGACTGACACTAAGCAAACGTACTTTGATTAGTATGGAGGGGGATTAGGGTCACAATGCTATTTGACTTGCTTACATGCTTCATGCTATGTTGCTTCATTCAATGTTTGATTATTCCATGTTCATTTGTCTTGCTTTCATTTCAAATTGACTTTATCTTTCTTCTTTGTGTAATTTTGCTTCACTGCATTTTACATTTGTCCTTCGTCAATGCATAACTGTCATTATACCATGCGTTATGCCATCCTTCTTTCTGCCATTATCCTTTCGTCTTAATGCTATTATTGCTTCGTCAATGCTAACTTCAATTTTGATACCAGATGGCGCTTCGCGGGACCGCATGTGCTCGTTCCTTGAAATGAACTTTGAAACATCCCCTGTCCTTAGAAATTTCTTTTAAATTCTACTAAAGTATCGTTCGAAATGTAATTATATTATCGCACGAGAGGACAGAAGTAGATTGGCTGTATAAATTGTGAAAAATATTTTGAAGTAATTAGTAAATATTTGATTTTGTATGCATAAGATTTTTGTAAGTTTTAATCGTGACTATAAAATATACTCATGGAAAAAGAATCATTGTGACATAGTGGTTATCACGTTTGCCCCTGCACATTATTTTACACCTTTCCGAGTGGGTTCGAATCCCGGACGCGGATACCTTTTTTTCCTTTAATTTGTCAATTTTAAGTATAATGTAACTTGTCCATCAAGCGCGGATCCAGAGGGGGGGGGGGTCCGGACCCCCCCCCCCCCCTGGAATTTTCGAAACATTGCTCAATTTTTGTTATTAATATGCATATTTGATAAGATTAAGTCAAAATTCCCTTTTGTTGTCATATTATTTGAAAAATATATCTTGAATTTGTATAGGAAATCTTTAATTTTGATAATATTTTGCCGTCAGTATTTCAAAAATTTTCTTGCTGGCTTCCGCTCGCCAAAATTTATTACATACATTTGTACATGTACGTTATTTTCAAATGATGCGGCGCGTTCCTATATACAACACATATACATTAAACCTAGGTCAATAAACAAGGGCACTACGGAAACGAACAGAACTGAAAAAGACACGAATAGTGGATTTTATTCCAATTTTTGGAAAAAAATTTCGCTGGCTCGCTATCGCTCACCATTTGTTGTATTTACATATTAGAACTGAAAATCAATTTAACCATTAAATACTATGATGTGAAAATTAAAAAGTCAGTTTAAGCTGTTAGCTCGCCATTGCTCTCCAGTCACCTGCTTCATTAATAATTAGAGACAGAACTGACAATCATCAATCAATATCGTTTTTTTAGCTCACCTGAGCCAAAGGCTCAAGTGAGCTATTGTCATAGTGTGGCGTCCGGCGTCCGTCGTCCGTCGTCCGTCGTCCGTCCGTCGTAAACTTTTAACATTTTCAACTTCTTCTCAAGAACGGCTGAAGGGATTTTGATGAAACTTGGTATGCATGAAGTACTAAAGGTCCTCTAACAAGTTTGTTCATTTCGGCTCGATCCCTTCAGGGGTGGATCCAGGGCGGGGTCAAATAGGCCCCAGAGGGTACCCCTCTTCAAAAATCTTCTTTTCCAGTTCCACTGAATGGATTGAAAAACTAATTGTATCTAAGTGATCTAGAAGGATGTACAATTCAAGTTTGTTCATTTCGTTAAAATCCAATAACTAATTTTTGACGCGTTTTTGACGTCTTTTTCGACATTGCATTTTTAATGCAAAAATTGATATTTCTCTTAATATTTTCTTTCTGATTGAAAAATTCTGCTCCAGTTCAGTTTAATTTAGCCATTTTTAAGCAAAGGAATGCTTTAGTGAAAGAATTTTGCTGAAAGGTTTATTTTTGAATTTTTAATGATTTTTTTGATACTGTAAAAAAGGAAGGGAGGATGGTCATTTTCATCATTTTTGGCATTTTATGGTTCTTCCCATGAATGATTGTTTTAACATTTATCATATTTATTGTAAGGAATGTAACAGTGAAAGAATTTTCTCAATATCTTGACTTTTAGATTTTTAATGATTTCTTTAATACTGTAAAAAGGCATGTTTTCTTTGTCAATGAGTCCCAAGGTAGCGAGTTCAAATCCCGGCTGGGCCTTAAAAATTTTTTTTCTTTATTTTTTAATTTTTCATCCATATTTTAAGCTTTGAATGCTATTTTTAACTTACCTGAATAATTTTAATGCCATTTTTGCCACTTTTTGAACTTTGGAATTTTTTATGAAGTTTGGCATTTTCTCCATATTAATTTCCCTTGAGTTCATATTGATATTTTGAAACCTATATCCTAGGTAAAATTAAATTAATGAATGCTTGTGTGATAGCATTTTTGATTAACAACATGTACAATTTGAATTTATAATAATTCTTGTATTCTATAGAGTATAAAAAAGGGGGGGGGTCAAAATTTCTGTAACAACATCTGCTGACAGATTTTTTTTTTCTATTAGATGATATAATAAGAACTGGACAAAATAATATTTATTTTCTAATTGGCTTGTATATTAATGAACTAATCAGAGTAAATACTAATCTTTCTTTTATTTACTCCATCTAACAGTGGTTTTCTGCACTTAATATTTCTTAAGGATGACATCCTATCTGATGCCTCTTTAGGTTGTCCATCCTTTCCCCGAAAGAGAGAGATGTTAGGGTGCTCTTATTATTTTTCTTTAACTATTTCTTTTAATAACTTAGTAAATATATGATCTTCTGCACTCATTTATTGCATGTTTGTCAGATTAAGTTACTCAATTCTTTTATATACATTATTTGCTATAACTTTATTTTTTGATTTTTTTTTTATATTTTAATCTAGATATGCTGTGCGTGCACATAGACCCAAGGATTGTGGGTTCAAATTCAGGCACTGGCATCCCAATTTTTTTTTTTCATTTTTTGCATTTTGCAAGCTTTTTAAGCACTTTTAAATCATCTGAATACAAAAAAACCCTTCTTTTTTCTTTTTCCATTTTCATTTTCTCCATTTTGCACACTCATTTATTGCATTTTACTTTTTTGGAATTTTTATGATATTTTTTAAAATTATTTATGGCATATGGACCAAAAAATTCTGACTATGGCTCTGGCTCTAACATTATTCAATGTCAGTATGTTCAGAGTGTGCATGGATATCAGGTGAGCGTTGTGCCCCCCTGGGGCTCTTGTTTTTTTTTTTTTTTTTTTTTTTGCTCTTCAAAAAATTCGGACTTTAGGACCCCCCTTGAAACAATTTTCTGGATCCGCCCATGTCCATGTTGTCCATCTGCCCAGTAGAGGATGTAGAAATAAAATTGGGGGTACTTATAAAAATAAAATGCTCTTAATATGCAATTTTTTCCCATTTGGCGATTTGAGAGCTCTAGAAAATTTAGCCACAATGTTGATATGGTCTCGTGGCTCAGTGGTATGCGTGCCGGATCCTACTTGCATTTTTTCCCGCATGGGATCGAATCCCATCGGCTACATAATTTCTTTTTTCTGACTTGTGAGTGGTAAATTATATAGAAGTCAGTTTTTTTTCTGAGATATCGTGGGAAAGGCGGTATTACACAAACTCTAGATAAATTGGAACTGCCGCGCGTCCCACACTGATCGAACCTAGAGATCAACATCCCCCGGCCCCATTGATTCAGTCAGTAATGCAGTTTCTAGTCTCCGTTCATAATTTTGACCTTGAGAATTTACCTTTTGACATCTCCGTATGCCAAAATTACTCCAAGCTGTTGTCCAGGACAAGCGGAGCGTAGGAGAAGGGGGGGGGGGCAGCAGTGGGGGCAGCGCTACCGCTCGCCAGTTCTTTATAGACTTTCTGAATAATTTAGCTATTCTGATTCATCCTTTATACATATTACTTTATCAATGCACTTGAAGACATTTAACTCAATCTATATAGAATATTCCTAACAAACAGGTAACGATCAGGAAAAATGATTTACCATGGATGAACAATTCAATAAGAAAATTAATAAGAAAACGCAGACGTATTCACAAAAAAGCAAAAAATTCGAACAATGCAGACGATTGGTCAAAATTTAGGACCTTAAGAAATAAATGTATTGCATTAATACGTAAATCACAAACGGAATACTTCGATAACATTGCTCAAAAATTAAACATAGTTCAAATTCTAAAGATTGGTGGAAGTTAGCAAATCGATTAAATGGATTCAACATGACAAAATCTGAAATTCCACCCATTAAAAAGACAGACAACTGTTATGAAGACATAGACATAAATAAAACACAGCTCTTTAACGAATACTTTATAACACAGTCAACCGTTGATTATTCTGGAGTTGACCTACCCCCTCTGACCTATAACCAAACTTGTTCTATTGACAACATTGACATAACGGAGACAGACGTAAAAGACGTACTTGACAACCTTGACATTTCAAAAGCGACCGGCCCGGACGGGATAAACCCGCGACTTCTGAAAGAAGCTTCATCAGAGCTATGTGGTCCTCTTTCAAAATTCTTTAACAGGTCTTTAGAGATTGCAAAATATCCATCTGTCTGGAAAGAAGCTAATGTTTCCCCTATTTACAAAAAAGATGATTCCTCCCTGGTAAAAAACTACAGACCCATATCCCTATTGAACATTCTTGGAAAGGTTATGGAAAGATGTATCTTCAAACACATTTACAACTACATTGTTTCGAATAATCTCCTTACACCACTACAATCTGGCTTTCGACAAAAAGACTCGACAATATTTCAATTATTAGATATTACAAATCAATTTGGTAAAGCTTTAGATGACGGAAAGGAAATCAGAGTAATTTTTTGTGACATAAGTAAAGCATTTGATCGCGTTTGGCATCTTGGACTTATACATAAATTCTCTACATTCGGAATTTCTGGCTCTCTTCTTTCTTGGTTTTCAGACTATCTTCACTTTCGACGGCAACGAGTGGTCATAAATGGCACTTCATCTGACTGGTTAGAAATCACTGCTGGCGTTCCCCAGGGATCTATTCTTGGCCCCCTCCTTTTCCTCATATACATTAACGACATAGTGACGGACATACGATCAAACATTAGACTGTTCGCTGATGACACCAGCTTATACATTATAATTGAAAACCCTATAACTGCATCCGAAACTCTTAATTTTGATCTAGATACAATACATAAATGGTCATCAAATTGGCTTGTTGACTTTAATCCTCAAAAAACTGTAAGTATGTTAATAAGCAAAAAGCAGACAAGTCTTAACCACCCCCCTCTTTCCATGAATGGCACACAGATAACTGACACTGATAAACATAAACACTTAGGCCTCGTTATAAATCCTTCTCTAAATTGGGACGATCATATCGAAATGATCATTTCGAAAGCCTCCAAACGCCTTAGCATTTTACGCTCTTTAAAATTTAAATTAGATCGATTTTCTCTCCAAAAATTATACTTTTCCTTCATTAGACCAATATTCGAATATGCGGACATAATTTGGGACGGTACTACTTTACAATTAAAACAAAGATTAGAACAGATACATATTGAGGCAGCAAGAATCGTGACAGGCGCGACAAAACTGACAAACATTGGAAAATTACTTGATGACACAGGATGGGACACTTTATCTAAGCGACGAGAAAAACATAAAATAATTACTTTCCATAAAATATTTCACAAAGAATCGCCTTCTTACCTCCATTCTATGATTCCATTAATGGGTAATCAGGTACATTCCTACAATACACGTGGACAAAATGACTTAAACAATATAACAGCAATTCTCTGTAAGAACCAAAGAATTACAAAACATGTTGGCACGGCATGTCATGGATTTTTGAGATTTTTGGTATGGAAGTTCAATATGAAGTACTAGTATGTAAATCAACCCCAGTTTTTTCAAAAAGGTTTTCGTTGCCATGGTAACCGTGTCTGAAGTTTCAAAAATCGGGGAAATCTATAGGACAAGGCATATTTGTAGGCTTCGTTACCATGGAAACAGGCACATTTTAAATCTTAAATTGCTTTGATTATTTTCTTTTAATCCTTATTATTATGCATATTTGTAAAGTTTTTTACATTCATCTCGGATGCCTTATGTATACAAGATGAAAAATTGGGCCAAAACAGGGTATCAAAAGGCTTTGTTTTGGGCACTCAAAGACCCTTTTTTGCATGTTTTTACTGTTTTACAAGGTTGCAAAATTTCATAAAAGAACCAATTTTGAAGTCCAAATTCTAGTTTTCCAATTAGTATCATCTTTGAACTCTACATGAATATAAAAAATTAATTGGGCTAATTTGTCCTTTTATATGCAAAGCAGCATCAAATTTAGTTACTATGGCAACAATCGGCTGAAAGGTTTCAATACGATGAATTTAAACACAACCTCTATCAAACTATCTACGCATGATATTGGAACAGAAGGTCATGTATACATCTATCAGAGGCGCTTTGATATAAAATTGACCTTGAAAATATTTCAAGGTCACCCACTGAATTTTCAAGGTCATTAAGCTTTAAGTGACCAGATTTGACGAAAAATCCTGATTTTTCATAAAATGAAGGTGTCAATATTTTAGAAACCTTGAAATATTGAACTTAACAGTTATTTGCCATAAAATGATAAATGTATCACTTATTTCTTAGAACTATTGATTACGTTTCTTCACATCTTCGAATATCTCAATTCTTGGTGAGTATTTTGATATAAAAGGGACGAAATCTGTGTTTTTCTTGTTTTTTGACGGAAAAATATTTTCCTATTGAATTGCGACAATTCAATAAATTCTAAGATTTGTCTTTCTTATATTCATGTGCTTTCATAATATATATGACCTATGAAAATATTTAGATAAAACAATCACTAAAATCGGTAACAAAAAAATTAAAAAATCAATATTTTATGCAAAATTTGAGTCTCAAAGTATAAATGACCTTGAACATCAAGCCAATGACCTTGAACATTTTAATTGTTCTTATGTAAAAGATATAAGTCATATCTATACATGCATACATTTTGACAATCTTATGTAGCTCTAAAGAGGAATAAAATCAATTTCAAAGATAATATGAAACAAGCAAAAAGGTCTAATGTTGCCATGACAACGGTCTTTGACGACAGAATTTAGGTAAAACTCTTAAATACCCACTCCAATTTTTCGTTCATTTTATTTGTCAATAAACATACATTTCCATTGATGAAAATCACTAGTCTCCTATTGGTGCCTTTTGTGATATTTAAGATTGAAAATGGTCAAAAACACACTAAATTGGCCCTTATTTTCACCTTTATTTTTCGCTTCATTTTGATTTATTTTGGCCTAATACAATACGGTTCCTGTAATAAATATCACATATCTAAGTGTACTAAGTAAGAATGGAAGTAAGGAAGAATAGATTATATAAAGATGAACAAGCTGTTACAGTGGTATCCATGGCAACGAAGTCTCCGGAGCTGGCTTATTTCATGGTCCGAAAAGTGCTATAAATAGAATGACCTCGTTACCATGGCAACCAGAGGTCGCAATGGCTGAAAAGTGTTATTTTCATGGTCAGTACTTAATATATACCCATTATACCGAAAATCATCAAAATCCATGACATGCCGTGCCAAACGATTTTGGTCCTTACAGAGAATGGCTAATAAGATGTAGAACCCAACAGTATAATATTTCCTTCCTTCCATCAGTAATTCAGTTGTGGAACAAACTTCCTGAAGAAATTCGTATGAATCCTAATCCTCTTGTTTTAAAAGCTTTCCTTAATAAAGACATGACAAAAACTCCAGTTTATTTCAATTGCGGATCCAGGAAAAATCAAATTTTACACACCCGTTTGCGCCTTGAATGCAGTTCACTGAATGCCCATTTATTCCATAGAAACCTAAGCGAAACACAATTTTGTTCATGCGGATTAGTCGAGACAACCAAACATTTCTTACTCCAATGTAAAAAGTACAGTGAATCAACTATCAGAACTATACACTATCCCTTAACACTCAATCTACTACTGTTTGGAGACCGTGCCTTAAGCGACAAAGAAAATGAAAAAATATTTATTCTTGTTCATAAACGCATAGAAAAAAGCAGCAGATTTTCGTAATATATTAACTCACAGGAAGATCTCTCTCTCTCTCTCTCTCTCTCTCTCTCTCTCTCTCTCTCTCTCTCTCTCATCTCACCATTTTCTGCATTGTGTTGATAACAGAAATATCAGTATAATTCCTCATCTATCCATGTATTTAAATTTTCACTACATATATATATATTTACGTCTAGTGTACCAATTATATCAATTTACATTAAGTTTAAATGCTTCAACCAACGATCTACTTCTTTGACATTCCCATAGATACATGTACTTATTTTTCCATTTTTGTGTATTATATGTTTATTTGCCTTTTTGATTTCATTTTTTTTTTCCATTTTCACTCACTTTTGATGAAATATTTCACTACTTTAGGTATTTCACATAATATTGCCGTAATGTCCTCTGCACAGAAATTAGGAAAGGGATTAATATAAGTATATTTTTTTACTTGTTTCCCAATCCATTGTATTTTGTCCGTAATAACTTATGTATGCATAATGAAATAAATACCAGTTTAAACTATATAGAATATTATTACATGTAATGATAGAGGGTATAGAAAGTATTTTCTGACAAGTCAGTATTTTGCTAAAAATAATTCCTGGCTCGCTGCCGCTCGCCAGACATTTATTCATGTACTTAAAATTTAGAATTGCACCAGAAATGTTAAAATTTGAGCATACAGAACATGAAACACCCATATTTTTAAATCTCTCCCCCTTTTTTATTTATTTTTTTTTTTTTTTTCATTTATTCATTTTTTTTTTCATTTATTTATTATTTTTTTTTTTTTTTTGCTTGTAAGAAATTTTAGGATGTTGTGCCCCTCCACTTTTTCAGGCAGAGCTACGCCGTTGGTCCAGGACTACGCCTGCGCAGGAATGTGGCACAAAAACAGTTCAGTGTCATTCACAGCTTTTTTCAACAATAGCCAAAATTTAGATCTTTATTGTGTTCCTATACTCCGTGTTAGGAGCGCAAGGAAGGTATAATTTTAATTAGATTGCACTATGGCAAACTTGTCAGATTCTCCTTGTTCAGTGGCGGATCCAGCTCCCCCTTTGCCGGGGGTCAGGGGGCGAATTTTGCCGATTTTACTGATTGTACTGATGTACCTGTTTTTGCCGGGAAAATATTGGGTCTGTGCATGATCATCCCCTAAATTTTCGACCCAAGATCAAGGTTAAGACTTAAATCCAAGCGTTTGATGCTTGCAAGGATTGACCTTGAACATTGACCTTCATAAGTCCATACTTCAAAGTCAATTATTATGGATGTTTTATCTTTTTATGCAAGAATCACCCGATTTATGGTACAGAAACGACATTGACGGGCATATACATGTAAAAGCCAAGTAATTAAAATTATGACTTTTCATAGATGACTTGCACGCGACGATAGTGAGCCAACGAAGCTTTTGCAAAGATTTGTAATAAAAATGATTTTTTATTTGAACTGAATAATGATAATGTACAGTTGCCCGCCATTATATTGTTTTTTTCCAAAACAATGACCCCCCCCCCCCAAGAAAAAACTGGAAAAAAATTGCATATTAAGAGCATTTTATTTTTATATGTACCCCCAATTTTATTTCTACATCCTCTACTGGGCAGATGGACAACATGGACATGGGCGGATCCAGAAAATTGTTTCAAGGGGGGTCCTAAAGTCCGAATTTTTTGAAGAGCAAAAAAAAAACGATATTGATTGATGATTGTCAGTTCTGTCTCTAATTATTAATACAGCAGGTGACTGGAGAGCAATGGCGAGCTAACAGCTTAAACTGACTTTTTAATTTTCACATCATAGTAATTGATGGTTAAATTGATTTTCAGTTCTAATATGTAAATACAACAAATGGTGAGCGATAGCGAGCCAGCGAAATTTTTTTCCAAAAATTGGAATAAAATCCACTATTCGTGTCTTTTTCAGTTCTGTTCGTTTCCGTAGTGCCCTTGTTTATTGACCTAGGTTTAATATAAGTATAAGTATGTGTTGTATATAGGAACGCGCAGCACCATTTGAAAATAACGTACATGTACAAATGTATGTAATAAATTTTGGCGAGCGGAAGCGAGCAAGAAAATTTTTGAAATACTGACGGCAAAATATTATCAAAATTAAAGATTTCCTATACAAATTCACGATATATTTTTCAAATATGACAACAAAAGGGAAATTTTGACTTAATCTTATGAAATATGCATATTAATAACAAAAATTGAGCAATGTTTCGAAAATTCCAGGGGGGGGGTCCGGACCCCCCCTCTGGATCCGCGCTTGATGGACAAGTTACATTATACTTAAAATTGACAAATTAAAGGAAAAAAGGGTATCCGCGTCCGGGATTCGAACCCACTCGGATAGGTGTAAAATAATGTGCAGGGGCAAACGTGATAACCACTACGCCGCAGTGATTCTTTTCCATGAGTGTATTTTATAGTCAGGATTAAAACTTACAAAAATCTTATGCATACAAAATCAAATATTTACTAATTACTTCAAAATATTTTTCACAATTTATACAGCCAATCTACTTCTGTCCTCTCGTGCGATAATAGAGCAGTTGCATTTAGTTTACTTCTTACTTTACTTCTACTTTTACCTCACCTCTACGCTTCAGTGGTCACTGTGGTTAGGGATTAGGCCGTGGTATTTAAAATTCGTTTTCCATCCTGGTGTTTTAAAAAAAGACACCCTCCAGTTAGGCGAAAACACACAAACATCAATTTTTGTATTGTTGTCAATGACATGTATTATTCTGAAATTTTATTTAAGGCAGATATCCACTGTACAAGTCAGGGGAGACGGGAATGTGAGCTATTATAGCTAAGTCTTGGTTTAAATAGATCAATTTGAGCCGTTTTTCATTTCGAGTAATAAAGCCGTAGTGGAACTTTTTTTCAGTATGACAGGATACCTTTGGCAATCTCGAATTAATTGTGAGTGTATGCTTTTTATCTGGTATTTTGTCTCGAAAGGTACCAGTCCGCACACGTTAAACAGAATATTTCACAGCCATGGCTTTACATTGTTCAATACACACCTGTCCTGAGGCAATCCAACTACAGTTACCTTTTAAAGCTGACCTGTCACTTTTTTACCATTTAAATGTGAAAGTATAATCATCAGACGGACGGACATGCAGACGGAAAGATCATTTATTTATGTAGCAAAAATTACAATGCTTAATGTTTCTTCGTCCGAAAAGGGGAAATTTACATAAAATGTACCCGTAAGTTTTATGTCTAAGATATGAAATGTACCCGCAAAACGTCAGGGTAGGTCAGCTTTAAAAGTTAACTGTAGTCGTCAATACTCGAGACCAAGATTATGTAACCCCTAATCGCAGTGACCACTGAAGCGTAGAGGTGAGGTAAAAGTAGTGGTAAAGTAAACTAAATGCAACTGCTCTAATATACATGTAATTACATTTCGAACGATACTTTAGTAGAATTTAAAAGAAATTTCTAAGGACAGGGGATGTTTCAAAGTTCATTTCAAGGAACGAGCACATGCGGTCCCGCGAAGCGCCATCTGGTATCAAAATTGAAGTTAGCATTGACGAAGCAATAATAACATTAAGACGAAAGGATAATGGCAGAAAGAAGGATGGCATAACGCATGGTATAATGACAGTTATGCATTGACGAAGGACAAATGTAAAATGCAGTGAAGCAAAATTACACAAAGAAGAAAGATAAAGTCAATTTGAAATGAAAGCAAGACAAATGAACATGGAATAATCAAACATTGAATGAAGCAACATAGCATGAAGCATGTAAGCAAGTCAAATAGCATTGTGACCCTAATCCCCCTCCATAGATTAGAACTGAGAGTTTTTTGACGTGATAATAATAAAGAGCATATTATAATAATTTTATCTAGAGCGTTCCGTGGTTGCCGTATTTTCTTTTCTTTTTTTTTTTAAATTACATCACGTTGTTTCTTCACACAAAAACGAATTCATATCTTGGCTTACATAAATGGTACCACTCGAACATCGTATATCTATTGCTATTGCTTTATTTATTTCAATGGTCGAATTGTTTTGTGAAGAGAGAGAGAGAGAGAGAGAGAGAGAGAGAGAGAGAGAGAGAGAGAGAGAGAGAGAGAGAGCCTGCATGCGTGTATTTAGCGAGATTTGTGGAACAGCCGACCTTTTACATAGTCGATAATCGGCTGAGTACAGTATATGGTATATGACAATTCATTTCAGCATTAATGTTATCTGACACTAAGGTTTGTAAGTATCTCATATTTCTAAGTTCATGAGTTCATTGTATATACCATTTACATATTCTTCAATTGATTTTTTTCATTCATCCCTCATTTGGCATGCAACCATTTATTTACTATGAAAGCCATTTTGTACATTTTCGATTGTTGCTTTTTTTGGTTTTGTTCATTTTCGTTTGCTTATTTTGTTTTCGTTCATTTTCGTTTGCTTTTTTTGTTTTCGTTCATTTTCGTTTACTTTTTATTGTTCAAATCCTTCGATTAATTTTGTTTAGATCACTACTTATTTAAACTGTTCGATATCTATACACCTATGTACTCCCTCTCCCAGGCTCTCTCTCTCCCAGGCTCTCTCTCTCTCTCTCTCTCTCTCTCTCTCTCTCTCTCTCTCTCTCTCTCTCCTTATTTTATTTAAGTATAAATTGAATGAAGTTTGTATTTCACCATGCATTTCACGCATATAAAATTCTGAATTTAGTTAATATTGAATTATAAGAAGGGGATTAATATAAGACTTTATTCTTGTTTCCCTATCCTTGCAATTTATACATTTACCATTGTCATCATATATATGTGAAATTGAAATAAATAGTTTAAACTATGGCATAGATAATTTGTAAAGTTTCAATAAACATTGAAAGTTTAAGAAAAGCGGGAGCGACTGAAATCGACAAAAAATAATCAATATTACGCCAATTTTTTTTTTATGAAACGTCCAAAAATCGGGATTTTTCTTGTCCCGGTCTGTTATAGAGCAGACTTTCCCCCGGGGTAGATCTTCCCCCCGGAAAATTGGCTCTAGAGTAGATCTTCCCCCGGAAAGCCTACTCCAGAGTAGAATTTCCCCCGGGGGGAAAGTCTACTCTAGAGTAGAATTTCCCCGGGGGAAGATCTGTTATAGAGCCATTTTTCCGGGGGGAAATTCTGCTCTACAACTAGTTGTAGAGTAGACTTTCCCCCCAGAGTAGAATTTCCCCCTTCTATTTAACGTTTTCTTGACGTTCTTTTGAGAAGGGCTCCTTTCGCAAACTTACAGTCTTTACAGAAGATGATAACTCTGATTGAGATTATATTTATAAATTAAATTAGAGAGTTTTCCAAATCAGAGAGCTCGCTCGTTAATTGAAGAGGCATCTAATCGACTATATGTCACTTTGGCGTTCCATACTTAATGCTAATCCTGGATCTGGATATTTCACACAATTGCTGTCAATAAACCAGGGTTGTGTCATTACCTTAAACGGTGTCATATCTCCAAGACCAAGCTAGGTCAGTGTACATCTGCCTACCCCTCTGCCCGTCTGTTTGAATCGTGTCGGGCTATATAACTTGGTTATGTTAGCTTGGATACAGATAGTATTTCACACAATAATTGTCAACTAGAGCTGTCCTAAAAGGGACAGATCCCCCCCCCCCCCCCCGCCACAGCAAAAAATAAAACGTCACATTTGACCTTGACCTTTGGCTATTTCAAAACGATGGAATAATTGTGTGGAAATGACAAGAATCTAAGTCCAACTTTGACCTTGAACTTTGACCTTTTGACCCCAAAATCAATAGAGGCTCTCCTCAGGTCATGGACAACACATGTGTGAAGTATCATTATTGTATGTCAAACGGTAGTAGAGTTATCATGCGGAAACCACTTAAAAATTCAAGCCTGAGTGTGACCTTGACCTTTGACCTCTTGACCCCAAGATCAATAGAGGTCCTCCTCAGGTCATGGGCAACACATGTGTGAAGTATCATTGTTGTATGTCAAAAGGTAGTACAATTATCGTGTGGAATGCGGAAAAAGCAAAAATGCAAAGCCTAAGTGTGACCTTGACCTTTGACCTTTTGACCCCAAATCGATAGAGGTCCTCGGGTTATTGGCAACATCTATATGAAGTATCATGACTGTAGGCTGAAAGACGATAGAGTAATCATGCAGAAATCGCAAAAAATGCAAAGCCTAAGTGTGACCTTGACCTTTGACACCTTGACCCCCATAATCAATAGAGGTCTTCCTCAGGTCATGGGTAACATATGTGTGAAGTATCATCATTGTATGTCAAACAGTAGTAGAGTTATCGTGCGGAAACTACTTTTCCACATACAGACAGACGGACGGAATTACAGACGGACGGACAGACAGACATGGTGAAACCATGTGTAAGAACCAGTTACGGATTAAAAGATTCGGAATACTAGGGGGGGGGGAATTTTACTCTAGAGTAGACTTTCCCCCTTAAGGGGGAAACTCTACCCCAAAAACCTGAAGGGGGAAAGCTTGCTCTAGAGCAGGATTTCCCCCCAGGGGGGAAATTCTACACTAGAGCCAATTTTCCGGGGGGAAGATCTACCCGGGGGGAAAGTCTACTCTATAACACCGGGACAGATATTTTCGGTTGAAAATGCGGGACATTTTTTGGCCCGGGCGGGACAATGGCTAGTATGCCTTCATTGACCTTTTACTAAAGGATTAACTTTTAAAATTGATCATCTTTTCATGCCATGTCAAGCAGAATTGGAGGGTCAATTGATACTTTTTGACCTTGAAATTTTCCCCCCTTCTGTCATGATCTTAATTATGATTGTCATATCTCACTAGCGACAAAACAAAAACGTTCATACAGGCATCCATAGAGAACAAGTTAAAAGTCATGTTTGTAAAACATTAATGCCCCCCTACCCCTTCTGTGATTAAAGTCCGTCACAACTTTATACTTGCATTGATACAACCTATGGGGGTATAAAGTAACAGTTTCATTTCAATATGTATAAATTAAACTCCACTCAAAAGATATTGAACAGAAACCCTGAAGTTTTGGTATTTTTCAAAGTGCAAGGGGCATAACTCTGTCAAATTTTTTTTGATCGGATCTAAATATGAACTTGACCTAGATTTTCATTTGATGTGTCTGTATACAAAATTTCATTTCTATATGTAACTCCACTCAAAAGATATTGAACGGAAACCCTGAAATTTCGGTATTTTTCGAAGTGCAAGGGGCATAACTCTGTAAAAATTTTTTGATTGGACCCAAATAAGAACTTGACCTAGATTGTCATTTGATGTATCCGTATACAAAATTTCATTTCAATATGTAACTCCACTCAAGAGATATTGAACGGAAACCCTGAAATTTTGGGGTTTTTTTTCGAAATACAAGGGGCATTACTCTGTCAAAATTTTGTTGATCGGACCCAAATATACACTTGACCTAGATTTTCATTTGATGTGTCTGTATACAAAATTTCATTACAATATGTAACTCCACTCAAGAGATACTGAACAGAAACCCTGAAATTTTGGTATTTTTCGAAGTGCAAGGGGCATAACTCTGTCAAAAATTTTTCGATCGGACCTTAATACGAACTTGACCTGGATTTTCATTTGATGTGTTTTTATACAAAATTTCATTTCAATATGTAACTCCATTCAAGAGATATTGAACGGAAACCCTGAAATTTTGGTATTTTTCGAAATGCAAGGGGCATAACTCTGTCAAAATTTTTTTGATCGGACCCAAATATGAACTTGACCTGATTTTCAATTGATGTGTCTGTATACAAAATTTCATTTCTATATGTAACTCCACTCAAGAGATATTGAACGGAAAACCTGAAATTTTGGTATTTTTCGAAGTGCAAGGGGCATTACTCTGTAAAAATTTTGTTGATTGGACCCAAATAAAAACTTGAGCTAGATTGTCATTTGATGTATCCGTATACAAAATTTCATTTCAATATGTAACTCCACTCAAGAGATATTGAACGGAAACCCTGAAATTTTGGTTTTTTTCGAAGTGCAAGGGGCATAGCTCTGTAAAAATTTTGTTGATCGGACTCAAATATACACTTGACCTACATTTTCATTTGATGTGTCTGTATACAAAATTTCATTTCAATATGTAACTCCACTCAAGAGATATTGAACAGAAACCCTGAAATTTTGGTTTTTTTCGAAGTGCAAGGGGCATAACTCTGTCAAAATTTTTTCGATCGGACCTTAATACGAACTTGACCTGGATTTTCATTTGATGTGTCTGTATACAAAATTTCATTTCAATATGTAACTCCATTCAAGAGATATTGAACGGAAAACCTGAAATTTTGGTATTTTTCAAAATGCAAGGGGCATAACTCTGTAAAAATTTTGTTGCTTGGACCCAAATAAGAACTTGACCTAGATTGTCATTTGATGTATCCGTATACAAAATTTCATTTCAATATGTAACTCCACTCAAGAGATATTGAACCGAAACCCTGAAATTTTTGGGGGTTTTTTTTAAGTGCAAGGGGCATAACTCTGTCAAAATTTTGTTGATTGGACCCAAATATACACTTGACCTAGATTTTCATTTGATGTGTCTGTATACAAAATTTAATCTCAATATGTAACTCCACTCAAGAGATATTGAACAGAAACCCTGAAATTTTGGTATTTTTCGAAGTGCAAGGGGCATAACTCTGTCATTTTTTTTTTGATCGGACCTCAATACGAACTTTACCTGGATTTTCATTTGATGTGTCTGTATACAAAATTTCATTTCAATGTGTAACTCCATTCAAGAGATATTGAACGGAAACCCTGAAATTTTGGTATTTTTCGAAATGCAAGGGGCATAACTTTGTCAAAATTTTTTTGATCGGACCCAAATATGAACTTGACCTAGATTTTTGTTTGATGTGTCTGTATACAAAATTTCACTTCAATATGTGAATCCATTCCAGAGATATTGAACGGAAACTGATGTCGCGGACCGACCGACCGACCGACAGCGGCAAACCTATATGTCCCCTCTTCTTCGAAGGGGGGCATAATAAAATGAATCATATAGGAAGCTAATCCTACTTATTCCTTGGTAAATCAGTTTCTATGCAATTCATGGACTAAGGTCCAATTCTTTATCCATAGTGATGATGATAATAAATTTGTGAATTTATCAGAGATACTAAGACTTGCAGGATCACATATAGGCAGGACCATGAATTTTTGTGCTACAACATCATTTATTGCTTAGCTACATGCTTGATAGCTTACAGCCCTCCACATGTTGCTTCCATTATCCAGGCAATTTTATTCATAGTGTAGCCATAAAAATGTTCCTCAGGTTTTTACCAAGATCCTCTGGATTGCTACTGTTGACAACAACTCAGTATCAAGTTGCACATATTTATCATTTGGCATCAATGTAGTATAATCTAAGTGTGTAGTTAATCAGGTAAAATGAAACACACACACACACACACACACACACCCTCACAATATATTAGAGTAAAACTTCAATTTTTTGGTTGTACATTGTAGTACATTAACAAAGGATTCTTCATATCATTTTTTCTACATACTTAATAGTCTTTAAATTTTCAGAGAGTGTACTCTTACAACAAATATCATTGTTATATCCACTTAAAGGCCGAACTCCAATTTGTTGGATTACCGGTGGGTAAGCAATCAAGAGTATATGGGGCATTGGGCGGTTCTTATCTCACAGCGTCGATAAAAATAGCAAACAGCGTGCTGCGGCAGAGCGATGCACGTGTATTGTAGCAGACGAAATTTTACACAAAATTCACGATTTACTGATGAAAGTCTTGAGTCAGAGTACAATATATTAAAAGGATAATTTTATAAAACTCATAGCCGTCCTATAAATGTCCTTTGTATAATTTTATGCCTAAAAAGACAGATTTTGATCAGTTTCACACATACATGCATGATCTGTAGACATGTATATGTACGTATCTATAATGGAAGTTTGGAATTAGGATTGTACAGGAGAGGCTGCAAAGGGTAATTTCGTCGAGAATATCGCAAAGATGTCGAAATTAAATTCATTTTTTCCATTTTGTTTCAACATGTTTTGGAATTGTATATCTACACTTTCCTTAAAAAAATTACAAGGAATATTATAACATTTAATAAATCTGTCCGTCCCTAAGTAAACCTCTCGTTTTTGGCGGGTACTTTGGCGCGGATCTGCATAAATTAGAGTAGACAATGGCCGGCGCTATACAGCATGTTTCTCCCAAGAGAAAATCGTGAAAAAGTAAAATTACACATTGTGAAAAGTGAATATAGTGGTGTCACTGAACATAAAACGGATCTATTTGACTATATACCGAGGATATCATCTCTAAAAGATAAAACTTGGGACTTTTCACATATTGCAGCAACGATATAAGAATGTTTACGAACGAGTGTACAAGTAGCCGTGAAAACGACAGAGAAATTATTTTACTGAGAAAGTTCTGCAAATAAAAAATACGAAAATGATTTTTCGAGAAACACGACAAAGGCATATTTGGATATACTTTATTCACGTTGTCTCTGAAAACCCATAACATACATTATATATGAGTTTTTGGATTCAATATTTTCATCAAATGGAAAAAAAATGTGAAGAAATGAGGTAAGAATTGTTTACGTGTGTAAGCGCGCATGCTGCATGTTCAGAATCTAGTATAATAGAAAACGCGCTATCGGAATGACTCAGCATCCGGTATAAACAATAACAAGAGTTAGAAACGCCTACCGCATGTCACTCTTCTGAATTTGAATTGAAAATTTGTCCGGCTTCCATCATTTCGAGTGAAAATACTCAGTTAAATCTCAATATAATATCTACATATTACATATATAAACGATTGAACGTCGTGTTCAGATTCATAGCAAATTTCATACGAAAATTTTGTCTTTTTCATGAGATAATTTAAAATTTTCCTCTGCAATCTGAACGTGTCTAGAAATTTCATATTCGCCACCATTTTCCTGGTTGGCTGCTATTTATACCCCAAGCTCGGCCTTTAATTACCTAGTAAAACTTACGTTATCTTTATCTTGAATTCTTTAGGGTTAAGTTCCCAGGAACACGTACTGTGACATGAATTATTACTTCATTCTCGTAACTATCACATGAGCCTAAACAGATGTTTTGTATTCTGCTGATCTAAGCTAATACCATGAGAAACTTTTGTGTAATCTGTTTTTAGACTTTAGTTAATAAAATGCATTCAAAGTAACAAGACGTTTTCTTTCATACACAACAATTTGGCGACGAGGATGTTTGATTAATTGACAATTCAAAGTTTTTCTTCGGACATTTAATTATCCTGTGAGATATACTTGGTTGTTAATTATGGCAGCTGCAGGGTACATCGGTAAAATTGAGCCTTTCGACGAAAGTATAGAAACATGAACTTCCTATGTTGAGAGACTTGCATGATCAGTATTTTGCAGTTAATGACATCGATAGCGAGAAAAAGGTTCCTGCATTATTAACACTGATTGGCGGAAAGACATACGGACTTTTACGCAATCTTACAGCTCCAGACAAACCGTCAACTAAAACGTATGCAGTTATAACAGAACTATTGCAGAAACATTTATCGCCTAAGCCATTAGTGATTGCAGAAAGGTATAGATTCCATAAAAGGAATCAAAGGCAGGACGAAAGCGTAAATGACTACGTAGCTGAACTCCGAAAATTGTCGGAACATTGTGCATTTAGAGATTTAAATGATGCACTGAGGGACAGATTTGTTTGCGGACTGAAGGAAGATAGCATCCAAAAGAAGCTATTATCAGTGGCGGATCTAACTTTAGCAAAGGCGTTGGAAACCGCAGTAGCGATGGAGATGGCGGGAAAGGACGCAATCGAGCTACAACGCAAACAAGGGGAGGCAACTGTCCATAAGATTAATAAAGGCAGAGGACGAACTTCCTACAACGCACAGCAACAGAAGGCACCAGCAATGCCGCCTAAGAAACGATGCTTCAGATGCCGTAGGAAGGGGCATGATCCGAATGAATGTCGTTTCAAAGATGAAATATGCCATAAATGTAAAAAGAAAGGACATATTGCGAGAGCTTGTCCGCTAAATTTTAGAAAGAATGGAGTCAAATCACTAGAGGATGATTATGACGAAGAAGATATTGCGAAACTCTCCGTTGATTGTAATACAGTACAAAAAGGAAGAAATTCTGATGTTATTTGGATCGACTTAAAGATAGATGGTCATTGTACAAAGATGGAATTAGACACCGGATCGGCAGTATCAGTGATGTCAAATGAAGATTTCAAATCTATGTTCAAGGACCGAAAATTGTCGAAAACATCGCTTATTTTACGTACGTATTCAGGAGAGAAGATTAATCCTTTGGGAGTGATCAGCGTACACGTCACATACAAGGAGCAGGAGGCAGATCTAGACCTTTATGTAGTAAAAACTAAAGGACCTGCCTTACTCGGGCGCGACTGGTTACGGAACATAAGGCTTGACTGGCCAGGAATTAAAACACTGTCATCAGGTGAGAATTACAAACATAAATTAAATCAGCTTCTCATCAAACATAGCGCACTTTTTAAGCCAGAGATAGGTAGCTTGAAGCAGATTAAAGCTATGCTTAAGCTGAAGGAAGACGCATCGCCAAAATTCTGTAAGGCTAGACCAGTACCATACTCACTAAAACCGAAAATCGAAGCTGAGTTGCAAAAATTAGAGGAACAAGGTATTTTATCGAGGGTAGAAGTCAGTGATTGGGCCACACCCATCGTACCCGTTGTGAAAAAGGACGGGTCGGTTAGGATTTGTGGAGATTTTAAGGTGACAGTCAATCCTGCATTACAAATAGACCAGTACCCGTTACCACGGATAGAAGACATATTTGCAAATTTGGCCGGAGGAGAAAAGTTCTCAAAAATCGATTTGAGACAAGCCTATTTGCACATGAATCTCGAAGAAATTTCGAAGCCGTTGTTGACGATCAATACGCATAAAGGATTGTATAGGTACAACCGAATGTTGTACGGCGTGGCGTCAGCTCCAGCTATATGGCAACGAGCCATTGAACAAGTACTTCAAGGACTTCCGGGAGTACAATGTATACTGGATGATATGGTCATCACTGGACGGAACGATAAGGAACATATCGAAAATCTAGCGAAGGTACTTCAAAGACTGGAAGACTTTAACTTACGAGTCAATAAGGAGAAGTGCGAATTCTTCGCCGATAGAGTCGCGTACTGCGGACATGAGATCGATAAATCGGGTATATGGAAATCCCGCGACAAAATCGATGCCGTTATCAAGACTCAAGCGCCAGGAAATGTGACGCAACTTCGCTCTTTCTTAGGTTTGATCAATTACTACAACAGATTTCTACCAAATCTAGCGAGCGAAATGAAACCTCTTCATGAGCTTTTGGAAAAAGGAAAACCATGGGCATGGAAAACACGACAACAGGAAGCGTTTGAAAAAGCGAAAAAGCTTATAACATCGGAACCTGTATTGGCACACTATGACCCACAGAAAGAAATACGACTTGCGTGCGATGCATCACCGTATGGATTAGGAGCGGTTTTGTCACATGTATTTGATGACAAGACAGAAAGACCGATTGCTTTCAATTCAAAGTCACTATCAAAAGCAGAGCAAAATTATGCACAAATAGACAAGGAAGCACTAGCAATTTACTGGGCCGTAAAGAAGTTTTACCCCTATCTGTTTAGCAGAAATTTTACGTTAGTTACCGATCACCAACCGCTTACTTCGATTTTCAATCCATCGAAAAGTTTACCTGTCACATCTGCGTCTAGATTACAACGCTATGCGATGTTTTTATCAGGATTTACGTATAGCATAATTTATAAGAACACAAAACAGCACACAAACGCAGATGCTCTATCCAGATTGCCGTTAAAATGTGAGAATAATAAAGACTTTGATGCGGTTGACGTTTTCCATACCACACAAATCGAGACCCTACCGATGACAAGCGAAACAGTGGCAAACGCTACGAGACGTGATACAGTACTGTCACAGGTTTTATTAAGAGTTCAGGGATGTTGGACAGAAGGTGAAAATGACAAGTCGCTGTCTTCGTTTTACAATCGCAGACACGAATTATCTTTGCATCAAAATTGTTTGATGTGGGGGATAAGAGTTATTATTCCGTCAACTCTTAAGAAACAAGTCCTGGAACTTTTGCATTCTAGTCACCCAGGTGTGGTGAAAATGAAATCACTTGCGCGAAGCTACGTGTGGTGGTCAGGTATCGATAGCGATATTGAAAGATTAGCTAAAGAATGCGCAGGTTGTCAAAAGCAGCAAAATAATCCAGGCAAGGTTTATGTTCACCCATGGGAATGGCCAAGCGCACCATGGCAGAGAGTCCATATAGATTTTGCTGGACCGTTCCTGGATCAAAATTTCTTTATTTTGGTGGATGCGCACTCGAAATGGCCGGAAGTGATTCCTATGAAGAGAATTACGACGGCGAGAACAATTGAGGTTCTGAGAACGATTTTCTCAAGGAATGGAATACCAGAACAGATAGTTTCGGACAACGGACCACAGTTTACATCCGCAGAATTCGGTCAGTTTATGAAAAACAATGCGATAAGGCATTACAAATCAGCGCCTTACCATCCAGCGACGAACGGACTTGCTGAACGATTTGTTCAAACTTTTAAAAGAAGTATCAGATCAATGAAACATGACAGCATGTCATTAAATAAGAAAATTGCAAACTTTTTGCTGCAGTACCGGAATACTCCGCATACTACAACGAACGAATCGCCAGCTAAATTATTCGTTGGACGACAATTAAGATCTCGCTTAGATCTTATCCGACCGAACATACAAGGGAAGGTTGACCGGGCCAAGATGAATTCAGCGTTCAGAAAGAAAGGAAAACCGGCACCATCGTTTAAACCTGGAGATCATGTGATTGTCCGAGATTACAGAGGTAATAAATGGATCAATGGCACGATCGAATCTCTACTAGGGCCGTTAAACTGTACAGTGAAAACAGACTTCGGTTCACTATGGAAGAGACACGTGGATCAAATCAGGAAAACGGAATGCAGAAATAAAACAGAGTTTTCCGAAACACGATATGACGAGCGCGTGCCAGTGACACCATGTACTATTTCAGTTCCGTGTAACGATACAGTATCTACCGGCATTGATCATAACAATGTGTCAGAATCTGTCAGTGCGGACATTGAATCTGAATCGACGGACCATAATGCAGAGATAAAAAGATATCCTACATGCGAGCGAAAAGCACCGAAACGCCTTATCGAAAAAATGTGAAATGTGTTTTGTTGTTAAAAGGGGCACAATAATCCCCTTATCAAATATATTGCCATGTACATAAATCTTGTAATCATTTATTCGAAGTAATAGTCTATAATAACACATATCTATACTTCGTAAGATTTTCAAAACTTTATTATTTACATGGACTGATAATTTAGAAGGGAGGAAATGTTATATCCACTTAATTACCTAGTAAAACTTATGTTATCTTTATCTTGAATTCTTTAGGGTTAAGTTCCCAGGAACACTGTGACATGAATTATTACTTCATTCTCGTAACTATCACATGAGCCTTAACAGATAATTTGTATTCTGCTGATCTAAGCTAATACCATGAGAAACTTTTGTGTAATCTGTTTTTAGACTTTAGTTAATAAAATGCATTCAAAGTAACAAGATGTTTTCTTTCATACACAACAATCATGATCTTCTCTGTTTTCATCAAAGTTGATTATTACTTCTCTAATAATACTTGACACATTATTTTTGTATTGATACATGTATATAATGCAGTAGTGGAAATTACTAAACCATTTCACTCCTGACACTTACAGACCAATGGTAACAACAGTAAATGTAAGGACTGTATATTCACCATAACTTTATTCAATACAAATATCTTTGGCTTTTGACCTTGAACCTCTGACCTTAAACATAAATAGATTTCTTCCTTTTGCCACAAGTGTTTTTTCTATTTTTAAAATATTCTGTTTCAGCTTTGCTAGTATGATTAGCTTTAACCTTGACCTCTTTTAAATTACATGTACATGTATATGTTTATATTAAAAGCAGAAACATTATACCACATTGACATACATGTAACTTGTTCAAAACATAGGGTAATCAAAGATTACATACATGTAGCTCGCCTATACAGGTTTTTGTCAGAAACCAGGTTAAAGTTTTTGATAAGTAGGTCAAAGTCCAAGGTCAAGGTCACTAGGTCAAAGGTCATGGTCTCAGATGAAAGGTCTCGTCACAAGGTTTCTACATGTGAAAAGCCATACCCCTTATAGTTCAAGAGATACAGCCCAGGTTAAAGTTTTGTCTACGGACGACGACAACGACGCCGCCTGAGGGTATGGCATTAGCTCTCCAGACTTTTTCGTCCCGGCGAGCTAAAACAAAATAGACGCAATACCTCCTTGTTCATGTTATGTACATATATAATCTGTATGAAATAACATCAAACAAAAATATGCCTACAATTAACATTTAACCAATCTATTGCACATAATATTTCACTTGACAGAAAAACATACTAGTACACATTTCTTTCCTACTACAGTAAGTTATGCATAATCTATGACACTGCAAGGGCAACTACAAAATGTACACAACATGATATTGATCTGCATGCATATATATATTTATATTTCTCTTCTACAAATATATTGAAATTAATAATAGAAGTGAGATCTCTTTGTGTTAATTAATTTCCTATTAACCATAACAAACTTCTGTTTGATTATTCTAATATACATGCAAGTCATGGCCCTGCATGCATTAATAGGCATGGTTCTGTAAATCTCAATCTAAATATAGTTTTATCTTTCTCCAATAACTATCACATGTATTATATACAGAGCAGTACATAATCAGGTAATTTTTAGACATTTACTATCACAGTTAAAAGAAAAGATTTACAGACAGAATGATATACATGTACATTCATATGACATTGTATACATACTATACATGTACGTACAAGTATTAAACACACAAAGAACTTAATTTATACATATACATGTATATTAGGCTCAGCAGGATTCACATTAAAGAGAAGCTTATTCTACAGTTAGAACATTGATTCAGATAGTGACTAACTGTGAAAATATTGACCGTGGCGAAGCCGAGGTCAATATTTTCATAGTTAGTCAATATCACATCATACATACTGAGTTAAAAGTTCATTGACTGTTTTATTCTATAATTTCATATTTGATTCACAATATATAACGTCGCCATTTGCAGAAGTTAGTGGGGTAATCCCGGTCTATTTTAAGACCATGGTATACAGTGATTTATCCAGGAGCGTCCATAACGTTATCAGCCAATCAGAGAGTCACTATTTCTAGTTTATAGAATAAATGTAGTTACTCAACTAACTAAAATTGATATATGCCAATATGGTGGAAGTCAATAAAGAATTTGAATTTGAAATTCTTCTTGACATATCATACATGTATACGAATAATTTTTTTTCTATATGTACATGTATTTACTATGAAATAATTATGTAAGATGTCCTGCTAAATAATGAATGGAGGGTGACACTGTACACAACAAATAATACATGTACATGTATATAGATTTCTTGATGTTAAGAGGTGTAATGATATGTTGTTTTAATGTGATGCAAGCTCAAGTTCAGATATACAATGTCATGTAAATCAGTGAAATACTTTAGCATAATTAATATATGTATTTCTTCCTCTTTGTTCCTGACTTTAAACATTTCATCATTATTTTGTATATTCAAAATGTCCACTTAAAGGTGTTCCTCCATCATCGTCCATAGGGTCCATATCTGACGGGGAGCGGGAAGGCCCCTCCTCAAACCCCCCAGTCAGGTTAAATGGAGATAAATTACTGCCTTCCTCGTTATCGTTTCCCTCATTCTCCTCGTTATCGTCCCCGGTAAGGAATTCTATTTCTGTCTCAGCTGACGGCGATCTCTGAATATAGAAAATTAATACTTGCAGTGAACCTGATATACATGTATATGTAGTCTTAATTACAATCAAAGAAAAGATTTCAGATGCTTTATTTTTGGGGGGGGGGGGGGGGGGGGGGAATCATCGTCATAATTGTAAATCAATGTTCAAAATCTTAACAAGTCTTGTAAAATCTAAGTCATGAGGTCATACCTTCATGATGCAAATTTTCATTGTATCCTATTCAAGAGTTACCTAATACATGCAAGAAGTGCTATGCAAGACTTTGGAGGAAAGGAAGTGAATGAGGAACAAGTAGAACTCTATATGTCTCAGTTATTAATGACATTGGCTTTGAACATGTTAAGTGCTCATCATTTACACAGCCAATTGTGCTTCATATGAAATTCATGTAAAATTTACATGAATTTTACGTAAAAGTTCACATGAAATTTATGTGAATCGAGCACAAACAAGAAATTTACATGAAAAAATTTCACATGAAATGCATGTAAAGTCAATTTTGCATTAATGTCACAAAGAAAAATTCATGTGAAGGAAATTCATGTGAAATTCATGTGAATTTTTTTTTCACATAAATTTTATGCAAAATTTATATGAATTTCACATGAACTTTCATGTGAAATTTACATGATGCTCATTTCATATGAATTTCATGTGAGGCACAATTGGCTGTGTAGCAAATGTGGATTAAAATTTACCTCTTTTTCCTTTGGACTAGAAAATGATGTAAATGGTAGCTTAATTTCAGAGTCCTCCTGTAATGCAATTAATTCAATTTCTTTCTTACAATTGAATTCTCAGGATCAATTTCACAGAAAGTCACATGTAATGACATTTTACAACACACATACACACTTACATATATTTTGTAAAAGTTCTATAGCACAAAAAAAATAATTACTAGTAAATGCATGAATTTTAGAGCTGAGGCTTAGATGTTTATTTTTACTATTTTTGTTGTTGTTGATCATTTTCACATTTTTCTTGACTATAATGCACACTTTATAGATGTTTTCAAAAGTAAATGTACAAAGCAGTATTCTATAAATGTACCTGCCGTTCTTCTGGCCTATTTTCAACTGGGTCTACTGGGGTCGTTGACCTACTTTTCACTCGACCCAGATCTGTCCTTAATGCAGTCATCTGAATCTTGACCTTTGCCATCATCCAATCAGGAATGGCAAATCCGGAGAGGTGCTGGGTGAAGACATTTGGATTATCTCTGTATTCTTCCTCCTTAGCCAGGTCTTGGATGTCTTCCAGTAGTAGCATGTAGGCTTTACCTCCAGTGGCCGGCATGTGGTGATTCTCGTATAACCACGTCTTATCATCCTGGTCACCTGAATACTGAAATGATGGGTGAAAATTAACATTAAAATGAAATCACGTTTGATGAGGAATCTCTTATTGTAACATGACAATTTACAGTGTTCTCCTTAAAAACTTCAGATAGCATGGTGCTAAGACTTCGCGGTGCACCTTGCGTGTTGCGTCATTGCGTCATTCAGTGTTGTGCCAGTGCATATTGATTCATGTGTTGTTGCTTTATTATTAAACTGTTTAAAATATTTTTGACAATGATTCAGAAATAAATTTTAAAAATACTATACTCTTATCTACATGCTAAACATCGTTAAATTTTAGACAGTGGTGTTCTACTTTTAAAGAGAGATTCATGACAGTTTTATAACTTAATTAGTTTTGGGCCTTTTGAGATAATTCTCTTGAGACTGATTCATGACCATGGCTCCAGGTGGCAAATTGTAAGTGTAAGAATTTAGCATAGTACAATGATTTGGAAGGAAATTCTGTGAATGGGCCATTTTCCATTATTTTCTAAAATTTAAATGGGCCATTTCTTAAAAAAGTACCAAGTTTTCAATTGGCCATTTTGCAAGTTAATGGGAATTATGGCGCATGCCCCCTTTCCTTCCCAGTCACTGAATTAGTGAATCTAATATTGTTATGGAAAAGGAGTCCAACCTTGATTATTAATTTTTGGTTCAGGGAAAGGGCAGGTTTGACCTTGTAATAAAGGTTGAAAATTATCTTTAGACAGTCAAGTTCCTACTTGAAAAATTTGGTCCAGATATGGAAACATTTACTCCACTACTTCCCCCTCCTCCTTATTATCCATTGCAATATTGTGGTAAACTCTGGCAAAGAAAGCTGAAAATTGATCTACTTAGCCTACAATATGAAGCAAGTCTGCCCCCCACCCCCCAAGAAATTCACATCTTTTTTAAATGTCAGATGTATATACTTTCAACTCAGGTAAATAAAGCTTGCGGGGGGCTAAAAGACGTTGAACACCTCGGGTTGTATATAGCCGGGGCCAATTAACTGGGAATGCGGCGATTAAACCAATAAAGGAGCTGATAAGATAAGGGCTGTATTTAGCCCTGAATCTCATCAAGTATTTCTTCTACATAATGATCTGTATGCAAGAAAAACTTGATAATTACTAAAATGTAATGTATTTGGAGATTCCTGATACAATTTTTATTTTGATCACCTTATTTCTAGATACAGTGGACTCCACTTATTTGACTATCGCATAATCGGGTCATTCGTTTTATTGACTTGACTATCTCTGCACCAAACCATTTCCTATCTATTCTATGTTAAAATTTTGCCGTAATCGACTGGACTAAAACCAATATCCCGTTTATTTGACTCGAAAAATTTCTTAAACTTCAAAATTTCCAAGATAGATTTCACAAATTTGCCGTTTCTGACCATACGAAGTCAGGTAAAGTTGTTTCCCCGGCGTTAATTACCCGTAATTGGCTTCCGTACAACTTAATTGCCGCTGGCGGTGTGCGATCTTAATTAGCAGCACGTGTCAATTAGACAATTTACCTGGACTAATTGATCAAACAGCTGAGTGTATCAAGGAAAGACGAAGAATATTTGCGTATGTCACACCAACATTGGACATGTTAGCCCTGTCGGCAAATTAGAAGCGTGTTAATTTCGACGAAATTCGTGCGAGTTATCAAAGAGCAAGTGAATGTCATTGCGATGAAAATTACAGAAAAAGAAAAATCAAGATAACCGTCATGCATGTGACATTGTTTCAGGCCTTTGTGAAAAAAAAATCGAAGTTACAAAAGTCGAAACGAAGCGTGAACAGGTCACTACGGGGCTCCAGAACGTACTTTTTTTTTTTTTTTTACATATGAGGACTTGAGAACGAAAGACGCGATTTAACGTGCAGCGTGTCAACTGAATGACTTTGCCACACGCCCCAACCTCCAGGGCGGGGAAGAGGACTTGATGTGCCGGAATGTGTTTATAGGATACAGACGCAAACGGACACGAACTCTGATATACATTTATTTTATTTTTTTATTCTTTCGCAATCAATAAGAACCACGCGTTATTCGGTCTAAATAATTGAAGTAAGCTTAGTTGTACATGCCTTGAAATTCAGTAAAGTTCTGAAACGAGGTTGCGCAGTCTTCAACCCACTGGCCCGATGCCCGAGGCTAGTAGACACTTTGCCGGGCCAGTAGAATTTCACTAATAAACTAAAGGGGAATGACGGTCTTAATTTGAAACGTAAAAGAGGGAAACAGAGAAAGGGCCCTCCCCTCTTTTTATACGGGAGAATTTTCTCTACTCGATGTTCAACAAAGAAACAGAAATATTCCGCTCTCTCAAAAAAAAAGTTCCGTGAGTTGATGTTACTTTCATGTTGTCAAAATGACGTCCGTTGATGTCCTTTACTTTGGTTCTGCTACTTGTATACACCTGTACAGAAAATCAATAACTCTTCACAAAGGTTTAAATTGTCAAAATGACGTCCGTTGATGTCCTTTACTTTAGTTCACCTGGACAGAAAATCAATAACGTTAAACTGACCAGGGATTTAAATCCCATTGTTCGGAGAATAATAGACGTGACGGCCAGTACCTGCCTCAGGTTATACACACTTATAGAGTACATAAAGGGCGGTGCATGAATAACAAACGTCTTCCCTACAATTTTATTATTATTATTTTAATGTAGCAGACTTTTACTTCATTTTTTCGTTTTTTATTTTTTTTTTCATGAAATTTTTTATGATCAAATGCGGCATCGAGACGTATACATGTTTTAAAACACGTGAAAAGAAAGATAACTCTTACTGAAATTCAGCCCTTGAAATTCGCTACCTAACCGTGTACATCGATTTGGTACGTGAATTTGACGACCCGAGTAGTCACGGAAATTGCCGAGTTGCTTATTCGAATATTCGGCTAATCGACTGGAATTGACTTGACAAATGGTCAACCCAAATAAGCGGATTCCACTGTACTTAAATTACAGTCTAAAGAGTAGGGGGTAGCCATGTTGAAAAGAAGCTAATATCGATCAAAAAACGTTGAAAATTAAGAACAATCTGGCTAATATGGATATCTATAAACTTTAAAACATAGTTATAGTCTAAACAAGATACTAGAAATTGAATTCAAAAGTCTGGTCTCAATTTTTTCCATAAATTTTAAAATCTTGAATCTGAAATATGGTTGTATTTTGTATTCATTGGCTAAAAAGTAGACATTTTACCAAGAAATACACATTGTGTAGAAATAAACAGCACACTCCTGTTTATTTCATTCCAAAATCTTGTGCATTCATGTGAACATGTTAAGAATAAATAAATGAATGAATTTAAAAGGGGCAAAAATTAATTTTGCTTATATCACGGCCTAAAACACAGATTTGTAAAAAGCCCCCCACCCTCCCTTTTTCAGTTTTTTGTCTCTGGGGCATCGTTCCCCCCTTAGCTACAGAACCCCACTTTGTCAAAAGATGTGTATAAGTGATATACACCTTCTGTAAAAGTGGCGTTCTGTAGCTGAGGGGGGAACGATGTTTTAAAAAACTTTTCCATTTTCCGTTGGTTTCTATAGAAAAAAGACATATTTTGCCCCAAAATTTAGGAAAACTATGCATGATAAATTTTATGCAACTGCTGATTATGATGAAACCAAGAACTGGCATAAATTTTGTGAAAGAATTTTTTTGAAGTTCCCATTTTGAAAATTCCACTTTTTCAGGGCAGATTTTACGCCTTATCTTATCAGCTCCTTAACATACAGGGGTACACAAAAGTTAACCCACAAATATAGAATGGTGGCCGTGAAATATAGCGTGGTGCTAATCCCGATAGCGTGGCAGGGCCACCACGCTAAAACTGCCTGGGGAGAACAATGACAAAGTCATACTGAATGCATTCAAAGATACTTTTTTTCAGCATATCATATCCAAAGACATTATGATTCAACTATCATTACTACCTGTATAAATCAGATTATTATGCGTAGTCTAATACATCCTCAAGCTCAGAGTGAAAAATTTTACTGATTGAAGGGACAATAATTTTCATCTAATAGACCTTCTTCATATTACCACTAGACTTGCGTTTTAGATACTCCAAGACCCGAAATCACTACTTTTGATGTTATTTCTAATTGTGACATCATAAATCAGATACGACGTCACAGTTTAAAGTTACGTCAAATCTTATTATGATGTTGGGTCTTAGGATGTGTAAAATACAAGTCAACAGCGGTAATGTGAAAATCGTCTATTGTGGAGGAGGTCAAGGATTTAGATATGTTTGTGAGACTCCAACATGTATTTGTATTCTATACATATCTTACCTTGAATACATCAGGATGCTTGATGTAAATTCTGCCTCTGGTAGCTCCAAGACCAAGTGCTCTGTGAATGTATCATACAAAAATTGACACAGAAGAACATTCTTAGGCCATACAAAATTAATGTTTAGTTTGACGGGCACTTTTTTAGAAAAAAAAGTGAGGGAGGCAGGTTTTTTTTTTTTTTTTTTTTTTTTTTTTTGCAAACGTGAAATATGATGAATGTACATTTTTTGTAATTTATCTTTAACCAAATTTCTAATTCAAGTGTTTTGACGCTGAAAATACATTAAAACTTAAGTATAGTACGAAGTGGTAATGTTTAGTACATTGATTAACAAGATAACCCATAACAAGATAACCCAACGTCTTCCTGTAATATACTTATTGCATTTCCAAACCTTTTGCTAGATATTCTGTGATTTGGTCACACTTATTATATGTATCATATGACAGACGATGTCCTATGGCAGACCAGTATGAAGATGTAGACTAAATGCATGTATGGTGTACATCTTATTTATGCTAAAAAGGATCACCAATCTCTAACCGTTGCCCTGTGTAAGGTTAAAACTTCAAATGGCGTTAACATTTTGTGAACTACTTTCAGGTGCAACTAAGTGAGTGAAACTCGTAATTGTTGCTCAGTGCTTAGACCGAAAATTTGACCCTTGTCGTCGGCAAAAGAGTAGGGAAAATACAAAGAAACATGTCCAGGGATTGGGATTGCCCATTCTGATAGAAAATGGCCCATAAAATCGGCAACTCGCTGCGCCCTGGTGCCATTTTTCCACGGCGTCCATTTTTTTGTTTTTTAAATCTATTAAAAGTGCTGTTCTCGTATCTACGTTGTATCGTAGATCTACACCAGGAGCAGTAATACAGAGATCACAGCTTTCTGTACATGGCCAGTCAGAACTCTAATGCACAAAATTCTTCTGTTCACTGACAATTGAAAGGTCCTTTGCTATTTTGATACAATATTGATTTTTCTCCGACATCTGCGCCTGAGATTTAAATCTCCAACGTCCACTTACGTATCTTATCTACGTTAAGGTACTTGTGTGTGCGTTCGTCCGTAAAATTATCATGTCATTTTTTAAAAGTGGTCAGTCAATGGGTACAAATTGATGTAATAAAATTTGTACAAAATGTCTTCCCTAATATCAACAAAGCTGAAAATGAAGCTGCCCATCCGTGGACACAAAAAATTCAGGAAAGGTGGCTGAAAGTTTGGTCTTGGCTGTTCTGTGATCCATGCAAAAAATGTACTGTAAATTATTCATTGGAAATGGTCAAATTGGGAATCTCGCGACAAAAAAAATGTGCTAACGTCTGATGCATAATGCATGCATATGCATAGCTTTTCGAAAATTGATCATTTTTGGAATGGCCCTTTCGTGAGGAAAGATGGCCCATTGTTTTTGAGAATGGCCCATTAAAGTCCAAGTGGAAGGGACCGTTGTCCCATTGAGCAAGTTTGCCTTCCCGATCACAGCATGTCTGACAATTTAGTTTGAATTTTAACAATGATTACACAAGGGTATCCTGATCGATTCGTCATCCCTTTTCACTGTCGGACTTGAGCAAGTTGTTTGCAAATTTGAATTTTTATCCCTCGAAAATTTTGAAGTATCTGCGATGTGCTTAGGGTTTTGTTGACTAGTTTATCTGAATCGAAATTAGGATCGTTTAGTATTTCTGCCCCTCCCCTCGATCCCGTCACCGGCATTCCCTGCTGATCAATCTGACGTAAACTGTGAGTTCTAAACAAAAACGTTTTCAAATTTCTAATAAATTAGATAATTTAATAAAGAATAATGCTCTTGCAAATTATCACAACAGAGTCAAGTATCATTTTACGTTACGTTACCTTGTCCGTGATATGGAATATACGCGTGGTCGCGATTACCGTACAAACAACAATTGAATACGGCAGCTCGGGTAAATAATACTGTTTTATGTAGACAAGTATTGAGTTACAGCTTTACAATTGATATATTTCGTGAAGTAAAGAATATGTAAACAAACAATTTGTATTAGCACGACGATGTTCAATTGACTACTTTAAAATTATGGTAAAACACGCGGTAAAAATCGGAAATGCGGCGGGTTTTTAGGCAATGCGGCGGTGCCCGTCAAACGAAATCTTAATTTTTTTTGGCCTTATATTCTTATAGTAATAACACATATACATACAGAACTTTATATTAATGAAAAGAAAACTTTTTTAACATTTCCCTGATTTAACTAAGGTAAAAGATCAGATACTAACTTGATTGCCCTGGCACCCATCACAAATCTGGTCTCTGGCTTCAATCTGTCTAATTTACATGTAACTAAGGTAAAAGATCAGATACTAACTTGTTTGCCCTAGCACCCATCACAAATCTGGTCTCTGGCTTCAATCTGTCTGATTTACATGTAACTAAGGTAAAAGATCAGATACTAGCTTGATTGCCCTGGCACCCATCACAAATCAGGCATCTGGCTTCAATCTGTCTGATTTACATGTAACTAAGGTAAAAGATCAGATACTAACTTGTTTGCCCTAGCACCCATCACAAATCTGGTCTCTGGTTTCAGTCTGTCTGATTTACATGTAACTAAGGTAAAAGATCAGATACTAACTTGTTTGCCCTGGCACCCATCACAAATCTGGTCTCTGGTTTCAATCTGTCTGATTTACATGTAACTAAGGTAAAAGATCAGATACTAACTTGTTTGCCCTAGCACCCATCACAAATCTGGTCTCTGGCTTCAATCTGTCTGATTTACATGTAACTAAGGTAAAAGATCAGATACTAACTTGATTGCCCTGGCACCCATCACAAATCAGGCATCTGGCTTCAATCTGTCTGATTTACATGTAACTAAGGTAAAAGATCAGATACTAACTTGTTTGCCCTAGCACCCATCACAAATCTGGTCTCTGGTTTCAATCTGTCTGATTTACATGTAACTAAGGTAAAAGATCAGATACTAACTTGATTGCCCTGGCACCCATCACAAATCATGCATCTGGCTTCAATCTGTCTGATTTACATGTAACTAAGGTAAAAGGTCAGATACTAACTTGTTTGCCCTGGCACCCATCACAAATCTGGTCTCTGATTTCAATCTGTCGGTATCCCACTGAAAAGTCACAAAGATTTTTTGTTATCAAGGTACCTAAATCATTGTACTTTCCTTTACGATCAATCAATAAACATAACATAGAAAATGTGTTTTCTTTACTCAAAAATTGTACTAGATATATTAAAAGTTTTGCTTTAAATGTACAAATGTGCTACTTGACCTTATACCAGTACCTTGTTTTCTATAAAAAAAAATTAAAAAATTTTCTTTACATGTATTTTTACTGTAAAGCAATGTTTTACTTGCAGTCATACACCACAAATCTAATGAAAACTTTGATACTTCAAAACATTATCTGATTAAAAATAAAATAAGGTGGTGAAGTTTAATACTTTGGGTCCCTCTCTTTTGACCATTTCTCCTGATTTTATAGTTTTGCTTGGAGTAGATCTCCTGAAAAGTAAGGGAAGCTATTTGATTTACATGTAAGTTAAAAGTCATGATAGTTAGATTTACGTGTTGATAAATGAATATTGTTAATACCAAAAACAAAATCAAGAAAATATATGTAATGTACATGTATTTTATATGTAATCATATAATCGTTTTAAAGTTATAGTTAGATTTACATGTACTTGACAAAAATAATTGAGATTTAAGAGCAAACAGATGTGAACATTCATAATGTACATGTAAATGAATCTTGATACACTGAATCTCAAATTACATGTGTATATACATCTTAACTGTGGTCAAGATTTGGCCTTTACCCCAATTCTTCTACTTGGGGGCTTTGTAATTAAATTTTTCACATTAAGGAACATACATGTAAACAAAATGTTTTGAATTTGTGTATTACTACTGTAAACGTGGAAATTTTCACGTGAAGGTAATTTTCACATGAAGGTAATTTTCACACTTTTTCGCGATTCTACTGTAATGGTGAAAATAACCCCCATGGGAAAATGACAACAAGGTAATTCTTACAATTCTATTATCATCGCAAAATAGCCCCCATGGGAAAATGACAACAAGGTAATTTTTACGATTCTATTATCATCAGGAAAATAACCCCCATGGGAAAATGACAACAAGGTAATTTTTACGATTCTATTATCATCGCAAAATAGCCCCCATGGGAAAATGACAACAAGGTAATTTTTACGATTCTATTATCATCAGGAAAATAACCCCCATGGGAAAATGACAACAAGGTAATTTTTACGATTCTATTATCATCAGGAAAATAACCCCCATGGGAAAATAAAAACAAGGTAATTTTTACAATTCTATTATCATCAGGAAAATAACCCCCATGGGAAAATGACAACAAGGTAATTTTTACGATTCTATTATCATCACAAAATAATCCCCACGGGAAAATGACAACAAGGTAATTTTTACGATTCTATTAACATCGCAAAATAATTCCCATGGGAAAATGACAACAAGGTAATTTTTACAATTCTATTATCATCTCAAAATAACCCCCATGGGAAAATGACAACAAGGTAATTTTTACGATTCTATTACCATCGCAAAAAAACCCCATGGGAAAATGACAACAAGGTAATTTTTACGATTCTATTATCATCATGAAAATAACCCCCATGGGAAAATGACAACAAGGTAATTTTTACGATTCTATTATCATCGGAAAATAAACCCCATGGGAAAATGACAACAAGGTAATTTTTACGACTCTATTATCATTGGGAAAATAACCCCTATGGGAAAATGACAACAAGGTAATTTCTACGATTCTATTATCATTGCAAAATGACCCCTAAGGGAAAATGACAACAAGGTAATTTTTACGATTCCATTATCATAGCAAAATAAACCCCATGGGAAAATGACAACAAGGTAATTTTCACAATTCTATTATCATCTCAAAATAACTCCCATGGGAAAATGACAACAAGGTAATTTTTACGATTCTATTACAATCGCAAATAACCCCCATGGGAAAAGACAACAAGGTAATTTTTACGATTCTATTATCATCATGAAAATAACCCCATGGGAAAATGACAACAAGGTAATTTTTACAATTCTATTATCATCAGGAAATAATCCCCATGGGAAAATGACAACAAGGTAATTTTTACGATTCTATTATCATCAGGAAATAAACCCCATGGAAAAATGACAACAAGGTAATTTTTACGATTCTATTATCATCATGATAATAACTCCCATGGGAAATCACGACAAGCTAACTTTTACGATTTTATTATCATCATGAAAATAACCCCCATGGGAAAATGACGAAAAGCTAACTTTTACGATTCTATTATCATCATGAAAATAACCCCCATGGGAAAATGACAACAAGGTAATTTTTACGATTCTATTATCATTGGGAAAAATAACCCCATCGGAAAATGACAAGGTAATTTTTCCTATTCTATTATCATCAGGGAAATAACACCAATGGGAAAATGACAACAAGGTAATTTTTGTAATTCTATTATCATCGGGAAAATAACCCCCATGGGAAAATGACAAGGTAATTTTTGCGATTCTATTATCATCGGGAAAATAACCCCCATGGGAAAATGACAACAAGGTAATTTTTACGATTCTATTATCATCGAGAAAATAACCCCCATTGGAAAATGACAAGGTAATTTTTACGATTCTATTATCATCGGGAAAATAAACCCCATGGGAAAATGACAACAAGGTAATTTTTACAATTCTATTATCATTGGGAAAATAACCCCCATAGGAAAATGACAACAAGGTAATTTTTAGGATTCTATTATAATCGGGAAAATAACCCCCATGGGAAAATGACAACAAGGTAATGTTTACGATTCTATTATCATCATGAAAATAACCCCCATGGGAAAATGACAACAAGGTAATTTTTACGATTCTATTATCATCGGAAAATAAACCCCTTGGGAAAATAACAACAAGGTAATTTTTACGATTCTATTATCATCATGAAAATAACCCCCATGGGAAAATCATGACAAGCTAACTTTTACGATTCTATTATCATCATGAAAATAACCCCCATGGGAAAAATGACAAAAAGCTAACTTTTACGATTCTATTATCATCATGAAAATAACCCCCATGGGAAAATGACAACAAGGTAAGTTTTACGATTCTATTATCTTCGGAAAATAAACCCCTTGGGAAAATGACAACAAGGTAATTTTTACGATTCTATTATCATCATGAAAATAACTCCCATGGGAAAATCACGACAAGCTAACTTTTACGATTCTATTATCATCATGAAAATAACCCCCATGGGAAAATGACGAAAAGCTAACTTTTACGATTCTATTATCATCATGAAAATAACCCCAATGGGAAAATGACAACAAGGTAATTTTTATGATTCTATTATCATCGGAAAATCAACCTCTTGGGAAAATGACAACAAGGTAATTTTTACGATTCTATTTTCATCATGAAAATAACCCCCATGGGAAAATCACAACAAGTTAACTTTTACGATTCTATTATCATCAGGAAAATAACCCCCATGGGAAAATGACGAAAAGCTAACTTTTACGATTCTATCATCATCATGAAAATAACCCCCATGTGTAAATGACAACAAGGTAATTTTTACAATTCTATTATCATCGGAAAATAAACCCCATGGGAAAATGACAACAAGGTTATTTTTACGACTCTATTATCATTGGGAAAATAACCCCTATGGGAAAATGACAACAAGGTAATTTCTACGATTCTATTATCATTGCAAAATGACCCCTAAGGGAAAATGACAACAAGGTAATTTTTACGATTCCACTATCATAGCAAAATAACCCCCATGGGAAAATGACAACAAGGTAATTTATACGATTCTATTATCATTGGGGAAAAAAACCCATTGGAAAATGACAAGGTAATTTTTGCTATTCTATTATCATCAGGAAAATAACACCAATGGGAAAATGACAACAAGGTAATTTTTGTGATTCTATTATCATCGGGAAAATAACCCCAATGGGAAAATGACAACAAGGTAATTTTTGTGATTCTATTATCATCGGGAAAATAACCCCCATGGGAAAATGACAAGGTAATTTTTGCGATTCTATTATCATCGGGAAAATAACCCCCATGGGAAAATGACAACAAGGTAATTTTTACGATTCCATTATCATCGCAAAATAAACCCCATGGGAAAATGACAACAAGGTAATTTTTACAATTCTATTATCATCTCAAAATAACTCCCATGGGAAAATGACAACAAGGTAATTTCTACGATTCTATTACCATCGCAAATAACCCCCATGGGAAAATGACAACAAGGTAATTTTTTACGATTCTATTATCAGCATGAAAATAACCCCCATGGGAAAATGACAACAAGGTAATTTTTACGATTCTATTATCATCAGGAAATAAACCCCATGGGAAAATGACAACAAGGTAATTTTTACGATTCTATTATCATCGGAAAATAAACCCCTAGGGAAAATAACAACAAGGTAATTTTTACGATTCTATTATCATCATGAAAATAACCCCCATGGGAAAATCATGACAAGCTTACTTTTACGATTCTATCATCATCATGAAAATAACCCCCATGGGAAAATGACAAAAAGCTAACTTTTACGATTCTATTATCATCATGAAAATAACCCCCATGGGAAAATGAAAACAAGGTAATTTTTACAATTCTATTATCATCGGAAAATAAACCCCTTGGGAAAATGACAACAAGGTAATTTTTACGATTCTATTATCATCATGAAAATAACTCCCATGGGAAAATCACGACAAGCTAACTTTTACGATTCTATAATCATCATGAAAATAACCCCCATGGGAAAATGACGAAAAGCTAATTTTTACGATTCTATCATCATCATGAAAATAACCCCCATGGGAAAATGACAACAAGGTAATTTTTACGATTCTATTATCATCATGAAAATAACCCCCATGGGAAAATGACAACAAGGTAATTTTTACGATTCTATTATCATCAGGAAATAAACCCCATGGGAAAATGACAACAAGGTAATTTTTACGATTCTATTATAATCGGAAAATAAACCCCTTGGGAAAATGACAACAAGGTAATTTTTACGATTCTATTATCATCATGATAATAACTCCCATGGGAAATCACGACAAGCTAACTTTTACGATTCTATTATCATCATGAAAATAACCCCCATGGGAAAATGACGAAAAGCTAACTTTTACGATTCTATTATCATCATGAAAATAACCCCCATGGGAAAATGACAACAAGGTAATTTTTACGATTCTATTATCATTGGGAAAAATAACCCCATCGGAAAATGACAAGGTAATTTTTGCTATTCTATTATCATCAGGAAAATAACACCAATGGGAAAATGACAACAAGGTAATTTTTGTAATTCTATTATCATCGGGAAAATAACCCCCATGGGAAAATGACAAGGTAATTTTTGCGATTCTATTATCATCGGGAAAATAACCCCCATGGGAAAATGACAACAAGGTAATTTTTACCATTCTATTATCATCAAGAAAATAACCCCCATTGGAAAATGACAAGGTAATTTTTACGATTCTATTATCATCGGGAAAATAAACCCCATGGGAAAATGACAACAAGGTAATTTTTACAATTCTATTATCATTGGGAAAATAACCCCCATAGGAAAATGACAACAAGGTAATTTTTAGGATTCTATTATAATAGGGTAAATAACCCCCATGGGAAAATGACGACAAGGTAATTTTTACTATTCTATTATCATCAGGAAATAACCCCTTCATGAAAATTACAACCAGTATAAAAGATTAAAGAGAAAACTCCCAATTTCCCCAAAATTACCCCAACGCGTCCTATTTCAATGGCCATTTAGCGGAAATTTGCCCCAGCGAAAATAACCACATTTACAATAATCAACAACATCTAAATCTACAAGGTGATATGACATACCCAGAAACCTGCGTAAATGGAGGTCTTCCTTTTTTCTACAAATAAAACATTAAATGTAATAAATATTGAGGCTTTGGGATGAATCTTGTACATATTAAAAATATTTTGTTTTTTTTATCATGAAGTATGAAATTGTATAAAAACATCAAAATAAGGCCATACAAAATTAATGTTTAGTTTGACGGGCACTTTTTTAGAAAAAAAAGTGAGGGAGGCAGGTTTTTTTTTTTTTTTTTTTTTTTTTTTTTTTTTTTTTTTTTTTTGCAAACGTGAAATATGATGAATGTACATTTTTTGTAATTTATCTTTAATCAAATATCTAATTCAAGTGTTTTGATGCTGAAAATACATTAAAACTTAAGTATAGTATGAAGTGGTAATGTTTAGTACATTGATTAACAAGATAAGCCATAACAAGATAACCCAACGTCTTCCTGTAATATACTTATTGCATTTCCAAACCTGAAGTTTGCTAGATATTCTGTGATTTGGTCACACTTATTATATGTATCATATGACAGACGATGTCCTATGGCAGACCAGTATGAAGATGTAGACTAAATACATGTATGGTGTACATCTTATTTATGCTAAAAAGGATCACCAATCTCTAACCGTTGCCCTGCGTAAGGTTTAAACTTCAAATGACGTTAACATTCAGGTGCAACTAAGCGAGTGAAACTCGTAATTGTTGCTCAGTGCTTAGACCGAAAAATTGACCCTTGTCGTCAGCAAAAGAGTAGGGAAAATACAATGAAACATGTCCAGGGATTGGGATGGCCCATTCTGATAGAAAATGGCCCATAAAATCGGCAACTCGCTACGCCCTGGTGCCATTATTCTACGGCGTCCATTTTTTTTTTTTTTTTTTTTTTTTAAATCTATTAAAAGTTCTGTTCTCGTATCTACGTTGTAACGTAGATCTACACCAGGAGCAGTAATACAGAGATCACAGCTTTCTGTACATGGCCAGTCAGAACTCTAAGGCACAAAATTCTTCTGTTCACTGACAATTGAAAGGTCCTTTGCTATTTTGATACAATATTGATTTTTCTCCGACATCTGCGCCTGAGATTTAAATCTCCAACGTCCACTTACGTATCTTATCTACGTTAAGGTACTTGTGTATGCGTTCGTCCGTAAAATTATCATGTCATTTTTTAAAAGTGGTCAGTCAATGGGTACAAATTGATGTAATAAAATTTGTACAAAATGTCTTCCCTAATATCAACAAAGCTGAAAATGAAGCTGCCCATCCGTGGACACAAAAAAATTCAGGAAAGGTGGCTGAAAGTTTGGTCTTGGCTGTTCTGTGATCCATGCAAAAAATATACTGTAAATTATTCATTGGAAATGGTCAAATTGGGAATCTCGCGACAAAAAAAAAATGTGCTAACGTCTGATGCATAATGCATGCATATGCATAGCTTTTCGAAAATTGATCATTTTTGGAATGGCCCTGAGGAAAGATGGCCCATTGTTTTTGAGAATGGCCCATTAAAGTCCAAGTGGAAGTGACCGTCGTCCCATTGAGCAAGTTTGCCTTCCCGATCACAGCATGTCTGACAATTTAGTTTGAATTTTAACAACGATTACACAAGGGTATCCTGATCGATTCGTCATCCCTTTTCACTGTCGGACTTGAGCAAGTTGTTTGCAAATTTGAATATCTATCCCTCAGAAATTTTGAAGTATCTGCGATGTGCTTAGGGTTTAGTTGACTAGTTTATCCGAATCGAAATTAGGATCGTTTAGTATTTCTGCCCCTCCCCTCGATCCCGTCACCGGCGTTCCCGGCTGATCAATCTGACGTAAACTGTGAGTTCTAAACAAAAACGTTTTCAAATTTCTAATAAATTAGATAATTTAATAAAGAATAATGCTCTTGCAGATTATCACAACAGAGTCAAGTATCATTTTACGTTACGTTACCTCGTCCGTGATATGGAATATACGCGTGGTCGCGATTACCGTACAAACAACAATTGAATACGGCAGCTCGGGTAAATAATACTATTTTATGTAAACAAGTATTGAGTTACAGCTTTACAATTTATATATTTAGTGAAGTAAAGAATATGTAAACAAACAATTTGTAATAGCACGACGATGTTCAATTGACTACTTTAATATTATGGTAAAACACGCGATAAAAATCGGAAATGCGGCGGGTTTTTAGGCAATGCGGCGGTGCCCGTCAAACGAAATCTTAATTTTTTTTGGCCTAAGACAAATATGAATTCCTTACCAATTGCGTGAATTAAGAAATTAATCTCACATTTTTTCTGTTGGTGCAGGTATCACCCAAAAATTGGACAGAAAACTGCATAAATGTGCGTAGCGCGTTGATGCAAAAGTTTTCTGTCCAAGTTTTCGGGTGATACCTGCATCAACAGAAAATATATAAGATTCATTTCTTATCATTTTATTATCATCTATTTATGGAAAACAGACTGTTTTCTTGGATCTAAAAACAATCAATCACCGCACTACATTTCGTAAGTCGGAGGGTTTCGCAGTGATACGTCTGCCAAAACAAGTTATGGCAGCCGCCATGATTCAAACAGCGAACGATCGTCTCTCTATATCTTTGGAATAAGGGCCAGTTTGAGAAAATTCTACATGCACTGTTTATTTTTGAGTAAGTAGAAAAGAAATGGTACCCTTGAAATGATAAGCAAACATCAACAAATTTTATTTTCAGCAACGAGTTCAATCGTATTTGAGGGAACCCCCGGTTCTAAAAATAGTGCTATAAATTGACTTCCATGAAAAACTGTGTTGATTGATGTATCAACAAAAATTCTCAGCCAATCAGAATCATCATTTCTTGAAAATGGCAATGGAAATTAAATGATTAAAGAATTACACTGTAACATAATCTGCATGTATCAAACATGTTGTACTATAACTGACTATTACCTTATTCCTTGATGCGGCGTATGAGCCTTTATCAGAATCTGTGTCAGAGGGACGCCTCTTCCTCCCGACCTAAAATACAATCAACTCAATATACATGTACATGTATCTGTTTATAAAGATGTGCGTGATATTCGTCCATGTTTTTCATAATCATACATTTATTTAGCTAGATGTTCATTACTAATAAAGTAAAATGGCATGTACAAGTTCCATGCCTATTAAACATTTATAAATCTAAAAAACTACATATTAAACTTGCCCTTCTACTGCCTGTGCTACCGGTCTCTGATACATTGTCTGGTATATCACGACTAGGGGTAATCGTACTTTGGTCTGTACTGTACATCTTACCATCACTATCTACTGCCTGTACTACCGGTCTCTGACAGAGTGTCTGGTATATCACGACTAGGGGTACTCGTATCTTGGTCTGTACTGTACATCTACCATTTATACATCACTACATGTATATATATCTTACCCTTCTACTGCCTGTACTACCGGTCTCTGATACATTGTCTGGTATATCACGACTAGGGGTACTCATACCTGGGTCTGTACTGTACATCTTCTTAGCCTATACAAACATACAGAAGTTCATGTATAAAGAAGTTCCCAAAAATTTTGTTTAACATCTGGCATTGTATTCATAATTTTCAAAATTGAGAATTTTCTTCAAATTTTGGTATTGATACAAAATATTATGAAGTATTCAATACATGTATCTCAATAAATAAACTTTTCAGAAATGAAAATGCTTATAAAAACTTTATTTTCAGTTTTTCCACAGTTGCTTAGGTCTTTCAACATAAGTTTGTGAGAGAATCCCAGTTATGGAAACTGAAAATGCGTCAGTCAGTTATAGACCTTCACATCTAAATTTGTTGCTGGATCAAGTCAAAAAGTAATTTCCTCTCAGTAATAATTAGTAAAATACTTCACGGCCGAGAAGCAAATCTGGCAGTTTATTGGATGACACATTTTCTAAATCCCCATTATTGAAAATGCTAAAAAACAACTTTAATGCACATGTAAGTTTAGAAAGAGAAAGATTTATTCTTAATTTGCAATATTTAGTTTTCAAGTAATTATAAATATTACATGACTAATTACAAACCTCTTCCAGTATTTGTCTACAGACGGCTTGTACATGCTCCTCACTGACTGCCCCCTCACCATTGTTTATCTTTATGTTTTCTATACCCGGCTTGAAAAACTTCTGTATAAAAAATAATATCAGATGTATTCATGATAGAAACTGAAAACGAAGGGATGCGATACATCCAGGTTATGCTTTTTTATTATGTTCTACATGTACATGTACATCCTAGGAAATTAAGAGCAAACAGTTTAACCTTTTTCTTTTATCAATGTAAATCAATCTACAATAGTTGTACATGTACATTGTATATCAAAATGTTAAAGCAACTCTTCTACAGTTTGCAATGTACCTTAAATATGGCCTTAACCTTCAGTTGTTAAACATATTTCTTATATACATGTACCTGTTAATAATCATGACATGATGGCCAGGAAGAACAATGTCAAATAAAGTACTATTTATTTCACTTTTGATATTAAAGCTTCACAGATAAGTACGTGGGCAATATTACAAACCTCTAGGTACTGTTGTATTATTTGATCTATTTCCTTGTTTATACACTTCTGTACGTTTGCACGTAGAATATCCAGAGATTTCGCTGTGCTTGTAATAACACCAACTCTAAAAAACAGGAAAAAGATTTTAAATGAAATGATTTGGTGGAGCATGTCTTCATCTTACATACATGTACATAGATAGACTCTAATTACAATGTACATTGACTGAATAAGTAAAATTGTACTGATCAATATGAAGACAATAGAACTTATTTATACTGTAAACATGGTTATTTTTGCTGGGGAAAACTTTCGTGATTATAACATCAAGACGTTACACTTTGGGGAAATAATCACAATATAAACATATCTTCCATTGTAAGAATGCAGCAGGGTTATTTTCGCCTGGGGAAGTCCATTGACTCACGAAATATACGAAATTCCAACCCCCCCCCTCCCCCCCTTCAAAATGAGTAATTTTTTTGTATAGATACATACTTAGCTCTGTTAATAGTTTTTTTTGTATAGATACATACTTAGCTCTGTTAATAGTTTTTTTGTATAGATACATACTTAGCTCTGTTAATAGTTTTTTTGTATAGATACATACTTAGCTCTGTTAATAGTTTTTTGTGTTGATTCATACGGTACTTAGCTCTGTTAATAGTTTTTTGTATAGATACATACTTAGCTCTGTTAATAGTTTTTTTGTATAGATACATACTTAGCTCTGTTAATAGTTTTTTTGTATAGATACATACTTAGCTCTGTTAATAGTTTTTTTGTATAGATACATACTTAGCTCTGTTAATAGTTTTTTGTATTGATTCATACTTAGCTCTGTTAATAGTTTTTTATATACATGTAGATACATACTTAGCTCTATTCATAATTTTTTTGTATAGATACATACTTAGCTCTGTTAATAATTTTTTTGTATAGATACATACTTAGCTCTGTTAATAGTTTTTTGTATAGATACATACTTAGCTCTGTTAATAATTTTTTTGTATAGATACATACTTAGCTCTGTCAATAGTTTTTTGTATAGATACATACTTAGCTCTGTTAATAATTTTTTTGTATAGATACATACTTAGCTCTGTCAATAGTTTTTTGTATAGATACATACTTAGCTCTGTTAATAATTTTTTTGTATAGATACATACTTACATGTACATGTAGCTCTGTTAATAGTTTTTTGTATTGATTCATACTTAGCTCTGTTAATAGTTTTTTGTATTGATTCATACTTAGCTCTGTTAATAATTTTTTGTATAGATACATACTTAGCTCTGTTAATAATTTTTTTGTATAGATACATGTACATACTTAGCTCTGTTAATAGTTTTTTGTATAGATACATACTTAGCTCTGTTAATAATTTTTTTGTATAGATACATACTTAGCTCTGTTAATAGTTTTTTGTATTGATTCATACTTAGCTCTGTTAATAGTTTTTTGTATAGATACATACTTAGCTCCGTTAATAGTTTTTTGTATAGATACATACTTAGCTCTGTTAACAGCAAACGTGTGAGATCTGTACGTGGATTTGTAGAGAGAGCCGGTAGGAAGATTGGCTATGTTTAGTAACCTCTTGTTAAATGGAACGGGCTGTAATCAAACAATTTAAGCTAACAATAAAACATAAACATAAAATGCTCAAAGTTTAAGATCAGGGTCAAAAGTCATTTCATTACATATAAGCTTTTAACATGAGGAATCTAAATCTGAAATATCAAAGCCATTTTGTATGCGAGTATATGCAATCTACATGTCTGTATAGGGCGAGTATAATCATTATTCCTTTGCATCAACGGTCTGTATTTCCTTTGTCTTTAATGTGTCATCACACAAGCAACACCTCAGACCAAAGGTAAGGTCCCTTGAAATCCTATAGAAATTTCATTACGTCACAATGCATTTACATCAGAGACCATCCCAAATGGGAAGTAACTCTGCTCCTCGTAAAGACAGAATAAACCAATCTATAAGATAACCTACCATTGTAACCATATCCACATCGGTATTTTCCTGATCTTCAGGTTTGAGTGTACGTATTGGCGTCAACCTCGGAGGGCCATCGTCAGGACTCTCGCTTTTCTTAAATCGTTCTGGTGGCTCCCTCTTTATGGTATCCACTTCCTGTTTAATGTCTACCTCCTGTTTCACTTCATACTGATGGAAAGCATGCTGACCTAGTTCTGTGCTGTTTGGTGGCTTGGAAGGAAATGTGAACGGATTCACCTGCTAAAAATAGATACAATGTACATGTTGTAGGAATATGTAGGAAACTGAAATCAAAAGCTACATGTATTCAAACCAGGAAATCTTTCAAATGCGCAACAATATATAGAGGAGGAAATTTCATTAATAGCGCAAGTATATTATTTTGAACACAAGTATGTACTTCAGAAATAACAGCTAGCTAGCCTTGGTTTATTGTCCAGTGATTCCACGAGTCGCATTAACCAATCAAATTAACACCGAGCTGCTTCGAGGCTAGCTAGTTGTTATTTCTATTCTTATATAGCATGTGAATGGGCGGAGCTTAGCGCACTGGAAGTTTGTTGGAGATTTTACACCAGTCGAGTTCTATGGTACATATAGGGAGAAAATCTCAAGTCATATTAGAATGTATGTCTAACTATGAGGCTACATGTACATAATATGCTAGCTACTGTAAGTGTACTTACATGTATATCCACAGGATTCATATCTTAGTGAAATTAGCACTGTTAAGACTGCTTATTCAAGACTACACTAAATAATTAACCTCATATGGATTTAAAATAGAAAATAATTCAAGTATACTAATTCATTATTTGATATGCTTATTGTCAGTTTGCTCAGTTTTGCCCCCTTTCCACTTTAATTTGGACTTAATAAATACTTGTATCAAAGAGATACCTACATGTATCAATTATTGAGTCTCAAAGACATTAGAATTTCCATTGGAACGGTTCTGAACCTCGGATTGAGTAACATTCCGAAGTGAAACAATGTGCCCGAGGAGAGTCTTAAATAAGTTCATGTATATGTACATGTATATACGTACCTAACAATTAAACTTAAAAGTACTAGCATGAAACTTTTGTAATGCATTTAATGAAAATTCAAACATTCTGGCCCACATGAGGTGACCTTGTATTACAGATCATTATCAACATACCTGCTGCTGAATCTGAGAGAATGGTACCCTCCCCCTCTGTGGCGTCGGTACTCGTGGTTCTGGTACAGATGGCACCACCTTGACATACTCGTGACCTGGAGGCTGTGAGGGCACGCTCTGCCTGGCGGAGCTAGCAGTAAAATGTGACATGGCAGTGGCTGAGAATGCTGGGAGGTTTTTAATATCGGTGACCTGCGGTATCGGAAGCCGCACCAACCCCACCACTGGTTGTCTGATGGCGCCAATGTTTGTTGGTATTGACACTGATGATGTTGTGGAGGAAGGTGTGCTAGATCGTGCTACTCCGCCTTAGAATGTAAAAGGCTTAATCCAGTCATAGATGTAAAGAAATTCTCCTTTGAATAAAGATTGAGGGAATGGGAAGAATCAAATAAATTATTGGTTAGGGGTCCTTTTTATTCCAAAAGGGATCTATTCGAATTTCATCTTTTTATTTTAATATTCAATTCCTTATAAACTTCAAAGTATCATCGTATAAAGGACTATATATGGTTTATATAGTAAAGTGGCCCCCTTTCAGGGCAGAATCTGAAGTTTTCATGAAGTAATGAATTTGTACCAATATTTATTCTACAATGTAGGCTACTAATGAAATGATGCATATTCTTTAGTTTCCTTTCTCACTTTCATAGAATTTGGGCTCCAAAATTGGTGTATTTTGCTAAATCTCTGGGAAAACGTCATTATGGGGCTCATTTTCGACAAACTTCCTATTAGTTAGTATCGAGCGGGCTTCCGAACAACTTTTATGTTTTAATATGTTGTTACTTTTGTACGTCTCTAAGTGCATGCAAAAGAAAAAAGTTGTTCATGACCCCGCTCGATGTTATCTCAATGAAAATAATCAAGAATTATGCTATTTTTCGTGAAAAATTAACAAAATCACCGGTTTTCATGATCTTTATGCAAAATTTACAATGTGTTACAAATTGAGGGGTAGTTTTTATAACTTGATTTATCAAACTATAGATATTTAACTTTCAAAAAATGACAACAAAATTTAATTTTGGAGAAGTCGATTTTAGGGGGCCACTTTACTATATAAACCATACATACTCCTTTGCAAACTCAGGTTAAATAATCATATAAACATGTACAGTAAACAATGAAGATAAGACAGAAAGTGGATAAAAACATTCCCATTCCTTGGCTTAAAAAATAGAGGAGAATAATTATTCTTTTACAAACCTCCCATGGATTCTTTATGTCTATGTTGTGGTTTAGGAGACGGTGTTCTGTGTCGAGCCTCTGTTGTGGTGAGTAGCTTCCCTTGTGTAGAGGGTGCTGCTGATGACTGACTTTGAACGTGTACAGTGACACCTGGTCTGGGACTGTGTCGTCTCTGGTCAGGGGATATAACTCTTTGAGGGGAGCTGTTATCTATACGTCTACTGGGTGAAGGACTTTTGTGAAATCTCTGAGGTTCAGTATCCTGCTCTAGTCTCCCTCGAGGGCTGACTGTGTCTACCCTGCCCCGCGGACTCACGGTCATTTCCATCTTAAGAAAGATATTCAATGTACATTCATATCACTTACTTTGATATCAAGGATAAGAAGTCAAGGTAGTAGTATAGTCATAATTCATTGTTGCAAGATTTAAGTACAGGTCGACATAAGGATCAGGCAGTTGAAAACCTTAAATATTATGAGGAACATTTTTCTCTCGGAATGTGTTCAGATCAGCCTCAATATGAATGTTCCGAAGGAATTTTCCTCATACTTGGATGGTGAAGAAAGTTATAGGCAAAGCAAATTTGTTTGAATTATATAGAAAAAAAATTCCTGCCATTTTTTCCCTTCATAATCCTTTATACATTATGAGGTGAATATCTTGCTTCACCATCGCTACCTTGAGAAATGAATATTTAACAGAAATAAATAAAATAAATAGTTTTGATTTTCTTTCTCTAACAACTGAAATATCCAAAATGTGGCATAAGATATATATATTGAATATGGATTTTTAGAAATATATATCCTTGAAAGTAACGACAAATTCTCAAATTTATCGTAAGTATTTTTGTGAAAATGGCTGCAGTACTGTAAACACTAGTAAGTCTCCATGATTACACATGTACATATAACTTACAGTAGGTCTGTTTCCTGCCTCTACATGAGGCCTCATCAGGGTCTGTCTCAGTATCTCTCCCTGCTCGTGGGCAAATGACATCATAGATGATGGGGAAGCCTCGGTGCTCTATGGGTGATAGTACAGTATAGATATATAGATTCCATAAATTAAATCTGATATACTTGTATGGCATTAGACAGGTGTGTTTAACAGTACAATTATGTATTATACAATGGAATTTATGCAATCATGTACATCATTGTGTAAATTAATTATTATGACTGAAAAGTTAATTATAGTATGAGACTGACATACATATCACATATTTCATAATAACATGCATATTGTACATGTATAAGTACAAATTCTTAATATATGAATCATAACTAGATAAATTTATCGAAATAAGCCTAAAGAAACAATTTCTGATGACATAAATCATTCAATGCATCATGGAGAAATCTTTTGATTGCAATACAGTATTTTATTAATCTCTGAAAACTCCAAAATATGAATTCAAATCAATGTACATGTTATAATGCGTGATAATATTTCATACTCACAAGTTGTCTACTGTGGAGTAATACAGGGGCAGCAGAGCCTAGGGTTCCATATGGGCCTCCTGTCATACCTCCAATACCAGGCTGTGTTAGGTGATGAGTTACAGCTTCAGGTCTATGTGGGGAAAGGCTGTCCTGTACAGACAGATTGACAGGCAGAGTTCTGTCCCTATGTGAGCCAGGGTGACGTTCTCGGTGCCGGTGATAGTGAAGGCGGTAGAGGCGACACACGATCCAGTCTCTGATGGGCAGGGGATGGAGTTCTCCTTATGGTAGATACGTGAATCTACAAGTAAATCATTCACTATGGTTTATATGAAGGGCAATTTCTAGGTAATATACAGGGTTTTTCAGAGGTCAAATTTCAATCTGTGCATATCTTAGTAGAAATAAATTCTACACATAAGAACTTCCATAGACTTGACCTCATGACACTAGTAACAAAATACATGTAGATGAGTTTTGGAAAACATGCTAACCAACATTACCCACCTGTTGTGGAGGTACAGGAGACAGTCTGTCCCCAGTATGAGCAGGTTGAGGATCTGAGAAAGCCCCTACTCTTCTGATCTCTCCCCCTGCTGATATGGTCCCTTTAACTCCTCCAGGAATCAGATGTGTACTGTGAGATGACCCCTGAGCAATGCTAGTTCCGAGTCCAGCCTCTGAGTACGGCACACCAGATAAACTTTTATAAGCACTGAAGATATTGTGTGCTTCTGTACTGCCTTCCTGACCACTGTCTCTCTGTAGCAACTGTTGCCGTAGCAACCCTCCATCCATACTAGCCACTTGACCGCTAGGTCTATGTATCACATGACCTGGTGGTATTTGAACGACCTTTTTCATTACCTGCTCACCGACTATCTGTACGGGTATACTCTGCCTGAGGGGAGGGGTGTGTCTCTGTATGGCTGGGTTTACACTGGGAGGAGGGGTGTGTCTCTGTACGGCTGGGTTTACACTGGGAGGAGGGGTGTGTCTCTGTACTGCTGGGTTATGTTCCTTCACATACACTTGTTGTTGGGATTTTGGTGACACATGTTGATATTCCTGGGCCAGTCTCTCTTGTTGCTGCTGCTGTCTCTGTAGCTCTAACTGTTGTTGCTGTACATAAGCCAGAAGTCCTGGTGATATGGTTTTCCTCTCTCCGGCTTTCTCCTCCGCTGCCACTTTGGTTAAAATCGTCAGCTTTTCTTCCTCAGCCAGAGCCGCCATTCTGGATGGTGACTTCTTCGGTGGTAACATTGCCACCACACGACCTTGTGGGTTAGGCATCAGCTCTGTTTTTACTGTCAGTGGTGCGGTGACTGGAATGTGTTGGCCCTGTGCCACAGCCATTACTCTGGCACCTGTTGCCGCTGAAGTGGCTAACTGAGCCATAATGGCTGGGTTTACCTTCCTCTCAGCCATAGTGGGAACACTTGATGGAGGAACACTCTGAGGATGGCCTGCCATTTTTTGTTGGAAATAGGGAGTAAGTACAACAGATTCCTGTCTCTCTGGTTCTTTCTTAACTTTGCTCCGAGCTGGCGATCTCTTTCTTGGTTTCTCCTCATCTATATACAAATATAATACAACTCTATAAACATAAGCATACACATATACTTTGAAATGATTTGCCATACGCAAAACTTTCTTATTAATGCTCTTAGGTAAAATATTAAACTTGTACATCCTCTTTTAGGCCATACCAAATGAATCAAATGTTCTTTGGATTTTCTTGTGAAAAAAAGGCTGTGAGCGAGCGAAAATATAATTATTTCATTTATTTTTTAAGAATAGCAGTTTTCAAGGTAAGGGCGAGTAAAATAATTTCAATTTTGATATAGGTTACCCCAGTAATACATTTCTGATGTTTTTCGTACTCGAAAAGGAGTCCCCATAGGAATCTGGTGACTAGTAAGCCTGGCACATAGCTCTACGGAAAAGATTTTCGAACATTCCCCCCTCCTTGACTTTAGATGGGACAACAAATTTGCTTCCAGCATAATTTTTTCGAACACAAGAAGTATCATTTTCCAGGGGTCTAGAATTCCCATTTCCCAGTTGCCCGGGGCAAGTGAAAAGTTGGGTCGGGAAAATGCAAAGCAGTTGTTCACTTGCTCGTGGGCAAGTAGATTAGGCCAAGCAAAACTGAAAAGTTGGTTCTCGGGCTATATTTTTCAAATCATATGTGGCAGGCAGGTTTTATTTTCCATTAAACATTTTCAGAACAACTACAAATTTGAATGTGATGACATCTTTTATGCTAGTAATTTGTTTCCTCAGCGTGTGATTGACATTTCTGTCCAGTTTTATTGATTCAATTTGTACCCATTGAATGACCGCTGGAAATGACATGAAAATTTTACGGACGAACGCAAACGCAAGTACATGTACATTTAGTTAAGATAAGATATAAGTGGACGTCGTTAGAGATTTAAATCTCAGGCGCAGAACAAGAATACAAAATAATGTCATAGAGAAAATCAATATTTTATCTGAATGAAATAGAACACTTTATTGAACCCTTCGGGTGAGCTGAGCAATTGTCAAGGAAAGAATTTTGCGCATCTGCCTGGCCACGTAAGCTGTCATTTACATGTTGGTACCGTCACCTTCTCCTTGAACTCCTTGGATCCGCCACTGATGTCCGTGCTGAAGGTCTGGGTTTGTCTGATAATGCTATAAAATGTATACCCGTCTCGTCTGCATCGTAGATGTGTTCACCTTCAAAGGAGTGCCTGCTCCGTCATCGGCGTCCTTATTACGTAAATTCTCTTGAATTCGATATGTTAGCCAGGGACTTCTATCTCTCTAGTCGGAATTTTTTTTCGATTTTTTGGTTGAAAAAAATGGAATGCGGGGGATAAAATACGTATCTCCTACTTCTACCCGTAAGACAGGGTTTTGATTTATTCTGATTTCTGAAGAATCAAGCACTCAATTCTTAGCTAGATATGCCACATTTCAACATGGCCTTTAAAATACGTTGCTGTATACCTTTCCCTCTCTACATGTAGTTTTTGATGGGCAAGTGATTTTATTGATCGGGCAAGTAAATTTTACATCATGAGTTGCCCGTGGCAAGTAGGTTTTGAAAAAAATTCTAGACCCCTGATTTTCTTCAAAATTTGCACAATCTCAGACTTCTAGAAGCTTTAAGATTTGCAGAAGTCAGAACTGATCCTAAAAAATCTTGAGCCAGAAATGTCATGGTGCGGGCGAGCATTTCATTTTTATAATATTATTTATTGAATTTTGAAAAATATGGTGCGGGAAATCCAAAGAACTTTTAATGAATTTGGTATCTTGTGTATGGCCTTACCATATTTATAGCGAGCGAAGCTCGCCCTTATGGTAACGCGTATACACATATCTTATTGAGAAACATGCTAAATCAAAGAATGAGAATGTACTACTATGCTTTCAAAAACTTTCGTCCCCTCGCAGACAGAGTTGCTGCGGAGATGCTGGATATTGCCATTTAAATTTTTTTCGACTCCAAGTAGATGTATATGTTATACTCAATTTTTGTTTATAAGTTAAATTTATTGAAAACATCTTTCGTAAATCAGGTAACGATAAAGCATCAACAAGACGGCGTAACCACGGGAAATCCGACATTTCCGGTTTTAAATGAGACGTTTCGATCTGATTGCTTTTCTCGTCTCGGGTGGTTTCGTACAGTCAGAAGTCGGAATATGTTTGTTTTTTCTTTTGTTCTTAAGTAATTTATTTTCAGCTAGCCTAAACATTATTCTTACAAAATAAAATTGAATTATAAAGAACCATACTTTTAAAGAACCATATTTTAAGCCCCCCCCCCCCTCCTTAAAATGTTCATCTGCTGGTCTAGATCAATTTTACAAATGCTTCCGTGTTTCCACTCGCCTTATACTACCTTTTTTGGCAACAATCAAACAGAAAGTTTTGTAAGATAAGATAAACTATCAAAGTCAAAATAAAAAAGAAAGATTTTTTTTTTATTTTTATAATCATATATATTTTCTCTCCGCTCGCACAAAAAGGCTTTGCCTTGATTCATATTAAAATTAAGGCATGATTCTTGATATACAAATTGAATATAGTATGAAATTTGAATTAGATGAATGAAGATTTACTAGTCAGGGGCATAACTGATTCAGTAATGAAATCTTTTAAAACCAAATAGTGTTCTTTCCATTATTCCATGTAATCATAATTAATGACAAAAATATATTATTTCTGTTAAATTTGTTTTAAAGTAATTTCTACCATTGCTACATATTTTTACATTATCTGATGACTGAATAATTCAAGTTTAAAATGAAAACATGGTTACCATGCATATCTTATGTTAAAATAAGTGAAAAAATATATAAATGATTTCAGGTATAAAAATATCCATCACTGAGAAATAAGCTGGTGTCAGTTACATTTTAGCTGTTCTTAAAACTCCTTATTAGAGTATAATCAGATTTTTTCAGCGAGAACTTAGTTAAAGAGAGATCTGAAAATGCCAAAAAAAGTGTTTGACGAGGTAAAACCTGAAATCAGTTACTGTAATGCTCTTGACTGCTTACACTTAATGTTTATAAGACATAATTTAAAAATAAGGATAAGTATTAAAGCATAGAATACAAATACATTTCCACATCATTAGATTCAGTAACAGTTGCATTCCCTTCCTATAATATGATTCATCATGGACAATAATCTTAATTCATTCAGAACATTACTCTTACCATCTCCTTTCTTCTTCCTTTTGTTTTTTGACGGTCCACTTCCGTCTGGGTCCATTTTACAGTCTTATTGATTCCTAATAACAAATCTGAATAAAAAACATTTAGATATGATATATTATATGATTAAAGCAAAATTTTACAAAAATTTTGTCACCAAAATGAAAATTTCAAGTCTCACTATCAAAGTTTCCAGTTAAAAACCGTCTCCCGCAAAGAGAGACAACTCATACGTTTTTTCGTCTTCTCTCAAAAAAATTGATAAATCATACGCCTGAATTCTTCAATAAAAAGAAGAGATTGGATTATTGCAAGATAAAATGGGATAATTTCCATTGAAATAAAAATTCTCATCATTTTATTTCAAAGTTTTAGCCTAAAAAATGTTGATGTCTCAAGGTCACTCATGATTTTTTTCATCGTCATCAAAAAATAAGAACAAACTCAAAAAAATTAATTTATGACATGAGGCAGATGGTTTCTATGCAGCTAAACTGTCACTTCCGGTCTGTAAATTTGCAAAAAAATGAACTTACCTTGATCGTTTCAAAGGAACTATTTTTTTGCTATCAACAGGAAGAGTCACTTGATATTAGTACTCATTGATAAAAATAAATCTTTCTGTTCGATGCCTCTCTTGCATCTACTTTAGTCAAGTGGACAGTACACCAATGATATTTACAGGGAACCCGTGGGGCCCCTGCTGAAGCGCGGGAAACCCCGAACATTCGGAATTTCGAGGAGACGGTAAATTTGATAGTGAGTCTCAACAATTAAGGGCCTATTGCATTTAGTACATAGCCATGTACCGGTACATAAAAATAATAACATATGACTGTTCAAGAACAAGTATGCCGCCTATTGCATGTTGGACCATAAATATGTGACCTTGAACTTGAAAGTGACCTTGACCTATATTGGGTGCTGAGTCTCATCATGCTTTACCATCCCTGCAAGTATGAAAGATGTGTGATTTATATCAAGTAAGTTATAGCCAAATATGTGAAAGTGTGACTACCATACTCTATTTTCTTATTCGGTTATTTTCTGTAGACAGAACAGAAGAAAATAGGGTCTTCATTGCACTGTCAGACTGTTACTGAGCCCAATATCAACACCAAGATCAATGCAATCGATGCATTCTAAGTTCCATGCGTCTTTTCGTTCCATTCATTGCAGAAATAATCATAAAGACACAGGAATCTGGACATCCCTGCGATAACTTTCATTTTCTATCTTTTTTAAAGGTCAGAGGAATTTCGCACTACATCAATTCAAACACATTCTTTAAAAAGGCAGACAATAAATGCTAAATTTGCAAACATTCTAGAAAACTAAAGAAATACTTCAAAAGATAATGAAATCTGACTTACAAAGTGACAAGTTACCTCTCGTATCCGACCACCCGTTTTGGGTTTACTCTTTTACAATTTATTGCGGGAAAGCTAGCTTTGCAGTTTCGGAGAAAATTTGCTGAAAAAGCTTGGAGTTGTGTAAACACAACGATCTTGCTAGAGCTATGCCTGAAATAAAACCTCAAAGTGTTGTAACATTTAGTGCAACAGATCCAGTTAGTATAGTTGATATATGTTTAAGAAAAGAAATCATAATAATCAAGTACACTGAAATATTTCTTCCAGAGGGTGATAATGATAAAAAAAAAATAATTCCAAGGAATGCATGTGTCCCCTGCGAAACATAGTGACACATAGGAATCACTTTTATATAGGGTGTGACACTAAAAGACTGTGATAGACAGATGGATGTGAACTAGTTTGCAGGTGCCCGGTCCTGGAGTCGAACCCCTGCCGTCCGGGTGATAATCAGACTTGTTGTCGAGTGAGCTAAAGGGACATCCCAATAGCTCAGTCTTAGAACTTGTACTGAACTATTGGTACCTGCAACTACTGGAAGCCACTACACCCTTCCCCCTTTTCCATTGAGGGCCGTGGGTATACCCCGCTGTGTGGCCACTCTCCAACCCCTGGCAGGGTTCTGCCTCCTCTCCTGCAGATCGAGCTGGCCCACACACACCAATTGTTCACCTGGCCGCCAATGAAGTAGTTTGCAGGTGCCCGGTCCGGGAGTCGAACCCCGGCCGTCCGGGTGATAATCAGACTTGTTGTCAAGTGAGCTAAAGGGACTTCCCAATAGCTCAGTCTTAGAACTTGTACTGAACTATTGGTACCTGCAACTACCGGAAGCCACTACAGATGGACTGACGGAAGGACAAAATGATCCCAAAGCATCGCTGTGCTTCGCAGACGACACAACAAAGATGGATTTTACTTAGTCTTATTGTATACATTGTCGTTTTACACTTGAAAAAGGCCAAGGAACCAAAAATTTGTGTAATCAAGTGTTTGTGTTAATTCATAATTATCAATCATTGTCATTCTTTCATTAATTCATGCAACTTCCAAAATCTTTCTCAACTATTCAAACCAGTTATTTACGGTGTTCATTAGGGGACATCGCTTCTTAAAATCTTCGCCCTAATATATATCACCAGTCGAAGAATAGATCGAAGTAATGTATCGATGCAAAGAATTGAAGTAATGATGCGAAGATTTGAAATAATGATGCAAAGATTTGAATAAATGATGCGAAGAAATAATTATTTCTTCAAATCTTCACATCATTTCTTCAAATCTTCATATCATTCAATTCTTTGCATCATTTCTTCAAATCTTCGCATCAATTTACTTCAAATCTTTGCATCATTGCTTCAAATCTTCGCATCAGTCATACTTAAGATCTTCAAATCTTCGCATCATTACTTCAAATCTTCGCATCATTACTTCAAATCTTCACATTTTGACTTTGTCAGAAATACTCATTTTTGCACTATATCTTTCAATTACTAAATATTATTATTAAGTTACTAAAAATGATTAATATACAGTAAAACTGTAAATCAGTTCATAAAATCATATATATAACATTGAGTTATTGAAAGATATAGTGCAAAAATGATTATTTCTGACGAAGTCAAAATGGGAAGAATTGAAAAATTTAAGTAATGATGTGAAGAATTGAAGATTTGAAGTAATGATGCAAAGAATTGAAGAGTTGGAGTAATGAGGCAAAGATTTGAAGTAATGATGCGAAGATTTGAAGATTTAAAGTAATGATGCAAAGATTTGAAGAAATGATGTGAAGATTTGAAGCAATGATGCAAAGATTTGAAGATTTGAAGTAATGAAGCAAAGATTTGAAGTAATGATGCAAAGATTTGAAGTAATAATGCTAAGATATGAAGATTTGAAGTAATGATGCAAAGATTTGAAGATTTAAAGTAATGATGCAAAGATTTGAAGTAATTATGCAAAGATTTGAAGATTTAAAGTAATGATGCAAAGATTTGAAGTAATGATGTGAAGATTTGAAATAATGATGCAAAGATTTAAAGTAATGATGCAAAGATTTGTAGTATGATGCAAAGATTTGAAGATTTAAAGTAATGATGCAAAGATTTGAAGTAATGATGCAAAGATTTGAAGATTTAAGGTATCCGTTGTACAAATAAATATCAAGTATATTATATAGTTAGAATCATGGCATATTTTTACCTAAATATACCCAATACAACAAAAATAATGGTTTCTATCATCAAAGGTCAACATGCCGTCCGTCACTCAAGCCACGGAAACTACCGAGACACTGCCGAACATTACCGAGATAATTTTAACACAGTTTAAATGGACGAGACGTCCGCGAGATCTTCATTTGTACATTGGATACGTTAAAGTAATGATGCAAAGATTTGAAGATTTAAAGTAATGATGCAAAGATTTGAAGTAATGCTGCAAAGATTTGAAGATTTAAAGTAATGATGCGAAGATTTGAAGTAATGATGCAAAGATTTGAAGTAATGATGTAAAGATTTGAAGAATTGAAGAAATGATGCAAAGATGAAGAATTGATGCAAAGAATTGAAGTAATGATGCAAATAATTAAAGAAATGATGTGAAGATTTGAAGAAATAATCGTTTCTTTGCATCATTACTTCAATTCTTCGCATCATTACTTCAATTCTTTGACTGATGATATATAGGGCGAAGATTTGAAGAAGTGATATCCCCTAATGAACAATGTAGTATTTCAGTTTAATTGATCATTGATATGATTCTAGGCATTGCCTATGAGGGACAGGGTGGCCACAGACTCTTGAAAACAGGGAAAATGTTAAATAAAAATTCCCTGCAGGGAAAAATCAGTGAATTTGACAGTTTCATGAAAATCAGGGAAAACCGGGAATTTCATATTGTCAGTGATTAAAAATTTTTTTTCTTGTAGATAAAATTGTGTGAATGAAGTGCGTTCTTGAACATCTAGTAAGCATTTATCATTCTACAAAATTCGCTCACCAATGTTCTGTTCTGTTCTAGGTAGTAACTCCCTCCAGCGTTGGAGAACCTCTTACAAGTAAAATTCAAATTAGGCTGCAACCACACACACATAAAATCCAATAAAAGGTTTAAAATATATGCACTTGCAAAGGTATAGGGAGCTAGTCTCTATAATTTCGATATGTAAAATCAAAGTGTCTTTAAGAATTTATTTCATAGTGCAACGCATGACAGAGACCTTGTGTGTGTCTATCTATTTCTGCAAGATATTCTAAGTATAAGTGCTACATCCGTACATGTACCAAACTTGCATTTTTTGATATATCTTTAATCATACTTTCATAAAATGACCTTGACCTACTTTTTCCGCTTGAATGATTTTGCCTTTAAAAGTCAATATTGAGCATTGTAAAAGTGCTACATGTACCAAACTTGCATATTAGATGTATCTTTGATCAAACTTTCATAAAATGACCATGACCTACTTTTTTCTGCTTGAATGATTTTGCCTTTAAAAGCCAATATTGAGAAAAGTATAAGTGCTACATGTACCAAACTTGCATATTAGATGTATGTTTAAATTGAATTTTGCTGCCACAAGGTGAGCTTTGTAATCTGTGATTACCTATGTATATTCATCTTAGTGTAAATGGTGTATGCAAATTAAAAAAAGAATTAAAAGGAAACAAAAATATATTTTGGATAAGCACTGATTGTTTCAGTTGATTTTAAACATAAAATATATCAATTCATCAGAGAATTAAGAACTTCTGAATAATAAATTTCAAGTGGGTTAGTTTCTGGCGGAAGTTGAAAAAAAGAACATAGAAAAAAAATTTGGCTTTCAGTAAAGGCAGTGTCTGAGAATGTGTTATTAGAGTTCAGTATCTTTCAAAGGCTGTACTACATGTATGTTAGATAGGAATTTATCACTGTATATACAGGTAGCATGGTATAGAGACTTTCCTATCTAACGGATTGCTTTTCGCGAACTGGCCGGGAGCTACACTCCCTGTAAAATTTACAATACAATTAAGCCAATCAGACAGCTTAAATTAATCCATATTTTCAAAAAGACAATTTCAGCAAAACATTATAAGTTTTGTTTTTCACAGTACTCCCTTAAGGAATGTCCTAATGCCCCAGCTACATGTAGGTATAGAACTGGGCCACTGCCCAGCAGGTTTTGAATTCCAGAGCATTACCGAGTGAGCTTAAGTCCCAATAGGTGAGTCATTTACTACACTGAACATTTGGAGGATCATTATCCACTACACTTTTCCATCCTCTCTGTGTTTACCAGAAATTATATGTCTCTTCTCTCCTTCATGAACATGTTGAAGGAGATGGTGGTGTCATCTACACACACTGCCATTGTGTCTTTACCTTGTTTATGAACATGTCTTATATTACTGACAATTATCAAACCTACCATTCTTATTATTTTATATTAATGTAGAAGTTCCCAGCAGATAATCTACTGAAGCCTGAAGGGGCCTACAAATGGAAGGGACCTCAAAATTCTCCCAAGAATGAAGTCGTCTTACAGGTAAGAAGCATTTGTTCTATCATATTTTGTCTCATTTACCATGTTTTATTGTTCGATATTTGGTATTGCTGTTTATCATATTATTTGGGGAGGGGGGTCTTTTTCCTTTCTGTTTATTTTTTTCCAGTTGTACTAAATTGACCCTTCCGAACGCGGGAAAAATTTGAGAAATTCCATGACGTCACAATGCAATTTCAATGTTTGACCGAGGTTCGAAGCTTGTTTGTCCGAGGTGAACACATGGTAAAAGCATTGTGACGTCACGAAATTTTGCATGTTTTTCCCGGAATCGGAAGGGTCAATTACTAGACTAAGTTAAATTAAAGAAGGAATTATGCACTTACAAATATTCACTATAAACATATGACATGATGGATAAAATTATTTTAATTATTCATGCACATAAGACATGTTATTTCACTGCCAGTTGATCCTCCCTTCTTTGAGATAAAAAGAAAAGAAAAAAAAAGAGTCTTACATTTTCATGCAGATTGATCGCTCTTCAAAATCATAATTTATCAAAACGTTATATAGAACAATTTAGTTCTTCTCAGTTAAATTTTCTATTTTTGTTTTTCAGTTGGATAAAGCCTATCAGATCCATTCTGTTGACGTTGGTAATGAAGGATCGGCATTTGTAGAAGTTTTAGTTGGGAGATCTGCCACCCCAGACAAGGAGTATGAGGTAATATTATTATTATATCCTGCTTCGCTCCCTCCCTACTCCCCCTTCCTACTTCCTCTTTCCCCTCCTCCCTATGTGCTTCTCTATAGAAATAGGATAGGAGGTTCCTTGGCATTCCCAGAATGGATTAATGTAGATTACAGCCCTACTATTCAGGTCTTACCACTGTGTCCCACAACCCTGTAGGACCTCTCAGCTATGCCACAACCCTGTAGGACCTCTCAGTTATGCCACAACCCAGTAGGACCTCTCAGCTATGCCACAACCCTGTAGGACCTCTCAGCTATGCCACAACCCTGTAGGACCTCTCAGTTATCCCACAACCCTGTAGGACCTCTCAGCTATGCCACAACCCTGTAGGACCTCTCAGTTATCCCACAACCCTGTAGGACCTCTCAGCTATACCACAACCCTGTAGGACCTCTCAGCTATGCCACAACCCTGTAGGACTTCTCAGCTATACCACAACCCTGTAGGACCTCTCAGCTATACCACAACCCTGTAGGACCTCTCAGCTATGCCACAACCCTGTAGGACCTCTCAGCTATACCACAACCCTGTAGGACCTCTCAGCTATGCCACAACCCTGTAGGACCTCTCAGCTATGCCACAACCCTGTAGGACCTCTCAGCTATGCCACAACCCTGTAGGACCTCTCAGCTATACCACAACCCTGTAGGACCTCTCAGCTATACCACAACCCTGTATGACCTCTCAGCTATACCACAACCCTGTAGGACCTCTCAGCTATGCCACAACCCTGTAGGACCTCTCAGCTATGCCACAACCCTGTAGGACCTCTCAGCTATGCCACAACCCTGTAGGACCTCTCAGCTATGCCACAACCCTGTAGGACCTCTCAGCTATGCCACAACCCTGTAGGACCTCTCAGCTATACCACAACCCTGTAGGACCTCTCAGCTATACCACAACCCTGTAGGACCTCTCAGCTATACCACAACCCTGCAGGACCTCTCAGCTATACCACAACCCTGCAGGACCTCTCAGCTATGCCACAACCCTGTAGGACCTCTCAGCTATGCCACAACCCTGTAGGACCTCTCAGCTATGCCACAACCCTGTAGGACCTCTCAGCTATGCCACAACCCTGTAGGACCTCTCAGCTATACCACAACCCTGTAGGACCTCTCAGCTATGCCACAACCCTGTAGGACCTCTCAGCTATGCCACAACCCTGTAGGACCTCTCAGCTATACCACAACCCTGTAGGACCTCTCAGCTATGCCACAACCATGTAGGACCTCTCAGTTTTGTGGGTTGATGACATTGGACTTCACAAATAAAAACACCAAAACATTAAAGAATATTGCATATACCCTTCCATATGTACATGTACAGGTGAAAAATTTAAATGTTGATGAATTTGTTTGAATTTATGATCGAACGAATGTTGAAATACAATTTAATAGGTGTGCTTTTAAGAAACTTTATAATTTATTATTTATTATGTAATCATATATTTGTATTTCATACTGTAAACTGACTTCAAATAAACTACAATGTAAACTTACATGTATAATTATTCAAAATCAATGACTGTTTAGAACTAATTTAACAAAAAATGCAAAACTCATAGCCTAATACATTACCAGAAATAAACGATATTTTTTCTTAACTTATTTCTATTTATTTCTGATGATTTAAGGTACTCTTAGTGGCATCAGCGTTTATGAATCCGTTAGAAAGCAGAAATGGAACAAATCGGAACGCTGTTAGAATGTTTGGACCGGATAAATTAACAAAATCAGTGGCTAGTGAGAAATGGGATAGAGTCAAAATTGTCTGTACACAACCTTTTAATAAGGTATGAAGAACTTTAAGTGCGAATTCAAATTATTCAATTACTTGTATGTAATCTTTATTGTAAGTCAAGATCTTAGTTTCAGTTGTCAAGATGTATATTTTCTATGTGGTATGAATGATACAGTACAATGATATATAATTTGTATGTACATGTATTGTGAATGAATGCTATGATATATAGTTATAATTTATCATACTATGTAATGTGTTACATGTACATGTATGTAAAACATTTCCTATCTTATGTTTTAAGGTAATTCACCTTTATATTGCTATCACTGAGCTTTTGACCATCAGTGTCAAGAAGTATACATGTAGATAATAGTATCAAAGATGATTCAAATCAATATACATGTATGTTATATTGTACATGTTTTGATGAATCATAACTTATATTTTTTTCTTATTTGTCATATTTCAGTCCTCAAGTTATGGTTTATCATTTATTACACTACATGCACCACCAGAGGCAGGAGAGAAAGGTGGAGGGGAGGTGAGAACTTTATACATGTAACTTTGACGTTGAAAAAAAAGGACTGATTTCAGCATCTGATTTACTAAGCATAAAACAAATCTGATTTTCTCTTATTTTCCAGACAGGAGTAAAAAAGTTAGGAGCATTTATGTTGAAGCCAGAACTAGATGATGACATCAAGTTAGGAGCAGCTTTTGCAAAGAAAACCACAGATTCACCGGCAACTGGTATTAAATTCAGAATTTTAAATTATTAACATCACAAGGTAGATTGTACTGAGCAGCAATTCGATCACTTTCATCTTTGTAAAAGAGCACGTCAGCGCACTATACAATTGTAATGTCCGTTATATTTTGCATCTTTTTAGGAGTCTGCCCAAATGCGGATTTGTTCCCATTTTTACGTATCACTTTAAATGAAATATATGATTTACACAATTACTCATGAAATGCACATATTTTTTCAGATAATACAAGTCATAATACTGTATACATTATAGTTTACATCTGCTTAGGAATCAGATTGAAAACATTGAAAAGGAAAAGTAAAACAATTCTTTATCTCAGTTTGGGCAGGAGGGAGGGTTTTCATCATGTACATTCCTCTAAAATATGAAGAGGTATGGGGGGGGGGTAATTTATTGAGGAATGCCAATGGTGAGAATTAATTCTGTTTTTAAACAATCATGCAGATATTTCTATTCTTTTTTTTTTTTTTTTTTGCAAACCGAGTAAATTCCCCAGAATAATTGATTTTCATTTTAATACACAAAGAAAATATATAGGTATAGATATATGATGTAAGTTGGTATATTGAAAAAAGTGCAAAAAGGTTGAAAAGGTATGTTTACGCAAAACCTCCCTCATTTTGGTCAATTCTCCCTCATTTTTGAAGAAAACCTTCCTCATTTTGGTTCTGGAATGTTTACAGGTATGATCATGCACCATATAGGCTGATTTCAACCTTTTTAGACTTATAATCCTGTAATATAAATTGTTTGAACCTCTCAATTCTCATACATTTTCCACTTTCTTTTCATCACAATCTGTTTTGATATTCTGTCTTAAGAAGAAACTAAAGTCAAATAAGATTATTGCATTTAAAATATGAAATAGAAAATAAAAACTAGATGAATATATGTATATAGAATACTATATATCTATGATCATAGCTTTGTTCATTAACGACATGCCAATGGATTGTTATGTCTGAAGGTGCGGCCGCTGTAAGAGCTGCTTCACGATTGGTCGAGGAGAAAAAACGGGAAATAATGAACCGGAAAGAGGAGGCTACTCCAGAACCTAAACCTTCAACATCAAAGGCAGAGGATACACCAGCTAAAAATAATGTGGTAAAGTTTACCTCATAGCATAATCTCTTTCTAATTTAAGTTAAACTTACAAATTATATTAGCATCTAATGTAAGCTTTATAACAGTATGGTACATTTCCACATTATCTACATGCATATTTGTTCTGTCTGTAATCAGTCTTTCTAAGAGACTCTATCATAAAATAAATTTTTCTTACCTAAAAGTCATTTTAAGTATTATGTAGGTCGTATGCAGAAACATTTTCATGTACTATTCAATCTTTTGACATACAGAGTTAAATCCCTTTTAGGACTGGTATCTGACATGAACTTATTTTGGTATCATCAAATTTATTGGACAAGCCTAAAGTTCAAGGAAAATTACAAGTACTTTAAATAGGAAGTTTCCATGGGAATTTCATTACATCAGAATGCACTCAATTCAGATACCTGTCCAATTTGAAATGTAACTCTGTAAATGGAAAAAAAAATGTGGATATAAAAGATGTGATTGCCATAGAAATATTCCTTAGATATAAACAATGTATTTTGTAAAGGGAGGCTCTAAACGGAAGCACGCCATGAGTGATGAGGAGGAGGAGGAGGTCAGTGTTACACACAAACCTCCTATGAAAAAACAGTCCACCAGTCTCAGTTCTACAGCCTCATCTGTGAATGTATCAGAGAAACCGAAACTCAAGAAAACTAAATGTGAGAATCCTTTTTAAAAGATTTCTTACCACACTGTATTTGTGGAATTTCATATTAAAAGCTAATTTACATGTACATATAGATGATCAAGACTACGTGTTATCCGTGTTCAATGTTACAGGATAACAGAAAGGGACAGTTTGTTGTTTAGGTTTAAAATTGATGTGATTCAAAGTATAAAGATCAATTAAATATCATTACCATATTAATGTAAACACAATTTTTTGAGAGGCTTACATGTACTTTCACTTCTTTGGTTCATAATTCACCAAAAAATTACCTCATGGTTAAACAAAGCATCTCCTTTTTCTGTGTCTAGCTACATGTTTCTTTTGAAGGGTAACATAATTTCTAAGCTTGGAAGTTGCTCTAAAAAGAATATATTTTTAACAAATGGTAGCAAATACATATAAATACACATGTACATGTACATATACATGTACATGTACACGTACATGCAAGTCCCATTTAATGTTATAAGTTGTTTTGTTTCCTTCACACAGCTGAACCTCCAAAGGAATGCCATGAGAGGAAATTTAGCAAACTGATGGAGGGTGTGGTCTTTGTACTCAGTGGATTTCAGAATCCCTTCCGCGGGGAGCTCCGAGATAAAGCCATGGAAATGGGTGCAGTCTATAAACCTGACTGGAAGAAAGGATGTACACATTTAATGTAAGAATTATTTTTATTAGTCCCCTACCGGCAACGCCGAAGGGGACTCTTATTAAGTTTGTATTCCTATATGTACATGTACATTTGTAAGTAGAACATTTCTTTACATGTACAATAAATTTGAAAAATTGTCCAATGAAAAAATATATTTTGCTAGATATTAACAATGTATGTTTATACATATGGTAAGGAAAAAAGTAACTATGTAATAAAATAGTCTCTAAATTATGAGGATGTATCATTATTCCTCATACATGTAAATGAAAAATAACCTGATATCTATTTTAAATTACATGTATTTTCATGAATGTGTAGATGTTTGACTTTGCTTTATTAAAGATAATTAAAAATGATTTCAGATGTGCGTTTTCTAACACACCAAAGTACAACCAAGTCAACGGAAAGGGGAAAATTGTGAAAAAGGAATGGATCCTACATTGTTATAAACAGAAAACTCTACTGCCGTGGAGAAAGTAAGTCACTTGACAGAAAAGAGAAGAATGAAATTTCAGCTGTCTACAAAATTAATGTACATGTATATGAATGTATTTATCTAAAGTCTGTCAAAGTAGTAAGGCCACGAGACCCCTAAATTAGCCCTACATTTTTCTCTAGAATTTTATTTTGTAAGAATTACGCAGTATCATTATTGACAAAATATGGCGAAAATTTGTCTTTTGTGGAAGAATTTGATGCAGGCGCATGCGTTAACTAAGATACATTTTTGTAGAACGTTTATGACAAAAAGATATACTGATAATCTTTTACATATAAATTTTTCATCTTAGTTAATGCATGTGGCCATAACTAATTTAAATTAATAGAAATACAATGTATGCAGTTTTAGGAGCAATTTCGTGGAATATTTCCAATTTTGGTGTTTTTAGAGGGCTAAAAGCTATTGATAAATGCACTGTCAACAAAATGTAGATTCATTATTCAGTAGAGAACAAATCAAAGTGTCAATTCACAGTTAGAAATTCTATGAAGTACAATTTTCAAAATTAGGGCCAATTTTGAGCTCCGTAGTCCTACCCCTTTACTAATTTGGTAAATTATACATGTACATGTACATGTATGTACATGTATTTTGTCCAAACTTATATTATTGTATAACTTGGTTTTCTTACATACATACATGTACATGTACATGTACATATACCTTGAATTTTATACCCTATCAATCAGATATTTGGGGGCATATTATTTTGAAAGACCTTTTGGAACTGCTTCCTAAAAAAAAAATAAGGTAAAAATTTTGCCTCCGGTGTGACAAACTTTATCTCCTCCTTCTTGTACTAAATTCCTAGATCCACTTCTGGCGATTAGATAATTCAATGTCATTGAGTTACAAATTGCCATTTGATTACAAACATTATTACCGTTACATGCAGATACAGACTTGGAGATTCAGACTCACCAGATGTCACGTCAGATGAATCAGAGGAGGAATTTGTACCTAGTAAGAAAACGTCACCTAAAAAAAGTCCATCTGAAACAAACACCAAGAAACAAGGTAAGTTGTATATCATATATTAATTTAGACAAGTCTTTGTCCATTCTGGAGTTTTTGTGCAAAAGAAAATACTTAAATTTTGGTCCAGCTTTTTTTTGCAGTATTTTTGTAGCTTTTAACATTTTTGGCCGGATTGCAAAGCAATTCCAGGCCTATAGATTGACGATGTCCGTCTGTCCGTCCGTCCGTCTGCCGTCAACATTTGGTTAAAGTTTCTGGTTGAGGCAAAATCTAAGGAACTATATGCAGTAGAAACTTTATATTATACATGAAGTTTGCCCATGACAAGACCTTTCAATTTATGCCATAACATTTGACCTAGTGACCTTGAACTTTGACCTAGTTAAAGATTTTGGTTAAAGTTTCTGGTTGAGGCAAAATCTAAGTAACTATATGCAGTAGAAACTTTATATTATACATGAAGCTTGCCCATCAGGAGACCTTTCAATTTATGCCGTAACATTTGACCCAGTGACCTTGACCTTGGACTTTGACCTACTCAAAGATTTTGGTTAAAATTCCTGGTTTAAGCAAAATCTATGGAACTGTATGCAGTAGAAACTTTATATTATACATGAGGCTTGCCCATGACAAGACCTTTCAATTTATGCCATAACATTTGACCTAGTGACCTTGACCTTGGACTTTGACCTAGTTAAGGATTTTGGTTAAAGTTCCTGGTTTAAGCAAAATCTATGGAACTGTGTGCAGTAGAAACTTTATTTTATACATGTAGGTTGCCTCTGACAAAACCTTTCAATTTATGCTGTATTATTTGACCTATTGACCTTGACCCAGTTAGTGACAAAAACTTACTTTGCAATCCGGCCATACCGTCTTTAGTGGTGTTTTATTAGACGACAAAATAACATGGTTGCCATCTGTAAATATTGAAAGATTGAAACTTACACTGTGTACCTAATATGCAACTTTTATCGATTGATGCATGAAATCAAAATTCTCAGTGATTATAGTCGTTGTTTACTAAAAGTTGCATTAATTGTTATAGTTTAATGATTATATAAACTATAAATATCATCATACATGTACATTGTACATGTACATTCACACTTTGAAAAAAGTCAATAGACAACATAATATCAAGGAGCAGATCCATAAATCTTTGTATAAGCAGAAAATTTACTGTTTGAAAACCCACCAAAAAGTACCCACTATATGATTCTTAATAAACAGTATATACAAGTCATGTACATGTAAAATACAGTAACTGTATTTGAAATTGCTTTACTATTCTTAGATATTTTTCATCTTTTATAATTGTTTTATATGAAGATGAAGAGAAGAAATCCCCAGCTATGACAAAGAAATCCAAGAAGGAGATAGACTACGGTGGTGATACTGATTCCGGAGACGACATGGAGGATGAACTCAACAGGTATGTAATGTTTCTACATGTACTGTTACAGCGTACGCATGAATTTACAATAATACATGTAGCAGTGTGAGTAATTAATGATATTTTGGCTGTCATTTTTTTTCATGTATGAAAATTAAAAATGTACATATAACTGGCAGTATTTAAGAGTGACAACCATTATTTCTGGTCATTATCATGTCAGATTCTAATTACGTGGCTGAAATGAATATGCAAGTGAACGGATCACATTTACATGTACAGCTGACACTCGTTATCTCGAAGTCGATGGGCCCACTGAAAATACTTCGACATAAGCGTAGTTCGAGATAAACGTCAGTCAAATCTACTGTATATATTTTCAAATGTATTGTACCACCTATAAGGCTAAAAAATCGTTTTGCTATTGTATTTTATACAATAGATATCGGAGCTTAAAAGGCTACTCGTGCTGACAATGTAATGTTTACTTCACAACGTAGAATAGACTCTAGAAGTGCCATAAACGTATTCTTAATACTGAAATTTTACGAAAAGGCGCATTGAGATCGTCAGGTATTTTCATTCGTTGTGTTACCCCCCCCCCCCTTTCCGCGCTGATCGCATCGGCCCTGATACAAATGTATAATATGGTATGTAAAAGGACATCAATCAGCCAGACTCATCCAAATATTTATTAGGACCCTAACCCAATGCAGTTTTAATGAATGAAACATGCACATATCATTGTTTCCGCTATGATATTATCTAATCAACTGTTATCCCCCTTAATTAATTTTGATGTCATGGTCGATCAAACAACGGCGAATCAGTCAACCTGCGTTACCGGTACCTATAATTGTTTGTTTACCATGCGATTTCACTATTGTTTATTAATTGGTTAATTGGTTTGTTTATACAAACATTAGGACTTCACTTAACGAGTATGAAATACACGAAGAAAATGACTTGGGACTTCGAAATTACTTCGAGATAAGCGAAATTTCGAGATAACCGATTTCGAGATATCCGAAGTCAAATTGGTTAGAATATGAAGCAAAAAGATGGGACTGCCGCTCGACTTCGAGATAAACGGAAGTTCGAGATAACCGAGTTTGAGATAACGAGTGGCAGCTGTATGTCTTTTGTGATAAGCTGAGTAGCATACTGTATCTCAATTTTCATTGATCATCCAAATCAACAATATTTCTATTGCTGTAATTCAGTGACATTTTCCCTGCCATGTTAAGGAAACCACTGTTATTATGATTTACATGTACTAGGTCTAAATGTTGAAATTTCATGATATTCTGTCAATTGAAAAACAAATTCATTACAATATGATAAAGCTTCTTCTACATGTACATGTACATGAACAGTGTATCTTTTGTTAGCTGATACAGTGTATATGTGATTTTGAATAATTTTCATTAAAGGGTGAAGGCAAAAATGGCATCAAATGACACATCAACAAAAGACGATCCTTACAATGATTCTACAGACGAAGACGAACCTGTCAAGAAAACGTCCCCCAAAAAGATGGCCGGCAAACCCTCGTCGTCATCGACAAATGAAGACAAGGCTAATCACAGTGACGACTCCGGTCTCCCCGAGCTACCTGATTACTTCTCAGATAAACATTTCTTTTTATACGGAGATTTCCCTTCAGCAGAGCGACGATTACTTACCAGATACATTACAGCTTATGATGGGTATGAAATGAATTATTTACACTCTTGTAAGAGATACATGTATAGTTTACATGTATATAGTCTTAAAAAGTGCATGTGTGTTTGTTATACACCTTCTTTAGATGGCTCTGTGATGAAAAGGGAAAAAATAACATGAATGACTGAATTAAATGAGAATTGAATACAAACAGTCTGAAAGTGAAAGTACAATTATGGAACTCCATTACTGTCTCTAAAAATCGTTGTTGATTGTTCATGAACAATTATTGAAATTTGCTGAACATCTGCATTAAGTCAAGTTCAAATTGATTGATTTTAATCATACTGTTTTCAGAAAAAAAAAAAACAAAATACAAAAAGAACATGTACATGTACATTGTATATTCATTTCATTCCATCCGTCTTTTTACAGAGAAATTGAAGAGTACATGAATGGGAAGGTAGATTTTGTAGTCACCAACTCCGACTGGGATGACAACTTTGAAGACGTAAGTTCACTTTGATATTTTTAGCTATGCGGGATAAAAGCACAGTTTGAGAGCTACATGTATAAATACATCATCATATACATGTATGTACTTCCCTTTGAACTGCTTTTAGCCTGGGTTCTTGAGAAATAGGCTTTGATATTCTGTATGAGAGCTTTCATTTGGTATGATATTTGTTCTTGCTGAACATACAATGTACATGTACTAACTGTATAGGATTTACTTCAAAACAAAACATTATTGTTCTTCGATGTTTAATCTTTCAATTGGATATTCACATGTATAAGATATATTCAAAGTTGCTGTTTTGACACAAATTTGCACTTATATATCAAGGTTTGAAGTTAACTATGCTGTTATCAGACCTGTCGTCTAATTGTTTATTTGGTTTTGCCACTAAAACTTACATGTACCAAATTAATTTTTGTGTAAATACGAAACTTTTTCATTTTTACCATATTTGAATGATTCAGGTTTTAAAGGAGAGATCTGTAGATAAAAATTGGAAGATGACCTCATTTGACTATCTACTGTATCAGAATTTTAATGACTATCTATGAAATTGCAGGCTCTGTCCGACCATCCCAAGCTAGTGTTTGTACGACCAAAGTGGATCCACGACTGTCATGATAAAGAGAAACTTGTACCTCATCAGTTCCATATAGTGGTACCAAAGGACTAATGGACAGTGATAAACTCTTACAAATCATTCATAATATACAATTTTTCTTTTAATTGAAAATCATTCTTTTCTTTTCATATGAAGAAAATCATGCTCAAAGTAAACCATTTCTATGGGTGTGCCATAACAGCATTGTATATTTGCCTCTTTTGTCTGCACAGATCACCGCAGACATTGGAAAAATTGAGAATTTTCATTCTTTACCTAAATTGTTTATTTAATACACATGTACATGTATAATGAGAACAAATCTGCTGTTTTTCCATAAATATTTATTTCTCATTACATATCATTTTAGTTCTGTTTCAATAATTGCTGTAATTATACATGTATACCCTCCAGAACTAGAAATCAGTTTTGTAAATTTCTGTTCCATGTTTCCCATAGACTCTAGTGTTAAACATAATGATAGTCACAGAAATATCAACATGGTAAATGGCAATCCAAAATGAGTTCTTGATTATGTTGATTGTATTCTATGGCACATGAGTATTATACTTTTATCAAACGTTACAAGAAAACTAGATATCAAATTTTAAAAATGTTCATCTACTTGTAATTGAAATATTTTCAACATAAAGTTCACTAAATTGTTGTTTTCTGATTTCCTAAGTGACCTGCATGGACAGTACACTCATGACAAGCTCTTTATGTACATGTGTTTAGCTTTCTTTTCTATCAGGCAGCTACATGACCACTGTATGTCTTACTAAAAGAAACATTTAATATTAATATTATTGCATTTTTATACTCTCTATATTTCTGCAAATTTTTGTCCTTGACCTTGTTGACTCTGAAATGAAATTGTCTGAATTATTTTAGATACCAGGTACGAATGTTAACATTCCAGCATAATAACATGGACTCAATTTTGTAATGATTTGAAATTAATTTGTGTCATTGTTATACATGTACAATTATTTACTATGGTCTAATTTTGTACTTGATGTGTGATATTTTGCATTTGTACTTTGTGATACATGTAGGTTGTCTTAAGGCAGTATTAAATAGTAAAACAAACCATGAAATATATCAAACTTCTTAAACTTGAAACATGAAGATAGCCCATCTCAAATTTAAGTATCTTGGCTCACTGCCATGAAGGTGGCATAATCCAGTATCTGTTAAGATTTAAAGGTCACATGAACATTTACAGCATAAGTGTTTTAATTTGTGTTTGTTACGGGTATTCAACGCACAGCAATTTAATTTAATTACATGTAATGTGTGTTAGCACCATGTGTTGCATACCCATAACAAAACACAAATTAGGTGAAAAGAAACGTTTAAATTTAGCTCACTGTTGATTCAGTTTGCAGGTTAGAACAGCTGCCGCGGGGGCATGTTTCTGTAGAGCTAATGTATTGTGAGGTAATGTTTTCATTCGAAATGCAACATGCACTATGAAATACATTGGTTGTGCATATATTATCCCCTCAAAACAAATGTTGTAGGGAAAAGCATCACTGCAATCTGTATTTGTGAGCGGTTGACTTTGCCCTCACGATCCAAGGATGTGTCATAACCTTGATCCAAGGTCAGAGGTCAAGGTCACTGTACATGTTGGTTGAAAAATCTTGTCCAGACCATTATTTTCTTACTGCCTGCATGGGACTGAAAAATATTTCACAAAATTGTTACACAAGACCCAATGATGTGTAATGGCCTTGATAAAAATTCATAGGTCAAGGTGCATTAATGTTATAAAATCTTGTGCAGACTGTAATTTTTTCACGTATTGCATGGACCTGAAAAACATTGCATAACTGTTGACCAGGACACAAAGGAAAAGTCATAACCTTTGTTCAAAAGGTCAAGGTCCAAGTACATGATGGGTTTTAACAAATTTTATCCAGACCATAACTGTTCACTGCCTGCATAGATCGTGATGGAACATTTTTGTATTTCACAGAATTATTGACAAGGGTGTGTCATGACCTTGATCCAAGTCCATTTGTTCACATTTCTGCATTTACATGCAACATGCATTGGAATTTAAGAAATGTATACAATGTATCATCAATCTTTCATAGTACAGTCAAACCTGTCTTATGTGACATTGCAAGGGCGGACAGAAAATAGGTCACATACGACAGGTGGTCACTGAATACAGGTTCAAGCTGATCTGACTTTGATCAACAAACTTTTCGTAGTATAAGAGTAATAATATTAAATGAATCGCTGCATATTTCAATTCGTGTACGGATTGATTAATCGTATTGCACATATAAAATCACATTAGATTTTATTTATCACAGAAGATTTAATTATGAAAGACACTGATGAAGATATTAAATGTAAAATACTATGTAGTTTGGGTCCTTTGCAACACTAAAAGTCGCAGTATACAGGTTCGGAATTCGGAAAAATCACGGTCGTTGTCACGTTAGACAGGTTGTCGCTATATACAGGTTAATTTGATAGGAAAATTACTCGGGAGGAATATAAAAGGTCTTATAAAGCAGGAAGTCGCTAAAAAGAGGGTCACTTTAAGACAGGTTTGACTGTACTAGTATTGTCTCCATTTGTTTTAAAAGAACAGGGAAGTTTTTTATAGTACAATATCCTTTCTTATTAGAAGTACAGACCAATAATTCACAATCATTCATGACACAAAGAGATCAATTTCATGTTTTATTTTCAACTGTATTATACTCTCCTCCATGCCACAACATTCTGATATACAATTAAACATTATACATATACAAATGTAACAGTAGCTAATGTTGATTGTGTCCAGGTTTCTTAACATGACAAGCTTTAAAATCCCCCATCCTCCTTTGGAAATTCATGTACTTACTGTTAATGTTTCCACAGGGGTAATTTTCGTGAATAAACAAAATTCGCAAAATGTCAGAGACATTTATCTTGTGAATATTCCCCCCAAGCGTAACATCTTATGTTATAATAGCGAAAATATTCAAGTTTACTGTATGTTTGTGATGAATACAAGTAATAAACTCTTAATACTTCTTCATGGACATGTCGTTATTTAGACTCTAGTCTTTTCTTCCTTAATCATGACCTAGAGAAACACAGAAAGACAACAAAGATGACTCTAGTTTCAAACTTTGTCATACTAAATCAGATATACATGTACATATTTGATTTTGAACACATTGTATACACATGCAGTCCTTGAATTTTCATATCAGTTTTGGCTTTAAGTTCATATATGACACTGTTAATTAGGGTATATATAGTAAGCTACAGGGCAAATGAATATAAAAATAGCATGTTGACTGCAGTATCATATGATATTAAAAAAGATCAACTTTTGTCCATGAAAAAGGCAAAAGATGAGGTTAGAAAATTCAAAGTTTTAGCCATAATTTACCAAAACTACATTTATACAGAGACAAAGTAAATCTACAACAAATACAAAACAACAAAGCACATGTATAAGACCTTAATATACATTTGTATGCTAAAATAATGTGGAGTATGTGTAAAATCGTGTGCAAATTCCCTAGTAGCTAAAATATAATATTTTCAAAGTATGAGAATAAAATTTGCATCATTAAAAGACTGCTTCCCATTTATATCACATGTGTTATCAATACTATAATTAATGTGTTGTTATAATCAGCAAGAAACCAATATTGATACATGTTGTATGACCAGATTGGATGTCTTTGTTATTAGCCGAGTTGCAAAACTCGGCTCTTAATTTGATGTGAGACGGGCGGGCGGGCGGGCGGGCGGGCGTCAACAATTGGTTTCCGGACTATAAGTCAACTACAAAAGAGGCTATAACAATGAAACTTCATACACTTACTCACCATTAGTCAAGGATGAGCCCTATTGATTTTGGGGTCAAAAGGTCAAAGGTCAAGGTCACAGGACTCAGATGATTGAAAATGGTTTCCGGACCATATTTCAGCCTGTATTGCACCTATAATCATGAAACTTGCCAGAAATGTTTCCCTTGAATCAAGGATGAGGCCTATTGATTTTGGGGTCAAAAGGTCAAAGGTCAAGGTCACAGGACTCAGATGATTGAAAATGGTTTCTGGACCATATTTCAGCCTGTATTGCACCTATAATCATGAAACTTGCCAGAAATGTTTCCCTTGAATCAATGATGAGGCCTATTGATTTTGGGGTCAAAAGGTCAAAGGTCAAGGTCACAGGACTCTGTTGATTGAAAATGGTTTCCGGACCATATTTCAGCCTTTATTGCACCTATAATCATGAAACTTGCCAGAAATGTTTCCCTTGAATCAAGGATGAGGCCTATTGATTTTGGGGTCAAAAGGTCAAAGGTCAAGGTCACAGGACTCTGTTGATTGAAATTGGTTTTCGGACCATATTTCAGCCTGTATTGCACCTATAATCATGTAACTTGCCAGAAATGTTTCCTGTGAAGAGAAAATGACCACTTTTGATTTTGGGGTCAAAAGGTCAAAGGTCAACGTCACAGGACTCTGATGATTGAAAATGGTTTCCTGGCCATATTTTAGCCTGTATTGCACCTAAAGTCATGAAACTTGCCAATAATGATTCCCATGAATCAAGAATGACCCCTATTGATTTTGGGGTCAAAAGGTCAAAGGTCAAGGTCACAGGACTCCGATGATTGAAAGTGGTTTCCTGACCATATTTCAGCCTGTATTGCAATTATAATCATGAAGCTTGCCAGAAATGTTTCCCATGGATCAAGGATGACCACTATCAATTTTGGGGTTAAAAGGTCAAAGGTCAAGGTCACAGGACTAAGATGATTAAAAATGGTTTCCCGACTGAATTTGAGCCTGTATTGCACCTATAATCATGTAACTTGCCAGAAATGTTTCCAGTGAATAGAAAATGACCACTTTTGATTAAGGGGTCAAAGGGTCAAAGATCAAGGTCACAGGACTTAGGTAATTGAAAATGGTTTCCAGACCATTTTTGAGCCTGTATTGCACCTATAATCATGAAACTTGCCATTAATTTTTGGGTCAAAAGGTCAAAGATCAAGGTCACAGGAAAATCTGTATCCTTGAAAATATATTACACGCTGATATAGAATAAAGAGAAGACCATTTCTTGATCCAGAAATTTTCATTTAGGACCACAAAATGTTGTTACAAACCATACACATTTCATGTTAGTCTGCATATTCATACTTACATTCCAGTTTTGCAACTCGGCATTTTGCATCTTCGATGCATTTTGAGCTTATTAAAGTAGAAATGAATGTCAAGGTCAAATGATGGTCAAAAGTCATGGTAAACATTTTAACATGGAATATTTTTGCATCTATAAAGAAAGATTCAGCTTCTAACCTGATCAGTTTCTGAAATAATTTTGATTTCAAGAAATATATAATAATATATTTTTTAAATGGACTGCGAGAAAATTCATTCTGGCAATAGTCTACAAAGACAGTATGTATAAATCAATGGCATAGCACTAGACTAACACAACCACATAAACAGCAAAAAGCTCTCCATATAAATGTAAAGTCATGTAAAATACACATTACATAGTCAAAATGTAGATTCAATGTTGAAGATCAACACAAGTCTATCTTATAGAAATAGTCAATATGTAGATTCAATGTTTAAGATCTACACAATTAAGTCTATAAGTCTATCTTGTGAAAGTTGTTAATACATGAGATACAGTTAAACTGTATATGCTTTGATACTCAAGCCACTCTGTCTTCATTAGCCAACTTCCCATACAAACAATTCTTTCTGGCTGTCTGTTGGTACGTCAATCATTGAATTTGTCAAACAAAAACATTCAGGTCCCTGTTGTCTGTCTGTCAGCCCATAAGTTATCTTTTAATTACTCATGGCAGTCAAATACAATAGCAAAGAAAATCAGAAATTCTAGTTTAAGAAATTAATTGACCTACTTTTTGTGAATTTTGCTTCAATTTGATTTTGCTATCCGTAGGGAACCAAAAATATTTCTTAAAAGACCAATTCCAAGTTTCACAAATTTTCTTACCAAAAAATTAAGGAATTTTTGTTACTTTCATCATTAAATAAATTGTTCAAATGTTTTTCCATTTAGATTGTATTATGTTTTCTAATACCACTTCTACATACTGAATATTAATTCAGAAGCAAAACATCACAATTCTTAGTTTATGAGAAGAACTAAGCGATCAAAAGTTACAAAAAACAAGAATTTTTATGAAATTTTTGTGAAACGGGCTGCAGCTCTCTACATTTTGGCTCCTTTGTGTGCAAACATTACACATTGTATTAAATTTGTAAGAAGTAAAAACTTTAAATGGCACTTAAATTTGGATGAGGTAATGGGTTTAAATCACATCAAATCCCATGACAACAGTTAAGAAATGAACTTTATATTTTTTCTGTTGATGCAGGTATCACCCGAAAAATTGGACAGAAAACTGCATCAATGCGCGTATAAGATTCATTTCTTATCATTTAATTATGGAAAACAAAGTGTTTTCTTGGATCTAAAAACAATCAATTACTGCACTATATTTCGTAAGTCGGAGGGTTTTGCAGTGATACGCCTGCCAAAACAAGTTATGGCAGCCGCCATGATTCAAACAGCGAACGATCGTCTCTCTATATCTTTGGAATAGGGACCAGTTTGAGCAAATTCTACATGCACTGTTAATTTTTGAGTAAGTAGAAAGAAATGGTACCCTTGAAATGATAAGCAAACATCAACAAATTGTATTTTCAGCAACGAGTTCATTCGTGTTTGAGGGAACCCCCAGTTCTAAAAATAGTGCTATAAATAGACTTCCGTGAAAAATTGTGTTGATCGATGTATCAACAAAATTTCTCAGCCAATCAGAATCTTCGTTTCTTGAAAATGATAATGGAAATTAAATGATTCACAAGTCACATGACCAACACAAACAGAAACATGTAAATTTTATCTAATTTGCTGTACATTAATAGATAATGTGTAGCATATCACACAACCACAATAACATTTCTTAATTTCTAACCACACTTAATGCTTCAGATATACATGTAGTATATAATATAAATATCTAATAAATCCAGATTGCACTATATTAGATGAATATAAAGCATATTATGTGCGTGTCAATATTTATACATAAGGTAAAAATGTTCTATTATGACAATAATGCAGATGAAGGCAAATTGAATGTTACACATACAAATAATACATGTAAGTGTTAATGAACTTTGGAGCAAGGTCAACTCACTTATCAAATCCCAACGTTTGAAGGACTTTTGTTGGCATTAAGAATTTTAATTCAGTTCATATGTAACATGCAATCTAATTGGCTGCTCTCAATTTGTAACATTGAAATCATAGGCTTTATGATTTGAAATTAACAATGATGTCACACCCTTAATTGCAGCTACATGTATGTAAATGGAGATTACATTGTTTGTATTTAATTAATTTGTAGGCACCTTTTATTACAGCTTTGCTGATGCATAGACTTGATAAAATAATTCATGAATCATTTATGCCTGCAAATCATTCAAAGAGAAACCTGTTATCCCCTTTCAATACATGCTTAATTTGCTTATTAAAAATTATATACATGTATGTATCTGTGTAGCATTGACATCGATATCTTCGTTAACTTTGTTTTAACAGAATTTTAAACAAATATTTTACAATATGATAAACATGATAAAATGGAATGATTGCTTGGCAGTGACTAAAAGCTCTGATTAAATAAAATGTTGTATAATATTAAAAACAAATCAACAAACAAAATCATAAAAGTTAATATATATAATTTGATATGAAACAATTTGGCATATGATGCTTATAAACTTACATGTATGTATGTAAAAACCATAAAATATGCTTATAAAAGCAAAATCACCGTACATTATGCATTCATAGAATAAGTTTAAATAACCTTAATTGCATCTACCATCATTACATAAGTCATTTCCCTTTGATTTCATGATATGGCTCAAACTATTCATGTAAAATGTGGTGTTTAGATGAGAACAAAATGCAGGAGAGGATAAAGCTGCTATATTCTATAATATTCTAGAGATATAATAATAATACATTATAAATATGATTTAGATTTACAGAGTGATGAAAGAAGTGTTACCTACATGTGCATGTGTACAAATTATTCAAGAAATCATAACTACATACTTAATTCATGGTCTCTTTAAACATCAAATACAAATTACACTTGCTGTCAGATTTCTATGCAGGTGATGCAATCGTGAGACTCTTTTAAATCGGATTTCTATTTTGATTCAAAATAATCTAGGTTAAGGCCAAGTAATTGAACACATTCTTGATAAACAGTTAAGGCCAAGCAGTTTAACATTTTCTTGATCTACAGTTTTATTATTTTTATAGAGGTTATTTCATTATTCCTCCAAAGCTTATATTGGAGAGATTACCAAATATACGACACAGCATCAGCATCATCATCTGACAGACTTTTACATTATGATCTTATAGTTGATGGTCTGTTAATTATTATGTCATCATGTAAGATTTTGTCCGCTGGTGCAATGTAGGAAATTTTGTATCCCAGAAATTGACACTTAATAAGGCTTTGCCGTTCCAGACTTTCTTTTGTCAGGAAAGATCAGGAAAAATATGATTGCCGGGACAGCGAAAATGAATCCACCCCATCCAAATCCATACGTCCAATCAAAATCCCATCGACGCACGGTAAACTGCCACTGAGGATCAAACTCCAGGAACAGTACATCCTGACTAAACATGATCGGGTACACAATCAGGGACAGGAGATCACATACAACTGAAAAATAAACATCAAGTCTTAAAATAGATTGAATACTCTAAATGTTCTTATTTTCGCTGGGGGAAAGTTTCGCGATTATAAGATAAAGACTTTACGTGTAAGGTAAATATTCACAATACGAACATCGATCCTTGTAAGACTGCAGCAGGGTTAATTTAATTCGCATGAGGGAAATTTTCAAGAAGTTCATTGATTCGCAAATACACAAAAATTACACTCACATGAAAATTTCCACGTTCACAGTACATTTCCGAGAAACAAATGTCAAAGGTATATTGTATATTTCATACTGTGCAAAACGCTAAATTAATCAGTCCAAGAGAATACTGAAAACAGTAATATTACTAAAACTAATAATATAACTTTAATTGGAGTTATCTCTCTTGGAAATTTATCTCTTTATATTACTGAAATCAGTAATACTATATAGATTGTCAGTTCGCTCTTATACCAGTGAATTCGGGGAGAAATGAGGGTGATTAGGAGTTGTATCTCATTCAAATGTATACTGAAAAATTGTTTAAAACATCAGGAAAATTTTTTGCCTCAACATATTTGAAGAAAATGTGATATCGGAAAGAAGAAAAGTGAAAAATAGGTTCCAAATGGACATTATTTTCAATTTCAGTGTAAAAATTTGTTCAAATTTAATGAATTTGTTGTTGAATGAAAGAATTGTGTGATAAAAGCTCTGCTTGTAGCTTTAAAATGTTGCTTTGTCTATATTACAGAAAGATGTAATATAAGGTGGCAACATTACTGTTTACAATAATATCAGGGATTATTGTTAACAGTAATATTACAGTTCTAAGTAATATTACTATTTATAGTATTCTCCTGGACTGTTAATGGAAATGCTAACTTAGAAATACTGAAATGTCATCTGAAATTTGTTTATTACTTTAAGTAGTAGATTTTCATTTTTCAGCTGTGTTGTGTGGTACATAATGACTTACCCACAACAATAAGTAGTATGCCAGCTTTAGTTAAGAAATAACAACTAGCTAGCCATGGTTTATTGTCCAGTCATTCCACCAGTCGCATGAACCAATCAAATTATCACCTCGCCACTTTGCAAACTTATACAAACTTACCCACAACAATAAGTAGTATGCCTGCTATTGTATGCCACATATGTTTACTACATCTTGAGTGGATACATAGTCCTATAAAGCCACAAATGAAAGCTCCTAAAGCCAGCAGGACAGAAAGAAGGCAGAACGCCTGGCATGCCTCTAACCATACTGTAAACAATACGTCAAATAATCAAAATAAAGTGGTGGTTGATTCTTCATATTTGACTTCAAATGTTGTAATAAATGAAATGATCTCTAACATTAGTTTCATAGGAGAATATATAACAATTTATTTTCTCTTTAATGCTACAGGTATATTTACTGGTTATGTAATATATTTTCAGGGGTCTAGAATTCCCATTTCCCGTTGCCCGGGACAAGTGAAAAGTTGGGTCAGGAAAGTGCAAAGCAGGTGTTCACTTGCCCGTGGGCAAGTAGATTAGGCCAAGCAAAAATAAAAATCAAATTCAAGGAATTGTGGTCCCCCGCTTTTGGGTGTTTGTCTTTAAAGAAATGCTTACAGACATCCCCCCATTCTTAAGTTTTAATAATATATCTCATATATTATCAACATTCTAAATATGAAAGATTAACTCCAAGAAAAGGTCAAAAGGTCCAAACTTTTGTTTTGTTTCCAAGGGACAGGGCTTATGAAAAGGTATGCACATGTGAAATATTTAAGACCTATGATTTAAAATACCATCAAAAAATTATGGTCGAGGTTGAAGTTTTTAAATGTGGGTCAACCTCCATGGACAAGGTCACAAGGTCAGAATGTTGTTACCAACAGAAAGGTCTCATCACAAGGAATACACATGTGAAATGTGAAAGACCTATCATTTTCCATTAAAAAGTTATGGACAAGGTTATTATAATAGTTTTTTGAAAAGTAGGTCGAACTCAAAGGTCAAGGTCACAAGGTCAAAAATTTTGGTATCCATGCAAAGGTCTTGTCACAAGGAATACACATGTGAAATATCAAAGCCCTATCACTTTCCATTCAAAAGTTATGGTCAAGGTTAAAGTTTATAATAAGTAAGTCAAAGTCCAAGGTCAAGGTCACAAGGTCAAAAATTTTGGTATCCATGGAAAGGTCTTGTCACAAGGAATACACATGTGAAATATCAAAGTCCTATCACTTTCCATTCAAAAGTTATGGTCAAGGTTGAAGTTTTTAATAAGTAGGTCAAAGTCCAAGGTCAAGGTCACAAGGTCAAAAATTTTGGTATCCATGGAAAGGTCTTGTCACAAGGAATACACATGTGAAATATCAAAGCCCTATCACTTTCCATTCAAAAGTTATGGTCAAGGTTAAAGTTTTTAATAAGTAGGTCAAAGTCCAAGGTCAAGGTCACAAGGTCAAAAATTTTGGTATCCATGGAAAGGTCTTGTCACAAGGGATACACATGTGAAATATCAAAGCCCTATCACTTATCATTCAAAAGTTATGCACAAGGTTAAAGTTTTTGTGACTGACGGACAGACGGACGGACGAACCGGTTTTAATGTCCCCGCGCTTTCACGAAAGCGGGGGACAAAAAGTTGGTTCTAATAAATTTTTATCTCCTACTTCTACCAGACATGGTTTTGATTTATTCTGATTTCTGAAGAATTAAACACTGAATTTTTAGCTAGATATGCCACATTTCAACATGGCCTTTAAAATAAGTTGCAGTATACCTTTCCTTCTCTACATGTAATTTTTGATGGGCAAATGATTTTATTGATTGGGCAAGTAAATCTTACGTCATGAGTTGCCTGTGGCAAGTAGGTTTTCAAAAAAATTCTAGACCCCTGATTTTATGTATCATGTGTATGGGAGAGGGCATTTATTTAATGTTGTGAAAACTTTTGCCCAATTCTTATTTTTCTTCATCTGAAATTAAATATGATTATTAAACTAAAATGCTATATTTAGAATTTTTGATTGTATCATATTGTTATACTTACAAGGGTTCGGCAGACACAATCCAGGACCCACACACCTATCCCACAATCCCCATGTGAACATATGGTCCGTGCCGTGGAATTTGACCTCGACCCACTCCTGTCCTACCACCGCTACGATCAGGAACACTCCAGCTATCCCAGTAAGTACCTCAGCTATCAACTGAAAAATACAAGCAAATAACTAGAACTGTCATAAAGGGATGGATTATACCCCACAGAATAGATTTTCCTCAAACATGTCAAAAGAGACCTATTCATTACTTGACACTTAAGTTTTCCTCTCTTGATAAGTGAATATACTCTTGTGCAAAGTTTATATAGCATTCATCTGTTCGTATGTAAAGACTGCCACAAAAATGAATATGTTATACAAAAAAAAAACAAAAAAAACTTGTTTTAATCTGACATACAACATGTACAAATACAGGGTAATTCTTCATCAAAAACTCTGCAGGATAAGCAAACTCTGACTTGTGATCCTCAATGGTTCATTGCCAGATGTTCAATTGGTGATGGGCAACAACTTTATGAAATACTCATCAATTCTTAGTAATGGTAAGCAATAAAAAGTTTTGGTCATGGTGATATTAAATTAATAATGCACATTGAAACCTTGACCTTTGAAGTCATGACAAAACTTTGAGTTCTGGGCAATGATTGTGAAAAATTAATTTAAACATAATATGGAAACAGCACAGTGAGAGGATCTGAATGCAAGTACATTTGTATTGTCTTTGACCTTGACCTCAAGATCTGACATTGACCTTAAAAATGTAATTTTGCATTTAGGTTAGTTGTGAAAGAGTTATAAGATGTGTACAATCTTAAACCTTTGTACACAGATAAAGCATAGTGAGAGGATCCATAAGCAGGTATTGTCTTTGACCGTGATGGTTGACTTTGCTTGAAAAATGTAATTTAGAGTTAAGCAGCATCATGTCTATTGTAGTAGTTTGTACCAATAATACAATATGAAATATTATTTTATTTAAATGTTAAACGTCTTCAAATTGAATAGCATCCTTTAAGAACAGATAAATTGGCAGCATGGACCTTAAACTTTGCATGGATACTGGAAATAAAGAGTTGAATTTATAACAGGTATTACCTTAATTGACCTGGCCATTTGACCTTGACCTTGAAGATTTTTTAAATTGACTATATCGAAGTAAGGTACAAATAATATATCACATTTAATCTTAGCATGGAGATAGATCAAAGCAAGTGGACCTGATTTCAGGTATTGACCTTGACCTTGAGATTTGACCTCAACCTTAAAAAAAAAAGATATTGAATTGGACTATTTTGTACTTATATCAAACCTTGAGTAATTTTAAGACTTTATTGTTTTGTATTAGATAGCACTGGTGATTTAAATTTTGCATGGATTGAAGTATAGAACATGTATGATGAATGGACTTGATTTCAGATGCAAGTTTTGCCCCTGACCTTGACAGTCTTAAGTGTGAATTTAATTGGACATACACCGATACCACTTACCATAAAGGATTGACCTTGAAAATATGATTTTGAGTTTTAAAGACTTAATTGTGTCGATTAAGTACTTAATAAAGCAACACATTGATCAAAGTTTTGAATGGAGATTTAACCGTAATTACCCGTATACTATGCAGTTGCTTTCAACGGACATAGTCTGCTGCCAGCAATCTTACCTTAATAATGTCATCTTTAGAACATATATGTAGAAGTGCTTTGTTCAGTTTGAATCAATAGACGATTTCCGATACGTTTCATTTGATTAAGCTAGACTACGGACATCACATATATACTTAATAAAACATAAACCGCTAAAGGCGGTAAGGCCGGATTGCGAAGTGTTTGTATTAGATGAAGTATACATTTTTGCACAGACAGAAAGGTCAAAGGTCATTCATACTATTGCGCAATGAAAAAAAAAAAGCTATGGTCATAAGGAATCTAAATGTGAAATATCAAAGCCCTACTCCTTATAGTTAAAACATGTAAAAGGTAGGTCAAAGGTCAATGTCAAGGTCATTTGATCAAAAGTCATGATGTCAAATAAAAGGTGTGGTTATGAGGAATCTACATGTGAAATATCAATACCCTACCTCTTACAGTTTAAAAGTAGGTCAAAGGTCAATGTCAAGGTAACTAGGTCAAAAGTCATGATATCAAATGAAAGTCCTGGGCATGAGGAATCTATATGTGAAATATCAAACCCCTACCTCTTATAGTTCAAAAGTAGGTCAAAGGTCAATGTCAAGGTCACAAGATCAAATTCAAAACTCATGATATCAAATGAAAGGTCTGGTCACAAAGATTCTGCATGTGAAATTTCAAAACCATAGCCTCTATAGTTCATGAGATATAGCCCAGATTTATTATTTTTAAAAGTAGGTCAATCTCCAAGGTCAAGGTCACAAGGTCAAAATTTTTGGTATCCATGGTGAGATCTTGTGACAAGGAATACGTATGTGAAATATAAAAGCCCTATCATTTACCATTCAGAAGTTATGGCCAAGGTTAAAGTTTTTCAAAAGTAGGTCAAACTCAAAGGTCAAGGTCACTAGGTCAAATTTTGTTGCTGTGTTTGATTTGTCTCATCATGGTCTATCACCATGTCAAGTTTCAAGTTGCTCCTCCAAACAGTTTTCTCTAAACGGACTTAAATGCAACACTTTAACCAAAATGTTGACGCACTGACGTACAGACAGACAGACTTCACCATTTCATAGACCGGATTTTGCTTCGCAATCCGGCCAAAAATTGGCAACATTTTTCATTAATATTGTGACTTAATTCACACACGAAGTAAACTCACAAAAAACATATTAACGTAAAACCTTCCATTAATTATGATTGATGCAATAATTCAAAAGTTTGGCAAGGTACTTGATGATCGTAGGGACTCTGATGTGTAAAATCAAGGTCTTTTTACAGTCCATTCCGAGACCTTATAAATTGAAAATGGTCACTCTTAGACAATAAGTATAGACAGACTCTATCCCTCTCCACAGGATATCATGCGCAAAAGTGCCATTGACAGTTAAAAGATTAAGATGGCCCATTGAAGTAACTGTACTGTCTTTTAACAGAAATAGCCCTTCACATAATTAATCCTTCAATAATGCCGTCTTACTGTACTCAAAATCTCTTCTTCTTTCTAAATTAAACACACAGTCACTTATAATTACTGACCACTACGTGCCTTTTTGCACATATTTGGCAGGGGATTAATGATTCTCCCTGCCATGCCACCCCCCCCCCCCTTTTGAAATAAGTTATACATGTATTAGAGCATGGAATAAACATACATGTACAACAAAATGTACAACATTGCATGAAGGAAGACAAGCTGGAAGAGGAGAAAAATGAATGTGTGAAGAGAATGGTCAAACCTTTATTGATCTTTTGACTAAGACTTTCTCCTCCATGTCATTATCAATCGATGGTATTATAATCAAGAAAGCTGACCGCTCATCTCTTGTCCATCTCTGTCATACATGTCAATGCTAATTTTCATCGATTCTTTGGATTCCTTGATACAGGACGTGTCCAAAAAGTCAGTGAAAAAGTTCACAAACATGCCAAATTGCTCTGTTACTGAATATTCTTTGCAGGATTTATACTACATTTAACTTCATTTTGAACGGTCACATATATACAATGGACATGTGAGTACAACGCAGAGGTTTGCTCTCTCCCGTTTTAGGGCCCACGTGTTGGGGAATTACTTTTGTAGCATTCTGTATGTTACTTCCGGTAAAATGAAAACATAGAACACGTGTTGCAAAATTCAAAGTTTTTCTAATTTAGGGAGAAAAGACAACCAAGACGATGTCACGAATAATTGTGAAAAGCCTTCCAAATGGGGTATGAATAAATCTATTAGAGATCAAGTGTATTTTAGCTCGAATTTCCTCTGCGTTCAATTTTCATCCATGCAGTCTTTAACACTCTGGCTGTGACTTTGAAATTACCACAGAATGAGTTTCTTACGCTCTTCCCAAAGAACAGGTATTACCGACGAGGAGAAGGCAAGTAGCCAGACTGCATGGAACCTCGGACCTACAGAGTATTGTTAGGCATGGTCCATTTGATATTCAGGGGGGGGGCTTGGGTTTTTTGTCGGAGCAAGATTATTTTTTTCGCCCCGGACCGGGGCAAAATTATTTTTTTCTTGTGAAGTTGGAGCAAGGAAATTTTTTTTTAAACAAAGTGATGCGCATGTGTTTTATCAACAGAAATTATTTCTATTTTTACTCAAAACTCGTAATATTAATATATTAGTTTATTTTTATGCAAGTATTAAATTCACTTTTGAACAGAGAGATAAAAGATTTTACAAAACAATTCTCAATATTTTATATAGGGTACATGTATATAACATGTTATAAGAGGGTCTGAGGGATCGAAGGTCTGTAAATTAGTGAATAACTGAAGTTCTCCGTCCAAGCTTACAAGAACATAAAATTAAGCTCTATGGGATACATGCAACATGTATTAATAGCAATACATAAATATTGATATTTAAGCTTTTAATGAAGCCCTTTTTTCATTCACAAACATGTATAACTTTTGATATCTATGAACTTTGCCATTAGTAAATAATGTTTTGATAGAAGACTATGGCGAGCGAAGCAAGCCAAAAATTGTTGATACAATTTGAAAACTGCGGCGAGCGAAGCGAGCCTGAAAAATTTTCAAGAATTTTAGCGAAATTTTATGATAATGTGACAGGATGTTATTTTGAAATATTTTTGAATTAGAAAAATATTTCAAATCCGTTTGCGTCCGTTTTTAATTATTTCCGTTTGAAGTAATCTTTAATCCAATCGAATTAATCGTTTACCAATAGTTTGAATTTCTCTGATTTCATTGGTTGTTGCTTACACGGGGAATTTTCAGTTGTAAGCTTTGCGATCGATGTGATAGATGTGAAGATCGTATCAGATATATATATTTTCCTTTGTTTGAAGATCGATTTGTATTTGGACTCGGGAACTTTGATTTACGTTTGACAGTGAGTTGACTGATTACTTCAACTAGTTCTTATTTTAATTCTAACTCAATATAACACTAATTTTCTACTTGTAATATAATCACCGAGTGAAAGATCTACCTGTATGAATGTCATGGATAAGTAAACACGCTTCGTGTAACTTTCTTGTCTCGCTGAGATCATATTGTTTAAAGTGTTATTTTACTTTAAATTGCTTTTAACTTGATAGTTATCTAGTGGTCAATTGATATTGTAGATCGAGAAATATTCTGCTATTGTTTGAAGAAGTTTCCCCTTTGGAATCTGCCTTAGCCCATAGCGAGGTAGGGAGATAACTCCTATTTCCGGTTTACACTTCCGTTTCATAATGTGTCGTTTCTACACATTTGTGTTAATATTTTCTTATTGTAATACAATAATCGTCATTTGATAATTGTAGAACTTGCTTTATATATACATGAAATACATTTGATTGTGTGGAGTTCACATTATCTTTCTTTTGTAAAATAATTTAATGTAATTGTGATATTTGTACTTAGAGACCCATTTATATTTTGTGATTGCAGGGTTTAGATCTTGGGATAACTTTGTCCTTCAGGACCCGAATAAATGATGAAATGATACACATCGGACTTCCTTAATTATTGCCATGGAAACCCGGTTACATAAAATGGCGCCCAACGTGGGGCCCTGATGGTGAAAAGACTGTCCATTTGTGAATGCCGGACTTCAGTTATTCAAAGCGCTCTAGCGATACAGACACTTCCGTTTTCCACATTCAAGCGTCTCATTGATTGAAGTGACTTGGACATTTGATGCCAGTTTCCGCTTTTCATTCAGTGATATAACTTTATATAACAGAGAGATATTGACTCATTATTTTCATTTGAAATTCATATCACTTGTATTGAAATAAAACATTTGTTTGTGACAAACACTATTTACTATTTAGATATCATTATTACTTCTACATTAGATCACTTGATTTATTCATTGTACATGAAGATTTTTATTTACTTCAACATCATATTTCCGATATTTTTGACAAAGCGATGAAATCATTGAAAGTGTTCAAGATTTTGAAGAATGCAGTATGAAAGTAAGTGCAAATATGCTCACCTATATTAATTTGCATGCATTTTCACTTCGATTAACATCTTAGACATATTGAAAGTGACTACAAACAACAGATGTTTTTGTTATCCTGTATCTTGGTGTGTCTGTCCAACGTCTATGGTTAATTCCTACCCCTTTGAGCCCTTGAAGATTGTATCACCACCCTGTATTGAATTATCGCGAATTCGTACATGAACGCGAAGGGCCCGATTCGTTATTTCGCATGCATGCCGCGCATTCGTAGATTACTCTTGACGTTTTCAATATACATTGCAGTCATATCAATGATGCAAGAATCAATTACCCAGGAAGATCTAGTGAAGCTAGGTAGAGCTTTTGAGGATCTAGGTGTTAGACCTCAATGTGAAACGTCAGATGACTTAGTGAAATGGATGACTAATTATGTCACATCAAAGGAGCCTCATAATAGTATGAATATTTCTGTCCCGAAAGTGTCTATATTCTCTGGTGACCCGAATGGGGCCACGAGTTATGATGTTTGGAAATATGAGATACAATGTTTGTTGAAGGAGAATTATCCAAGGATTAGTATATCTGAAGCTATCAGAAGATCTTTAAAAGGAAATGCAAAGAAAGTAGTTATGTGTTTGGGGTCAAATGCAAGCATTGATGAAATTATTCTCAAGCTTGACAGTGTTTATGGCAATATAAGGCCTCAAGTAGATATCCTGCAAGAGTTTTATAGTATGTTTCAAGGTGACAAAGAGAATGTTGCCTCATGGGGTTGTAGATTAGAGTCTGTTTTGAAAAAGGCTAGAGATGCAGGTGACATAGCCTTTACTGATTATGACTCAATGTTGAAGGAACGATTTTGGTCTGGCCTGAGACCTAGCATAAAGCATGTAACATATTATGAACATGACAAATGCACAACTTACAATCAGCTTCTTGTAGAGATCAGAAAGAGAGAGAATTCCATTCTGAAATCTTCTGAAATATGTGAAGATAGATGTACAGAGGATAGAATTCCTGTACACACAGACGATGTGAATGAGATGTATCACAAAGTCGAGACAATTTCTCAAATGGTCAATGGTTTGAATATGCAAAACGACCACCCAATAGACAGTTGTGATGATGATACAAATGTCAATGAACCGATTTGTTTTAGGTGTCATCAACCCGGCCATATAGCAATTGGCTGTCGGGTACGACTAGACCATAGTAAACTAGACTATTACAATCAGTATGAACTGAATCACAGGTATAAGCGTCATGCTTCACAGTACATGCAAAACAGTCAAGGTCATCAAGTTGTTGGTGATTCAAATGAAGTGACAATCAGTCTACAAAATGTAGAAACAAAGGCCCTGATTGACACAGGTTCAACGGTCTCAACTGTCAGCCATGCTTTTTATCAGTCTTATTTGTCAAACATCCCTATTGAATCATTAGATCAATTACTGAACATAGATTGTGCAAACGGGGAATCTCTTCCATACTATGGATACGTTGATGTCACCATGGGAATGTATGGCATGGATACAAGTGACAGTATTGATCATTGCATATTGCTTGTAGTACCTGATACGAAATATAACTACCATGTGCCTGTCATAATTGGAACAAATGTACTATCAATTCTGCTGAATCTCACTAAGGACAAGTATGGTCCTAGGTTTCTGCAGAACGCTCAGTTACATACACCATGGTACCTAGCTTTGCGCTGTTTGACCTTGCGCGAGAAAGAATTATCTAGAAATGGAAATGTTCTAGCTTATGTTAGATCTGCTGAGCATAGAAGCATAAAGATACCTCCAAACAGTGAAGTGGTAGTCCAAGGTTATCTTGACAAGCAAATTCCTTATCAGTCAGTATGTGGTTTACTGCAAGCTTCTCCATCGTCATGTCTGTCGCAGGACCTTGATATATCGCCTGTCTTGGTGAATTATAGATACAAAGAAACAGGTGAAGTCCCTGTACACATTTCAAATGTTACAACAAGAACTATCAATATTCATCCACGAGCAATGATTTGTGAAGTTCAACCTGTCTCGATAGAACAAACGCCTCAGTTGACAGAGTCAAGTTCGGATTTACTCAAAACTGTGTCAATTGATACTGACCATCTTAATGATGACCAATTACACATAGTTCAAGGTTTCATTCAGAAGAACAATGACATATTTTCAATGTCAGATACTGATATTGGTCATTCTCATTCTGTAAAGCACAGAATTGAGTTATCGGACCCGATGCCTTTCAAACAAAGGCACAGGCGTATTCCGCCAGCCATGTTTCAAGAAGTTAGAGACCACTTGCATCAGTTGCTATCGGCAGGTATGATAAGACGTAGTAAGTCTCCGTGGGCTAGTAATGTCGTATTGTGTAGAAAAAAGGATGGAAAGATGAGAATGTGTATCGATTATCGTCAGTTGAATCAACGTACCATCAAAGATTCATACGCCCTTCCTCGAATCGATGAGATTCTCGATGCCCTTATAGGCAATAAGTACTTTACGGTCCTTGATATGAAGGCGGGGTATCACCAGATCGAGGTTGAAGAGACTCACAAAGAGAGAACGGCATTCACAGTCGGCCCTTTGGGTTTCTTTGAATATAATCGAATGCCGTTCGGTCTGGTGAATGCCCCCGCGACATATCAAAGGATGATGGAGGACGTATTCTATGGTCTTCACTTAGACATTTGTTTCATTTATTTAGATGATCTCATTGTGTTCTCAAAAACATTCGAAGAACACATAGATAGACTTGAGAAGGTTTTTGATCGTGTCAGAAAAGAAGGTCTTAAATTATCCCCATCAAAGTGTGACTTCTTTAAAAGTAGAGTCAAATATGTTGGTCACATTGTTTCAGAAACAGGAATAGAGCCAGATCCTGCTAAAGTGGACAAGGTCACTAACTGGCCCAGACCTAAATCCTCCGATGAAGTACACCAATTTCTAGGGTTTATTGGGTACTATCGGAAATTCATTGAAAATTTCTCCAAAATTGCGAGGCCTTTGAATGGTTTAATACCAGCCCCAAACAAATCAAGCAAACGTAAACGAAAGAATGTGCAAGACGATTTATCTTTCGTTTGGACTGACATTCATGAGAATGCATTTCAGACTTTGAAGTCTAAGTTGCTTGAGCCACCCATTCTTGGTTACCCTGATTATCAGTTGCCCTTTGAGCTGCATATAGATGCTAGCTTCCAAGGTTTGGGTGCCGTGCTGTATCAGAATCAAGGTGGACAGAACCGAGTCATTGCTTACGCAAGCAGAGGCTTGAATCCTGCTGAGAAAAACTATCCAGTGCACAAGCTGGAATTTTTGTCTTTAAAATGGGCAGTTACTGAAAAGTTTGCTGATTACTTGCATGGAACATCATTTGTTGTATTGACAGACAACAACCCACTGACTTATGTTTTAACATCTGCAAAGCTTGATGCAACAGGTCAAAGGTGGATCGCTGCTCTTTCAGCATTTGATTTTGAGATTTTGTATCGGCCTGGTAAGAGCAACGCTGATGCTGATGGACTTTCCAGATTGCCTGGCATTCCAAAATCTGACAGAGAGTCTCTAAAATCAGACTCCATAAAAGCTTTAAGTTTTGCTCACACGCAGCCATATGTAGAAAGTCTCTCTACGTCAGCTGATGCAATTGGTCAGTTCTGTATGACAAATGCTTTGTTCCATATCGATGTACAAGCTGCTCAACGCAATGACTCTGTTCTTAGTCTATGGATAGATAATACGAAGCGTCGATGTCTTCCTAGAAAGCAAGACTTACCCTTTTCCCCTGTACATTCCGTCTTTTACCGAAATTTTGACAGACTGAAATTGCAAAATGGTATTTTGGTCAGAGAAACAACTATCGATGATAAGAAGAGAGAACAAATTGTTCTACCCTCCTCACTTGTCAAAGATGTTCTCATCTCATTACATAATCATCTTGGTCACCCAGGTCGTGACAAAACGATATCCCTAATCCGAGATAGATTCTTTTGGCCTGGTCTTACACGAGATGTTGAAAACTGGATAAAGGGTTGCAAGAGATGTTTGCTTAGTAAAAGTCCAGATAATAATCGAGCTCCACTCCAAAATGTTAGTACATACCAACCCCTTGAGCTCGTTTGCATGGATTTCCTTACCCTTGAAACATCAAAAGGTGGTTATCAATATGTATTAGTGATAACTGATCACTTTACTCGATATGCAATAGCAATCCCATCTCGAAACATGACAGCTAAAACAACTGCTGACATATTTTTCAATCACTTTGTAGTACATTATGGTCTGCCTAAAAAGATCCACTCAGACAAAGGGGCCAATTTTGAATCGAAGTTAATGAAAGAGCTGTGTAATCTCATTGGGATTGAAAAATCACGAACGACCCCATATCATCCAATGGGAAATGGGTTATGTGAGCGGTTTAATCGCACTCTGCTTGGTATGCTCGGTACTTTAGAGCTTGACAAAAAGCGTGATTGGAAGTCTTTCTTAGGTCCTATAACACATGCATATAATAGTATGCGACAGGACACTACAGGTCATTCCCCCTACTTTCTAATGTTTGGGCGGGAGCCGAGACTTCCGATTGATATTGCGTATGGCATAGAGCATGAAAACAAACAAACATCGATGACGAAGTACGTTGAAAATATGCAAAAGAGACTTAAACAGTCTTATGATACAGCGATAGAAGCAGTCAGAAAGTCTCAAGCAAAGCAGAAGAAAATGTATGATAGAAAATGCAAAGGTGCAATTCTGCAGGAAGGTGATAGAGTGTTAGTTAAAAGGGTTGCATTCGAAGGCAAGCATAAACTTGCTGATAAATGGGAGGAGGATCCCTATGTTATATTGAGGCAACCAAATAAAGAAATTCCCGTTTTTACAGTTCAGAAAGAGAACGGTGAAGGTAGAAAGAGAACTTTACATCGCAATGTCTTGCTACCTATTGGTCAATATCTGAATGATGATGATGAAACCAATGTAAAAAGTCCAACTCGACCACCAGTATCACCTGAAAAAAAGTTACCAAATAGAAAGTGTAAGAGTGACCAGAACAGAACCAAATTGGTTACTGAAAGGTCTGAAAGAAATGAAAAGATAGATGAAGACAGAAATGAAAGTGATAGTGATGATACTGAATCAGACAGATTCGAAATCGTCTTACAAACTCCTAGCACTGCATTAGATGCTGGAAATGAACAAGATCGAAATGAAACAACTGAACAGAATTCATCTGAAGTTCAAGAAACAGAAGCAGATGAAAACGTCAGTAGAGATGATAACGTTTCATCGGAGAGTCATAGCAGTGAGAATAGAGTTGAAAATGAAGAAGAGTCAAGTCCAGCTGTTGTTCCGACACAGGAGAGGCCTGTGAGAAATCGGAGACAACCAGCTTGGATGAGAACAGGAGAATTTGTAGTAGGTCAACAGGTGGTGGTCGAGAAGGATGCTTGGAAAGAAAAAGTGAATGAATTGAAGCATTTTACTATGTCCAATCCAAATGCTTTCCAAGGTATTGAAAGCAAACTGGGAGAAGCCTTCCTGAATATTTTAACATCAAAGTAAATTGATTGAGTGGTGTCAGAAGTTGTACCCTTGGTTAAAGACGAGGACGTCTTTTCAGAAACAGGGGGAGAATGTGACAGGATGTTATTAAGGATTCCGATTTCCGTCGGAATCCTTTCTGTTATTGTATTGTCTTTTCTTTATTCTTATTATTCTTATTATTATTATTATTATTATTATTATTCTTACCCCCAAGCCAATCCAGTGACGTTACAACAAAGTACCGCATCATATGATAAAATGGAAAGTATCATGAGAAAGAGCAAATAAAGATCTTAATTTAATATTTTTTTCTTGTCGAAAAGTTCACATATGCCCCCGCTAGAGGTCATCAGCGGTCAATCTTTAAACTCTTATAACTCCTTTACTAACCGTACGATTTGAACAAAATTTGTTTTATATTGTTCTTTGAGAAATTTGCAAACTTTTATACGCTTACATGCTCCATAAAATATTTACAGTTTTCAAGCTATTTCAAGTTGAAAATGGAACCTTAAATTGGCAAGGTGCCAATTTCTACAATTTTTGAGACTTTGAGTTGAAACTTGGATGTTAGGTCACTTATAGGTAGTCATTTAATGTTGACCTTCTTTTCAAGGTCAAATTTTTATTCTCAAGGTCACATGAAACTTTTGCTCATAGAACAAAGACTATTTGACCTTCAGAGTTCAAACTTCATACATATAATTGTTAAGCCAAGCTCTTTCACCTTGACCTTGATCCAAGGTCAAATTCTCATTCTCAAGGTCACAACAACATTTTTGTCTATAAAACAAAGACTGTTTGACCTTGAGAATGCAACCTGGGTACAAATATTCCTTGCAGTAAGTCCTGTCACATTGACCTTGACCAAAGGTTATTCGTTCGATTTCAAGGTCATAACAGTCTTTTGTTGATAAAATATTGAGCTTTATTCAATTTCATATATATTTTGAAGAAAATGATATTCTATACTCATCTTTTTTCCTTGACCTTGGTTCAAGGTGAAAATTTCATTCTCAATGTCATAACAACATTTACTTGTTAAATACACAGTGTTTGTCCTACACTACTTATACTTCACAAACGAGGTCCTTCTTATATGAACTTTACATGATCTAAGAAAGATAAATCTTTTATTTCTATTTCTCTTCGTACCATGACTTGTCTGTACTTTCATGCTGTTGTCATTTTCTAATTAAATGTTTTAAAAATGTCTTAAAATTGAATAGCATCATTTAAATTAACTGGTAAATTTGCAGCATGGACCAGACAGACAGACTGACAGTGTAAGATAGACAGTGTTAGATAGACTGACAACGATAGAAGAACGAACAGACATACGAACAGATAGAGAGAGTACTAGACAGAAACGCAGACGATCGGCGATAAAAAAACGTCCAGACTGGGGATCGAACCCGGTACCCTTGGGCCAGCAGTCCAACGCCCTATCCACATAGCCATTGGAGTTCCTGAATATTAGTGGTTTTTATTTTTGATATACAGACGGAGAAATACAAATGGCTGATTCAGCATTACAAGAATTATCGATCGTTCATGCAACAAGTCAGTCCTATTCATAGCTTTTTATTCAGAAGAAAAACACATTTCATATTGCGCATATTTATTTCACTGTCATTGACTTCAACGTGTATATATGGCCACCTTAGACTTCTTTTTTTCATTCGTCAATCTTTGAAACAACTGTACAAGACCTTTGACGGAGCAATGTGGCCCCCTTGGCCTTCTTGGTTTTTTTTTTTTTTTTTTTTTTCTCTTGTTTTTTTAATTCGTCAATCTTTGAAACAACTGTACAAGACCTTTGACGGAGCAATGTGGCCCCCTTGGGCCTCTTGTTTGTTTTGTTTTTTTTTATTTTAATTTGTTTTGCTTGTTTGTTTGTTTGCTTGTTTTTTTTTTCTTTTTTGATTCGACAATCTTTGAAACAACTGTACAAGACTTTTGACTGAGCAATATGGCTCCCTTGGGCCTCTTGTTTTTTTTTTTTTCATTTGTTTTGTTTGTTTGTTTGTCTTTTTCTTATTAAATTCCTTAATATTTGAAACAACTGTACAAGACCTTTGACGGAGCAATGTGCCCCCCTTGGGCATTTTTTTTTTCTCGTTTGTTTGTCTGTTTCTTTTTGAATTCGTCAATCTTTGAAATAACTGTACAAGATCTTTGACGGTTTGTTTATCCAATGACATAGGCTAGTCCTTCGAAAGGGGAAGGTTGATAAGTTTTTGCCCCCCCCCCCCCTCCGACTTACATGTTACATACGTGTACATACCTGTTTTCATCTACCCTGTCTAGATCCGCCCTTGCAAAATAAGCAAACACATTTTATTGATTCATAATTTTATTCTCTACATACATGGTCAATGAAAGTCAAATAAAAAAAATACATTTTATGAAAATCTGTGTTGTTTACTCCTGAATACAAACCTGTAAATAGAATCGATCGATAAAGATTTATCATTCGGAACATGCTCGACATGTTGAGTCATATCATAGTCGCAAGATTTCATCCTTCTAAAGACTTTTGATGCAAACTTTTGTCAGTTCTGCAATAGCTCAGCGGTAGAGCGTCAGACTTCGAATCGGAGGGTCCGGGGTTCGATACCGGCCTCGGCCAATTTTTTTCCCTCAATTTTTTTCATTCGTAAGCAAACATAAAGTACAGTGCTTCAACATTGTTTTCATTTCAAAATTTATACGAGTATGTATTAGTTCAAAATGTTTTCTAACAGAATCAAGAAATATCGAATACATGTACCAGTTTGAAAACACTTGCTATATTGTCATGATTCATTGGAAAATCCCTCACATAATTAATATGCATGACCCAGGATGTGTTACAAATTTCATTGGTCAATTCAACCATGTGACCTGACATTACATGTACAAGATACGATGGGGCCTACCTTGGTGAAGGTACCTGGTTCGAGTCCAGCTGCGGCCAGTCATTTTCGCATTTTTTCAATTTTCATTTCTATTCTTAACAAGATGAAAATGAGAGGAATCCGTCTGCTATGTCCACAGGAACCTCCATCCTTCCATTTATTAAGGATTCCGATTTCCGTCGGAATCCTTTCTGTTATTGTATTGTCTTTTCTTTATTCTTATTATTCTTATTAAGGATTCCGACTATTCCGTCCTTATACTATGTTGAGTTCAAACAAGAAGGACTACTTGTGTAAAGAATAAATAGTATAGGACAAAGTGTGTGAATTCTACAAGAGTAAATGATTGTTATGACCTTGAAAATGATTATTTGACCTTGAACCAATGTCATAAATGAAAGATAAGTATTGTGATCATTCTCATCATGATTGATCTTAACCTGAGCAAAGCTCAATATCTAATCAACCAAAGTCGGTTGTGACCTTGAAATCGAACAAATGACCTTGAGTAAAGGTCATGGTGAAAGGGTTTGTTGCAAGGAATATTTGTGTAATGTTTGAACTCACAAGGTCAAATAATCTTTGTTTTATAGACTAAAACTTGTTGTGACCTTGAGAATGAGAATTTGACCTTGGGTCAAGGTCAAGGTGAAAGAGCTTGGTTAAACGATAATATGTATGAAGTTTGAACTTTGAAAGTCAAATACTTTTTGTTCTATAGGCAAAAGTTTGTTGTGACCTTGAGAATGAAAATTTGACCTTGAAAGTAGGTCAACATTAAATGACCACCTATAAATAACCTACTATCAAAGTTTCAACTCAAAATCTCAAAAACTGTAAAAATTGGCATTGTGCCAATTTAAAGTTCCATTTTCAACTTGGAATAGCGCGACAACCGTAAATATTTTATCGAGCATGTAAGCGTATAAAAGTTTACAATTTTCTCAAAGAACATTTTAAAAGAAATTTCGTTCAAATCGTAAGGTTAGTTTAGGAGTTATAAGTGTTTAAAGATTTGACCTATGATAACCTCCAGCGGGGGCATTGGTGAACTTATCGACAAACAAAAAATAGTTAAAGAAGATCTTGTTATGCTCTTTCTGATGGTACTATCCCTTTTCCTCTGTGTTAAAAGACCTTTGAATAAAGTGTCTGGAAATGATGAGGGGGTAAGAATAAAAATAATAAGAATAACTAGATGGCTACTGTTGCAAGCAACAGACGGATTCCTCCTTTATTAGACCTTTCTCGGAACTGAAGTGTTAAAATCCGAATAAAGAAGATCGAAAAAAGAATAGTTGCTTAAGAACCTTATTCACTCCAGCAAATAAGTCAAAAGGGCTTATGTCTAACTTGGGACTCTTATTTATTTATTGACAAAAGAGAGGAAAAAGATGATAAATACCTTTCAAGTCTAGGAAAGGTTTAAACTCCTTGATCTATTCTATCCATTTTGAATTCTTTAAAATTACTATCCCAAAAAGAATTGCACAAAGAGTTAGCAATGAGAAAATTTCTATAAATAGAAAATGACAACAACATGAAAGTACAGCCAAGTAATGCTACTAAGACAAAAAGGGAAAAAGAGAAAAAGAATAAAAGAGTTATCTATCTTACTATGTAAAGTTCAAATAAGATGTACTACTTGTATGAAGAATAAATAGTTAAGGACACAATCTTGTGAATTCTACAAGTAAATGTGTGTTATGACCTTGAAAAAGTTTATTTGGCCTTGAACCAAGGTCATGGATAAAAGATAAGCATTTGAGTTTATTCTCATCAAGATTCCTCTTCATCTAATCAAAGCTCAATATTTTATCAACAAAATTTTGTTGTGACCTTGAAATCGAACAAATGACCTTGGGTCAATGCCAAGGTGAAAGGACTTGATGCAAGGAATATTTGCTCCAAGTTTGAACTGTCAAGGACAAATGGTCTTTGTTCTATAGGCAAAAATTTGTAGTGACCTTGAGAATCAAAATTTGACCTTTGGTCAAGGTCAAGGTGAAAGGGCTTAGCTCAATGATTGTATATATGAAGTTTGAACTGTCAAGGTCAAATAGTCTTTGTTCTATAGCCAAAAGTTTGTTGTGACCTTGAGAATAATAATTTGACCTTGAAACTAGGTCATCATCAATGACTACCTATAAGTAGCCTACCATCCAAGTTTCAACTCAGAATCTCGAAAACTGCAGGAATTGGCACTGTGCCAATTTAAAGTTCCATTTTCAACTCAAAATAGCACGAAAACAGTAAATATTTTATCCAGCATGTAAGCGTATAAAAGTTTGCAAATTTTCCAAAGAATGATTTAAAACAAATTTCGTTCAAATCGTGTGATTAATTTAGAAGTTATAAGAGTTTAAAGATTTGACCTTTGATGACATCTAGCGAGGGCATTGGTGAACTTATCGACAAACAAAAAATAGTTTAAGAAGATCTTTGTATGTTCTTTCTAATGGTACCATCCTTTTTGCTCTGTGTTGAAAGACCTTTGAATAAAGTGTCTGGAAATGGAAAGGGGTAAGAATAATAAGAATAATAATAAGAAGAACTAGATGGCTACTGTTGCAAGCAACAGACGGATTCCTCCTTTATTAGACCTTCCTCGGAACTGAAGTGCTAAAATCCGAATAAAGAAGATGGAAAAAAGAATAGTGTCTTTAGTACCATATAAACTTCAGCAAATGAGTCAAAAGAGCTTATGTCTAATTTGGGACTCTTATTTATTTATCAACAAAATAGAATCAAAAAATAATAAATACCGTTCATGTTTACGAAAGCTTTAAACTCCATGCTCTATCGATATCTAATCCTTTACAATGACTTTCTCAAAAAAGAATTGCACAATGATGTTGCAATGAGATAATTTCTATTAATAGAAAATGACAACAACATGAAACTACTGATATGCAATCCTACTAAGAATAAAAATGAAAGAAACAGAGAACAAGAATAAAAGAGTTATCTATCTTACTATGTAAAGTTCAAATAAGAAGTACTAATTGTGTGAAGAATAAACAGTTTAGGACAAAATTCTGTGAACTCTACAAGAGTAAATTTTTGTTATGACCTTGAAAAAGTTAATTTGACCTTTAACCAAGGTCATGGATAAAAGATAAGCATTTGAATTTATTCTCATCAAGTGTCCTCTTAATCTAATCAAAGCTCAATTTTTTATCGACAAAAGTCTGTTGTGACTTTGAAATCGAACAAATGACCTTGGGTCAAGGTGAGGGTGAAAGGACTTGATGCAAGGAATATTTGCACCAAGTTTGAACTCTCAAGGTCAAATGGTCTTTGTTCTATAGGCAAAAGTTTGTTGTGACCTTGAGAATCAAAATTTGACCTTGGGCCAAGGTCAAGGTGAAAGGTCTTGGCTCAATGATTGTATTTATGAAGTTTTAACTGTCAAGGTCAAATAGTCTTTGTTCTATAGGCAAAAGTTTGTTGTGACCTTGAGAATCATAATGTGACCTTGAAACTAGGTCATCATCAATGACTACCTATTAGTAGCCTACCATCCAAGTTTCAACTCAAAATCTCAAAAACTGTAGAAATTGGCACCGTGCCAATTTAAAGTTCCATTTTCCACTCGATATAGCGCGAAAACCGTAAATATTTAATCGAGCATGTAAGCGTATAAAAGTTTACAATTTTTCCAGAGAACATTTTAAAACAAATTTCGTTCAAATCGTACGGTTAGTTTAGGAGTTATAAGTGTTTAAAGATTTGACTTTTGATGACCTCTAGCGGGGGCATTGGTGAACTTATCGACAAACAAAAAATTGTTAAAGAAGATCTTTGTCTGTTCTTTCTAATGGTACCATCCTTTTTATTCTGTGTAAAAAGACCGTTGAATAAAGTGTCTGGAAATGATGAGGGGTAAGAATAATAAGAATAATAATAAGAATAATAAGAATAAAGAAAAGACATTGCAATAACAGAAAGGATTCCGACGGAATAGTCGGAATCCTTAATAACTAGATGGCTACTGTTGCAAGCAACAGACGGATTCCTCCTTTACTAGACCTTCCTCGGAACCGAAGTGTTAAAATCCGAATAAAGAAGGTGGAAAAATGAATAGTTGCTTCAATACCTTATTCACTTTAGCAAATGAGTCAAAAGAGCTTATGTCTAATTTGGGACTCTTATACATTTTTCAACAAAATAGAAAAAAAAACATAAATAAATACCTTAAATGTTTACGAAAGCTTCAAACTCCATGCTCTATCAATATCAAAATCCTTTACAATCACTTTCTCAAAACAGAATTGCACAATGATTTTGCAATGAGATAATTTCTATTAATAGTAAATGACAACAACATGAAAATTCAGATATGTAATGCTACTAGAAAAAAAAAAGAAACAGAGAACAAGAATAAAAGAGTTATCTTTCTTATACTATGTTAAGTTCAAACAAAAAGGACTACTTGTATGAAGAATTAATAGTATAGGACAAAACGTGTGAATTCTACAAGAGTAAATGATTGTTATGACCTTGAGATTGATTATTTGACCTTGAACCAATGTCATAAATGAAAGATTAGTATTGTGATTATTCTCATCACGATTGATCTTAATCTGAGCAAAAGCCAATATCTAATCAACTAAAGTCGGTTGTGACCTTGAAATCGAACAAATGACCTTGAGTCAAGGTCATGGTGAAAGGGTCTGTTGCAAGGAATATTTGTGTAATGTTTGAACTCACAAGGTCAAAAAATCTTTGTTTTATAGACAAAAGTTTGTTGTGACCTTGAGAATGAGGATTTGACCTTGGGTGAAGGTCAAGTGGAAAGAGCTTGACTGAACAATGATATGTATCAAGTTTGAACTCTGAAGGTTAAATAGTCTTTGTTCTATAGGCAAAAGTTTGTTGTGACCTTGAGAATCAAAATTTGACCTTGGGTCAAGGTCAAGGTGAAAGAGCTTGGTTTAACGATATTATGTATGAAGTTTGAACTCTGAAGGTCAAATACTTTTTGTTCTTTAGGCAAAAGTTTGTTGTGACCTTGAGAATGAAAATTTGACCTTGAAAGTAGGTCAACATTAAATGACCACCTCTAAGTAACCCACTATCAAAGTTTCAACTCAAAATCTCAAAAACTGTAGAATTTGGCACTGTGCCAATTTAAACTTCCATTTTCAACTCAGAATAGCGCGAAAACCGTAAATATTTTATCGAGCATGTAAGCGTATAAAAGTTTACAATTTTCCTAAAGAACATTTTAAAACAAATTTCGTTCAAATTGTACGGTTAGTTTAGGAGTTATTAGTGTTTAAAATTTTGAACTTTGATGACCTCCAGCGGGGGCATTGGTGAGCTTATGGACAAACAAAAAATAGTTAAGGAAGATCTTGGTATGCTCTTTCTGATGGTACCATCCCTTTTGCTCTATGTTAAAAGACCTTTGAATAAAGTGTCTGGAAATGATGAGGGGGTAAGAATAAAAATAATAATAAGAATAATAATAAGAACTAGATGGCTACTGTTGCAAGCAACAGACGGATTCCTCCTTTATTAGACCTTCCTCGGAACTGAAGTGCTAAAATCCGAAAAAAGAAGATGGAAAAAAGAATAGTTGCTTTAGTACCATATTAACTTCAGCAAATGAGTCAAAAGAGCTTATGTCTAATTAGGGACTCTTTTTAATTTATCAACAAATCAGAAGAAAAAAATAATAAATACCTTTCATGTTTACGAAAGCTTTAAACTCCATGCTCAATCAATATCTAATCCTTTACAATGAGTTTCTCAAAAAAAGAATTGCACAATGATTTTGCAATGAGATAATTTCTATTAATAGAAAATGACAACAACATGAAACTACTGATATGTAATGCTACTAAGAATAAAAAAAGAAAGAAACAGAGAACAAGAATAAAAGAGTTATCTATCTTACTATGTTAAGTTCAAATAAGAAGTACTACTTGTCAGTTGTGTGAAGAATAAATAAATAAATAAGGACAAAATCCTGTGAATTCTACAAGAGTAAATGTTTGTAAAGACCTTAAAAAAGTTTATATGACCTTTAACCAAGGTCATGGATAAAATATAAGCATTTGAGTTTATTCTCATCAAGAGTTCTCTTAATATAATCAAAGCTCAATATTTTATCGACAAAAGTCTGTTGTGACCTTGAAATCGAAGAAATGACCTTGGGTCAAGGTCAAAGTGAAAGGACTTGATGCAAGGAATATTTACGCCAAGTTTGAACTCTCAAGTCAAATGGTCTTTGTTCTATAGTAAAACGTTTGTTGTGACCTTGAGAATGAAAATTTGACCTTGGGCCAAGGTCAAGGTGAAAGGGCTTGGCTCAATGATTGTATTTATGAAGTTTGAACTGTCATGGTCAAATAGTCTTTGTTCTATAGGCAAAAGTTTGTTGTGACCTTGAGAATCATAATGAGACCTCGAAACTAGGTCATCATCAATGACTACCTATAAGTAAACTACCATCCAAGTTTCAACTCAAAATCTCAAAAACTGTAGAAATTGGCACTGTGCCAATTTAAAGTTCCATTTTCAACTCAAAATTGCAAGAAAACCGTAAATATTTTATCGAGCATGTAAGCGTATAAAAGTTTGCAAATTTCCTAAAGATCAATATAAAACAAATTTCGTTCAAATCGTACGGTTACTTTAGAACTTATAAGACTTTTAAGATTTGACCTTTGGTGACCTCTAGCGGGGGCATTGGTTAACTTATCGACAAACAAAAAATAGTTAAAGAAGATCTTTGTCTGCTCTTTCTAATGGTATCACTCTTTTTGTTCTGTGTTAAAAGACCTTTGAATAAAGTGTCTGGAGATGATGAGGGGTAAGAATAATAAGAATAATAATAAGAATAATAAGAATAAAGAAAAGACATTGCAATAACAGAAAGGATTCCGACGGAATAGTCGGAATCCTTAATAAAGAAAAGACATTGCAATAACAGAAAGGATTCCGACGGAATAGTCGGAATCCTTAACTAGATGGCTACTGTTGCAAGCAACAGACGGATTCCTCCTTTATTAGACCTTACTCGGAACTGAAGTGTGAAAATCCGAATAAAGAAGATGAAAAAAAGAATATATGCTTTAGTACCTTATTCACTTCAGCAAATGAGTCAAAAGAGCTTATGTCTAACTTGGGATTCTTATCTATTCATCGACAAAAAAAGAAGAAAAAGATGATACCTTGACCTACATATTTGATCCACTTTTTGTAAATAAGCGACTTCGCAGGTGAAACAAGCATTCATTGGATTCCTATTTTTATCACCTAGCTGTTAATCGTTGCCATTATATATATGATAGTGACCTGGTCTTTGGGAGCACATCACTGGTGGGGAAAGAACTTGAATCTCACAAAGTACATACATGTAATATTATGGTGTATTTTACTAAGCAACTTTGTGTCTGTTATACACATATGATTATTGACAATTTCTACTGATAGTGGTTTAAAATTTCTGTTGTATGACAAAGTCACTTTGCACTAATTTATCAAACAGATTGTGTCATTGTGCTGAATTAAGTTTGTGCCAAATGGTGTTCTTCCCTCATTCAGCTACATGTAAAATATGTTCATGAATATATATGTTTGCACCAAATAGAGAATAAGTGTCTTAATTTATGGTTTGTTACCATTACGGGTATGCAACACACAGCAAGTGCATTTATCGTACTTGTTAAGCGTGTTAGCACATTTCATGCGATAAATGCACTTGCTGTGTGTTGCATACCCGTAACAAAATACAATTTATAAATTATGACATTTACTGTAAATTGCTTTATTTTCGTCAGTACCAATTTTCGTCAATTCGTTTAAAATGACCATTTCGTCAGTACGTGAATTCGTCATCCAAGGGTCCCTCAATTGTAAATTCGTCTGTTCAAATGCCAACTTAACATTTAGATCCGCCGTCACATTGTCAAATCTGCCGCATTTGTTTGTTTCCATTGTTTGTTTCACAATTATCAGTAAACAAACAATTGGAAACATGTATATCACCTAGCTTGTTGTGAAAACATACCATTTGGTAATTAGACGTATATTTAATGCGACTTTGTGTGCGTATTCAGTTTTCATTGATTTGTCAATTGCCTATCGTATTTATTATGACACTATTTATCAATGTCTTGAAACTCGGAATCTGCAGCTTCTTCCTCCTTGATCCCCAGTGTTCCCGATTTATATTTAAGTTTACCAAGAGACTGATTCAATTTTTCCTTGATACACTTATTTTTTGTCAGGAGTATTTATATTCGTTGGTACGTAATTTCGTCAAGGAAGGCACTTACGAAAATGACGAAAATTGGTACCTGACGAATAAAAACCAATTTACAGTATTCTATATATATGCGCCACAGTTGTCTATTTCATTCGTGTTTTCTTTAATCCTGTTTTTCTAGGTCAAAAGATGGAGTAAAAATTTAGGTCACCACGGGTTCAGTTTGCAGATTGGAACTGCCGTCATGGCATGTTTCTCTAGAATTTTCACGCAAAATGCAACATGTTACTTACAACACTCAGGGAATTACATTGGTTGTGCATATATACATTCTTGATTTTCAGTTTTTTGTACCCATTTATTCTTGTAGACAGAACAGAGTATTGATTCATCTGATTCCTTGTTTATCCTATTTTAGATGAAGGAAGACAGGCTTCGTAAAATGTTTGGCACAAAGGGAACACTTACAGACTGCTCTTTGAAATACACAAAGGATGGTAAATTCCGTAAATTTGCGTTTGTTGGCTATCGTAACCCAGAGGAAGCTGAAGCTGCTATCAAAGAATACAATAACACTTATGTTGACACATCTAAAATACAGGTATGCTTGATGCTAATGTTACATTATAGGTATTTAAAATTTTAAGAAACGCAAAAAAACAATTTTTTGAAGGATGATATAAATTTAAGAAAATACTTGAAGAAAGGAAAAATTATGTTTAACAGAGTGTGTACATGTACACATAACTGGACATGAACGTTTTACTACATGAAACCACGTACATGTTTTTAAAATGATTAATTACCTGTAAATGTATCAAATTATAAACCACATAGCAAGGCAACATTTCGTTAAACTCAGTCTTTGATTTATACAGGTTGAGTTTGCAAAGGATTTTGGTGACTGTAACAAGCCACGTTCATGGAGTAAATACTCTTATGACAGCTCGGCCTTCCAGAAAATGATGAAGGAAAAAGAAAAGAAGAAAGAGAAAGAAGAGGTACATTCTACATGATCTAGATAATTATTGTAATATTACATTTATTCTCATAAAAACATTCATTCTATTTGACCATACTGTCACAACAAACGAATAACGAAATTTATACACCATGTATTCTGTTTTTATAAAAAAAATTAGCTTTATCTCTTTTATGCCATCTGGGAAATTGATGTTTCACAAAACATTTTGCTACATGAATAATAAAGTTTGTGGTCACGCACATATGATATATGTATGCTTTTTCCAGAGAAAAAAGAAACCAAAGAAGAAAGACAAAGCCGTTGATGACATGCTGGGAGAGGTAATGCATTCCATTCTTTTTACTCAATCAGAACTTTGGTTGTATCATTGATTCTGTGACATCTGAAAACACAAAATTCAAAATACATAAATACAAGTAGACGTGGTGCGGTGTGAGGATTATTTTTATGTGAGAAAGTCAAAAGAAAAGGTTATATCTTTGAATTTAGAATATATGTGCAACCATGTATAAATTCTCACTTTGTCTTTTTCCTGTATAAAATTAAATGAATTGTATTATACAATGCTTTAAGTAGTAGAGATATTTAAAGTTTTTCTGATAATTGTGAATGATTTATACACATATTTGAAGAATTCATTTGAATCTTTTCAGTTAAAAGATGATCCTAAATTTGCGGAATTTTTAGAGGCTCATCAGAGGTCCAATAAAAAGTCTGTTTGGGATAATGATGCCATGGAAACCAAGGTCAAAGGTCATATGGAAGAGAACAAGGGAAATGAAAGTGATAGTGCTGTAGAGATGAAAAGTGATGAAGAGGATGAAGATGACAAAGAAGATTATGAAGATGAAGAAGGAAGCAGTTCAGATGAAGAACAAGAGTCAGATAAAAGTATATCTTCTTGAATTATGATGGATTTTTCAAATTGCTGGTTTTTAGTTTATTTCAGAATTATATTCGTTAGAATTTATTTCTGAAACATTTGAAGTAATCTGAAGCAGTAGGACAGACATTTCAAGGTATGGCTATAATTACATGTATGTGATTTGTCACAGTGTCTTTGTGTCTCCTATTTCCTCGTGGGCACAATGCAGACTAAGCTATGTATCTGATCTTCATGCTTGCTACAAACGTCAAAGGTCAAGGTTGCAGATCTGAAATGATCTTTGAGGAGCATACATGTAAATTATGTTGTTTGAAACAGTCTTTCCCAAAACTCACTAGCCCGACACCCGAGGCTACCAAAATTTTTGCTGGGCTAGTAGATATTCTTTAAGATACTTTACAAAAAACTAGTAAAATTTATCTTCAGGCTAGTGGATGAAAAAAGTTTTCAGAAAGACTGTTAAAGTACATGCTACATACATGTAAGTGAAAGCAGAGTAATGTTAACAGAGCCTGCATTGCAGATGTTCATTTCATGGTTTGCAGAATTTCAATTTTGATTGATTTATTTATTTCTCTTTCCAGAAAAAGGGATCAATACAGCATCAAAGACAGAATTATCAGATCTAGATGTAAGTTTATTTATAGAGGATAATAATATAGTAATTCAAATAGCATAACAAAAAAAGTGCACTGCCCCAAGAAGTAAGATTATTGTAAGTGTAATGTGCTCATTATAAAGCTTTTCTTTTGAAATTTGGCTTAGTTATCCACATGTATCTGCTGTATCCCTGTAAATCAAGTACACAATTCTGGTAAGGAAATGGAAATTTAGCTTATGTTCTTATCTCGTTTCAGTATTTGAAAAGTAAGGTGTCAAATAAGAACCTGCTCAGTGACTCAAGTGATGATGATGAAGATAAAGAAGATGATAGCAGTGATGATAACAATGACAATAATGATGACAAAAGTGATGATGAAGAAATGAGCTCTGATGAAGATAGAAAAACCACTATAAGTAAGAAAAGTAAAGCAGACAGAGAGAAGAAAACAGTAGATATGCCTCAAGGAACGGATAGAGGAAACAAGGTAGCCATTCTACGTGTTTACCCTAATAGGGATCACTTTGTATATCATCTGGCTTTTTTTTGGTCTGGTAGTCACACTTTCACAGAAATTGCTACAGCCTGATACTTCTATAAAAGTTGCAGGGATGACCAAGCATGATGAGGGTCAATGTCACTACTAAAGTCAAGGTCACATTCAAGGTCAAGGTCACATTCAAGGTCAAGGTCACACATACGACAGGTAGAATACCTGCTCTTATTCAATCAGGTATAGGTTATAAACGTCTGAATGTTAATCTACATGATCTATAATTATAAAGAATTTCGGCAACAAATCAAGCATACATGTATGCTGTACATGTGATTGAAGACAAGCAAAGTCCTTTTTAGCCAAGCTTACTCCATGTAAAACAATGAAGTAATATACCATTTGATTGTGTTGTTATAACATAAAGTATACAAACAGTTGCAGCATGAGAAATTTACAATTCATAATATTTAAGCTCATAATAATGCTGATGGGTAATTTTTTATATTTTTTTTCACATGTTGATTACATTAAAAATCTGGTTGTGTGCAATATGTGTACTCTTATGAAAAGAATTAGTCCAGTCAAAGTACAGCATATACATGTAGGGGCCCAACCTATAACAAATTGCAACACAAACTTTTTCTGTTGATTTGATTACCTTAATGTAGTGACTTTCACAGGAGAAATTGTCTACCAAAACAACCCCGTGGAAATTGGATTTTTTTCGGAAAATATGAAAATTCCAATTAAAAATCACGAAAAACTGGAAAATTCAACTTACTCATTTATTTCTCATCCAAATTGGACCAAACCAAAGCCTATGTTTCAATAACGTAAAAACATTGTTCCATGAAGCGATTTGATGATTTGAAAAACTGTATCTCATGCATTATTTTTGGGAAAAAGACGAAATTTAGTCATGAAATCTCTGAAAACTGGAAAAAGAGCTTTCACACACATAATGGCTTAATGTATTTATAATAGGTACATTTGTATAATTATGTTTTATACTTAAATTGAATATGGGTACACGAACAAACATTTCATGTACAGAACTTTTTCATTTTGAGACCCTGAGACCCGATTAGGCCTATTTAGCTAACCTTAGGGTGTGTTTAAAGTGCAATTATCGTATATTTTTAGAAAATTCTAAGGCATTTCTGTTTCATCTTTAATTTTTGCATACATGGGTATGGAGAAAATGGAATAACTTTCTTTTTTTTCAACTGAAACTCTGATTTAAGCCAATCTTCATGTGTGGATCTAGGGGTGGTAACGATAAAAAAGTGTTCCTTCATATACGGCTTGACCCCTTTCTCTTTTCTGAAATCGAACTTGAACGTTAACTAACTTCAGCGGAGCTAGATCCCACCTCTATTTCATGCACAAGAACCCTATGCACGTGCCTTGCTTTATACACGATGTATACATGGACGGATCTAGATTTTTCCAGGGGGGGGGGAACCCATCGGGGGAAGGGATCCTGCCTATGATTAAAAAAATAGATTCATAAAAACGGGGAAAATCTTCGGCTTTTTGTGTAAAGTCCAGGGAAGGTGTAAGAACCCCTCACTCCTAAGGACCCCTTCACCCCCCTCTAGATCCGCCCGTTCTGCATGTTTCATCAGTCAAAGTAAATATTTTTTAAAAGAGCACATATCTTCATTCCCTCCACATTCTAAAAACAGTATGAAAAAGGCCGTCTTCGTGAAGGAATCGCCGACATTTCATGATATCATTTAAAAGCATAAATTCTACAACTGTTTATTTTGAAGCATTAAAATACAAGTTTAAAGTGCTGTAAAACTATGGTACCGGGAAATTATTGGTATATTGTTCAGTACTTTGCCATTTATTTATAAAATTGCACATTATGCATTTCTTTCATCACAAATACTATTCTATTTGAATTGACTCCGAGTTATCGCAAGAAAAACAAAATACTAGGATGCAATACAAGCCATTTGGACTATTTCAGAAAAGAGACTCGATATGAAGACTCATGCTACCTTGCACCCTCCCCACTCCATCATAGACAATAGAATTTGGAAAATCAATAAGCACCGTAAAAGTCTAATTCATCACACGATTGTCCTATAGATGCGTGACATCATAATTATGAGGGTTTTTTTGCAAATACTGCGTTTCCTCATAGTCTGATATAGAAAATTTTGAAAGTGGGGTGCGGACATTTGAAAGTCAGAGCAAGTATAATAAAACCTAACTATAACCTCACGCTGGAAAGAAATTATTATAGTGATTTTTTCATGATCGCAAAAAATGTAAGACTCTAGTAGCGCATGTACTATCAGTTTTCCTTTTTCAGTCTCGATAAGAAAACAATTTGTGTTTGGGGACACGTTTCGGAAGAATGTACATTATATTTCATATTGATCTTATATTTAAAGCAGCTGGCATGCGGTCGGAGGTGATTTTCAAATACTGACAAAAATATATACACTATATAGATTTCATTACAAGGTCATGCTATGTTGTAAACAAGGGGGATGTCCCTCTGGACTGCACATTAATCTATGATGTATAGATAGATCTAGTAATTTTCCGATTTGATCCTCAACAAATTCCTGTTTTATCCATCATTTGTGGACTCTTAGGTGCCCAAAACCCGAAAGCGTAATAACACAGAATATAACATGTAACACACGCCAATGTAACACAGAATATAGTTCGTATTTCAAGAGCATATTATTTGAAGAGAAGTAAACTGAATTGAATCTTTATATGAAAAAAGTTATAATCTGACTTATGAAAGTAGAGACTTCTATCTATATTCCAATGTTAACAGCCGGCAGATCAATATATTGTCATAATTTCAATACACCATAACATATTTTTTTCAAACGTATCCATAATAGACTTTTTCGTAGTACAATGTATACTACACATACAGTGGAGAGTATACGTCGGGCAACCCATGGAACAAGCGAGGTTCGAGTCGGTAACCGTTAGAATTGTACTTTTAAACTGACGTTTCTGAATCACTTCATAGAATGACGTTAAGGAATTTATTTTACGCCCCCCCCCCCCCCCTTTTTTTTTTTTGAAACGGTATTCAGCCATTTCTGTATATGTAATATGCTACGAGTTTTGTGTGTTAAGAAAAATAATTTGTTCATGAAATGTGTTCGATTAAATAATTAAACATCCTTAAGAATATTACAAAAACCATGATCATTAAGAGTAACTTTATTGTATTTTTGTAATGGAATGAGAATTATTTCCCTGACGGACCACCTTACACGTATTTTCTAAACTTGCTATGGCGTATATTAAACCGGTATTTTAATTGTCTCCATAAGATATCACATAATACTCTTTGTCTAAATGTTATATACAATTTCTCTCTTTATAATGCATTACGAACAACTAGACGTCCACATGGATTATTATGTGTAAATTGTATTCGAGAAGTCATGTCGTCACCGGAAGTACGTCTTTCATACTAAATGCAATTGAACTTAAGCTTGATTTAATATTAAGATAAAATACCTATAAGGAACAAATTATCCACAAACATTATGTATCAAGAAAATTTTCACATCTGAAATTAAAATAATTCATAGAAATCAGGTACAGAAAACAGACATTATTACATGAGCACGATATCCGGATTCCGTCTTATCATATTGTATGGAAGCACCGTAGCATATTTACAAATAACGAAACTTTGAGGGTCGATATCAATGTGTTCCACGCCAATATTTTTGGTAGACTTTTTAATTTCATATTTACTCTATCATATTAAAACACATAAAACACAAAAAGTTTGTGTTGCAATTAGTTCAAGGTTCAATATTACTTTGACTGGACTAAATACATGTATAGATACAGGGAATATGGGAGTTCCAGGTCACCCGTTTTGGGAGTTCCAGGTCGTACAAAACTGTTTGCAAATTTTGAAATGAGAACTAATTTTCATAAATAGTGATTATCGTACTATTCAATATTGATATTTACTGTTCCTGCCAAGGTTTAATCGGAAAAACTTACTTTTCAACAGAGTCAAACTGGGCAAGAGAAGGCGACACAGAGATTTACCATCAAAATGAAAGGATTGCCACTGTCAGCCACAGAGGTGAGGGAGTATATCATTCATGTTTTTGTTCAGTTTTGTTTGGAGCTGGTTACTTGTTTATGCATCAATATGGTACATTCTATTATCACACCTCAGACAAAAATGTTGGAATCTGATTGGTCAGATCATGGTCACATGACGCCGTGAAAAAAGCCGTATCAGGCTTGTAAATCCGTATCGGGCGAGTAGTTTATTATGACGTCAACGTGACGTCGTATCATGCCGACGTAGCAAAACAAGATGGCGGCGACCAAGAGATTTGGGCAGACTTCATCAACAGAAATTGACGAAAATAAGACTTAAAGTTAATTCGTAGGTAGATTCCTTATAAACAATTTAAAAAAATAACAATAACAATTGTTTTCAATGATTGATACGCTTAAAGGGAAAACATTTGAGTGAATTGTATGATACAGAGACCCCCACACATACAGTTAGAGGTCTTCGACGTGATAAATTCGTTACACGGTTAGTTAGTGACCTGATACGGAAAAATACATGGTGTGAAAAGAAAACCCGTATCGGGCGAGGCGAGGCGAGGTTTTCTTTTCACACCATATATTTTTCCGTATCAGGTCACTAACTAACCGTGTAACTAATAATATGACTTGATTCTTTTTCCCTATTAAGACAACAGACGCGAGCCGGGCTCTTTTCCAATATAGGCCCTGTAGCGATAAGCCACGCCTACCCATTTTCTGAAAGCAGATAAACCGGCAGGAACTGGTTTTTACCAAGAATCGATTTCATCAAAAGGTCTAAGTTTGGTCATCATTAGAATAGAAATAAAAAATGACAAGCCGGGCTCTATTGTCTCATAATGCCCTTGCGTCCTCAGCCAATCACATTTATCACCTCGCCGCTGACGCGGCTCGGTAATAAATGTGATTGGCTGAGTTAATTCGTAGGTAGATTCCTTATAAACAATTTAAAAAAATAACAATAACAATTGTTTTCAATGATTGATACGCTTAAAGGGAAAACATTTGAGTGAATTGTATGATACAGAGACCCCCACACATACAGTTAGAGGTCTTCGACGTGATAAATTCGTTACACGGTTAGTTAGTGACCTGATACGGAAAAATACATGGTGTGAAAAGAAAACCCGTATCGGGCGAGGCGAGGCGAGGTTTTCTTTTCACACCATATATTTTTCCGTATCAGGTCACTAACTAACCGTGTAACTAATAATATGACTTGATTCTTTTTCCCTATTAAGACAACAGACGCGAGCCGGGCTCTATTCTCCAATATAGGCCCTGTAGCGATAAGCCACGCCTACCCATTTTCTGAAAGCAGATAAACCGGCAGGAACTGGTTTTTACCAAGAATCGATTTCATCAAAAGGTCTAAGTTTGGTCATCATTAGAATAGAAATAAAAAATGACAAGCCGGGCTCTATTGTCTCATAATGCCCTTGCGTCCTCAGCCAATCACATTTATCACCTCGCCGCTGACGCGGCTCGGTAATAAATGTGATTGGCTGAGGACGCGAGGGCATTATGAGACAATAGAGCCCGGCTTGTCATTTTTTATTTCTTAAGTAAAGCACGAATACGGTATTAGGAACACACATACTGTGAATTCATGCTGTTAACAACTATTTTGATCAATACAACCCCTACCTCTTTCATTGTACCCAAAGAGTTTTTTTTGCGACGGTTAAAGCACTGGCTCAAAATGTAAAAAAAAACGGTGCCATAAGAAAACCTTCATTTCAACAGTGATCATGAAAATGGACCCATTGTATTTCAAGAGTATCCAAAATAAACTGTAAATCTGCCTACATGTTTATTTCTTTAACAACACGAATAGGGCAAAATTGTCTATAAATTCATTTAAATTCGTTATTTGCATAATACGATTTATGCTTATAACGAACTGAAACATGAGGTCTCTAGGAATTCATTGTAAGTGAGTTTTACTGTAATTTTGTCACACATACATGTATATGAAAAATAATTGAAATAGATGTTAATATTATTTTAAAAAGAGCAAAAAATCCCATTATGATTTAATTTGTAAATTTCCATAGAGACTTATTCCCTAATTTATGATCGAAAATGAAATCTATAATTGAAAAAAAAAACTTTTTTTTTTTTTTTAAATTTTCAGAAAACCATCAAGGCATTTTTCAACCCTGTCCAACCAACATACACAAAGATACCAAAAAGTGCTAAAGGAAGGCCAATTGGTAAATTACCAAATGTTTCATTTTATACATACTTAGCATACAACGTTATTTGTACAGATACATGTACATATTAAATATGCATGATATACATGTACATGTATATTTTTATGCCCCCCTTCGAAGAAGAGGGGACATATAGGTTTGCCGCTGTCGGTCTGTCGGTCGGTCCGCGACATCAGTTTCCGTTCAATATCTCTGGAATGGATTCACATATTGAAATGAAATTTGGTATATAGATACATCAAACAAAAATCTAGGTCAAGATCATATTTGGGTCCGATCAAAAAAATTTTGACAGAGTTATGCCCCTTGCATTTCGAAAAATACCAAAATTTCAGGGTTTCCGTTCAATATCTCTTGAATGGAGTTACATATTGAAATGAAATTTTGTATACAGACACATCAAATGAAAATCCAGGTCAAGTTCGTATTAAGGTCCGATCGAAAAAATTTTGACAGAGTTATGCCCCTTGCACTTCGAAAAATACCAAAATTTCAGGGTTTCCGTTCAATATCTCTTGAGTGGATTCACATATTGAAATGAAATTTTGTATACAGACACATCAAACAAAAATCTAGGTCAAGTTCATATTTGGGTCCGATCAAAAAAAATTTGACAGAGTTATGCCCCTTGCATTTCGAAAAATACCAAAATTTCAGGGTTTCCGTTCAATATCTCTTGAATGGAGTTACATATTGAAATGAAATTTTGTATACAGACACATCAAATGAAAATCCAGGTCAAGTTCGTATTAAGGTCCGATCGAAAAAATTTTGACAGAGTTATGCCCCTTGCACTTCGAAAAAAACCAAAATTTCAGGGTTTCCGTTCAATATCTCTTGAGTGGAGTTACATATTGAAATGAAATTTTGTATACAGATACATCAAATGACAATCTAGGTCAAGTTCTTATTTGGGTCCAATCAACAAAATTTTGACAGAGTTATGCCCCTTGCACTTCGAAAAAAAACCAAAATTTCAGGGTTTCCGTTCAATATCTCTTGAGTGGAGTTACATATTGAAATGAAATTTTGTATATGGATACATCAAATGACAATCTAGGTCAAGTTCTTATTTGGGTCCAATCAACAAAATTTTGACAGAGTAATGCCCCTTGCACTTCGAAAAATACCAAAATTTCAGGGTTTCCGTTCAATATCTCTTGAGTGGAGTTACATATAAAAATGAAATTTTGTATACAGACACATCAAATGAAAATCTAGGTCAAGTTCATATTTAGGTCCGATCAAAAAAATTTGGACAGAGTTATGCCCCTTGCACTTTGAAAAATACCTAAACTTCAGGGTTTCTGTTCAATATCTCTTGAGTGGAGTTACATATTGAAATGAAACTGTTACTTTATACCCCATAGGTTGTATCAATGCAAGTATAAAGTTGTGACAGACTTTAATCACAGAAGGGGTAGGGGGCATTAATGTTTTACAAACATGACTTTTAACTTGTTAATTATTTGACTGCAAATTTTCATGGTAACATTACAATTTGTCACATTTCAAAGATACTAGCAATGTCATAATGGAAATATTACCAAATTGGATGTCTTTAAAATGAGTTGGAAATGTATATGTATATTTAGCTCTATGTTTTAACTCTGTAACTAAGAGCTTCGATGAATCACTAGAGTTGGAAAAAGCATATTGAAATCTTTCTGAACATTTTAATTTTTATCACTTTGTCAACTTGAATCAAGCATTGATTCTTAAACTTTCCATCTTCTCAGTCTGACTTAAAGATGCATATTTTTTTTTTCTATACTTACTGTAGGTATTGCTTTTGTTGATTTCCCGTCCAGCGTCGACATGGAGAAAGCAATGGCCAGGAACAAAAACTTCATGAGTATGTATTATACATCTAGAAAACATAACTTTATGAGTACATGAATGTAGAAAACTTATGAGTGTACAGTATCAGTCTTCAGAGCAAGAAAACATGTGAGTTTAAGAAAGTCATTTTATAAATTAAAGAGAGGGAGTACAAAATTTGAGTATCTTGATTTGTAAGAAATGTTGGTACAATGGGTCAATCTTCTTACTGTTAATTTGTATTTTAAAAGTTTGCTCTATGAAGTTCAGTCTGATTCAACTAACACATCTAGAAATAAAAGGTCATATGACATTCCAAAATAGATGAACTACAGTTCAAATACCTCCAATGACTCAGTCTAATATTTTTTTTGAAATTAAACCATTCAAATTTTTTTTCAAAATTGTGTTTACTTTTATGGAACCTGATTTCTTTCAGAGAACAAAAGGATATTTTTAAACAGATGTACAGGAGAGACGGACGGAGAGACGAGTAAAAAGTCAGAACATGACAATAGTCCGCAACAACAAAAAATACAGGTCAAATATTAACATACAGTACAAATTGTATACATACATTATATACATGTAAATCTCTGTAGATCTCACTGAAGTTATGTCTATTCAAGTAAATGTCATCATGACCTAGGTTATTTGTGGTGAGGCTCAATAGTATTTGTATCATAAACACACTGTACAGGTAATACATGTATGTAGATCTATGATAATTACAATCCACTGCTTGTATAAAAATGTAAATTAGCATATACATGTACATATATTTAGATTATAGAAATGCTGTGTCTCAAAGGAATTAATAAAATATTATGTTCTGAATGACTATTTGTACAAGGAGTACTGTACACACAATTTTTAGCACAAGGTTGAATAACATGTTAGCATAATCATGAATCAGTGCACATACCTTTCTCCTGTAGTTCATAAAAAAATAGTAGTGTAGTCTTGAATTCAGTGCTAACCCTACTAACAGTGCTGTGTAAAATGTCACCCCCATTTTTGCCCTTGACACAGGAAAGGGCGTCTAAGAGTACCGTCTCCGTCGGTGTATTACCCGCTACTTTTTATGGCAATTTGCTAAAAAAAATCTTGAATGCGGTCAATACACTGGTTTAGAATATCAGACCTTTTTTTCTGAATGGAGAATTCGCCAATAGATCAATTTTGTAAGTATATTTGACTTTAATTCACGCTACCAGTCCGTGCGTAAGTAAATAATCGCGTTACAATAACATTTGTCCAAGTATTTACGGTACCTGGTCATCTTAAGTCAGATCGTACAAGTGCATGTACGTTAAATACCTGTATGAGTTTAAACACCTGTCTACCCCGAGGGGTGTTGAACGGAGACAATAGCCTTCACCGGTAGCGGTGCGGTCAAGCATGAAATTGATCTGTCGCTTTTGACAGGTGAAGGGGGGAAGTAAAATCTTCTCAAATACGCTTATTCTAACGGTAAATTTCAATGGTCAGTTCAGTTAATTGATACATAATATGGCTGTCAATCCTAATTCTTTCAATCGTACTATGGATTATTTTGTAATCGGTATCTAATTCAAGTCATTACGTTAATATAAATGTTATTAATTTCGGTCCATCAAAGCGATATCGGGCCATCAAAGCGATCACGAAAACATCTAGTAATTGCTTCACTATTTATTTTTAATTACGGGTACGTTAATAATTCAACTAATATAGATTAATTTGGGAGAAAACATCGGCGAAATTTCGATTTTTTTAATGCGTATTATTTACTAGATTAGAGTTTTTTCAACGATTTTCAGCGCAATTTTTTGCCTGCGTGATATCTACTCGTGCGGACTTTTTTCGGACGATTACGGTAGACTTGTAAATAAAATCAAATATAAACAGTTGTACGTGTATTTTGTATCTGAAGCATCATTTGTATCTCCATTTACTGAAGTTTTCTTTTTGTAGAAAGAAGAAAATCTACAAGTGGAAGAAACCATTGCTGAGGTTAGTATAGAAAACATACATGTACATGTATGCTGAGGCATTTTCATACTTTTAGATAATACAGAAGTATACTTAAGTAATTTCAAGAAGAAAGGGGGAGGACCATGAAGCCCCTTAATTGGCCCTGCATAGAAGTGCTATATCTACAAATTAAACTTTTTGAGAAATATTTGATACATGAAATCAAATGAAACACAGTTGAAAGTTATATCATATCATGGAGTGACATCATTTTAACTTTTTTGACAGAGCATGGTTTAAAATGCTAGAAAAGTCTTTAGAGCAAAGTTTAGTGAAGAATTTTTATGTGATCACCTGCGTCAACAAACATGAAACCTTTATGAAGATATGATGGTTATCTATCTGTTGTAATTTTTCATGTTTATCAATGCATGTGGCCATTGCTAAGTGTAATGAAACATGTAAGCTTTGCTGCGATTTCACTGAAAATTGCCAATTTTGGGGTTAATAGAGGACTTATTAGCTAATGTTAAATGTATTGTTTACAAAATCTAATCTCATGATTTAGTAAAGAACTTTACAAAGTATCAAATCACTAATGAATATTCAATAAATTCCATTGTTAAAAAATAGGGCAAATATCATGCTTCTTGGTCCTAATAGCCCTTACAGGAAAAATAGTATATAGTATTTAACATTTTTGAGAATTTTGAGACATTTAGGATATGAAATCCATTGAAATTAATCCTGTGTACTATTTTTGATTAGAGTGGGAGATTATACTTAAGAAACCTTCCGTATGTCTGCACGGAGGAAGACTTGGAAAATTTGTTCAAGAGTTACGGTTAGTATTCTTTTTATGGCGAGTATTGTTTTCTTAGTTTTATCTGAATCAAACCAATACCTACATGTACCTGTACCGCAGTAGCCAATAAGATATATTATATATGTGTGTCGAATTTAGTCAGCAGACCTACATGTTTATACAGTATATAAAGCTAAAACACAATGACAGTTTATTTGTCACAACAATTTTGTACATACATGTACAAGTGATATTTTCTCTGTTTTGACAGGTCCGATTACTGAGGTACACGTGCCCATTGATTCACTGACTAAGAAGACAAAGGGATTTGCTTTTGTTACGTTTATGATACCGGAACATGCTGTCAGAGCTTTTTCTGCACTAGATGGAACCAGTTTTATGGTAATATATATATTTTTTAATTATAATAATACATGTACCTGTATGGGATTTTACGCTTCACTGAACTTTACATGTACATATGTATGTATAACTGACATTGTGAATTGACAGGAGCATATACATGTACATGTATATTTATTATTGTTGTATCCTTTAAATTTGAAGTAGGAAATGTTTTGATATAAGTTTTATTTTGTATGTATATATCTGCATAATTTCTTCCAGTAACATTGTACATACATGTACACGTAAGTTTCAAACTACTTGTTACGAAGTCTGATTGATATGTTGAGAGCCTCTGAGTCGAAGTCTGATTGATATGTTGAGAGCCTCTGAGTCGAAGTCTGATTGATATGTTGAGAGCCTCTGAGTCGAAGTCTGATTGATATGTTGAGAGCCTCTGAGTCGAAGTCTGATTGATATGTTGAGAGCCTCTGAGTCGAAGTCTGATTGATATGTTGAGAGCCTCTGAGTCGAAGTCTGATTGATATGTTGAGAGCCTCTGAGTCGAAGTCTGATTGATATGTTGAGAGCCTCTGAGTCAGTTTTCTGGGATGCAGAGGCTATTCTGCCGATAGATTACAGTCAAACCTGTCTTATGTGACTTTGCAAGGGCCGATATAAAATAGGTCACATAAGACAGGTGGTCACTGAATACAGGTTCAAGCTGATCTGACTTTGACCATCAAAATTTTCGTAGTATAAGAGCAATACCATAAAATGAATCACTGCATATATCAATTCGTGTATTTATTGATGAATCGTATTACACATATAAAATCACATTAGATTTTATCTATCACAGAAGAACTAATTATGAAAGCCACTGATGAAGGGATATAATGTAAAATATTATGTTGTTTGGGTCCTTTACAACACTAAAAGTCGTAATATACAGGTTCGGATTTGGGTACGGGACAGAAAAATCATGGTCGTTGTCGCGTTAGACAGGTTATCGCTATGTACAGGTTTATTTGATAGGAAAATTGCTCGGGAGGAATAAAAAAGGTCACATAAAGCAGGAAGTCGCTAAAAAGAGGGTCACTTTAAGACAGGTTTGACTGTATCTCCAAAAAGGACAAACAATCAATGACACATACTATGCTTCACTTCTGACACAGTTACGGGAAAATATTAGAATTAAGCACTGCGGAAAGCTCACTAGTTAAAGGTCAGTGTTCTCCCCAGGCTGTTTTAGCGTGGCGGCCCCACCACGCTATCGGGATTAGCACCACGCTATATTTTACGGCCGCCACGCTATATTTTTTTCACTAAAAATTCGTGTATTAACTATTTTGTGTACCCCTTTGCGTTAATTGATTGATTTAACCGCCACATTCCCGGTTAATTAGCCCCGGCTGTATAAAACCCGAGGTGTTAAACATCTTGCAGCCCCCCGCAAGCTTTATTTACCTGAGCTGAGAACGTGTCTGGCTTCTACGGCGCACGTCAATCTATAGGACATTTAAAATAACTGCGTTGTCAATGTCTATCGAGTGACCAACAAAAGACGACCATTCTATAACGTAGTTCATGAAAACGTTTTCATTTACATTGTATAATCGCTAGATCGTGTTGACCGGCACGTGTCATATAGTTACAGCGTAACGGTAAATTGGAAATACGCTATATCAGATGTCATTAAAATATGTTTTTAATCCGTCTTACTGTTCAACATATAACCCGATCTCGCCGTCTTTGTCATACAAAATAATTGCCGCTTTTACAAGGTAAGAAAGAGGTTATCTCGCCCGCGCAAATTTATTTTACTTTGAATGAAAAACGAGTCGGTATGTCCGGTTTTTTTTTTTTATTTATTTATTTTTTTTTTTTTTTTTTGGAAATACGCTAGAATGTGGTTAATAAGAAGTTTAGACGGATGGTTAATAAGAAGTTTAGACGGATGGATGAAATTAATCATCAAAACAGAACATGGTGTACAGACCATCGTTTTATTGATTAGTCTGAGCACGATATAGAAGGCTTTGTATACAATTGACATATAAAATAAATCTTGAGTTCTTGGGGGAGGGGGGGGGGGGCGGTGTGGTCAAATTAGAACAATTGTCAGCTTTCTTTGCCAGAGATTACCACAAACATACGCATTATGGCTAATAAGGAGGGGGGAGTAAATGTTTCCATATTTGGACCCAATTTTTCAAGTAGGAATTTGTATAAAGATAATTTTTAACCTTTTCTAAAAGGTGAAACCTTACCTTTCCCTGAACCAAAAATTCAGAACTCAGGTTAGACACCCTTTCCATAACATGCTTATATTCACTAATATCAGTGAGTAGGAAGGACAGAGGACATGCACCATAGGCCCATTCATTTGCAAAATGGCCCATTGAAAACTTAGTACTTTTTGGAAGGAATGGCCCATTGATATTTTAGAAAATCATGGAAAATGGCCCATTCACAGAATTTCCTTCCAAATCAGTGTAATACATGTATGCCCAATTCTTACACTAAGCTACCTGGAGTTATGGTCATGAGACAGTCTCAAGATAAAAGGCCCAAAACTAATTGAGTTTTAAAATTGTCATGAATCTCTCTTTACAAATAGAACATCAATGATCTCACTGTCTAAAATGATAATTGGTATGTAGATAAGAATGCAGTATTATTAACACATTTATTTCATTATCAATATTATTTAAACAGTTTAGTAATATAGCAACAACACATGAAACTGTATGCAATGATGTAACGCGCAATGACGCATCCCAACGCAAGGTGCACTGCGAAGACTTAGCACCATGCTATCTGAAATTTCTGGGGAGAACACTGAAGGTGTGTTGTTCCATCAGGACAATGCTCCTGTTCACAAGCCTGTCACTGCCATGGCTGCCATTCATGATTGTGTCTTTAACTTGATTGAGCATCCACCTTATTCACCTGATCTTGCTCCATCAGACTTTCATCTATTCCCAAAACTGAAAGCATCAGATTCTATTTCTGGCACCCACTTTTAGTCCGATGATGACATCATACTTGCAGTGGATGGCTTTCTGACCAGTCAAGATAAGGAGTTCTTTAAAAGTGGTATTGAGGCCCTTAAACATGGGTGGCAAAAGTGTATAGATACTGAAGGGGATTATGTAGAAAAATAATGCAAAATGTCTGATAAAATTCAAATCCATCAATACCAGGCTCACAACATATCAATCAGCCCTGATGCTTGTATTTTAAGTAAATGCGAATCTGCATTGTATTAAGGATCCTGCACTTTAATAGAATATTTCAGGTAATATTTCTTAACGATTTTCTAGTGTTTCTGACAAATACCGATGATTTTATAATCGTTAATCTCTGGAATTATTACATGTACATGATGTATACACATATTTAATACATGGTTGTGTTTTATAGGGCAGAATGTTACATATTTTACCTGCTAAAGAAAAAAAGGAAGAGGATTTTGATAATTCAGGTAAAGTCTACATGTACAGTATGTCTCTATAAAGCTAATGCATTGTGATGTGACATAACAATCATGTTTCCATACAAAAGTTCAACAATTCTATTTCAAGAGTTTTATCTTAGTGAATGACATTGATTGTGCATACTCGTATCTATATATTTACAGAGGGGTCATCTTTTAAAAATAAAAAGAAGAAGAAAGAAAAACAACAAGCCAGCAGGTAATCATGAACAATATAAACCTGACTAAAATTTCCTACAATTTTAAGAATTCTTGCATCATTTGGCTTGTAATGGTACACATACCACAAACATTACTTTAATTGAAAATGGTTCATCATAAGCAGTGACTTTGTATCATTACTGAAAAAAAAATCACAAGAGGTGACTAAACATGCAAGCACATACAATGCACATGTGTTCAGAATTTGAAAATGAGTCAGTTGAATGGATGAATTGCAATGATTTTTTTAAGAGTTTGATAATTTTGTTCATTCTAGCTCTCATAACTGGAACACACTGTTTCTTGGTTCGAGTGCCGTAGCAGATGTGATGGCGGACAAGTACAACACGGAAAAAAGTCACATCCTAGATGCTGTATGTTATACTGTTATACATGTTTATTAACAACAAGACCTGTGTTATTCACTGAGGAATGAAGCGTTTTATCTGACGTGTTTATCATTTTGTTCGACATTTAGTTACAAGTTTTGCCCTTTTACTCTTTTCTCGTAAGTGTTTAGCTGTTTTATATGCAAACTCAACCCTCAGGTTTCAAAATATGAATAAATTTTGTAATGTGAAAATATGGAATTTTGAGTCAGTAGAGTATGATCAACACAGATGGAAGGTATATTCGCATGTTCAGATGTACAACAAGAATGATTTCTTATTTTGTGATGTGTGTTATACACATGTATGCTTTGCAACATACTGAAAATGCTGCATAACTTGATTTATTAACTGCTACAATGCAAGTAAGTAATTTCTGTTTCTTAATTTTTAAAATGATCTTTAAAAGGAAGCAAAGCAGAGTTTGGGAGTCCGTATGGCGCTAGGCGAAACAGAGATTGTGGCCGAAACAAGGAAATTCCTGGTGGAAAATGGTGTAATGTTAGACAGTTTTAGTCAGGTATTGTACAACTTTTCATAAATGTAGACTATCTTATTGTTCAGACAGTGATTTTTAGATTTGCAATTTTCTGAATATTTTATTTTGTTCTCTTATATGCCAAAGATGTACTTGTATTTGTTCAGAATCAAAAACAGGATATTTAACGTATCCAATGTACAAATGAAGATCTCGCGGACGTCTCGTCCATTTAAACAGTGTTAGAATTATCTCGGTAATTTTCGGTAGTGTCTCGGTAGTTTCCGTGGCTTGAGTGACGGACGGCATGTTGACCTTTGATGATAGAAACCATTATTTTTGTTGTATTGGGTATATTTAGGTAAAAATATGCCCTGATTCTAACTATACAATGTACTTGTTATTAGTCCCCTACCGGCAACGCCGAAGGGGACTCTTAGTTTCCTCTCGGTCTGTCTGTCCGTCTGTCTGTCTGTCCGTCCGTCTGTCCATCCGTCTGTCCGTCCGTCTGTCCCTCCGTCTGTCCGTCTGTCCGAATATCAGTTTTCCGGACTTTTTTCTGCAACGGATAGAGATATTCAGATGAAATTTGATACACAGCTTGGTCTTGGATAGTTACAGAGCAAGTTCGACTTTCGTCACGCTTGACCCATTTTTCGAGGAGTTATGCCCCTTGATGACTTGGAAAATCCAGTTTTTGTCAGTTTTCCGGACTTTTTTCTGCAACGGATGGAGATATTCAGATGAAATTTGATACACAGCTTGGTCTTGGATAGTTACAGAGCAAGTTTGACTTTCATCACGCTTGACCCATTTCTCAAGGAGTTATGCCCCTTGATGACTTGGAAAATTCAGTTTTTGTCAGTTTTCCGGATTTTTTTCTGCAACGGATGGAGATATTCAGATGAAATTTGATACACAGCTTGGTCTTGGATAGTTACAGAGCAAGTTTGACTTTCGTCACGCTTGACCCATTTTTCAAGGAGTTATGCCCCTTGATGACTTTGAAAATTCAGTTTTTGTCAGTTTTCCGGACTTTTTTCTGCAACGGATGGAGATATTCAGATGAAATTTGATACACAGTTTGGTCTTGGATAGTTACAGAGCAAGTTTGACTTTCGTCACGCTTGACCCATTTTTCAAGGAGTTATGCCCCTTGATGACTTTGAAAATTCAGTTTTTGTCAGTTTTCCGGACTTTTTTCTGCAACGGATGGAGATATTCAGATGAAATTTGATACACAGTTTGGTCTTGGATAGTTACAGAGCAAGTTTGACTTTCGTCACGCTTGACCCATTTTTCAAGGAGTTATGCCCCTTGATGACTTGGAAAATTCAGTTTTTGTCAGTTTTCCGGACTTTTTTCTGCAACGGATGGAGATATTCAGATGAAATTTGATACACAGCTTGGTCTTGGATAGTTACAGAGCAAGTTTGACTTTCGTCAGGCTTGACCTATTTCTCAAGGAGTTATGCCCCTCTATAACTTGGAAAATTCAGTTTTTGTCAGTCTTCTGGACTTTTTTCTCTGCAACGGATGAAGATATTCAGATGAAATTTGATACACAGCTTGGTCTTGGATAGTTACAGAGCAAGTTCGACTTTCGTCACGCTTGACCTATTTTTCGAGGAGTTATGCCCCTTTATGACTTGGAAAATTCAGTTTTTGTCAGTTTTCCAGACTTCTTTCTGCAACAAATTGAGATATTCAGGTGAAATTTGATACTCAGCTTAGTCTTGGATAGTTACAGAGCAAGTTCAACTTTCGTCACGCTTGACCTCTTTTTCGAATCGATAAAGCAGATAAAACCTCAGAACTGAGCTGCACAGACAGTAAGTTTAATTTAAACTCATATATGTTTCATTGAAGAGTAATTCATAGGCAGAGTTGCAGGACATAAATATATGCCGCCGGTAGGGGACTATATCGCTCAGCGATCATAACATTTTTTATTTGTACAACGGATACCTTAAAAAAAAATTGAAGATTGCAAAAGTACGTGTACTATTGATGAATCTTTAGATGAACATACATGTACAGTATTAAAGCTGTCTGTTTATCTGTTTGTCTGTCCATCCATTTGTCTCTTAATTCCTGTGGGTAGGATGAAGTCGTAGTGTATAATTATTTTGATGAATACTTTTCCAGGCTGCCGGAGAAAGAAGTAAAACAGTGTTACTTGTCAAGAACCTGCCAGCCCGGACAGATGTAGAGGAATTGCGGTCAATCTTCAGTAAATATGGGTCAGTAGGTCGTGTGATATTACCTCCCTCAGGGATCACGGCTATTGTAGAATACCTGGAACCAACAGAGGCAAAATCTGGCTTCAGAAATCTAGCATACACAAAGGTAGGACTTACAAAAATATATTAATTGTAAGATATTTTCCAGTAAAATACTAGACCAAGGAAAGATTGCATTCATGTCAACGGATTCACTTTATTTTTTATTCACTCAATTTTGTGCTCTATTGTGAGTGCTGTTGCCATTATCGTAAGGATCTTCTTTAACTCATTTGTGTCACACTTATACCCTTTGTTGTGTGGCGCTCGTGAAAAAGTTCCTCGCGAGGGGTTTGACAGTAAGTGTTTTGAATATTTTTCCCAGACATGTTCTATATAGATGTACATGTAACCTCAGACAGTGCATGTATTTTAGATATTGTTTTCATTTTCGTGCATGAACATCGACGGCAAGTGCGGCTAGCCAAACAGGGGATACTTACTCTTCCCAGGCACCTGGTCCCACCTGTGGCTTGCTAGGGGTCAGTTGATGCTCAATTTGGCACTCTATTGTGAGTGTTGTTGGGATTATCGTCAGGATCTTCTTTAACTCATTATCATGATATATCAATTTTATTTTTCAGTTCCATCATGTACCTTTGTACCTTGAATGGGCTCCCATGGAGATGTTAAAACCTAAAGAGGAGACAGAGAAGATGTCAGATTCCGCAGAGAAACAATCACAAATGGTCAGAATTACAATGTATAAAAAGACTGGGGCTTTTTAAAAACTTTTATCTACATGTACATGATAGCTCTGTAGAAATGATATAATATGCACCATAATCTCTATAATTATGTATCAGCATTCTAGTAAAAGATTGTGAAACATGTGTAAGGAGGGTGGACGTGATATAAGAAATGAGTTTTTATCTGACCAAACAATTTTTTATCGGCAAATCTGATAAAGTGCATACTTTTCATGAACTCTATTAGCGAGATAATCAATATAGCATGTATGTACAGGTAAGCATGTACATCATATTACTTGTATTCTTCAGTGTATATATATATTATTTACAGAAGAAGGCAGAGGAGGAGGACAGTGATAGTGAAGATGAGAGCCCGGAACCAGAATCTACACTTTTTGTTAAAAACCTTAATTTTGAAACCACTGAGGAAACTTTAAAAGAGGTACTTTTACCAACAATTTGAGTTTGTAAATGATTTTTAAAATTTCTTGAGTGTTGTAAAAATGAAAAAGGGATTTATCTTATTGAAAATATTCCATCATTTGCTACATGTTTGTGAAAAGATTGATCTCAATTTGAAAACAAAAAATATACATGTACATGTTGTTCATTAAAATTAGTTTAAAAATGTATAATATTACATGTATATCCCAGTCTTTTTGTTCATGTTTACTGGTATATCATATCTTATTTACATTATTTATTTATAGAAATTCTCAAAATGTGGAATAGTAAGAAATGTGACAATTGCAAAGAAAAAAGATACAAAAATGCCAGGTATGAGGAAAGTTTTATACACAAGTTATGAGTACATGTATGTACATGTAATTTTAGTCAATCTAACATTTTAAGACTAGTATTCCTGAACATTTTACCGTCATATTTTAAGGAAAAAGGTACATGTATATGTATGTACATGTATGTATGAAAGAAAAGGACAAGAATCTTCAGGCATTAGGGGTATGATACTCTACCTCTGGTTGTTTGTATAACAGAAAAATTATATACCACGAAGTTGCCCGAAGACGCACGACTTCAGCCATGTTCAGTACCATAAATTTTCATCATTTCATTACGATTGAACGAAACATTAAAATAAACATCAAGTATCTCAAAATATGTAAGATATTGAAGTGTATAATTTCTAGCTTTTCCGCGATACTGTTATTATACCTCTAATACCTTAAACCATACATGTATATGAATGTCTAATCGGTGATGTCTGTCTATCTGTCTGTCAATGTTATTGTTTTTTACGATCTACATGTAGGTCAGATGTTGTCAATGGGCTATGGCTTTGTAGAGTATATGAAGCGTGAGAATGCCATGAAAGCTCTTAAAACTCTACAGCTAACGGACATTGAAGGTCATCGTGTGGAACTTAAAATATCAAATAGAACAACTGCTGTGTATGTATTGATTCATTTTCATTTCTCTGGATAATTAACACTGTCAGAAGCATATTGTTCACTGTTTGTTTGAATTTTGTTTTGTCTTATTTGAAACTTTATAGACTTCATAAGAGACTGACTTTCTCATACTTCACTTGTTTTTATAAAATTCATGTCATTGTTTCAATGATTTATTAACACCAAATCAGTAACTTCAACAGTGGCCTAACTGTTAAAAAGATGAAACATTAGATTTTAGGCTTGCACATAATCAAAACAACAGATACAGGGATGGGTGTTTTGACATTCCTTATTTCTTTTTAAATATTTTGCAACTTTCTGTCTGTCCAGATTTTTAAACTTTTCATAACTACATGTACATGTAATTAATCTGTATTCATTGGTCATTAGTATCTGTACTTAAACTTGACATGTAACTTTTTAAGATAATGCAATCTAAAATTGTACATGAAATTCAATATTTCCATAACTGGTAGAAAAGTTACTGGAATGACAGACAAAATGACAATATGCAAGGTCGCAACTACAGTGCATGCAGCATGTCCTGTATGATTTTTGCATTTACATTTAGTCACCTACCTAAACCATTTTACAAAACTTGGGCAATTTTTCTGCCCAAGTAAATTGTTGATGTCAAAACAATGGAGAATAATCAACGAGTGCGTGAAAACATTTGTATACTAGTAATCTTGGTCAGAATTATTTGAGATCTTCCGTATTGAGATGAACATGGATGTCCTCATTATCTTTTACCAGTAGGGAACTGTAAACAATATTTAATGTATAACTTGCTATCATCAGACTGACCTTGACTTTGTTTCTTTATTTCAGGGCTGATAAAGGTACAACAAAGAGGAAACAAAAGGAGATAAAGCAGAAAACCTCTAACATCTTAGTCAGAAATATTCCATTTGAAGCAACTAAGAAAGAGATCTTTGAGCTTTTCAAGTATGAAAATTAAAATGTTCCTTTTATTCAAACATTTTTTTTTTCATAAAACAATACACACATGTAAATAATACACAGACAGGGGCATTTTTTAGTATATGACATAGAACATTGAAGAGTGTATGTCGGCTGACCCGTGGTCCTAGTGAGGCCCGAACCAGCAACCTTTCTGTCACTGACTCAACGCCTTTACCACGGCACAGACATATTTTATTTTCATCATGAAAATTTGATCGGGTATAAGTTCTAAAAACATTTGTTGTGCCCTCGATATATTTCCCCTTTACTTTGTTTTTTACCTGATCTTTTCTCAGCATTAGTATGATTTATTGGATTACCGGTAGTTTAAGATTTAAACCAAAAAATAAAAAAATTCACTGAACAAGTTGTATTGAAATGCAAGAAATAAATCAAATTAATTATTCTTCTTTTGATAAAAAGAATAAATAAGGAATTTTTATGAATGTACATGTGTATATTTCAGGGTGTTTGGTGAGTTAAAGTCAGTTCGCCTACCTAAGAAAGCAGGTGGGACAGGTACACATAGAGGATTTGGCTTTATTGACTTCCTTACTAAACAGGATGCTAAGGTAATAAACCATGTATACTACTGTCCAGAGAGTCTGTGATGCACAAGATTTATTATCCATTTGTTAATTGTTGAGTTATAAGTGCCCAATGTTACCTTCATAGAGCCTTATTTGCAAACTTCTTTCTAGTATGTGTTAATTTGCTAATTCACATTTAGATACATGTACAAAACACTGTTTTCAGATGGTATTAAATTTACAATATCAATTTTAAGATATTTATGGAATTGGCTCTTTATACCAGATTTCTTTTTCAGAGAGCCTTTGATGCACTGTGCCACAGTACCCATCTGTATGGAAGACGCCTTAACCTGGAGTGGGCAGAGAGCGCGGAAGACATAGATACACTACGGAAAAAGACAGCAGAACATTATCATGATGGTAATTTATATTGGTCAGAAAGATTTTGGGACGACTTGATTTGCATAATGTAGCTGACAACTAGCATGCCGATCTTCCTGCTTTTTTCCTCAGTCAAATTTTGAATTTGAATGGCAACTGTTGGTAGTCCCTCAGTGTCAGAAAAGACAATTCAAATGAGTTTGCGAGTACCCAACTGGTATAAGTCGTCTTGACAAATCAAGTCAGCCCGTTTTTCATGTACATGTACATCGTTTTGAAAGCATGCACCACTACATTGCATTAAGTCTTGATTCAATTTTTTTTATTTCAATGATAAATTGATTTAGTACCAAGCATTGACATGAGATGTTTGTTTTCTCTTCATTTCAGATGTTCCCAAAAAACGAGTCAAGAAGTCTGCCATTGTGGACAGCCTACAGAAGTCAACAGCAGACTGAATCATTAACCATTCATACATGAATTATTTATATTGTATTGTTATAAATATTGATGCATCGTATATGTTGATACATTAAAATTACGAATATAGAGAAAAAATTCATACTGTTTATTTTTATTTTTCTGGAGACATGCATGTACAATGTATGTGAACATTTGGTTGATTTCAAGGTCAAGGTCACAATTTGCCATCTATGGAAACCCAGTCCTACTCGGAGCACCCTGTATTCAATGTACAAAAACAGGGACATCCCGCTGTGATGTGTACAAAAACAGGGACATCCCGCTGTGATGTGTACAAAAACAGGGACATCCCGCTGTGATGTGTACAAAAATGGACATCCCGCTGTAATGTGTACAAAAACAGGGACATCCCGCTGTGATGTGTACAAAAACAGGGACATCCCGCTGTGATGTGTACAAAAACAGGGACATCCCGCTGTGATGTGTACAAAAACAGGGACATCCCGCTGTGATGTGTACAAAAACAGGGACATCCCGCTGTGATGTGTACAAAAATGGACATCCCGCTGTGATGTGTACAAAAACAGGGACATCTCGCTGTGATGTGTACAAAAATGGACATCCGGCTGTGATGTGTACAAAAACAGGGACATCCCGCTGTGATGTGTACAAAAACGGGGACATCCCGCTGTGATGTGTACAAAAACGGACATCCCGCTGTGATGTGTACAAAAACAGGGACATCTCGCTGTAATGTGTACAAAAACAGGGACATCCCACTGTGATGTGTACAAAAACAGGGACATCCCGCTGTGATGTGTACAAAAACGGACATCCTGCTGTGATGTGTACAAAAACGGACATCCCGCTGTGATGTGCACAAAAACAGGCTTGTCATCAAATAATTTTAGCTTCAGACAGGCACAAAATCACTAACTAGCTTTTATTTAGGGTAAAGAAAACATATGTTGGGATACAGCCTGTCAAATGGACGAATTATGGAATAAATAATACGGAAGAGTTCCAACCCTACCCTTCTGAAGAAAATTTCAAACTAATCTATTATGATATTTAATCCTCATCAGTGATGCTTCCATCCAAAGTGATTTCTTAGATGCGGCCAAAATTCATTTTGGTAGCACCCTTTGGTTATATTAATTTTTATACGCCCGTCATTTGACGGGACGTATTATGGTATGGCGAAGTCCGTCCGTCTGTCCGTCTGTCCGTCCGCCTATGGAACGCAATAACTTGAATACGCGTCAACGGATTTTTATGAAATTTATACATAGTGATCAGAATGTGGAGAGGAAGCCGCCTTTCGATTTTCAGGTTCATCCGATTTGTCGTTACAGAGTTATGGGACTTAGATTTTTAAAATACAGTGAAAATATACTAAAATATTTAAAAATTATTTAAAAATCTATTTCTGGTCGAATGTTTTGAAATTTGGTATACTTCAAGTAGAAAGGATGTTCTTTGACATATGTAACGGGTTTTTAATTTTTTTGTCGCATAACCGAGATATTGTGTGTAATGGGAAGGGGGGGTGGGTTATATGCACATACATTTTAAGCTAAGGGCAAAATATAGGCGCATGGAACACGATAACTTGAGTATGCGTCAACAGATTTTCATGATATTCATACATTATGATTGGACTGTAGAGAGGAAGCCGCCTTTCGATTTTCAGGTTTATTCGATATGTCGTTACAGAGTTATGGGACTTAGATTTTTAAAATACAGTGAAAATATACTAAAATATTTAAAAATTATTTAAAAATCTATTTCTGGTTGAAATGTTTTGAAATTTTGTATACTTCATGTAGGAAGGATGTTCTTTGACATATGTAACGGGTTTTTAATTTTTTTGTCGCATAACCGAGATATTGTGTGTAATAGGAAGGGGGGAGGGGTGGTTATATGCACATACATGTTAAGCTAAGGGCAAAATATAGGCGCATGGAACGCAATAACTTGAATATGCGTCAACAGATTTTCCTGATATTCATACATTTTGATTGGACTGTGGAGAGGAAGCCGCCTTTCGATTTTCAGGTTCATTCGATATGTCGTTACAGAGTTATGGGACTTAGACATTTTAAAATACAGTGAAAATATACTAAAATAGTTAAAAATTATTTAAAAATCTATTTCTGGTTGAAATGTTTTGAAATTTTGTATACTTCAAGTAGAAAGGATGCTCTTTGACATATGTAACGGGTTTTTAATTTTTTGGTCGCATAAGCGAGATATTGTGTGTAATAGGAAGGGGGGGGGTTATATGCACATACATGTTAAGCTATGGGCAAAATATAGGCGCATGGAACGCAATAACTTGAATATGCGTCAACGGATTTTCATGATATTCATACATTTTGATTGGACTGTGGAGAGGAAGCCGCCTTTCGATTTTCAGGTTCATTCGATATGTTGTTACAGAGTTATGGGACTTGGATATTTTAAAATACAGTGAAAATATACTAAAATAGTCAAAAATTATTTAAAAATCTATTTCTGGTTGAAATGTTTTGAAATTTTGTATACTTCAAGTAGAAAGGATGTTCTTTCACATATATAAGGGGTTCTTGAATTCTTTGTCACATAATCCAGAAATTATGTGTAATGGGGGGGGGGGGGGTTATATGCACATACATGTTAAGCTAAGGGCAAAATATAGGTGCATGGAACGCAATAACTTGAATATGTGTCAACAGATTTTCATGATATTTGTACATTTTGATCAGACTTTGAAGAGGAAGCCGCCTTTCGATTTTAAGCTAGGTTCATCCAATTTGTCCATATGGAGTTATGGGACTTAGATATTTTGGTGTTGTGAAAAAAATCCCAACGGGCGTATCTTGCTGCGTGAGCGTAGGCTTTATTAAAAATAGACTTGTGCAATTTGCAGAGAGTGCTCGGCTCCAAATTTCCTGTAGGGTAGATTCAGTAGCATATCGAAATAAAATCTATATTCAAAATCGCATAGGAGGGATGGTGCTTCACTTATTCCTGCTGATGGCTATGAAACAGTAGCATGTCACCTCATATTTTGACACTTTTCACAACAAAATATAGGATTCAAAAAGAGCAGTGATAGCACTGATGTTTAAGTGACTTGGGTCACTATGGAACAGTACAAATCTTTCTACATGCCTTTGATTTATCAAAATAAGAAGAATAGTACTTTTACTAAACAAGTCACCTTCTTGAAATAAAGATGATGATTATTATTATTATTACATTCATTATTAACACACATACCTGAGGCGGAAGTTTACTTAATGTTTATTTGCAGTGCACATGAAAAAGCGTTCTGCTTAACCCCATTGCAGTGTATGTTTTCATGACTTGGTACATTGAAATAAACATAAAAGAAGTACCAATCGATCAGTTATTCAGTATGCAAGGTAAAATCATTAGAATTTCTATTGGAACAGTTGCGAACCTCGGAGTGAGACTGGGTGCCAGGGGACAGTCAGCGTCTCCTGATTGTATGCAACAGCTTCATGAAAACTTGTCGGTGATATTTCTTGTTTGGTGATGATGACAGCCATTCAATCGCAATCCAGAATGTCACTGATCATTCTGGAAAGGGGGTTCTAATATTTTTTATTACTGTATGTGTACTGTATATTTTGTGTAAACTGAATCTTCTGTACTCCGGTGTCTTGTCTACATCGATTCTTTCTTACGGTACCGAGCAATTCTCCGTAACGTTTGATAGTAAAATCTTTTGTGTATTCCGTATCTTGTCTATTCCATACTCTGGTCGTCAATTAGGGTACCGATGACACTAATTAGGGTTAATTGATCACCTGTATACCGGCCTTGCATAAACATTTGTTGCATGGTTTACGTTGTAGACGGTAATGAACACCTTTCCAGAGGGTGCAATAATTTTCGTTGAATAGCAATGATTAGATTAATGATTGAAGTAATTATTGAATGATTGACTGAGTCGTTGAATGACTACCATGAGTAGTTTTCTTTTAGCTAGCAATGAAGAATTATCCAATAATTGATGATGATTGTTTAATGGCCTAACATTTGTCGTGCAACAAGTGGGTTAATACCTACTCCCATGTGATTTGGCCAACGATAGTTATACCTTCAGCAACGTACTTTTCATTACAAAGAATTAAATCGGCAAGTGCGCCTAGAAAAAGAAATAATGTTGATAATATATATCCATCTCCAAAAAGACCAAGAAAAGAGTTAAATTTGGAAGAAAAAATATCTTCGATTGATGATTCGGAAAAAGTACAAAAAGTCACACAAAATGAAAATGAGTTTTTAAAGTAAGAAGTACGGCATCGGAGCATTTACTGTTAGTGACTTAATGAAAAGGTAGGATTTTTACCATGAACAATGTAAAAATTCGATTTCAACGAAACGTTAGCGCTTTGTTCGCGGTTCAAAGTTTGGAGACCTTACCTATTTTTGCGCAACCAAATTTTATCGCAAACAGGGTAAAATAGGCCAAATTGACATATTAGCGTAATCATGAATTAGCGCACCAGAATTATTTTCAATATGAATCTATAGAAGTTCAATAATTTTGCATAGTCTTGAATTAGCGCAGTTTTATATAGTGCTAACACCGCTAAAATATGAATCCCGCTATAATATGTACACATACAGTATATACCCGTAGCGACCGCAGAACTTCCTCAAAGATGATTTTCAGAAGTTGTGTTATATAATCCTGAACAAATAACTTACTTGCAAGTCGTCTGGCTCTAACGATGAAATCTTCATATTTGGAACATGCCATGAACGATGAATTCTTCGTATTAGGAACATGCAGTGTAACGAACTATTTTCATACGTGTAGCGAGAGAATCCAAATCTGATCTCAAGATTGGATACTAGTATACTTTGTGCTTTTTGAATTGAACATTTTTCTTGATTATCATATACATCCGTCTGAAAGTGTTTTCCCAAAAAAGGGAAATTTCAGTTTTACAAACTCGCTAAGTTTAAACACATTCAAATATTAGTATTAGGTATTAAAATACATGGGTATTACGGTCTACGCATGAACAAAATTAGAAGGATCAAAGGTAGACAGCATAACCATGGAAAATGCGTCCGAATCATCAAACGCCTTTTATGCATGGACAAGATCCGAATGTCACCAGAAGGACACTAGGCTTGGTACTTGACCAATCTACAGTCTTGTACCAGCGCATTCTTAAGACTTGCACTCTGAATGACTGTGACGACGGGACTCTATGACGGGTCCTGTCCAAACCTCATTAGAGAAGACAGGACCCCGACCACCTTTCCTCTCTGAACGTCAGTCAGACTTCTCGGGTGATAACATACACGAGCTCGCTATAGACAGTAGAGCACGGACTGTATTACATACGCCCTCTTTTCATATTCACCTGTGTTGCTTGGACCCTGCGTTTTGCGGTCTTGTTTGCGTATGGTTATCTACCAGTGAGTAGGTTGTGTTACACCACAATTGTAGGTTCTTTAAGACCTCTTGGTAATTGGAAAAGTGAGAGGGTTGTGCCACGTAATCCAGGATAACCATATCATTTGCAAATTGTTTGGCGGTCCAAAGTCGGCAGTGGTTACCCAATGGTCTCGTTGGTTTATGTGTAGTCTTTTGTGTTTGATGTTTATATGTCGTATGTCTCTTTTCGTCTCTTAGTGTGCTCATCTTTGTGTTTTCGCATCGGGTGTTTTGCTGTTGATGCTTCAACAGAGTCTGGTTGGAGATCCCTCCCTTCTACAGAGGGGTTGAAATGATGTTCAGGATAAGATTTGTCATATAAAGTAGAACTGTTTATGATGCGGGGAATAATTATGCCCCGAACAAAGTTTTACCCTCTCAAGTTATTGTGACCTTGACCTTTAATTTTGATTCAAGAAAATGTCACACATTTCCGTTCTCTGAATCGAAGGGTTTCTTTACCGCCACAGATCAAATCATACAAATCATGGACATGTGGTGACCTGTGTATTGCCTTGTCCTTCCTTTTGGACAATATTTATGCAAGATTTAGTAGAAACTCTACAAGCAGGTTGTAAGGATTCCTATGGGTACTAATTGTGCGCCTCTTGTTGCATATTTCTCTTTATACACGTATGAAAAGGAATTTATCCAAAATCTTCAAAAGCAAAGAAAACATGATGATGTGAAATGGTTCATTGGTACTTATGCCCTTTGCCGTGTGGAGCTCGTGAAAAGGTTCCCCGCGAGGGGTTTGACAGTAAGTGTTTTGAATATTTTCCCTGACATGGTCGCCATAGTACTTCCTTTATAGATGAAACCACAGACAGTGCATGTATTCTTTATATATTTTTTTCATTTTCGTGCATGAACATCGACGGCGGGTGCGGCTAGCCAACAGGGGATGCTTACTCCTCCCGGGCACCTGGTCCCACCTCTAGCTTGCTAGGGGTCCATCGGTGCTCAATTTGGTACTCTATTGTGAGTGCTGTTGAGATTATAGTCGGGATCTTCTTTAACTCATTTTAGGTACCTGGATGATATTCTTACTATCGACAATCCTGTTTTTGAAAAGTATAGAAATATTTTTATCCACAAGAATTGATTCTAACCAAGGCAAACGCTACAAACACAGAAACACCGTCTTGGACCTAAGTATCAAAATTGTTAAGGGAGAGATTCATACAAGTGTGTATGACAAAAGATACGAGTTTGGATTTAACATAGTAAATTTCTCCTGGCTTGACGGTGATGTTCCTAGATTACCGTCCTATGGTATCAACATTTCACAGCTCATCCGGTATGCTAGAGCATGTACTGATGTTTTGGATTTTCATAGTAGAAATTAACAAATTACCAAGAAACTTTTAGGACAAGGTTTTCGCTTTCACAAACTAGTAAAGACTCTCTGGAAATTGTACAAAAATTATCATCAACTTCTTTTGAAATTCGGATCAATACAGGCAACAGAGTATAATACTTTGGGTATTTCACAACCTTCATTTAATGGTGACATAATTAAAAAGATAAGAAGGATCAAAGATAGACAACATAACTATCGAAAATGCGTCAGAATTATCAAACGCCTTTTATACGGTGGATATTATGCTAATGTCACAAGACGGACACTAGGCTTGGTACTTGACCAATCTAAAGTCTTGTAACAGCGCATTCTTAAAACTTGCACTCTGACTGACTGTGACGACGGGACTCCATGACGGGCCCTGTCCAAACCTCTTTAGAGAAGACAGGGCCCCGACCACCTGTCCTCTCTGAATGTCAATCAGACTCCTCGGGTGATAACATACATGAATTACGCACGCCCTCTTTTTATATCCATTTACATATTCATCTGTGTTGCTTGGGCCCCTGCGTGTTGCGGTCTTGTATGTGTGTGGTCATCTGACAGCGAGGAGGTTGTTTTACACCACAATTGTACGTTCTTCGAGACCTTAGGGTAATCGGAAAAGTAGGAGGGTTGTGCGTACGTAATCCATTTCTGCTATTTCCGTGGCAGATGGCCGTCCTAAGTCGGCACCTGTTGCCCATAGGTCTCGTTGGTTTATGTGTAGTCATTTGTGTTTGATGTTTCTGTGTTGTGCGTTGACGTTCCTTGTCCCTTTTGCGTCTCTTTCTGTGCTTGTCTGCTCTGTGTTTTTGCATTAAGTGTTTGCTTTGGGTGCTGCATCCTGGTGTTGTTTGAGATCCCCTCCTTTGTTTTGTAAAAATTCTGTGAAATATCACTGACAAGGGTTAAGTACCCGAAACGTGCATGTCTGGTCCATGCTGCAAATTTATGTGTTCTTAAATGATGCTATTAAATTTGAAGACGTTTAACACTTGCGCCACTTGGTGATTGTCACTGCTGGTGGACCAGGAGTTCCCGAGGGCACATGAGGCCAAGTTCGATCAACTTCGGTTGATGGTTTCTTCAACGCATTCAAAAATCTGTTCTCAAAATTTCCTGAAATTTCTAAAATGTAGGTCCTGTAGCATCATATCCCACCCAACCTGCTACGTCTTTTGGTACATTTTTAGCCGGCTCTTAATTTAATGTGAGACGGGCGGGCGTCAACAATTGGTTTCAGGACTATAAGTCAAGTATGATACATGCTAGTGAAATGAAACTTCGAAATTAAAGGAATTTAACACCTAAGCACCATCCCTCCAATGCTATTTTGAACATATATCTTATTTTGATATGCTACCGAATCGACCCCACAGGAAATTTGGAGCCGCACACTTTCTGTAATGTAAATGTAAAAATCTAAATTCAAAAAATTAAAGAGGTCGCTACTGAAATGATTTTGGTGGCCCCGCGTGAAGCATCACTGATGAGAATCTAATTTTCGAAACACGTGTCTGGTGCATGGAAATTGGTTTGGAATTTTGTTCAAGAAGTTATAGAGTTGGAACCCTTCGACGTTATTGACACACTTACTCACCATGAGTCAAAGATGACCCCTATTGATTTTGGGGTCAAAAAGTCTAGGTCACAGGACACTGATTACTGAAAATTTGAGCCTGTTATGCACCTATGATCATGAAACTTGCCAGAAATGTTTCTCATGAAACAGGGATGACCTCTATTAATTTTGAGGTCCAAAGGTCAAGGTCAAAGGACTCAGATGATTGAAAATGGTTTCCGGACCATATTACCGTAGAGCCCGTATTGCACCTATAATCATGACACTTGCCAGAAATGTTTCCCATGAATCAAGGATGACTCCAACAATTTTGGGGTCAAAAGTCAAGGTCACAGGACTGATGATTGAAAATGGTTTCTGGACCATATTAAACCTGTATTGTACCTTTGATCAAGTCACTCTGATGATTGAAAATGATTTCTAGACCATATTTGAGCATGTATTGCACCTATGATCATGAGACGTGCCAGAAATGTTTCCCATGAATCAAGAATGACCCCAATTGACTTTAGGTTGGTCAAGGTCACAGGACTCTGATGATTGAAATTGATTTTTGGGCCATATTTGAGCCTGTATTGCACCTGTGATCATGAAACGTGCCAGAAATGTTTCCCATGACTCAAGGATGACCCCTATTGATTTTGGGATCAAAGATCAAATTCATAGGACTAAGGTAATTGAAAATGGTGTCGGAACTATAAATGAATGTGTATCAACCTGAACCATGCTAGTAATGTTTCCCATCTGTCGAGACCATATAGTGATACAATTCATGTATATTTTAAGTCTGCATATTCATACTTGCATTCAAGTTTTGTAACTCTGCACTTTGCATCTTTGATGCATTTTAAGCTTATTTGACATAACTTTCACACTCTTTGGCCATTACATTATTTAGATTGAGGATCACTGACAAGGGTTAAATACCCGAAACATGCACGTCTGGTCCATGCTGCAAATTTATCTGTTCTTAAATGATGCTATTGAATTTGAAGACAATTAACATCTATGAAAAGGGGAAGGAGTTTTGATCCATACAAAGTTTCTGTGGACAGAGGGAATGAAAGGCAGGATGATTCCTAAATACATCCATAATTTTGTTTGCTGTGATCTAATGAAAAAAGAAATATTACTCAAAGACATTTCAATTATTACAAAATTTACTTTCTACGTGTAAGATTATAAATCACAAAGATGCCTTAAAAAGTGAAATCAATGTCATTCTGACAAGCATTTAATGTACGATAAGGACTATTGTACCACTTTCAACTGCTTAGATACCAGACATGACACAGAGATACTGGAAAAATGGGAGTGCAAAATATAGTCTACACTACAATACTTGCATCATCACAGTAAGAAATGAATTTTCCATTTTTGAAAGCATTTGAAAGTCTAATTATACAATAAGGCAATGGAATAATTTAACAAAAATCCAAAAGGTCATATCTGAAGTGAGTGTGCATTTTCTTTATGTTAGGCATTAAAATACATCATTGCCACCTTGGCATAAGAAAATAATTGTCCAACATTCTCATGATCATTGATAAGTTTAACAATTTAGACAAAGCAATATTTGACGTAACTTTAAAAAATCTGCATACATTTCTTTCCAGAACAATGTAATCTGATGGCCAGATAAGAAATATGATCAAATCACAAGAGAAAAAAAAAATACAATAAAATCAAAGTTGATCATGTTGAAAAGTCTCCTTGAAAATGGTATTATATGTTAACTCCATAAATAAGATTACAAACATTTTTTTTCACAATTACACAAAGCAACTTACATAACTATGTCTAAACATGACACAAATACAAAAAAGTCAAGTCTATAAGTTTCCTTTCGATATCTCAATCTAATGTGCCTTCTCCTGCACTGTGACATATATCATAGAAATCTACAGAGAATCAGTAAATGAGAGAAAAACTCTATAGTAGTCACAATCACAGCACTTATAAGTGTCTTGATGTTAAACAAGTATTTAAGTCATGTATATAATTAGCCACTACAAATTCTCTGCTCCCTAGGACTGTTCTTGCTCTACATCTTCAAGTTGCTCTGTTTTTTGTTCATTTTCTGAAAAATATAATAACAAATTGAAATCAATGAAAATAATAATTTAAAAAAAAGTTTGTGAAACATGAATGCCCCTGTTAGCATCTTTGTAAAGCAGCTGGAATGTCAAAAGTAGTTTAAATTTTGAGGTCAAGGTCGAAAAAATTCAAATTTGGTATCAATGGAAAGGTCTTGCCACAAGGAATGCTTTTGTGAAATATAAAAGCCCTATCATTTACCATTCAAAAGTCATGGCCAAAGTTTAAGGTTTTCGAAAGTAGGTTTAACTCTAAGGTCAAGGTCAAGAGGTAAAAAAAAAATGGTATCCATGGAAAGGTCTTGCCACAAGAAATACACGTGCACGGTGCAGATGGCCTACTCTAAGAACCGTAGCAGCCTACTCTAAGATCCGTAGCAAAACAGGTCGAAATCAATGAAACGTGACAGAACGTTACAGACCATAACAAAGCGTAGGACAGTGTCCTTAGCGGAACGGGAAGCAAAAGTATGACTCGGCAACTTACGATCCAAACGTGAAGTTGAGTTACGGTCTGTCCCGTTTTTCCCGATTAGCTGCGGCTGCTTTAGGGCAGATGCGCGTTTTATCAAAGTGTGCCAAGATTTCTCAGGAGTGTGTTAGCCGTTTCGTCACGTTCAATCGCGGTACGTCCCGGCTTGTTACGATTTATTTCAAGTTCTACTACGGCCTGGCACGGTACGCATGGTCAATACCTTGATATACCGTGCGAAAACGTAACAGAACTTGAATACCAAGATAAAAACTGACAAAATTCCTACGACGCGCTACGTTTTGGGCCGCCGTAACTGTCATGGTCGCCGGGAACATAGTGTAAACATACGGTACCATTTATTCTCTTTTTTCATCCGTTGAAATTTCTATGTCGTCCTATTTATTTCTTTTATATTTAGTGATGCGAGTTTGAATCATTTTGAGTGTGTGTTCCACTGTGGTCAGAGTAGGGTGGTCCTGCTGGAGACCTTGTCAACATCATCCTCTAGCCTTCTATGAATGTCAAGCCTTCTGTTAAATGTCTGCGTTTAATTACAATCTTTTTTTCAATGTAAAGAATTCATTCAACATCTATCAGGAATGTAAATGCAGAAAAGGAAGTCCTAATTATTGGTTCTCTTCAGAGAAATCTCTTAAATAAAGCCTGCACTTATGCTGCAAGATACGACTGTCGGGATTTATTTTGGTAATACCAAAAAAAATCTTAAGTTGCCTAACTCCGTTACAACAAATCGAGTGAACCTGAACATCGAAAGGCGGCTTCCTCTCCATATTCTGATCTGAACATATAAATATGATGAAAATCTGTTAACGCATATTCAAGCTATTGCTTTCCATGCACCTTCTCTTTGCCCTAAGCTTAACAGGACCATCTACAAAGCATTCTACAATGCCTTGCGCACTTGCCACTGGAGATGGTTCATTTGGAGTTTGTGTAATGCTTGTCTGTTTGTCCTATTTTGTTTTAGCATGACGAAAGTTCTGTTTTGTCTTTTTTTTTTCCAAAATTCGTCAGCCTTTCGATTGTGGACTTTGGAATCTGGTTTCTGCGTTTGCGTTTTCTGTCACACTTATGTATCCATAACAACTAAAATCTAAGTCCCATATATCCGTGACGACAGATCGTATGCTCCTGAGAATCCTCTCCACATTCTGATTACAGTGTAGATCTATAATATTATATCATGAAAATCTGTAGAAGCACAATCAAGTTATTGAGTTCCATAACGTGCGGACAGACAGACGGACAGGACGAGCATCGCTATACCATAATATATTCCGCCAAATGACGGGCGTATAAAATGATCTAGTCCTACCTTCTTGTTGCGCATCTGATGTCCATAGTGTTAAGTTATCCCTCAATAACTGCATGATCAATGTGGAATCTTTGTAGCTTTCCTCGTTCAGGGTATCCAATTCAGCTATAGCGTCATCAAATGCATTTTTCGCTAATCTACACGCCCTATCTGGTGAATTGAGGATCTCGTAGTAGAACACAGAGAAGTTTAAAGCTAAGCCTAGTCTGATCGGGTGAGTAGTAGCTAACTCCGTTGCTGCAAAATCACTGGCTGCTTTGTAAGCAACTAAGCTGTTTTCTGCACATCCTTTCCTATCATTTCCGACTGAAAATTCTGCTAAATATCGATGATAGTCACCCTTCCTGCAGTGAAGATAAAACCATTGTAAGCAAAAACCAAAGAGCTCAAATTATTATAATCAGAATTATTCAATTTCATATTCCATTCTAACATATCCAGAAAAATTCATGTAAGGATTATTTTTTAAGAATGACATGGATTTTATCATTACTATCACTTTGTCCTTAACCATGCCAATATGTCTGGGTTAAAGATATGATATATCCTGGAGTCATCAGCAATTCCATGAATTATCAATCAAATTTATCAAAGGTTTATAAAAATAATAGTCTAGCCAAGATTTTATCGTTTCTTTCACTGTGACATTGGGTTTTTGTGTCATTGGTGGAAGGTCCGTATTTTATCGTGTCTTACTCTGTCTTATTTTTTGAAGTACAGATTATTTGTACACAATATTTAGTCGTTCCTAGAATTGAAAGTTTTTAAAGTACTATCCGTTTGGTAAGCATAATTAATTAAAGAGACATGTTTATCGTCAAATTAGCTATTTCTTACATCCCAGAAAGAAGGGGACCATCTGAGTGACATTTGTCTATTTGAGATGCAAAAATTCAACATATACATAAAAGGGGCTGACAAGAAAAGGGAATGATCTCCAGCATGACCACCCTGCCGCGAAAAGTTAAATGTACAGAAATCTGACTTGAATGTGTTTAAGACATGCATTCGATAAAATACAAAAAAGGCCACATTGCTCACCTGGGAATACAAGAAATATTAGTCTATGCGTTTACGATATATTCATTAATTAATCATAGAGAAAATTTTATTATTTAGTACATGTGTACAGTTCAATTCATAACATCCGAAGCAGGCATTTCCAACGGAGATATTTAAAAATTTGTCAGCAAATCAAAGCTCTGACAGCCAAGTTTCACCAAAATCTGTTATGGAGAAGTAGATGGTTGTAATCGTGCAAACACAACATTGCTGACGTGGTTCATATCTTACAGGACATGCGACAGATGACACTTTTTATGAAAAAAAAAATCCATTCTAATTCATATCAATATACATTTAGTTTGACATTATGACTACCAACTTACGACTTGTTAGACGCATTTAACACTAGTGTCATGAGAAACGGATTTTGAAAGTATTACTAGGTAAACATCACCTAAACATGAAAGAGATGAGAGGAACTCCAACAAGACTCGGTGGCAGCACCCACAGCAAAGCACCTCGTGTGAGTACACAGATAACAAGCACAGGAAGAGACACAAACATAGAAACATCAAACACTAAAGATTACACATAACCTAACGAGACCAATGTTCACCAAACTCAATAAGAAGAAATCACACTGCAATCATTCAGTGTCAGTATTGACTCAGTAATGTGGAAATTTGGAGCCGCCAACTCTTCACTGTCATGCATAGTAGAAATAAACTTGGCTTTGTCTGAAAAATCACTTTGGCTGGAAGTACCACTGATGAGGATTTACTAACCGAAACACGCATCTGGTGCAGTAAAATTGGTTGGAAATGTTCTTCAAGATGGTACATTTCAGGGGTTTTTTAATACGAAGCGAATGTTTGCTTGTTTTGTAAACATGACTACACTGATAAATTATGGTTTATGTTATGGGGAGTTGCCGTGTATAGCCATCGTCAAGCTGTAGTATTTAGTCCAAAGACAAGACTTAGTCATAGCCTATTTTTGCAAATAATAATCCTGGTCGATTGTGTTGAATTTCATTGAAGTGCTGTGTCGTGTTGGGGATTATTGTTTACGTATAAACAATAGTAATTTAAAACTAATTTTAAGTATCTATCTGTAACATAATTCGTTTTTGGATTCTAGTTAAATGTTATATGTTTTCAAATTCATAGCATCATTTAAAAACATAAATTTGCAGCATGGATCAGACATGCACGTCTCGGGTACTTAACCATCGTCAGTGATCCTCAATCTAAACAATGTAATATGGGCAAAGATTGTGAAAGTTATGTCCAAAACAATACCAAAAGATGAAGGTGGGATATTGATGTTAAAGGACCCACTTCTCAGAAATTAAAAAAAATGTGAACAGAAATTTTTGAATGTGTTTTATATCATATTGAAATTTTCTTCGTGAAGGTAAAGAGCTGGAACACTTCCGTATTATCATTAAAGGCTATTCAAATGACTTATACTATATTTATATCGATTTTTACATAAAAAATGGAGAAAATTCTTCAAATGGGATAGTCAACTTTAAGATCCATGCTCTAACAGGGCTCAATGAATTGGTTTGTTCTTTTAAGAAATAAAGAAATATTGATAGAAATTGAATGAAACTAAGTGAATCCTCTTTCAGTACTGATTTAAATTCAGTAACAAATATGCAGTAAATGAGTGCATAAAATCAGGCATTCAAGGACAGTATACATGTAAATGGTACCAAAGTGATGACTTCCGACTAAGTAAAAAAGACAAAAAAACACCTACCAATTGATTTTAAATGGGAACCAAAAGTTATGGGGCATATTTTTACAAGTGTTAACAGGTTTTGCCACCTTCTTACACATGTTACAGATCCTGGAGAACTTGTAATTGTCAATCTTCATCTTCTCCATCATTTTGAAGAGGTTGCGACAGACGGGAAAGTTATAAATAGGACACCGGTAAGAGATGTGTGATACTCCCACACCATGAGATCATGTGGAGGTGATGGATACTTAACATAGTCCAAATGAAGGACAATGGATGTTCTGTACTTCACGTGTCCTCGTTGATCAAAATTAATGAATACTTAATACATGCATGTTTATGGACTCTGAATTCCATACAAAACATTCTCATATGGCCCATTTCCCCTCCCCACAGGAAAAGATAAATATATAGGAAATGATAGGGTCTGGTGTCTGATACCATATCCTATCAGTTTTATCTTTTGAATTTATGAGGTAACTTGAGTAAAAATCCTGTGAAATAATATTGAAATCCATGAAAAGGGAAGGAGTTTTGACCCTGGCAAACTTCTGAGAAAAGAGAAAATGACAATCCTAATTTCCTTTGCAGGGATATAATGAAGACAAAAAATATTCCAAGACATTTCGATTATTACAAAATTTACTTCCTACTTGTAAAATTATAAATCACAAAGATGCCTTAAAAAAGTGAAATCAATGAAATTCTGACACGCTAAAGACGTTCATACCACATACAATTGCTTAAATACCAAAAATGACATTTACATAGATACTGGAAAAATCAGTGTGCAATTTTTTAACTACACCAAAATACTTTAATCACAGTAATTAAGAAATGAGTTTTTCATTTGAAAGTCTGAAATTTTTAACAAGGTGAAGGATTTTTTTTTCAAAAATCCTTATTTTCTGATCTTTTCTATAAATTCTGAAAACTCATGTCTTCACTGTATGAACATTTCTTTGTGTTAGCCATCAAAATATATCTGTATTGCCCTCTATGCTTAGGAGTATAATCGTATACTGTTCTCAAGACTATTAATAAGTTTTACAATGCAGTAAGAGCAATATGTGACTTAATCATCAAAATATACATACATTTTGTACCATTACAAAGAATTAAAAAATTTGGCATTTTTGTCTTAAAATTGAGGAATATTAATTAAATGCTTGAAAAACCTTTTTTCCATTTCTAACACTTGATGAAGATGCTTCCAGAAAAATTGTTGATAACTGGAAAATTTATGAAAATAATTAAGATATACCTGTATAGTAGCAATGGACATTTTTCATGTTCACGGATTTCGAACTATGGACATCGCACTTTGAAGGGACTGTATCTCAAAGCAAAATGTTGATTCTATACCAAGGAACTTTGAATATTTTGTGTGAAGAATTTATTAGTCCCCTACCGGCTCGCTGGAGGGGACTTATAGTTTCCACCCCGTTTGTCTGTCCGTCACACTTTAGTTTTCCAGTATTTTTTTCGCTGTCGTTGCAGATATTAATCTTATTTTTTATATGTGAGTATATCTCAATGTGATACAGATGAAGATCTAGTATGATTTCGATTGACCTATTTCTACAAGAGTTATGGCCCATGGACTAAGCAAATTTCATGAAATTCTCAGTTTTCTGGACTTTTCTTCCATGGTATTGCAGATATTGAAATCATTTTTGGTATGTGAATATATCTCGTTGTGATACAAGTCAAGTTCGTGTTTCAATTTTATTTACCCGTTTCTACAGGAGTTATGGACCCTGCACTTAGAAAATTACATGAACTTCTCAGTTTCCAGTCTTTTCATGCCTGTTCTTGAGATGATTTTTTGGTATGCAGATACATTATAGTCTGATAAAGAATAAGTTGAAGTTGGGTTTGATCTATTTGTTCTTACAAAAGGTATGGCCTCATAGCAAATTTCATTGAATTTTCCTGTTTTCCAGACCTTCTAAAACACATATTGAACTTATTTTGATGTTTGATTCATCTTTTGGTGTAAGTACAGGTCAAGGCAGAGTTGAAAGACATGGATTAATGGGGACTTATAACGCTTGCGATTCATAAAATTTTTTTGTTACATGAAAGCTATCCAGTGTCATTTCGTCCATTGTGAGTTCAGATTTTACTATTCTAATTGCACCTGATTTCCTGATTTTAAATTACCCCTACAGTAAAGTGCGAAGTCCAAAGTGTGGAGTCTGATTTACGTCAACTTGAAAAATGTCTATTTCGTTCAGGTCTAGAAAGAGCAAATACTAAATCAAGTTAAGTTGAGAGTTATTTTTAAACAAAACACCGAAATAACTGTTCCATGACTTCTGGTAGCTGGATAAGAAAGATGTTCAAACCACAAGAGACAAAAAGTTGATCATTTTGAAAAGTATCCATGATAATGGTATAGTATGTAAGATCCATAAATAAGATTACAGGCATTGTCTTTTTCACAATTACACAAAGCAACTTACATAACTATGTCTAAACATTACACCAATACAAAAAATGTCAAGTCTACAAATTTTTTTTTCAGTAACTGGATTGAATGTCTTTTCTCCTGCACTGTGACATATATTATAGAAATCTACAGAGAATCAGTAAATGAGAGAATGACTCTATAGTAGTCACAATCACAGCACTTGCAAGTGTCTTGAATTTAACCAAGTACTTAAAAGTCATGTATATATTTAGCCACTATTAAATTCTCTCCTCCTTAGGACTGCTCTTGTTCTAAATCCTCAAGTTGCTCTGTTTTTTGTTCATTTTCTGAAAAACATAACAAATTTAAATCAATGAAATTGCTTTCTCTACTAGAGGTTGCAAAGTATAGAGGCCTGGATCTCTACATAATGATAGGTTTTGAGGTATTTTGCTTGTGATGTAACAATACAAGTAGAAGAATCTTTATTTATATAACAGATGTGTCTCTCTGAAAACCAAAGTGGGAGGGTTGTGAGCACATCATCCAAATAACTCACCATCCCTATCATAAAGTGAATACCCAGGGTGTGCTTTGGTCTCCCTGATTTTATGTTCTGTCATTCACAGTGTGATGTTTTGGTGTATATGTTTTGTCAATGATTGTCTCAATTCATAATCCATTAATTCTTATCTTTTTATTTGTCATGTTACAATCCTGTGTGTGTTCCACTGTGATCAGTGTAGGGTGTTCTTACTTGAGTGTCCTATTAATTGGTTCTGTACAAAGAAAGCTGTTTAATTATGATCTAGACCTACCATCTTGTTGTGCATCTGACATCCATAATGTTAAGTTATCTCTCAATAACTGCATGATCAATGTTGAATCTTTGTAGCTTTCCTCCTTCAAGTTATCCAATTCAGCTATCGCTTCATCGAATGCAGTCTTTGCTAATGTACAAGCCTTATCTGGTGAGTTGAGGATCTCATAGTAAAACACAGAGAAGTTTAAAGCTAAGCCTAGTCTGATAGGGTGAGTAGAAGTTAGGTCATGTGCTGCGATATCACTGGCTGACTTGTAAGCAAGCAAGCTTTTTTCTGCGGAGTCTTTCCTTGTACCTCCGACTGAAAATTCTGCTACGTACCTATGATAGTCACCCTTCCTGCAATGAAGATAAAATCAATGTAAGCAAAAACCTGAGAGTTTAAAAAACACTCTTTCTTCAAGCAATATAATCATTTATTTGTGTATTCCTTCCTGATATTTTACTTCCAAATTAAAACTGATTTAAAACTTGTAACCGTTACTGAGATATATTCAAATACATGCAGGGTCAAAATATCTTATTTATGACAAGACTTTAACTGTGATGTTTACCGTTTGAGCTAGGTTATATAATACTGTAAAACATATTCTTAGAGTGAGGGCAACGGATTTTCTATTGATCAAAAAATCAATCGGTTGATAAGTTTGACATGGAAAGTTTTGACCCTTTCTTTCTTTAATTATGCCCTGGACTTTTATCCGTTGTTCAAGGTCAATATCAAGATATAAACCTGTGTATAATTATTTCTTTAAATAAAAGTAATATTAGAAATGATTTTTTTTTAACTCTGTTTAATTATGAGGCCTATTAAGTATTTTATGCTATATCAGAGTAGCTTGTATTCAATGAAAGGAGCTGATAACATACATAAGCAAGGCACCTGGTCTCCCTTCGGAATGGTATTCATTCCGAGGTCGCAACTGTTCCATTGGAAATTATGATTTTGCCTTGCCTTCTAGACCTGATGGGTACTTGTTGATTAGTGAAATCTGCTCTGGGGATATGTTAGACGTCTTCAAATTCAATAGCATCATTTAAGAACAGATAAATTTGCAGCATGGATCAGACATGCACGTTTCGGGTACTTCACCCTCATCAGCGATCCTCAATCTAAACAATGTAATATGGCAAACAAGCGTGAAAGTTAATATGTCTAAAAATGTACCGAAAAACGTAGCAGGATGGGTGCGATATGATGCTACAGGACTCACGTTTTAGAAATTCCAAGAAATTTTGATTACAGAAATTTTCTAATGTGTTGAAGAAATGATCAACTGAAGTTGACCGAACTTGGCTGTGTAAGTTTAATTGGTTTGGAATTTTCTTCAAGAAGTTATAGAGTTGAAACCCTTCGACATTATTCAAAACCGGAATTTCAAGAAAATTATCCCATTAGCAGGGGCATATTTGGCCACTTTTTACATACTCAATTCAAAATATGAGTCCCATGGGTCATATTGCTCACCTGAGAATACGGGAAATATTATAGCGAATTTGTTTATAATACATTAGGTTAAAACAATACAAGTCTAATGAGATATAGAGAATCTTTGAGTACATGTTTCCAGTATAATTTATGAAATTTGAAGCAGCGGTTCCTACTAAGGTTAAGATATGTCAGCAAATCAGAGGTCTTGACGGTCAAGTTTCATCATAATCAGTACTATCAGTTACTGGAGTACATCAAAGTTGTAATCGTACAAATATAGTAATGCTTACATGGCTCATATTAAACAGGGTGATGAAGATACTTCATCTTGTTGACAATGCATCCTATTCTATAAAATAACATGAAGTTTGCCATCATGTAAGACTAACGACTTGTTTGACTTTACCACATGCTTCAACAGAAATTGATTTTAAAAGTATTGTTTCGTGATATCATCGACACATATACAACAATCATCTGAAGTAAAGACATAACAAGACTTTACTTTCTAATGATTACAAGGGAACAGTCCGACCTTTCGCTTGTTTTGTAAACACCATCTTAATTGCTATTTCTGTCGATTATGGCAGATAGGCAAGATTCAGCAAAGTTGACATGTGAAACCAAGGTCAAGCTTATACTTAAAAAATCTAAACATTAATACTGGTCAACCAGTGTTTAAGTCTCTTGAAGTGCTAATATTTCAAGGTACCATTATCTACGTCTATGCAATTTCAAGAATGATTTAAAAATAACTTTCCATCTTTCAAACCTGATATTTTTTTCATTCTAATATCAGCTTTTCGTACCTACAAAGCTACATCTAGATTTCCTTAACCATTTTGGAGAAGTCATGAATGTCAAAAGTTGTAAACTGAATGACCGAAGAGCTTCAATCGGATCAGGTCCATTTTTCCACTCTCAAACCAAGGGCCCCCGGAGAAGACTTTGAGACTTACTCTTTCCCATAAAAGCATCAAGGTTTGTAATCAAAGAGGGGGAGACCGTTCGTTTTTTTCCTAATGCAAGAATCATAACTAGTTATCCAAACTTAAAGTGTGCTAAACGATAAAGATACAACTATCATCCCCCTCGCCCATCAAATATTGTGCAAGCTCAAGACACACGATTAGGTTTGAAGAAACAACTCTATGAAATAGTTTTGAAAAATATGCGAATGGGGTGAGTTATGCCAAGAACAATGTTTATAGAAACCTTGACCTTCGACCTTGGTTTAACGTTATGACATACCCATGGGTCCTTTGTAACAATTCTTTGAAATACAACGAGTAGTCAATTCGCATAGTGTAGAATTCGTCCTTTGAAAATGGCAAAAAGTTCGAAAATAAAATGTGTGAGAAATTTGCACTGTATTGAAATCCATGCAGAGGTATTGGAGTTATGGCCCAAAAAGCTTATGTATATAGACGGACAGACAGGGTTATTCCAAAATCATCCCCATTAATTTTGTTTTGAGCATTAACATTTCAAATTTACTTTCTACACTTGAGTTTACAAACCCCAAAGATACCTTAACAAGAGACCCACTATCACTCACCGGAGATAGCATATCAACTCAGACCGAGACATTGTAATACTTTACATCTGCCAAGTAAGTAAGCACTTGATTTATTGAGCTACCTTCAACTACCAATTGGAAAGTGTTATTTCTAATAAACAACTAGACCATTAAAGATCAGGTATGTTTGAATTCATATGTTTGACATAAAAATAATGAACCTGACCTTGATGTTGACCTTGATAACCATTGGTTATTGTGTCTCTTAAAGCTTGACAATCCCTGTAAATCGGAATCTCTCTTGAAAAAAATAAATTCCCTATCTCTGCTTCATACAGTTCCTTTTGGATTTTGATTGACCAAAAACTTTGACTAGGTCCAGTTCCAAGGTCAAAGTCACTTTGTCATATTATATGGCATAAATTGAACGGTATTGTCATGGTCAATCGACATGTATGATATTATTTTTCCAATTCATACAGTTACTTAGATTTTGCTTTAACCAAAATGTTTAACTAGGTCAAATTCTAAGGTCAAGGTCACGGGGTCATCCATTACCTACATTTGCCTGTGATGCACCATGAAAAACCAACAATATTTCTTTTATTTGACAAGTTTACAGTCGAAAATGAATGGACCCCTGCCTATGACTACAGCTTACTTTAGCCTTTGGCTCAGGTGAGCTAGTAAAAAAGATGAAACAAATAATTTCTGACAAGCTTTTAATTTATGATAAAAACTTTCATACCACATTCAACTGCTTAAATACCAGAAACAACACTTACACAGAGATACTTCAAAAATGGATATGCAAAATTTAATCTACGCTACAACACTTACCTGACAATAAGAGATGAATTTTCCATTTATCAAAGCCTTTGAAAGTCTTATTTTTTTAAACAATAGAATGGAATTCATTTTCTTTTTAAAAATACTGTTTTCTTATCTTTTTTCTTTGTTTATATTCTGAAAATTCATCTCCTTATTGTTTGCAGATTTTGTGTTAGGCATGAAAATACATGTGTATTGTGGTCACATACATTCAACTATAATTGTCAACTATACTCTTGATCATTTGGTGAGTCTAATAATGCATTAAAATCAATATTCTACATTTTTACCAAATAAGTGTACATACATTCTCTTGTGATTACATAGAGTAAACATATTTTGGCCTTTTTGTTTACATATTAATTTATCTAATGCAAATCAAGATGATTATCACATGCTTAGGATTTGTATAATAAAGTTTTGATAAAAATTATAGAATTTTACTGTGGTCAAGGACAGAAATTGGAAAGAATTGTTTAGTCAGGACCTTCCTGGAATTTGTAATAAAAATCTTCTTTTTACCTATTTTTAATGCGTAACTTTTTGAAATTAAAGCAGACCTGCCTAACCATCTGAATAATTTTGGTCGCCATAGCAAACTGAAGAAGAATTGAAACTATTAAAAAGATTATTAACATGCACAGTTAAGAAGCTTTTGGTACTTTCTTTGAATACAGAGTCCAATGTGATATAATTATGTTAGCATTATCAAAATCTGATCAAAGAATGCCATTGAAAATATTTTTTCTAATGTCTTCAATAGGCCAATAAAAGTCGGTGGGGTTAATTATGAAAATTTAGTCTGAATCAGGAGAGAAAGCTCAGCCATAGGCTGTAAAATGCCCTCCTCTTACAAACTGGGCCCCAGAAAACCCCTTGGACAAAATAGTAGATCCACCAATTGTCTTATAACATACATGTATGGGAAAAATATAAATACATTACATTGTTTGAACATCTCCTTCGATCAAAATACTTACATGTTATACAGAGGTTGAGATTTTCTTTGTGTTCTTGTATGAATACAGGGTAGATCTTCATGTGATCTTATGTCCATGTTGAATATACACATTGGTATTGCTGTTTTAGTGCTGCTTGATGAATTTATTTGATGACAAATTGCTTGCATACAATCTATGTACTTCCATATTCATATGTAAATATTTAAGCAAGAAATAACGACATTATATTACCATCTCTAAAAACAAGTACCCGTATAAAATCTCAACCTCTGCAAACACGCAAATCAGAAAAGAACTCAAACTGAAACGACTATTCCATGACGACCTTGAGGTCACCAAAGTAAGATGACTAAATCATGTAAGAAAAAAAAGGAGAAAATACATTAAAAGCAAAGGTGATCATATTGACAAACTCTCTTTGAAAAATGATATAATGTATTAGACCCATAGATAAAATAAAAAGCAAATTAAACTCAGTATTCTACAATCACACTTACATAATTATGTCTAAAACATTACAAATACAAAATAAATGTCAAGTCCACAAATTTTTTTTCAGTAACTGGATTGAATGTCTTTTCTCCTGCACTGTGACATATATTATAGAAATCTACAGAGAATCAGTAAATGAGAGAATAACTCTATAGTAGTTACCATCACAGCACTTACAAGTGTCTTGATGTTAAACAAGTATTTAAAAGTCATGTAAATGATTAGCCACTATAACTTCTCTGCTTCTTAGGACTGCTCTTGTTCTACATCCTCAAGTTGCTCTGTTTTTTGTTCATTTTCTGAAAAACATGAAAAAGTCGATGAAAAGTTATCTAAGTTGATATTTTGCTTCCTATATTATAGAAAGACCAGTTAAAACATCAGGACCTTTACACTGACAAGACTTGTCAGAAAGACGGCAAAGCTTGCCAGTGGGTGTTTCCTTGTAAATAGCCAATATATCATAAGTCTTCAAGACCTTTGGGTAAATGGAACAGACAGAGGGTTGTGCACACGTAATCCTGATAACCAAACTATTTCCTACTAACGTAGTGTTTTGATGTCGGGTTTGTTGTTCCTTATCCCTTTTGTGTCTCTTGCTGTGTATGTCTTCTCTGTGTTTTCACTTGGGGTGTTTTGATGTTTTGCTGTTGGTGCTGCGACCAGGTCTTGTTGGAGATCCCCTCCTTACCATAGTCGTATAATGTATGACTATATAGGTCATATGGCAGGCATAGCATGCATAGGGTCATATCAGTAATTTAATTTTTCTCCAATGCTTCTGCCGCCAACCTCGGACAGGGGAACTTTGGGGAAGAAAATGTAATATAGACCAGTTAATGATTGCACTGCTTAGAATAGGCATAACTTGAGACACTCTTACCCCAGATTGTGATATCAATAAAGATTTCCACACTTAAAGAAAAAACAACAACAAGGGACAGCTGTATATTCGAAGTACTTCTGTTGTGAACAAAGTCAAGCATGCACAGTGCTGCAACTAAGGTGTGATGCACGCTTCCAATATATGTTTGCATCATAGAAACAGGGTTGTACAATAAGTTTCATCTCACTTTGTAACTAATAAGCCGTCTTGTTGATAAATGATAGTCGATGAACAAATATCAATCACAGGATCATGGTAGCAATAAGACTTTGGCTGTTCTTTATCCGTTTTGTATTGTTGTTGTGGTGAATCGTGATGTGTCCTAGGTGAGTTGTAGTTTTGTCTGATGTCATTTATGTGTTGCTTTCATGTGGGTTTGTTCCGCTTGGTCAATGCAGGGTGGTCATGCTGGAGATCCTTCCCTTTTTTTGTTTAATTTTATCTGATGATGTTCTTTACAATCCAGTGAGTGTAAACACTGTGGAAATGCTGTTGATTTAGCTTGAGGTATTTATTTAAGATTCCTTATTTGAAAAGAAGACGAGTGTGTTTGATATGTCAATTTGATCAGACATGTCTCAAGTGACATAAAAACTTACCATCGCGATCTATATCAGATGTCCATAGTGTTAAGTTATCTCTTAATAACTGCATGATCAATGTAGAATCTTTGTAGCTTTCCTCGCTCAGGGTATCCAATTCAGCTATAGCTTCATCGAATGCAGCTTTCGCTAACTTACAAGCCTTCTGTGGTGAATTTAGGATCTCATAGTAGAACACAGAGAAATTTAAAGCTAAGCCTAGTCTGATGGGATGTGTGGTAGCTAGCTCAGTCTGTGCCACATCACTGGCTGTCTTGTAAGAATGCAAGCTATTTTGAGCAGATGTTTTTCTATTTTCTCCCACAGAATATTCTGCTAAATACCTATGATAATCACCCTTCCTGCAATGAAGATAAAACCATTGTAAACAAACACCAGAAATATTATTTTAAGAAGAAAGAATTTTACATTTGCACATCTTTTTATATCCTAAGGGCTTTTTCTAAATTGGGTTGGAAGAAGCAAAAAAAAAAAAAAAAAAAAAAATGAAGCCTATGCTAACACAGCTAGGTACATCCATCAGGATTTATTTTCACAATACAAAAAAATAATAATCTTGACCTTTGATGATTGACCTTTTTCCTAAGGGAACATATGTTTGAATTGAAGAAATATAAGCTGACAGTAACCACAGTGACTATATTATGTTCTCCAGGTCAAATTTTCAAATATAGAAATTCCTGCAAAATTTTCCAAAACAATCTGCCAAAAGGGCTAAATCGCTCACCTGAAAACATTGGAAATAAGACTGTGTTCAAGATTTTCAATCAATCAAAATCATGCATATTTCATGACATACGAGGGCTGTTCGATAAATTCGTAGACAAGTTTGATAAAAATTTTATCGTTATCGTTAAGCATTTTGATTATTTACTAATTTATTCCTTAAGATTGCATATTCTTAATGTGCAAAATTCAAGGCAATTGGTCCATAAGCAAAGAAATAATGTTTTTTTAGGAGTCATTTCGGAGAGCGGCGCAGTAAATGGCATCAAAAACGACGCTATGCAAAGTACGGAGTAATTAGAAATTTTCTGCTTTTGTTCTGTCTTTAAATTTGAAATCATTTTGGGGGAAAAGTCGTTTATTTTATTTCACTTGGTTCAAAAATAAACCATACAGATGAAATAAGGCAATAATGAGCTAGAATTATTATCTGTTTACAGATAACGCATCAAGAATTACATTTCAGAACGTTTGGATCGGTTAGTTTTGTTCTTTCAGGATGTTCAAACCATTCTATTTATATAAATTTGAAAAATTTTTCATCTTCTTTGCAAATTGTATGCATACTGACGTGCGCTCGAAACATTTTTCTTGCAGTCCACTGCCATATGTACCAGCTACAAAATGTATAAGATCTTTTTGTGGAATTTGTATTAGCTTGAATAAAAGTTCAATGATTCCACATCGTTTAAAAATTGTAAGGGAAACGTCATTTTTACCACTCTTCCGTCTTGACAGCGCTTCTTTTAATAGTGATATCTAAATACCAGTGTATCGTAACAAGCTCAAATTTCAGTATGACAACTTTCAAAAACTGTAAAACAATAAAGTATATACATTGACATTTTCTGCATCCTAATTTAGAAATAATAAAGGAATCATCTGCATGTACACAATTTAAAATATCTCAATTTTCGTTTTGCGCCGCTAAACGTCACGACACATAATTATAGACAATGGTTTAAATGACAGAATATTTCAATTACCTTGGTATTTTATAGATTGATTGTAATAAACCTAATGAATGTTTGGTAAGAAAACTGTACACTTACTGTCATGCATTTCTGAATTATTGCGGTTATCTACAAACTTTTCAAACAACCCTCGTACAAAAAGTAAACGTATTCAGTGAATTACAAAAATTCCATGTATCAATTCCACAGGGAAGTCTAAAAATATGTAAATGTTAACCAATAAGAGATCAAATACAAATGATCATCAGTGTTAGGAAAAATCATTCCAAGGAATACAGGTCGCCTACGAATCATAGTGACACTTAGGAATCACTTTTATATAGGGTGTGTCATCCAAGTATGACAGACAGACGGACAACGGACAAAGTTATCCCTTAGTGTCGCTATGCTTTGCAGGCAACACAAAGTCAGTTAAAGTATAATATCACTGCTTAAATGACTAGATAAGAGAAATAAATATGGCTATATCAAGTACGTGGTAAGTCAGAATCAGGTGGGTCAGCAACATGACCCAAATGATGCACAATTCACGGGGAGGATAAAAAAAATATCAAAATTAGTTGAAGGTTCATATTCTCTGAAGTCCTTGAAAGATTTTCTAATCCCTCCTATTTCCCCTCTCCTACGGGGTTAGATTTCAACTAGGTACAGGACTACAATTCCCACAAATCACATAGACTTAATATCACTGCCCATTATTCCCCCACCCAAGGGTTTAGATCCCAATTTTCAAACCCATGTGCACAACTACAAATAACATCCATTCATACACAAAATCAAAAGTTTTGTAAACCCTGTACTTTGTAGCCTGGTTAAGATTTTCTTGCATATCAAAATTTTGTTTGTCATGAGTGAAAGGGTTGATATCCTCTAAAGACCATTATTAAAAGTGTATTTTTCCTAGTAATGACCTCGACCTATTGACCCCAACAAAACAATGTTTCTCTTCCTCTCCTGATAAACATAAATGATGTGCAGTCAAAACTTGATTGATTGGTGGAGTAGCTCTTGATAGTTATCTGAAAACTATTATCTCCAGACAGCATCTTTTCTAACAGTGATTTGGCGCCAAAATTAATGGAAACCTCCTCCCCTCCTTACTAAGCAAAAACTGAGACTTGATTTGGCTAGGGAAAAGTGTTCTTTTACTGAAAACCATAATTTCTTCGCAGTGACCATGACCTTTGACACCCCCCCCCCCAAAAAAAAATCATTAAACTTCTTTCCCTTCTGATAAGTAAGCATACACTGAATTTGATTTGGATAGGTGAAAGGGTTATTTTGAAACCCTTATTTTTAGTGTTTTTCTCCTAATAGTGACCTGAACATTTGAGATATTAACCCCAAAATCAGCTTTCTTCCCCCCTTGATAATTATTAATCTGAACTTAATTTTGATAGGTGAAAGCATCTGGAAACCATTATTTTCTAATTATTTTCCAAGCAGTGACCTTGATCTTTGACCTATGGACCTAAAATCAAGTCTTCTTCCCTTCTTGAGTATATCTGGAAACTTAGAGTTAACCTTTGATCATGTTGATGAAGGGCAAGGATTGTTGAAACATTATTCAGATCCATGCAGGAAAGTTATCCAGACGATATATTTCACCATAAGTGTACCAATATGACCTTGAATTTCATCTTTGACCTTTTGTCAAGTTCAAGACACATCCTTGGGTATAGGGCAGCAATTCTGTAAAGCATTATTCATATCCAATAAGGCAAAGGAAAGTCCAGGTCTGGACATGACTTTTCAACCAGCATTAACTGTGACCTTGACCTTTGATCAATGTCATGTCACATCCCAAAGGTCCTGGACAATAAATCTTTGGATTTGAAGACGTTTAACATTTGAACCACATGGTGAGTGTCACTGCTGGTGGACCAGGAGTCCCTGAGGGCACATGTAGCCAAGTTTGATCAACTTCAGTTGATTGTCCGTCTCTTCAACGTATTCAAAAATTTCTGTTATCAAAAAATCTTGAAATTTCTAAAACGTGGGTCCTGTAGCATCATATCCCACCCATCCAGCTATGTTTTCTGTACATTTTTGGACATAATAATTTTCACACTCTTTGGCCATATTACATTGTTGAGATTGAGGATCACTGATTCACTGAGGGTTAAGTACCCGAAACGTGCATGTCTGGTCCATACTGAAATTTTATCTGTTCTTAAATGATGCTATTGGATTTGAAGATGTTTAAAATTTCAAATATCATTTAGATCCATACATGTATGAAATGAAAAATAATGGTCCGGATAAGACTTTTCGACCTACATGTACTGTGACCTTGACCTTTTACCATTGCCCTTTAATCAAGATGGACACTTCTTTAGGTCCTTGGCAACAATTCTGTGAAATAGTATTCAGATACATGTAGGCAGTGAAAAACTATAGTCCAGAGACAGATTTTTCAAACCAACTGAACTATGACCTTGCCCTTGACTTTTGAACAAGGTCACAACATACAGTATCCTTGGGTCCTACCCAATAATTCTGTGAAATATAAATCAGGTCAATGTAGACAGTAAAACATTATGACCGTAACAAGATTTTCTTCTCCAGTTTTGCTCGTACCCTGTGAGACAGCCTATGTACACATGTAAGACACATAAGTTGTCTCAAACTGACCAATGATAAAAGAGAATCTTATTGTGACGTCACAGTAATGTCATCAGAAAAGATGGCATGAAACATTGTTTTTCTTATATTTCATGGAAGAAGAAATAGATTCCATCACTTTTTACTGAGTGAAACATAAAAATTTACACTCATGACGGAAATTTTCACCTTTTCCCTCATTCTGCTATGCTCCAGTCAGGAAAAGACGAAATTTTTGTCACTCGTGTAAATTTTTATGTCTCACTCAGTAGATCATGATAGAAGCTATTAGTTTTCCATGGATGGATGAAAAGCAAGGAAACCTCTAGTCCCCTCCAGTTTCACCATAGGGGACTGAAAAAAAAAGATGAAAACAATGAAATTTCTGACAAGCTTTTAATGTATGATGAAAACTTTCATACCACATTCAACTGCTTAAATACCAGAAACAACACATATATAGATAATGGTAAAATTAGTGTGCAAAATTTTAATCTACGCTTTAACACTTCCCTTGCAGTAAGCGATGATATTTCCATTTATCAAAGTCTCTGAAAATATTTATTTTAGAATCAAATGAAACTATTTTGTTTGCAGAACCATGATTTTTTTTTCAGATCCCCCCCCCCCCCCCTGGTCTTAATACTTTGTGATAGGCATAACAAGAGGTCCTTGGATCACATGGCTCATCCTTAAACACTATAAAATCTTACGGTGATTATGAGTTTGTACCAGTAATACATAAATCAAAACAATAAATATAACCCTTATTTGAGCTGTAAAGGACCTTGAGTATATATTCTAGTAAAGTTCGTAAGATTCTGTGCAAAAGCTCAAATTGAGAAATAGAAAGTACATCTGCAATCGGAGCAAGTGGTCCACTGTGTCATTAAACATGGCTGAGGACCCGGAGTACTTACTTCATATGAGAATTTGTGAAATTCTATGTAACCGGAGAGAAGATGTTGAAATTTGTCAGTCTTAAATAATCACAGCTTCAAAAACACAAACTTGGTTGAGGACCTTGAGTACTTGCTTCCTATTAAGTTTCATTAAATCCTGTGCAAATGTTGCAGAAGCGACAGCAAAATGTGAAAAGTTTACGGATACCGGATAAAGGGCTACGGCAAAAGCTTGGTTGAGCCTTCGACTCAGGGGAGCTAAAAAGTATATGTGTATTACTATCTATACATACATACATATATATATATCTCAACTATTCTCATCATCAATTATGAATCTAAATATGTCATCAGATCATTCTTTTGTTTTATAATCATGCAAGTGCTCTATCAACATTTTTCCATAACACATATTTTGGCCGTTTTCTACAAATGCCTAGATGCTTTTTTTCAGACCATACACTTATTACATACAATTAGTTTTGGTGGGAAAAGGAGATCATTTGCAGAAAAGAATAACATGGTAATTAAATATAGTTCTTAACATTTCAAATACACAAGTTTAGAGTTCTTTAAGCCTCTACTTTGATAATGCCAAAAAAATTGTGTTTCCACTTCCCAGACCAACACTTTTTATTGATGCAGACCCTACCATTTTTTATGATGTTGTGGTGTACAAATATAGGTAACTAATAGAAGGTACAGTATTTTGACAGCTGAAATGGAATCCAGTCAATACATTGAGGAGAAGATATGTGTTTTATAGCATGTTTTCCCACCTAAAACACATTCTACATTTTTTCAGGTATGAACATGAAAGTGGAAACACAATCTTTTTTTTGGCCTCATAAGAAATGCTAATACAAGGGTTGAGATTTTTTGTCTTCTTATATTCTTGTAGATGGACTGATCACTTCACGTAATTCCCCATGTTTACCATGGGATATATCTCCAGATCTATAACGCACCCTATGAAAATGATGTGAGTCTATAATTATGCTTATATCGAGGCTCAATCTTTTATGGTTTCTTAAAAGCAAGGTTCAAGATATATACAAACTCCCATGTATTATGCTGTATGATGAACTCAAGTTTGTCCTCCATTCAATTTAGATTGTAAACCACCTTGTGTTCAATAATAACAGGTACCTCATAGAAAATTACATCGTCATAATGGCTTTTCCAAATATATGTATAAGTACCCCCCAAAAATCTCATCCCATAAGTGTTTTTGTTTAAAAAAAAAAAACCCAAAAATTCATACAAATGATTAATTCATGACTCCATGTAATAATACCCTGGTCATACACGGAAGATAATTAAATCACAGAAGAACAAATACAGTAAAAGCATAAGTTGATCATGTTGAAAAAGTCTCCTTGAAAAATTAAATAATATGTTAGATCTATAAATAAAATTACAAGCAATTTAAACTCAGTATTCCACAATCACACTTACATAGCAACTTACATAACTATGTCTAAACATTACAAATACAAAAAAAATATGAAGTCTACAAATTTTGTTTTTCAGTAACTGGATTGAATGTCTTTTCTCCTGCACTGTGACATATATGATCTACAGAGAATCAGTAAATGAGAGAATGACTCTATAGTAGTCACCATCACAGCACTTACAAGTGTCTTGATGTTAAACAAGTATTTTAGTCATGTATATAATTAGCCACTATAACTTCTCTGCTTCTTAGGACTGCTCTTGTTCTACATCCTCAAGTTGCTCTGTTTTTTGTTCATTTTCTGAAAAAAAAAACCAACGTTATCAGGAACTTGTAACTCAATACTTATGACATAATCATGATTATTCCATTAAAAAGTCATAAATTCTGGAAGGCATCAACAATGACAATATTTTCAACCCTACAAAACAGAAACTCAAGCTTTCAAGAATTCTTTTCAGAAGAAGAAAAAATATTCATGTCCATCCAAAGAAAGTTTCAGATTTCAGAATTCAAAATTAATACGTCATTGCAAAAGATGATAAATCATCATAAAGTTACTTTTGATATCTTTCAAACATAGGTAAATAAAATCACAGATTACAAATTTCATATTTTGGCAGCATGTTTTCATCGGAGCAAAAGTAGAGCTGCCCAAAAGGGATGAAGTATTAAACATCCCCCCCCATTGATTCCCATTCTTATTTTTCTCAACAGATCCATTTGTGACATGAAATTCAATTCTCTCATCCAAGATCGTTCAACACTCAAGGATAGGGCCACTATACAAAATGTAATACTTAGTATGTTCAATTTTTATATATGAAATATTAAAGCCCTATCCCTTCAGATCAGAAACAAATGATAAATGCTAATTCACAGAATTGTTATAGCCTGCTATTGGGTGTTTGTCATAAAAGCAGGATAAGGTCCCAAGGCCAAAAGCTTTGGTGCAAACAGAAAGATCCTAACGGACATTTTCATGTTCGCAGACTTTGCACTTGGAAGGGACTGTGTCACTAAAGCAAAATGTTAATTTTATTCCAATTAACTTAGAATACTTTCTGTGATGTCTGAAAATACATATTTACAGCTCTCATTAGTATCATTTTGTCCATTGAGTGGTCAGATTTTACTTTTCTAAATACACCTTTTATATGACCCCTGAAGTACCAAGTCTGGAGTGTGAAGTCTGAAGTACGTCAACTTGAAACATAGTTATCACATATTACGAAGCTCACCTCGTGGCAGCAAAATTCAATTCAAACATATTTCTAAGTACATGTATATTGGCTTTAAAAGGCAAAATCACTCAAGCGGAAAAAGTAGGTCAAGGTCATTTTATGAAAGTTTGATCAATGATACATCGAATATGCAAGTTTGGTACATGTAGCACTTATACTTTGCTCAATACTGGCTTTTAAAGGCAAAATCACTCAAGCGGAAAAAGTAGGTCAAGGTCATTTAATGAAAGTTTGATCAAAGAAACATCCAATATGCAAGTTTGGTACATGTAGCACATATACTTTGCTCAATATTGGCTTTTAAAGGCAAAATCACTCAAGTGGAAAAAGTAGGTCAGATGCTGCATCCGATGCATGGGTTCCTCTCGACATCCCAAGATGAATCACTTGTGCAAGTTTGGTTACTGAAGCATCAGTACTTTGTCAGATACTGAGCTACCCCAAACTTCTTATCCAAGCTACTCTGAGCTACCCCAAACTTCTTAACCAAGTCAATCAAGCGGAAAATGTAGGTTAGATGCTGCATCTGATGCATGGGTTACTCTCGACATCCCAAGATGAATCACTTGTGCAAGTTTGGTTACTGAAGCATCAGTACTACCCCAAACTTCTTAACCAAGCCATTCTGAGCTACCCCAAACTTCTTAACCAAGTCAATCAAGCGGAAAATGTAGGTCAGATGCAGCATCCAAGCATGGGTTCACCTGAATCACTTGTGCAAGTTTGGTTACTGTAGCATCAGTACTTTGCCAAATACTGAGCTACCCCAAACTTCTTAACCGGACGCAGACACGGACGCACAGGGGTATAGCATAAGCTCACTCTACTTCGTCGAGGTGAGCTAAAAATGTCTATAAAAAGAATACCAATATGAGCACCCTTTCATTCACCAATCAAAAGTACTGCCCACGGTTAAAGTTTTTCAAAGGTAGGTCAAACTCCAAGGTTAAGGTAAAACATAGAGCCATCAGAGATGACAGCGCTCACCTCATTGTCACATGACCAGCATCTGTATCATGCATTGTATTGGGCATCCTCAGATGCGTCATAGACACAAGTTTGGTTAATGTATGTAGGACTTAAGGTAAGGCAGAAATGAACCTGTCCAATTTTACTTAGCCTGGTCACTCGAGAGTGAAATTTGGGTCAGATACTGCCTCCGTACCATGCATTGTAGTAAGCATCCTTAGATGAATCATCAATGCAAGTTTGGTTGATATAGGACTAATAGTCTGTTGGGAATAGACCTATTCCATTTTGCTTAATCTATAGTGCAGACGCCAACACCAATGACGGGGCGATAACATAAGTCCCCCTCTACTTCGTCAAAATGAGCTAAGGCCACACCAAATTAATTTTTAGTTCTTCGTAATCTGAAAATAATTTTTAGGGGCGAGCGAGCGATGATGTAAATTTAAATATTTAAATTTCCAAATGACCAAAACATGGAGCGAGCGAGCAAGCGAACAAGTTTTTTTCACCTTTTTTTACCATTTGATGATAAAATCAGATTAATTTCCAGTTTCCAGTTTCACATAACAATTTTTTCAGAACCAAAATATCATTTTACTGATCATTTCTTATGAAAAATAAGATTTCTGTGTGTTTGTTAGCTATGAAAAGAAACCTAATTGCAGTAAAATGAAACATATTACAAATAAGAGACATACATGTATAACTTAATCAAAACAAGACTCTGGGGAAGTACAGATTTTCTCAGTCAGTGTGAGGGCATATCTACATGTTTAGATTTGAATGCAGTGATTTTTTTTTTTTTGCCATTTTCAAAAACCACCCCTACTCTTTTGTTTGGGAAAAAATGAGACATTTTGGGATAAAGAGGGAACTACTTCTTATATCTTTAAAACACTCAAAAACTTGTTGAAAATTTTGGGCATAGTAGAAGTAAAGCATTGAAACTATCATTGAATTCAATTTCAGAAGAAGATTGGTATTGCAAATAATTTATACTTCAAAACGAAAACTTTAGGAGTTTAAAATTACATGGGAATTTAAAACTAATATTTTGAGAAAACAAAGCCAAATTTTGAAAGGGGAAACCACTCATATTCGGTGGAAAATTGGGCAAAAAATCACTGGAATGGATAAAAGCCCTTAAAAATATGCAACTTAAATTTATTTCGGTTCAGAAAAAAATATAAGTGTCAATTAGAGAGCATTAAAGCCCATACGGGATACTGCGACGTAACAGTACAGATACAGGTTGTACACTAAATGAACAAAACTTACGTTTGAAGGATTATGTTATGACATATTTTAGCAACTAGGTCTTTCGAAAACACACAGTTTTGTATCTTGGAAGATAACATAACATTGATATATCTAGATAGAGACCTAGACCTCACAAAGTAAGGCAGAAATTTGGTCAAACATCTAAACAAATCAAAGGGTGTCCAAATCAAGAAATCCAAATCATATATTTGCATTATCGGATCTTAGAACATATTTTGTGTGTTATTTCTATGTTTGACCGTGAATCTTACTTTTTCAGAGTTAATAATTCAATACAGATATTCCTTGCAATGTCTCATAAACTGTTCACAGGTAAAACATTCACCTGGGTCGAGTTACTGGCCATTTGACAATGAATTATCTAGATCGTGTCAAAATTTGTGTTATACTTTACAAGCCTTCTTTTATCACATGTCTAAAGGCTCTATTTGAACGGAATTTTTCCCAAGACAATCACATTGAAGGCATAAAAGCCATCTAGGGAATAATATTGTACCATTTCTTCCATGGGATTTCGCCGATGTACTTTCGTTTTCGGCAGTTCAGCAGTTAAAATACGAAGAAAAACGGATATTTACGTTCCGGAATTTTCACGGAGCGGTCGCTGCCGTTTCAGGTGCGGGATTTAAATTTAAATATTTAAATTTGAAATCGGAAAAATCAGGAGCGGTAGGTAACGAAGAACTAAAGATTAAATTGGTGTGGCCTAAAAACGTTGGTATCAACATGATCAATAGAAAGGTCTTGTCACAACGGAATACACAGGAAGTAAAAATAGCACTCGCCCAGTTGCATAGGCAACCATTTTCTCGCCTGGTTATTAGAACTTTGACCAATGTGTCCATAAATACCGGTTTTCAATTGCATAACACCTCTCTACACCCCATTAAGGGTTGACTTAATAATATCAGATTTTTGGGAAAATTTTTGTAAAATCTAAAAGTACATAAATATTTGATTAAGGAAATATCAGTTATTGATAGAATAATACTTAAACATATATTTCGCAAGAAATTTGATGATTTTATTTTTTTATTTGGTGTACACATGCATGAATATTACTGTACTTTTTAATACTAGACTCTGCCCCAAACGGAACAAAAATACCCCCCGCAGCAATATTCTTTGAATAGTTATCTTGGGTCAAGGTAAGGCGTCTATTGTGACATTGACCTTAGACCTTGGTTCAAAATCACAACACACCCTTTAAGGTCCTAAAGAACATTTGTGTGAAATATTATTGAAATCCATCAGGAGGGAAGGAGTTATGCACTGGACAAGGTTTTGACCATGATGTTTACTGTTACCTTGACCTTTGACCTAGGTTCAAGGTCATGACACACACTAAAGTCACTCCGAAACATTTCTGTGAAATATATTATTAGAATCCATAAATAGGTGGAGGAGTAACACTCTAGACAAGGTTTTACTAATGGTTTCTATTGTAACCTTACACATCTTTAGGTCCTAAGGAAAATTTCTGTGAAATATAATTGAAATTCATCATGAGGGGGAGAATTTGTGCTCTGGACAAGGTTTTGCTAATGGTGTCTATTGTTTTGACCTTTGACCTTGGTTCAAGGTCATGGTACACCCTTATGTCATAAGGAACATTTATGTAAAATATTATTGAAATCCATCCACAGGAGGAGTTATGCTCTGGACAAGGTTTTACTACTAATAGTGTCTATTGTGACCATGATCTTTGACCTATGATAGTGGTTCAAAGTCATAGCACACCCTTAGGCCCTAAGAAGATTTCTGTGAAATATTATTGAAATCCATCCATAGAGGGAGGAGTTATGCTCTAGACAATGTTTTACTTATAGTGTCTATTATGACCTTGACCTTTGACCTTGGTTCAAGGTCATAACTTGCCCTACGGTCATATGGAACATTTCTATGAAATATGATTGAAATCCATCCACAGGGACAGGAGTTATGCTCTAGACAAGGTTAATGTGGTGTCTATTGTGACCTTGACCTTGGTTCAAGGTAATGGCACACCCTTGGGTCCTTAGGAACATTTCTATGAAATAAAATTGAAATCCATAAACATGGGGAGAAGTTAGGCTCTAGTCAAGGTTTTACTAAAGGTGTCTGCTGTGACCTTGACCTTAGGCCTTGGTTCAAGGTCATAACTTGCCCTGATGTCAAATAGAACATTTCTGTGAAATATGATTGAAATCTATCCACAGGGGAAGAGTCATACTCTGGACAAGGTTTTACTAATGGTGTCTATTGTGACCTTGACCTTTAACATATGACCTTGGTTCAAGGTCATGACACACTTTTGTGTACTGAGGAACATTATTGAAATCCATCCACAGGGATAGGAGTTATGCTCCGGACAAGGTTTTACTTCCTGTCTGTTGTGACCTTGACCTTTGACCTTGGTTCAAGGTCATGACACACCCTTGGGTCCTAAGGAACATTTCTGTGAAATATTATGGAAACCCATTTACAGGGGGAAGATTCATGATCTGGACAAGGTGTGATGGACAGACAGACAGTCTGAAAAGTTTGGTCGGGAAAGTACAAAGCAGGTGCTCACTTGCCCGTTGGCAAGGAGACTTGTTGAACATTTTTTCTCTTCATTCATATTTCTTTCTTATCTTATTCTACAGAAAGGGTTTTAATTTGAATATTCTGAAGAATCAAGAACTCCATTTACTAAATATTCTAAAATTCAACAAGTTTCAGTATAAGACCCATCATTGGGGCAAGTGACTTTTTGGGTCGGGCAAGTAAATCTAAGCCTCGAGTTTCCTGTAGCAAGTAGATTTTGAAAAAAATTCTAGACCCCTGATGAGTCCAATAGTAAATGAACCCCCATGATTCCAATAGTACATGAGCCCTCATGAGTCCAATAGAAGATGAACCCACATGACTCCAATAGTAGATGAACCCTCATGAGTCCAACAGAAGATGAACCCCCATGAGTCCAATAGTAAATGAACCCCCATGAGTCAAATAGTGCATGAACCCTCATGAGTCCAATTATACATGAACCCCCATGAGTCCAATAGTACATGAACTCCCATGAGTCCAATAGAAGATGAACCCCCACGAGTCCAATAGTAGATGAACCCCCATGAGTCCAAAAGAAGATGAACCCCATGAGTCCAATAGAAGATGAACCCCCATGAGTCCAACAGAAGATGAACCCCCATGAGTCCAATAGTAAATGAACCCCCATGAGTCCAATAGTGCATGAACCCTCATGAGTCCAATTATACATGAACCCCCATGAGTCGAATAGTACATGAACCCTCATGAGTTCAATAGAAGATGAACCCCCATGAGTCCATTAGTAGATGAACTCCCATTTGTGTATTAGGAGATAAACCCCACAAGTCATTAAGCAGAAAAAAAGTCACGAATCCATAGTAAATAAATCCCCTAAAGTCCAACAGTAGATTAACCCTAACAAGTAGATTAGTACATTAACCTCCCAGAGTCATTAGAGAGGTTGAGATTTCCTACGTGTAACTTGTACGTGTACTTGTATTCTGGTACGCTATTGTGACGTCATCATTTATTGCGTTTGACGTCATTTGCTTTACAAGTTACATGTCGCCAATGTACGTGTAAAGTGCGAGATACACGTAGGTCTTTACTTCAAGATATTTCATCCCCTTTATTCTATCAAATGGTATAAAAACGTATGGCATTCAATTCATTATGATTTCAAGTTTCTGTTTCAATATAGATTTAACCCAGCTTAATGTCCCTATTAAATTCATACTGTCCAAAAGTCAACTCAAGTTCACGAAGATTTTACAAGTACCCCTAGTGGTCTTTGAAAAGAAATCTCAACACCGGTGACATGTAATTCAACTTGTACACTAGACGTACCCGTACAAGTTACATATAGGAAATCTAAACCTCTAATAAGTAGATTAACCCAAACAAGTCCATTAATACATTAACCCCACTGAGTCCATCAATAAATTACCCCCCCCCCCCCAAAGTTTATTAGTAGATTAACCTCCTTAAGTCCATTAGTAAATTAACCCCCATGGGTCCATCACTAGATTGTAGGGCTGCCACGGTTCAGCCTTTAGTCGCTTCGGTTCAGGAAAATGAATCACGGTTCTCTTTTTTTTTTCGGTTCAGTTTCAGTTTGTGTTGTTTAATTCCATAAAAGAGTAAAATAATGGTAAAATAACAAATCGACAAATAATTCTTTTTCATTTTTTCTGCTTTGAAAGCATTTTTCTTCCAGATTTTATCAACATTCAACAAAATAACCAAACTAGAACACTTAGAAGACTTCTTAGACTCCATCTGTCAAACAAACAGGTGCACGTTTACAATCAAGAAGTGAAACAACCCATTTCATTGGGTGAAATACGACTAAGTACCAAATCACAGTCTGTGTATCATACAAAATTTACCAGATATAACCAAAAAAAAAAAAAATATCAAGAATTAAGCCTGTGTTTGTGAAACACGAATGCCCCCAGTGGCATCTTTGTTAGTATAAACACTATTTTCTGTTAAGTACATGTATGTGACAGGTCAAGGTCAGGGTCACTTGGTTTAAAAATTTTTGGTATCCATGGAAAAATCTGGTGACAAGGAATACACATGTGAAATATCAAAGCCCTATCACTTACCATTCAAAAGTTAATCCCAGTGTAAAAGTTTTTGTAAAGTAGGTCAAAGGTCAAGGTCCAGGTGACGAGGTCAAAAATTTTGGTATCATTGGAAAAGTTTTGTCACAAGGAATACACATGTGAAATATGAAAGCCCTATCATTTACCATTCAAAAGTTATGCCCAATGTTTAAGTTTTTGAAAATTAGGTCAAAGGTCAAGGTCAAGGACAGACAGACAGGCCAAAAACTATACGCCCCTGAATCTTTGATTCTGGTGGCATAAAAAAGAACCGAACAGAAATCCTTAAAGTACGATCTGAATCAAACCGACCAAGCTTGAACAGCGATCAACTGAATTTTTGGTTAACCGTGACAGCCCTACTAAATTGACCAAAGGAGTCCATTAGTATATTAACCCCCACAAGTCCATAAGTAGATTAACCCCATGAGTCCATAAGTAGATTAACCCCATGAGTACATTAGTAGATTAATCCCAAAAACTCTAACATTAGGTTATCTCCATGAGTCCATTAATAGGTTATTCCCCATGAGTCCATCAGTAGATTAACCCCATCAGTACAACCGAGACAGATCGTTTGGTAGAATAACCACCACAAGTCCATTGGTAGATTAACCCATATGAGTCCATTAGTAGATTAATCCCCAGGAGTCAAATAGTACATTAATCCCCAGGAGTTTATTACTTGATTAATCCCTAGGAGTCCATCAGTAGGCTAACCCAATGAGTAAATTAGTAGAATTACCCCCAAGGAGTCCATAAGTAGATTTACCCCCACAAGTCCATAAGTAGATTAATCCCCACAGCTCCCAAGAGTAGATTAATCTCCACGAGCCAATTAGTAAATAAACCCTCACGACTTCATTAGTTAATTAATCGCCATGATTTCATTAGTATATTTATCCCCATGAGTTCATCAGTAGATTTACCCCCAAGAATCCATCAGTAGATTAATCCCAACAACAGTAGATTTACCCCCATCAATTCATTAGTAGATTTATCCCCATGAGTTCATTAGTAGATTTACCCCCATGAGTTCATTAGTAGATTTACCCCCATGAGTTCATTAGTAGATTTATCCCCATCAATTCATTGGTAGATTTACCCCCAAGAGTCTATCAATTGATTTACCTCCACAAGTCCATCAGAACATTAACCCAAACAAGTCTGTTAGTACATTAACCCTATGGACACTGTGTAATAAAAAGGTCAATATGGCTGCCACTGCTGAATTAACAGAGGGAGATTTCATAAAGTAATTTTCTCCGTTCAAAGTGTCATAAAATTTTCATTTTTACAGATGGAGGTATAAAGTGAATGGGAAAGTGGTAGCATTTAAAAAAAAAAGCTGTGAAAAAAATTGAGTGGAAAGGTGGGGGGGGGGGGGGGGGGGGTGTTTCCTCATCCATCGCCGAGTCATGTATCATATGAAATTGTGCAATGTTTATTTCAGATGTAATATCAATATATAAATCTTTAGAAAAACCCTGCAATATTACTAAAATTGGCAACACAATTCAATATTTGGCCTTACCGATTAATGCATATCTCTAACTGAAATTTTGATCAGTGTTACTTAGCGATTTGAACAAAGATCATTCCATTCACAAGACTCTACAAACACTTGATAGATGGAGATCTGACTTATAGATATTTGACTGATAAATCCTAGAGAAGTTTTGAGTGTACTTTTGCATTATTTAACAGTTTATTTTGTGAAACAAGTAAACCAGCAATTGTCGCGACTAGCAGTGCGAAACTGAATTTCACAAACGACAATAGTCGCGACTTGCGCTTTAAGGGTTAATCCCCACAAGTCCATCGGTAGATTACCCCAATGAGACCATCAGAAGATTACCTCAAGAGTCCATCAGTAAATAACCCCCACAAGTCCATCAGTGGATAACCCCCACAAGTCCATCAGTGGATAACCCCCACAAGTCCATCAGTAGATAACCCCCACAAGTCCATCAGTGGATAACCCCCACAAGTCCATCAGTGGATAACCCCCACAAGTCCATCAGTAGATAACCCCCACAAGTCCATCAGTAGATAACCCCCAAAAGTCCATCAGTAGATAACCCCCACGAGTCCATCAGTAGATAACCCCCACAAGTCCATCAGTAGATAACCCCCATGAGTTCATCAGTAAATAACCCCCACAAGTCCATCAGTAGATAACCCCCATAAGTCCATCAGTAGATAACCCCCACAAGTCCATCAGTGGATAACCCCCACAAGTCCATCAGTAGATAACCCCCACAAGTCCATCAATAGATAACCCCCATCAGTCCATCAGTGGATAACCCCCATGAGTCCATCAGTACATTAACCCTAACGAGTCCATTAGTACATTGACCCCCGAAAGTCCATTAGTAGATAACCTACATGAGTCCATCAGCAGATAACCTCATAAGTCATTTAGTAGATAACCCTCATGAGTCAATTAACCTCCATGAGTGCATTAGTAGATAAACCCCACGAGTCCATCAGTAGATAACCCCCATGAGTCCATTAGCACATTAACCCCCATGAGTCCATAAGCATCTTTAAGAGTTTCAAATAACATAAAATTTGGCTTACCATCACCCGCCATGTCAGATGTCCATAGTGTTAAGTTATCTCTTAATAACTGCATGATCAATGTTGAATCTTTGTAGCTGTCCTCGCTCAGGGTATCCAGCTCAGCTATAGCGTCATCAAATGCAGTTTTTGCTAATCCACAAGCCTGTTCTGGTTTATTGAGGATCTCATAGTAGAACACGGAGTAGTTTAAAGCTAAGCCTAGTCTGATAGGGTGTGTAGAACTTAATTCATTTGTTGCTATTTCACTCGCTTTCTTGTAAGACACCAAGCTGAATTCTGCTGATTCTTTCCTTGAATCTCCTACAGAAAATTCTGCTAAGTACCGATGATAATCACCCTTCCTGCAATGAAGATGACATCATAAACTAATTCGAAATTCGAAAGCAATACATAAACATGTACTTGAAAATAATGAGAAAATCAATCTGCATTATCAAATTCAAGGAATTGTGGTCCCCCACTTTTGGGTGTTTGTCTTCAAAGAAATGCTTACAGACCCCTCCCCCCTTTATTCTTAAGTTTTTATGATATATCTCGTGTACAATGTATTATTAAAATTCTAAACATTTAAAAGATTAAACTCCAAAAAAGGTCAAAAGGTCCAAACTTTTGTTAACAAGGGAAAGGTCTTATGAAAAGGTTTGCAAGTGAAATATGAAAGTCCTATCATTTACCATCCAAAAGTTATGGTCGAGGTTGAAGTCTATCAATGTGGGTCAACCTCAAAGGACAAGGTCACAAGGTCAGAATGTTGTTACCAATGAAGAGGTCTTGTCACAATGAATACACATTGAAAACTAGGTCAAACTCCAGGTCAAGGTCACAAGGTCAAAAACATTGGTTTCCATGGAAAGGTGTTGTCACAATGAATACACATGACAAATATGAAAGCCCTATCACTAACCATTCAAAAGTTATGATCGAGGTTAAAGTTTTTGAAAAGTAGGTCAAACTCCAAGGTCAAATTTTTGGTATCCATCGAAAGGTCTTGTCACAAGGAATACACATATGAAATATGAAAGCCCTATCACTTACCATTCCAAAACTTATGGACAAGGTTGAAGTTTTTGCGACAGACGAACGGACGGACTGGTTTTAATATCCTTTCGCTTTTGCGGGGGACAATAAAACAGAGTGTTCAAGGTAAACATTTGTCTCTTACAATCAAATCTTATTTGAATGGCCTTGTAAACACTTATTTTCAAGTTAAGAAATGTGGTTCTCTGTTTTTGGTGATTGTCCTAGGAGTGGGATAAGGTCACAAGCAAGGGTCTCGTCACAAGCAAGGGTCTCGTCACAAGAAATAAACATGTAAAATATGAAAGCCCTATCACCTATCATTCAAAAGTTATGCCAAAGTTGAACATTTTTCAAAAGTAAGTCCAACTCAAAAGTCAAGGTCACAAAGTTCAGGTACCAACAGGAAGGTCAAATTGCAAGAAATCACATGTGAAATATTACAGCCCTATCACTTGCTCAAAAGTTATGCCCACATTTAACTTTTTTTTTTCAAAAGCAGGTCAAACTCAAAGGTCAGATATTAAAAATAATCTATGTAAAAAGCTATATATTGCAATTCAGCATACAGTCTCTCCAAAAACTTTTTTCAATCACTAGCCTGAAGATAAATTTTACTGGTTTTTTGTATAGTTTCTTAAAGAATTTCTACTAGCCCAGAAAAAAATTTGGTAGCCTCGGGCGTCGGGCTAAGTGAGTTTTGGGAAAGACTGGATACATTTTTGGTGTATCCTTTCAACCCTATCGGATGGATAGATGCATTGAGAAACAGGGTGTTTCCTTTGCAGGGGATTAAAATATCAAAGCCATATCACTTATCATGATGGGGAGTTTTCTATGTTAATTTTAGCCAATGTTGTCGAGATTCTCTGCAAGTTCAATATCAAATATTGGTGACGTCACACTAAAAGTAATATAGAAAATCCCCCATCTTGATCCATTTTCTATCATTATGAGCATAGTCAGGGTTCTCGATCAGCCTGATTTGGGGGCCATATTCAGCCCCATTCCCAATTCAAAATAGTTTTTTTCCCCCATTGATTAACAAAATCTTTCCAATTAGACACCTCATGAAAAATTCATAAAAAATCGAGTTAAAATGCTAAAATTTAAAGTGGAAAGGCAGCCTTATATTCTCTCTTATTTTTTGAGAAAATGCCATTATTTTTCCCAATTTCAAAGGCCCTGGCCCCAGTCCCAAAAATGGGTGCGAGAGCCCTGATAGTATTGGTTGTACAAAAGCATATAACTTACACCCTAAGTTGTGACAGATCAAGATCTATCCCCTTATATGAGTTTTAATCGGAAAATTTGCTGACAATGAAGACAAAGCTTCAATTTTACAGTTTGAGCAGGAACTGGCTGGACAGTATTCAATGGTTAAAGACACTTGAAATGAATCATTTTCATGTACAGGACAGTTTTTAAAGGTACCAATTGTGTAGGTATTGCACATAAACATTGGGCAGAAACAACTCTGAATGTTACATGTCCTTCATAGTACTTTCTTGTATCTCATATCACATCAAGATGATTATGTGGGCCATATCGCTCAACTGATACCCATGTACACTCTGAGAATACCAATAGTTTACCTCAGAGAATTTTGATCATTTGTATATCTAAATTTCTTCAGATGTAATGAAGGAGAAGCTAAAGAAGAAAGCTTCCCCCTTCTTTTTAGCCATTGGTATTTGTTCCTATCACATATTCCGTAAGTTACTCAGTGGGGTAAACAAGAGGCCCAGGGGGTACATTGCTCACCTGAATACCATGGAAATCTTACAGCGAATGAGATTTTTATTTACGCTAGTTATGAGCTTTATGAAAAAAAAAAAAAATAGTATATTCATAAAACCATTATTTCAATTAAGTTCATTAAGATTTTCTCAAAATTGTTAAACTTGATTGAATCATACATCTTTCCTGTTCACTCCGATACCGTTTAATTTTTCAATCCATGCAGTGGTGCTAGAGAAGATTTTCAAAGAGGGGAATCCTCTCTGACCTACTTGACCACATCCTTGATCAACCCCTGAAGGCTTTGGGCCAAAATAAACAAACTTGGTAGAGGACCATTGGTCCTTCATGCTTCATCAAAATCTTCCAAGGAGTATCAGAGGCAGAGTCAAAAATTCAAAAAGTTAATGGACAGATGCCAGACATCAGACGATCCAGTATGACAGTAAGTTCACTTTGAGTCTTTGGCTCAGGTGAGCTAAAAGCTTTGAGTCTTTGGCTCAGGTGAGCTAAAAGCTTTGAGTCTTTGGCTCAGGTTAGCTAAAAGCTTGATATAGCTATAAATTGATCAATTTAAGTATTTGAAAGTGAGTAAAATCAATAAAGATATTTTTCGCCTTTTCGGAGGAAATCATAACGTAAACCTATTACATTTGTATAATGAAAATAGGATCATACTATGATTGTTATAAGAATGTAGAATCAGAAGAATATTCACTTGTTCACTATCTTTTTAATCATTTCATTCCCACATATCTAATATATCTAATACATGTTAGTCATCAGCAATTTCCTCAATGGTGGTGGATTTGGTGTTTTACATGATAAAAGATCAAATAACAGAAGGATTTGAAATGTTCGGGAAAATGTTTGTGAATCTAAATTTAAGTAAAATCTTAATTTAAGTAAAAGTTGAATTTTTCATCAACACTTTACCCAAATCTACACTGGAATAATGCATTAAGGGAAAAAGTAAATATTGAAAGATTAAAATCATCAAAATCTATCATCTATATCTTAATTTTGTTACCTGAGAAATTTCTCACCAATCAAACTTGTTTACGCAAACATTGCAAATCCCTCTCTAATCAAATACTGCTTTTCTTATGGGACAGAAAAAAGAATAAAACATTATCTCCTAGGAGCTACTTACCCTCTGTTATTTGAGCTTGATCTAGTTTTCAATTGCTCTTTTTCCAGACTTTACGAAAGGAATTGGTCCGAAGGACAAATCCGACAGTAAAAATTAATCCGATGAATCTGATATATTTATTGTATTTCTTTAATCCAGCTTTAATTTCTCTTTGCTAAAACAGTAGGGGGTCAGCTAATCAAGAACAAGAAAAAAAGGGATGCACATTAAAACATCACACCCTTCCTCCTCTTGTATGGGCATCCCACTTTTTATGTCCTTGAATGGCCATGTATGCATACATCCCCACCCTTATTTTGCCTTGTACCCTTGAGACTTTCATATATATGTGAATATCCCCTGGTCCCGATTTCCATAATGCAGTGAAATAACCTATGTAACAATATATCAATAGTATCGTAACAGTAATAGTATAGATTGCAAGGTCATACGATATGTGTAACGTATCACTACCCAGGTATCCCTATACCTACATCGGTTTATTTGGTTTATTAAAAGAGTTAATGTAAGAGAGGGGTTTTGTCTCTAGAGCTCAGGATATTGCTACAGTTCAAATGGCCTTGCTTGAACCAAAATGTGTTGACATGATGCTTTTTTTTGGAGAAAAATAATTTTAACTGTAAATAATGCCAAACGAAATATAAAAAACATGTTTGTGAAACATGAATGCCCCCGTAGGCATCTTTGTCAGTAAAACAGCTGTAATGAAAAAATTAGGTGATTCGAAAAGGTCAAGGTAACAAATTTGGTATCTATAGAAAGGTCTCGTCACATGGAATACACAATGTCATGTGAAATATGAAAGCCCTATCACTTACAATTCAAACGTTATGCCCAAGAATTATGATTTTCAATAGAAAGCCAAGCCACAAGGAATACGCATGTGAAGTATGAAAGCTCTATCACTTGCCATTCAAAAGTTATGGCCAATGTTAAAATTTTTGCGGACAGACAGACCAAAAACTATATGCCCCTGAATCCCCGATTACGGGGGCATAAAAAATCAAATTGAGACATTTAAGTTGAAACTGAAAAGTTCCCGACTCATAGCAGAGCTCTCTAATTCAGGGACTTGTACAGCTCAGCCAACTAGTTCAACACAAGACAAACTGTTTCAGTCAAGAATAATTGAGACTTACTTCACACCTCAAATGTTAATATATATAACAAAATGTGAAAAAAAATGAACAATCTAGGGAGGAATCAAGACGAATATATGTCACAAAAAGCTATGGATTCCTTGGTTACAACAAATTGCTACTTGTTTTACTTTATAGGTTGTTCTGACTCTGAGGCCGGACAACACATAATGAACCATCTGAAAAATCTAGACCATTTAGAATTGTCCTACAAAAAAAATCCATTTAAATTATAAAAGGATTCATCTTACCTGAGTTGTTGGTTATCTTCTTGTGGTAGTTGTTGTGCTTCTAGAAAATCACTGTACAAGTAAAGTACACTTTGGCGGCAAGTCCAAATATAAATGCTATGCAGTCAAACGCACGAAATACCCACTACAAGATCTTACTAAAGAATACAAGTCGACCTGAACATTATCACAGAAAAAGCTTGCACAAATTTCACCCCAAATTAAAAAAAAAATTTTTATAACAAATGCATCCTACACCTAAAGTAATTAGTACAAAAACAAATAGCATTACCTCAAGCTCAGCCATGGAACAAACTCTGGAACCCGATCCAGCTGGAATTAAGACCAATTAGAATGTTGCACAGAGTGATCGCTGGTCAATTTTTCGTCGATATGCTCCTAGGCGTTGATGTCCTGAATGCCATTAAACTTTCTTGTTCATATTTCAACCTACGGTACTGAATGTAGGGATTTTGTGCTGATGTCACCATACCATTTTTACTATTCACAGCAGCCATGGTAGTGGGTAGTCACTATTCTGCCATTTGTGAACCATCAAACTTCCCGACAATATCAGTGCTTATATACCCTACACATTCAAGGCATTTACATTTACGTAGGTCTTAACACATTTGACATTTAGCCCATATTGCTACAGGTGCAGGGACTAAAATTAAAAGTAGAGATATTCAGTTGTCAAGGCAACCATTTTTACTTCCAGGCTCCTGAAACCTTCCATCTTGAAAGCCCGAGTCGCGCCTTTAAATCTCCAGAAACAAGAATAAGTAAAATGTATCACAATACTATGATATTTTGTCATTGGAGGGTTTCTTGTTAATATTGAGTGATGGATTCTTACATACTCTCCAAGTTATCTTGGTTATGTCAAGTGTTTGAAGTTGCACATTTTACAACACAATTTTCCTTCCATTAGGTTAATATAGGAACCACACTTTGTTAAGGACCTCATACGATGAGCAGGAAATCAGTCCGATTAATAAAACTTTTACAACATCAGTTCCAAAAAATAAGTACTAAGAAAAAGTATTGATAGAATTTTACCGTAATTTTGATAAAAAAAAAAAAATAATATTTTGCATGCTTATGTCTTCAGAATATGTTGGGATCAATCATGTATCTTTTGTGAGAAAACAATGTGAATTTCTATTTCAGCTCCAAATATCTTATTGTCAAAGATTTGTAACAATATCTAAGGATTTATATACATCCTTCAAATATACAAATTGCAACATTATTTATGTGCTGAGAGATCAATCAGACCTATTCTGCTCCCCATCAACTCATTTTCTGAACTTTTGATCACCTGGATTACATCCTGTCCCAATTTGCTATAGGATCTTATTTATACTGATTGCTCGCTGTTTTATTGAGATGGAAATCCTGTAAAAAGGTGGAAACAGTCTTTCCAGTTTCCATATAAATTTTGACTGTTTTTAACCCATAATCAAGAGGGAATGCCAGTCCAATGTACAAAATATCACTACCTTAAAATTCTGCAACAATCTGACTTAAATACAATTCTTTTATTCAGAATTTCTTTCTCAAATCCCAACTGGGCTGAATGTCTTATCGATTTGATCAAGTTCCTTTCACAAAACGCACCAGATGAACTGATATGTTGAAATTTGAATTACAGCAATGCCAAGCAAGACTAAAGTCAGATTTGACTGAGGAGCAGACATAAGTCGAACTATTTCCGATCAAATTAGTCCCTTTTATGTGGTGTCAGTCAGGAAGAGCCAATTAAGAGGGCAGCGCCAGACCCCCCTGGAATTGCCAAGATTGCAGATCTTCACCATTCACACATATTTTCTTTCAGAATCATAGGCTATACACTTCTCCCCTTATACATATGAATTGAGGCAAATTTACATGCAAAGACATTAAAGTGAAAAAAGACTGCATTTCTAAGGCTGAAAAAAACCTTCTTCCTCTTGGTAACTCGTACGCCGTAAGATTTCCAATCTAAGCGTAAGTTCTGAAGATAATTTCTTACCTACATGCTCAAGGTCCACCCTTGGGAGGGAACCACACTTAACAAAATAAACTTGTAAAAGACCTCAGCATATTCATGCATACCAAGTTTCAACAAAATCCTTCCACTGGTTTCAGCGAGTTAATGGACAGACGGACTGACAACAGACTATCCGTTATGACAGTAGCTCACTTGAGAAGCCCTCAAGTGAGTTAAGAAATGGAGCTGTTCTTTAGTTCTAAGGAAAAGATCATTCCATTTTGTTTGACCAACTTCTTAAGCCAATTAAAATAATGCAATGATCGCTGTGCGATATAAGTCCCCTACCGGCGGCATAAATTTATGACTTGCATCCCTGTTCATCAGTTCATCTTCTGCAACAACAGCCAAGAAAAGTCTGGGAAACTGAATTCACGAAATTTGCTAAGTCCAAGGGCCATAACTCTTGTGAAAATTAGGTCAATCTAAATTAAACTCAAATCTGCATCACACTATAATGTATTCACATACAAAAAATCAGCTCATTATTTGCAATAACAGGTATGAAAAAGTCCGGGAAACTAAAAATTTCATGAAATTTGCTAAGTCCAAGGGCCATAACTCTTGTAAAAATAGGCCAATGGAAACCAAACTCAAACTTGGTCTGTATCACACTGAGATGTATTCATTTACCAAAAATCAGTGCATTATTTGCAATAGAACGAAAGAAAAGTCCGAAAACTGAAATTTTCATAAAATTTCCTAAGTCCAAGGGCCATAACTCTTGTAAAAATAGGTGAATCTAAAGCAAACTTAAACTTGATCTGTATCCCATTGAGATATATCCACATACCAAAAATGAGTTCAATTTTATCCAACAACAGCGGAAAAAAGTCCGGAAAACTGAAATTTTCATAAAATTTGCTAAGTCCAAGGGCCATAACTCTTGTAAAATTAGGTCAATCGAAAGCAAAATCAAACTTGATCTGTATCACATTGAAAAATATCCACATACCAAAAATGAGTTCAATATATGCAACAACAGCGGAAAAAAGTCCGGAAAACTGAAACTTTCATAAAATTGGCTAAGTCCAAGGGCCATAACTCTTGTAAAATTAGGTCAATCGAAAGCAAACTCAAACTTGATCTGTATCACATTGAGATATATCCACATACCAAAAATGAGTTCAATATATGCAAAAACAGCGGAAAAAAGTCCGGAAAACTGAAATTTTCATAAAATTGGCTAAGTCCAAGGGCCATAACTCTTGTAAAATTAGGTCAATCGAAAGCAAAATCAAACTTGATCTGTATCACATTGAGATATATCCACATACCAAAAATGAGTTCAATATATGCAACAACAGTGGAAAAAAGTCCGGCAAAACTGAAATTTCATAAAATTGGCTAAGTCCAAGGGCCATAACTCTTGTAAAATTAGGTCAATCGAAAGCAAACTCAAACTTGATCTGTATCACATTGAGATATATCCACATACCAAAAATGAGTTCAATATATGCAACAACAGCGGAAAAAAGTCCGGAAAACTGAAATTTTCATAAAATTGGCTAAGTCCAAGGGCCATAACTCTTGTAAAATTAGGTCAATCGAAAGCAAACTCAAACTTGATCTGTATCACATTGAGATATATCCACATACCAAAAATGAGTTCAATATATGCAACAACAGCGAAAAAAAGTCCGGAAAACTGAAAATGGGACAGACGGACAGACAGACAGACCGAGAGGAAAAAACTAAGAGTCCCCTTCAGCGTTGCCGGTAGGGGACTAATAAACTTAACCAGGATGTGTGTAATATATTCAATGCCATATACAGCAATGTTTAATTATCTCTTTATAAAATATATTGAGCCCACTTCTTCAAAATTAAAATGCTTTTTACTTGTTAAAATCATTGGTATAGAACTTATTTTTTTCTCAATTTTTTTTTTCTCATTTGCTTACAAACATAAACTTTAAAGAATAATGCAGGTATGTAGCACTTGTTTTAGTTAATGCTAATTCATTTCAAGGGTAAATTTAACCTTACACCAAAAAGCAAAATACTGAAACAGTTCAAGCTAGTTAAACCATTAAATACACTTCCTGACAACAGCACAGTTACACTTCCTGACAACAGCACAGTTTTATCCTTGGACATAACCACAATAATTTCTACCTTGTAATTATTGTGACTCTTTTTGCCCTATAATATTGTAATATATAAAATATACTTGCATTTTGTAGTAAAACACTTTTGATTCTCCTGTATTGGCATTGGGAATTAGATGTTCGTCGAGGACTGCCAGTACTTCTTTACATATGGTATCCAATTCTTCTTCAATCTAAAACCATCAAATCAAAATTGGTAAAAAAAAATTTTTTAAACACCACTAGACATGTATACAATACACAGACAGTTTTAGTATATAACACAGAACATAGATAAGTATATGTCGACGGACCTGAGGTCCTAGTGAGGCTCGAACCAGCAACCTCTCGGTCACTGGCCAGACGCCTTATCCAATGGACCATGGCGTCAGCAATTGGTAAATAAATTAACACTTCATAGATGAAAGAACTTCAATAAGAAATCATATAAAAATAAAGAAAGGAAAGTCACTTTTATGTACATACAAGGATCAACTAGATCATAGAAAATGCTAGATGTAACCAAAGTTGTCAGATGACCAGAAAGCTTACTAGAATTTGGATATCCTGTTTTAGTATGTTATCCAAAACTTTTCAACATTAAAGCCAAATTTAATGGCCACTTGCGCACGCAAGGCTCAGACAAGTTTCGATCAAGACGTGATCTGGGGATCAGGTAATCCTGACTTAAGCTATGCTCAGGTGAGAACAATTTGGATTGCAGACATGTGGATCCATGATTACTTACCTGAGTACAGCTTAAGCCTGGGTCAAAATGCAAAAATGGCTTATAATTTTTCAAAATTCTAAAACATACGCAATCTTCAATAAGATAGTAGCAAACATCCCTTCATCGCCTGATTATGGCATGTTCATATCTCAGTTGATACACTATGCCAGAGCAAGCACCAAATTTACGGATTTTGTTCTGAGAGCTAGGCGTCTTTCAGATAAGCTTCTCAGTCAGGGATATGTTTGTGACCGACTAACATCGTCACTGAGGAAGTTCTACGGTCGATATGGGGAACTCGTCATACACTATGATGTCCCACTCTCCAGTATGGTGGATGATATTCTGTCATAGACCATTTGAACCATCCAACCAAAGATTGTACTCTTTGACTTCCGAAATGAAAGTAACCAGATGTGACAGTTCTACGGAATTGAAGCAGCGGGTGTTTCATGCAAGCAGGAGATGCTTACTCTTCCTGGGCACCTGGTCTCACTTCAATATTATTCGCTTCTTTTCATATGGTGGACGTTTTTGTTTGTTTGCTTTGGATCCTGTTTTATCCCGATTTTGTATGCCTTCGGTTTCAGATTTTCAGAATTATCGAATTTGTGCTGTATACAGGGATATGGTCATTATCCATATTTGTCCTTTTCTTAGATTTAATAAATACATGCGAGAAAATAAATAATTAGACTATAAATAGACATAATTTAATAAAATAGTTGCCAGAGTAACCTATTGCTTGACTGCATAGCATAATGTTGTTAATGACAGCCGATTTCTTAAGCTCACTTTTTTCTCCAATTTCAAATAAATTATACACAATTGTATACTCAATTATTTACCCGAGACTTTGACCTATTATTTGAGATAGAGTACTTGGAAATCCTACAGGGGACTGTCAGCATCTTTTGCCGACTCTAAGAATTACAATGTACATGTTCATGTATATGTAATAGCAATGAAGAAGTGATTTCAAGAGAGGAAGGATCACACAAGTGATTGCTCCACTTTCTTTAAGCATCGGTTTTGTGTGTCACCTCTCCAACAACCACAACCTCCCTGAATGATTTACTTAGCCTCGTCTTTTTGTAAAATAGTGCATCTTTTTGTATGAAGCCGACTGCTCTCTAAGAATCTATCATAAACATGTAATACTTACTTCCTTCCTGTAAGATTTGGTTAGTTGTGAGTTCTCCTCTGGTTTTGAATCGTGTTTTTGCTCCAAACTAGACATTATCCTCCAAGAAGCTCTCCTGGCTCCTATAACATTTTTGTATGCTACAGACAACAGATTCCTCTCTTCTACAGTTAATTCATCATCCATTTCTGCTATTGTCTTCATAAAACCTTTCATTTCTGGAAAAATAAAAGACACATTTTCATTCATACTGGTTGATATTTTCATTCATACTGGTGTCGAGTTAATTTCATTTTACTTGTATTGGTGTTGAGCTACTTTCATTCATACTGGTTATGCTATTTTCATTCATACTGGTGTTGAGCTATTTTTATTCATACTGGTGTTGAGCTATTTTCATTCATACTGGTTGATATTTTCATTCATACTGGTTGATATTTTCATTCATACTGGTGTTGAGTTATTTCCATTCTTACTGGTGTTGAGTTATTTTCAATCATATTGGTGTCGAGTTATTTTCAATCATACTGGCGTTGATCTATTTTTATTCATACTGGTGTTGATATTTTCATTCATACTGGTGTTGATATTTTCATTCATACTTGTTGATATTTTCATTCATACTGGTGTTGAGCTACTTTCATTCATACTGGTGTTGAGCTATTTTTATTCATACTGGTGTTGAGCTATTTTCATTCATACTTGTTGATATTTTCATTCATACTGGTTGATATTTTCATTCATACTAGTGTTGAGCTACTTTCATTCATACTGGTGTTGAGTTATTTTCATTCATACTGGTGTTGAGCTATTTTTATTCATACTGGTGTTGAGCTATTTTCATTCATACTGGTTGATTTTTTCATTCATACTGGTTGATTTTTTCATTCATACTGGTTGAGCTATTTTCATTTCTTACTGGTGTTAAGCTATTTTCACTCATACTGGCATTGAGCTATTTTCAGTAAAACTGGTGTTGAGCTATTTTCATTCATACTAGTGTTGAGCTACTTTCATTCATACTGGTGTTGAGCTACTTTCACATGTTTCATTCATACTGGTGTTGAGCTTTTTTCATTCATACTGGTGTGGAGTCATTTTCATTCATACTACTCGAGCTTTTTTTATTCATACTGGTTGAGTTGGTATTGTAAGCAAAATAAGGCAGATTATAGCTCTTAAATGTTACAGGTCCAATCTTATTTTTTTATTAACTTCCACGTTTTGCATGAAAAATTCAAATAATGCATTTTGTGCCTTTCTATTGTTCCTGAACCTATTCATCATTACCTATTTCAGCAAGATGAGTATAGAACACTTGTACATAGCTTTCAACATGAAAAAAAGTTTCATGATAAACGGTTACAACAAGAGACCATGGATTGTCAATCTCTACTCCTCAGATCAATCAATCGTACAGAGGGTGCATCTTTACTCCATTTTCACATCATTTATCTGCTCTCATACCAATTTGAACAGAGTAAAATATTCAAACAGAACAGACCACATAAGGGCCTACCAGTTAAGGACAAGTATCAACATCTTCCATCATAAATCAATTCAGAGATCGCCAAAAGTCCAACATCAAACCCGTGGATGGACTTTACATTTTCACTGGGCTGTCAGACATCGCATCAATAGACTATTTGATTTCGACATCATAATGTTAAACCTCTTCAAATTCATTAATATCAGATAAATTAGAAGCATAGAACAGATACGCACTTTTCGGGTATTTAACCCTCGTCAGTGACCCTCAATCTTAACAATGAAATATGGCCAAAATCTGTTAAAAGTATGTCGAAAGACGTAGCAAGGTGGCTGGGATATAAAAATGATGTTACAGGACCAAGGTTTTTAGAAATTTGAAAAAATTTTGTAAACAGAAATGTTAAAGTGCTCCAACATGTGCCATGATCTCTCAATATTTTAGTAGTCGAAACTTTCAAGCGTAATGAGTATGACCTCGATTCAAGACAAGAAAAACAACACAGCCCTGGGTAAAATTTTCTGTGAAATTCTATTCAAAATGCCATGTAGAGGTCAAATAAACTGATTAAGAACAGACATGTTTGAACCAAGATGTGACCTGGACTCCCTTTGGATGTCGACTCTCATCCTACTTGACCATCCCTGTAAACGTTATATGGTGCATATCACTTCATTTAATAGTGACTAAACGTTAGATCATTCCTGTAAACTTTATCATATGATGCATATCACTGCATTTGATAGTAACTAAACGTTAGACAATTTGTGAAATATGAACTGAGATAGGAGGTTTTTTTTTTCAGAAGCCAGATTATCTCAAACAGTGGATTTTGTTGGAACTGAATTCTGATGTATGATTTGTTTACCAACTCACTTGTAGTCATGTCTGCAATGGGGAAAGAAGATGTTTTACAATGTAGTGTATTAAACTCTGAGAATATATTCTCAAAATAGAAGCTGATGTTGGCAACTATCCCTACAACATCAGTGTTCTGCATTTTTCTAGTTGAAACATATTTTTTCCATCACAATAACATATAAAGACATTGGAAAATACAAGTATGTGGTATCAGAAGAGTTTATGTTCTGCATTCTTTAAAGAGTATGATTTTAAAAACAATAAGTCAATGAACTTTGACAAGCTTTTAATTGATGATAAAAACATTCATACCACATTCAAATGCTTTGATTACCAAAACAACACCTACAGAGTTACTGGAAATTAAAATGTGCACTATTCAATCTACACGAAGAACACAAAAATATTCATAAATAGTATTCCTGTCTAAACTCAAACTGCAGGAGATGACTTTTCAGTTGTGGTTGAGGGATTGCCATGTCTGACATGGCACCTGTTAGCTGACTTTTACATTAGGACGTCACAACCAATGCTTTACTTGATCATTGATTATAATGTCATAACAAAGAAATCCACCAAAAAGGTGTGATGTCATACATTTCACAATCCCTAAATATTGAGGCAGCTGACCTTCATTTGCTATTTATTCCGTATTACTTAGGTTCTTTGCAAGTCTTGTTAGTCCGATAACATAGCTTTTAACAATTATGATTTTAGATGAACTCTTTTGTCTCCTAGTCAAGAAAACACATCTCTTGCAGCAAAACAGTTATAAGTATAATAAATATGTGTGCGTCACCATACATACATCTATTACAAGTAATTATTTATCATCATACTATGCAATGTTGGGGACTCTTGCCTTATTATTATTGTCCCAACAATTCTAGGATTAAATGACTTACTATGGCGTATGGTACCGATACAATATTTCCTTTTACATCGTGATACATAAAAGCAATCTGTAACCATGGTAACTGACCAAACATTGGGAACAGGAGAGTGTACAGCACCCACATCAGCTGCATTATCCAGTGTTTTGTGCAATGACACGGGTCACATACAAACATGTTTACAATTCATACACAAGGAAGATAGAAGAAAAAAAAATCTGCATGAAACAAAGTGTCCCTTGGAGTTATCAAATGACTAAAATGGAATTAAGTAGTTTCAAAATATAACATATTCAAGGTCATAGCAGCCATCACAAGGGTCAAGGCCATATGTAAAGCATAATGACCCTTGTCACCAATTGTCTAATTATCACTTGAGCACATTTTCCAGGCCTTTATGCCAAATATGTCTTTGATAGGGTACATATTGGTAACCAGGTATCTTTCTATACTACAGTAAGATCTCTATTTAAAAACTTTAATGAATCACTAGCCAAAAGACCAATTGTATAGTTTATAAGAGAACATCTACTAGTCCAGCAAAATTTCTAGACGTGGGCTTATGAGACTTAGTGAAGACTTCTATTTCATAGAATATGGCCATGCAGGGATTGTTTGTAACATTGCAATTCAATTATTGCTGGAAATGTGGCAAAATGTGGCCAAGCAGAGATTAATATTGATATCACAATGAAATTGTTCACTTTGAAGTACAAGATTCCTCCAAGGTACAGCCTTCTAGACATGGTATGGTAGATGATAAAATTGGACAAGGTATGGAAGAAGGCAGAATTGAAAATATCATGTACTACTAAAAACATCATGGACAGACAGGACGCAAGAAATATGTGTCCAGTAACATACACAAAAGCTACATGCAAGATCTATAAGAATACAACTACTAGTATAAGAAAAAAAAATCTTCTTTCACAATCACACCATATTATGACGACAAAGATAATTATGTCGTACACATTACATAAGTATATTTGTCAAAATGTGTTTTTCCTTTCCATAATAAATATCTATCTCCACGGGAAGGTTAACCTATACTGTAGTGTGACAAGTATCATAGAAACCTAGAGAGAATCATCACGTAAGGAAAGTGAGAGAACAGTATTCTATGTTTGTCACAGTAACAGCGTAGCACTAACAAGTGTCTTGATATTCAGATTAGCCAAGTATTGAAGTCATGTATATTATTATTAGCTACTGTTAATTCTCGCCTCCTTAAGATTCTTCTTGCTCTACATCCTGTAGCTCTGTTCTTTGTTCATATTCTGAAATGAAAGTGGACAGAAACAACTTTAGCTTGCTCAAGTCAGTAACAGGGTTATAAACACAAAAATATTTTGTCACAATGGAAATAGTTTGATCAATTTCTACAAAGAGATTTTTCAGTAATTCTAAAAGTCTGGGTAATTAAGGCTAATGCTATGTTTGTAAATCAAACATCTTCAACATTGAAATGTATGATCATCTGTTGTCTAATTAGGGTAATTAAATCTAATGGAAAGAGAAAATAAGACTCTTTCGAATTTTGTCAAATTTAATCTACTTTTTATCTTTTGGACAGACTTTTTTCAATTTTCGCGTTTGATCAAGCTTACAAAATGACGTGAAAGTAAAATCCTCACTAATAAAAATTCCTTGACAGTAACTAGCACATGAATGGACAGTGAACATGCTTTATGATATAGACCTACCCTCTTGTTGTGCATCTGATGTCCATAGTGTTAAGTTATCTCTTAATAATTGCATTATCAATGTAGAATCTTTGTAGCTTTCCTCGCTCAGGGTATCCAATTCAGCTATAGCTTCATCGAATGCAGCTTTTGCTAACTTACAAGCCTCATCTGGTTTATTCATGATCTCATAGTAGAACACAGAGAAGTTCAATGCTAGACCTAGTCTAATTGGGTGTGTTGTTGGCAATTCAAGCTTAGCCTTGTTACTTGCTTCTTGGTAGGCATTTAAGCTTTGAGTAGATGTATCATCCCTGTCTTTACCTGTGGCAAACTCAGCTTTGTATCTATAGTAATCACCTTTCCTACAAAGATGAACAAGTTATATTTATGAAAGTTAAAAAAATAATAAAATCAAAGGACTGAAGGTCCTGAACGATACTTTGATTCAAAATCTATAGTCAGCAGATGAATGTTGAATAATTCTAATTGTTTATGAAATGATAAATCGATGATGATTTTTTGTATACATAGGATGCATATGCATGTGAAGCTAATAATTTTCATTTCTATGAGCTCAATGTGTTCTATAGACAGCAAAAACTTTATATTTACTATAAGTGGTATACTTTAAATTACATTTTATTCTCACAACTTAAACCCGGAGCAGTGTTTTAAAATTAACCCATTTGGAAACTGGATAGACGTTAAGATCATGCATGCATGGTTATAATTACTTACAATCTACAATATATTTGATAAGAGAGCGGTTACAAGTAGTTCCAGCGTAACTTTAAGTTTATTATCACTGGTTATTTCCAAAAATTATATTTTCGATTACCAACAAGATCATGCATCATTTCTACTTTGGTTTCTCATCGGTTTGCCTTATACATAGGGGAAGACAACTCTTACATTGTATAAGTTTTAGAAGTAATATATTATTACGCAACCGGCAAGCAGTGAAAGCAAGAAAGAAATAGTTGATTTTTTGTGATGCATTTACTTTATACGAAATTTAAACTTTTTTTCAAGAAGGAGGAAAATCTTGTTCTCTTTTTTTTTTAACTGGCCTCCTTCCTCCCTACAGCCATCCAGCACCACCATTTATTTTTATATTAAATATACTGAAACGTCAATCAAACATGATATTAGATCAAGTACTGCAAATTACAAAAGAAGATAAAATATATGATATACTAGTAATTGAAGTTGGGTATTCCTTTCCATCATATATATAGACATGTCTTTTAAAATATTACTTTAAGGATTATTCTATTATTATATACAAACAAAGATATGTTAATAGTACCAGATAAATTTCAAAACTTTATTTCCATCTTAAAAAGATCAAATTGTATTGATTGACGCTTCAGCATTTACATTGGTGAAGTTAAACAATACTAGAATGGCGACACTACTGTCCTGTTCACTAAATCCAGATCACCCTGTTTTGGCCATTTATTCTGTCATCTGAAGAATTTTCCTATAAATTATAGTTTCCGAGAATTTACCTCCTTTAGTCGTAACTGGAAATTAGCTTCAACTTACCATATCAGCTATCTTCAAACCGCAATATGAAAAATAAAATGTCTACGGGAAATTTCCATGTTAATTTAAGCCGCCGCCATATTCCTCTCCATGTCAACAATGGTAAACAGTGACGTCAAAGCTCCGGACGTCACACATTTTCAGCGATTTTACTATAGAAAATCCCCGTTGACTTTTTATTTTCCGTCCTATTTCTAACTTAATTGACGCACAGTCAAAACAATGGTATTTTCTGTTACGACTAAAGGGGTACTACAAAATTGATATCTTTTTGGAAGATGACAGTATCATATTTTAGAGAAAACCTGGGAAAACAGGGTGCTCTGGATTTAGTGAATAGGACAGTAACTTTATTATTTCATTTACCAAATTGGTATATAACAAATTAACAAGAGGCCCAAGGGGGCCACATCGCTCACCTGAGTTGCAGATAAAGGGTTAAAAGTCAAAAAAATACTTCTACAGATCAAAGCCCTCAACAGCCATATTTGTTGACCTATCGACAAGAAAAACACAAACTTGGCAGAGGACCTTGAGTACTTGCTTGCTGCAAGGTTTCGTGAAATTCTGTGCAATAGTTGCAGAGGAGATTTCGAAAATGTGTCAGCCAATCAGTCCTCGGCGGCCATATTTGTTGACCGATAAGCACAAAATACACAATCTTGGTAGAGGACCTTGAGTACTTTCTTCCTGTAAAGTTTCATGAAATTCTGTGCAGCGTTTTTTTTTTTTTTGCAGAGAAGATGTTGAAAATGTGTTAGCCAATCAGAGCCCTCGGCGGCCACATTTGTTGACCTATCAGCACAAAAAACATAAACTTGTTGGAGGACCTTGAATACTTCCTTCCTGTAAAGTTTCATAAAAATTCTGTGCAGCAGTAGCAAAGATGTCGAAAATGTGTCAGCCAATCAGAGCCCTCGACAGCCATATTTGTTGAACAATCGGCACAAAAAACACACACTTGGTAGAAGACCTTGAGTACTTCCTTCCTGTAAAGTTTCATGAAATTCTGTGCAGTGGTTGCAGAGGAGATGTCGAAAATGTGTCGGAAAATCAGAGCCCTTGGCGGCCATATTTGTTGAACGAACGGCACCAAATACACACACTTTGTAGAGGACCTTGAGTACTTCCTTCCGTAAAGTTTCATGAAATTCTGTGCAGCGGTTGCAGAGGAGATGTCGAAAATGTATCAGCCAATCAGAGCCCTTGGCAGCCATATTTGTTGACCGATCGGCACGAAAAACACAAATTTGGTAGAGGACCTTGAGTACTTCCTTCCTGTAATGTTTCATGAAATTCTGTGCAGCGGTAGCAGAGGAGGTGTCGAAAATGTGTCAGCCAATCAGAGCCCTTGGCGGCCATATTTGTTGACCAATCAGCACGAAAAACACAAACTAAGTAGAGGACCTTGAGTACTTCCTTCCTGTAAAGTTTCATAACATTCTGTGCTGTGGTTGCAGAGGAGATGTCCAAAATGAGTCAGCCAATCAGAGCCCTCGGCGGCCATATTTGTTGACCGATCGGCACAAAAAACACAAACTTGGTAGAGGGCCTTGAGTACTTCCTTCCTGTAAAGTTTCATGAAATTCTGTGCAGCGGTTGCAGAGGAGATGTCGAAAATGTGTCAGCCAATCAGAGCCCTAGGCGGCCATATTTGTTGACCGATCAGCACAAAAAACACAAACTTGGTAGAGGACCTTGAGTACTTCCTTCCTGTAAAGTTTCATGAAATTCTGTGCAGCGGTTGCAGAGGAGATGTCGAAAATGTGTCAGCCAATCAGAGCCCTCGGCGGCCATATTTTATGACGGAACGGCACAAAAAACACAAACTTGGTAGAGGACCTTGAGTACTTCCTTCCTGTAAAGTTTCATGAAATTCTGTGAAGTGGTTGCAGAGGAGATGTCAAAAATATGTCAGCCAATCAGAGCCCTTGGCGGCCATATTTGTTGACCGATTGGCACAAAAAACACAAACTTGGTAGAGGACGTTGAGTTCTTGCTTTTTGTCAAGTTTCGTCAGAATCTGTTCAGTGGTTTTGGAGTAGAAGTCAAAAATGTGAAAGTTTATGCCGGACGGACGCCGGACGGACGGACGGACGACGCGCTATGACAATAGCTCACTTGAGCCTTCGGCTCAGGTGAGCTAAAAATGAATGAAAATCTTGTTCTTGCATTTCGCAAGTGTCAGACAGCAACTTCCTAAATTAGAAAAAGCACTATATTTCGAGGTGTATGGATATGTTACAAAATATCTCAACTGTTACGATAACAACAGGAGACTTCCTGCTGAAAGGAAGTATCCTAAAAAATAAAGCCTGTTAAGTACCGTATTGCGAAAGGTCAAGGTCATGGTCACTGGATTAAAAAATGTTGGTATCAATGGAAAAATCTTGTGACAAGGAATACACATGTGAAATATCGGAATAATAAATGGAGATGCAAGACAGATTATTTGTTCTCAATTTTGAGTTCTTATGGCTATTAAAATGATCAAGAAATTCCTACAGAACATGCGTGTGCAAACCAAACAGTGTGATAAAGAGGAGATACTTTAACAGAAGACGATATTTCTGAATTCCAGAATTTAAATTCCTTTGGGGATTTACAAGTTGTAAGTCTTAGAAATTGCTGTCAATTTCAGTAGAAATCCTTTGTAGAACATTTTGTAATCTTTCTTCAGGAAGAAGATCGTGTGAATACTTACATTTTATTGTAAAACACTTGAGATTCTCCTTGAGTTGCCTGAGGGATCAGATGTTTATCAATAACTGCCAATACATCCGTACATATATCATCTAACTCTTTTTCAATCTGTAAAGAAAAAATAATAAGAAAATCTACTTGGTTTTCATCTAGAAATGTCATCGCTGAGTGATTCAAGTCCCGTACTCACTCAAACATGAAATGTAGGTCAGATGCAGCCTCTGTACCATGCATTGTTGTAAGCAACATTAGATGCATCAACTTTGGATGGACCTGTCCCATTTACCTAACCTGCTCACTCAAGCATGAAATGTGAATCAGATGCAGCCTCTGTACCAGTTTGGTTGATGTAGGACTTATCGTAAGGCAGAAATGGACCTGTCCAATTTACCTAACCTGCTCGCTCAAGCATGAAATGTACGTCAGATGCAGCCTCCGCACCATGCATTGTTGTAATAATGTCGAAGGTTCCAACTCTATACCTCAGATGCATCATCCGTGCAAGTTTGGCTGATGTAGGACAGTAAGGCAGGAATGGACCTGTCCCATTTACCTAACCTGCTCACTCAAACGTGAAATGTGGGTTAGATACAGCCTCTGTACCATGCAATGTTTTACGAATTAAAATGTAAAACCCATACTTTTGTTAGTCAAGTAATAGCATAAATATGATACATTAAAGTATTTCTGGCTTTTAAACATTTCATTGACTGCCTTTCAACTTGGCAAAAGTCTTTACCAGATTTGTGGCCTCAACTCTGTCCAACATTGGCCAACATCAGAATTATAAAGGACCTCGCACGAATTGGCGGGAATTCCGCCCAGATAATAAAATCTCCTCCAGGGTTACTAAAACTATTTTAAGTTCTAAAATATATATTTATGGATAGAAAAACTTATAATCTATAATATTTACTCATATGTTTATCATTTACATCACCTACTTGGCATTTATTCGAAATCGAAGCAACGTGGGGTCCACCATTTAGAGTCCGTGGTATTACGTTATAAAATTCAATAAGATGAGATGAAATTGAGATAATCCTTTTTACTCTGAGTTATATTAAGTTATCATACATTTAGTGTTTTAATAAAAGGTAGAATTATTGTCCTCCTTCAAAAACTAGTATTTCTTTTCCGTTTTCAGAACTACATTTTTGGTTCATCACTATACTCCCAATAGTTCACAATGGATGAATGTGCTTAGCGCATTACGAAAAGATACATGTAAGCGAAAAAAACTATCGGAAAAAAGAGATTTTTTGTAGTTATTCGTAAAAACAAATAAAAGAGTGTTTGATTAATAGAGGAAAATAAAATATAATCGAGAACAGTATTCTTTGTTGGAAGTGTTTGAATGAATATCTCAAAAGAAAATAATGTAGTCGCAAAATGTTTACTACTCACCCAAATCATAAAATGACATCATAAAAATAATTAATTAATTAACATCTTAGATATAATTGCAAAGTATCATCACTCTAAACCCATCGAAAGAAAACGCGATAGATTTATGTATAATTACTCAAGATTTCAAGCCTTCTCACCCCCTCCCCCCTTTTTTTATATTTCGATCGCCTGGTTGACATCGTTCCCATCCTTGCTACAGAATCTTACTCGCCATGCTGGAAGATCTTGTCAAACTAAAGTTTCTATTAAAAGGAAATCCTGTAGCAAGGTGGGGAACAATACTCTAAAAAACTTTTCCAGTTTCCATAGGCTTTAGTGTTAAAATCGACAGTTTTAACCCAAATTATACACAAAAATAAAGGTCGCATGTTTAAAACATTGCTATTTTCATAAAATTCAGCAAAAATCTTACCGAATTCAGAGTTTTAATTTCTTTTAATAATGAAAAAAAAAATTTCGGTCCCAACTGGGCGGAATTCCATACTTATCATTCGAGCTCCTTTGCCACAGTCAAAACAAACTAAGTATAGTGGTTCATTATTCATTAAACATACACTGTCATCCATAAATAACTATACAAACAAGGAAATCATTCTAAATTCTTTATCAGTTTATCCTAATTTTCCATTCTGAGCTTGAAAAATTCATAATGATTGGCTTCCCACGATTCAAAGTTATAAATTGTGATAACGAAATTGTAAATAGAAACTTTTTTTCATTTGCACACTTTTTTTTCAAAAATTGCCATTTTTGTATAAAAAGAATAAAAATTCAAAAAAATGCAAATATTTGGGTCAAGTTTGTTCCAAATTATTTCTATTACGTTCATCTTCAGAACCATACAGCAATGTATTCAAAACTGTTCATTTTCTGACAGCAACATGAACATGATGAACAAAAATGGTGTATACTAATTTATGGATGGCAGTGTATGAAGGTTTTTAGCGGTAAAACCCCAGTTTATGAGATATCTATCTCATTCCTACCAAACTTTTCATGAAAATCTGTTCAGCAATTCTGCAGAATTTTTAAAGTTTACTACAAAATGTATAAAACACTATCAATTCACTTACATTCAACCTGTAACTTTTGACGAGTGCTGCCTTCTCTTCCGTCTTTGTCTCAGCTTTCTGCTCTATGCTAGAGATGATCCTCCAGGAAGCTCTCCTGGCTCCTATAACATTTTTGTAAGCTACAGACAGCAGATTCCGCTCTTCTACTGACAGTTCTTTACTATCCTGAGCAACCATTTTCATGTACTTCACCATTTCTGTGATAGAAATGAAATTACTCTTAAAATGTCTATCTACACTAGCCATCAGCAATCTGATTCAGTTTTATTTGCGAATACACTTGGATAACCTTGAGGTTTTCATTACAACAAATATTGTTACTAACAAGACCATGACTAATACCATAGGGTACATGTAAACTTGTCCACTTTGGGATAATAATCTGATGTAGTCTAAATATGTACAATGTATCACGGCCATAACCTCCGTTTTCATTCATTTCATAAACCTTCCTTTCTCCAAATATATGTGTGAGCTTTTAAGAATTCAGCTGACAGTCTCTAGGGAAATGAGCAACTATGAATGTAACTTTGTCTTCCATGCTATTTTGGGAAAAAAGTAAAATTCCAAATTCCAATTTTTATAAAACTTAATTGGATGTCTTAACTACAAACATGTACATTTCCTAATAGCATTGTTTTGTCTTCAACATGTTCAATTTAATATTTTTTTGTGTGACGGTTCAAGAGTTGCCAAGATAGCAGGTCTCAGGTTCAATTCCAAGACCAGTCATATACTCATATTTTCCGCTCCACCTGTCATATAGCAAGTTGCATCTGTTGTCTTCAATTATTCTCTTCGCATGAATTTCTCAAATAAAAAAAAAAATGACAAGGCAAGGTTTTGTTCTAGCCATTGGATGATGGGTAAATTAAATTATCAAGCCAGAAATAACTACATGTTGTCTTTTCACATACCAGTAGCCAACTTGTTTTTTTTTTTTATTTGAAATATCATTAATATCCTGCAGATAAGCAACTTAGTAAACTTAACAATTTATATATATAAATGCACTTTCCATTTTACTATGCCTCAATCATTCAATGATTCAGCAACAGACTAACTTCACTAAGGCTGTATCTACATGTAAAATGGAAAGATTAACAAAAATGACACAATCTATACATGTCAAATGGCACCAAGTATGATTATACCCTTGAGGGTTTTTCAAATGTAATCTCAACTATAAGATAAATATATATACTTACCCACAACTCTAAGCATTATTTTAATGATGCCCGACCTTCATCAAAATTCTCAAAACATACACGAAAGAAGGAGTTGTCTTGTCCCCAACCAAACATGAAGTACTCTACGGTCACTTTCTACATTTTCTTCGGGCATATACAAGATTTATCATAAATTCCTTTATTCCAAGGAGCAAAAGTAAGATTAAAGCTATGTGGGCAAGTCATTTATCTTATGAGAATTTTACAATTGAAAAAACCTCAACTTCTGTTTTAACATGTTTTCGTATCAATCCACATCTTAATCCTGCTTGAAAACATTTATGAAAACAATACTGCGGACAATTAATGGGGAAATATCGTAAGTACAATGAAGCATTACTCACTTGCACTGAGATTCTCCTGCCTCTAGTGTCCCTGTCTAAGATGTTGTTTTCCGTAACAATTTTCATTGGCGCTATGTTCGGCTTGAAGCGTAGACCTGAGCTGATACCCGACTGAATCAGGCTCACGAGGCAAACATCCCAGCGACACTCAGTCTTAGACATGACTGAATGCCTTTGCCAATTTTTCATTTAACATGAAAACATATTATCTTACTCTGTGTGGAACAATAACAGTCTGAATAGCGTGAAAAATGCTTTTAAAGAAAAAAAAGAAAGAGAGTACTTCCGCATTTGGTTGGAATCACACAACTCTATCAGGTGCACTTTCAAGACTTGAGTGAAGTTGAGGCAACAAGTTTATGAATTCTGATTTAATATTAATGTTTATATACATGTACATGTAGAAGGCAGAATTTGATAGGGACTTTATATTTCAAGCTTTAGTAAAAAAAATTAATAATAATATATCCAGTCTAAAAGGTACGTGTAGGTGTATAATTAGAAATCAATTAACAAATCAACCCCCCCCAAAAAGGATGCACATGTTGATTATTCTATATCAATTTGTCATAAAATAAAGTCAAATCAAAACAAATCTTTGCAAAACTATTTTTAAAAATGCCAAAAAGAGCCAATAAATGCAGTAATGGCCGAGTGTGACATTCACAATAATCTATTTACCATTTATCGTATACATGTACCAGTAAGTGAGACTTTCTTCACAAAAACTTTTTTTTCACCAGTAAGCAAATTCCACTGGCAGATTATATAGTTTATACGACAATTTATAAGCCTCACAGAGCTCTAGGCATTCAGCTATCGAGTTTTTGTGAAAACTGACAGTAACTAATTAATGTAAATTTAGTGGGAGTTTTGGTGAACGGTGAACATGGTGAAAATAAGGCAAATCCAATAAAACCAATATTTTTCACGAAACCCTGGTTATTACCCAGCTTTGTATCTATGGTGGGGCAGTGGCTCCGGATCTTTGACCCTTGTCTCTGCATACAAAACAGTTTCTGATTGGTCTGTAACACTCATGTGACTAGAGTCATGTGAAATAAGTTGGTTATCAAGGTATATCCAGATTCTACTAAATACTCAGTACTTAGCAATCGAGACAAACAGACAAAAAAGGTAATGATCACTGATCAGTAGCTTGTCAGCTAACAACAGCCTGAGCAAAAGTTGAAGTTCGTAAAGATATGTAGACGTTAGAGCTGAAACGAATATTCGCGAATGAATAGTTATCAGCGAATATGATATTCGAATATTCGTTAGAATATAATTTATGAAGAAAAGAAGGAAATATAAAGCATTGTATGACTAAAGTTTACGAAATGGTGTTATTCCTACACCCCGTCCCTTCCCCCCCCCCCCTTTCCTGCTGTCATGCTATAAAAGAAATTATAAAAGAAAAAAATGTTTACCAGAAAGCATTATAAGAAGGAAATCCATATCGTATCGTGAGACTGTATTGCAATACCTATCATATCGTGGGGTGAGCGATCGTTACATCCCTTCTAAGATTTGTGTACTACGAGACTTAGCTGTTAGTAACCAGAGCCACTGCCTTGAAAGGGGTAAGGCCACGAAGCCTCCAAGACGGCCCTTTTATTTTCCTTAAAATTAAATCCAATGAAAAATACTTAATATATCACATAAAATATGATGAATAATAAAAGGAACATATCACCAACCGAAGCACCATAGGAAGTTATATGAAGTCATTTTGATGTTATTCACTTATTGACAAAACATGATAAAAAATTGCTCGAAAATGTGTCTTTAGTGGAAAGTTTCGATGTGACCACATTCATCGAGAAACATAAAACTTTTATGACGAGAAGATATAATGATAATCTTTTCATTTGTAAATTTTTCATGTTTCTCGATGCATGTAGCCAATGCTAATTTTAAAGAAATATGCAAGTTTTGAGGCAATTTCACGGAAAATTACAAATTTGGGCTTAAAGTTTCTGATAAATGCATTATTTACAAAATCTCGAAACACAATTTAGTAAAGAAACTTAACAAAGTATCAAAATGATCAAATATCACAAAAAATACTCAATCAAATTCAAATGTTAAGAAACAGGGCCAATTCAGGGGCTTCGTGACCCTACCCCTTTACTGTACATTTTACTATTAATGATGAACTTTCTAAGTGTGTGTGGAGGGGAGTATAAATCTCTGAATGAAGTAGAAGATGAAGATTTTGTGCAATTTTTCATGTATTTTCTACAGAGTAGCCAGTGATCACTAGCATATAATGAGAACTGTAGGGTAGGTTACAATCACTGAATGAGTCTAGACTTTGGGACACTCCCTTGAAAATTACTCGGTCCCCCTCCCTTGGATTACAGGACACCAGTACACACAGTTGGAAATGTTGTCCAAAATGTACAAGTGAGCATCAAGGAATTTCATTGGTAGGTACATGGATTTGTATGTGTTCGCAATTGTCGGGTAGAAACATGAACATGCCAAAATTTATATTCCTGTTGCAAACAAAATGGCGACTGTCATGAAAATAACCATGGACACAGTTCCGCAATGTATTTTCAACGTTACTTTCTTGAAGAGTGTGCCCAAGACTTCGACCAACACATTTTATTGTCATGTATATCTGAATAGGGTCACAACCTTAGTCGCAGAGTAAAACATGACAACATTTCCGACCGGTGTTACTCATTACTATGCATGAAAACAAGTAGCAACTTTATTTACGTTGTGCATCTCTCATGAAAATGTACCATTTGTAGATAATTACCATCATATCGCTCTGCCTGTTCAGCTAGCTTAGCCCTATACACGTAATCGTCACGGTCTGACATTTCGGAAGGATGGCTACTAACGTCGATGAATGCAGATTACAGTACGATGTGAAGAATTTTTTTACAATATGGCTGTCTGGCCTCCGAAAGTAGTCCGTTATCTGGAAGGAATGGAAATTCTTCCGCCGAGATTTGACAAGTTCATTCATGAATCATTTTGCCTTCTCACACATCAATTTTTATGATCCTCTTTTACGCCGAAACTTTAAAAAATATGCCGAGAGACTTATTTACAAATTTCTATCTTATTTATACTATTACTATTTTAATAGGTCATGATTCAAAGAAGGGGTCGGGACTTTTGGACTACCTGACTCCCTTTAAAAGAGCAACAAAAATAGTGGCACATTAAAGAGGGTCTAAGCCCTCCTCGCAGATTTTCCAAATCCTTATTTCAAGTCGCAGCTCAGCCTACGATGGCGGATTCAGTCAAGGGTGCCACTCCCCGGCAGTGCCCAAAGAAGGGCCAGGGGGCACTTATTTCCAAACATTTAGCTCTAGGAGGGTATTCTTTTGCAAAATTTAAAATTGTGAATTTAAAATACAAGACTATTTAACATATCCGAGGGGGTGGACAGGGTGAAAGGGAGGGCGGGAGGAAGGGGGCGGGAGGAGGGAGAAAGGGGGGAGGGAGGAGGGAAGGGGGGAAAATGGGAGGGAGGAGGGAAGGGGGGGAAATGGGAGGGAGGAGGGAGAAAGGGGGTGGGAGGAGGGAGAAGGGGTGAGAGGAGAGAGGTGAGGGAGGGGGGAGGTAAGGGAAGGGTGAAAAGGAGGGGGAGGGAGGTGGCGGTGGGAGGGGGAGATAAGGGGGTGGGAGGGGGAGAGAGGTACCCCCCTGTCTGCCCCCCCCCCATATCCATTACAGAAAACTTTCGAAACTACGAATAAGTGCACACCCTTTGAGTTTTGAAGTTCGTAGATGTTTAGGATGCAAGGGCGGATTTAGGGGGGTTTGGGGGGGGGGTCCGGGGTTTGTTTTTTTTTTTTTGGTAACATTAGCACTGAAAAAAAACAACCTGCAAACGTAGTAAAATCTGCTTATTGTCCACCATATTTCACCATTTTGAATCAAAATTTACAAAAATTTTCTGATCGTGTATCGATATATTGGAGTATTAATGGATTCGTACAGACAATCGCGTAATTGGCCATAGATTTGGGTGAGAAAATATGAAAATAAACAAAAAACATTGATACTAGATTTTTTTTTCACTCCGGCCATATCGTACCATGCAATATTCTAAGTACATATATCAACAAGGCAGGGGCGTTGTCAGGCGTATGTTTGTAGGCCAAAACGTTCACATTGCTTTCACAAAAACAAATTGAGAAAGCGCCTCCCTCATTTAAGCGGCCAAAAAGAAGGGAGAGGAGGGGACATATGAAGTGGTATTTAAAGCAAACTACTGTTCAGAAATAGCTCAAAGACACTCCAGAAACCTCCTATTTGAATGCATTTTTCAAAATTTTCTCTTGTTTCATTCGAACTCAATACAACGCCCTATATGTTGCCACATGGACAGGGGATCGATCCTTTCTTTGTGACATAAATTGAATGAAAAATTAGTCTGGATATACCAGAAAAAAACGCTCAAGATTGCACTATTTTATTCGTTTTTTTTTTCAAATATTTCCGGGGGAGGCCCCCACCTACAGGAGGGGGCAACCCCCTCCCGTACCCTTCCCCGCTCGGCACTTCGTGCCTCGAATCGACCCTTTGGGTCGATACAACCCCCCCCCCCCCTCTTCCCACTCTGGATCCGCGCCTGGGATGGATCTAGAGGGCCTACCGGCTAGATAAAAGATCTGGTAACAGATGTCAACCTCCTATTCCTCGTTCAAATATATATTGCAAGTTCTGTCTTAATAAAGTTGAAGATGAAGAGCATTTTCTGTTGAAACTGTAACTTATATCAAAGCATTAGAGATAAATGTGAAGAATCATTGGGTCATTTTGATATTTTCAATATTGAAGATGTTATAAATCCTGTGAATTATCAATTCACCAAATATTTGTGCAAATATACTAAGATGAATGTTTTAAGATAAGAAAAGAAAATATTTTATATCATAGAAATGTTAATTGTTTATGATACATGTACGCCTCGATCATGTCATGGTATTTCATCAATTAAGAATTTGAATATGAATTTTATGATTATGACATGTTTTTGAAAGCAAACTTACAGGCCGTGGATCCAGAGTGGGAAGCCGGGGAAAGAGGGGGGGGGGTGGCAGCCGGTTCGAGGCACGAAGTGCCGTTCGAGCGGGGGAGGTATGAGAGGGGTTTCCCCTCTTGTAAGTTGGGGTCCGGGAAAATGGAAACCAAGGCCAGGGGAGGGTCCCGACCCCCCCCCTTAATCCGCCCTTGACCTGCTGTTTCCGTCGTGAATATGAGAAATTACTCAGAAATTATATCCAAAAACACCGATTCTACAGCATTGAATCTGATTAAAACCAAATCTCTGTATGCTGACGCGTATAGACGTAACAAAATCGGGAGTTAATTAGATTGGAAATGTATTTATTCCCTACTTTTTGATAAATCACAAATTTATTTTTTGATATCACAAATTTATTTCTTGATATTATATAACTAGGATGTAACGTCGTTTCTGATTGGCTGACACGCGAGTCATTATTTTCCGATAATGACCGCTGACGGAAGATAATGACTCGGTGTAGAATTTGTCCTGATTTTATTAATTTCGGAAAAAAATTTTTTTAGTTATTTTGTTAAATATTAAAAGTTTAGATATACTTTTCACAAAAAAGTGCGATTAATTGTTGAATTCTTGATTAAAGATTTTTTGTATATATTGTTTTGAATCATTTTAATAATATGTAGTCTAAGTATTCCTTATATAATATAACAAATAAGGACTTGGCCTCGGTCATTATGTCATTATAATGATCGATCGACCTGATGATATTTGTAATATCGACCTCGGCCTTCGGCCTCAGTCAATATTACAAATATCATCGGGTCATTATAATGACATAATGACCTCGACCAAGTCCATATTTGTATAATATCACAAAGGAGCTGTAAGACTAAGCTAGGGCTTGATTTAGCCCTGAAATCATTCGATTATTTCTCGTGTGCTGTCCTTCCTTTGAAGGAAAAGGTTGTTCGTGATAAAATATGATATAATAAAAGATTTCTCATATTTATTTAAGAAAAAAAAATGATGCAATTAAGATTTGATAACAATATCTGAAAACGTCAAATAGCGAACGAAAATATACAAGAATTGCATTTTTTACAAAAATTTTTAGTGTTTAATGTTTTGACCCCCTCTTCAGAAAAGAAAAAAAAGGTCGAAAACGAAAAACGTGAATCTCATGACTGAGGGTCTAATCAAGAAGTGGAGGGGGGTTGGGTTCATTTCATTCCAACTGCATGTACAAGATACAGAGTTTCTCGATACATTTACTTTAGTTTATAGTTAGACTGGCGAGCGTAGCGAGCCGGAAAACTGAATTTTGTATATGTATATGACATGAATCTGTTCAAACACGATGACAAAGAAAGTTGAAGACAAAGTGAAGACGAAAAAATAAATTAGGTGCGGCGAGCGAAGCGAGCCGAAAATTTCCCTAAAAGTAAAGAGATTAAGCATAAAAAGAGTATTCTGAATCAATAACTTTGGATGAAAAAGGGGAGCCCGCCCCCCTCTCTAAATCCGACACTGACTCAGAATAGCTTGTTCCATTGTACATCGACATTTTATTGATAATTTATTCAACCGGACTTTAGATTCATATATGCATAAAGTTAGTTTATATTTCTACTGAAAAATTTCTTCAAATTTCCTATTTTGAAATTTCGACTTTTTTCAGGGCAGATTTTACGTCTTATTCTTACAGCTCCTTTATTTTTGATATCCCAAAATATTTTGAAATCACAAATTAATTTTCTTATCTCACAAATTTATTTTTTGATTAACCTGTAGTGCGGACGCGGACGACGGGGCGATAGCATAAGCGCCCCCCCCCCCTTTCTACTTCGTCAAGGCGAGCTAAAAATAGATTTTGTGATATCAAAAATTCGATAAGAATAGTGGAATTAGTGATATCACAAAATTAAAAACTCAATTTTGTATTATGAAAAAATCAAATAAATAAATTTTGTGATCTCTTACCGAGCATGTGGAAAGGTCGGTAGAGGGATGAAACCCACAGGGGGCAGGTATATCATCGTGAAGTCCGCCCCTCCCTCTTCGCTATACAAAACGTCCAATCTGCTATTTTCCAAGATCCTGGGGGTCAGGGGCTCAAACAAAATATCAGGTGCACAACTAGACCACAGACTGAGAATAATGCTAAAAGAATTATCTTTCTATCAATTATACTTTCTGAGAATTGGTACTCACAAAATTACATAGTTAAATAGGAGAAAATGACCACATCCATTTTCCAAGATCCCGGGGGTCAGGGGCTCAAACAAAATATCAGGTGCACGGTCCATTGTAATGCAAAAAGAATTTATTTTTATTATTTTGTACTATATATATTCACAGATTCAGAGGATTCGCGCTCACAAGAAAAGTTTAACGGACGGACGACGGACGGACATACAGACAGACAGACGGCCGGCCGGACGTTGGACACAGGACGATCGCATAAGCCCGACTGGTCTTTGACCTGCTAAAAATTTGTCAAAGTCCAATGTCAAAGTCACTAACTAGTTCATGTTATTAGCTCCCTTCAAATATAAGCTTCCGTTACAAGGAAACTACATGTGAATTTTCGAAGTCCTATTCGTAAATTTAAAAAAGTACATTATTATATAAAAGTTAAATGTATGAAACAAGATCAAGGTCACTAGGTCAAAATCACCAGAAAGCTCTTGTCACAATGAACCTTCATGTGAAACATGTAACCTCTCTCCCTTATTATCTAATATGTATAGGTTGTTAAGTAGGACAGTCCCATAATTATACAAATCAAGATTACAAAGTCAAAGGTCACAGTAAAAAATGAAAAGAATCTACATGTGACATCAAAGTGCAGGGTTTTTTAACATTCAGGAGATAAATTCTTTTAAAGGTTGGTATCAAATGTAAAGCTTTGGCCACTAGGGATCTATATGTAAGACACAATCTCCTATCCCTTATGGTTCAAGAGTGTAAGCTTAGCTTGAACTCACCTTTCTTATCACAGGCCAAAGTCCAAATTCTAGATGACACAAGGTCAACATCATCTATCAAAATTAATAAAACTCTTGACACTAGGAGATTTTAAATACAAAAGCCTGATCATTTATGATTCAAGAAATACATACCAAGCTCATATTAGGTAAAGTTAAAGGTCACTACGTCAATGTCATGTATCAATTGAAAAGTCATATAACGAAGAAATCACATGTGACATACCCCAGACTTATCTCTTTTGGTTCAATGGAACCAACATGGACGGGATCACAGACATAAGAACTGACTTAAGTTCGTTGGACATTCATTCTGCCAAGCTAAGCAATTAATGATTAAGAGTATTTTATCTGATATGCATAGAATAATGACCAAGTAAATGGCGAACATTGACCGAACTCAATATCAATCAAAATCCTCCTCACATCCTAATCAACGCATGTATTTAGTGTCTTGAAAACTATATAATAAAGGCCCTTAGAAGCTTCTTGCTTTACTTCATCCAATCTGTACAGGGGATGTAGAGAAACACCAAAATTTTGAAAACATGAGCTTTAAGTATTTGTATCCTGCTACTCAAAAGTTTTAATTCTTTACAGTTTTTATACAAAAGTGGTAACAGACCTTGGATATAGGTGATCTGAAACCCAATGGATCACGAGCAACAACAAACTGAATTAGAGATTGGATACACAATTCAAATATAAAGCCTGGACATAATAAACTATACAATTTCAGTCTGGATATAATTAGCATATACAATTTTCAGCCTGGACATGATTAGCAAATGCAATTTCATTATTAAAGTAAGAAGCGACCTTGGGCCAATGTGATAAGAAGTCCTGAGGAACAACATACTAAAATAAAATTGAAAACAATGGTAAAAATAGCCCAGACAGGATTAGCATGTACAGTTTTATTAAAAAGAACTAAATAACCTTGGACACATGACCTTGGGTCAAAGTGATAAGAAACCCTTTGATCATGATCAACAGCATACTAAAGTATCAAAATGATCCAGTATTACGATTCAAGACACACCCAGACACGATAGCATGTACAATTTCATTAAAAAATGCAATACTTGACCTTGGTCATATGACCTTGGATCAAAGTGGTGTGAAAACTTTGGGTCATCAGCATCATCATACTGAATATGAAAGTGATCTGGTAAACGGTTCAAAAGAAAAAGCCTGGACATGATAGCACATACAATTTTATATAAAATGTAGTAAGTGTCTTTGACCTTGGTCAAATGACCTTAGGTCAAGGTGATGTGAAAGCTTTAGATCTTCAGCAACAACATATTTAAATATGAAAATGATCCAGTAAACAGTTCAAGAGATAAAGTGCAGACAGGATAGCTTGTACAATTTCATTAAAAATGTACCGAGTGACCTTGAAGACATGACCTTGGGTCAAAGTACTGTGAAACCTTTAGGTCATAAGCAACAACATACTTAAATATGAAAGTGATCTGGTAGAAAGTTCAAGAGATATAGCCCAGACAGGATAGCATATAAAATTTCATTAAAAATGAGCCAAGTGACCGTGACCTTGGTGTGGAACCTTTGAGAAATAAGCAACAACATAGTAAAATATGGAAGCGATCAAGTGAAGGGTTCAAGAGATATAGCCCAGACTGGAATGTACCGGTATGTACAATTTCATTAAAAATGTACTAAGTGACCTTGACCTTGGTCACATCACCATGGGTCAAGGTGATGTGAAATCTTCAGGTCACAAGCAACAATCTACTAAATGAAATTTATTGTTGATCTAAGGATCAATGATACCCCCATTGGATGTATGTTGCATATAGACTACTGAAACCATGACTGTATACATATGGTAGTCTTAAACTGGACAAAAGTCTGCACATAATTGAGCAACATAACCCATATTTAAAATTGTCCTGCTTCACATGGTGTAAAATCTTTTAAAATGTATTGATTTTCTGAGGCAGGAATTTCCCTTTTACATGTTTAAACGTCAAGAAATATTAATTCAAGGAATATAACAGCTCACAAATTTGAGCAACATGGCCTATATAATTATATAGGTACTTGACCTAAATTTCTGAGTAAAAATCTAAATTTTAGAAATCAATTTATTCCCTGCGAGGGTTTTCTGTTAGATGTTTTGAAATCACAAAATACTGATTGTTTTTGTTGCTTCAAGGGGCAAAACTCTGCACATTATTGAGCGACACGACCAACATTTGAACTTGACCTGTATTTCTTTGTGTAAAAGTTATATCCAACAAATTGATTCCCTGTGATAATTTTCCTTTAAGTGCCTGGAAACCTCAGAATATTGAATTTTTCAAGGAACACAATTCTGCACATAACTGAGCGACATGACCCATACTTAAAATTGATCTATATTTCTTGATGTAAAATATATATCCAAGAAATCAATTGATTATCTGTAACGGTTTTCCTTTCGATGTCAGGAAACCACAAAATTTTGAATTGTTCTAACTTTCAAGGGGCATAACTCTACTAAAAATTGAGGAACATGACCCATATTCGAACATGACCTGTATTTCTTGATGTAAAAGCTATATCCAAGAAATGAATTGATTATCTGTAACAGTTTTCCTTTAAATGTCCGGAAACCACAATTTTTCTAAGTTTCAAGGGGCATAACTCTGCACATAATTGAGGGACACGACCCATATTCGAACTTGACCTGTATTTTTTGGTGAAAAAGCTATATGCAAGAAATGAATTTATTATCTGCAACAGTTTTCCTTTAAATGTCTGGAAACCACCATTTTATGGCAGGGGTATAAATATGAAAGTGATCGGGCAAACGATTCAGGAGATACAGCCCAGACACGATGTGTGACAGATGGATGCGAAGGCAAAAACAATACGTCTCTCCCCGTTGGATGGAGACATAATTCAATGGTGGCAATGTTACAGATTGAGTGGAAAAATACTCAGTTTTAGTGAGAATTGAAAACTTAGTACACATGAAGTATAAACATGTTTAAGTTTAGATAAAATTCTTTGTAGAAATTAAGAATTATGATTAACAAATTAAAAATAAGTCAGCCAGTCTGTGCAGTACTTTCAGAGGAAAAATTGAAAATGCTCAATTCATCCAATAAATGAAGGTGGTCATCTTGTTTTGTCAGATAAGGTCAACTCAACTTTGAGTGTTCTTGCTTCCTGATGAAATTCTCTGTATGAGTAATTGCAAACTTGATAATAAGTCTGCCAATAAATCACAGCTCTTTACAGCCTTGTTTGACACATCGTCTTTAAAAAATATGATTATGATACACAGCCAATTGTGCCTCATATGAATTTCATGTGAGGCACAATTGGCTGTGTAGTGGAAATTGAATCTTTAGCTTCTAATGTAAGCTTTTATACAATTCTGTACTGTAGGAGCTGACAACTTCAAGTACCTGTTTGAAGTAAAGTTTAAAATTTCTATCTGCAAAACTACTTAATATACGAAGTCATCAAGTAATTAGTTATGAACTTGTCAAGACTTTTGGAAGGTTTACAAAATTTACTCTGTACTCTTTCACATTGTGACCATATCTGCATCAGAATATATGCTGTCAGTATTTTCTCTGCTCTAAATTCAGTGTTGTTAACATGTAGTATTTTCTCTGCTCTCATTTCAGTGTTGTTAAAATGTAGTAATTTCAGTGTTGTTAACATGTAGTATTTTCTCTGCTCTCATTTCAGTGTTGTTAACATGAAGTATTTTCTCTGCTCTAATTTCAGTGTTGTTAACATGTAGTAATTTCAGTGTTGTTAACATGTAGTATTTTCTCTGTTCTCATTTCAGTGTTGTTAACATGTAGTATTTTCTCTGCTCTAATTTCAGTGTTGTTAAATGTAGTATTTTCTCTGCTCTCATTTCAGTGAGTGTTGTTACATGTAGTATTTTCTCTGCTCTCATTTCAATGTTGTTAACATGTAGTATTTTCTCTGCTCCGATTTCAGTGTTGTTTACATGCTGTTCTTGAGAAGACTTCCTTTTATATAGTAAACAGAAACGTCAGAGGATAAACATTTAAGGATTGTTTTCAGCTTTTGCGCTTTATCGGTGTGTATTGGCAGTAGGGAATGGAAACAAAATTCATGACTTTTCATGAACTTTGTTTCCATTCCCTACTGCCAATACACACCGATAAAGCGCAAAAGCTGAAAAACAATCATTATATTTACATTTTACATGTTAATTAAGTTATTTCTGCCAATTTTTCATCCAGTTTCTTTACATTTAAAATATCATTGCGGAGGGAGAACGCCACTTGACTTAAGGGCAAAGGAACGTTCAACGATTTTCGCTTGATTCGAAGTAGTACCTTCTGTACGGAGACGTTGTTGACAAATGAGAAACTGAATTTTGTCCTTTGGCTGTATTTTGAACACTTCAATTAAAACTGAAGAAAATTGAATCGTGAAAATTTGTGACTTTTGTCCAACATAATTCAGACATAGCGGAGAGTTAAACTGGAGAAATTTCACAGAACTGAGGGAAAACTTTTGAAAACTCATTTCAACACACTGTTAAACTCCTTAGACATATGAAATCAATCGGTTTTATTGTATACAAATTTCTGTAAATACCCTATTTCATCTGGAAGTAATAAGAATAATGCAAAAGTCGAGTACAGCTGTCGAAAACCCGAATACTTTCGGTATTTTCATGACTTACCTCAACATCATGGCTAAAGATTCGCAGATACTCGAAATATTTCTGATATTATGAGTCCATAAGAAGCAAAGATAAATTCACTGTTGATAAATGACACAGGTGAATCAAATTCTCATCCGAAATACTGAATATTTGATCCACTTATGCCTGAACATTTGCTCATCCAAACATGGCATCTTTCTGTCCTTGAACTTCGTCTACTGACGTGTGATCGACTTACTACGTCACACTTCTTGGAAGTGTACATGTGGGTGACCTAGATTTTGACACATTTAATCACTGCAGGTAGACAGCGTCGTTTGATAATGGATACATGATTTGTGTTAAAGCAATAAATATCATGGGCATTTTATCAGAAATTAATCCGCATAATTTCTAAGTAAGTCACGTGATAGGCTCTTGCGTTTATCGAGAAATAAAGCAACAGTTGGTTTGGTACCTTTATATAAGGATAACGCAGTAGGAATGTAAATATTTTTGTGTAAGAATGTATTTACAAGTATTTTATTTTTTTTACATGTCAAATATTTATTTACATATGTGTATATACATGTTGCTCAAGATTTTGAAAACAATTAGTACATTTTTGTAAAAGGAAAACTTTTTAATACTAATCAAATTCCAAGTAATTTTTGACATACATGAATCCATCGGAATAAAGTACATGACTTTATGGAAATGCAGTCATTCCGTTTTGATCTACAATGAGTGAATCAATTATCATTGATAGCTTTTAGCTATATCATTCACTCTTTCTATACAAACAGAAATACCCCCTTCCCTTTTGAAACACAAATTGATTCTTCACACAGTTATTATTTTTAGCAGATTTTGTGCCTGTAAGTTCTCCCCATAGATCTATCTTAAGTCAACAAATCTACATCAACATAGATGTACATGTACATTAAATCCAATAATTCATAAACAAATACAGTAAACAAAATGTCTAACTCAATCACATTTTACATCACTTGTACAAATATTTGTTTAAAATATCTTATCACATCATTGTTGACCGCCTTTCGTTGCAGCTTTTCCCCTTTTTGACTTCCCTTTTTTCCCCTTTTCTTTGGCTTGCCTTTTAGCAGCTCTATTGTCTTTTTTCATTCTAGGATCGACAACTCTAAAAGGTCCCTGTATACCATTAGGTCTTCTAACCCTCTTTCCAATTCCCTTCTTTGCTACCACATATGCAACTTCCTTCTTTTTCTGTGACAGAAGTCCTGCTTTTTTGTATACTCTGAAACAACAGGCAAATCAGATATTACTAAACTACATGTAATATAAAACAGTTATTACAAAAAAAGTAGCTACATGTAACATGTATTATATCAAATAAATGCAGCCGCTTTTCTCTAAATACATGTAAGTACACAATGTTTTATCTGTAAGCGTTTTATTCTCTTAATAATTACATAATATTTTATCTGAAGACACTTAATTATTCTTTAAATAAGTACATACTGTTTTATCTGTAAGACATTTATTCTATAAATCAGTACGTACTGTTTTCTCTATAAGACATTTATTCTATAAATCAGTACATACTGTTTTCTCTGTAAGACATTTATTTTATAAATCAGTACATACTGTTTTCTCTATAAGACATTCTATAAATCAGTACATACTGTTTTCTCTAAAAGACATTTATTCTAAAAATAAGTACGTACTGTTTTCTCTATAAGACATTTATTCTATAAATCAGTACGTACTGTTTTCTCTATAAGACATTTATTCTATAAATCAGTACATACTGTTTTCTCTATAAGACATTTATTCTATAAATCAGTACATACTGTTTTCTCTAAAAGACATTTATTCTATAAATCAGTACATGTTTTTACTATAAGACATTATTCTATAAATCAATACATACTGTTTTTTCTATAAGACATTTATTCTATAAATCAATACATACTGTTTTCTCTATAAGACATTTATTCTATAAATCAGTAATTACAGTTAAACCTGTCTTAAAGTGACCCTCTTTTTAGCGACTTCTTGCTTTATGTGACCTTTTTTATTCCTCCCGAGCAATTTTCCTATCAAATTAACCTGTTTATAGTGACAACCTGTCTAGCGCAACAACAACCGAGAGTTTTCTGTCCCATACCGAATTCCGAACCTGTATATTACGACTTTTAGTGTTGCAAAGGACCCAACAACATAATATTTTACATTAAGTCTTTTCATCAGTATCTTTAATAATTAAATCTTCTGTGATAAATGCAATTTAATGTGATTTTAGATGTATAATACGATTAATCAATAAATACAAGAATTGATATATGCAGTGATTCATTTAATGGTTAAGAGTTCTTTTCTTGCCTAGATTTTGCTTTTTTCACTGAATAGTTGCAAATAGGCAACTCTTATGGTTAATATCTTTAAAATTATTTAAGAAATAACAACTAGCTCGCCGTGGTTTATTGTCCAGTAATTCCACGAGTCGCATGAACCAATCAAATTATCACCGAGCCGCGAAGCGCACTGTAAGTTTGTTGGAGATTTTACACCAGGCGAGTTCTATGGTGCATATAGGGAGAAAATCTCAAGTCATATAAGAATATTGCTTTTATACTATGAAAATTATGTTGGTCAATGTAAGATCAGCTTGAACCTGTATTCAGTGACCACCTGTCTTATGTGGCCTATTTTCTGTCGGCCCTTGCAAAGTCACATAAGACAGGTTTGACTGTACTTTTTTCTCTGTAAGACATTTGTTCTATAAATCAGTACATACTGTTTTCTCTGTAAGAAATTTATTCTATAAATCAGTACGTACTGTTTTATCTGTTGCCATTTATCCCTGTCAGATATATCAGCTGTATCAGATATCACTTCTGCCTTCTTACGAGCTCGTTCAAGTCGCCGCACTTCCTACAATGTACCAATATAAGATCTGTACTATTTGACCTTAATTGATCCTGGTCTAATACTGACATTTATTAGAAAATCCCATGGAATTTAAAAAATTTATCATTGTTATAAAGTCTTAACATCCTCTATATAAAGATTTCCTGTCTTCAGTGACCATATTGATCTCATCCTAACAACATCATAATCTTAAAATAGAACCTGTTTATGAAGACCACCTGCGTTATGAGACCATTATCCCATGGTCCCTTGAAGAGTTTTATAATACTAGTTCAATTAACTGTATCATGTTAAAAACAGAATTCAAAGGAGTTAAATGATTACCTTCTTCTTTTTCCTGGCTTTTGCTTCAGCGATTTTCTTTATTGGTCGTGCATCAATAGCTTTCTGTTTGAGTTTATACTCCTCAATGTCTCCCTAAAGGATAAAGATATTTTTCTGTAGAAATGTTAAAATTAGCACAGAATCCTCTGCTTTCTCTGTGAATAAACATACTGAAATGTAACTTCTATATTTCTCATTAAATTCATTAAATGCATTTTTTAATACAGGCACATTACTACACATGTTTGAGTATTAGTCTGGTTGATAGATCACATTTTGGGACCCTTGCTAGTACATGTATTTCCCTTAAATTTAGTAAAACAGCAGTATGGGTAAATCTGAATAGTCTACAGTCATATAGTTGTTTAGAGCCACCCTATTTTTGTACAAATGGGCAAAAAAGGGGGCAAAGTGACATGCATGTACATATTCATATATGTGATAATGATTATACATTCCTTCATTTTTGACACATTTTTTTATGAATGCAGATGTTATAAACATATTCTGTATGAGGTACTATCTTTACCACTCAAGCTGGACAATTCCTTGCCTACCTTGGTAACTGGTAGTTGTCTCTTAGTGTGCTTGGCTTCATCCTTCACAAACCAGTCTGGTAAATTCTGGTCATTATACATATACCTGTAACATGTATGTTTAATATCTTTAAAGCACCTAGCTAGGACAAAAATGCAATAAGATACATTAGTACTTATAAAATGAAACTAGTACAGCCTTGTTTTTAATACGCATGTGCATTTATGATAAAGATAAATAAAATACTCAGTCCTAAATATTTGTATTGAAATGATTCTTCATTTACATGCACCAAATGACCTGAAATTTTAAGTCTGCCAATATGATTTCAGGAATCAGTGTAATATTTCTAGAGGGGGGGGGGGGGGGGGGGGGAATATTTCTTATGCAATATGTGTTACACATACTTGTACATGTATGGTGAATTTTCTATTTTTGTTTTAGTGTTTATGCCTCCATCAATCTAACAAAATCTTTCATTGATTCCTTATCATTTTAAATGCATTTTAAAGTTTTTTGGAGCCGTTAAATTTGAGTTGTCAAGATTCCAGTGTACTCATCTTCATCAATTGGCATGCATCCTTTACAAAAGACACTTCATCAGATTGTATAAGCTGAATGCATGAATACATGCAGGTCTGTAAGTGAAGTATAGAGGCTTTTACGTAACTCATGTGAATACAGTATCAAATCATTATGAATTTTCACGTACCTGTGATAGCTATCCTCTATGATTTCCCTTCTGCGTTTCCGTGATTGCACTAACTGAGCACCTATTGCAAGGCCAACAGCATCCAGCTTGGGTAAACCTTTAAATTTTTTTGAATGAATTCAAATTTAAGCTTTTTACCCTTAAACATGTAAAAGTCACTAAGTCACATACATGTACATTTTGTACATGTATCAGAGAACAAGTTTTAATACATTGAATACAAAAATAAGACAATATTTTCAATAAACATCACATTATAAAATGTGTTATAAAATGTGACAACACAGTAAGATTGTGAGATCATATTTGATGCCACTATGAAAAGTTTGCCAAAATGGATGTGAAGTCAGGTGTCAACACACATAAACAGCCTCAATTACATGTAATACCTGAAACAATGGACTACATGTATTGCCTTATTATAATGTACCTTGTACTAGAAAAAATACACTGGCTACAATTATCATAGGTCTATAGCTATTTTAAAATTATCTGCTTTTTGTTCTACATGTACATGTATGTCATCAAGGCCTTAAAAGTTGACTTGAACAGAAGACGGTGTCCATGTTATTTCCTTCAATACTCTTATTCAATATTTATTTCATAAAGCATAACATAACTTACCAGTACTTGCTGGTACAACTTCAAAACCATCTTTAGCACTGCTGGCCGTAGATTTGCCCGTCTTAGAATTTCGCTTAGAGTCCTTCTTTGATTTATAAACATCATTTATATCATAATCACTGTCAGAATCATCATCATCATCGTCACTTGAATCATCTGAAGAATCATCTTCAATTTGATCACTGTTTTTGTATTTACTTGTGTCTTTGTTGTTATTGACCGTCTTATCACTTTTCTGTTTCCGTTTTTCTGGTTTGGTGACATCATCAGAGTTCAATTTCTTCTCTTCTGAAACATGATATACACATGTATAACTTACTAAGCATGTATCTACATGTAAATGTATTAAACGAAATAATATTCTAAATGTCTTTTCCTTATGATCTGATATTTAAAGGAATTATTTTTGTGTCAAATCTTCATAATCTTCATTAGTGACGATGAGAAAGAAAACTTTACAGACATTTATTCTACAATTTAAGGATCTGTTAAGGCTAAAATCTGCCCTGAATAGGTCTTCAGAAACTACATCTACATCTTTGTTTATGATGTCATAAACCAGCCATATGCATAAACTGTTTGAATTGCTTACAGACCTGTATTGGCAATGCAAGCATATGTAGGTAAGAATTTTTCATGTATTTGTACTAAATACTTTCTTACTGTACAAGAATAGTCCACTTTCCAGATAAAAGATATGACTGTTCCTAACCTTGATTTTATACACACAGACACCAGACAATACATCATTTGGCAAAATTTTCCATTGTGACGTCACATCTGATCGCACCGTCTTGAAGCACCTTGATGTGTTGTCATGCCTTTCCATTTTGAGGTCACAATGAAAATATTGTGAAATTCTGTGATGTCTGGTGTTTGACTGTCTCACGTGTTTATTGGAAAATCATCTAATCAACTTTTGATGAGATTTACACTTCTTTGATTGATAACTTGCATTTTGTGGACATTCAAAGATTAAGCTGACTATCAATTGCAGTTCTTAAAATTTTTAAATACATATTATATATTATTTTAGTCAGCAGATTAGAATTTTGAAATAATTAAGATAAATCAGAAGAATATTAAGATCTCTGCCTGATTTAAAATACAGTAATATACATTTTTGCAATACTCAAAATTTGCAAGCAAATATGAAACTATTGAAACTATAAACAGTCATACCTGTCAACTCTTTTCCATTTAATCTCTCATCTTCATCAGAAATATCATCTTCACTGTTCTCATCACCCTCATCATTGTCCTCTAACCCCGCAAAAGAATCCTATTTAAACATATACAAAAAATATTAAATTTGGATGAGTGAGAGGAGGAACTATGGAAGAATAAATAATAGACATTACTACATCACTTAACAGATTCATGTATAGATTTACGTATATTAACAAGTCTTCTCTATTACTGTTCACTCATACAAATGTACAACATAGACTTCGGATAAATGTGACATTTTCTTCTATGCCTCACTTCATACTGTTAATATAGTTCGATTGATTCTACTCTCTCTTAACTTTTTATACAGCACTTTCATAAGCACTACCATGTACTTACTAGAACAAAAACTCAATTTTCATAGAGCGTCGGTTTGCAACAAGCTTCAAATTTACATATTTCACCAGCACTAACGGCAGTTTTCATGAAAATTAACTACCAAGATGTCCAAGAGACTAAAAACTTTGGCAGGCTAGTAGAAATTGTCTAACAAACTACAATGACTATAATTTGCTATTAAACGTTTTTCTCCAGGCTTAGTGCTTCAAATAAGTTTTCGTAAAGACTGTAACGTAACAAAGAAAACTTCAATGTATGTTTTTTATATCTTAACATTTGTAGAATACATGTAAGGATAATTAATAAACTCCTTCTCTTACCTTACTAAACCATGACATAGACTTTCTATTTAATTTGGAGGATTTGTCTTCCAGACTCATAACCAGAGGGTTGTCTTCCCCATCTCCTTCAAATTCCCTACAAGAGAATTACATGTATACATCTAAATATCATAGTACCAAACTAGCACATTCAGTAATGGCAATAAAGCTCTCTAACGCATATCTTAAGAGTAATCTATGGATCTCTGAATGTCGGATACGCACTAGCTGGTGCATTTTTAACTTATGACAACACAATCAATGGCCCGTAAAACAATTTTTAACTGGCCATTGATATGTCATAATGTACATTTATAAGTTCGCTATGTGTGATGTCAGACATTTCGAGATCCCTGAATAACATTTTCAGTTGAAGTAGTATGAGCAGAATTTAAAGTGCTTTCAATAAGAAAATATTAAGAAAATTTCAATTATTCAGTATGAGTATGAGTTAATTTTCACTTTAAATAGCAAAGGACAATTTTGAATAGGAACTTCTAAGTTATTCGATTCAAGCTTGACAGTGGGCGGGACTTTTCTGCAAATGACAATTAAAACTTTTCTAACATTTCTTCCTCAGAATCTTCCCGGAATTCTGGTTCCTCGTCCCATGATCCCTCAAGTGATATCTCGTCGTCAAGGTAATCTTTGTCGTCACGATCGTATGATTGCCGTTTTCTGAACGCCTTGCCGAACAACTGCTCCTCTTCCTCCTCATCTTCTTCTTCTTCCAAGGCCATTTGGTCCGCCTCGGTAGTATCCCCTATGTCTACTGTATCCAATTGCTAAAAGTATATAGAGTGAAATGCCACTATCTGGTAAGCTTTAAAGATGTTGATTCATTGAGCAGGTAAAAAAAACAATGTACGGCATCTTAAGAAATATTACGACACCTTTTTATTTTTGATTCTACCGAGATTGAAGAGTCCTATATCATCAGAGAACTCGTATTTATCCCCAGGTATGACCATCTTCATGTCCATCTTATGTTGGAGTTTAATCTTCTGACGACGAATCTTCTTCAATTTCCTACAGAAATATACATATACATAAAATTAATGATTTCTATAAATCAAGAACAATACACGTATCATATAGTACATGAATGTATAACATGTATAGCCAATCTCTTTATCGCGATGGAATGCACATCCAGTGAAGTACAAACTTCATACATGTACATTAATGCGTATATGCACAACCAATGTAATTCCTTGAGAAGTGACTAAAGAAAGGAACGTGTTGCATATCACATGTAAACGCTTGTGACATCACAATGCATAAGCTCAACAGAAACATGCCGAGACGGCTGTTCTAACCTGCAAACTAAACCCAGAAAACAAGAATGAGACTGACGATTGTGGTGTGTATACACGTATATAGAATAAATGTCATAATTTGTGCTCTGTTATGGTCATGCAACAAACAGCAAGTGCATACATGTATATTGCATGAAATGCTCTAACATGCATTACATGTACGATAAATACACTTGCTTATGTTGCATATCCGTAACAAAACACAAATCAAGACACTTATTCTATAAATCTATCTTTCAATACCTTTGTAGTTTCTCCAATCAAATTCATTGTAATATACACGTATTTCCTATGAGACACTAGATTTGTAGACAGACTATTACCTTTTCAGAGCTTACAGACAGACTATTACCTTTTCAGTGCTTACAGACAGACTATTACCTTTTCAGTGCTTACAGACTATTACCTTTTCAGTGCTTACAGACAGACTATTACCTTTTCAGTGCTTACAGACAGACTATAACCTTTTCAGTGCTTACAGACAGACTATTACCTTTTCAGTGCTTACAGACAGACTATTACCTTTTCAGTGCTTACAGACAGACTATAACCTTTACAGTGCTTACAGACAGACTATTACCTTTTCAGTGCTCACAGACAGACTATTACCTTTTCAGTGCTTACAGACTATTACCTTTTCAGTGCTTACAGACAGACTATTACCTTTTCAGTGCTTACAGACAGACTATTACCTTTTCAGTGCTTACAGACAGACTATAACCTTTACAGTGCTTACAGATAGACTATAACCTTTTCAGTGCTCACAGACAGACTATTACCTTTTCGGTGCTTACAGACAGCCTATTACCTTTTCAGTGCTTACGGACAGACTATTGCCTTTTCAGTGCTTACAGACTATTACCTTTTCAGTGCTTACAGACAGACTATTACCTTTTCAGTGCTTACAGACAGACTATATCCTTTTCAGTGCTTACAGACGGACTATAACCTTTACAGTGCTTACAGATAGACTATAACCTTTCCAGTGCTTACAGACAGACTATGACCTTTTCAGTGCTTACAGACTATTACCTTTTCAGTGCCTTTCGTTCGTCCTCCTCCATGTCGGTCACAGATTCTAACAGTTTGGTCTCCTCGTCCTTATCATCATCATCAGACCCAGAATCCTCGTCTCTAAAATAAATAATGTACATGTACATCAATTTATTCATTCCTTAAGCATATCATTTCAAGAAACTAACTCAAATATAAATGTACATGTCATGTATCTGCGCAAAGACAGATCAGTAAGCAATTTCACAAATCGCAATATGAGCAAATTACATGTAGTTGTACATATTTGTCTAAATTATAGAGTTTATCTGGAAGGGATAGGGGAAGGGGGAGGAGGAATTTCGAAGCAAAAGCCTGAATCCCCAATACTCAAAGAGACCTTCTTAGGATAAGAAATGTAAAGTAGAGAGTTAAAGAAGATCCTGACGATAATCTCAACAGCACTCATAATAGAGCACCAACTTGAGCATCAACAGACCCCTAGCAAGCTAGAGGTGGGACCAGGTGCCCGGGAGGAAAAGCATCCCCTGCTGGCTACAAGAGTACAATGTAAGTACTGAGTATACATGTATAACACCTGAAACCTTCCATGTTTAAATTTCTGGCATATCTCAGATAATGTAAAAAATACATTTACATTTTCATAGTTTGTGATGATTTAAATGTACATGTATATCTAATATGCATGTAATGGAAATTGAATGCAATCAACTCACTTTGCCTCTAAATCTTTGGATTTCTTTGCCTGTGCTTTTATATCTTTCTGTATATCTTTTTTGAGTTTCTTCCTCCAGTTTATCAAGCTCCTATGAATGTAGAAGTGTACCTATTAGTATGATATTATACATCCATATGTACTACATGTCTACTTATTATGACAGGATTCACATTGTAATGGATTTAGTGATATGAGTATGATATTATACATCCATATGTACTACATCTCTACTTGTTTTGACAGGATTCACATTATAATGGATATAGTGATATGAGGAGCATGTTAATTTAAGACAATGCTGTATAGATTATATTCCTTGTATGATATCAATTAGTCGAAATGCGACTTGTTTCTACAAAAATTTGGTTGCACATAAGGTACATGTATATTGTGATCTATCTTCAAGATGGATTCAATGATTTCAAGACTTCATTTATTCTTAGATTTTCAAGTGAGACAGCTGTTTCATTTCAAGATCTCATACTTTAAGAATAACTTTTGAAAATCTTTAAAGCTGAAAACTTAAAGAAATCCTACACAAAAACATTGCATCTTCTAAAACCCAGAAGTTTAATTAAGGAATGATTCTAAAATTCTTTTTGGTTATGGGAAATAACCTCAAAAAGCCGATGCACAAACGGTATAATTCGCGTAGCAAATTTTACCACGTTTGTGCATCGGCTTTTTGAGGTTATTTCCCATAACCAAAAAGAATTTTAGAATCATTCCTTATAATTTAATTTTAAGTTATATAATACATGTACATTAAGTGCATCTCATTAGATCTTGGAAAATCGTGAAAATGCTAAATGCAAACTTCCAGCGTAGGGATTATCTCCCTCATTGCTAATAACAACAGCCGACAGTACAAGAATGGAGGCTGGTAGTTGAATGGCGCCGGCGTTTGTTTTCATACATTTCAGCCCAAGTCATTTGATATATTTCAAACGATGAGAATAGAATGACACTGGATGGGATGGTAAAGCATCTGACAATCAGGGACATGTTTTATAGTGGTAGATTTTGATTAAAATGCAATCTTTAATCAGCGTGACCTATCATCGCACCGACATGATATGTTTACCAACAAATATCGTGGTAAGTACTTAATTAAATCGTTTACCTGTTGCTACAATCGATTATATTTGTATATCTAAAGATGAAAATAGTATAAATGACTTGGATCTTTTACCTAGTCTTCGTTTTCGAGGTAAAATTCCGTGTATCATGTTTACAGGATCCGCCATTTTGCTTAATTTTGGAAGTAGTTCCAGAAAAAGGGGCGTGTCCTAATATTTTTCAGGTTATGGAAAATAACCTCAACTTTTAAGCCAATGAAAATCCTTGTTACATGCAAAATTAAATTATTTCAAAAATAAAATCAGAAGAAAAGAGAAGTATCCAGCTGCAGACCTGATGTCTGCCTTTCCCAGAACTTTGATATCTTTGAGGCATTCTTTGATCTCAGCTGTAGTCTCCTTGTGATTTGCTATAGCATCTGTATCTATGGTAACCTGGACAAAACAAATAAAGAAGTAAGTATAATAAAACAAAATTTGCAATACACAAGTTTCAAACGAGATGTGTTTCTGATAAACTAGCTTTAATAATGCTTCTAATGACAACTGTCCACCATAAATAGAATAATTTTCTAAAGAAAGGTCAAAGATACTGTCACAAGTTCAAACTTTCTTATCTTTAGAAAGGTCTTGTTGCATGAAATACACATGAGAAATATAAACGCTGAATCATTAACCAATCAACATTTAAAGACAATATTACAATCTTATTGAAAAGCACTTGCACTAAAACAGGCAAGCATGAATTCAAGCCCTGTGTAAGGCATCTGAAGAATTTTCCTGGATTTCAAGAATTTACAACTCTATATTGTTCAGGAATGTTGATCTGACTACCCGTAGAAATTGTAATTCATCAGTAATTGATTACTTACATGTATAATACCAATGGAACTAACCTGATTACAACTGGCCAGTAGATTGAGATAATTGTCACTCCCCATGGAAACTGTAATCCATCAGTAATTGATTACTTATAATACCAATGGAACTTACCTGATTACAACTGGCCAGTAGATTGAGATAATTATCACTGCTGATAAACTCTGAGGCCTTCAGTGTATGGAACAACGTGTAATCTCCCTCAGCATACCCCTCCCGTTGTCTAGACACCGTGATTTAAAAAAAAATGAATATGTGAATGAATACTTTATACACATTCAATACCAATCATGGAACAAATATTTAATTGTATGTTAGGAACATGTACATCAAATCTTAACTACTGTATGCACATGTATATGCACATGTTTCAGAGTGATTTTAGTGCCATTAAAAGTGCGCGAATTCAAGACTATGCTAAATATACATTGTATTATCTTCTAACATAGATTTTTATGTAAATTACTTGAGAAGAGTGTGGTTCTTTTGATTTTAAGTCACAATAGATACATATGTCTCGATCGATTTCATGTACATTAAGGCTTGATAATTGTTGCCGAATGCTTGTATACCATTAGCATATCATTATTTACCAATAAAAACAGTCTCCATAAAGTTTTTGTTAAATCATTAGCAAATTCTACTTGCCGATTGCAATTTGTATACATGTAGTTTGTTAGAAAAATTCTACTATCCTTGCAGAATTTCTGTTAGCCCATGTGTCAGGCTATCGATTTTTGGTGAATACCGTAACAAGTGTCATATTGAAGAAAAGTCAAGTACAATATAGCTATGGACAGATGCCCTTAATTCAATCAGTTGAAATCAGCACTGTATAAAGAACATCCTGAATCAATTATAAATAACCTTGGTATTTACCGTCTTTTTTTCTCCGGGTGTATCAGGTTTATACTCTGTGTAGGTTCATCCTCAACCTCTTTAAACACATACTTAGGATCCATAAACTTGGGATCGATCTTGTCCGGAGCCAGAAACTTCTCACAAACGACGAAAATCTCTGCTGACTCATTACGTGAAGCTTGAGGTTTAGTAGCGTGTACATGTTTGAAGAGTTGCTGGAACACCCACATTAAGGAGTAATAGTCTTTGGAGCGAAAAATTTTGGTGACAAACCATCCTCCCTTCCTTAGGAACTCTGTCGCCAACTTCAGGGATTGCAACGTTAACTGGTCTGTGAATAAAATAAACGTAGTACATTCAGAAATCTTTAATTATAATCTGAATGATATAATAAGTACATCAATAAACATACATGTACATGTATATGAGTTAACTAGTTACTCTACTCTGACAACACAGTATTCATAGTACATGTAAATGACTCCTGAATTTTTTCATGGCTAAGCATCACTAATGAGACATTATTTTTTATTGATAGTTAAATAACATGATAACCTGTCCTTACTCTGACTGAAGGCATCCAGTAGCCAGTTCTGTCCTACGTTAGGAGCTCCGTCGTGTATCACAGCGTCAGCCTTCCACGTCTGTAGCTCTTTCTTCAAAGCCTTCCAAATACAGAAACAGACCACAATTTACCTTAAGGTATCTGTTTTTATACATGCATTTTTTATTTTCTGTTCCTTTTAGGACCATGATACATGTACATTATCTATGAAGTATTTTTTTAGCTTTACAATTAAACTTGTTTTAAGAGACCTTTCAAGGGAATGTCATCATTGATTCAAGGTCACACAAGACTGGTGGTCTCTAACAATACAAGGTCATTTACTAGAACACTGTTAAGATGGAAATGGAGCCTTAAACACTGTCTAAGACAGAAATTTCCTAAGCACAGAAGGTCACTATGACAGGTTTGACTGTATTTGTAAAACTTTTCCTTTCTGAGATCATTACTGGATATAAACTGTAGACAGCTCTAGACTACGGCTATCATATTCTTGTATTTTGAGCATAGTACGTTTAATTTGTCATACTGTATATGTTGTTATTTTCGCTGGGGAAATTTTCGGGAAATGAGCATTGCAACAGTACGTGTGGGGGTAATTTTGGCAAAATCGGCAGTAATCCCTAAAGTTTTTAATCAGGGTTGCCAGCACTCTTGGTGAACAAATTTCCATAACTTTTCCCAGACCAATTCATGTTTTTCATTTACCAAAACCGCCAAACATTCTAAAATCCCTGACCTTGAAAAAGGCAATTTCCCTGACTTTTCAAGACTGCTGGCAACCCTATTAATAGTCTGTTTGTAATTTTCACACAGGGTTATTTTTGCAATAATAATGCAATCATGAAAAACGCAAAAAATTAAATCCACTACATTTACAGTATGTGACAAAAAATCCCTACAAGGCTGGTTCACTCACTTAAACACATTCTAACAGATCACAGTCAAAATTAAAAAATAAGGAACAGTCAGTAAATTTTTTATGCTTGTCACCTATCTACAGCTGATATATTCTAGCTGTTATGATAGATACATGTAAATAGTGTGTATCATTTGTGTATGAAATAAAAATGTTCATGTAAATGTCCAGTTCACATTACTGTTACATTGATAGCCATTGTACATTGAACACATCACATTTTGCATACTTCTTCCATCAAAAGTTCATTTCATGCGACCATCACAAATCAATGGCGAACAACAATTTATACCTGTCTACATTTGTCTGTGGTGATGTCTTCTTGTAATGTAACACAGTTCTTTATTGGTTTGATAGGCACAAGATCAACTCCTGCCAAAGTAAAGGATTTATAAATTATTTTAATTAATAATCGTTCAGTTTAAGAGGGCTTTTGTAAAAAGTTCAAAGATTTTCAAAGTTGCAGAAACAGGTAGCCAATAGTTAACTGCTGCCTACAAAATCAAACTTCTATAATGACACTTTTACTGAAAATTTAAAGTTTAAATGTATCTTTTGTTTTCATTACATTTTAATTTCATAAATTGAATTGAAAATAATAAATTGTGAATCTAAGAAAAGTAAATGCATATTACATGTATATAATTACATGTACATGTAGATTCAACAAAAGAACTCCATTTATGACTTTCTATGAATCAGTCGTTTACCAATACATGTACATCATTTGTATATTATCTTCTCTTGATCTTAATCACAAATCTTTATCTTTGTATATACTATAATAACATAACAGAATAACAGGTTACAAAAATTTCATATATTTCAACTATATGGTATAAAATTGAATTTAAAAGTTCCTAAACATTTAATGCCAGTTAAATTGACAATAATTTGAAAAAATCACAAAGGTATTCAATAGTCGATAAGAGTGAGAGCATACCTACAATAAGACTTGACACAGGCGTGTTCTCAGCTACTACCTGTAACCACCCACCAGGGGCGGCACATAGATCTATAACAACTCGGGATTTCTGAAGAAACTCAAACTTGCGATTTAACTGTATCAGCTTGAATGCCGATCTGGCTCTGTAACCTGTAAGATAGGAGAAATTCATCAATAATATAGAAAATCACAATTTTCATGAATTGTCAGTGTTCACAATGAGGTCAGTTGCATCATCCAATGGAAAACTCCAAGGATTTAGCTCTAGAATTGAATCAATGATGATTGATGTCCATCAAAGAAATTGCAGGATAATTACATTAATATTCTCTCTCAGCAAAAGCCAAATAGCATTGTCTAAATGAATTCAAGTGTGATATGTATAGCACAGTGCTGATGAAATTTGCTTACACAATTTGTTGTTTTACGTTTATATTCCGTAACTTAAATTTTCACTTAAGTCTGTATCGCGATATGTATAGTATTATGAGGCTGTATTGTGGTACGAATCGTATAATGTGAGGTGAGTGTATTGCTATATCCCTAATATTATGAATTTATGTACCATTTATGCAGTGCAAGGGTTGCAAATTCAGTAAGCCTCTCTCTCCCTCCCTTCATAAAGTGTGTGGGGAAAATCAGCGATCAGAGCATGTTGTTTTTTTTCGATGATCGGTATATTTTCCACTGCATGTGCATTGAAATGAAACATACATTTGTTGAATCCTACCTGAAAATGTGAAAAATAATCCATTTAAACCATTTTTCTGCTGTGTTATCTACCAGTTGTAATTTCTGCAGCATCTGCCATGATTCTACTATATTTGTTTTAAACATGGTTTAAATGGATAATCGAACGAGCTCTGATCGCCAATTTTCCCCACACACTTTATGAAGCACGCATTTGAAACTGAGGTTTCGCTAAGACATAAGGCACGGTCCATTTGATATTCTGGGGGGGGGGGCTTGGGTTTTTTGTCGGAGCAAGATTATTTTTTTCGCCCCGGACCGGGGCAAAATTATTTTTTTCTTGCAAAGTTGGAGCAAGGAAATTTTTTTTATAACAATTGATGTGAATATTAAGAATGTTTGTGTTTTTCAATAGAAATTCTTTATTTTTACTTTTAAAAATACTCCAAACATTATTTTTATGTAAAACTTGTATTCACATCTAAACTGAGAGAGGTGAAAGATTTTTACAATATGCGATATATAATGTTTAGTTAACAAAATGTATAAAAGGTCATGTAACATGTAAAAGGGCCTGATGCAAGTTTTTACATGTAAAAATGATAACTAGTGAAAAACTTATTTAAATTCTCCTTCCAAGCTATGGTGATACATGTATCTATCATAGTAATGAATTATATTGATAATGTATATAAGCATTTTAATTGTTTCAGTAACATGCATTCTTTAGATATTTTCAAATATGAACTTGCCATTACAGAAGAAAACTATGGCGAGCGAAGCGAGGCAAAAATTTTTCATAGAAAGTAAAACCTGCGGCGAGCAAAGCGAGCCGAAAAAATTTCAGGAATTTTAAGCGAATTTTATGGTTATTCTTCAAATTCAGATTACTTGTAAGAGCAAGATTATTTTTTTCTGTCACACCATAAGCAAATCTATTTTTTTCATCAAAATTCAGAGCAAAATTATTTTTTTCGAAAAAAACCCAAGCCCCCCCCCAGAATATCAAATGGACCGTGCCTAAAGTTAGGGGTCCAACTTACATGTATATGAGTAATAACTTCTTGAAGTTAATTAACTTGCATCAGTAATAACTTGTACAAGTTATGTTCATGAGTTTATAACTTGAATAAGTTATAAATAAAAGAGCAGATTTTCCTCAGAATTTCTCCAATAACTTAAACAAGTTATAACATTGTTTTTGATTTAAACATGTTTTATATTCAAAGCATTGTGATTCATTGTTAATATTCACATTCAGAAGATGCATCTAGGTCTTTACTATGTTTCTGACCTAATTTTCTTGGGAATTAGATTGTCTCTTGCTGGTAAATAGGATTTAATTACAGAAATATTCCCCAGAGAACCCTATTTTTGAGAGCCTTGCGCCAGACTTCTAGAGCATGCGCTGGATAGTGAGATATACCAGGAGGTTGTCCAATTTAATATCTATTAAGTTACAAATGCTCAGTTCATAAGAAAAATGCTCAGAGGAGATATTGAGGTTCAAAGTTTGCTGTTGTAACTTGTTTAAGTTATAATTACTAAAATCCAGTTACTTGGGCAAGTTATAACTTTTTTAAGTTGGGCCCCTGACTGGTAAAGTGGCTTCTTAGTTTCCATTGAAATCAACTCCCTGCCTGCCTGCGTGACAGATTGTTACACTGACTTGTACACATAATGGATTACCGTGATATGGCGGGACGAAGTCGGATTAATTTATATGATGTCCCACTGAAGTCTGTATATATTTTTGCAATGATTCATTGAAACTGTAGAAATGATTCCTTCCATTTACAATTTTTCATATACACAATTTACTCATATTGTACTGTCTGTGCAGCTCACTTCAGAAATCGGAAAATTGAAGTTTTTTCTACTTTGTCGGTAATTTTTGAGATTAAAATGTATATCGGGGGATAGATCTCGAAGTCTCATAACTAACGGTGTATGATATATGTCTGTACGACAAACATTACGCTCGCAGTGAAAGAAAATAATTTTAGATGGGGAGTTTTCTATGTTAATTTTAGCGCGACGTCGCCGATGTTTAACACTGAGTCTATGGCGAACGTCAACGACGTCATGCTAAAATTAACATAGAAAACTCCCTATCTAAAATTATTTTCTTTCACTGTGAGCATACTATATTGGTCGTACAGACATATATTATACACCGTTAGTTATGAGAGTTCGAGATCGATCCCCCTATATAAATTTTAATCGGAAAATATGCCAACAAATTAGAGAAAACTTTAATTTTCCGATTTCTGAAGTGAGCTGCGCGGACAGTAGAGTGTTGTCATAAACGGGAAAATACCTGTTTCTTTAGCTAAATGGTAAAATTTATCTTTTCTGGATTTCCCTGTCTTTGACTTTCTACCCATTCTTATGATTTTTGATTTAAAAAATAATGAAATTAATTGGTAAAATACCAATGAAACAAAGTTGCAAAATTGCAAAACAACGTGTTTTAGTTTCACTTTAGAAAAGATACTTCCGGTAATAAAATCGTCGGCTCGTGCGAATGTCTATTCAATCCACAATTTTTCTACTGTAAACACTCAAGATTGCGCTTCTCTAGTTTTAGTATAGCCTAACATCTTTTAAATCACTTTGAATAAATAATTTTAAAATCTTAGAAAGCTTTGATAGAAACTCTCTCAAAAGGAGTCACAAAAGAGACCTCCAAGCTGGGATGTACCCTGCTGCAGTCGGGGCACCCCTTTTCAGCTCCTGGAATTAAAAGTACTGTGTGAGCAATGATCCCTCGAATCAGGGACGTCCTTGCTTGAATTTTATTAATTTTTTATGGAAACTTGAAGAGATATCTGCACTATTTGCAACGAATGAGAAGCGAAACAGCGATCGAGGTGATAATTTGATTGGTTCATGAATGCGACTCGGGAATTACTGGACAATAAACCAGTCCACGGCTATAGCTAGTTGTTATTTCTATTCTAATATTTTCTGATTATAACAGACTACAAGTAGTGTATGTAGTTTTCAGAAAATGAGCGTGTGAAAGTAGTATGCGCGTGAGGAGGCGTGGTTTATCTGACCAAGAATTATGATGGAGAATAGACCACGGGCGAGCACTATATTATTTTAGAAAATTTCAAGTCATATTTACTTATCATATTAGAATAACTCTTGTATACACACTGGAGTAGCAAACTAGCAATGTTACAAATTTGCATGTACGGTGATTTATCATAATAAAAATTAAAACCAATAATCAGTATTTTATTTACATCAAGCATTGCATGGTCATTGAAAACAATAAACACTAAATTGATAGAACTAAAATGCAATTATTGAAAAGATATGATGTATCTTTCACTCCCAACGCAAAATTACTCTCTTTTTAACTTTAACTATTACATCACACTGATATTCAAAGAGAAAGCCTGAGGGAAAGCGAAATTCTCTCTCTCTCTCTCTCTCTCGATGTCGTTGAGTGCAATTCTTTAAGTTGAATAAGACACTCAGTTGAATTTGATAATATATATATAATGTCCTACTGAATCCATCATCTTATTGAGCCCGCCGGGGGGGGGGGGGTTAAGTACATTTTTATCATTTAAATTTTCATAATGGGTACATGCTGGTTCCTAAAATATTTTGAGTAACGTTTGATGATAAGAGGTCTCTCTTTATTATCTAGTATAAAGGTGGGGAAGAGGGAAATCATTAAGACGGTATCAAGAGGCCTTTTTGAGAAGAACAGTCCTACATTCCCCCAGACAGTAGACTGAGTACAAATTAGTAGTAAGGGCTTCAGACAATATCATGACAGTGGGCATAATCTAGTACAACATGAGCGAATCTAGACCATCTAGTCTGGCTAGACTCGGAAGGGGGTCTAGCTGCACCACTAAATCATCTGGAGGTGGGTCATTCTATGAATACATCAAAATGGGGGAAAATCAGCATTGAAGTGAATTCCAATAAAAAAAAGGGGGGAGAAGGAGTGGGTTCTGAGCACACGTCTCGTCTTAGATCCGCGCATTGTACAGTATACGCAGACTTGGAACCACTTCCGTGCGACCTTGAGGGAGGGTGTCTTTCATTTGGTGCATTCGCCTATATAGTCTATTCTTAACACTCTATAATAAGATTACTACAAAGAAAGTTTAAAAGCAGGGAAGTGCATACTACCTACATAATGGATAATTGATAAGATAATCCTGTATTTTAGTATTTAAACAAGTGCATGAGGATGTAATATTAATGTACTTCCATAGGATATAATACTTCTCCATTCTTTTTTTTTTTATATAAAATGCTTCAAACTTATTTCTCATTCTTAATTTAAAGAATGACATAAGAAGAGGAGTGGCAAGGGAGAAAACGTATTATTCATATTATATTTGAAAGAAAGGAAGTGATCTGGGTGAAAGGGAGGGGAGGAAGGGGGGCGGGGAGGAGGGGGGGAGGGAGGGAAGGGGGAAATGGGAGGGAGGGGGAGGAAGGGGGCGAGCGGAGGGAGAAAGGGGCGGGAGGGGGAGGTAAGGGAAGGGTGAAAAGGAGGGGGAGAGAGGAGGGGCGGGGGAGGTAATGGGTTTGGGAGGGGGAGAGAGGTACCCCTGTCCGCCCCCAAGACAAGGTTGCAGCACCAACAGCAAAACACGAAGACATCCCAAGTGAACATGTACAGCAAGAGACTCAAAAGGGAAAATTTAAGAAAAACCAAACACGACATCAAAACATCAAACACGTAAACCAACGAGACCGATGGACAATCGGTGCTGATTTAGGAAGGCCATCAGCTACGCTAGTAGTGACTTCAGGCCAAGTAGGAAGTTTTTAAATATAGGCATGCCCAATTTTCATACAAATGTCATGTAGGAAACAAAGAAATTTCGAATGAAATTAGGAAATAATGAAATAAATGGACCACCCCTATCACTGTCAAATAGACAAAGAGGGAAAAAGGAAAAGTAAAGAAAAAAAAAAAAAAAAAAAAAAAAAAAAAAAAAAAAAAAAAAAAAAAAAAAAAGGAAAAGGGAAAAAAAAAAAAAGGAAATCGCAAACTTTTAAGATATGTACTATGTACTGCATGGAATATCAAAATCGCATTGAACTGGACAAACAATACAACTCCTCAAGCGAATTCCATCAGAATCCAGACGCTGAATACATGACTAGCAAGCTTAAATTTGAGTTTGCCCTGTGTGTAAATTCTCATTGTTATTGATGTTGGGAAGAACAAAGCCCATCAGTACTAAGTACAAAGGATGTACAGAGTTCAACTATGCGGCTCTATGTAGAAACCTACGTGCGTGTTTGTATTGATACCTACGGTGACGATGTTATAATGACACTGTGAGACCCGTACAAAGCTTACAAAGTACTTCATTATCACCACTATACTCGTGAGAAATAGAACAAAACAGATGTACAAGGAAAATGATTCAGTATACTTTCCCTGTAAACCATACAGTACTCTTAACCAGACTGAATTCCTTTTGAAATTTACTTCGAAAAATATAGGATTGTCCAAATTTCTAATTAGATGACAACATTTGAGCTAAGCCAATCACAGGCTCTCAAATAGCTCGTCTTATTTGTGAAGAATCTGTGAAGAAACCGTCTTCGTGGCCGTCATGGATTCAGCATCCTACAAAAGCTGAACAGAATATGTGGCACGAGCGCGGCTTGAACCCAGACTTTTGAGCATCCTTATTAGAATGCTAGCCGGGCGCGCTAGCCACTGGTTAGATGGTAACAAGTCTCTACGTGAATTCTTAACAAGGGGCTTCGCTGACGCTCCGCCCACTTCTGTTTCACGTAGAAACTTAAATTACCTTCTAACCTATACCTATACTGTAATATTATATAACCAGGATGTAACGTCGATTCTGATTGGCTAGTGGGCAACTCATTCTCTTGAAATTTCGAATAAAATTAACTGACGTCATCTGCTGGGAAATATTCAATTGAACGGCAGTACAATACAATATTGTAGTCAAAGCCTTTAAGGCATATAAAAAGTGTTTGTGCTTATGAATATGGAAAACAGAAAAAGAGGGAAGTCAGTATAAACAAACCCTAAGGCTGGTCTTAACACCATCCCTCCTATTTTTTTGCTGTCACAAACGATCGATTTACAAGTAACATTTTTCCTATAAATACATTTCAAGTCCAATGTACGCACCGAAAAACCTAAGAAACCAACGAATTTTCAATCTTTGAAGAAAAAAAAAAACTCTTATTTTAGAAAAAGTCTGATAAGATTTGAGAGCATGCCTCTAATAGGATATATTGAAATGCAATGATTGCAAGGATACAGAAATATGTTCTTGATTTCTCACGAAAATTTCTTTTGGAGAAGGACAAGGGAATACTATAAGAGCAAACGTCAAGTAATAAACCTTACAAATGTTTACACAAGCTTATTTTGAGTAAAATCTTTAATTCTTGTTCACACCTTTTTCACCGTGATACAACGTGGTCATGATGCAACTATTGTGTAACGTCGTATGCAACTATAATTCCTTATGGCAGTTTATCATGGAGAAAAAATATGGTTGTCTTTACGAAATCATATACTCTGTTCAAGATTGAATTTCCAAAAACGAGTCATTCGTTGCACTAAAGGAATGGCAGAGGTACCAGTTTATCATGAAATGCGCCGTTTAGCCAAACACCATGCACTTATCTGTTCAAGTGGCATAAAAAGACGATTTTTCGAAATACTTTTCATTCTACTAAAGATACAAACCTCTACATTATATCATTTTGAAGAAAATAGTAGTTGTTGTTCTATCATGAAGAAAAACTATCGAAATTACCTCGTTCTTTGATGCTTTTTGGAATTTTGAGAGTAACGTATGATGCAACTATTGTCAGTACGAGTAACGAATATCTCCCGTAAGATATTACGTACACTTGTCTCGAGAAGATGTGTGTATGTTAATAGACTGGCTAACCGGACAAGTAGGAGGGTTACGCACACGTAATCCGGATTATAACACAATTTTCCCACTTACATAGAGGATGACCGACCTAAATCGACACATGAAAAGTGTTTTGATAACGTCTTTATAATTAATACTAAGTGTTTAATCTTTCCTGTCGTTTACAGTTTGGTATTTTGTTGTGTTATTGTCCCCTCTGTGCTGTCGTATTTGGGTGTTTTGTTGTGTTATTGTCCCCTCTGTGCTGTCGTATTTGGGTGTCTGTTCTGTTATTGTCCCCTCTGTGCTGTCGTATTTGTGTGTTTTGTTGTGTTATTGTCCCACTCTGTGCTGTTGTATTTGGGTGTTTTGTTGTGTTATTGTACCCTCTGTGTTGTCGTATTTGGATGTTTTGTTGTATTATTGCCCCCTCTGTGCTGTCGTATTTGGATGTTTTGTTGTGTTATTGTCCCTTCTCTGCTGTCGTATTTGGGTGTTTTGTTGTTTTATTGTCCCCTCTGTGCAGTCGTTTTTGGGTGTTTTGTTGTGTTATTGTCCCTTCTGTGCTGTCGTATTTGGGTGTTTTGTTGTGTTATTGTCCTCTCTGAGCTGTCGTATTTGGGTGTTTTGTTGTTTTATTGTCCCCTCTGTGCTGTCGTTTTTGGGTGTTTTGTTGTGTTATTGTCCCTTCTGTGCTGTCGTATTTGGGTGTTTTGTTGCGTCATTGTCCCCTCTGTGCTGTCGTATTTGGGTGTTTTGTTGCGTCATTGTCCCCTCTGTGCTGTCGTGTTTGGGTGTTTTGTTGCGTCATTTTCCCCTCTGTGCTGACGTATTTGAGTGTTTTGTTGCGTTATTGTCCCTTCTGTGTTGTCGTATTTGGGTGTCTGTTGTGTAATTGTCCCCTCTGTGATGTCGTAATTGGGTGTTTTGTTGTGTCATTGTCCCATCTGTGCTGTCGTATTTGAGTGTTTTGTTGCGTCATTGTCCCCTCTGTGCTGTCTTATTTGGGTGTTTTGTTGCGTCATTGTCCCCTTTGTGCTGTCGTATTTGGGTGTTTTGTTGCGTCATTTTCCCCTCTGTGCTGACGTATTTGAGTGTTTTGTTGTGTTATTGTCCCCTCTGTGTTGTCGTTATTGGGTGTCTGTTGTGTAATTGTTCCCTCTGTGATGTCGGATTTGGTGTTTTGTTGTGTTATTGTCCCCTCTGTGCTGTCGTATTTGGGTGTTTTGTTGCGTCATTGTCCCCTCTGTGTTGTCGTAATTGGTTGTCTGTTGTGTAATTGTCCCCTCTGTGATGTCGAAATTGGGTGTTTTGTTGTGTCATTGTCCCATCTGTGCTGTCGTATTTGAGTGTTTTGTTGCGTCATTGTCCCCTCTGTGATGTCTTATTTGGATGTTTTGTTGCGTCATCGTCCCCTCTGTGCTGTCGTATTTGGGTGTTTTGTTGCGTTATTTTCCCCTCTGTGCTGACGTATTTGAGTGTTTTGTTGCGTTATTGTCCCCTCTGTGTTGTCGTAATTGGGTGTCTGGTGTGTAATTGTCCCCTCTGTGATGTCGTTATTGGGTGTCTGTTGTGTAATTGTCCCCTCTGTGATGTCGTGATTGGGTGTTTTGTTGTGGCATTGTCCCCTCTGTACTGTCGTATTTGAGTGTTTTGATGCGTCATTGTCCCCTCTGTGCTGTCTTATTTGGGTGTTTTGTTGCGTCATTGTCCCCTTTGTGCTGTCGTATTTGGGTGTTTTGTTGCGTCATGTTACCCTCTGTGTTGTCGTAATTGGGCGTCTGTTGTGTAATTGTCCCCTCTGTGATGTCGTAATTTGGTGTTTTGTGTCATTGTCCCCTCTGTGCTGTCGTATTTGGGTGTTTTGTTGTGTCATTGTCCCCTCTGTGCTTTCGTATTTGGGTGTTTTGTTGCGTCATTGTCCCCTCTTGTGCTGTCGTATTTGGGTATTTTGTTGCGTCATTGTCCCCTCTGTGTTGTCATAATTGGTTGTCTGTTGTGTAATTGTCCCCTCTGTGATGTCGTAATTGGGTGTTTTGTTGTGTCATTGTCCCATCTGTGCTGTCGTATTTGAGTGTTTTGTTGCGTCATTGTCCCCTCTGTGATGTCTTATTTGGATGTTTTGTTGCGTCATCGTCCCCTCTGTGCTGTCGTATTTGGGTGTTTTGTTGCGTCATTTTCCCCTCTGTGCTGACGTATTTGAGTGTTTTGTTGCGTTATTGTCCCCTCTGTGTTGTCGTAATTGGGTGTCTGGTGTGTAATTGTCCCCTCTGTGATGTCGTTATTGGGTGTCTGTTGTGTAATTGTCCCCTCTGTGATGTCGTAATTGGGTGTTTTGTTGTGGCATTGTCCCCTCTGTACTGTCGTATTTGAGTGTTTTGATGCGTCATTGTCCCCTCTGTGCTGTCTTATTTGGGTGTTTTGTTGCGTCATTGTCCCCTTTGTGCTGTCGTATTTGGGTGTTTTGTTGCGTCATGTTACCCTCTGTGTTGTCGTAATTGGGCGTCTGTTGTGTAATTGTCCCCTCTGTGATGTCGTAATTTGGTGTTTTGTGTCATTGTCCCCTCTGTGCTGTCGTATTTGGGTGTTTTGTTGTGTCATTGTCCCCTCTGTGCTTTCGTATTTGGGTGTTTTGTTGCGTCATTGTCCCCTCTTGTGCTGTCGTATTTGGGTATTTTGTTGCGTCATTGTCCCCTCTGCGCTGTCGTATTTGGGTGTTTTATTGCGTCATTGTCCCCTCTGTGATGTCGTATTTGGGTTTCTTGTTGCGTCATTGTCCCCTCTGTGCTTACGTATTTGAGTATTTTATTGCGTTATTGTCCCCTCTGGGTTGTCTTATTTGGGTGTCTGTTGTGTAATTGTCCCCTCTGTGATGTCGTAATTGGATGTTTTGTAGCGTCATTTTCCCCTCTGTGTAGTCGTAATTGGTTGTCTGTTGTGTAATTGTCCCCTCTGTGATGTCGTAATTGGATGTTTTGTTGCGTCATTTTCCCCTCTGTGTTGTCGTATTTGGGTGTTTTGTTGTGTCATTGTCCCCTCTGTGCTGTCGTATTTGGGTGTTTTGTTGCGTCATTGTCCCCTCTGTACTGTCGTATTTGGGTGTTTTGTTGCGTTATTGCCCCTCTGTGCTGTCGTATTTGGGTGTTTTGTTGTGTCAATGTCCCCTCTGTGCTGTCGTAATTGGGTGTTTTGTTGTGTCATTGTCCCCTCTGTGCTGTCGTATTTGGTTGTATTGTTGTGGATATATGTAGCGGGTCCTGGTGGAGGCCTTCTTTCTAAGATTTATAGAAATGATACGGAAAAAAAATTCAGTGTCATTTTGTCGATGAATCGCATTTCTTATTACTTCATCATGCACTTGCTTGCGTGTTGTACATTTTTGTATTTTATAATGCTCATTTTCAAAATGTACTTTACGCTATTCCTCCACGAATTTTATTTGATTCCTCGATAATGCCAATACTGAATAAATCCTAGTGTAATGGTAAAGGTTAGGGACGTCTCGGGGATGGGGGGGCATGTCAGAGAAGTGTGCTGGTTATAAAATCTCTGATAACATGGCATTTATTTTTTATCTAAATGCACCCTCCTCCTGCTTTCCGATCATTGTATGATATCTATGATACCGAGGCACTCATACACGCAGTGTTATACTTCTAATGCTTACGAGGCAGGTTGTATATCTACAGGTCATTCACAGACTCCTTGTGTATGATCAAAATTAAAGAGATTTAATGAATCATTGTAATATTTTTTTGGTTGATCGAGGTATCAACACCAAAAATTGAGGGAAAACTGCATCGTGCGCGTAGCGCAAGATGCACGAGTTTTCCCTCAATTTTTGGTGTTGATACCTCGATCAACCAAAAAAATATTACATTGATTACTTATCATTTCATTTCGTCGCTTTTCAACGTTTATTTGCAGCTTTGAAATCGTGTTGCTAACGACGTTGCTTATGGCGTTGCTAAGCGCGTACTTCCGTTTTGTGTTGATTTAAGAAATGAATCTTATATTTTTTCTGTTGATGCAGGTATCACCCGAAAAATTGGACAGAAAACTGCATCAATGCGCGTAGCGCGTTGATGCAAAAGTTTTCTGTCCAATTTTTCGGGTGATACCTGCATCAACAGAAAAAATATAAGATTCATTTCTTATCATTTAATTATAGAAAACAGACTGTTTTCTTGGATCTAAAAACAATCAATCACCGCACTATATTTCGGAAGTCGGAAGGTTTCGCAGTGATACGTCTGCCAAAACAAGTTATGGCAGCCGCCATGATTCAAACAGCGAACGATCGTCTCTCTATATCTTTGGAATAAGGACTAGTTTGACCAAATTCTACAAGCACTGTTAATTTTTGAGTAAGTAGAAAAGAAATGGTACCCTTGAATTGATAAGCAAACATCTACAAATTGTATTTTCAGCAACGAGTTCATTCGTGTTTGAGGGAACCCCCAGTTCTAAAAATAGTGCTATAAATAGACTTCCGTGAAAAATTGTGTTGATCGATGTATCAACAAAATTTCTCAGCCAATCAGAATCTTCGTTTCTTGAAAATGACAATGGAAATTAAATGATTCAGGTATCAACAAAATTTCTCGGCCAATCAGAATCGTTGTTTCTTAATAGTAACAATGGAAATTAAATGATTTCAAGATTTCCGTAATGCAAATCTCGTCTCTTAATTTTGTTTTTGCACATTTGAGCGTTTCTTAGAAGTGACCGCCCAAGACTGGAAATAATGCAACACTTTAAAGAAAGAAAAAAAAAAAAAAAACAGGAAAGGAAAAAAAAAAAAAGAAGAAAGAAAGAACCCCCCCCCCCAAAAAAAAATACCCCAAAACCATATCAAATATTGATGGACAAGGTCTATAACAAGGTCATTAATGGAAAAATCCTGATATACAAAAAAACCCCTTAGAAAACACTTCTGAGCACAAACCAAACGAAACCAAATGTACATTTATATATACATGTGTAGATAAAGAAAGGATATCAAATCCCTTATGGACAAGATAGATGCAATCATTGATGGGCAAAACCATACAAGACCATAGAAGGGAAAAAAAGTTCAAAACTTATGTACGTAAACAGGAATTCTTCGAATAAGAAAAATCAATAAGAAATCACAGATGGACAGAAATTATTCGACATCAAATTGTCAGCGATATACAAAATGAAAAAAGAAAAAAAAAAAAAAAAAAAAAAAAACGAAAAAAGAAAACACCGGATGGCGAAAATCAAACAACACAATTATTAAACATAACCAAAAAAAAAAAAAAAATAAATAATAATAAAAAAATAAAGCCTGTGTTTGTGAAACAAGAATGCCCCCGGTGGCATCTTTGTTAGTATAAACGCCATTTTCTGTTTAGTACGTGAAAGGTCAAAGTCAAGGTGACGAAGTCAAAACCTTTTGCTATCAATGAAATGGTCTTCTCACAAGGAATACACATGTGAAATATGAAAGCCCTATCACTTACTATTCAAAAGTTATGCCTAATGTTAAAGTTTTTGAAAAGTAGGTCAAAGGTCAAGGTCACGAGGACAAAACTTTTGGTATCAATGGAAAGGTCTTGTCACAAGGAATACACATGTGAAATATGAAAGCCCTATCACTAACCATTCAAAAGTTATGCCCAATGTTAAAGTTTTTGAAAAGTAGGTCAAAGGTCAAGGTCAAGGTCACGAGGTCAAAAATTTTGGTATCAATGGAAAGGTCTTGTCACAAGGAATACACATGTGAAATATGAAAGCCATATCACTTACCATTCAAAAGTTATGCCCAATGTTAAAGTTTTTGAAAAGTAGGTCAAAGGTCAAGGTCAAGGTCACGAGGTCAAAAATTTTGGTATCAATAGAAAGGTCTTGTCACAAGGATTACACATGTGAAATATGAAAGCCATATCACTTACCATTCAAAAGTTATGCCCAATGTTAAAGTTTTTGAAAAGTAGGTCAAAGGTCAAGGTCAAGGTCACGAGGTCAAAAATTTTGGTATCAATGGAAAGGTCTTGTCACAAGGATTACACATGTGAAATATGAAAGCCCTATCACTTACCATTCAAAAGTTATGCCCAATGTTAAAGTTTTTGAAAAGTAGGTCAAAGGTCAAGGTCAAGGTCACGAGGTCAAAAATTTTGGTATCAATGGAAAGGTCTTGTCACAAGAAATACACATGTGAAATATGAAAGCCCTATCACTTACCATTCAAAAGTTATGCCCAATGTTAAAGTTTTTAGTTCGGACAAACAGACAAACAGACAGACAGACAAACAGACGAACAGGCCAAAAACTATATGCCCCCGAATCTGTGATTCCGGGGGCATAAAAAGCAATGAAAATTCTGGGAATTAAAGGGACCACGAAGCCCGATATTGGCCCTTATTTTGGACAATGTACATCTTGGAATTTTTAACGGTGAATTGACACTTTGATATGTTCTCTACTGAATAATGAATATATTTTTTGTATACAATGCGTTTATCATAAAGTTTTAGCCCTGTAAAAACGCAAAAATTGGCAATATTCCGTGAAATTGATGCGAAATCTACGTATTTCTATTAAATTAGCAATCACCGCATGCATTAACTAAAATCAAATATTTATATGTAAAAGATTATCATTTTGTCTTTTTGTCAAAAAAGTTTTATCTTAGTTTACGCATGCAGCCACATTAAATTCTACCACAAAAGGATAATTTTCCAGCAATTTCTGCCATATTTTGTCAATAACGTCACTTCATGACGTCAAAACACGTCCAATGACACTTTGTTGTCCAATGGCATCTTGTTAGGATTTTTTTTTATTTTCTTTAAAAGCGGTAACCATGCATTCATGGATTTTTATGAGAAATATTAAGCCGGCATTTCGTACGAATTTTAATTCTAGGGGAAAATGAAGTGCTGATTTAGGGGTCTTGTGGCCCTACCCCTACGATACATAATGAAAATGAATCCTGAAAGGGAAGTGATATTTCGTGTCTTAGAGGAGTAAGAATCTTCTGCTCGCTAAAACACCCATCACGTAACTACTGTAGATAAAGACGGACAAATCAATGTTTCCATCGTCAACATGATGTAATTCTGAGTGATATCGTCAAGACCATGGTATTATTGATTAAAAAAAAAACTATTGAAGAATAGATTATCCAAACGGGATGCTCTGAACTCACAGGGCTCGTTCCAAGATTTTTTTCATTTTCATGAAATCATATAAGCTGCAATCAAAATGCCAGCCCCTCCCGTTTTTCCTTCTATCCATCACGATTTCCCGCCATTCAAAACATACTACTCAAATATTGTTTTCTCTGTGTAGTATATAGGGGGGGGGGGGTTACAGTTTGATTGCAGTATAATTTCTTGGAGATAAGATTCTTGCAACGAGCACCTATGTCTGAACTAAGTGAGCTTTTTTGGTTGTTGCCTTCCATATAACATAGCTATTTCTAGAAGCATGAAGTTTTTTAATCGCTCAACCAATCAGAATGTGTGTTACAAACGGAGTGCATTAGAAAAGAATATATATACGGCACAATGTGGTTATTAAATGACGTCATTTTAGGTTGAATGACGTAATGAAACGTCTGCTGCTGTTGGCGCAAAGAGTGTCACGTCGTCTTTTTTTTTCTTTATGAAAAGAGCATCTGATTAGATATATTACAGATTTCAAAGTATGTTTGGCTGTCTGTGTTGAGGGTAGGTGGCCGTGACAAGTCGGCATTGCAAAAGATTTATAGGAAGTTGAAAGATAAAACCAAACCTCTAGATCTATTAGATTAAGATTGATTTAATAGAAGTTCCAATTTTTCAACATCTAAATCATCATTGTCAGATAATGTAATCCTGGATATAAAATAGATAGATTTAAATCTAGTGCTGAGTTTTCAATTTCAGAAAATATTATAAAAAACTTGCCATCATTTCTTCACTTTTTTCCCTCTTCGAAATGGATCGTGAGGATAAGTTGAATCGTTTTAGTACTCCGTCACCAGACCACCTAAAACACTCGTATTCCCTGTGGAGAAAAGGGCGTGGTCAGACATTTTTCGAGTACGTTTGTATTAGACATGAGCAAAAAGACCCCATATCTCCGCTGGAATTAAATTAAGTTGGCATATATGTAATCAAAGAAAAATTTATAATGTCAGCTCGTTGCGTAATACATGCTCATCAACAAGTTTTGCAGAGTAAGCTTTCTCATAGGCTAGATGATGGAATGCGAAAACTGACGTCAACAAAATTGATTGCATTTTAAAAACAACGAGACTTTAGTTAGATGTCATGGCATGAAGCATATTGGCTGAAATCTTAATTTTCCTAGCTGCGTTGCTCATTTAAAAGCAAAGACGCTTGAATTAAAGAAAAATTGTAATTAATTCGATTCAAATTACGTATTTTATATTTTATAACAATTTGTCATATTTTATCAATACTTTCACTTTTTTAATTAGAAATAATAACAACTGAAGAAGCTAAATAGATACAATTTTGTTGAATGTAGATAAATCATCAAATGTATTTACGACGGATGATATTTTAAAAATATATAAAACCAAATTTGCAGTAGAGCGAAATATTTCTTCCAGAGGGAATGGGTGATACAAATGAAAACCCAAACACTCAAATACACAAATTTTTGGCCCCTTGGCCTTTATCAAGTGTAAAAAGTATCTACGTCTGATAAAGGCCAAAGGGCCCGGCAGAAAATTTGTGTATTTGAGTGTTTCTTCAAAATTTTAACGTATTTTATCTAAATCATTTTGAAATGACATATTAATCTCAATTACTTATTTGATAACTTAACCCTTGCGTATTAGAAAAACAAAATAAAACATGATCGTTGACTATCTCTTGAGAATATAAGAAATCTACAAGACACGTGTTCTATACTTGTTTCTAAATTAACCAATCAGATTGCAACTTAGCCAACCAAATAGCAGTTCAAATCTGTAATTGGCACTTGATCGATATCCTCCAATCAGAATGTAGTATTACAACCATTCCTTCCTCCGTCCAACATTATCTGATAACAGGTTTTTTTTCTGAGGCTGTCATCCACGCTTTGAGCTCTGACCCCAACACTACTATACCATGGAACTGACAGTACCTCTGATTCTTTGTGTGACAGGGATCTTATCTCTTACTAAAGCTGCAGGTAAAAATTACATTTATGTATATTTTCTTAAAATAATTAATCATATATTTATTTGAGAATTTTCTGATGATTTGCACATTTCTTTTCCTTTTTTTCTTTTTTTTTTAAGTTTGGAAACTTTTGACTTGACTTAATTTAATAAAAGAGGTAAAATCTGTCCACTTTTATTTCTCTTAATGAAATTTCAATTCTTATGGAATTTCAAGATCATTTCTTTTATAAAATGTAGTTTCCGACAAGAATATTTGGATTAGAAGAACATGGTAATAATTTTACGCGATCGCAATTTCTCCTCAACTGACATCTATTTGTACATGTAATCAATATAAATCTATCTTGTACTTTTAAAGCTCTGAAAATCTATGAATTGTTCTTTTTTGAAAGGGAAGGAAACCATTTTTTCTAGTCTCTAATATTACAATCGTAACAATGAAAAATCTTTATATTTCGAATTATATCATATATTCTAAACTAAAGTGTACGAATATTCAGGGAGAAAAACGGAAATAATTTACCGAGAATTTTTTTTATTCGTTTGGTAAAACACCGGGAAAACACGTTCTTTGGAACCACTAAAAGGTCACCTCTGTATAATGTCTATATCCTCAAAATAGCTGGTGATATTCAGAGACACTAAAACAAAATGGCAGGTATGTACCATTGTGGCCGAGAGAGATTATCACGGATAATATACAAAATACATGACATTCAGCGTCTCTGTACTGAGATTGGAATCTAATTCTAGTGCTGTCTTATAGAATATACAAATGAATGTATGAAAAAATAAAAATAAACGAAAGTACATTGAGAGGCTATAAAGAGAAATCAAAATAGGAATACAGCACTTTCAACTGTAAAACGGCAATTTTATTATCATGAATAAATTAAAAATTAAAAATTGCTACCAAAAGGGTCAAATTATTCATTTTCAACATTTTCTGGGTCAGAATATTTATTTCCACCAAGTGCCAACCAAAAAAACGAAGACTACGTCCATCAGATTCTGACATTATGAAATTAGATTTCGTTTGATCTAATAAGTGTGGATAACCGGTTTACATGTTGCAAGCGTAATCTGATTTCTCAGATTCAAAGTTATTTAAGCTCAAACTCTGAAAAAAATTGAAGTGTATTCAGCCTTAGCTTACTGAAATCGTCTTTATATTCGACAACATCTTCAAATAGTTTTGTGAATTTAAGGACAGAACCATTAAAATCAAGGTAAACATATAAATCTTTTTGAAATATTGATGTAAACTATAGTCCTCAATATTCAATTCTTATTACTACGCAGTCTAACCTTCAATCCTAGTAAACGCCAAACGGTAACATATGGTCGTTCGCTTGTCTCTTGACATGATTTTTTGCGACGGTGATAGTTTGTGGAGGGCCGATTCCGCTGTTGTTAGACCCAAATCTTTGCGCTAAATATTTTCCGAAATAAAAATTCATGAGTTGAAAAATTGTATGCGTCTTCTTCATCTGATCTAAAAATACTTGTATATAAATGTATCTGAATATCATGATGTCTCTTTAACAAAACATAAAGGTGCACTCCCCGTTGTGACAATAATAAATATCACTAAAGTCCTTGAAGCTGAAACTGCCGATTTCTTTACCAGGAAGCTATATTGATTCATGTTACTCTACTTTAGATACAGACGGCATAACAGGGTCATATAGGTGCACGAAAGGTTATCTTTATGTATAAGGTATACTTTCGAACTTTCAAAACCACGCAACACATGCATTTCAAATGCCCTGTTTCAAAATGCAAATACCTACTTTCGCTCGTTATGTCATGATGATATAAACATCTACGTCAGCTAGGCAGATTCTGTTTTAATAGCATGGTATCGTTTCTTCATAGGAATTTGAATTACCAAACTACCATACATTGTTGTTTTTGATGATCCGTTTCATCAATGTAGGTCAAAACTATATTCAAATAACATCAGTCAGTGAATGAAAGTCAAACACCAAACCCGAAATCAGATTCCAAAAAATTGATTCACAATTAAAGACTTACAAATTCTTGAAAACATGAAGCTCACGAGGACAGAAAGTAGGACAAACAGACGGAGACATGAACATAACCCCACAGAGGCACACAGGACAACTTATTCTATTTATAATGGACACTATCTAGAGTCCAGTGCAAGTACGGAATGCATTACGTCTTAGATATCTAAAAAATCCGATCAATATTTAAAAATCAAAATACTCAAGGAACACTCTTTAATTGTTTTTTTTTAATTATGATACAGGCGGGAGGAGTGGATGGGGGTGGGGGTAGGTGTTACCTTTTTTGAATATCAACTTTTATTTCTATGAGAGCAGGATAAAATATGAATTTTGAGTATGGACCACGATTTACATGTACAGTGAAATTGAAATCAAAATTTTCCATACCATCTATACTTTGCTGAAGGATGTTCAAAACCGCCTGTCTACGATTATTATAAAACACGATTCCTAAACCTTTTTACAGGTGTACTATTTGTTGTTTTTGATTTTAACTTTCAAAAATGATATCCGAAATTTCTTCAAATGAGACAGATTTGATGGTTGTATGCATGCATGTCGACATTTGATCGCTTCGTAACAGGGAATGTTTGTTTGGTTTTTGGTTTTACTTTTGAATCGCTGATTGTTTACTACAGTTTCCTGGTGCACCAAATTTTTGTTTATTTTTTTAGTGTCCAGAAAGCTGCTCACAGACAGCAGTGAGGAACAGTTCTTTTTTCTTTGCTATTTCCTCTTAATTTGAATCTTCACTTTTGATGATGCGTCAGTTGAAAGCCTTGTTGACACGATTACATCACAAACTACTGCGAAAAGAGAGGGAGTAACATTTCAAAGAATAACAAACCACCCAATGAGCTGTTGTCGGAGAGAGTTTATGATCCATTCATGGAAATACTTATATCAATTAAAACTTTGGCAGATCTAAACTCAGCAACTGATTTTGTAACATGATAGGTGTTTAATAGTAATGCTTTTCTTCCTCTCATTAGATTTGTTTATAGGATTACAGATTGTTTATATCACACTCGTGCAATGGCTCCATGCGATGTATACAGCAGTCAAAACGGCCTTATTTTTCTTACCTCCGGTTAAATTAGTTGATTGGTGTGAATACCAATCTGTTTCCGCAATCATAGTGGTCGACTGGCCAAGTAATTCAACAGGGGAATGACCTGGTATAGTACAATCAGATACTCTAATAGATCCTGATTGCTTTGTCAGATATCTTCATATACTGGATATTAAATAAATTAGCGTGTCTTTTCCCCTGTACATAGATAGAGAGGGAAATATCCATTTTGACTTTCATTCATGACATCAATAGATGCTTTGACGTAATAATGCAATAAACGCATTGTCAGGGAAATATCATCCAGCAGCAATCTTACGTGGCGGAAAAATTGAGCAATTAGCGTAAACCACGTTATCTTGATTTAGTAGAAGTACACCTTACGTAACAGCCGATTTGACTTATACTTGTATCTGATAACCAGATGTTATCAGCAGGACGCGTTCAATGGAATCCTATCATACCGCGATTCTCATTACTGACTTATAATTAGTCATATTTGATATAATCGGTCCTAATTTATAATGCCGAAGATGCGAATAGTTTGCTTCAGTCAATAGATCACAATCAACTCCCCGTATGTATGCGCTGATAGAAACCCAGAATTATGTCTTGATCTTGAAACCTTTTAGGTTGACGTCACCAACCATGTACGACCCCCCCCCCCAAAAAAAAAAGAAAGAAAAAAAAATGGACCATATAGTGGAAATACAAAGCACCATGTAATATTTCTTTGACCACAATGTTTTCATAGGCTAGAACCACCCCAAGGCACTAAATTTGACGCATTCCTCATTTTTGACTTATTCTGTACGACTGAAGTAACGATGTCGCTAGGAAGTAGGAGATGCTTACTTTCCCCGGGCACCTGATCGTGTTTCGGTGGTTCAGATCTAGCTTAAAATATCATTCAACACTGTGGACAATGAGGAGATACTGTGCTTTGTCAATCGCCTAGAGCTCTCTGAACGAAGATGGGTCTGGTGCCATACGTCGTATTTAGATATTATTGAGTAAAGCAACATTTTCTCACATTTGATGTCATATGGTAGATATAAATGATAGCTAGCATTTATCAAATCGTTGCCTCTCTTTTACTTTCGATTATAATCCTTATATTTTTTTTGTAATTTACAGAATGGGGTTACACAGGATCAAATGGTAAGTTACAAAGTCTACTCTCAATCTGATTTTAAAGATTTGATGTGTTTTAGTATTGAGAATTAGTAGCTCTGCTTAACAATTAATCCACCCGTCAGTATAGATGAGAATTAGGATGATTTTCCGGAGATGGAAAATGGAATAGCTGAAAGACTAATATGTTAAACCTAGGAGTGGAAGTTAGACATGCTATGTCCAAGACGTGTTGATTAAATTGCGTCTTTGACTATTATTCTCTGATTTAACAGGACTTCATCATTGGCCGTCGTCTTTCCAAAGTTGTGGTAAACACAGCCAGTCTCCCATTAATTTCCCAGAGGAGAGTGAAATGGAACTTGACGTCAACCTGAAACCAATGAAAATTTCAGGACTGGAGAGGACCAAGAATTACAGACTGGAGCTCTTTAATAACGGTCATTCAGGTTTGTCAAGAAATACGGACACTTGGGCCAAATACATCTCACATTAATCAACAAATAAGAAGGGTCACTTCAGATTCTATTGCTTATGGATGATTAAACTACGTCAGAGAGGAAATGATCTCAGATAGGGTCATGGATCTCCAATAAGGTCATCGAAAGGACACGTTATAGAAATGGATTTCAATCACAAAACCTCGTACATATAGCTGCATTCTTGAGTTTTGCACTTTGAGGTAATGTGAAGATTGGACCCTATGATGGACCCTGCTAAAACCATGATACCAGATACCCTAGACAGCTTTCTTATATGACGGAACCTTTCAAAGCCAAGATACCACAGGCCCTGAACATCTCTTAGATATAACGGACCCTTTCAAAATCAAAATACGAGAGGCCCTGAACAACTGTCTTATAAAAATCTATCGAGGTCATCTGTAACGGAAAGTGAGCTCGCTTCAGCCAGGAAAACACAAACTGTCCATAAAACTTAAAGATAAAAGGTACAGAAGCATGTATCAGAATTCATAATAAGACAGAGAAGGCTATCATTGACACTCCTCATAAAACCCATCTTCTTTCAACATCAAAACAACTTGGACATTTAAAAAAGTCCACTCACCAAGGCCTAGCAATGAACTCGGCCAATGACCAAGCATTAGAAATGATGGTCAAGCTATAATTAGATATATATAGGCAACGTACAGAAGCACATGTAGGTCTATTTTGAAATCTACAGTCTATGATGTATTGCTAGAAAACACCGTAAAAGGATTGTTTTGCCTTCCCCCCAAATGTACATATATGTATACTTTGCGTAAGAAGTACCTATAATTAAGAATAAAAGATAAAAAAGAAAGACTCTTTAACGGATAAGATGACGACTACTGTGTAAAGAAAGAATGAAATAGACAAATATGCTGAAATTAAAATTGATCCCTATTGTATTAAAATACGTCTTCATCACGGCAGCTCAAGTGAATGTAGATGGTGACGTCTATGTAGAAGGAGGGGGACTGCCAAATAGATTCCAAACTGCTCAGTTTCATTTCCACTGGGGACGGGACGACAACACTGGTTCAGAACATCTCTACAGCGGGGGATCATTCCCATTAGAGGTACGGGAAAAATAACTGATGTCATATAATGTCACAACGAAATATTTCCACTACATATTTTCTTTATATTGTCTATATTCTATTCACTATAGCTTATTTACCAGTAGATTCATTTCATTTTATGTTTAAGCTCCACGTAGTAAACTACAATGTTAAATATGGAAACAGTTCAAATGCCATGACAAAAGTAGGTGATGGATTAGCGGTGCTGGGATTCTGGTTTGAGGTTTGTTTATAGTTATAATGAAAATAATATTATTATTTGTTAAAGATATTATATTAAAAATATAACAATAAATAATATTTCTAAATAAATGATCTTGAATCTTGAAATTGTTTATAGTTTGTAATATGCGCAATGGACCCTTTAGGGATGCATGTTAACATTTCTTTTGCTGTCATTTGAGTGTTTGAACCTTCGTATTTCGGGAACATTCAATACAGGACTGTGAAATTAGGAAGTGATGTAACTATATGGAAGACAAGCCCTAAACTGTCATATCCTATCTGATAATCGCCAATATTCATGGTTGGCTGACCGATTCTTGACTATGATTCTGACATTAAAGTTATGGTTTTAGTAGATGACAAATATCCCTATCAAGAAGTACAAAATCTTTAATCGAAAAATCATCTAGGAAAGGGCATACAAAACCAGGATAAAATCAGAACGAAGGCAAAGGAACAGAAAAAAATCTACCATATGAAGAGAAGTGAACTCCCTGCGAAGGAATGAGATCAGGTGCCCATGAAGAGTGAGCATCTCCCGCTTGCATGCAACGCCCGCCATTTCAATTCGGTAGAAAGGTCACAATCGGTAACTCAAACGTATAAATTGGTATGTCATGGCACAAAAGGTCTACGTCAGAATATAATCTATGACTCTGGACAAGAGGACGTCACAGTGTGCTACCGTTTCTCCATAACGACCATAGAACTTCCTCAGTGAAGATGTTAGTTGGTCACAACTGTATCCTTGACTTATCTAAATATATACGGAGTGGATGTAAAAATACTCGGTTGCAATACCCACAACAAAGCACGGAAATATGCAAATGCAAATAAGAAAAGCACAACAAAAGACAGTAAAGGGACAAGGAAAAGAAACATAAAGATAGATTCACAACACTAAACACAAAAAGAAGACTACATGTGAATGAACGAGATCAAGGCCAACCAGTGTCGATTTAGGAATGAATTTCAGGAATCGGATAAAGTACTTTTAATAATTCTCTATCTTATTGGATTAATTCTTTTTTATTGTCCAATAGTTTTTGAAAATTGCTAATACTTGCACAATTTACACCGTATGTATAAAGGAGGCATAGCGGAATGAAAAGACAGCTCTAATATTATCATTGTATAAATAAAAGAAAACGTAAGTTTTCTAGGTAGATAGGACACCTACCTAGTTTTGTGTATGGGGTGCAAAATGGTTACGAGATACGTCATTTCGGAGATCCCGATTTCGTCACAATGTGTCATGTGACTTTCATCCTTTTATGACGTCATTTAGGGCATGTTTTGTTCAAAATGGCGTCACTTATTACTAACCATCCATAGATGGATGTAAACAGAGGATGAAGTGCTAGATTTTCATCATAAACAAAAATATCAATAAATAAATATGAATGTATGTAAAGAATTTTATAAATAAACAAACAAAAATAAATAAATATAAAGGATAAAGAGGATCACATCATGGATAAAGCCAGTCTTAGGCCCGCAATAGCCAGTGAAACCCCGCCACACCCCCCCCCCCCCCTTCTTACATTTTTGTATATCAATTTGATTGGACCAAAAAATAATATGGTAAATGAGATATATCTTAAGGGAGATGTGAGCTGCAGAAACCCCCCTGTCCATCACCATTGGATCCTCTTTTAAGATTATATAGGGAAGGAGGGGGGGGGGGTGAGATTTTAGACATCGGTGACCCATGCGTGCTCTGTCGCACTCCGTTTTGCACAATCGATCATGGGGTTCCGAGGTTAGTTTTATACAGAAATCATCTTCCTAGGAATTAGGAATTAAAATAATATCAAAAACATGAAAATATTTAATGCATAATTGACGATATTGCAGCTAAATATGGGCAAATCAAAGTTGCATTGATCAAGCATTCTTAATGCAAGTCAATTTCCCGACTTCATTTGTATAGCAATATAAACCAAATATTTTTTATATATTAATTTTGCATATTTTATATCAATTCAAAGCTACCTACATTATTCTACTGAGACATTATTTAAAATGGAACTACACATGATTTTTCCTTGTAGAAATATTATCGTATACACATTAAACAAACGAAAAAAAAGAAAAAAGAAAACAGATATATCTATTTTCAGATATCTATCATTCATTCAATAATAATAACAAAAAGAAAATAGTTAATGCATTCAATCCGTTTTATGTAAATATATTTTGCCCACTTGACCCAGATTTGATCTGTGAAGATCCTTGAAACTTGGGGGGGGGGGGGTATCCGAAGTATAAATATCCGCGGCAAATGGCCGATTTTCTACGCAGTTCTAGAAATACTGTTAGAATCATTGTTGATTGTTCAACTAAATTGAAGTGATAAAAATATTATTTCACCGAAAGCATGGCTGAGCATTTTAGATGTTGATCTCTGCATGATTATCCGGTCTCGATCTGAGTCCACGGCGATTTTTTTCTCTCCGTTTATCACTGTAGATGCATATAGATTAGACAATTTGAAATATTAATTCAAAACACAGTACATTGAAAATCAGTTTTCTTTTTATAAGCTTGATAAGAGATTTTACTTTTTTGTGAAATTACAAATCGAGCATAGCCCGGGGTAGCATTGATGGCCACAGCACCCGGCCGCGATGAGCTTTCTTGGCCCGTCAGCTTTCAAGGCTGGCCGGGATGGTGTTATTCATATTGGTCATATTCTTTGTTCAATATATCAGAGCAAGGCTAAAATTATATATACTTTCATTATTCATTTTATAGCACAATACTAAATGTATATCAATCTCCAGAATCTCTCCCGGGAACCCCCCCCCCCCCCCTTTTCCCCTCCGCATCATCCGCTTGGGATATAGGATTTTTAAATACTAGGATTTTATGGACATTTAACAATCCTATGAACATCATAACTTCGTATAAATTTCAATTTCTCCGATTTAGGACGGCATTTATAGATCGCAGCGTCGTTCCTTATGTAATCAAAATATGCCCTAAATATAGTCGCGGTCACATGACCAGGTAACCTTTTTGCGCCTCCTTACGTAAGAGTTTCGACATCTAGGAAACGACGTATTCGATGTAGTTTGTTGTACTCTATAAACGTCACAAGGCCAGAGGACAAGTCAAATTGAAGATTATGAATGATTCGTTCTGTGAACTGTTCTGCACGTTTCTGTGATTTATGGATTCTCCGCATTCAATTTCACTTTGTTGTTTATTTGCTTTCCGAAGTATCACTTGACAGTAATTAAATATCAGAAAGATGTATGAATGATAAAGCAATGTTATTTATTGATGTTAGGTATGACTTTCGATTCTTTTATTGCAAAACAGACCCAACTTGGCTAGATTTGAAAATTTGTGTCGTTTTTAAATAGTACACATATAAGACAAATTATATGTACCTCATGGGCAAGAAATGGGATTTCAACAAACAAATCCTATTTGTTTATCAAAAGTATTCTGCCTAAAATATTGACATAATACCCTACATGAAAGCTACGGCAATGAAATATCAAAGTGCAACAATTCATGAAAGACGGCTTCATTCTACAATCAATAAATCCAGTACATTTTGAGTGTATTGAATCTTCCAATTGTCACGCTAGACGCGCTGACCAGTTCAACAATTTAAGTTTCCAAAAGGTATTACTTATATATGGTAAAATGTTCGGTTTGATGCCATAGTATAAGTCTGTTTATGTGTAGATACACCTCCCCTCCCCTCTGAAGTTTTTATAACTTCTTGCAAATTAATTGAGAACACAAGAGTTTGAGCTGCCTCTCACAGGGTCGCCCTTTATCGAAAAGATTTTAGATATTCTAAGGTGCACTTGAGTTAAAGGATTTGCATATAAACACGGTAACTGTTTCTAACGAAAAGAATGATGTTTACAGAAATGTTTATATAGAGAGGTGGGCTGAACTGGTACATGTAATATTGATATGTTTATAATGATCAAAATTCCAAACATCTCTTTCCACGAATGAATATGCCGAGCATTTTATTTATAAATTCTGTCGATTCCTGGGAGGGTGCCGGTAGCTATATTGTTACACAGGGCCTAGATTCCTGTCAACGCCTAGATCATTTTGTTTATAATGGCTTTCACATTTGATGCTTGCAAGACAACATTCGATTCAAACCTGACCTATGTATCTTCATTTTGATGTCATTTATATGATCTGTTTAAAAATTGTATCAGAACCGGCGGTTATCAAGTTTTATACAAAGGCGGCGACAGAAAAGATTTTTCGACATCCATTTAGTTGTATGTTATCACTTATGTTTAAAATCCCGAAAATGTAATGTATTTATTGTTTATATCATAATTGTTATTTCATGATATGCGAATAATTCAAAAATCGAGATATTCGATTTTGATATTGCGATGAAAGCAAATATGTCTTCTAAATATCCTGCATGTTAAAAAAAAATGACTATGACACATTGTTTCACTCTATCTTTTAGCGTTCTGATTCTGACAACCCTGTCCTGACTCCGCTCATCAAGAAACTTTCTTCTGTCCAAAATGCAGGTAAGGATATATTAATGATCGTTGAAAATATCGTCAACGCAAACTGTCGAAAATCATGGAGTTATGGAATTCAAAATTAACTCTTAAAGAAACCCTTGACATCCTGAAATCTATTTATAAAGTTGTTGTGTTACCTAGGTCCATTACGGTATATTGCCTTGTTTGAACGAGAAGGCGTTTTTGTTCATATTGCAACAATGCGTCTTCGGAAACCTCTTTGTATCCGGATGAAAAGCAGGGTTGTATGCCTGCAATCCCGATAATACACAAATTAATATGCGGGAAATGGCGTCTACGGTTGCAGATCGGTCTCCCTTCTTTCATGTGATTTCTTTATCAGTTCAATGGTATGGGGCGCCATTTAACTATTTATTTCCTGCTTTTTTATGATATTATAAATTCCGTAATTTTTTGTGATATCAAAAAAGTGATCTTTTGATATCACAAATTCCGTCATATTTTTATATATATATATAAAAAATCGATGTAGTGATAACAAAAATGAATTTTGAAATCACAAATTATTCTTTATATGAAAATTCAATTTTTCTATTTCACAAAATTCAGTTTTTTTTTATTTTCACCAAATTTATTTTTTTGATATAAACAAATGAACTTGTGATATGAAAATAAAAATTGGGAATAAATATTAAAACGACACCTCAACCAATCGTGCCTCGTCATGATTTGTTTGTTCGTCGGTTTTCCTGATACATGTATGGGTGTTCCCTTTGTTTCTGCTTGTTGTTTTGTCGTGAGAAAGACGATTATCTCGATTTGCAAAGGACAAAAAGTTATTTTTGTTATGGTTGGTAGGGTTTTCAGGATTACATACACACTAATTAGATTTGCAAGATCATGATGGTATTTCTAATTGTATCCCTCCAATTGTGTTATGTGGAACCTTAGCATGGTATTCTCGTGATACAGTGGTGCAGTAGGAAATCACATTAAGACAATATGTTCTATTTCATCAAACAGTGTATACATAATATCAAATTCATCAAATGAAATAAACAAAATATAACTCGACCTTTCCTTAATCGAGCGGGCTCGGTTCCAATCACCGAGTAGCGAAAAATATCTGGCGAAAATCTGATTTAGAATTGTCTTGATTTTAGATCCTTCAACAAAGGTTCCCGTTAGTGATCTGGACCTTGGTAAGGTCATATCAGGGAACTTGGATCGCTTCTACAGATACTCCGGTAGTCTCACAACGCCACCATGCTACGAAAGTGTCATCTGGTCGGTATTCCAAACAAAAATACCAATCTCATCAAGTCAGGTAGGTATACGTTAATACTAGCATGACTTGTTTGCTGTCAATATTAAAAAGAAAGAATAAATCTGGAACTACGCATTGTCACATGACAAAACTTTATTTATACCTTTAATAAGAACAAAAGTGTCAATACTCTATGTCTTCCGAAATGGAAGTAACCGGATGTGACAGTTCTACCGACTTGAAGCGGCAGGTGTTGCATGCAAGCAGGGGATGCTTACTCTTCCTGAGCACCTGGTCTCACTCCCATATCGGGAGTTCGCTTCTTTTCATGTGGTGGAGGTATTTATTCATTTGCTTTGGTTCCTGTTTTATCCTGATTTTGTTTGCCTTCGGCTTCTGATTTTCAGAATTATCGATTTTGTGCTGTATACAGGGATAGGTCATTATCCATATTTGTCATAGATAAAATGCAAACTTTCTCAATAATACGGAAGCGTTCCAACTCTTTTCCTTCTTGAAGAAAATTTCAAACCAATTTTAATGCACCAGACACGTGTTTCTGAAAGTTTTTCCTCATCATTGATTTTCAGACACAGCTAAAATTCATTTCAGTGGCGTCCTTTGTTTTTTTTTTATGAAATTGTGCATTTACTTTGGAAATAGTGCGCAGCTCCAAATTTCCTGTAAGGTCGATTCAGTAGCATAGTTAGATAAAATTAATGACCAAAATAGCACTGGAGGGATAGTGCTAGGATGTTAACCTCCTTTGATTTCGAAGATATTTTTGGATGAAATAACAAGTTTCCTAAATAGCAAAAGAATATATATGATATCTAATTGATAAAGGGCCATTCAAAGCTTCTTTCATGCGACAGAGCTGGAAAGAAGCAATTATCAGACTTAAAACATACAGTTACGGGGAACAAGTTTAACTGCTCCACACTGCAAAATAAAATAAGTGTTTATAATAATAATACGGAGTTCTTCCAACTCTTTACCTTCTTTAAGAAAATTTATTACCAATTTTAATACACCAGGCACGTGTTTCGGAAAGTAAATTCTAGTAAATCCTCATCAGTTATGATTTCAGTCAAAGTCATCTTCAGACACAGCCAAAATTCATTTCAGTAGCGCCCTCTGGTTTTATTATTTTGAGTTAAAATTAGTGCATTTGTATAAGAAAGAGTGCGCAGCTCCAAATGTCCTATAGAGTCGATTCAGTAGCATACATGTAGGTAAATAAAATTTATGTCCAAATTAACATTGTTCAATCAATGTAAGACGTCTTCAAATTCAATAGTATCATTTCAGAACAGATAAATTAACACGAAGAACAACGAAACATCAATTTCTGACACCAATAAGCATGAGATATATATCAAGCAAGGTATAAACATGAAATAATATGACCTGAAATTTCAGAAGAATCATTTATATATACAGCTTACAGCGTTTAGAAGACTGAAAAAGGTTCCACATGGAGGGAAGACAACAGCTCTGGTGGATAACTACCGACCTCCGAAAACCATCAACGGGAGAAAAATCTCCATCAGCTTCCCTTCTGGTGTCGCCACTGTCTCTGCGAGTAGTTACGTGATATCAATAGTATTTTGTATCTTTTTATTTACATTAAAGATGACATAGGCTTGTGAAATCACGAAGATCACAATGACAGAATTCCGATTTTATAATAATGTGCCAAAATACTAGACTAAGTATACAATAATCTGAAATCATACTGTGCCAATTACATGAAAATCTGCCGTTATATAGTGCTAATTACATGACAATCTGCCATTATATTGTGCCAATAGTAATATAGTCCCAACTTTTATTGTTGATGACATGTTGAAAACAACAAATATAATATTTTACAATAAAACTATTATACAAAGGATTTGAAACAAAAAAATGTGCCATATTCGCCAAACTAGTCATATATGCTGTAATATAGTGATTTGGTGTAAAGCTTTGATAATGTTCTATGTATGTAGCAATGTATAATTTGATGAATGTACTTATTTTTAAATTATTTGCAAATATTTTTTTTCAAGAACTGCGTTCATTCTGAATCAAATGTGTTCACAATCACTTACGTATGCTCTCTAAACTGTGATTTACAATATCGTATAATTTCATATAAATTCATAAAATGTGTTATCTATTAAATATGAAAATAGAACTGTCTTTTAATACATAAACCATGAATGTCGGACAAAGAAAGACAGAAATTCAAGTCTTTTTAAATGAGATGTTCTTTCGGGGACATCATTTTTTCATTGGGATCCTGTGATTATCGATCTTGTTTGAAATTGAGTCGTCATTTTCCTATGAAGAGGCTATTATATACAGCAATTGTGCGTTTTTACGGTGCCACTGGATAAGTGGACATGTGAAAGGACTGCGTGCAGGCATTCTGAATGACCACACCATTTGCCACTGACATAGCGGCTGGCCGCTCTAGGTCGGCAGCGGTTGCCTATAATTTTTGTTGATTTAATTGTGGTCTTTCGTGATTAATGTCTTGATATTGTGTTCGGTAATTAATGGTTCAAGTTTAAAATCCGGATAATCACACCATGTATAATGTATTTGATGAAAGGAGATGGCGAATGTTCGTATCTTGCACGTCCTTTTGGTTTATAAGATGTGTCGAGAGGGGGGGGGGTTACGTTTTAAATGACATAGGAACTCTGCTACGCTAATAAAGATAGATACATACGAAAAAGATCTCTAGAAAAATTATCCTGCTCTGACCTAAGCGGAACACAGTCATGGGATCAAACAAACAACGAACATATGAAAAAACCCACTCTCAACAAAGAACAGGATACAACGATACATATAACACATCTCCCACACCGAACGGTCAAACAAACAATCAAAGTAGACAGATCACTAATGAAAATACGTAAAATGAGGAGACCCATGTACATAGGGAGCCGACTTTGGTAAGTCATCCGCTATGTAAGTACCACACCGAATCAGCAAAATAGCAATAAGTAGTAAACTGAGGGCTATCAAACTTGTGGTTTGTCCCTATCTAAATAGTAAAATAGATCAATGCATTAGATCAACTGAATCGCTGAAATAATGGAATCCATAAGAACTGAAATCGCTGAAATAAACGCTGAAATAACGTTTTCCTTGATTGGAATCCATAAGAATTTAAAACCTCTTCGATCGACCCCCACCCCCCTTAAAACCAAAAAAAAAAAAAAAACAAACAAACAAACAAACAAACAAACAAAAAAAAACAAAACAAACAAAACAAAACAAAACAAAAAAAAAAAAAAAAAAAAAAACCAAACCAAAAACCCCAACCCCAAAACAAAACGCTTATTAATAAGCTGTGTGACATGCAAACAGGAATTATTTTTTTTCCTGGGTATCGGGGCTCACTTCCTTTATTGGAAATCAAAAAAATAACTTAAATTCTGTCTATGTCAAATGCTCTTCTTTTATGAATTTCGTATTCACGATTTCGATTTTAGTTGATATTCAACGTCTATCTATACTTACGAACGTCTTGTGGTCTATTGCATTCGCCACAATTGTACATGTATTTTATACATATATTGTACGAAGATATTTTCAGGAGACCCATTTTCAAATGAAGCACATTCAAATTCATTCCATGTTAAACGATAGCGAAGTTCAGCTGAATAACGAAAGGCTTGAAGAATTTTTTTAGATAGATTCTTTCTAGATTTTGGACTATATAAATGTCAGACAATAAAGTTAGTCATTAACTTCTATTAAGAGTATATTAACTTTAAAGTGTATGAAAACGTATTCAGGGCACATTTTGTTTTCAATAAAATAAATTTGGTCCACATTCTATGTGTTGATTAGACTTGAGATGTCAAGGAAAATGTTACGCAATTCCATGGGAGACCTAATGAAATCATAGAACGCAGACAGTCTACAATCTAATAACCTACTTTAAGAACATAACACGACTCTTCCCTTCACTGATTGGATTCTGGTACACCTAAATACTTCATTTGAAAATAAGATTCGATCTATTCTTTATTCAAGGGACAATTGAATTTCTAGAATTAAGCAAGGTATTTAATGGGTACGACTACGAGAATGAGAAGAGCCTGGGAGCACCCATTTTTTGGAGTAGGATAATCTAAACCAATTGCAATATGTCAATGTGATGATCAATAGAAAAGTTTCACTGACCTTTATGATCATTCTGAATTAAATTGTTCTATGCATACTTTTGTTAAGAGTCATTTTCATACTGTTCAAATGATACCAGTATTAAATACTCTTGACAACTTATAATGGAAGTCTTTAGTTAAGGATGACGACTTGAAGTAGATGTAATCAGTGAATGAATGTCAAACACAAAACCAGAAAGATGATTCCGAAAAATTACAACTAAAAGGCTTACAAATTCTTGAAAAAAAAACATATATATAAATAAGAATTTTCTCACGAGAAAAGAAAAATAGGACAAACAGACGGAGACATGACACAGTCCCAGTGAAACAAACAACGTTTATCTTATTAATAATCTCCAGAGTATAGAGCAAGTACGGAATGCATTGTAGGTGGCGCTGCCGTGCTAATCAGTACAGTTCAAACATATTACATGAATCATACATATATAATGCAAGAAAGGAAAGGAGGAGATCTCCAACAAAACTCGGTTGCAGCACCCACAGCAAAACCCCAAAACACCCAATGCAAAAATGTAGGGCAGAAATTCAGAAAGAGACGTAAAAGGGACAAGGAACACTTATACACAACATAGAAACATGAGACACAAAAGAGCAAAAATAAACCAGTGATACCAATGGGCAACTGTTGCTGACTTAGGACGGCCATCTGCCACGCAAGTAACAGACAGTGTTGTTATCCGGATTTCGTGCGTACAGCCCTCCTTTTTCCAATTTCCCAGAGGTTTCGAAGAACGCACAATTATAATACAAAATAACCTCTGTAACATAGATGGTCACGCAAATGGATACCAAAAAAAAAAAAAAAAACCAGAAGGCATACGAAATAAAGTCCTTGCTCTACCGGCCGTAGCGAGCTCGTTCATGTTCAAGCGCGGATCTAGAGGGGGGGGGGGGGGGGGGGGTCGGGGGGGTCCGGACCCCCCCCCTGGAATTTTCGAAACATTGCTAATTTTTTGTTATTAATATACATATTTCATAAGATTAAGTCCCAATTCCCCTTTTGTTGTCATAATATTTGAAAAATATATCATGAATTTGTATTAGAAATCATTTCTTTGATAATATTTTGCCGTCAGTATTTAAAAAATTTTCTCTGGCTCGCTTCCGCTCGCCAGAATTTAATACATACATGTACGTTATTTTCAAATGATACTGTGCTTTCCTATACGGTATACAACACATATACATTACACCTAGGTCAATAAACAAGGGCACTAAGGAAACGAAAAGAAACTAAAAAAGACACGAATATGGATTTTATTATAATTCTTGGAAAAAGATTTCGCTGGCTCGCTATAGCTGCCATTTGTTGTATTTGCATATAAGACATGTAAGATTTAAATCAATTACTATGATATGAAAATTCAAAATGTTAAGCTGTTTGCTCGCCATTGCTCTCCAGTCACCTGGTCTTTTTTTTTTTAAATAAATAGAGACAGAACTGACAATCATCAATTAATAACTTTATTTCCTTGCGTTTGCCTATTTTTTTTTTTTTTTTTTTTTTTTTTTGCTCTTCAAAAAATTTGGACTTTAGGACCCCCCCTGAAAAAAATTCCTGGATCCGCCCATGATGTTGGTTTCAATCGATGAAGGAATGATACAAAAAAAGTGTCATGACCGTTGAGGCAATATTAACATAGAAAGTGGTCTGTCTAAAAGAGGTTCTTGGTATAAATACCGTATGCTAGCATATTTAATTATTAAAGTTATATCAAAAGTTACGAAAAGAACAAGATCTTTCCAAATAAACGAATGAAAATCCAACAACCCCCCCCCCCAAAAAAAAATTAGAGTAAAATATCACATTCAATTTACATAATCATAAATATTCCTGAAAAATTAATGGAAATAAACCCCCCTCAAAAAACAAAATAAAACAAAGATAGATCAGATTCCGATAATCACTATCAAACTTTCTCATGAGAATCAATTCTATGAGTTCATTGTTAGAGTTACCTCGCATTTTCCATTATGCGACTGAGGTTGGTATCACTCTTAGAATCCTACATTGTACATTGTCAAAATATCTACCGCTGTCAGAGTCTACCACTAAAGTTTGCTTCAGTGTGATACCATCATCATTTGATTTAATGAGAAGGATACTAGTAATACATTTTGTATCTCAGAGAATATTATGGGATAAGTGAAAATTGCAAGAACATACGCTTACACCCAATATCCCACCCATCCTGCTACATCTTTCGGTACATTTTTGACCCAATAATTTTCACCCTCTTTGGCCATATTACATTTTTTAGATTCAAGATCACTGACGACGGTTGAGTACCCGAAACGTGCATATCTGGTTCATGTTGCAAATTTATCCGTTTATAAATGATGCTATTGAATTTGAAGACGTTTTACACCCAAAGAGAACATTCACACCAAAAAGACCAACTAAAGAAAACATACAAAACGTGTTCCACTTCGCAGATAGAGAGGAGGCTTCTGGTATAACATGTCTAAATGTCGTGTATCAGACATGCATGATTCAGGTAAGGAAAAGTATAAAGTTTGGTCTCAATAACTTAAATGGTGATTTTTTTTTTGCATTCAAATGTTACTTTCATATTGAAATGTTATAAGATCCTCATCCATTCTTCAATAAACATTTCGAGATTTTGATTCAATCTAACCATCATGTTAAAGATAAGAGAACAGTAAAAATTTCATAAAATTGCGTTATATATCTGAGCATTTGATTGATATCACATTTAAGGAGAGAGGTTGATATATATCAGTTTGCCGAGCGTCCGTCTTTCCGAAAAAAGGGGTAAGAAAATAAGAAAAGTCGAAATGTCATTGTCTTCTGTTTATGCTCCGATTATACCAGTCCATTCAGATTGCACTATGCATCGCTGAATGCATCGATGTTAGGTTTGTTCACTAAGTGCAGAGGATAACCTCTCAATATAGAAGAAACACTTTAAAAATTTAATTTCATATATAAGATTTTTTCCAAGGATTTCACACGTACTTTGCAGAGATTAATTTCAGAGATACAAATGCGCTACGGTATAATTCTTTACTCCAACTTCAATTTCTTATCGCACATATATTAATAGATATGACATTAGAATCAAATGGAAACAGAATATATATTTGAGGAGAGATACTCATCTTTAAGTAATAAATGTGTCAGATAAAAAAGAAATTTTTCGTCTGCCTCATATTGTATACACCCTATAGCTAACGTTTTGAGAAGTTTAATATATTTATGAAATGATACCTAGGACTATCTATCAGATTATATGATATAAATGCCCATTTTAATTTTATGCTATCAATAAATTGTATAGGGTTAACACTGTTTAAGGTTACCAATGTAACCATACAACAATTCGAAAAATAAAATTCAATCAATTAAAAGTTCCCTATTTTTAAAAATCTCTCTATGGTTCAAAGTCATTGAGTGAAAGTCAATTCCAAACTCCAAAATCAGAATAAATAGTATAATCAATGGGCAAATAAAACCTTTGAAATACCAAAATGGGAATGACTGAATGTTCCGCAAAGTAAAAAAGTGAGATGACGTCAATCACCAGGGAAAAGTAAGTATCTCCTGTTTGCCAGCAACATCCTTCAGTTTTGCCTCGCTGATAACATATAATAATGGACGCGTTCCAACTCTTCACCTTCTGGAAGAAAATTTCAAACCAATTTTTATGCACAAGACACGTGTTTCGGATAGTAAATCCTCATCAGTCGTACCTAGTCAAATGCAGAAGTAATTTTAAGACAAAACTAAATGTATTTAAGTAGCACCCTCTAGTTTTATTTTTAAACTTAAATGTGCCACTACTTTGCAAAGAGTTTGTGTGGTAAAAACTGTTGAATGCATCAAATTCAATATTTCTGGATAGCTCTTACCTAGAGAATATCTTTAAAAATTGGGTACAGCCAGATGTTATTTTTTTCCCATTTTTTTCATTGAGTCGCCCTTAAACTTTTATTTTTGCAGTGACAAAGTCATTATCCTTGGTTGAGTAGTTTTTCGGGTAGTAGTCTCCTTGCCCTCACAACAGAAGTTTATGTAGTTAGAGCTTGCTCTAAAAGCGTATCAATTCTGACATAAATTGACGATAGACAGGGGGCGAAGGAATATTACTACCATGGAGAGGGAAATTTGTAATTCTGAAGTTGAAGTCGTCACGTTTGTTGTATATTGAGGTAATATGATGAACATTGTCGTCAGAAAGATAACACGAGATTTAAATATGAAGCGGACTTAATACTCACAGTGATATAAGGTAAAGGTATTGCTATTCCTGTTTTAGAAATACAATCATTTTGTAATTTATGTTACATATAAACCATATTAATTTCTGCGCATTTTTAACAAATAATTTGTTATTTTCTGTTTTGCGTCCTTGTGCTGTTAGGTTTTGAACCCAAAGTCATAAAACAGAACAAAAGTACAACCGTAAAATCTTTTGCAAATGTAATGTGTATTCTACAAAATTTAAAGAGTAATTGGTAATTTCTATATTTAATTCAATATAGACAGCCAATTGTGCCTCATATGAAATTCATGTGAAATTTACATGAACTTTACATAAAAGTTCACATGAGATTTATGTGAAACGAGCAAGAACATGAAATTTACATGAAATTTTTTACATGAACTTTTTTGCCGTGTGGAGCTCGTAAAAAAGTTCCCCGCGAGGGGTTTGACAGTAAGTGTTTTGAATACACTTCCCTGACATTGTCGCCATAGCACTTTCAATATAGACATAATGTCAGACACTGCATGAATTATATATATTTTTATTTCCATGCTTCATTAACATCGACGGCAGGTGCGGCTAGCCAACAAGGGATGCTTACTCCTCCCGGGCACCTGGTCCCACCTCTATCTTCCTAGGGGTACGTCGATGTTCATTTTTGTGCTCTATTGTGGGTGCTGTTGAGATTATCGTTAGGATCTTCTTTAACTCATTTGTGTCACACTTATGCCCTTTGCCGTGTGGAGCTCGTAAAAAAGTTCCCCGCGAGGGGTTTGACAGTAAGTGTTTTGAATATACTTCCCTGACATTGTCGCCATAGCACTTTCAATATAGACATAATGTCAGACACTGCATGAATTATATATATTTTTATTTCCATGCTTCATTAACATCGACGGCAGGTGCGGCTAGCCAACAAGGGATGCTTACTCCTCCCGGGCACCTGGTCCCACCTCTATCTTCCTAGGGGTACGTCGATGTTCATTTTTGTGCTCTATTGTGGGTGCTGTTGAGATTATCGTCAGGATCTTCTTTAACTCATTTGTGTCACACTTATGCCCTTTGCCGTGTGGAGCTCGTAAAAAAGTTCCCCGCGAGGGGTTTGACAGTAAGTGTTTTGAATATACTTCCCTGACATTGTCGCCATAGCACTTTCAATATAGACATAATGTCAGACACTGCATGAATTATATATATTTTTATTTCCATGCTTCATTAACATCGACGGCGGGTGCGGCTAGCCAACAAGGGATGCTTACTCCTCCCGGGCACCTGGTCCCACCTCTATCTTCCTAGGGGTACGTCGATGTTCATTTTTGTGCTCTATTGTGGGTGCTGTTGAGATTATCGTCAGGATCTTCTTTAACTCATTTATGTCAAGTTTCTGACATAAAGTTTGTGCGAGTTCAATTTCGCATGAAGGTCACAAAGCAAAAATCATGTAAAATTCATGTGAAGAAAATTTATATGAACTTCCTATGAACTTTCATGTGAAATTTACATGATGCTTATTTCATTTGAATTTCATGTGAGGCTCAATTGGCTGTGAAGATACATGTATAAGAAGGGAGGAGATCTCCAAGAAGACCCCGTTGCAGCATCAACAGCTAAACACCAAAACACCCGATGCAAAAACACAAAAGACGAGTACAGCACGAGACGGAAAAGAGACACACGACATGTAAACATCAAACACAAAAGACTAGACATAAACCGACGAGACCAATGGGCAACCGGTGCCGACTTTGGACGGCCATTTGTCACGCAAGTAGCAAATGGTGTGGTTACCCTGGATTAGGTGCGCACAACCCTCTCACTTCTCCAATTACCAAGAGGTCTCGAAGAACGTACAATTGTGGTGTAAAACAACCTCCTCACTGTAAGATGACCTCACACAAACAAGACCGCGAAACGCAGAGGCCACAGAAACACAGATGAATATGTAAATGGATATAAAAAGAGGGCATGCGTAATACAGTCCATGCTCTGCCGGCTGTAGCGAGCTCATGTATGTAATCACCCGAGGAGTCCGACTGACATTCAGAGAGGACAGGTGTTCGGGACCCTGTCTTCTCTAAAGAGGTTTGGACAGGTCCCGTCATCGAGTCCCGTCGTCTGTAAAAGTACTGCAATGTATGTAAAAGTACTGCAATGATTCATGACATTGCATTATATAACATTCTTTTGATGAATAAAAGCTGTTTATTTATAAAACGAAGTTTCTGTCAGATTTCACATAGTCAAATAATATGTTATTGAAACATTGCTGTATGTTTTTGTTAATTTTTCTCCCTGGCTGGTTGGTAGCTTTCTCAGTTTCAAAAGGACGCTAAGTAGAAAGAAAATACTAGAGTGAGAGCTGTTTATGTTGTAGGATTGTTTGTTTTATAATAACTGTGTGTCTTGAGATATACACTACCGACCTTAATAAGTAACCATTTAATACTTCTTCTTGATTTCAGTTTGTTCCATTGTTTTAAAAATCTGAAGATTAATCATACTGCTATCAATTTCAGAAAATTTCCCGACTAGATTTCTGTTTGATAAATTTTTGTAATTTTCCCATAAAAATGGCAATTTTTGACGGAAGAAAATTCCATAAATACTATTAAGATTTTCCCATTTTTGTGTTAAGATGAATAAAGCAAACAATATATTAAAAAATATTCATGCATTTTAAAGCCCAGAAAAGAAAAAAATGGGATACGTTTTCATGAAATTTCTTTATAATACCTGGATACTTATTTATGTTGGGTAGTGAACTATATAGTAGATGATCGTTCAACATTCCTAATGCAGTAACTTCAAATAAAGTTAACATAAAAAAGCATGCTTTTCATTTGTTAATATATCATTACTATGGATCAGTAAAAATACCCTTTATCTTATAAACGAAACATCATAGTTGGTGACGTAATATTCATATCCAAACAAAAAATTAATTAATCTGCTTTTAAATGATGCTAATGAATTTGAAGACGTTTATCATTTGTACCACTTGGTGAGTGTCACTGCTGGTTGACCAGGAGTCCCCGAGGGCACATGAAGCCCATTTCGATCAATTTCTGTTGGTCGTTTCTTCAAACGCATTCGAAAATTTCTGTTCACAAAATTTTCTCAAATTTCTGAAATCTGGGTCCTGTAGCATCATATCCCAGTCATCTTGATACGTCTTTCGGTATATTTTGGACATAATTTCCACATATTTTGGCCATATTTCAATGTTTAGATTGAGGATCACTGACGAGGGTTAAATACCCGAAACGTGCATGTCTGGTCCATGCTGTTAGTTAATCTACCTGTAAATGATGCTAATGAATTTGAAGACGTTTATCATTCAAATGATGGAAATAATTTTTCTTATAGAGTCTAGTTGGAGATCCCCTACTTTTATTTAACATTCTAAACATTTACATTCGTTTGCATTTCTTTTACATTCTATATTTATAAATTGTTCTGTTTGTTGACGATAATAACTCAAACGGATGGACCTTCGCTCTATATTATAAAGCAAGTAAAGTAATTGGAAAATATGAGTTTGAAAGAAATGCGTATTCGTTTATTTTCTATCAGATTTTTGATTAGATTTCAAAATATCGAAAGGAGGCCAGACAGAATGCAAAAAATCAACAAAGCAGTCAAGTTGCTAAGTAGTCCATAAAAATGTGCGTGGCAATAGAAGGGAAGTACCTACCATCACGCGACAAACTTTTTTATTTTTGTAATTTTAAACAAAAGCTACATACTTTGTGTAATGTATACATCTTAACATGACACGTGGAATTTTGAAAAAAAAACTGTATGAAAAGATCGAGGCTTTGAAAGCGTCATTGACATACTCCATATTTTCTTCTATGGCGGACCACGAAAATATATCAGTTTAGAACATTGTGTAATGAACAGATGAAGCTTCAAATTTGCGAAAGAGAAAAAGTAATTCAATGTTGTTAAAAAGATCTATTTGTTTCGTTTCGTTTCGCACTTTACAGGGACCCCTCATAAGACAGGATGTTCATCCTTTAATCAAAAAAGATAAAAATGCTGGAGTACATAGTACTTATTAATGCATAATGCACCAGAATATGGACAAATTGATCTTTTTATTGAATGTGTTACCACCTCTAAGCTCTTATAGGGAAACATATACCTATGATCAAAGGTTTTTATAATTCATAATGTGTTTACGTAATTACATGTATAATGCAAATTATGCATGAGCAGTACATAGAACACCACAGTATAGCCCCCTTTAACGATACTTTTGGCATACATAAAGGACAGCGATCATATACCACTTGTACATGCATGTTTAGTCCTTATGTATCTAGACTATCAGGTGTCCAGGTCTATTTATAAGGCTTGTTTGTTTCAGCATTTTCTATAACAATTACTTCAAGCATGTGATTCGTGTTGTTAAATGAATCCCCGTATCGGATCGCCTTCCAACCTGTTCTACAACATGCCAGGTCTATATTACATTATACAGGTGCCCTAGTCAAAAATCATATGTTGTGTAATCTTTATTTAGTGCGATATGAATTGGGTAAAAAGTGTGCATTGAGTATATATTCAATTCCCATATTATTTGTTAATCGAAATGACAAATATGGATAATGACCATATCCCTGTCTACAGTACAAAATCGATAATTCAGAAAATCAGAAACCGAAGGCATACAAAATCAGGATAAAACAGGAACCAAAGCAAACAAAAACAAAAACCTCCACCATATGAAAAGAAGCGAACTCCCGAAATGAGAGTGAGACCAGGTGCCCAGGAAGAGTAAGCATCTCCTGCGTGCATGCAACACCCGTCGCTTCAATTTGGTAGAAGGAAGACTTGAATTCTTCAAATTTCTGAGACGTGGGTCCTGTAGCATCATATCCCACCCATCCTGCAACTTCTTTCGGTACATTTTTAAACATAATAATTTTGACACTCTTTTGCCATATCACATTGTTTAAGTTAAGGATCACTGACGAGGATTAAGTACCCGAAACGTGCATGTCTGGTCCATGCTGCAAATTGATCTGTTCTTAAATGATGCTATCTAATTTGAAGACTTTTAACATTCAGCGCCCACCCGAAGTGAAAACACAGAGTAGACATACACAGCAAGGTACGCAAAAGGGACAAGGAACACCAAATACGACCTCAAGATACCAAACACGTAAGACTACACATAAACCATCGAGACCAAAAAAGTAACAAATATAAGGTTTTCAGAATAACGTGTACACAACCATTCAACTTTCCTAGTTACCCTAAGGTCTCAAAGATCAATTGTTGTGTATAATTAAAAACATTCTCACTGTAAGATGACCAAACAAACAAGACAGCAAAACGCAGGGGCCCAAGCAACACATAGATGAATATGTCAATGGATTAAGAACCCAAAGGACACACGAGAAACAGTTCATGCTCTGCCAACTGGAGCTAGTTCATGTTTGTTTTCTGTCAAGTTTCTTAATTTCTGTGCAGTGCAGTAGAAGATAAAAATGAGAAGTTTAGGACGGGAACAGACTCCGCGTTATGTTAATAAACACATTAAAAGAAGTACCTATCAGTTAGTCAGTCTTAAAGTCGTGAAGGCAAGGCAATATCATTAGAATTTCCATTGAAAACGGTTGCAAACCTCGGAATGAATAACATTCCGAAGTGAGACTTAGCATACTTGAGCTATGCCCAGGTGAGCTAATTAGACATAAGTTGCAATAAAATTACATAACGTGAGATATGTTCCGAAGAAGTACTATTATTTGAGTAATTATAGATTAAACGTGATAGATTGCATTGAAAAAATATATATCATTGGTATGGCTTATCTATGACAGCATGTATTAATGATGATTAATGTGAAATAAGGGTATCATCTCAAAACAAGACACGAATCAGTCCTTGACCTAACAAACAGCATTGTTTCATAAATAAATTAAAAAAAGGAGTAAAAAAATGTTTCATGCTCTAAAAGTAATGTATGAATTGTTGTGTAAATATGGAATGTTTTCGTCTATAAAAATACATGTTCTTTTGTTGGTATGTAGATTAAAACAAGGAGATTATCTCTCTGCATCGTAAACTAATCCTCGGTTTGCATGTCATAGTCATTATTATATAATCGTAGCTGAACAATCTACATTTAGATTTCTTCCTAATTGATTTTTTAAAGTCACAAGACAGAAGATATAAATTTTATGACTTTTGACACCCAGCAGGGAGTTAATAGTTTACAATTAGACAGAATACAATGAACGTTTTTAGGCCCTTGCGACTTGATGTGGAATATCGATATGAAGCTGTACAGGAATACAAATCGCAACAAAATTCCAGATATCTTATCTTCACATGGGCTCTATTTTCATAATAATTGTAATTGAAAACAAGGTTTAAAAAGTTAAAGAAGAGTCCTAGAATAGAAAAAAGGAACACAACTTTGAAATTCTAAATACCTACCAATTAGGGTCATACAGCTGTGAAGAACAACATCGTGAACCAGAAACAAAATTAAACAAACAAACAACCCCCTGAAACAAAAAAAAAAAACCAACAAACAAACAAAAAACCAAAACGAAACAGAACAGAACCAAAAAAAAAAAAAAAATGAAACATGCATCTGTAAAAAAAATCAATTTCCTGAAATACATATAGGATTGAGGACCATTAATGTTTGAATTGTTTCAGAAGAGAAATGAGATTATCTTTACATAGGCTATATTGTAATACCTTCATCAAAACATATCAACATTCAAAAGTGAAATCTCGAGAAAGTGGCAAACGGAATTAATTATGCAACAGGGACAAAGTCAAATGAAAAATAATGAAAACAGCGTTGAGGGAACGTCGGTTATTTTCGCTTGCCATCTGCGCACCATGTAATCACTGGCCTCCACACTATGCTTATCTGTGGAAAGAATTAGACATATTCACCGATTTTGACCGTTTCTGCACAGCCCGAGTGTGTGTTACGTATTCTCTTACTTTCTCTAAGGGGGATTTTTCTTTGTTTCTTTACAGAATGTTTAGTTATTTTGTTATGTTTTGTACTTTTTGTACTGGGTTTGTTTGCAAACTGATTCTGATTTTTGGATTCTGATTTCAATTTCACTCATCGATTGCGTCATGTCAAGTTAACATCACGTGTAAGATCCCTTCCTTGTCATGTCAAGTTAACATCACGTGTAAGATCCCGTCCTCGTCATGTCAAGTTAACATCACGTGTAAGATCCCTTACTTGTCATGTCAAGTTAACATCACGTGTAAGATCCCTTCCTTGTCATGTCAAGTTAACATCACGTGTAAGATCCCTTCCTTGTCATGTCAAGTTAACATCACGCGTAAGATCCCTTCCTTGTCATGTCAAATGAACATCACGTGTAAGATAACTTCCTTGTCATGTCAAGTTAACATCACGTGTAAAATCCCTTATTTGTCATGTTAAGTTAACATCACGTAAAAAATCCATTACTTGTCATGTCAAGTTAACATCACGTGTAAGATCCCTTCCTTGTAATGTCAAGTTAACATCACGTGTAAGATCCCTTCCTTGTCATGTCAAATTAACATCATGTGTAAGATCCCTTCCTTGTCACGTGTAAGATCCCTTACTTGTCATGTCAAGTTAACATCACGTGAAAAATCCCTTCCTTGTCATGTCAAGTTAACATCACGTGTAAGATCCCTTCCTTCGTATTGATCACGGAGCATCCTCAACGGGTTTTGGTATCATTTGTAACAAATCTATGTACGTTTAAACTGTTTTTCGATGTCCCGATGTCTACATCAAGGAACTATCGGACTAAAGCTTTTGGTTGATATATAAATGATCAAAATGTGCATTAACTGCGTAGTAACTTTATGAATATGAAAATAAAGGTAAATACCTTAAATCTGCAAGAAAAAACTATTATTTCTGAAGGAACAGTACGAGAAATTTCCAATGCAAGATTTACAAATATGACAACAACCGCATTTACTGGATAAAATATTTCAAAATTAGATCTTCTGTCTGTTGTGGAATTCATTTTGCGAGAGAAAGAGATAAACAAAGATAAAGAAAGTGTTTCAAATGAAATTTTTAACCCCCCCCCCGAAAAAAGATTCATAAAAACTTAATGGAGAGCTTCTATCTGTACCTGTTGTGTAGATTCAAAATTGTGTATAAATTTGTATTTTTAAATCGGGGGGGGGGGGTAATAAATGAAAAAGAAAGTCGAAGTAAATTAGCAGATGTTAAACATCTTCACATTCATTGGCATCATTTAAAAGCAGATGTATTTACAGCATGGACCAGACATGCGCGTTTAGGGTACTTATCCCTCGTCAGTGATCCTAAATCTAAACAATGAAATATGTGGAATTATGTCAAAAATGTACCGAAAGACGTAGCATGATGTTTGGGATATAATGCTACAGGACTCAGGTTTCAGAAATTTGAGAAAATTTGTAAACATGCAGAAATTTTGGAATGCGTTTGAAGAAATGACCAACGGAAATTGATCAAACTTGGCTACATGTGCCCTCGGAGACTCCTTGTCCACTGGCAGATACTCGAAAATAAAATGAAAGAAAAGCTTTTGTGCGGAATTACGCTGTTAATGTTTGTAAATTTATATACCATCGAGGAGACATTTATGTCTGTGGAATCAGAACCTTACAATAAAGAACAATTTTATGGTAATTAGTTTGGATTTTCTCTTAAATTCTTTGGTTTAGTTGACGGAAATTGTAGACAATATTGATGTCATTATGTAAATTACTTCGTGATCATTAAAATGGTCATGCTGACATCATTTAGAATATAAATAACGAAGTTAAAGCGGATTTGATAACGAAATTTTGATTAAAAGAAACAAATGACAACCTTGTAGGCATCCAATGTCAAAAATCTACCCAAAGTCACCTTATATAAGCATAAGAACCAGAAACAGCATTAGGGACGTCTATTTTCAGAGTTATATATATATATGTATCTTATGGTTTGATGAACATCTATAGATGAAATGATAAAATCCTTTGTAATTGTGCACATTGCACATAATAATGCTGATCATAGTCATATACACAATGATAATGTGTTATCTTAAGAAATGAAATTTGACAAAGATTAATTGTGATCATTGTAAGCTTGATGCTTTAATGTCCATTTGAAGGTGTCCTATTTTGAGTGCAAGCTGAAAATATTGACCACCACTGTAGTCTTGAGATGAAACTAGAGTCGCCATAAACGCGAACCTTTTTGAATTGTTAAACAATGACATATCTAAGGCATTCTAGATAAAAAAATTTAAATCCTTTACTTTAAGCGGTGGTCACAACCCGCCGTACGTGCACGTACGTGCAAAAACGTAGGCAAACCTTGGGTATCCATACGGTGTCCGTGCGTTATCAGTACGTGTCCCGTACGTCCTCCTTGCGGATTTGGGAACACGCAGACAGGACGTAGCAGTTTTAGTGCATACAGAACTTTCGCTGCGTGCTGTCTGAGAATTCAACAAGAAGTACGACATGCACGTTGCACGTACGTTGCAAGTACGTGCAACGCACCTTCGACGCAAGGAAAAACGTAGCGCACGTAGCCTCCACAAACACGCACGTCCTAAACGCACGCACGGCGGGTTGTGACCAGGGCTTTAGTCGTTGCTCTGTATACTACTTCTTCATCTTGTATGCAAGTTATCTTTTCATTTTAAGATTTCAACATGCCACTTACTTAATAATGCCATCATGTAACTTCTGTTCCAAGTTCATATTTGTGTCAACATGAACCTTTGTTAACTTTGATGCTGACATATTATTCTTGGACGAGGAGATATTCATTTTATATGTAAACATAAATTAGCCTCATTCCAAGTTGTTTCAGCAAAATGTTTTAACGCATTCAGAAAATCTCTTGAATGCATGTCACTATACTTTTGACATCAACATATTAGTTTCTACATTGAATTATGTAACCATAGAGACAGCCAATATTGTGTAGGCTGCAGATCGACGCTAACAAAATACACTACGTTCGACATGAACTGGGACGTTTTCCAATGGAATATTGACTACGTCTATTCTCTATTTTGAATTCAATTTTGCTTTTCACTTTTAATCAATTTAATTATATGAACTTGGGACTTAATCATTATTTCTTATTGCTTGATGGTGTTATATAATCGTATGTCCACTCTGTGTTGTTCGGTTAAATAAAGAAAAGGGGATGATCTCCAGCATGGCCACCCTGCTCTCACTCAGCGAAACAAACCCAGAAAGAAAGTGATACGTAAATGACATCAGACAAAACTACAAACCACAAAATAAGTTTTGATAAGCGATACTTTATCTTCTCATGAGAGAGGGTGGTGTACATGTAAGAAACGTCATCGGATGAGATAGATTCGGTCTTAAAATTAAATGATTTGAATTGGTCGATCACATCACTAGAATTCTTTATTGACCAAAAATAATTGATGTCGCTATTATTGAATGCATTTTCACAATACTTTGATACATTATCTTTGATTGCTGTTAACGCTGATGTCAAATTCCTAGATAAAACTGTAGTACTACAATTGCTCGAGTTAGCAATAAATCGAAATTTGTAAAGAGATTTGTGAAGTTTGGGCAGACAGTAAAAAGTTGGTACGTCTGATTTCGAAATAGAGAGTTAAAATGAAGAAATTTCATCTTGGTGCTTTCGTAAAATGTAAGGGATAGTTTCACTGCTTTTTGCTGAAGTGTTGGTGGTAAAAAGTTCCGAAAGTATTACTGATATGTAGTAACTGACGAGGGTTTAGTACCCGAAACGTGCATGTCTGGTCCATGCTGTAAATTTATCAGGTTTAAAATGATGCTATTGAAATTAAAGACGTTTAACATTTCAAATGATTATAGTTATATTAGCCGCATTGTCTGCCGGAGCAAAGACATACTAACTATGCAAATCCTGAAGTTTATATCCATAAAGTTCAGCCGATCTTGAGGGTGCTTCCAAATAAAGATGAGGATTATTTTGAAAATTGTCAATTTGGATTTCTACAATAAGTCACATGCATAGGAATTCTGTATCACTGATTATGAAAAAAAAAACCCCGGAAAATTTCAAAGCAATTCAATGCACCAGATATGTGTTTCGGCAAGTGAATCCTCATCAGTGATGCTTCCGGCCTAGGTGATTTTTAGACACAGGCAAATTCATTTTAGTAGCGCCCTCTGGATTCATTTATTTGAATTTAAATTTGTGCATCTACTGTAAGGACTCCACATTTCCTGTAGTGTCGATTCAGTAGCATAGCTGAATAAAATCTGTGACCAAAATAGCATAGTAGGGATAGTGCTCAGATGTTAACCTCCTTTAATTTCGATGTTATTTTTGAATGAAACAACAAGTTTCCGAAATTATAGCAAAATAAGGTATCTGACGAACTGATAAAGGGTCAAAACAAAGCTTCTTTTAGGCTACAGAGCTGGAAAGAAGTAATTATTACACTTAAATCATCCAGTAACGGGGAACAATTTTAACTGCTCCTCATTGCAAAAGGAAATGTGCCAATAAAGCATAGCATGACAAAATTTTCCCATTTTTTAATGCTATGTTAGAGTCAGACATAGTTATTAGTCCTCTGGAAGCGTGCCGATTGTGCACTGTGAATGGTATTTTACATTACTGTCGGATCTGCGGTAAATATCCAAAAACGTTTCTGTGGTAATGAATTATGTAGTTTGTTTTTACAAAGTCACGCAACGATCGATGTCTAGTAGTAATGCATCAAACGATCAAATTGTCTTTTAATCACCGTTGAAGATATTAAAGCTATTAACTTGGATTTCAACACATTGTTGAAATACTAAAATTAAAGTTATAAAATGTCTGAGCATCTAGAATACTTATATCTAAATGGTGAAACTTCTAATACTTTAGAATCGTTCAATCAATCCTCGAAATGGAATCTTTATTTTATGGTTTGCATAGATGCAAACCTTATTCAATTACTCTCTGATATACATCTGAAAATTCTAACTTCAAACCATTCTCCACAAAATAATGGATACCATTATTGTCAATAAAGATATCTTTCCTGGTGTCAAATTTAGATTCAGTCAAAGGAAGAGAGCAAACACCTAAATATGTCATTTTTCGAATGAATTACTTCTTTTATTAACCTTTAGAATAATAATGGGGCATTGGACACCCCATACGAAGTATTATGGTTCTAAAGAGGTGGTCATATTTAGGTCGTCTCTGACCGATCAGCTCTGCTGATTGTGTAAAAGCGTCATAAGATGTCCTGTATTTTGGAAATCTGATTCAGCATTTTTTTCACCTTTCAGAAAATTAAAAATTTCTGTAAGTATAAACATTTTCCTTACAAATCAGCAGATAAAAAACAAATGAGAACACTAAACAAAGATGCATTTTCACATCATCATCAGTTTATACTGTAACAAAAAATCCATCACGTCGCCAACAATATTGGGTTCAAAGTGACGTTCAAGTGACGTGAATGTGATAATATACGAACCTGCCTTTTCAATCGAACTGGATTTTTTTTTCTAGCCCCCTTTGCATCGATACCTCTACATTATGGTAGTTTTCTGATTCTAAAAAAGGGGGATTCCAACAACACTCGGTTCCAGTACCAATAGTAAAACTCCAAAACACCCAATGTAAAAACGCAGAGCAGAATTCCACAGAAAGAGACACAAAAGAGACAAGGAACACCAACTCACACCATAGAAACATGAAACACAAAGACAAAGGAGGGGATCTCCAACTACACCAGGTTGCAGCACCCACAGCAAAACCCCAAAACACCCAATGCAAAAACACAGAGCAGAAAAGCACAGAAAGAGACGCCGAAGGGACAAGGAACACGTAGGAGATCTCCACCTCTATATAATATGTGACGGTGAAGCACCTCTATGTGCAATGATAATGTCTTCCTCTATGCGCATGAATAGAAAAATTAAATAACCGACGAAACAAACTCGAGAAGATTTATCCACAGAAACAGATAAAAATGTACTTCCAAATCTGAACAATTCGGTTATTATCAAAAAAAAAAAAAAAAACATTACATCTTAAAAACAAAATTGTGATTCCAGTTTTGATATTTTTAAAAGAAACGAATAAATTTTGAAACCGCAACACTCCGTTACTTGGACATTATATGAACTGTTCCCAAGGTATCACACTGGCCTGACTGGGAAAGAGAAAATGAAATGATGCATCAGTGTCAATACCTCTTGTCAATATAAATCTCTTTCCTCATCTTAACCTTAGAATCAGCCAAGAAAAGAATAAACACCTATATTTGTAATTGTTCGTTATCCTATGATAACCTTTAGAAAAATAAAAGGGTATTGAACACCCCATACTGAGTATTAGGTGGTCATGTTTAGGTCGCATTTGACCGATCAGTACTGCTGATTGTGTAAAAGCCTGATTAGATTTCCTGTATTTTGGAAACCTGATTCAGCATTTTTAAATTTTTACCCTTTTGAAACACAGAGTTCAATATAAGTATTTTCTTCTTAGTATTTACTTATGTGTCTTTATAAGAAAATGACATTTATTTTCTTCTTTCAAAATAGAAAAAAAAACCCCTACGGGTCAGCATATAAAACTGAACTAACGAGAACAGTAAACAAAGATGCATTTTCATATGAAGTAAAATTTGTTTATTTCAGATATTCTGAAACCAAAAATCTGTACATTTGCATTTGAGACACGAACGTTGCCAACAATATTGGTTTGAAAGGACATCACAGCATGTTATAAAATGCATTCAAAAAGGATTCTGCTTTTTCAATCTATCTTGTACATGAAGCTTCAATTTTTAAAATTTCTTAATCATTAGCAAGTCATGCCAATTATATTTTTTTTCTTTTTTATTACATAAAATGCACTGTTGTAATTCTGTAATCGAATACATCGTCTTGATAAAGTATTTTGGCAGTTTTTTAAATCCTAGTCCCAATTTCAGGGCCAAAGTACGACAGCCTTTCATATTTTCATTTGAAATTATTTTCACTACTTTGTTATCAATACGGCGCTTGTGGATAATGTTCATTAAGACAGTGTTTGTCCTTTGTGCATTTGTGGTGTGGTGTTACATTCGGATCCCCTCGCCCTTTATTTGTAACGGCATAAAAAGACTCGGATGCCAATGGTGGAAGGTTTTACATCAAATCGATGTAAAAGTAAAGAGGCACTTTTTCAACATTCAAAATTCTTCGACTTGAGTCTGTAATGTTGTGAGCAATATATTTGTCAGTTACGATCCAATGTTGAAACTTGTATTTCATAATAGATTATAACTAAACTAAAAGATCAACGGGGAACTATTTTTAAAATGGCGCCGTGTGACGTCCGAGTCTTTTTTCGAGGGAAAAGGTCGAGGCTGATCCGAATGGTGGTGGTATTGTCTCTGTCTGTTGTCCGCTTTATGACGTCACGTGGGATTGTTGTCCGCTGATTTTACCATTGGAGATTTCCTCTCTATCTTTGTTTTGTTTTATAGTTTTCAAGAATTTGTGTGCCTAGTGATTGTGATTCTTGGATTCTGATTTTAGCTTTGTGTCTCAACTCTGCTGTCAAAGACAAACCTCATACAATAAAATAGCAATCCAAGGAATGCTTGTGTCGCCTGCGAAGCGGTTTGATTATTATTCTAGAAAGTCGATCAAAATTATTGGTATCAGTAGAAAATATCAGACCTCTTAATTACAAATTAAAAGAAAAGAGTGTCATCATCCAGGTCAAGGTCACTATGTAAAAATTGATAACAAAAAGGTCTCATCATAAGAAATATTAAAGACCTATCACCTACCAATTAAAAAGGTCAAATAGCTATGTCAAGGTCAAAAGGTAAAAAATTATAGTATATGTAGAATGACATTGTTACAAGGAAAATACATGTGAAATATCAAAGCCCTATTACCTACCAATCAAAAGATATAGCCAATATTACTTTTCTTGAAAAGTAGATCAAATATCTAGATCAAGGTCACAAGGTCAAATATTATGGTCTGTTTAGAAAGGTCTTGTCACAAGGAATACACATGTGAAATACCAAAGCCCTATCACTTACCAATCAAAAGATATATCCGTTCTTAATTTTTTTTGAAAAGTAGGTCAAATATGTAGGTCAAGGTCAATAGGTAAAAAATTATGGTATGTGTAGGAAGGTCTTGTCACAAGGAATACACATGTGAAATATCAAAGCCCTATCACTTACCAATCAAAAGATACAGTGAATCTTATCTTTTTTTTCAAAAGTAGGTCAAATATCGAGGTCAAGGTCACAAGGTCAAAAATTATGGTATGTGTAGAAAGGTCTTGCCACAAGGATTGCACATGTGAAATATCAAAGTCCTAACACTTACCAATCAAAAGGTATATCCATTTCTAATTTTTTTGAAAAGTAGGTCAAATATGTAGGTCAAGGTCACTAGGTCAAAAATTATGGTATGTGTAAGAAGGTCTTGTCACAAGGAATACACATGTGAAATATCAAAGCCCTATCACTTACCAATCAAAAGTTATGGGCTGTGACACCCAAAGTGTGACAGACAGACAGACGGACTGACGGACGGACGGACGGACGGACAGACGGACAACGGACAAAGTGATCCCTAAGTGTCGCTTTGCTTCGCAGGCGACACAAAAATCGCTAAAGACAAGGAATATTCGATTCTCCTTAGCAATGGTGTATGCCGAAATAGTTCAATGACTCATCTTAATCTAAACAATGATAATTAGGGTTTAGCACAACCTGGGCCTACTTGTGGCTGACCTTTGAATCTTTTACGTTCTTTGCGTGAACCTTTTTTGCTTTATATTAAGTATAGAAAATTATACCCGGTTCTCATCGTATTAAAAGTAAATGTCACAGATTCAAATAAAAAGGACGTTAAAATTTCAAAACGAAGAAAATGCCCATCGGACACCTTTAATACACAAATTGGTCCCATTATAGAAGTACAGAGAGGATGTTTAGCACAGACAAATACGTACATGTAGATTTAATATCGTATTGAATCAGCAGACACCCCACCCCATACGGTGTGGTTGACATGCCCAGGTCGCCGCTGACTGATGACATGATCGGATTCTTTGTTCTAGATTAAGGACAGCTGAATAAGCGTTTTATCATCATTCGCAATACAAGCCATATATGTATTGAAAGAAAATAAAAAAAAAATTATCATTGGTTAAAACATTTACATGTGTTTTCTTTTCCTACGAGATTGAACAAAAACTAGATCTATAAATACTTGCAACTGTGATGAAAAATAAGAAAACTAATGAACTGAAACGATGTTGTCTTTTAAGTGTTTCACCGTATCAGATATAACAAAATTCTATCACTCAACAAATTGTACGAAAATTGGTCTCACTAGAATCACTAAAATCGCTGATCGCGTTGCAAAAATGCAACAATTTATAGGAACATAACTCTACCAATACGATGAAAGTATACTTCATACATAATGCTTCGATGTACCTCTTTTTAATCTATAATATTTGGAATAAATGCAATATGTTCTAGACCATATGTACTAGAGATTCTCATATATTTGATGATTTGTAGTGAAAATTGAAATTACTCGATCTATTTGTCAATAAAGCAGTACAGAGTAAAGAATTCAGAAATGACGTCACAACAGATTCTGCAGGTTCATGTACAGTAGCATATCACGTATATATTCTCGCGCGTGAATTTGCATCTCCCAATTCAACAAATTTATTGAACTATCTGAATGTAGCTTTAAAATATATGCAAAACACGTGTATTTATCTAACTCAGATAACCTTATATTATTGAGAACAAATTTGAAAATTACGAATTTGAAGGACTCGGGGGTAATTTGCTTGCTACCTATACATATAGATAGGGTACTTGGGTAGAAACCATGAATATTGCATTAAAACATACAACTTGAATAGGAATTGTATGTGATAAAGCACTGACATTGATGTCTGGGCCGTGACAAACAATTGTTATTTCGAAAAATAGTAACAAGATGATCGGGTCGTTAAACAGGTAAACTCCTCCCCCAGGTGTGGTCGACAGCTATGATTAGCTCCCAGGTACAGCAATGTATTTCTTTGTACCCCGGGTACATCTATTCTTTTCACTTTAATTAACAAACAAGGATGCATCTTACAATAATTTTGGCTCTTGGTTTATTTTCTTTGGCGAATTCCGCAAGTAAGTACAAATAAACGGGAGGAAAAATTATATATACTTCATATTCCGTACCTTGAAAAAAAAGAAACATTTCGAAAAAATATTTAAGAAAAGTAAAAAGGAATAGATGTAGACTTAACTGAAAGTTTGAAAAAAGAGGAAAATCACTTTTTATTTATTAGTAGCTATTTTTCTTAATTTAGAATATTTTAATAATTATAATGTAGAAAATGACGACGTGAAATAAAAATTCTTTTATTTTGAAAATAAAGTTACATTTTGCTTATTTGAAATCTACAGCTTATTATGTATTTTTTATGTTTTAGCCTGGGATTACTCCTCTGGTGCTAATGGTAACATTCACGTTTACTTTTTTTAATTTATGAAAACTTATATTTCTTTTTAAATATGCCAAGAATGGTAGCAAATTATCTTATGAAATCCAAATGAAAGAAATAATTTTCTTCATTAAATGAGGGGTTGAATACCTTTATACATTACATAGACAAAATTACCCATGTTGAAAAATCATCTCGTTCTGAAATTGCCAGCAAAAGATAAATGAAACATAAAATATCTCAAACATTAATTGATATTCACAGTACTTTGAATTAAAAGTACCAATCATTATCCTTTTCATCAAGGACCTGCTAATTGGGCCGCCAACGTGAACTCTCAATGTGGAGGGTCAAGTCAGTCGCCTATCGACATTCCTGCCCTATCATCCACCACCTATGACTCCAGCCTGGGATTATTCACTCTCTCCAGCTTCGGTGATACGTCAGCTTATAGCTTAGATCTGTCAAATAACGGACATACAGGTTGGTAAAATACAAATATGTGTAATTTTCTTACCGACCCTCCCCCCCCCCCAAAAAAAAATTATGTGTGTTGTATGTTTATTATTCCCGATGGCAAATTAAACCTTTCAAACAGGAAATGTTTACTCCTTGCATCACATCATCACATCTGATTTCAAAGAAGTGATCGGTAATCAGTGCGCTCCTGCTTCCTACCCAAGAATTTTACAAATTTGCATTTGAAGATTTAGTTCATGAATATAAAATCAAAGTGAAGCATTAAATTAAAACAAATTGATGTCTAAAGACGACCCCAAAAAGGTCATAAACTGTCAGAGATCTGTTAATTGGAGCAAACTGATTAAATATAGAAGGAGCGTACATGTATCTAACAATGGTTTCAAAGTGACTATCAAATACGCACAAATACGCTCAAGCATCAGTAGCTCTGGACTAAAATGCAGCGCGATACTTGTGTATATATCAATTTCCATTCAGAATACGTCTTACAATACAATTGTCTTTAATTGCTTTATTTGCCTTTATCACAGTAACGGCAACCGTATCTACTTCCGGTGGAAGTAATTTGGACGTGACAGGAGGGGGACTTCCGGCGACGTATCGAGCTGCTCAATTCCATTTCCACTGGGGAGCCTCTGCCAGTGTAGGTTCTGAACACACAAAACAAGGCACATCTTATCCAGCCGAGGTAAAAAAAACAAAACAGACAAACAAAACAAAATGAGGACTTTTTTGTCAAAAATCCTAACATTTTTTCCTCTGAGAAACGGACATTTACATAAAAAACTCTATTGTTTCTATTACTATATATATATTTTTATTGCTTCCTCTAAGATATGATATTGTTTATATTAATTATATTAAGCTACACATAGTATGTTGGAATACGAACATGGACAACTTAAGCTATGCTTTAACACAACCAGAGGGTCTGGCTGTACTTGGCTTCTTCATGGAGGTACGTATATATCTTTATTATGTTGTAAAAATACTTATCTTATTATTCAAGATTCAACATTCAAGAGAGAGAGAGAGAGAGTTATGATCCCTATTGATGTATTATAAAACTCTTGTTTCAGGAATCTGGATCTGACAATGCCAATTTCGCCGCATTTGCAACTGCAATGGACAATGTAGTAAATAAAGGTATGATCATTCAAACTTCAGTTTCTCATTTCCAACACTACTGCATGGGAGAAGCTTTCTTTGATCCCCTATAAAATATTATTATCCCTTATTTAAAACATGCTTTTTCATTTAGAGCTTTCAAAAATTATATTACTTGGCTCTACATGAAGTCTGTAAACATGCAGCTCTCTATATAAAATGTGAGGTTAGTAGCATGGCAATTTAAGAAAGGACAAATTTCCATTGATATAAACTTGTGTTATCGTCAGATGACACGTATACTCTGTCCACTTTCGACATACAGTCGTTGGTACCACCAGACATCTCTAAGTACTACAGGTATCCTGGGAGTCTCACAACGCCTGGCTGTGATGAAAGCGTTATATGGACTGTGTTCCAATCAACAATCACAGTCTCTACTGCTCAGGTACAATTAAATCTTACGAATTGTTCAGTTGCCTTTTACGAGTTGTATTTTAACAATTTTCCAGTTGTCTTTTACCAGTTGTCTTTTAACAATTTGCCAGTTGTCTTTTACCTGCAAGAATGCAGCAAAGGGTAACTATCTAGAATTAAGCCTGTTCGCCTTAGTCTTCATTTATGTTTTAACTATGCTCAAAACAAGAAGGCAGGAAAAATTAATCAAAGAGTAACAATAAGTTCCATATAATGAAACATTGGAACTTCAAACGAAGACGGAATGAAGGTGTATACAAATACGCCATCTACTTGTTCTTGTTTTTTGTTTTTGAAATTTCAAGGACGTAATTTAATTTTCTATTGACAATACAACCCCAACACAAGTCTTCATTTTTCATATCAATAAATGCCCATTGAACAAGACGTTTACCTCCCGGGCATGGAAGTAAACTTAAACATAAAGAAACTTTGTGAACAAGGAAAAGCTTTGCTATTGTATGTAAACGTCTTCAAATTGAATAGCATCATTTAAGAACAGACAAATTGGAAACGTGGACCAGACATGCACGTTTCGGGTACATAACCCTCATGTAATAATATGAGTGGTTCGGATATGTTTGTACTGACAGAAACATCAATTCTTTCATTCAGATGAATAAATTCCGTGGAATGAAATCAGACACCGGGGGTAGCACTCCCTTGGTAAACAACTACCGACCTGTACAGTCTCTGGGTAGCAGAATCGTCAAACAAAACTTTTCCGGGCAAAGTGTCAACCACGCTAGCATCATTTTGACTCTAGTATGTGCTGCTGTTTATCAATATATTATTAGATAAAACTGAAATTGAACTTATTTGTTTTGTTTTTTTTTGTTATATTATGAATGTTTTACAATATATTGAGGGTTTTCTGTGCTACCAAATATTAGGGAGTTAGGAGAAAGAGGTGGTATTGAACACACATACACTCAAAATCATTGAATTTGTACGTATACTTCAAAGTTTTGCAATTAACATGAACCCCAAACTACTCATCATATGCATTTTGACCTGCTTAGCACTGGAACTTCCTATCTTGCCCAGTTGATATCCTCTCTCTCTAGCATTCTATACATGCAATACGGAACTCTACAACAAGTACTCCTGATTGTTGTAAAACAATAATAAACAACCAAGTTAGTAGACTTGAATCCTGAAGGAGAAAAAAAAAACCCCAACTTAATCATCTCACGAGGGACATGATGGTCGACGACTTGGATAAGCTCTTTAACCATGGTTATTTATGTACTAGTATTATATATTTTTATCCTGTGTGTTTGTTTCTTTTATATATTATCTTTACTCATCATTGAATATTTGTGAAATGAATTTGAAAAAATTGCTATAATACCAGTTTTGTTTATTTTCACGTGTTAAAATTTGAGCTGCTTGAAGAGTGGAAGTCGGGAGGGAAAAGCAAGGCGATACAATACAATACTAAATTAAAAAAGGAAACAACAGATAAGAAAAAAAAAAACCAACAATGAAGGAGAGAATGGAACAGACAAAAAATTATTTTATATAGTGTTTGCAAATTGCCATGATCATACATCATTATAATTTACATATTGAGCATGCTTTTACTGACAATTAAAAACTTTTAGACCAAGGATTTGAAAGTCCAAAACTGTTTATCCAGCCCTCCTTTTGAAATTTAAGAAAGTTCCAGCCTCCGAGTATATGTATCATTTGGATTTTCTTTGCCGATGGGAATTCTCACGATTCATCCTTGCCTTCTCGACTTTGAGACTAATAACTGTTAGATACTTTTTTTTATGTCTATTTGCCTTCGTTTTATGATGCCTTGAGTAAAGGTAAATAGACGAATCAAAGGCAGATCAAACTTCAATCGACACTTAGAAAAAAAATCCCAAGTACTTTATCGCCTTAGTTAAAGAGGATATCATCCTGAATTCAGTAAATGCCAATGTACCACCTTAATTTTTGAAATAACATCTTTTTCTGCATTGCGCATTGTCCAACGATGACGACGAGACTCCATAACTTCTTTACCGATCTGAAGGTTGGTAAGACAGCCCTGGTAATTATGAGCTCGCTTCAGCCAGCAGAACACTTACAGTTTTTTGTATGTACACTTTTTCTGATATCTAGTTGACGGTGTGTTTACCTACGGTCCCTATGTTTTGTCTATGATGTCACCTTACTGTTAGAAGGCTTTTTGCTTAAAGCTGAAAGACTTCTGTGTATCTTAGTAAATAGGAAGGTTGTACGCATGTAAATTAGATAGCTGCAACATCTGCTATTATATAGCTAATGACCGTCTGAGGCGGTGTCGATTGTAGACTTGTCTTAATCTATGTATGGTCATTTGTCTTCCATGGTGTGACGTCTTTGGTTGTTTGTTTGACAGTTCTGTGTGGGTTTAGTTGTATACCTTGGTGTCTGTTTTTGTATGTTCAGTCTCACAATCCACAGTTTTGCGTTTTACCATGTAGAATAAATATTTCAGTTGATTTCAATTTCTATTTCATAAGTACTATTTTGCCTATTAATACTGTTGGAACAGATTTACCAAGCTCAGCAGCATTCATTTTGCTTAGAATTTGTTTGTTATGAAATTTGAACTTTGGGTACGAACTGCGCGGCTCTGGTCGCAGATCTGTTTTATACACATACGAAAAAGAATTCATGCAGAATCTGCAAAATCTCAAGAAATTTGACGACTTGAAATGTTTCAGCGGCACCTCTAGGTACCTTGATGATATTTTGAATATTGATAACCCACATCTTGACCATTACAAAAATCAAATTTATCCACCTGAATTGTTGTAGCCATTTTTGGATCTTGATATCAAAATCAATAATGGAGAAATTCAGACAAAGATATACGATAAAAGAGAAGACTTTGGCTTCAACATAGTTAATTTTCCTTTGCTTGATGGCGATTTTACATCTCTCAACTCAACCGATACGCTAGAGCTTGCTCACTTGTTTCGGACTTCCATGATAAAAATTAACAAATAACTAAGAAACTTATCAGTCAAGGATTTAGATATCACAAACTTGTTAAATCTTTTCGGAAATTTTTACAATAATATTTCTGAACTACTTTCGAAATTTGGGACAACTCCAGCATCAGAGTATGTATCATTTGAAATTTTATTGCCTTTGTTTTACGGTGACTTAATAAACAAAATCAGAAGGATCAAAGGCAGATCAAACTTCAACCAAAAATGTAAGAAAATAGTCGGTCACCTGCTTTACCGAGGATATGATCCTAAAGTCATCAAAAGAACACTGGGTATAATACTGGACCAATCTACAGTTTTGTACCAATGTCTTTTCCAACGTTGCACACTGGCCGACCGTGACGACCGGACTCCATGAAGGACCTTGTTTAAATCTCATCAGATAAGACTGGGTCCTGATTCTCTGTCCTATCTGAAAGTTGGTCAGACTTCTCGGGTGATTGATTTTGAGCTCGCTTCAGCCAGCAAAGCACAGACTGTTAAACGCATGTCATAGACGTTTTAGATACATTTAAATAGAATATGTGTCACTAGAGGCCACTGCGTTTAACTTACTCGTTTGTGATGTCACTTTACAGTGAGAAGTTTAAATGTTTATACAGCAATAGTGTGTCTATGGAGACCTCTGTGTATCAGGATAAGTAGGAGGGTTGTGCGCACGTAATCTGGATAACTACACCATATGCTAATAGCAGATGGCCGTCCAAAGTCGGCGCCGGGTGCACATTGGTCTCCTTCCTTTTATGTGTTGTTTTTATGTTTCTATGTGTCTGTTTCGATTTTTTTGTATCATGTTCTAGCGTCCTATAAATTTTGCATAATTTTGCGAACATTCAAAGATGAAAAGAAGAAAAAGATCAAAAAGAAGAAGTATTCATTATTATGAAAAATATATTTTCTTTAAATGTCTTCCATATATAGTAACAGTACCAACTCATAATGATAGCAAGAATCCCATATAAAGTAAATAAAACAATTCAAATGGAAAAAATGACCTGGATCCAATGAACCTAAAATCTAACGATGGTATAGATGTCAAAAGACCGTGAACGTTTAGTAGAAAGACATTGACGAAATCACGTAATATTGACATCGAATACACCGCAATGCAAACTCATGGTTCCGTGTGCAAAATATGCCAGCGATTGTATCAGCTAGTATTGCGCGTATATATATATTACTCAATGTCACAAAGATATTACCAAAGCTTATTTATAAACGCATTTTATACGGCGACAAGTTTGCCATGAAAGTCGCTTACGTAACTCTTCATTTTCATCCTATCCATTCCTGACTCCCAACAAAGAATGTAAAACCCGGATAAACATAGATGTTTATATAAGCAAGTCTCAATAATTTCTAAATTCTAAAGCAATATGAATATACAGTTTGTTATCCCAAATCCCCATAAACTCCCTCGATAAATAAAAAAAAGCCAACTGAAAAAAAAAAGATTAGGAAATTATTTTCTCTGAATAAATCATCATGAAGGATGCTATGTTTCATGTACACTTTGAAGTGAAAGGAGGGGATCTCCAACAAGACAAGATTGAAGCACCGCAACAAAACATCAAAATACCCTAAGTGTAAACACAGAGATCGAGGACATACACAGCAATAATACGGAAGTGATCCAACTCTATACCTTCTTGAAGAAAATTTAAAACCAATTTATTATGCACCAGACACGTGTTTCGGATATTAAACCCTCATCAGTGATGCTTCCAGCCAAAGTGATTTTTAGGAGCCGCCAAATTTAATTTCGGTAGCGCCCTCTGTTTTTCTAAAATACAAATTTGTGCATTTACTTTACAGAGAGTGCGCGGCTCCAACTTTCCTGTAAGGTCGACTCAGTAACATATCCAAATAAAATCTATGTTTAAAATAACATTGGAAAGATGGTGCTAAGATGTTAACCTCCTTAGATTTCGATGTTTTTGGATGAAATGAGGAGTTTCCGAAATAGCAATAAAATATTTATGGTGTCAAATTTATAAAGGGTTAAAGCAAAGATTCTTTCATGTGACAATAGGGACAAGGAAAACCAAAAACGACATCAAAACGCCAAACAGAAAAGATTACAGACAAACTAACGAGACTAATGGGCAACCAATGCCGACTTAGGACGGCCATCCTCCTCGTCGATGGTCGTGGAAGTAGCAGTGAAATGTGCGTCACATGGAGGTACAAGGTCCCCGAGGGCACATGTAGCCAAGTTCGATCAATTTCGGTTGGTCGTTTTTTCAAGCGCATTTGAAAATTTCTGTTTACAAATATTTCTCAAATCTCTAAAAACTGGGTCATGTAGCATCATATCCCAGCCATCTTGCTACGTCCTTCGCTATATTAAGGACATAATTTCTACAGATTTTGGCCACATTACATTGTTTAGATTGAGGATCACTGACGAGCGTTAAATACCCGAAACGTGGTCCATGATGTAAATTTATTTGCTCTAAAATGATGCTAATGAATTTGAAGGCGTAAAACATTTGCAGAATGTAAATTTTTGTACGTGTTTAACTATACCTGGTTAAATTGGTACCCGTTCTTGGTTCCATCGTTTACGCTACGCTACTCAGTCAGTTTTCGTGGGAAGTAAATACGAACAGAGAAAACCAAGAACGGTTGCCAGTCTAGATCCTTGTTAGCAGGAGGACTGTACACAAGCAATCCAGATAAACATACCATTTTCTTAATAGATATACATGTAGAAGAATAGATGATTACCCAAAGTAAACACCAGATGCATTTTTATGGGCTTACAGCATTGTTTCTTTTTGTGTTAGTCAATCTATTGGATGACAGTTGTCGCGTTGTGACCGGTTCTTTGCTAATATAGATGTTTGATGTTCAATGTGTGTTTCCACCAGCTTGTATTCCGCTTTATTCACTGTGATCTTTTCATGTGTATTGTAAGTTCAACGTAAATATGTGTATTTCTTGTGTATGTGCCATGCTGATTTTCATGAGTATGTTTAAACGTTTCATGTATAAGATTTTCAAAATTGAACAGCTGCGAAATCGCATGTCTCATCAATGATGTTCGAGGCCAAAATAGAGGGAATTCAAACAACTAATTACACGAAGAGCGACATTCTAAACATAAACTGGAAAAAACTAATTATGAATATAACTGATATTCGTATAGAGAACGTCCGTAAAGACCTTAATCTCCCTCAGAATCTGAAAATTTTTCAAATCAACGTTAGCTTACATGAAAAATTTGTCTTTGCACCTGCAGATAAAGTAACAAACAACGCCAAAATTACTTGAATACGTTACTTCAAACATGTATCAACTTTAGATTCGGAACTATCGTCTACTAATACTTATATCAACAGCAATGAAAGTGTCTCTGACATTTTGAACAACAGTGCTGTCGTCATTGAATACATTGTATATCTATTTCTATTTAACTGGATCTCCCTACCTTATCTTGCCAAAACTGCACAAATGAGTTAAAGAAGTTCTTGACGATAATCTCAACATCACTCACAATAGAGCACCAAATTGATCATCGACGGACCTTTAGCATGGTAAAGGTGGGACCAGGTGCCCGGGAGGAGTTAGCATCCCCTGTTTTGCTAGCCGTACCCGATGTCGATGTTTACTCACGAAAAAGAAAACAATCTATAAAATACATGCACTGTCTGAGGTTATGTCTATATAGAAAGTGCTATGGCACAAGTACCCATATAAATTTCGATAAATTGCTTATTCTAGAAACTGCTCCAAAACAATTTTGGCTTGAAATCTGATGTCAGAACTTACGGCGACACAGGAACACATGGAAATATACATGTATTGTGAAGCTGTTCTAAACAGGAATCATGTTAACTTCTTTTGGTCTATTAAGAATCAAGCGTATGTGATTGACAAAATGAAATCTAAAAATTTCCAAGCCAATACGATTTCTTCATACGACGTCTCTAATATGTACACGAGGTTCCTCACGAAAAAATAACGATCGATTGTCGAAACTCATTTAATGGTGTTTTGATCAAAAGGGGGACATCTGAATCTAAGGGTTTCTTTTCCTCTATAGACTACAAACCACACAAATCATGGACATGTAGTGATCTGTGTAATGTCTTGTCTTTCCTCTTGGACAATATTTATATCAGATTTGGGGAGGATCTCTAAAAGCAGGTTGTAGGGATTTCTATGGCTACTTACTGTTGGCCTCTTGTTGTAGATTGATCTTATACACCTATGAAAGAGAAATGCATCGAAAAATTGATGATTTGAAATGTTTCAGTGGTACTTCTAGGTATCTGGAAGATATTCTCACTATTTGTTAAAATATAACAATGACATTTAACAAGTGTATATGACAAAGGCGATGATTTTGGATTTAACATATCTAATTTCCTCTGGCATGACGGCAATGTTCCTAGACTTCCGTTATATGCCATTTACATATCACAGCTCATCAGGTAAAATGGAAATTACCAAGAAACTTTAGGTCAAGGTTTTCGCTTCCATAAACTTGCTCAGACTTTCTTTGGAAATTTTATAAATAAATCTTTTAATATTTGGATCTGTGCATGCAAGTATATTACTTTTGATATTTCACAACTTGTAGTTTATGGATATAATATGCAAAATAAAAAGGATCAACGGTAGACATGATAATCATCATCGAAAATGGATCAGAATCATCAAACGCCTTTTATACCGTGAATATGATCCTACTGTCACGAAATGGACATGATACTTGACCGATCTTCAGTTTTGCGCTCTGACTGACTGTGACGACGGAACTCAATGACGGACCCTGTCAAACCTCTTTAGAGAAGATAGAGCCCCGACCATCTGTCCTTTCTGAATTCGGTCGGACTTCTCGGGTGATTATATGCACGAGCTCGCTACAGCTGGCAGAGCACTGACTGTATTTTGTACCCCCTTTTTATATCCATTCCTCTGTGTTCCTTGGGTCCTTGTATTTTGCTGTCTCGTTTGTGTGTTCATCTTACAGTGAGGTGGTTATTTTACACAACAATTGTGCATTCTTCGATACCTCTGAGTAACAGGAAAAGTGGGAATGTTGCTGGATGTAATCTGGATAACCACACCATTTGCTACTAACCTGGCAGATTGCTGTCCTAAGTCGGCACCTGTTGCCCATTGGTCTCATTGGTTTGTCTGATATTTGTTGTATTGATGTCGTATTTGGTGTTCCTTGTCCTTGTTCCTTTGACTTTCCGACTCTTGCTGAGTATGTATTCTCTGTGGGTTTTTTTTTGCATGGGGTATTTTTGTGTTTTGCTGTGGATGTTGCAAACGAGTGTTGTTGGAGATCCCTTCCATTCATTCTAAAATGTACGACAAATAGCAAGCAAAGGACAGAGCTATGAATCGAGAGAGATTTCCCCCCTAGGTTTAGTATATCAAATTCAGTAACAGAAATATTGCGTTTTGTGGCGTTTGCTGTAGTCGCTGATATATAGACTTGTTGGAAACCCACAAAAACACCATGCGACAATGACTACTTATAAATGAGAACAGAACATTCTGATATTATACGTAACATGATAAATATAAAAATAAATGGATGAAAATGACAATAATTACAAAGATAATGGAAGAAACCAGAATTCGAATATTTAAAACAAAATATTCTAACTTTTCAATTCATTAGTGATTTGTGTATTATGACATTAACTTTCGCTTGAACATGAACAAATCACGTAAAGGTCTACAGATACGTTATTGATGTCATGAATGATTAATCTGGTAAAAAACAAAGGAATTGAAAATGATATCCCTTTCATATACTCCCACTTGGTACTTTAATGATACAATCCATCTAAAATTACATTTTATCAATCAACTCATCATTTTGACCTCTAATCATTCAATAAATCAATGGTCTTATGAATGTTACCCATAATCTTATGTTTTAAGTTTTGCTCGATTGTTGAAGGCCCTCTTACTGAAAATAAACAGCTATTTTGATTATTAATGTTATATGATATTACGAATATAAGATCCATATTTTGGAAATCACATCTATCAAGTCTAAATAAACAAACTAATTCAGACTTAAGCATTTTGATTCCGAATTTGATTAATATTTCGGATCGTTTACTAGGGAATTCAAAAACATATTGTATGTGATATAATACAATATAAGATGAGGAGTATATTCCCAATATGGTAACGTTGCAGTGACCACAGCAGAACACACACTTATATGGTGAAAAAGAAGTGAACCGACGATGACAACTAAAACTATATTTAGGTCTTCTGACTTCTGTCGGAAGACCTATTGTTTTCGTAACCGTGGAAAATTGGATCAGCGATTTCTCAAGAACCCTGTAAGCTAGGACAATGAAAGTTCTCCAACGTTACGTTTGGAGTAAAAGCTAGATTGGTCTTTTTTATTTTTGGTCTCTGTAATTTTTTTATCATGTTTTTTAGTAGATTCAAATATTTGACGGGAGCGTCGAATTACTCAAAAGGACCGAAAATTTCATGTTTTGCTATTTGTAAGCTTAAATATCTCGTATTTTGCTATCTACAATTTCCATTCTTTTTGAAAGTCGACAGCCATGCAAGATATGAAATGCTAGATGCACACTGTAACGATTTATTACGATGACGTCCTTCACCGTCCTTCATATTTCCAAATTCAGAAGTTCATAGGAGGAAAACACTTTTTTGCTTATAATAGTAAACAAAAATTAAGCTTATGAAGTTTCCTAAAAATTTCAATATTATTATTTTTTATCCATATATCTGTCTTATTTAGTCTTTCTGATTTTTCCTATCTCTTACTGTTGAAAAGATATGAGCATCGAAATTTTGAGTTGGGTATTTCGATACACCTTCACGCCAACAGCTCGGGCGCACACTAAAATTGGTAGTCCGAGTCCGACTCGAGAAAAGCAGTGTTGAGATTTTCAAATTCCGATTTCACGGCAATGATGAATATGCATTTCATAAATACATTTCGATATACACAATTTGATTTTGAAACAGTTGATTAATTTAGAAGAGATCAGCTACAAACCAGAATTTACACACAAAAAGTGGTAGTTTGATTCCGATTTCTAACCTACAAACCTGTTTCTAAACTTCAATAACTATATTTTGAACATCAAATTTAATTTCTAATTCTAGCAAACGTTCGGACATAATTTTCGGTTGGTTTATATACAAATTGATGAACAATTTCTCCAACATTCTTCCCTCCCCTCGTTTTTCGAAAACAGTTCTGTTTATATTGAACGATGTCGCCATGATGGAAATTCAAAATAAACTTTGAAAAAAGGGAAGGGGGGGGGGGGGGTCCAAATTTGAACCTGCACAGCGAGAACCTCATGGTATTTATATATATATATTGAACGTAACTTGTTATTACCATTTCTCTTCTCAAGAAAATTGGTTCTATAGCTACGAGCTCGCCTTTTTTATGGGGGAAGGGGGCAGGAAGAATTTGCAAAAAAAAAAAAATCCCGGCTCTGAAAAATGCTGAAAAAAATATTCCGGCCCAAAGGGCCGGCAATTTTTTTCCCGGACCATGCAAAAGTAAGGATACATTGCATGATATGGAAATTTTTGCTGGCCCTTTGTGCCAGACAATTTAAAGTCAAAAAATTAATTAATATAAATACAAACTGTTCACATAGCTGTATCTACCAGAGACCTAATACGCATAGGCACAAAAATCTAGAAAAGGTTCTATTTAAACATCATACAATCTGTCTGAAATTCGCTAATTGCAAAGAGACATCTGAAGGAACGGTTATTAACTCATACTCTGTAACAGCGGGGAGTTTAACTTACACAGACATTCACAACATTTGACAATTTGTTTAAATCCGGCCCGAAGAACCGGCGGAAATTTTTCTCCGACTCTGGTAATGGCTGAAAAAAATGGCCTGCTCAGAAAATTGCTGAAAAAAATTTACCGGCTGGCAATAGAATTCCTGCCCCCCCCCCCCTCCCCAAATCAAATGGTTGCTCACCAACAATTATCGGTTTGAAAATTTAATGTTACTGCTATTTGAAAACTTAAATATATAATATAAATACATGTAATGTGACGTCCTTCATATTTCCAAACCAAAAATTGTATAGGAGGAAGACACTCTTGTTGCAACCGCAACAAGAAACCTTTCTAGTCTATCATATTATTGAAAAATGAAGAAACTTGAAGTGTTCCAAAGCTTTAAAGTATTTTACATTCAAGAAAAATGAAGAATAGTATTTAAATAACTTTCTATTTGGTAATTTCTTGATCTAGGTCCCTTTTATTAATTTTCTTGTTCTAGGTTCTCATCTGATTTCGACTATTGACTTCCAATCACTGATATCTATATCTATTTTAGAGTAGTTCAAGCTCCCTCACTGAAGCAAGCGAATAAAAGATATAGGCTAAGGTGAAATACCCCAAATTTGATGTAAAAAGAGGGATAACTCTATCGCCTTCAGATTCGTATTAACATGTACATATATAAACCTAGAAGGTTTTGAGGTGAACTCTTACACTTGGTCTTCTTAGTTTGATTTATTAAAGTATATCGTATTTTATGTTTCTATATCGTATTTGACTCCTTTTCCCTTTCACGTCTCTTGCTGTGCTGATCTTCTAGATATGTTTTCCATAGGCGTCTTTTGGTATTTTGCTGTTGGTGCTGCATCTAATCTTTTAAAGATTATTGTTGGAGATCCCCTCCTTTTTCATGTTGTTTAAAATGCGGTTCGTATTTAAGCAGAACCAAAGTTTGAGCGGAAACAGGGTGAATTCGGCAAAATTGACATAAAAGCGTAATCATAAATTAGTGCAAATGACTCATATTTCATTATGGTATACGGCAGATAAAATATTTAGCGTAGTCTTGAACAATCGCACTCTCAACAGCGCTAACTCTGCTAAAATATGTATCCCGCTACAACAACAAGAGCCCCAGGGGGCACAACGCTCACCTGATACCCATGCACGCTCTAATTGACATACTGACATTGAATACTGATAGTGCCAGTACCAGGATTTTAGCCCTTAACCTTTCTAACAAGATTTTTGCCGGATGCAGACAAGTTTTTTTTTCAGACAACCTTTAAAAGTACAAACAAGAGAAAATAGTCACATTTCAAAACAACAACTTTTTTACTGATTGGAAAAGATGGATTATGCGATCCAAAGTCATATGTGTAATATTGTCAAAGACAATATAAAGTCATGATTTGCTTGAAAAGATCACTAGGCTGAATTCTAAGTTCTATATTTATTTACATATATACATGGTACTATGAGTTGCACAGAGGTACACGCTAGCTGGCAGACTGACCAGCACGTGGGCATGCATACAGATAAGATGCTTCATAATCACGTGACTGGCTATAGCTAAGATATTACATTCCTCCTTTTCTTTATAGATTAAAAAATATTATTACTGATGATTAAATATAAATGTAATAAAGTAATCTAAAAATAAATGAAGTAGTGTCGAGCACGGCACAGAGAGTTCATATATAATGTCAAAGGTTCACCGTCTCGACACGAGCAGATAAAGAAAGCAATTAATACGAAATCTAAAGTGAGTAACTAAAGAGTGTAACAAGTCTTTCAATTGATCTCAGAATAAAGTGTCATAGAGAATCAGTGCACGTGTTCATCTAATCTAAACTATACGATAAGAAAGCAATATAAAACAACGAGTGTAAAAGTTAATGATGTCCGAGTCCCTGAAAAGCAATAAAACTATCACGAGATTGACATGATTGATATAACAGCTGAATGCAATGAAATTTGAACAATCTATGGTATCAGCAAAATTAATCAGTATCATTGAAATAAAAAATTCGAATACATGATCAAATTCAAATTTTGCAATACATGATTTTTGATTGACTTTTCACTTTTTTTTCACATTTCACATTTTTCACCCACTATAATCATTAATCGCGATATCTTGCCGGTTTCTGTCTATTTCGTTTTGGTCGTCTACGAATGCTCGGGGTTGGCGATTGATACGGTGTTTGATTGTCTGATGCGCAAATTCCAGTTGGAAGCGGTTTGAAATGTGAAGCATCTCGGGTTATTTCTTTTCCTTCGTGATTTACGGTTATCATTGATTTCTTTCTTCGAATAACTTTGGCCGGTTTCGGATGAAACGGAGGTGTTAATTTATCCCTTTTCCGTTGTTTTACAAGTACTTGATCGCCCTCCTTGATAGATGACTCTCGTCCTTTTCTTTTTGAGTCAGCGTACTTTTTGTTTTTCGATTTTTCTGATGCATCATTGTTTCGCAATGGACTGTTTGGTGGTGATTTCGGCATTTCTGGTAATTTGGTTTTTATTGTTCTGGAGAAAAGAATTTCTGCCGGTGAAATTCCAGTTGTAGAGTGTGGTGTAGCACGGTAGTTCCTGAGAAATTGGTGTAGTTCCTGTCTGTAATTTTTGTTTTCGATGTTTGCGGCTTTTATGATTTTCTGCAACGGTTGCATGAACTTTTCGACAAGTCCGTTTGCTTCTGGATGTAACGGAGTTATTTTCCGGTGTTTGAATCCCAGGTAATCTGCAAATTTCCTGAATTCTGAACCGTTAAATGGTGGTCCATTGTCGCTCTTACATACAGACGGTATTCCGAATGTAGCAAATATACCATCTAGCCTAGGTATTACAGTTCTCGCAGAAATAGATGTCATTATTTCAATGACCGGAAAACGAGAATAATCGTCGATTACAACCATGATGTAATCACCATTCGGAATTGGTCCGAAAAAATCAACAGAAACTTCGTCCCACGGTTTTGACGGTAATTCACTCATCTTTAATGGTTCCGGTGTGTTTGTAGGTGACAACGATAAGCAAGTTATGCACGATTTGCACATTTGTTCAGTAAGATCGTCGATATACGGAAACCATACTTTTTCTCTCAGTAGTTGTTTTGTCTTTGTGATTCCCTGGTGACCTTCATGAGCTATGCTAATTGCTCGTCGCTGCAATGATTCTGGGATAACAATCCTTGTTCCTCGTAAAAGTATACACTTATCTTTGATACTGACGACTGTTAGTTCATTTCGCATTCTGGAGAAACAATTGTAAGATTTATTATCTTTGCACAATTTGGGGTCCCAGTGATTTAAGGTCACGGCCTCGATAACGAGCGGAATTACGGGATCGTGCTGGGATGCTTTGATGATCTCGTCCAGTTGCATAGATCTTGGTACGGCATTTTCGGTAACGTACCTTATGTAATGTTCATCTGGATTACATTCCTTGGACTCGGTCAGCGGATGTCTAGACAAGTAATCGGCGGCATTAGTAATCCCAGGCATGTACTTGACCTTAAAGTTATATGTTGTTAACCTCAAACGCCACCTTTCTAGTCTGAGATTTTGTTTTGCTTTCGGCTTCTGAAAAATGTATTCTAAAGGTTTATGATCCGTGATAAGAGTAAACGGTTTTCCAAAAAGATACAGGTGGAAATGTTCGCATCCCCAAACAATTGCAAGTGCTTCGCGTTCAGTTTGGCTATATCTTTGTTCTACAGGAGTTAGCGCACGGCTTGCGTAAGCGACTATTTTATTTTCTTGGCTCATCACTGCGGCTAGACCTACTGGACTTGCATCCACGTGTAATTCTGTCTGTTTTCTAGGATCGAAGAATGTCATTACACGGTCACTTGTGAGGTTACGTTTTACTTTCTCGAATGCGTTATCCTGTTCACTTGTCCATTTCCAAGGAGTTTTGTCCCGTAGTAATTTTCGCAATGGATCAGTGATAGTCGAATAGTCCGGAATGAATCTGGACACGTAGTTTGTCATTCCAAGAAAACTTTTGATTTCTGATTGATTTGATGGCTTCTTTGCGTCCTTGATTGCCTCTACTTTCTTTGGATCGGCTGATATTCCTTCCGCTGAGAATACATACCCGAAGAACGATATCCTGTTCTGATTAAACGAACATTTTTCCTTGTTGAGAGTAAGATTCTTTTCTCTTAGCCTCTGAAGAACGGCACGGAGATTTGCATCGTGAGTTTTCTGGTCGGATCCAAATACTATTATGTCATCGCTTAGGTTACGGACTCCTTTGAGACCCTGTAGCGCTTGACGAATTTCGTTATGGAATATTTCAGGAGCTGCAGAAATACCAAAATTAAGTCTTTTATAGCGCCATAATCCTACATGTGTAGAGAAGGTAGTTACATACCTTGACTCGGGTTCGAGCTCTAGCTGATGAAATCCATTTCTTAGATCCAATTTGGAGAAAACTTTAGCTCCGTTAAGATCCATTATCAGGTCATCTATAGTCGGTGTAAGATGACGCTCACGTTTAATAGCTTTATTAGCTTTCCTCATATCGACACATATCCTTATTTGATTCGGATTTTTCGCTCGTGGTGCTACAACGATAGGCGATACCCAGGGTGTCGGTCCTACGGCTTTTTCTATGACGTCTTGTTGCTCAAGTCGCTTTAATTCCTCTTCTACTTTGTTTCGCACGTGAAACGGAATTCTCCTGTGAGGCTCTGCTACAGGTGCGATATTTTCATCGATGTGTATTTTGATCCTTTTATCTTTTAATTTTCCGAAGCCTTCGAACACATCGCGATATTCTTCTGTTAATTCCTTTTTCGGGATTTTCACTTTCTGGATGACCGGTATAATATTAAGATCCACTGCTGTTGCGTAACTTAACAGATTACCATAATCTCCCGGCACAACGTAGAATGTAGCGGTTACGATCTTATCCTTGGATTCAACGGATGCAGAAAATTTGCCTCTTATACGGAGCTTTTCCTTTTGACCGTAAGCAAACGCACTTATATCCGATTTCTGCAGTTTCGGTTTGTTTCGCATTTTGTTTACCGTGGTTTCTTCTACGATGTTGATTGAGCTACCCGTATCGACAATAATTTTCATTTTGTGATCGTTCAGACGGATTTCTGTTTTAGGTAGTTTCCCTATTTGATGGACTTTGGCTTTAACTCCGAATGAGTATGCACCTTTTGTCATAGTTTCATCGTCGCTTCTTGAAGATGTAGACGAATTTTCACCATCGCTGCTTGATGCGCTGTTTTCGTCGACATTTTGTACCTTTCGTCTTTCTCTAGTTTTGCGTTTAAGGCATTGCGAGGCAAAGTGATTCTCCTTTTTGCAGTAATCACAGATTTTGCCAAACGCAGGACATGATGAGCGATGTGGATAGCGTCCTCCACAGTTCCTACATTTTTGCTTTTTTTTTTCTTTGCTTTGAGAAGTAGATTGCTTAATGTTAGGCTGAGAAAAAGTTTTTTGTCTTACCGCATTCGTTTCTTCTGATTTCCTCATTTTGTCCGCTTGTTTATTTGCAATTTCCATGGCCCTTGCTGTTGATAATAATTTTGTTAAATCCAAGTTGTCACGAAGAGCTTTGCGTCGCAGATCATTTGAAGTACAGCCTTGAATTATCTGACTCTTGATTTCTCCGTCATTGTCCGCAAAGTCGCAGTGTTTAGATTTTTGTCGAAGTCTGGTCGCAAACTGATCCACGGTTTCCTCTTGGAGTTGTTTCATTTGACGGAATTCAAAAACTTCAAACTCGCGATTTACTTGTGGTTGAAAATAGTTTGTCAGAGCTGTTTTTGACTGATCATATCCGTCTTCTGCACTTGTATCTGGAAGGGTCTGATGGATATCAAAAACATCTTCTCCTGCGTAATGTAAGAGTAGTGCCTTTTTTCTCTTTTTGCTAGAAATGTCCATAGCAACGAATAAATTCTCAAGTTGATTTACGTATTTTGTCCATCTAATTCCCACAGAATTTTCATTGGAATGAATGTCAAATTTTGGAAATGTTGGAAGAGACATTTTCGGCATTTAAACAACAAGTGTCCTACACGGTTGTTAAAACTCGAGTTTCTCTTTTAATCCAGTTTATCCTCGTCGCCAAATGTAATATTGTCAAAGACAATATAAAGTCATGATTTGCTTGAAAAGATCACTAGGCTGAATTCTAAGTTCTATATTTATTTACATATATACATGGTACTATGAGTTGCACAGAGGTACACGCTAGCTGGCAGACTGACCAGCACGTGGGCATGCATACAGATAAGATGCTTCATAATCACGTGACTGGCTATAGCTAAGATATTACAATATGCCCAGCTAGTATAGTTCGATTATGCAACATCAAAAATAAAATTATTTTGTAAAATTCCACATTAATGTGCAACAGAAACAGAATAAAACAATGAAATGATTTCATATATTAAGTTTATTTAAAATTGAACACCAAACCTTTCATTATTAATAGCTAGTATGCCAGAAAATAATAAAGCCTGTGTTTGTGAAACACGAATGCCCCGCGGTGGCATCTTTGTTGGTATAAACACCATTTTCTGTTAAGTATGTGAGAGGTCATGGTCAGAGTAATGTTGGTATCAATGGAAAGATCTTGTCACAAAGAATACACATGTACAATATGAAAGCCCTATCACTAACCATTCAAAAGTTATGCCCAATGTTAAAGTTTTTGAAAAGTAGGTCAAAGGTCAAGGTCAAGGTCATGAGGTCAAAAATTTTGGTATTAATGGAAAGGTATTGTCACAAGGAATACACATGTGAAATATGAAAGCTCTATCACCTTCCATTCAAAAGTTATGCCCAATGTAAAGTTTTTCGGACAAACAGACAGACGGACAGGCCAAAAACTATATGCCCCCGTATCTTTGATTCCGGAAGCATAAAAAACAAAGACTTTTCGGTTTTGCCTTTATTCATATTAAATTATACAGAAATCTATGAATGAGAGCTTTTGAATAGTATTGATTTCATCTTAATACATGTAACGTACAGTCAAAATCGTGTTAATCCAAATAACACAGACAAGTTGTTAGCGGACAATATTAATTCAAGTGAGTTGTGCAGAAATTGAGCCAATTAATTTTCCAAACAGCAGTGTACGGTGTATCAAACCTCATGACCCAGTGAAGCCACTTGGACAAATTATTTTCGGTAAATATGCTGAAATGCGGCGCTTGGAAATGTACTTTTAGCATATTGAATCAATAGTCGTGATAAATTTAACTTCGAACTTGATCTTGTCTTTTATGCAATCTACAGATAGGATTGAAAATATGCAAAATTCGGAACATTTTCGATGAGGACGCAGAGTTCCTGTAAAAAAAGTGAAATTTGCGAAAAAAGGACATGCATGACCCCCCCCCCCCTTTTTCTTTACATTTTTATGCGTGCCAAAGATTCGCAATCAAAAAAGACCAATTTTACAGACTTCCGGGCATTTCAAGTCAGTCAAAATTTTTAGTGTGCACCTTTTTATTTCCTGTAGTTACCCCTACTAAAGGGGCAAGGAGGTATTGAACCAATCAAATCTGTAACAGAAGATATATGGCGACTATGTTTACCATAGATACAGAAATAAGACAGAGAAAATTATCATTAAATAGGGAAATTGTTCTGAAATAACCATGTATGAAAAAAAAGCAATCCAAGGAATGCTTGTGTCGCCTGCGTAGCGGATTTTTCTTTTATTGAAATTAGGTCAAATATCAAGGGCAAGGTCACTAGGTTAAAAATTATGGAATGTTTAGAAAGGTCTTTTCATAAGGAATACAAATGTGAAATATCAAAGCCTCACTTACCCCTCAAAAGATATAGCAAATCATAGATTTGTTGAAAAGTAGGTCAAATATATAGGGCAAGTGCACGAGGTAAAAAAATGATGGTATGTGAAGAAAGGTCTTGTCACATGGAATGCACATGTGAAATAGCAAAGCCTATCACTCAGCAATCAAAAGAAATAGCCAATCTAAGATTTTTTGAAAAGTAAGTCAAATATCTAGGTCAAGGTCATGAGATCAAAAGTTATGATATGTGTAGAAAGGCCTTGTCACAAGAAGGAATACACATATGAAATATCAAAGCTCTATCACTTACCAATCAAAAGATATAGCAAATCTTAATTTTTTTGAAAAGTAGGTCAAATATCTAGGTCAAGGTCATGAGGTCAAAATTATGGTATGTGTAGAAAGGTATTGTCAAAAGGAATACACAAGAGAAATATCAAAGCCCTATCACTTGCCAATCAATAGATATAGCCAATCTTGGTTTTTTTTAAAAAGTAGGTTAAATATCTAGGTCAAGGTCATAAGGTTAAAAAATATAGTATGTGAAAAAAGGGCTTGTCACAAGAAATACACATGTGAAATATCAAAGCCCTATCACTTACCAATCAAAAGATATAGCCAATCTTAGATTTTTTGAAAAGTAGGTCAAATATCTAGGTCAAGGTCACGAGGTAAAAAAATATGGTTTGCGTAGAAAGGTCTTGTCACAAAGATTACACATGTGAAATATCAAAGCCCTATCACTTGCCAATCAAGAGATATAGCCAATATTAGATTTTTAGAAAAGTAGGTCAAATATCTATATCAAGGTCACAAGGTCAAACATTATATGTGTAGAAAGGTCTAATCACAAGGAATACACATGTGAAATATCAAAGCCCTATCACTAATCAATCAAGAGATACAGCCAATATTAGATTTTTAGAAAAGTAGGTCAAATATCTAGGTCAAGGTCACAAGGTCAAAAATTATGATATGTGTATGAAGGTCTTGTCACAAGGAATACACATGTGAAATATCAAAGCCATATCACTTACCAATCAAAAGTTATGGGGTGTGACACCCAAGTGTGACAGACAGACGGACAGACGGAGTGACGGACAGACGAACAACGGACAAAGTGATCCCTAAGTGTCGCTGTGCTTCGCAGGCGACACAAAAAGTCAACATCTTAAAAATAAATTCAGAGTATATTTGATAGCGTATGTGGCCAAGTTAATTCGAAGTATGAAAATAAGTACACAAAGCCAAACTAGCTAAAGCTTGTCTTATTTAAAAAATCATTAAAAATCTGAAAGTTGATATTTTGACAAAATTCTTTCACAGTTTCATTTCTAGCGATAAATATAAAAATAAAAAGAGAAAAAAAAAAAAAAAAAAAACTGAAAAAGGGAAAAAAAATTGTTGGGGTCCCGCCGGGGTTTGAAGCCACTCCCCATTGGTCCATTGGGCATGGAAAACATACATTATACCTATGTACAATCTTAAAAAATATTCTTTAAAAATCCAAAAGTGGATATCTTGACATAATTCTTTCACTTTTAGGGTACCATGCATGAGTACCTCATACCTACAAATTGTCATGACAATCTGAAGAGTGGTTATAGAAAAGAAGCAGAAAATGTATGAAAATCACCCCCTCTTCCTTTTTACATAAGAAAAAAATTCATAAAAAATCAAAAAAATAAAATTTAAGCATAAAATACATATCAAAGCATTAAGTAAGTTAAATATGATAAATATGTAGTAAATGAGTGTGTAAAATCATACACTTATTGAGTTATTTAAAGAAATAGTGCAAAAATGTGCATTTCTGACTAAGTCCGAAAAGACGTCAAAAACGCGTCAAAAATTTGACTTCGAAGTGGAACCAAAAATAACAAGACTTCTTAAGACATCTCTCTAGATCATCCTGATGCTTTCGGTTTGTCGATACATGCTTCGGTTCTGAAGAAGAAGTTTGTCAAAGGAGGGTACCCCCCGTGACCTACTTTTGGCTGTGGTGGCGCCACCTGTTGACAGATCCGGACGAAAAACAACAACACTTGTAGGGGACCATGAGTACTTCATACCTACCAAGTTTCATCAAAATCCCTTCAGCCGTTCTGGAGAAGAAGTTTGAAATGTGAAAAGTTTACGACGACGGACGACGACGGACGACGACGGACGACGACGACGACGACGACGACGGACGACGGACGCAACACTATGACAATAGCTCACTTGAGCCTATGGCTCAGGTGAGCTAAAAACACATACAGTACATGTATGAAAATTCTTTTTTCCGTTTCATTGAGGAACAAAATGAAGCAAAACTGTTTGAGCCATATTTAATACTTGAAGAATTCAAAATACACAAATGAGAAAACATCCTAGATGACGCTTCTGACACATTCTACCAATGTGGAGTGAAATGACACAGTAAATATAAACTGGCTTACATCACAAATATTGCACAGAATAATATTGCAAAAAGTTTTTACACTATAAATTATAATAAAATATCTATAATTTACACAATAATTCACATAGCACACACATAGCCATGATGGAGCCAAAATTAACAATTTTGCTGTAATATTAAGCTATACCGTCTATACTCTTTTATACTTTCTTGTACAACTGACTCCAGAGTTTGATGTCATGGTCTGAAATCAAAAGATTTGTGTTTGACTTTCAGTCACTGGTTCAGTAATAACGTGGCACTTCTTATTTGCATTTATTTTAATTTTTCAGAGAAACAAATATGTAAAAATTTACCAAAAAAGATAAAAGAAGAGAAAAATTTACAAAAAAAGAACAACAATAGAAAAAAGAGTAGAATAAAAAAAGAATAAAAAATTCGTTAAATTAATGCAAATTTGATTTAATAAGGTATGTAAATTTGAAGAATTTAAAGTTTTACCAGTGTTAGTACATCTCCATCAACAGTTCTAGTATTGGTGGTTTTAAATCCGGGTCCTTCCTGAACTTCCATCAGCTTATCTCCATCCATGCTGAATATAGCCTATAACAAACATATAAACACATGTACAAAGTATGAAGCCTATAAAATATTACATGTACGATCATACATACTGTACGAAGCCTATAACAAACACATGCATGAAGTAACATCTATACTGAATGTAGCCTATAACAAATACATGTACGCAGTTACATCCATACTGTACGTAGCCTATAACAGGTACATGTTTAACGTCTTCAAATTCAATAACATCATTTAAGAGCAGATAAATTTGCAGCATGGACCAGACGTGCACGTTTCGGGTACTTAACTCTCGCCAGTGATCCTCAATCTAAGCAATGAAATATGACCAAAGAGTATGAAAAATATTATGTCCAAAAATGTACCGAAAGACGTAGCAGGTTGGATGGGATATGATGCTACAGGACCCACGTTTTAGAAATTCCAGAAATGTTGATAACAGAAATTTTCTAATGCGTTGAAGAGACAGACGATCAACCGAAGTTGATCGAACTTGGCTACATGTAATATATCCAGGTATCTTCAAAGCTGTGAGTTATACAAGGGTTGATCCAAAATAAATTCGTAGACTATCGCAAAATAATATTTCGAAAATGCGTTACAGTTAGTGTACAGTTTTCATGATAACTTCATGACGTTTATTGTAATTCCTACAGTTTCTAGATCTCTCTGTTACTCATACTTTCATACCGGATAACCTACCTTAATTGGTCTCATATCTAATGTTAATGTATCAAACTCTTCATTCATTTTGAACTTGATTTCTTTTTGCCCTTTCGGAGTGTCCACCTTAAAGCATCCATCATTTCCGGTTATGCATATTTCATAGGTCATTTTAGACTTGTCTCCAAGATAGGCATGTGCATCTTTTCTCTTATCCTCTTCAACACCTACAAAAGATGAACGAAGTATCTATCAGTTATTCAATGAAAATATCCATTATTACCACTTTGCAAAGGCTTATAGCGAAAAAGACGCGGACACAGAAAACAACAACAAAATGGACCAAATTGAGAACAATTACATCATCAAAAAGACAAAAACGACGCGACAGAAAGGATACTCATAATAAAAAAGTATACATTGAAACATGTATACACTTTAAGGGAGGGGACCGATGTGCTGCCGAATCATAATTTGGACGGAAATTGGCTATGGTGTTGTTATCCAGATGTGAAGTTCACAAAACTATCACATTGAGTCAATACCTCTTAAATATTTCCAAGAATCCTCGTGAGATGACATACATGAGTTTGCATAAGCTGGCAGTTAAGACAAAATTGTGCGTTCGTCGGGACCTCTGGGTAATCGAAAAAGTGAGAGGATTTTGTGCACTTGATCCGGATAACGGCACAATTTACTACTTAAATGGCATAAGTACTTCCTAAGACGGCACCGGTTGTAGGCTGTTATGTTCGGTGTTTTGATGAAGTATTTGGTGTCCCTGTCCCTTTGCTTGTCTACTTTGTGTTTGGTGCATTGATGTCGTATTTGATGCCCCAGTCCCTTTTGCTTGTCTACTTTAAGTTTTGGTGTATTGATGTCGTATTTGGTGCCCCTGTCCCTTTTGCTTGTCTACTTTGTGTTTTGGTGTTTAGTTGTCGTATTTGGTGTCATCGTACCTTTGCTTGTCTACTTTGTGTTTTGGTGTTAAGTTGTCGTAATTGGTGTCCACGTCCCTTTGCTTTTCTACTTTAAGTTTTCACCTAGGAGTTTTCGTGGGTGTAGTAACCGAGTTTGTTATTGTTTCTGTTAAAACTGTCTAATAGTTTAGAGTTCTTTTCTTGCTTGGATTTTGTTTCGTTCGCTGAATAGTTTCGAATAGGCGAATCTATTATTAATATCTTTAAAATTATTTTATAATCAGTGTCAAGAAGAAAATGCTAAATCAGTTCATAAATTGCCGTTGGGCTTTGGCTGGAAGAACAGTTTTTGAATACACTTTAGTTTGCTTAAAGTGTTTTTATGTTAAGAATTGTTCGATAAGTGTATAACTGCCTGAAAATAGATATTTTAAAAAGAAAGTTTTGCTAATTATGTACACTAGAATAGACCTATACCACAAGGATAGCTAAGTGAACCAATCTTATAATTTGCTGCAACTTATATTACAAAAGATAGGAGGGGGATCTTCAACCTGACCCGGCTACAGGACCAACAGTACCACGCCGAAACATCAGATGAAAAAAAACACAGAGAAGAAAAGCACAACAACAGACGAAAAAGAGACATACAACTAAAAATTCTTAATCACAAAAGAACACACATAAACCAATGAGACAATGGGCAACCGGTGTCGACTTTTGACGGCAATCTGCTATGCAAGTAGCAAATTATGTCGTTATCCGTACTACGCAACCCTCCCATTTTTACTGGCTCCAAAAGGTCTCGAAGAGCGCTCAATTTTATTGTAAAATAACCTCCTCGCTGTTAGATGACCATACAAACAAGACAGCAAAACGCAGGGGGGCAAAAGCAATACAGATGAATATGTAAATGGATATAAAAAGGGGCGTACACAATACAGTCCTTTCTCTGCCGACTGGAGTGAGCTCATCATGTATGTTTTCACCCGAGGAGTTCGACTAACAGGCGGTCGGGGTCCGAGGTTTGGACAGAGCCCTCATGAAGTCAGTCAGTCAATGTGCAAGACTTAAGAATGCGTTGGTACAAGACTGTAAATTGGTCAAGTAGCAAACAAAGTGTCCGTCTGGTGACATTAGGATCATTCCCACAGTGTAAAAGGCATTTGATGATTCTGACGCATTTTCGATGGTTATGATGTCTACCTTAGGTCGTTCTTATTTTGTTTATCATATCACCATAAAAGACAGTCTGTGTGATACGCAAAAAAAAACCCCATTATTGTTTGTATAGACCATAATTCTAAAAGAAGCTTAGTGTGATTTTTGTACGTTTTCAGAAAGTCTTAACTTGTTTATGAAAGCGGAATCCTTAACCATAACGTTTCTTGGTAATTTGTAAATTTCTACTGTGAAAATCCAAAATACTAGTACATGCCCTTGCGTACATCATTTCATCTGAAACACTCGAGGATGCTACTTTTAGCTCCTTAATATACTCTCGGGGTGTTTTAATAATGTTTCACTCAGCCTGCAATAAACAATAACTCCCTTCCTTCTGCCTTGAGTCATACTTGGTGCACATGTTCTTTGCTAGATCTGAAAGATGCACATTTTTACTCGATATAAAAAGATCTCAATATTCCATCATGTGTGATACATTTTATGAGATGCATGATGGAAATTTAATAACTGATAGAATTTCAACTTCCAAATAATTAATTTAATCATCTTTCCATACGTAAAAATGCTACAGTTTGACTGCCCCTTTCTCAAAGTTAAAATGGTTACTTTTTCGTCTTAAAATAACATCAACTAGTCATGGGTTTCCCATTTAATGAAAGAGGGGAGGGGATCTCCAACCACACCCTGTTGCAGCACCAACAACGTAACACTTAAACATACGATGCGAAAACACAAAGACGAGCACACCAAGAGACGAAAAAGAGACATACGACATATAAGCATCAAACACAAAAGACTACACATTAACCAATGGGTAACCGGTGCCGACTTTGGACGGCTATTTGACACACAAGAAGCAATGGGTGTGGTTATCCAGGATTACGTGCGAACAACTCTCTCACTTTTCCGATAACCCAGAGATCTCCAAGAACGTACAATTGTGGTGTAAAACAACCTCCTCACTATTAGATGACCCACACAAACAAAAAAAAAAAAAGAAGGGAGGAGATCTCCAACAAGACCCCGTTGCAGCATCAACAGTAAAACACCAAAACACCCGATGCAAAAACACAAAAGACGAGTACAGCACGAGACGGAAAAGAGACACACGACATGTAAACATCAAACACAAAAGACTACACATAAACCGACGAGACCAATGGGTAACCGGTGCCGACTTTGGACGGCCATCTTTCACGCAAGTAGCAAATGGTGTGGTTATCCTGGATTACGTGCGCACAACCCTCTCACTTCTCCAATTACCCAGAGGTCTCGAAGAACGTACAATTGTGATGTAAAACAACCTCCTCACTGTACGATGACATCACACAAACAAGACCGCGAAACGCAGAGGCCCCATAGACACAGATGAATATGTAAATGGATATAAAAAGAGGGCATGCGTAATACAGTCCGTGCTCTGCCGGCTGTAGCGAGCTCATGTATGTAATCACCCGAGGAGTCCGACTGACATTCAGAGAGGACAGGTGGTCGGGGCCCTGTCTTCTCTAAAGAGGTTTGGACAGGGCACGTCATGGAGTCCCGTCGTCACAGTCAGTCAGAGTGCAAGTCTCAAGGATGCGCTTGTACAAGACTGTAGATTGGTCAAGTACCAAGCCTAGTGTCCGTCTGGTGACATTAGGATCATACCCACGGTATAAAAGGCGTTTGATGATTCTGACGCATTTTCGACGGTTATGCTGCCTACATTTGATCCTTTTTATTTTGTTTATCATATCACCATAAAAGACAGGTTGTGTAATACCCATAGTAATATACTCTATTGCATGTATAGATCCGAATTTTAAAAGAAGTTGACTGTAATTTTTGTAAAATTTCCAGAAAGTCTTAACTAGTTTATGAAAATCGCAAAACGCAGGGCCCAAGCAACACAGATGAATATGTAAATGGATATAAAAAGAGGGCTTACGTAATACAGTTCGTGCTCTACCGGCATGTATGTTATCACACGAGGAGACCGACTGACATTCAGAGAGGACAGGTGGTCGGGCCTTGTCTTTTCTAAAGAGGCTTGGACAGGGCCCGTCATGGAGTCCCGTCTTCATAGTGCAAGTCTCAAGAATGCACTGGTACAAGACAGTAGATTGGTCAAGTATCAAGCCTATTGTCCGTCTGGTGGCAGGTTGTGTAATACCCAAAGTAATGTGTACTGTTGCTTGTATAGATCCGAATTTTAAAAGTTAATTGATTTTTTTGTAAAATTTCCAGAAAGTCTTAACTAGTTTACGAAAGCGGAAACCTTATCCTAAAAGTTTCTTGGTAATTTGTAAAAATTCATAATATTGGTACATGCTCTTTCATGAACTGAGTGGAACTTCGAACACGTGTCTGGTGCATGGAAATTGGTTTGGAATTTTCTTAAAGAAGGTATAGAGTTGGAACCCTTCGACATTATTAATATAGACACTTATTTCACGTTGCAGTGTGGAGCAGTTAAAATCGTTCCCCGTGGCCTGATGTTTGTCAAGTGTATTAATTACTTCTTTTCAGCTCTGTCACCTGAAAGAAGCATTGTTTTGGCCTTTTATCAATGTGACATCATATATATATATATTTTTCTGTTTCGGAAACTAGCCATTTCACCGATAAATATAATCGAAATTAAAGGAATTAACATCTTAGCACCATCCCTCCAATGCTATTTTGAACATAGATTTTAATTGGATATGCTACTGAATCGACCCTACAGGAACTTTGGAGCCGCGCACTCTCTGTAATGTAAATGTAAAAATCTAACTTCAAAAAATTAAAGAGGGCGCTACTAAAATAAATTTTGGTGGCTCTGCTGGAAGCATCACTAATGAGAATTTAATATTCGAAACACGTGTCTGGTATATGGAAATTGGTTTGGAATTTTCTTCAAGAAGGTATAGAGTTGGAACCCTTCGAAATTATCAAATATATGTATCTCTGTTTGTAATGTATGTCATTCATCCAATTGTCAATTTCTATTTGTACGCCTACTAATGGGCAGTCCCTTCAAAATATATTAGTTAAGTGTGTGGTATCTCTTTTTAATAATTAATACAACAATTTTGAAATCGTATCACTAATTCTAATAGTGACATCACAACTTAGTTTTGTTACGTTTATATGTGAAATCTCTGATGAGATAACGTGTTGAAATATGATGCCATGTAATCTTACAATAGAAGATATATTTTAAATATAGACAATATTTAGTAATAATACACGTCTTCAAATTCAAAGCATCAATCAAAGGCCGGGTGGGGACTATAAAAGAAGACAGCTAAATTCCGTCATTTCCTCAATGACCGCTGTAGGGTTAACATCTCTAATCGCAATCTGATTGGTCCTATGTTTCCTTTATAACCCTATCAATTTTTGATTGACAGCTTCAAATAGTAAAGTTGTGGTATATCTAATTAGCATAATCAAGTATATCTGTAGGTATGTCTTTGATGTCACACACCGCTTGTGTCTCTAGGAATATCAGTGGTCAGTAGACGCCGCGTTTATCACGCCTACCAAGCTATGATCACTCAGGTGTGCATATTAATTGCCACTCGGTAAAAAATCCCGGCCTTGAAGAACGGATGAATTTGCAGCATGGACCATAAGCTAAATAGTATCTAAGATATACACTAGTATGAACATATTTGAAAGTTAGCCCATCCAATGAATATTAATGAAGGCAATTTTCTAAGCCATGCAGAAACTGCTGATTTGTGGTATCAGAGACTCTCCATTTTCTCTATCCTCAAGAGTGTATGATATTCTATTAGGATAATGAACCATTTTTTCAATTAGTGAAATGAGTTGATTATATGGTGCGAGCGGCATTTGATGGATCATACTTCATTATGGCATGATAGTGTGACACCTGTGGTGCACCGGGATCATAGTGTGCTAGAGATAAACAAGATGATGAAATGATATTTTTGTATGGATGTATTAAAGCGTTATGATCAGTGAACCAAAATTGATTAGATGCGTACGTGAAACAAATAAACGAAAACAAAGTCAGTACCTTGCAATGTAAGACTATACCAACTGCAAACATAATGTAACTAAGTAGGAAACAAGATTGCTGATATACTCCATCAATTACCCAAAAGAAAACAGCGATATATGTATATCTGTTATAACTGCATTCACAATCTGAGTTTGCAATATACATGGTTGTACGAATATTACAAGAAACAATCTGCTTTTGGATAAGAAAAATAACAATGACACACCATTTTGCCATCAGTGAATCTACTTCACTAAAATGAGTGCTTAATCCACTTCACGTAGACTACATAGGAAACGAAGTGAATCAGCTTTTTAGGAAAACAAGAATTATTGGGATATCTAGAATAAACATTAACAGAATCAACAAACTCACGCGTTCCGAAATATATTGTGATGATAAGAGAACTTGCAGAAAGAAAAGAAGGAGAAGGTCCCCAACATGACGTCACTACAGTGATCACAGCAGAACACATACGCATCACATAAGAAACAGGAAACAAACAAATACAGAGACAACGAGATCAATTGAAATACATCATTGAATCATAAGGACAGAACATTTACACGGATTTTATTTGTAAAAACGAAAATTACATGTCTTTTCATTTACCCAAGAATGCATATCTCTTACTTTTCATTTCAATTTCAGTTTCTTATTAGTTGAGACATTACATAAACTTCTAAAAACCATGGTAACAGTCGGTATGAAAATGTCTGGCATTCGTCAAACTGTAAACTGTATATAATTTTTCAGAAAAAATGTGCTGCTGAACTACTTATATATCAAACCAGCGTCACGATAAAATAAATATTACTCATAATATCTAAACAACACTTTTTCAGAACTTTGGGAAATGTTATCTAGTCGACGTCGATTCTAAAAGATTGTAACACTACATGTAGTACAAACAAGCAGTATGTAGACAAACCCCAAAATCTTAAAGTCTTAAACGTCTTTAAATTCAATAGCATCATTTGAACACAGATAAATTTGCAGCATGGACCAGGCATGCACGTTTCGGGTACTTCACCCTTGTCAGTGATTTTAAATTAAAGACTGCGAATTATGAAATGATTGAACGCAATCAGGATAACCAAACATTAGTCATGCACGCATGTAACCCTATGTCTATTGGTCTCATCTGTTAGTGTGTATTCGGCCCGTAATTTTTCGTATATCTAAAACATCAAAACATTAAGTTGTCCATAAGCAGCAGTTTTAAAACACTGACATATAATTATATTTTTATCTGTCTTGGAAATTTCTATAGATTGTTATAAAAGAACGTTTGTAAATTGTTTATAGAACTATTGCCGCGGTTTTAACTTTATTAAGAAATAATGTATAGTCTTGGAATTTTATTACATTCGTTACAAGACATGAGACAAATGTACACTGGGAGTGGAATCGGCGCGGCCATCTGTTAGATAAATAACAAGTGAAGTAGTAATCACTCGTGTATAATGAATAATTTAATAAGAAAAATGAGTCTCTGTCAAGATTAAGAATTTTCCCGAAAATAAAATACGATTACTCCAGACATACGATTACTCCAGACATAGCATTGAATGTTTTACAATCCCTTCACAGCATCAATTATCAATGTATCCTCCTGAACTCTGTACAAGCGTAAACTCATTCCCCGGTGTTAGTTTGTTGTATTTACAATTATTTTCCATAGAGCACATATGCTTCTGTTATAAGATCAAGATTTCACCCCCTGCTCACAGCTAACGAGTTAACATTTGTTTTGATCCATCAGCTACAGGGTCAGACAAATGTATGCAATGTCAAGCAGAGATACGACCTTCCTCAAACAGCATTGTAGGTTAAGATATTTGAAATGTTGTTTTTGGACAAGTATCTTATCTCTATACACAGATGGACAACGAAGAAAGGGTTGTTGAAAGTTTGTTATTTCACTCAACAACTTTATTTCAGTATATTTCAATGAACTCGTTGTGTTAATGTAAATATAATACGATTTCAAAAGTAAAGTACCAATGCTGTTTCGAATAAACTCTCAGTTTTTCAGAAAGCAGGGAAAATTACCTTCTTGAAATGAATACTCTTAAGGGGATGAAATGCAAGTGTTTCTACGAAATTAGTATCTTAAAATAGAAAATGCAAAAATACTAAAATCGATATAATGCTTCGGTTTCTAGGAAGATAAGAAATGATGACTTTACAGAAAATGCTACTGCTCTTATAAGCAAAACTCAGCTGCGTCTAGGTTGCAATGGGTGCAAAATAAACAGATCGTATTCATTTTTACAACAACATATCTGTGTCATTTCTATATTTCTTGGAAGCTGCAAGATGTCAATAAGTCGGTTGTAAAATCTCATGTGAAATATTTTATTTTAGATGAGAAACATTTTATCTATGACGCACCATAATTATAATTTTACCAAGAAAGAAGCGTTTTCCAACGACTATTCATAATTCACAAAATCTATTTTGCATTAACGATCCGCAATATCCTAAGGTCAATATCAAAACAAACATATCTTATGTCAATTACTCACTAGAAGGTTTTTTTTTAAAAAAAAAGTTTCTATATGAAAAAGAAGTGGGCGGAGCGTTAGATGGCAACTACCCGGTGGCGTAGTTGATAGCACACCCGGTTAGCATACCGGTATGTATGCTGAAGGCCTCGAGTACCCGCCTCACTCACGCTATATATACTGTTCAGCTTTTGTAGGATTCAGGGTCAATGACGACCATAAAGACAGGTTTCTTCAGAGAGTCTTTACAAATAAGACGAGCAATTTGAGAGCTTGTTATTGGCTTAGCTCAAATGTTGCCATCTAATTTAAGAAAACGCTTCAAAAAAAAAAAAAAAAAACAAAAACAAAAAAAAAAAAACACAAAAAACACAAAACAAAACACTAACCTCAAATGGCTAAACATAAGTACCATGAGTAGCCTAAGGATCTATGTATAAATCTTGGTTGGCAAATGGTGTGGTTATCTGGATGATACTTAACCAACCCTTTTACATGACGGCGCAAGATATTCATAAAAACATGTCAACATTGCATCTGCATTTCAAAAGTTTATTGGTCATTGTGTCATTGATTTAAGGGTTATTTATTCAATGGAAATTTGCTAGGTAACAGGTATTAATGTATGTTTGAGAGACTGCTTTTTATCTGAGTCAGTAATGCATTCGAGTAAAAATAATACACTTAACAGGTTTATTAACAAAGTAGAAATGAAGAGGACAGTGAAGAATGTCATGTCGACTATAGGCGTGATAATGGTAAACTGACCTTGTATAATTAATGTGACTTTACAGTGTAAGTGACATTAGACATATTAATTATTTGACCTTCTATATCAAAAGGACGCTGAGCATAGAAAGTATAAATTCTTTCAGTTGTACAAAAACAGAATATAAGAAAAACATCAGACTATATGTGGGAGACCGGAATTATTCACTTTACAACTCTTCAAGATGATTTCCTTCCTATCTGATCGTTGGATCGCTTGATATTAAATAAGAACTATCTTACATATCTTTTTAGATTTATATTTTTTGACTTTCAATTTCTTTAACGAAAGATTCCTTTTCGTTGATGACAATTACCAAGAGTATTGATAAAGAGAAGCAATAATCAAAGGAAATAAGGAAAGATAGAGGAACATAAGAAAGTAAGAGAAATTGTTTGATTGACAGATACATTAACAATATTCAAGTAAAGTTAAAGCGGTATTAAACTTACCAACAGATTTCATATATTCATCAAAATTGTCACTATCACTCTCCATTATTTCCCATTTCCCGTTAAAGTTAGCCATAATTTCAAATCGCGCAGCTCAGAACATAGAAGGATGCAAAACTGCGGTCTGCAGTCGGTATTTTGGTAGGCACACAGTATAACCACGATATAACTTGATAATTCAAGGGCCCTAACTCGTTAATTAGGTGTTTGAAGTACCAGGAAATCGTTTCGTTGCTTTCCGTCGGTAAAAAAGAAGTGTATAATTGTTAATCAAACATACTGAAAATAATGTAATTATCTTAAAATGGATCAAACAATGTGTTAGAGGTGAAGCGTGCTTGTAGGCGATGCTAGTGTTTAATGCACTTCAATATTTGTGCTACAGTGTAGATGATAACGGTCATATGCAACAAATCACAGACATAGGGGGAGGGTGTTGCGGGGATAGAAGAACTTGTGTCCCCCTCACTTTTGGAGTAATATCAACCTCACTCGCATTATTATGCCAAAATCCTGAATCTTTCAGAAAGGTACCCGTATCAAATGAGAAGTAGTCTACTCTGTCACATTTTGATACTATTGAACTTTGAGCAGTTAAACTCGTTCCCCATGAGATGAATATTTTTAAGTGTATTAATTACTTCCATCCAGCGCTGTCGCCTGAAAGAAGCTTTGTTTTGGCACTTTATCAATTTGACGTCATAAATATATTTTTTTGCCATTTTGGAAACTTGTCATTTTATTAAAAAATATTATAGAAATCAAAGGAGGTTAACATCTTAGTACAAACCCAATGCTCTTTTGAACATAGATTTTATTTGGATATGCTTCTCAATCGAGCCCACAGGGAATTTGGAGTCGCGCACTCTCTGCAAGTAAATGCACAAATAATTTCAAAAAATTAAAACCAGAGTCTGCTACTAAAATGAATTTAGGCAGTCTAAAAATAACTTTGGACGGAAGCATCACTGTTGAGGATTTAATAGCCGAAACAAGTTTCTGGTGCATAATAAATTGGTTTGAAATATGATGTAAGTCTTGAATTATGTTTTATAATTAATATATCAAATTTCTTGTCATTATTGCTGCAATCGATGCTGTATATACATGCTTCTGTCTAAGTATAACTTTTCTTTGAATTTGAAGACAATTTTGCACGCTACTATTTAAGGAAGGTAATATATGTATGGCTACTAGAATATTCTACAAACGTTAATTCCTTCTACCTCCCTAGACTGCATCAATTATCACGTACCTCTGAAACTCTATACACGCGTAAACTAATTTCTCAATGCAAGTTTGTTGTATCCGTTATTATTTTCCATAGAACTCATATGTTTTACTTTCCTTCTTTTAACAGCTAACGAGTTATCATTTGTTTTGATCAATCAGCTGCAGGGTCAGACAAAGAATGCAATTTAGAGCAGAGAGGAGACCACATAGTAGATTCAGGTATCTGAAACGTTGTTTTTGAACAGGTATTTTTAGGGTCAGACAAAGTATGCAATTTAGAGCAGAGAGGAGACCACATAGTATCTGAAACGTTGTTATTGGACAGGTATGTAATGTCCATTCAAAACACTACACATAAACATACTAGACCTATGGGAAGTTAAAAATAATGATTTTACTGAAATATTGTTGTCCCTGTGGGCATCAGTACAAATTAATCATATCTCATTAAAAAACGTTTCTGTTCCATTTCTTTTTGTTTTATGGTTTCTCAGAAGCTGAGAGATGCTACTTTATTTGTGACGCATTCTTTAATATAATCTTACTTTTATCTAAGCAGACGCGTTTATTCTTGAAAAAGCCATAATTCATAGTCGTTTATTTCAACAACGATCCGCAATATTATAAGGTCTACACCAAATCATGAATAGCTAACCCCTTTTTAAATGGACTTTGAGCACCAAATGTAATAACAAAACAACAATGAGTTAAAGAAGATCCTGACGATAATCTCAACAGCACTCACAATAGAGCACCAATTTGAGCATCGACGGACCCAAGCTAGAGGTGGGACCAGGTGTCCGAGAGGAGTAAGCATCCCCTGTAGGCTAGCCGCACCCGCCGTCGAAAATGAATACAATTGATAAAATCCATGCACTGTTTGGCGTTATGTCTACATAGAGAGCGCTATGGCGACAATGTCAGGGAAATGTATTCACAACACTTACTGTCAAACCCCTCGCAGGGAACTTTTTTACGAGCTCCACACGGTTAAGGGTATAAGTGTGACACAAATGAGTTAAAGAAGATCCTGACGATAATCTCAACAGCACTCACAATAGAGCACCAACTTGAGCATCGAGCATCAAGTACTAACAAACAAATAATAAAATAACGTAAGAGGTATTCAGAAATAAGTACACCTAGTCATACATGTATATAGCTATATTAACTTTATTAAGAGGTTTAGCTACTTCTAGAGAAGACAAATAAATATGAAAATCCAAAATCAGCGCTTCACTTAAAAAAAAGCACTTTAAGTAGAAGAAGGGCGGAGATCTCCAACAAGACCCCGCTGCAACATCAACAGCAAAAACCAAAACACCCGATGCAAAAACACAAAAGACGAGTACAGCACGAGACGGAAAAGAGACACACGACATGTAAATCCTAAATCGGCACAGGTAACCATTGGTCTCGTTGATCGTCTCTTGCTGTGTCCGTCTCTGTGTTTTCGCATCGGTTGTTTTGCTGTAAGTGCCGTAACGGGATCTGGTTGGAGATTCCCTCCTTTCTTGTATGGGTCCGAATTTCAAAAGAGTCTAACAATAATTTTTGTAAAATGTCCTGAAAGTCTTAACTAGTTATGAAAGCAAAAACCCTAACCTTAATTATTCTTGGTAATTTGAAATTTCTAGTTTCTGTTATGAAAATCCAAAGCATTAGTACATGCTATGGCGTACCGGATGAGATGTGAAATGTAAACACCGTTTGATGGTTATCTAGGAACATCATCGTCAAGCTAGTGGAAATTATGTTAAATCCAAAATCATCTCTTTTGTCATACACACTCGTGTGAATCTCTACATTTAAAATCTTGATTTTTAGGTCTAAAAATGGTGTTTCTGTCTTTGTAACGTTTTCCATTTTCATTGTGAATTCTTGTGGATAGATAATATTCTTATATTTTCAAAAACAGTTTATGTTTATTTCACTTGCTATCTCTTACAGCCTTAATATTGCGGTTTCATACTTTTTTAAAAAAGAAAATAACTTTTTATTCAAAGTATGGACTGCCCATTTCGAATAATGGTAGAAATTTATAATTGAGTGTAGATATTCATTATTGTTTTCAGAAAATATTCTGAATTGACAGTAAGCGTTAACATGAATTAACAAATAGCATAGACTAGGAAGAAATCGTATGGGAAAATCCATGTTCTAGGAACAGAAAGAAATCGTATCGGAAAATCCATGTTGTATGCCGATCTACGTAAGTGACCCTTATATAATCGATGACTAAATTCTCAATCTGACAAAATCCCAGGGATGGATTCCTAGAAGGGATATTTACATTCCTCTCCTATTACGGAGCGATTTCCATATTGTCAAGTACAACATCAGTCAATAATACGATTATTATCCAGTAGTTTGGGATTCATGTTTCATGTATTAAGGGATGTCTGAGTGAGTAATTGGAGAGGGTTAAAGGCCAATAATTTATCCCATTCATCACTTATAAGGAGGTTAACGGAATCGATCACGTGCATTTTGCTTTCTCCTCATGGAGCAATTTTGTTTCCTTCTTCTTCAGATTGTCTACTTATCTAAATGATATATAGCTTAACAATGTAATGCACGTATGCTTCCATTTAGAACAATGATACAACAATTATTCATACTTGATTGATATATTTATCGGTGGCATCTGCAGATTTTTGCGTAACATTGGTACTACAGAACATATACGCCACAAGCATTTCCTTGTCTTGGTCGTTGCCTACAAGTTGAAATGCTTTTAAAATCAAAATGGGGAGCTTACTCCTCCCGGGCACCAGGTCAAACCTCTAGCTTGCTGGGGTCCGTCAGTTTGGTGCTCTAGTGTTAGTGCTGTTGAGATTTTCGTCAGGATCTTTTTTATCTTATTTATATAAAACTGTGAGATTCCTCTAAATATACGGATTAGTGGGAAGGTACTGCGTACGTACTCCAGATAACTTTTTTCAACTCTCTTAGAATATAAGAAGGTAAAGCTTCCATTTCATGGATTCATCTTGTCTCCCTACTATCATAGTTGACTCATTATTTCTTTATACATGTACTTTCACTTATCCTTCTGTGATATTTCGACCATTTCTTGAATTACATAAATTCGACCGTTTTTAATCCCTAGATACATTCTATTGAATTCAAAATATATGATGTCGAATACTTGTAAATTGATGCCGATAAGCTGTAGGATTTTTTTCATAATTCAACGAGAGGCAAAGTGATATTTGTTTCGATTCAATTATTTCTTGCGGAACATACCTCTACATATAATGATTAGCACCATCCCGTAACAATGGCAACTGATCATTAGGATTATGCAACACCTGATGTGAGTAGGGTCTAGTTATTTTGATTGATTGCCTAGATCTCCGGTGTTAACACCTTAATCTCTTTGTTATCCACGTTTTCCGTTTTGTCTAGCTTTTTTAACTTTTGTGATTCACCAGCTTGTTAGATCACGTATCGAACACTCCTCTGCTCATTCAGATGCATGCCGTTTATTTATACAATGCTCTGATGGAATAATGAAAATAACTGCCGGATCAATAGACTTGTTTTGATAAGACAATGCTATCATTTTTCCTTTCAATTATCGTTACTTTAATCATGACATCAACGAAGTTGATGATTTTTCAATTCGATGTTCAGAGTTGATCCCTTTTAGTATATAACAAGATAACATCTTGGAATTCCAGTGGAGAATAGTGCCCGGTGATCGGTTTACATAGTTAAGTCGCTTGGAGAGTAACTTACTATATAGCTTGTAAAAGATTTGAATGGCTAAGTCTGTCCTCGACGTCATGTTATACACCAAACCTATTAATTCATGTTTGTGTGAGTACTATTAATTCTTAGTGTTTCTTTTGGGAAGCAAATAGAGCACTCGTTAACGCACAGGCAATATTCCTTCCGAAAGCAGCACTATGAGACAAACGGGCATTCATTGGTAGATAATATATGAAATAATGAAAATAACTGCCGGATCAATAGACTTGTTTAGATAAGACAATGCTTTCATTTTTCCTTTCAATTATCGTAACATTAATCATGACACCAATGAAATTAATGTTTGTTTAATTTAACTGTTCTTCAATGATGCTACTGAATTTGAAGACGTTAAATATTTGTACCACTTGGTGAGTGTCACTGTTGGTGGACAAGGAGTCCCCGAGGGCACATGTAGCCAAGTTCGATCAACTTCGGTTGATCGTTTCTTCACGCATTCAAAAATTTCTGTAATCATAATTTCTTGTAATTTCTAAGACATGGGTCCTGTAGCATCATATCCCAGCCTTCCTACTACGTCTTTCGGTACATGTTTGGACATAATAACTTTCACACTCTTTGGCCATATTCTTTATTCAGATTGAGGATCACTGAGGAAGGTTTAGTACCTGAAATGTGCATGTCTGGTCCATGCTGAAAATTTACATGTTCTTAAATGACGCTATTGAATTTGAAGACGTTTAATATAGATGAAATGTTTGTTTTAGTCTGATCTTCAATATTTTTTGCAGATATTGATTGAAACGAAATCAATAAATTGCAATCTCATTTTGTTGTTCTTCTTTTTTTCTGTGTATCCAAATCTTCACACTATCTCGACAAGATATCTTATTTTACACCTAACAATGGTATAATATGATTCTTTAGGAAACACCAAACCTGTGATATCATATCTTAGTCGATCGTGCTTGAATGAGCTTTTCTCATAAATACCTTAATTCGAGAGAAAGTGAATTGCCTAGCTTTGTAGCAAGTGACAGCTATTTTTAGAAAATTTAAGGTGATACTACAGGGGTATACATGTACCTTATGACGCGAGGAGTAAGAACAGTCTGCAGTGTTTGCGCAAACCAGTCTATCTAACTTTTGAATACAAGGTATATACATGTACTATGTGTACAGGAACCGTGCTACGTTAACGGGAGCCATAAAACATCAGCTGAATTACAGCACAGATGTCTGACATCCCCGTAACATTACCATCATGTAATACTGAATCCAATCCAACAATGTAATCAGTAATCCTGACAATTCATTATGTACGTGTTTACATGTTATGGTAAGAATATCCAGAAGAGTCCCTTAAATAATGTTCAATAATTTATAACACTAGTTATATTACGTTGTCATGTCCTCATCATTATACTTTTTGTTATAACAGTATTCTTTGAAATTAAACTTAACTTGCCAACTTTGAACGTTTCATAAAGAAAAAACTGATTCAGCCTCCCCCTATTCCCCGGAAAAAGGAAATCATACTTCAAAAACCAAAGAATTAGCTAGTGTTCCAAATCTTTTACCAGTTCCCATAAAAAGTGAAATCGGGACAATAACATGATAACAAATAGTTCACAAGGAAGAAAAAAGGATCAAATAGAATCAAATCTCAAAATCTCAAAATTAAAAAAGAAAAGATAGAAAAATGAAACATTTTTAAGATGTCAGTAACTACATCTAGTGTGAATAGGAAACATTAAAACAACAAATCATTAGGGAAAGAACCAAATGAATTACCTTTGAGTTGTTATTGAAAATTTCATATTGGGAAAAAAAATTATTATTTTAAAATGTACAACCATTGTCAGAATCTACTTACCTATGGCTACCATATAATTCTCGAAGTTTTCGCTCGATTCCAACTCCCATTTTCCGTCAAACTGCGACATGGTGATGATTTTTGATGTCTCACCAACCCTTCTCCTTCTCTCAGAAGTAGGATATGATCCCTGAGCATACAATATAAATCAGCACTTATGACAAAATGATCGACCAATCAATTCTACGATGTTTCATCCATTATATTTTGGGCATCAGTTTCCACTTTTTAAGCACTCAATGCATAAATTGACGCTGATTAACCCTGCGTGGATTATTACAGTAATAGCCGGATTCTGAGAAGCTGTCCGGTTTGGAGTTTGGATATTAGTAATTACGTATATCGAATAACAGCAATTATATGAAAAGGGAAACCTCTGAGGAGAACAGAGTCAGGAGCAATGTTCTAGCACTATACACCTGTAACATCCATTTATACCTCCCGCAGTTCATTCATTAACCTCTTTTTTCTGTATGATGCTATTTTCCAGGAAGATCTATGAAACTATGCCATCTAGTCCTGGAATTTAAAGATACTTTCAGAAAATCTGTTTTTTTTTGTAGATTTCCCCGAGATAAACACTTTAAGTGTTTTACAGTAGGGCAAAATAAATGGTCAATAAATAAAAGGATGAGTACGACTGCCATAACTTTGACATTGTAAGTTAGTTCATCAGCGTAAAGGAACCATAAATCTGTCTCTGATGCACCTGTTGTGAACGTACTGTTGGATTCATGTATTACAACTAAGATATTTAGAAAAGAGTGTAGTCTAAGCAAAATACATAGTCTTTTCACAAAGTGACAATGTAACTTATAAAACTTCCCTTTAGTATCATTCATAATAAATCGGGATTAGCGTTCTACAGATCGAGTTACTTAATAAATGGATACCAACGTTAAAATCATAGAAAGTACACTACAAAGTACCATGTTTCTATAGCAGTTTTATTATACAAATATGGACTTGGTCGAGGTCATTATGTCATTATAATGACATAATGACCGAGGCCAAGTCCTTATTTGTTATATTATATAACGAATTGTAAGACTACATATTATTAAAATAATGATTCAAATCAATATGAACACATAATTTTAAGTTCAGAACTTAGCAATTAATAGCACTTTTTTGTGTGCAAAAATGTATCTTAACTTTTAAATTTACACAAAATAAATATCTTCATTTTTAAAGTAAATACTGAAATCAGGACAAATACCACACCGAGTCATTATCTTCCGTCAGCGGTCATTATCGGAAAATAATGACTCGCGCTCCAGCCAATCAGAATCGACGTTACATCCTGGTTTTATAATATTACGTCATAATAATTTCGCGTCAGATACCGTCCCAAATCTAACACAAGCATACAAAAGCAAAAAGACGGAATACTTTGCATACTGAAAATTTGTTATTAGATGAGAAACTGTTAAATTATTCGCGTTTACGAGTTCTTAGAAAAAAAACCCCAAAAAGCTTTTAGGCCAATGATTTGTCAAATCCTCTGAAAATTACATTGGAAGAATTCTACTCTCTTTCGAAATTTTGGTTCCAGATCTTCAGAGTGTATCATTTGAAATTTGCTGCTGTCTACATTTAATGGTGAATCGATTTAAATATTATACAAATCAAAGAGAAATGACATTGCAACCTGGCCTATCCTGTAGACGAGACTAAATGATGGGAGATATCGAAGTTCTATCAGTGAAGACTGTATCCTGGTCGAACTCTTCGCGTGATTTACGATGGACTCGCTTGAGCCAGTTAAAGTGCCTCAACATTACAGGATGTTTTAAGTCCATCAAATAACAAATATGAATCAATTTGCGATTGCATAATTAATTTGCAAATTTCAGATAGTCGTACGAAGCATAGATGAACAGTGAATTTTACAGAATATTCTACAAAAAAAAGAATTGAAATAATGATAATTATTTCCCCATTTACTATGTAGTATTTTGTACACTATTACAATTCAAGAAAATTAAAAGGGGATGTTAAAAAATACAATTAGATAATAGACATTTGGGGGTAAATAGACAGATATATTCACGAGTTTATTTTCAGAGTCTATTCCCCTACATTTTATTTATATCAGACTTGATTAGAAATACAGCATTTCATATGTTCACATGACATTTTAATTTCAACCCCACCGATATTCGAATAAGAGATATATACATGTTTACGGCGCATGATTAGGTAATTTGCTTTTTTTGTTTTTGTTTTTGTTTTTTTTTTCTTTGTTTGTTTCTCTTTTGCATTATGCATTTAAGAATAAGAGCAATGAGAGGTCAAAATTGATTTGGCCCGAGATATGGGCATAGGAAAAGTGGGAATACGATCAGTCCGATTGTAAGCACCATATATACGAAGTATTTGGGGGGGGGGGGGAGGAGGGGGTATGTTAAAAATAGCTAGCCTAGTATTTTCAACATTTCAAACATTTCGCACTTTTCTATTTCTGTATCTTAAAAACTACAAAAGTTCGGCATGTTATATCGGCCTGATAATAAGAAAGTTTGCAGCTCGAACGTTTGTAAACCCCCCCCCCCGTTTCCTTCCATTCCAACCATCTTATTTTCTTCGTTAGGAACTGATATATCAAATAGGATAAATTAAAACAGAAGAAAAAGAAAGACAGTTAAAAACCCCCAGAAAAATGAAGAAAATAGATGGAAGTCTCGATCTCCTCCAGGGTCAAAATAATATTTCCGAATATAAAATTCTTTTGGTCGGAAGAATTCTGTCTTTATCCCTTGTTTGTTACTCTCGGATTTCAAACACACATTTCACACTTTAAAGAAATTATTTTTTTCATAGAAATATTGACTAAATCGAAATTATTTCCCTGTGATTACTACAATTTACTGGAAATACATAATAGGAGCCTGTCCTGAATGTATGCTTAATAAGTCTTTGTTAACCAGTCCTTGTAAATGCCTATCTAAATTATTTCTTATCGTGCTCTGTGTTCAAAATGTATATTTTTGTAATCCCTTTCCATTTTTCTCTATTCTACGTCATTTATTAATCTAAAAATCTGTTCAAAAGTCTCTCCTTCTTTCTCTTTTTCTGTATTATTTATACAGAGTTAGCATCAACGATCAGGCTATTCGTTTCACTTTGTACGTCTGACCACAGAGAGCGCCGGAGACCGGCGATCACAGGTGGTCAAAAGTTAATCAAGATAAGATGGTGCAAGTAACTCATTAAATCTTCACCGCAGAAATATCGCGTTTTCGGGAAAAGATGCGTTTCACTAATACCAAGTAGTAGAAAAAAATATGATTTTGCAATGTTGAGGCACTTTAAGCCTGAGCGTTTTCCCATTGCCTTTGAGATCTATTTACGTAGTTTTGTAATTTGTTCTGGTTTGCGATGATACATTGTTTTATATAGACCAGACAACCTGTGTATATGGGTAAGTGGGAGGGGCGTGCGCAAGTAATTCGGATAATCACGCCATTTGCTGTTATAAAGCGGATGGTCGTCAAGTCGGCGCCCGTTGCACATTGTTCTTTAATCCGCAATAATATTCATTTTTTTAAATTTTTTTTTTATTTTCACATTTTGATGTGTATACTTTGTTTGTTTTACCGATAAATATAATCGAAATTAAAGGAGTTTAACATCTTAGCACCATCCCTCCATTGCTATTTTGAACATAGATTTTATTTGGATATGCTACTGAATCGAGCCTACAGGAAATTTGGAGCCGCGCACTCTCTGTAATGTAAATGTAAAAATCTAACTTCAAAAAATAAAGAGGGCGCTACTGAAATTATTTTTGGTGGCTCCGCTGAAAGCATCACTGATGAGAATTTAATATTCGAAACACGAATCTGGTGCATGTAAATAGAGAATAAGTGTCTTAATTTGTGTTTTGTTACGGGTATACAACACACAGCAAGTGCATTTATCGTACATGTAATGCGCGTTAGCGCATTTCATGCGATAAATGCACTTGCTGTGTGTTGTATACCCGTAACAAAACACAAATTATGACATTTATTCTATATATATGCACCATAGTTGTCTATTTTATTCTTGTTTTCTGAAATTGCCTTTTCTAGGTAAAAGAGTGACGTCAAAATTCATCTCACCACGGGCTCAGTTTGCAGGCTAGAACAGCCGTCGCGGCATGTTTCTTTAGATCTTATGCATTGTGACGTCACGAGTGTTAATACACGAATTGCAGCACGTTCCTTTCAATAGTAACATCTCAGGGACTTACATTGGTTGTGCATATATATTGGTTTGGAAGTTTCTTCAAGAAGGTATAGAGTTGAAACCCTTCGACATTATTGACCTGTCGATGCTCATGTCGGTGCTCTATTGAGTGTTCTTCTTTATCTCATTGGGCAGTTCGATGTAGGTGCTGTTGTGTTTCGTTGTTCCCTGATGTTTATCGGAGTTTTTTTAGCCTGGTGTTTTTGTTGCACCAGGCGAGTGTATTCCGCTGTTATCAGTACAAGGTAGTCTTGCCGGAGATCTATTTCATATTCACGTTGAGAAAGTCTTGTCACACTGAAAGTTAAAAGAGAAAATCAAAGAAAGTCATCATCAAAACTTAACCGAAGAAAGAAATAAATTCGATATCGGAATATTTGGTAGAATTGAAAAAAATAAATATTCATACAGATTGGTTTTCGTTCGAATCAGTTACTTTATGTGATTTAATGATAATTTTTATTTTAAGTATCGTATGAGTCAAGAATCAACAGAAACACAACAAGGTCAGCTACGACGTACATCAACAGTAGAGACTATGAATAAAATCAGGTTGAAATCATCAACATACCATAAATAGTTCAGTTATATTTGATGGACGGAAATGGTTATTTCAACAAATGAGTTGATTGACGAGTCCAAATGAGGGAATGGGCTAAATGTAATATAAATAACTACATGTATACAGTAAATACATGTCCCTCGTTAACAAAGTATGTTAAATACAAAATGACTCGGATTTCAACTAATATGTAAAATTTCAGTTTAAAGGTCTTTTTATTTGAACCTTCAGTCACAAAACATATAAGGAAAATTATCTGCATTCCTTATTATCCGCAATTAACTACTAGTATATTATCGACAAAACGTCTTCGCACGGTCATTTGCAATTTTCACAATAATAGCTACAGATTTACAATAACCAACTATGCAGACGGTACTCTATGGTATGCCTTGTCATAACTGTATCTGAATATTTATCGAGCCGTATTCATATGGACGTCGTACGAACAACTCTTTATAGGGTTGTAACCGTGGCGTTGCGGTATAAGCAGTCTGCTTTGTATGCTAGGCGAAGTCGCCGTACGAAGTTTACCGACTGTATATTTATCTGTATTTTACCTGAAAAAAAAAACCTCGAAATTAAAGGAGGAAACATCCTAGTACTATCCCTCAAATGCTAATTTGGTCATAGATTTTATTTTATGAATCGACCCTACAAAAAATATTGAACCGCATACTCTTTGCAAAAGTAAATGCACATAGTTAAATTAAAGAAACAAAACAAGTGGTTGTTACTTTTAAAAATACAGTTGCTGTGATCAAACCACTTTGGCTTAAATGTACCATTGATGAGCATTTACTATCTGAAATATGTGTCTGGTGTATTAAAAATGGTATGAAATGTTATTCAAGAAAGCGTGCTGGATCACTTGAATTTTCTTTTCATTCCATTGTCTCTTGTACGTTTGAGGGCCTTGTCGAAGGATAATTTTAAATAAGATTGATCTAGCCAGAACGATACGAAGAAAATTTTGATTGCCCATTAACCTTTTAATCAGTATGAACGTCCTGGTGTATTTGTAACTTCGGTCCATTATTTTCATGCTTAAAAAACCGTTCGCCTTGCATGCATACACTATCTTGTTGATATAGTACTCGATATACCTCAGTCACAGCAAACGGACGGGTAACGGATAACAAACTTTTCAATCCGTTGGTCTCCGTTCGCATCCGTTACTCCGCCGTTACTCCTCCGTTAGTCGTATGTTACATCTCAGTTTTATCCGTTCCTCGTGTGGCGATGCCGTACTGTCCGTTGGCAAGTTTTGAGGATGCTTGATTCATACTTTCAATGATGCCACCGGACAGAACGGACTAAGGCGTCCTTACTTATACGTTGCGTGTCCGTTGGTATCCATTTTGTCTGTTACTAGTCATTTTCATCTCCGGTGTCCGTTAGGTGCCCGTTAATATCCGATAAGTGTAATTTGCCGTGCGGTAGACTCGAGTCACGAACGGACATTTACCGGACGTGAAACGGATAAAACGGAGAGCTACCGGAGGCCAACGGACGAGTAACGGATGTCCGTTTTATCCGGTCCTTATACGTTGTATTTCCGTTTTATACTTTGCTTTTCTGTTATTCGTACGATGAGGTCCGTTACACGTCCCGTTACTTTTCCGGTAGATCTCCGGTACTCCTACGTACGTATCCGTTCCAAACTAGTCTCGAGAGCCTCGAGCAGTGGTAGCGTTGTTTACAAACATACGACCAACGGACTAAGGATTTTGACAGTTTTTTCATCCGTTCGACGTCCATTCGCGCTATCCGGTAAGGTGTGACGCTACCATAACAAACGAGCAAAACACCTATTTCCTGTTGCAGTATGGAGCAGTTAAACTCGTTACCCGTGACATGGGTGTTCCTAACGTGTATAATTACATCTCTCCAGCTCTGTCTCTCGAAAGAAGCATTGTTTTGAACTTTGGAAATTTGACGTCATAAATATGTTTTTGCTATTTCGGAAACGTGTCATTTCATTCAAAAATATCATCGAAATTAAAGGATAGTACCATCCCTCCTTTGCTATTTTGAACACAGATTTTATTTGGATATGCTAGTGAATCGACCCTACAGGGAATTTGGAGCTGCGCACTCTCTGAAAATTGCACAAATATAATTTTAGAAAATATAACCAGAGGGCGCTACTAAAATGAATGCTGGCTGTATCTAAATGAGTTACTACACCATCTGCTACTCACGTGGCAGATGAACTTCCTAAGTTGGCACCGATTCTCCATGGGTCTCGTTGGTTTATTCAATTCCTTATCAATTTGAGTACCTCATTTTTACAAGGTTATACTAAGATATATATGTATAAATAGAATGCACAGATATAAGTAATAATATGGCATGCGTGAAATTTAATACACACATAAAGATTTCGATATCACAGTATTTAGAAGTTTCAATGTTTGAAATAATTATGATATTTACTAGAATAAGAAGAGAGAGATATCTTAGGAAATATCAAAAGGAAATATCAAACTTCATTACATATTGGTATGCATCTCCATATAACAAAAAGTTCTCTCTCTCGAAAAAGTTCGCTTCTGTCCCATTTCACGCATGCGTGAGGTTTATGTGCGGTCTTTTGTGTTTAATGTTTGATGTCGCGTTTGCTGTTCCTTTTCCCTGTTGTGTCTATTGCTGTGTGTGTCGTATCTATGTTTTCGCTTGGGGTGTTTTGATGTATTGCTGTTGGTGCTGCAACCAAGTCTTGTTGGAGATCCCCTCCATTCTTTGTAATGATTGACATATGTATTCTTATTCTGATTAGTTTTTTTTGGTCGTTACAATAGAAGATTGCTGAACCTAGCTAACTTTCCCCAAAAATTATAGAATATAAAAATTACTATTTCAAACGTTGCATTATCATAACTAGATATTTGTTTATCACGTTTTGAGTTTCTGGCAAGAGTTGATAGAACATAAGCTCAGGGAGGTTTTATGCGAGCAAATTCCTTCAGTAACTCGACGTGCGATGTGGTACAGATCTACATTTCATTCCGTGCATGTTATTTTTTGTGCTTACAGATGCTGGGATCTAAAGTGAAATGATGTAAATTATAAAACCTATATGTATACAAGTAACACTATAATTTGCTAGAGATGTGACTAGGGGAACGCTTACTCTACATTTTAGGATATTTTAAAGTTTTACGTTTAATGAAAATATAAAGGTTTTCAGCAAATTTCATCTTGCTGATCATGACGAAGAAACATTGTTTATATGTGGACAATATGTTACATAAGCTTAAGATTTTTATAAAGAAAAAGTAAGAGAAAAATGAAATCCATTTCCAAAGCACATAAGAAAATAAATTGAAGTAATATTTATTATTAAGTAGTATTTATTTTGAGTTGGCAAAATGTACAGTGTAACAAAGAACACAACCTGCACAAGCTCTGTATAGCTTTTTAACAGAGTATTCTGTTAGAAAAAAAATGTAAACGGGTCCGTAACATTCTCTATTAAAGATATTTCCATAGCAAATTGAAAATAATTTTATTCTTTTTTCATATTTCCAAGGCTGTTAAATCAATAGTGCGGCATCGAATAAAATGAGACAGATGGTAAACACGATGTCAGAGAGGATTCCAGGAATGATGGGTGAAGATGGGTGAAGTATAATATAAAATCTAATGATATTGCGTAATGGATCGGATGATAACAGGAATCTAGGCACACCTCGATGTATTTGAAAGCAGAGCCAACAATATGTTTTGAAGGATTGTGAAAAAGGAATGACAACGTAGAAATGTAGATACAAGAATTAACAATAGGCGTCTGAAACATGTACGATCTGGACATTGATATCTCGCACATGTATCTTCTGTGATATTCCATCGCCTTATTGTTGGTCAAAATCGGAGGGACTAAGTTGGTCACTTTCTTATATAAAGTAAAACAAGGTCATGTTGTTGGCATTGATACGTTTTTCAGATAGTGAAAAAATGTATATGTAATAAAAATAAGATAAGATAAGATATGCTTTATTAACTAAAGAAGGGCCCGTAAGGGCATGATATGAACATTACAAGATACTATAGTAAAAATTAAGGAAATGAGTATTAAATAAATAATATTACAAGCAGTTGCAAACATTTCAGATTTTCACTCTTTGGTACATGTGAATGTCACTGGTGTCATAAAATCAAGATATATAGAAATATATGATAAACGCAAGATAATGCTAGATACTGAGACAGTAATTAATGGAGTGAATACATTGTAAAAAGTAGTGGGAATACGGACTCGAAGTTTTCTATAATGCATCTTGGAGACACGTGTTTCGGATAGTAAATCCTCATCAGTGGTACCGATGTGATTTTCTGACACAGCCAAATGCATTTCAGTAGCGCCCTCTGGTTTTTTTTTTGAATTTGACTTCGTGCATTTAATTTGCAGTGAGTGCGTGTCTCCCAATTTTGTGCAGGGTCAATTCAGTAGCATAGTTAAATGAAATTTATGACCAAAATATCATTGGAGGAATGATGCTAAAATGTTAACCTACTTTGATGTACTAAGTTTCAACCTTCATTGTATGAAAGTTTGGTTTATATTTTAATAAATCATCAGGGAATCATTTCTGTGTAAGCTTGGACTGTCAGGTACTAACAAATGTTCCTAACACTGTGTCTTGTGGTGTTGGTTTCTGCCTCGGTATACAAGATTCTGGCATGAAAGACAATAATGTTATTCTATATATAGATGTATGAATAAATAAAAATTCATAAACAGGTCAGGAATATGGTCTCTTTCAATTTTTCAATATTGCCAGAGCTAATTTTACCAACATATACTCTTTATTCGATATTCCATCGCCTTAATTGTTGTTGGTCAACTTGTGACTAATTCTTTTTTAATGACTCAAGTTCTTTGCGCGTTCTTTTCGTAGTATTTGCTGACTATAAATAACGTATACTGGTGGAGGACGAGTGGCCGCCTATTTTCAGGGTTTTCTGCTAATAATATATGTAATTGATGAAATATATGATTGAAATTTGGATGGACAATGGTGTTACCCTTATCACACTGGATTATATACGATTTTCTCTGAAAAATTGATTATTTTGTTTATATAATGTCTTAAAGTGTAACAGAAATTAGACACTTTTTGCAAGACTGCAGGACCAGTTACCGCCTATTTGGCTCCTATTTCTCACCGTGGGGTATCACGTGATACACAAATGATATGTTCTACGGGAATCCCCTTTGATTGAACCAAGTAAATACTGTTTAAATCTACTTTATATGAATTTATTTTAGGCCTATCATATGGTCATTGTTATAAATTATATGATGGTAACTTATTCTGGTCAAGAATAGACGTGTATTTGGAGAACACTTAAACAGAAAATCTGTTCGTGCACCATATCATAATATGTGGCGAGCATTGAAAAATTTCTGTTTAAGTGTTCTCCGAATACACGTCTATTCTTGACCAGAATAAATTACCATCATATAATTGATAATAATGACCATATGATAGGCCTAAGATAAATTCATAATAAAGTAGATTTAGACTGTATTAACTTAGTTCAATCAAAGGGGATTCCCGTGGAACATATCATTTGTGTATCACGTGATACCCCACGGTGTTTCTGTAAACTGAAATATTTTGTTCCAGTGCTTTCACAGTCATAAAAGTAATCTTTACTTTATAGTATGGTGCCTTTTTTTATGAAAAAAATCCCGAAGCAAACGACCAACCCCAGAATTCATGTCAATAATCCTCTTCTTGTTATCTTTACAAATCTAGCGACCGGATAAGATTTTTTTTTTCATAATCAGGAAAAAATATGTCTAAAAGCCATCAGAAAAATTTTCATGTCGTTTTTTCAACCCTAACTCCCTCTAAAATGCAGTAGGCGGCAACTGGTCTTGGGCGGCCACTTGTCCTCGACCAGTAGAGATTGAATCCTTCTCAAGCTTTAGGCCATACCTGTTTTTTTTTCTGTGTTAAGCATCGGGTCAAGCAATTGGTACCTATCTAACTCTCCGTTATAAAGAATAAACAGAAAACGTCAGAAATATACAAGAAAGCAGCATGGTAGGAAGCAAAGAAAGTGTCATTCCGATTAATTTTCAGATTACCTAGCGTCTGTAAGACAATAAAAGGTGTTGAAACTACACTTCGTCTTGAATATAAAGCGAATAGTTATGGAAAACATGGAAATAGACAGATTGGGAGGGGGGGGGGGGCAACAATACCCTGAAAACTTAAGCTTCCGCTGACGCTTAAAAAAGAAAAGAAAAAACCTTTATGTGGCCTTTTTTTGAAACTATAGGCAGCGTAAAACATATTCCTGGTTCAGTAACCCAAAGCAAGAGGCATTTGTCAATTTAGGTTAAAAGAGAACCTTATATAGCTTAGAGGAGTTCACAATTTCAAAATTACCACGCTGTGAAATGATTCAGAGGGGAATACGTGTGTGAATTAACAAAAGAAAAATATGTCCTATGTACATACTATAGAAAAGGAAAATACAAGATTGTTCCATGAATTAATACTGTACAGTTTTAACAGTACAAATATCGGGAAAAATGCTTTTGGCTCCAGTATCTGCCTGACATTTTTATTGTTGATGAAAAATTAATAAGATATCAGAATCTATGTCAATGATGATAACGTTGGCCAGGAGCTTAGTATCCATTATCTGATGAACCAAGTGATCAATTATTACTATTAGTCTAGCAATTTCTGTTTTATCCATTAGACTATTATTTCGATGAAAATTACCATACGACATGGAATTATTTTCTTTATCAAAGAGAAAATATTGGAATAAAGCATGAAACGAATGGATTGTCAATGGTCTTCCGCAATTCCTAGAACCATATTATGTTTTCTTTTGGCTGCAACCAGTAAGCCAACCAACCAACCAAAAAAAAAAAAAACAAAACAAAAAAAAAAACTAAACAAACACACAAAAAAGACGAAAGGCTTATTTTTACAGAAGAACCAAGAATAATGAATACCGATCAGCACGGTCAAATTGAAAGACGTTATAGTTATTTTGTCTTCAAAGATGAACGCTTCTCTCTCATGACCAATGCAGATTATAATAGGTTTAAATTGATATCTCATTGGAAACAAAACAGGTGGATCCATTGACCCCCTATAAATAATAATAAAAAAAAAATCATAGCACATAAAATTTGAAAAAAAGAAAACCAAAAATACCAGTAAAACTAAAAATAACTTTAAAAAGGTATATACAATTTTTCCTGCTGTTTCAAAAAACGTTATAAGTTAATGCCACTATCTAAATGTATGAGAATTTTGACTTGACAACTGAGTGAATATGTGAGACAAAATTATATAAATCTATATATAAATATTAGAAAAAAATTATATATATGATAATATTCTGCATTTAAATAACAGATCTGATATGACCTAATCAGGGGGTGTTAGTCAATGGTTTCATTGTTTGGAGTGAGGATCACTGACAAGGGTTAACATGGTTAACGGAATAAATCTAGTTTATCATGCGGGAGGACCATGGGTCGAGTCTGCATAAGAGATGGAATGTCAGTTTTCATTAGAATGTAGGCACCAACGTTTTTATTTTCTTTGCAAAGTAGTGGTAAGCCTAGAGTGACCAACAATATTCGAATTATTACTGGAATTACAGCTCACTTTGAACTTATAATTATTGAAAATTTTGTTTTACCTTCATACATATGTCATATCTATTCAGAAATAGTCATATCTAGGACTTTTGAGAAGTGTTTGAATCAATTGAATGTAGAGAAATTTTATCTTTCAGACTATTCATATGAATGTATCCATATGCATATGTTCATATCATTACACAAAACTTTAATATACATATTACATATTGTAATCATTGTAATTGCTGGAATGATGTTGTGATATTTTACAAAAGTTAGAAAATCTTTATATGCCTGTAGAGCGTTTGAATGTAGAGAAACTTATAATATATCTTACCCATACGGTTATATCATTACACATGTGCACATACTGTCGCATTGTAGAATACACAAAATCGGTATTCGGCTCTATTTATTTAAGTGTCTGCTGTGATATTTCAAGAAAGTTGGTTCTTTTGTCTTTCGTCATATAGTAAAGAAAGATAACTCTAATTGCATTTTAAAAATCTGCCCTGAAAAGTCGAAATTTAAAAATGCAAAATTTGAGAATTTTTTTCGGTAGAAATGTCAAAAAACTTGGTCCACATATGAATCTGCTGTCAGATGGGATGATTTATTCAAAATAAGTATTTTACACAGAAATAAATGGAAAACGGAAAAGTTTTATACAACGCCACTTTCACCAAATGTGAACATCAATAAAACACATTTTCTAGCTAAGTAGGGTTCTGAAGGGAGGGGGGGGGGGGAAACAATTTACGAAAAAAGGGGGGATGGATGACTATTTTTAAATTTGTCTCTAGAGCGATAAAGAAGGTTATAATTGCCATCTTTTTCCTTTTATATCACGGAACAATCTATTCAGAGTGTGCTCAGATAAAATATTTAACCGTTTGGAAGGAAATAAACGAGAAAGTTGTCTATTTCTACACCGTGTGTATTTCGCGCCTGAAAGCTACATTGGGGGCTGAGAAGAACGATATAAAACCGTTTTTCAGTTTCCGGATTGCAGAGTTTGCCGATTATATTGATATAGTAGCATCAAAGTTAATTTCTCATATTTACATTACTAGTAAATTCCCCATGTTGAACGCCCATTAGGCAACTAGAATTATATTCCAATAACTTGGGTTGCTGTCGTGACGCCATGTGCAAGTTTTGCATGTAGGGAGATTTTACCAAAGCGAAGATTCATTTGACGCTGTTACAGGCAAAATGTGCGACGTTCATGCAAATAAAAATGACTGATAATTAGAATAAATGTAAATATAAGTAATGACTGTCTTACTTTTGGTGTTCATGGGTGTATAATTCTGGTTGGACACGTGCAAATTTTCCGAGAATCGCTTCGCGATTCACGGAATTTGCACGTGACCAACCAGAATTATACACCCATGAACACCAAAAGTAAGACAGTCATTTCTTAAATATTTTTATCCTGACCAACTTTTATCTTAAATTGTAAGAACAGCGCACGAGAAATAATCGAGTGATTTCAGGTCTAAATCCGGCAATTATCTTAACAGCTCCTTTTTTTACATGATGAAATACACATTCAGTCAAATTTTGCAACTTTTGACGTAGTCAATGAATGAATTCTTTTGATAAGAATGCGCAATGTAATGAAGGAATCATATGTGAAGTTTCTTTTGAAAAGCTTGTGCTGAAAAGAAAATATAGCCAAGAAATGAGCATTTCCTCCACAATCAATGGATGGCTAAATATCTGATCGGTTTCAAAATCTCAAAATTGTGGATAGTGACCTCCTAATATTGTCTCTTACATCTGAATTATAATAGGTAATAAGAATTATGCTTTTTTCTGAAAAAATTGTTGTAAAACATAAAATGTGTGATATCACCTTAAGTACCCGAAACATGCATGTACATGTCTGGTCCATGCTGCCTAATTTATCTGTTCCTAAATGATGCTTTGAAGACGTAACACTTGAAGATATCATAAGAAAAATGACAAAGGGGTAGGGGCAAAATCTGTTGTTTTTGGTCCCATTTTTGCTATTTTCAAAAATTGTTTTCATACTATTTTTATCTTTCAAATAAGAATAGATATATTGTTCTTTATTGAAACTGAATCGAAAAAACATATAATCAACTAATATGAGTGTTATTTCCCGCCAAAATTGCCCACTACTATAGAAATTAGTAGTAAAATGATAACAACCAGATTTTAACATAATAGTTTATAGTATATATAGAGCAAGCGCATTTCCATGTACATTCAGAATATAAAAAGGAGTGTCCCATATGAGTATGAACCTGTTACACGCCCTTGCTCTAGGGCTTACAACTGTAGGTATGTATGTCCCTTGCCAAAAATCAGAATTTCTAATGTGAAGACATAGTGCTAAACTTTCAATCATTTTGCCCTGAAAGGCATAGTTTTCAAAAAATCACACAAAATTTGTCATTTTTTGTTTAAAAGAAGCATAATGAATTAGAAAATATAACTTTTCAAAAAATTCTGATTGGGGCCAAAAATGGTCACTTTTGCCCCTACCCCTTTGGGTATGAGGTATTGGTACATGTACCTATCTATACATCCACCCATATATTAAAAGTGGGGTATTGCCAGTCCTGTCGAAAAAGCGATAGTTTGGCTGATTTTTTTTTAAAAACCTTTACATTTTTCCCCTTAGTTTGTGCTTCTTGTACCCGGATCTTGCTCTGGAGACCCGTTGGGGGACTAAATGGACGAGAACCCCCCCCCCCCCCCAAGTGTAAGCCTAAACTCAAAAGTCCTATGTGCGCCCCTGATAACACACAAACAAATGTGTTGAAACGAGCGCATGAGATAACAGGTCAGTAGAGGGGGATATCACATGTAAATACTATCACGATCTACATTTAGGACGCTATAAACAACAGGTAAGTGTGAACAAAATGTTGAGGTAAAAAAGATGGTCATAATGTGTATGACCTTTATTAATTGTGGTGTACTTGTTACTTTCTTTCTTTCGTGTTGTGGGAAGAGTGGTAAAACAAAGGTTAGAGTACAATTTTATTTTTCTGTCTTTTACCTGTTCACATCTGTATACCTTTAAATTGTAACGAAGGAACAAAGAGCGTGGCATCTTTCGGACGGATCTATAAATCAGAAACATGGTATACAGAAACGTTCTACAAAATAACCTGATGTAAGGGTGTAGCACTTTTCTCTATTTCTGTAAAGCTTCTCTGTCACACGCTCGATTCGGACGACTGAAATACCCGATAATGTTGAACTAAAATTGAAAACAAAACTCTTAGACCCCACTTGTCGTCCTCAAATATTGGTAACAATTCCTTTGAAATATATAATATTGATAGACATGATAGAGGAAGTCGAGTAAGATGATTTTGGCATGAGGAAGCATATGACTTGAATTTTCTACTGTCTATTCTTTCGTTTTCTTTCCAGAAATGACCTCAGATACAAGATTATTGGTGGTACAGATAGCCGTTGCTACTTTGGTCGCGTATGTTATATGGAAACTGATTTTAACTGTTATAAGATATAGGAAATATTGTGAGATTTCCAGGAAAATCGTCCTTCTAGGAGACTATCACCCTATATGGGGCAGCCTACATCTGGTAAGTCCGTGTATGTAAATAAACCGGCATCTATTGGGGAAGGGATGGGATGGGGATTGATTGAGTGATACAGTACAAGGGATGTTACTTGTTTGGACATGGATAAATAAACATTACAGAAGTACCCATCATTTATTCAGTCTCATAGTCAAGAATGCAAGGCAAAATAATTCGATTTTCCACAGGAACGGTTGCGAACCTCGGAATGAACAAAATTCCGAAGTGAGACCAGGTGCCCGGGGAGAGCCAGCGTCTCCTAGTTGCAAAAGAGGTGCATGTATGTAATTTGTTTTTTTTTAATTAGCGCCCTGTTTGGAAGAGATAAGAAAAATACGTCCAAACTGTTATTTTGTCTAGAAAATACCAACAGAAAACCTGACTTTAAAAAATTAAAGAATAATAAAATAATATAAAACAAAACCCCACCCCCAAATTTAAAAAATAAAGAAACACAGACAAAAAATATAAATGCAACAAAACAAATGACAAATGTGGATAATGACCATACCTAAACATCTAACAAACAAACAAACAAACGGTATAAAGACATTTTTGTCATGAATTAAGTCTTACTTTTCTGTTTTAAAATTTTCAGTTCAGCACAGTAACCGAATACTTCGATGTAGTCAAAAAGTTCATAGACGAACAACGTCCAAAAACCTACCAGGGATGGGTGTTGTTTCTCTATCCAAATATAACAGTGTGTCACCCCGATACTGCCAGGATTCTGTTAAAATCCTCGGAACCCAAAACCAAATACCACGCTGGGGGTGCTTATAGAATGATCATGCCGTGGTTAGGTACGTCTGAGAATGCACTTAAGATTTTTCTTCATTGCATTGTTATGATGTTATTTTCTATTTAATATTGTTTGTCAATGCCTTTTTGTTTAGTTTTGGTCACTGCTATAAACGTGCGCGCGGTACCCTCCTATACAGCTGTGTATGTTTCTTTCAAGTTTAGGTATAGAACCTAGGTTTCCAAAATTTACTACATTTTCTACTAAGCACAATCTAATCCATGGGCGGATCCAGGATTTTTTCAGTGGTGGTCCTAAAATCTTTTGAAGATAAAAATATAAGATAAATGATTGTCTGTTCTGTTTCTTATTATAAATAAAACAGTTGACTGGTGAGCGATAGCGAGCAAAAAGCTTACAACCTTGAATTTCCACACCATAGTACTTTATTAAGCCGGGCTTCCACTGTCGCGAATGTAGAGGAGAATGAGCTACGATCAGAGGCGAATGAACAATCGTGTCACATTCTTGTCTGTTCTCATGAAGTATTTCTTGGCGCGGTAGGCACGCGATAGCGCCGCGAATGCAACAAGAATATGCTACGCGTCCGCTACGATAGTGAGGCGAATATGATAAGAATAGAGAAGAATGCGACACGATTGTGCCACGATAAAAAGACACTGAGGCGAATGAGAGGCGAATTCAGGAGATTGAGATACGACTTTAACCCGATAGCGCTGCGATGCAGGAGATTGAGACACGACTTTAACACGATAGCACTGCGATCATGACAAGAATGTGACATGAGCAAAATCAAAATCATTTGACATATCCAGGAGCATCAATACCCTTTGTTGACTTTGACCTCTTTCCAGGTTGTTTTCTCTTGAAAGGCATTGTCAAAGTTTTCAAAATACATTTGTATTGATCTGCACACTTTTACATCAATTCTGAGATAATTATTATTGTTACTGTCGTGTGTGTATGCAGTACTATCGTGGCAATATCGTGTCAAGATCGTGGCTGATTCGCGTTGATTTTTTCATTCGCGTCACATTCTCGGCGCATTCGCATCATATTCGTGTCAGATTCTTTCTTGTCGGGGCTCTATCGGGGCTCTATCGTGGCTCATTCTCCTCCAACTTGAGAGCAATAATACACGCAAATGTGAGGAGAACGCGCTGCGAATGGAGGAGAATGCAAGGCGAATGCGCTGCGCATGTGCCGCGAGTGTGACGCGAATAAGAATTCAGACGCGAATGTTTTAAACAGTTTGAAGCATTCGCGTCGGTGCCGCGAATAGAGGAGAATGCAGGATAACATGACACGATAGTGACACGATGAGACGAGGATGTCCGCGATTGAGAGGAGAATGCGCTGCGATTAAACAAAATCACGTAATCGTAGCTCTATCGCCTCTGCAATGCTTGTCAGTTCTAATATGTAAGCTAGATCAAATGGCGAGCGATAGCGGGTCAGCGATTTTTTTTTCAAAATTGGAATAAAAATGTTAGACAATAATGTCATTTATATCCTCTATTCGTGTCTTTTTCAGTTTCATTACTCTTAGTGCCCTTGTTTATTGACCAAGGTGTACTGTGTATGGGTTGTATAGGAAAGCTGCATCATTTGAAAATAACGCATGTAATAAATTCTGACTAGTGATAGTGCGGAAGTGAGCCAAAGTAAAAATTTGAAATGCTGACGGCAAAATATTATTAAAATGAAAGTTCATGTTATAGTTTTCAAATAATAAGACAACAAGAGGGGAATTGGGACTTAATCTTATGAATTATGTATATTTATGGTTTTTTTAAACTATGCTTCGAAAATTCTAGGGGGGGGGGGGTTCGGAGCCCCGACCCCTCCCATCAGGATCCGTGCTTGTAATCTACTCTTGTTAGGCAGTCAGTTGAGGTCAATGACAGTTAAGGTATCTTTTAAAACATTTTATAGTGTCGGGGTCCTTAGAATGTCAGACTTTTTTACATAAAAGGTACGATATTGCGCTTTCAAGAATGTCACTTGCATGCAAGGTTCCATTTGTTTTTAAATATTGCGAACGGGCCTCTGTATTCAGATTAAAGTATTCAATGTTGCTGAGCTGAAATAACATCGAGCAAGACTTTATGAAATGGCTCCAATAGTTTTGATATTGTCTTCAAAATATTGTTGAAATTTCTTGAAGTCTTGCTCTAAAATACTCCATGATTTATGAGACATAATATGGTTGACTGCGTTGACCTGATGATTTACTGTGTTTATCTAAAGTAAAACTTTGTTAATTTCAGTTCAGCAACATAGTTGAATATTCTGCCGTAGTCTTGAAGATGGTGCAGTCAGTTCGTCCAAAGGTACTTCATACCTGGAATTTATTCCTCTATCCAAATTTAGTTAGTTGCCATCCGGAAAGCGCTAGAATCATTATGAAGGGCACCGAAATGAAACCCAAAAATTCCATCGGGAATGGATATAAACATGCATTTTTATGGCTAGGTAAGGTAAACTAGCAATTCAGAATAAGGTATCCGTTGTGCAAATAAATATCGAGTGTATTATATAGTTATAATCATGACATATTCTTATCTAAATAACCCCAAAATTTCCATCGGGAATGGATATTAACATTATAAGTTATACAGTGTTTTACAGGGGGGATACAGAATTATATTGGGTCGATGAAAAATGTTGTATTGGGCGAGGCGAAGCCGAGCCCAATACAACGTTTTTCATCGACCCAATATATTTTTGTATCCCCCCTGTAAAACACTGTATAACGAATTTATCCCACCGATGGCTTTTGGTTTGCGTATGTAACGTCAACATATTTTAAAGCATTTCGGTGACGTCAATATCGTAAAGCGTCTTAGTAGAAGCGGGATATCAAAATAATATCCTGTCAGTTAAATGATACAACATAATATTCGGTTCTTCTCGACCAATCGGATTGCAAGAAATTTGCCAGAGGTGGGATAAGTATTTATATAGCTAGGTAAGGTAAACTAGCAATTCAGAATTAAATTCTTCAAAAAGATAAAAGTAAAAGTAATGAAAATACAAGTAACCTCCTATGGAACTATTAAAATAGCATAAGTAAGAACAACACCACTAAATTGTTATGATGCAAAAAGTGTAGATGTCCGGATCAATAGGCGTGTCAAGCTGTCTTTTCCTTGATAGAAAACCCGTTGATGTTAATGGATGATTACATACATGTATGTTATTCCACATTGTAGGTGACGGTCTTCTCCTCAGTGATGGCAGGAAGTGGGAACGCAATAGACGCATGTTGACGCCAGCATTCCATTTCGACATCCTACGTCCTTACGTTAAAGTTTATAATGAAGTTACCAATATCTTCTTGGTAAGGTTTCTTAAAATATATGTACTGTTATTTTTTTTTCGTATCAATATTATTTGTTACACGGTTAGTTAGTGACCTGATACGGAAAAATACATGGTGTGAAAAGAAAACCCGTATCGGGCGAGGCGAAAGCCGAGTCCGATACGGGTTTTCTTTTCACACCATGTATTTTTCCGTATCAGGTCACTAACTAACCGTGTAACGAATTTATCACGTCGAAGACCTCTAACTGTATGTGTGGGGGTCTCTGTATCATACAATTTACGACGTCATAATAAACTACTCACCCGATACGGATTTACAAGCCTGATACGGTTTTTTTCACGGCGTCATGTGACCATGATCTGACCAATCAGATTCCAACATTTTTGTCTGAGGCGTGATAAACGCATTATATGAATTAAGAAAAAAAAAAATCAGGCTTAAATTTTCTTATCGGGAATGTTAATTTCTATCTAAATATCTTGAAAACGATTAACTTTAAGTTTGGAGATATGCTAAAAAAAAAAAAAAAAAAAAAGACCATGATATTTGAAACGGCTTGTATAACATATAAGAGAATGTATTGTAAAATTGCAAAGAATGTACAAAGATTACATATGCACGTATTATAGAGGAGATAATGAGGGAAAATCGTTTTATTACATGTACCTCACTAATACGGTGGGTAATCTCCCAACGCAGGACAATCGGTTTCTCGATATTTTGTGCAATATAGGTAATTTATAACAAAAAGAAGAATGTGATGCAGTGTTAGAATGTCTTAGCTATGAGTTGTATCCAAAATAAGGTAAATACTCATTTAGCTTTTTTAATGAGTGAAAGGGGATTCTGACGACAATCTCAACAGCACTTACAATAGAGCACAAAATTGAGCATCGACGGACCCCTAGCAAGCTAGAGGTGGGACCAAGTGCCCGGGAGGAGTAAGTATCCCCTGTTGGCTAGCCGCAGTTATTTAAATAATCAGTTAAAAAAGATCCTGACGATAATCTCAACAGCACTCACAATAGAGCACAAAATTAAGCATCGACGGGCCCCTAGCAAGCTAGAGGTGGGACCAGGTGCCCGGGAGGAGTGAGCATTCCCTGTTGGCTAGCCGCACCCGCCGTCGATGTTAAAGCACGGAAATGAAAACAATATCTAAAATTCATGCACTCTCTGACGTTATGTCAATATAGAAAGTGCTATGGCGACAATGCCAGGGAAACATATTCAAAACGCTTACTGTCAAATCCCTCGCGGGGAACTTTTTTACGAGCTCCACACGGCAAAAGGCATAAGTGTGACATAAACACGATCGGCGTTCTACTTTCACATTCATCTACACGAATTACACTGCTATCGTTTTTTCAGCTCTATATAAAGATATTATTGTCTTATTTTGGATAATACACATAGTAATGGCATCCACACTGCATCACATCTACCGTTTTATGATGATTAATCTTTATCACACGAAATTATAGAAAAACCGAATGTTCTGCATTCCAAGATAACCCATCGTGCACTAACATTTTTACAAAAATAGGACAATTTGAGTAGAGATAACAAGAGAGATGGTAACGTAGAGATATCGAACTACGTTACTCTGGCAACACTGGATACCATGTTACGGTGCTCATTGTCTTATAATGGAAATATACAACAAGAGGGGTAGGTTGAATGACAAGAAATCTGAGTTTGATTTTTTTTTAATAGAAAGTTTAAGATCTATAAAATCCCTATATATTTTTGGATGTGCCCTATTGTCCCTATGTTTTGGCAAAAAATGGCCCGTTCTCCTTCTTTATCACAATAATTTAAGATGCCATTGGTAGCAAAATCTTTCTCTAAAATGACAATGTTCACTATATAATTAGCACGAAATACTGCTGTACTTCCTAATTTTTATATGGCTCGCTTTGCTCGTCTAACACATATATAAAATTGTGCCATAGACATTATTATTTTAATGTATGCAAAATATGGTATTTTTAGTTTTGAAAACAATTTAGTATTGAAAAAGAGCCTATAATTTCCCTATATAATATTAGATTTGGCCTATACTGCCAAATATTTAATGAAATTTGACCCTATTTTTTTTTTGCTCAAACACCACTTAAAATGTTAAATGTCTTCAATATTAGTCTGGGATGTATCACTGGGTTGGGTGCACCCCCCCCTTGATCCTCCAAAACCGGCCTAACTTTGTAGCATTTTTTGCGCTCTTTCAGATAAAAATTTGTCTCATGGAAATTTCCATTGCAAAAGTGGTGTTTTTTGGGAAAAACATGTTTTTTTAGTCAAAAATCACTGAAAATAGGAAAACCAAAACCGGCCTAACTTTTTAGCATTTTTTGCGCTCTTTCAGATAAAAATTTGTCTCATGGAAATTTCCATTGCAAAAGTGGTGTTTTTTGGGAAAAACATGTTTTTTTAGTCAAAAATCACTGAAAATAGGAAAAAAATTATAACTTTTATATGGTTCATGTTTTTAAAAATTGAAAAGTGTAAATATATAGTATTTTTGATGCTCTTTCAGATGAAATAAGTTGCAAGTTCCAATTCCTATTTTTACTGTGTGTTTTGGGGTAAAAAAGTCAAATTTTTGCAAAAATTCACAGAAATTTGAGGAAATTTTAATTTATTTCTGCTTCTCAGCTCCTCAATATAGCATATGATCGTTCAATGATGATTTAAAAAACATCTTTAAAGTCTCCTCTTTCTAATGACACATATTTTATATTCTTATTTTTTTGCAAAATCCTCGAAATTAATTATTTTATACAGAAACCTGTATTTTCAATCAGAAATCTCAGATTTCTGTATATTTATTTAAAGAACCCTTATTTGTTATGAAAGCGATGATTGAAAGCTATTTTCTAGTGTAACTTTTCACACTCTATCAGATCATATATGTTTTACTAACATTTCATTCAAAATCAACGTGTTTTTGGGGAAAAACTTATTTTTTCATTTAAAAATAGCTGATTTCTGGAGAATATTTATTGAATCTATAGAAGTTCTTGAAATGATAGCAGGAATGTATTTTGAACTGTAATTATTTAGGTTCACTCATAAATTACATGTATGAAACATAAAAGGTATATTTTCTACTTAATTTTGGGGCAAAATACCTGCTTTTTGTCTAAAAATTACAGATTTCTGGAAAAATTTTATTAATTCATTTTCTTTGCTAAAACTATACATTTCAACCTATTATCATTAAAGTAAGTAATCATATTGTCAGATGATTGTGAAATTAAATGTAATAATTAATTAAAACCATCATTTTTGGGTAAAATATGCATTTTTTTATGCAAAAACCACTTATTTTGAGAAAATAAGTACTAGCTCTTTTAATTTGCCTAAATTGATATGTTTTAGCTTTGATATTATGCTGTTACTTATTATAAATGGATAGAAATGTTATTTGATAACTGAAATTTAATTAATATCTTATTTTGGGGCAAAAAACCTTATTTATGTGAAAAATTCACTTATTTCTGTTAATATTTTTTAAAATTTATATTTCTTATTTAAGCAACATTGGCAAATAAGGATTATCCAGAAATCAGCGGTTTTTAAATAAAAATTGAGATTTTCCTCCCAAAAAAGCAAGATTATCAAAGAAATCTCTTCTAACTCATTAAACTTGATCACTTTAATGCCATCCAATTATATGAAACCTCTCCAGCTTTGATTGAATGAAAAATAAAGATTTAAAACATTTTTCACAGAAATAAGTGAATTTTTCACATAAATTAGGTTTTTTGCCCCAAAATATCAATTGAATTAACAGCGGATATTTCAAATGCATATGACTTACAAGAACAAGCTATGATATACCCAGAAACTCTTTTGAATATAAATAATAACGTCTGATTTCATAGTAATAAGGATTTTCCAGAAATTAGCGATTTTTAAATAAAAATCGAGATTTTCCACCCAAAATAGCAAGATAATCAAAGAAATCTCTTCTAACTCATTTAACTTGATCACAATTATGCCATCCAATTATATGAAACCTCTCCAGTGTTGCTTAAAAAAGAAATATAAATTTTAAAAAATATTAACAGAAATAAGTGAATTTTTCACATAAATAGGGTTTTTTGCCCCAAAATAAGATATAAATTAAATTTCAGTTATCAAATAACATTTCTATACATTTATAATAAGTAACAGCATAATATCAAAGCTAAAACATATCAATTTAGGCAAATTAAAAGAGCTAGTACTTATTTTCTCAAAATAAGTGGTTTTTGCATAAAAAATGCATATTTTACCCAAAAATGATGGTTTTAATTAATTATTACATTTAATTTCACAATCATCTGACAAGATGATTACTTACTTTAATGATAATAGCTTGAAATGTATAGTTTTAGCAAAGAAAATGAATTAATAAAAATTTTCCAGAAATCTGTAATTTTTAGACAAAAAGCAGGCATTTTGCCCCAAAATTAAGTAGAAAATATACCTTTTATGTTTCATACATGTAATTTATGAGTGAACCTAAATAATTACAGTTCAAAATACATTCCTGCTATCATTTCAAGAACTTCTATAGATTCAATAAATATTCTCCAGAAATCAGCTATTTTTAAATGAAAAAATAAGTTTTTCCCCAAAAACACGTTGATTTTGAATGAAATGTTAGTAAAACATATATAATCTGATAGAGTGTGAAAAGTTACACTAGAAAATAGCTTTCAATCATCGCTTTCATAACAAATAAGGGTTCTTTAAATAAATATACAGAAATCTGAGATTTCTGATTGAAAATACAGGTTTCTGTATAAAATAATTAATTTCGAGGATTTTGCAAAAAAATAAGAATATAAAATATATGTCATTAGAAAGAGGAGACTTTAAAGATGTTTTTTAAATCATCATTGAACGATCATATGCAATATTGAGGAGCTGAGAAGCAGAAATTAATTAAAATTTCCTCAAATTTCTGTGAATTTTTGCAAAAATTTGACTTTTTTACCCCAAAACACACAGTAAAAATAGGAATTGGAACTTGCAACTTATTTCATCTGAAAGAGCATCAAAAATACTATATATTTACACTTTTCAATTTTTAAAAACATGAACCATATAAAAGTTATATTTTTTTTCCTATTTTCAGTGATTTTTGACTAAAAAAACATGTTTTTCCCAAAAAACACCACTTTTGCAATGGAAATTTCCATGAAACAAATTTTTATCTGAAAGAGCGCAAAAAATGCTAAAAAGTTAGGCCGGTTTTGGAGGATCAAGGGGGGGGGGTGCACCCAACCCAGTGATACATCCCAGACTATATCATTTAAGAACAGATAAATTTGCAGGATGGACAAGACATGTACATTTCGGGTACTTAATTCTCGTCAATGATCCTCAATATAAACAATGTAATATTGCCAAAGAGTGTGAAAGTTATTATGTCCAAAAATGTACCAAAAGATGTAGAGGGATGGATGGGATATGATGCTACATGACCCACATTTTAGAATTTCAAGAAAGTTTGACAACAGAATGCGTTGAAGATAGATCAACCGAAGTTGATAGAACTTGGCAACATGTGCTCTCGAGTCTCGTGGACTCCTGGTCCAACAGCAGGGGCACTCACCAAGTGTTAAACCATGTTAAACGTCTTGTGAGTCCAAATTAAATATCATTATTTAAGAACAGATAAATTTGCAGCATGGACCAAACTTGCACGTTTCGGGTACTAAACCCTCGTCAGTGATGCTCAATCCAAACGATGCAATGTGACCAAAGAGTGTGAAAGTTTTTTGTTTAAATAGGATAAATGTCTCCAAGATATTTAGAATAGTTTATAGAGTAAAAGGATGAAAGATATCATATTTATTTTCCTTTTTCTTGTGTTTTCGTTGCAGATTTGGTAATTATTTAAATTCAATTTTTATTCTAAAAACGAAGATTCTGATTGGCTGAGAAAATTTATAGATATATGGATCAGATTTTTTTTTCTCGGGTCTATTTATAGTGCTCTTTTTGGAATAGGGGATTCCCACAAACACGAATCAACTTGTAGCTGAGAAACACGACTATGTAGATATATTTGCTTAAAAAAATCAAGGGTACCATTTCATTTTTATTTACTAAAAACGTAACTATACAAGAAGAATTTTATCAAACTAGTTCTAGTACCACAGATAAAATTAATTAAAGAAAAGTGAGACGATTGTTCGCGTTTGAAATATGGCGGAAGTTGTATCACTGCGTAACCCCCAGAACTTACAAAATACAGTGCGCGGATAGATTGTTACTAGACTAAAGAAAAGGTCCATTTTCCACCAGTAGAATATATGAAATGATAAGTCATGAATCCTACATTTTTTGCTAATGGAGGTATCACAAAAAACCCCAAACAAACAAACAAACGAAAGAAATCAGACGGAAAACTTTTGTATCAACGCGCTTCGCGCATTGATTAACTTTTCCGTCCATTTTTGGTGATACCTGCATCAACAGAAAATAAATGTCAGATTCAATTTTAACTCCTATTTTTCATTTGTAGAAAGTCAAATCCTTATGTGAAAGCTGTTATCAGATTATCAACCTTGGTCTTATATAGGTCAATGTAAGTATGTCGGCCTATGACTTTTTCCTTTATTTTATTCCTTAATATCATGAATACTCTCCCTGAAATATCAAATCTAAGATCTCGTTATGAACAATCCATTTATTTTTCATAACAAAACTTGAGGTATACTTTCTTGGAGTATCTTGATCAATATTGAAGTCATTCTTTCTAAACCTCGTTTTTCTTTTTCTTTTGAAGTCGACCATGGTTATACTGGGACTGGGCATTCTACATGACGTCAACGGGTCGGGAATTCACCAAACTCTGTCATTATGTACACGACTTTGCTGACGAGATCATTCGGAATAGAAAAGACGCCCTGGTTAGTTTGAATGAAATATGCTTTGTCCGTGCACTCCTCATATTTGTCATAGTTTAAATTTACGAAGTGAATGCATCCAAAAATATTCTAGAATATTAATGTTTTCCCAAATATCGCCTTCATCGAAATGATAGAATTGATACAGAAATAGTTTGTGTATGTTCAGAAGTCTACACTATTTTTGCAGCAGATAATCACATTTTTACATATACATGTATATTTAGAATCGTTAACATAATGTGTTTTTCATGCTGTTGCTCCAAGATAAATGTTCCCATGGTCCTCGTCCTATTGTTTCTATACTCAGTTTTTATCTTTATCATTGTATTATATTCTAAAGCGTCAGGATCCAAGTCAGCTGAACAAAAGACGCCTGGATTTCCTTGACATTTTAGTCACTGCAAAGGACGAGAACGGGGAAGGGTTGTCGGATTTAGACATCAGGGCGGAAGTGGACACATTTCTGTTTGAGGGTATTGTTTTCTAACTTCAAATGTTTTAAAACTGTTTGTTTCAAGACATGAATTGCAAACTCAATGAGAGTTATCGATCTTCTTTGAATGCGATGCAATCTATAACTGGCTCCACAATGATTAACATAACTTTAAAGGTCGGTAAACTCCGTACGCCTAGCGTACAAAGCAGACCGCTCATACCGCAACGCCACGGTGACAAACCTATAAAGAGGACAACCCAATATATAACATCTGCACCTATTTGGGAGTCTGCTGGTCGATAAAGGACAGGGTCCGCTGCCTCGGATGAGCCCAAGTGCAATCAAATTCAAATAACTTTTAAGGTCATTCCTTACAAACCTTATTTTCGTATTTTTTCTGTTACAATTTTAGTAGCATATCAAATCATAAAAACCTTGAGTTTCCCCGGAACTTTTATTATTACTTACAATACAGATTTTTAAGATATTTGTGTACTTCCTACAGTGACAGAATCTCTCCTCCTACTATTACCCTATATAGGCAAAAGTACGAAATGGACTAACAATTACATTCGACGTATAACTTTACCTCAGAAAACAACATGCTACCTTACGCTGCAAAATGTTTGAAGAAATATTGAAATTTTTAAAAGCAATGAAGAGTTATCTTCACATGCAACGAAGGGAAGGGATGAATTCGTGTGTGTGTGGGTGGGGGGGGGAGGTTTGGGAGTACGCATTTCTGAATGTATCCCATATTCTCCATTTAGATAAAATTTACTATAAGGTGAGGCTTTGAGCTGAAATGGGTCAGGGTGAGGTCGGAGTGCAAGGTCGGGTTGCAAAGCAACATCTTACCTTTATTATAAATTTGTAAAACAAGCTCTTTTCAATTTTCTTGGAAACCATAACTTGGCAGTACCCCTCTTTCTTTGTACATTTTTAAAATAATAAGAGTCAGTGCATGAAACCTAAATTAATGTTCAATTATTTATTTTATAATAATAAAAAAAAATTCTGAACATTTTCAACAAAATAAAACAGCATTCTTTTGAAGATTTTGTATTGATCGAAATAGAAAGAAAATTATCCTGTCCGAGGTATTCATTGTCAGAGACGGTCTCTACTACCGTGGCTTTTCAATTACCCGTCACTTGAGCAGAATAGTTGTCACATTATTATGTAAATATTGCAACAATGAACATGATCAACGACTTCAAAACGGAAACTACGAAGTACATCTATCATACATGAACTTTTCAGTGTATGAGATTAAAATAAAATTGAGTCCTGTGACTGTCCTTAAAAGAAAGGAGGGGATCTTCAACAACACTCGGTTGCAGCACCCACAGCAAAACCCTAAAACACCCAATGCCAAACAGAGAGCAGACACACACAGAAAGAGACGCAGAAGGTACAACGAACACCAAATCACACAGAAGCATCAAACACAAGTGACTACTTATAAAGTAACGAAACCAATGGGCAATTAGGACGACCATCTTCCATGCAAGTAGCAGACGGTGTAGTTATCCGGATTACGTGCGCACAACCCTCCCAATTTTCGATTACCCAAAGGTCTCGAAGAACACACAATTGTGGTGTAAAATTACCTCCTCACTGTAAGATGACCATACAAGCAGATAGCATATGACACATGGGCCCACGCAACACATATTGATATGCAAATGGATTTGAAAAACAGAAGGCGTACAAAATACAGCCCGTATTCTGCCGGCTGTAGCGAGCTCATGCATGTGATCACCCGACTAAGATTCAGAGATGACATGTGGTCGGGAACATGTCCTCTCTAAAGAGGCTTGGACAAGGCCCATCATGGAGTCCTGTCGTCACAGTCAGCCAGAGTACATTTCTTTAAAATGCGCTGGTACAAGGCTGCAGATTGGTCCAGTACAAAACCAAGTGTCCGTCTGGTGACAGAAGGAATATATCCACGGTATAAAAGGCGTTTAATGATTCTAACAAAATTTCGATTGTGTTAGAATTCTTCAGAATTGAATTAAGGTTATTTTAAATTCTTAAGAATTGAATGGAATATAACCATTTTCGAAGGACAACGTTAGACTTTGCTCCCTATTCTTTATGGAGGGGGATTAGGGTTACAATGCTATTTGACTTGCTTACATGCTTCATGTTATGTTGCTTCATTTAATGTTTGATTATTCCATGTTCATTTGTCTTGCTTTCATTTCAAATTGACTTTATTGCATTTGTCTTTCTTCTTTATGCAATGTTGCTTTCGTGTATTTTACATTTGTCCTTCGTCAATGCATAATTGTCGTTCTACCATGCGTTATGACATCTTTCAATGTGCCATCATTCTTTCGTCCTAATGCCATGATTGCTTCGTCAATGCTAACCTCAATTTTGATACCAGATGGCGCTCCGTATGTGTCCGTTCCTTGAAATTAACTTTGAGACGTCCCCTGTTGCAGTCACAGGCTGCCGATGTTTATCTATTAAAAAATATAAACCAACCTTTTTATTGTTTTTTATCATACGTACAGGGAAAGAGGAAAAGGTATTTTACAGAAATCGGGGCGAAAAATTTAACCTAAAAATGTTGACATGTTTTTTTACCTGCTGAATCGTTTATTTTAGTTTTCATATGGAAATCCAGGCATCGTTCGATTCGTTTACACTTCAGCTATTTGCTTCTATAACGCACAAGTCGAAATAATGTCACTAGAAGACACAGCACGGCCGTTTTCCTGCTCCCTTACCGAACCTCGACCTACTTCACCTCTGCCATTGTCGTTTAAATCACGTGATCGCTAATAACAGAAATATGTGCGTGACGTCATAAGACACACCTCCAAACCTTACGATGTATTCAAAGCGTATAAATGCTTTAAAAAATAATGAAGTAGCATAAGTCTAATCTAAAAAATAAGGCAAACAAAATTTTGCAAAAAGTTCCATTTTATTTTGACGTTTTTCTATTTATTATATTTTATTTCTGTTTCTTCAGCCCGGAGTTGCACACGTCATTAGCGATCACGTGATTTAAACGACAATGGCAGAGGTGAAGTAGGTCGAGGTTCGGTAAGGGAGCAGGAAAACGGCCGTGCTGTGTCTTCTAGTGACATTATTTCGACTTGTGCGTTATAGAAGCAAATAGCTGAAGTGTAAACGAATCGAACGATGCCTGGATTTCCATATGAAAACTAAAATAAACGATTCAGCAGGTAAAAAAACATGTCAACATTTTTAGGTTAAATTTTTCGCCCCGATTTCTGTAAAATACCTTTTCCTCTTTCCCTGTACGTATGATAAAAAACAATAAAAAGGTTGGTTTATATTTTTTAATAGATAAACATCGGCAGCCTGTGGTTGCAGTACTTGGAAAAATGAGTTATAAATAGCGGAAAAAAGCAAAAGCCGATTGAAATATTTGAACAAAAAACATCTCCTTAAATGATAAATATTTGGACCTTTTCTGTTTGTTTGTTTGGTTGGTTTTTGTTTTGTTTTCTTTTTATACAGTAATAGCCATTGGGGGATTTGAAAACTCTAGAAAGTTTTGCAACTATTACGTAATGACTTTGTGGCTCAACTGGTAGCATGACGAACCCTCTTTGCATTTTTTTCCCGCATGGGTTCGAATCCCATCGGCAACATAATTTTTTTTTTCTGAATTGTGAGTGGGAAATTATATAGACGTCAGTTTTTTTCTGAGATATCGTGGGAAAGGCGGTATTTCATATCGAAAAATTCTAGATAAATTGAAACTGCCGCGCGTCCTACACTGATCGAACCTTGAGATCAACATCCCCCGGCCCCATTGATTCAGTCAATAATGCAGTTTCTAGTCTTCTTTCATAATTTTGACCTTGAAAATTTACCTTTTGACATATCTGTATGCCAAAATTACTCCACGCTGTTGTTCAGGACAAGCGGAGCGTAGGAGAAAGGGGGGAGGGAGGGGGAGCAGCGCTACCGCTCGCCATTTTTTTTTTAGACTTTCTGAATAGTTTAGCTAAATATTCTGATCTATCCTTTATACATATTACTTTATCAACGTACATGAAGACATTTAACTCACTCTATATAGAATATCATTACATGTAATGATAGAGGGTATAGAAAGTATTTTCTGATAAGTCAAAATTTGCTAAAAATAATTCCTGGCTCGCTACCGCTCGCCAGACATTTATTCATGTACTTAAAATTTAGAATTGCACCAGAAATGTTAAAATTTGTGCATACAGAACATGAACCCCCCATATTTTTTTTTAAAATCTATTCCCCTCCCCCTTTATTTATTTTTTTTTCTTCATTTATTTATTTATTTTATTTTAATTTTTTTGCTTGTTAGAAATTTTGGGATGTTGTGCCCCTCCACTTTTTCAGGCAGAGCTACGCCGTTGGTCCAGGACTTCGCCTGCTCAGGAACGTGGCACAGTTCAGTGTCATTCACAGCCTTTTTCAACAATGGCCAAAATTTAGACCTTTATTGTGATCCTATACTGCGTGTTAGGAGCGCAGGGAAGGTCCAAATTATTTTATTTCTTGAATAAATATTGTTTAAACCAAGGAAGGTCTAATTTTAAATAGGTTGCACTATGGCAAACTTGTCAGATTCTCCTTGTTCAGTGGCGGGTCCAGCGCCCCCTTTGCCGGGGGTCAAGGGGCGAATTTTGCCGATTTTACTGATGTACCTGTTTTTGCCGGGAAAATATTGGGTCTGTGCAGGAACATCCCCTAAATCCGCCACTTTTGTTCGACCCAAGATCAAGGTTAAGATTGAAATCCAAGCGTTTGATGCTTGCAAGGATTGACCTTGAACATTGACCTTCATAAGTCCATACTTCAAAGTCAATTATTATAGAAGTTTTATCTTTTTATGCAAGAATCACCCGATTTATGGTACAGAAACGACATTGACGGGCATATAAAAGGCAAGGAATTAAAATTATGACTTTTCATAGATGACTTGCAAGCGACGATAGTGAGCCAACGAAGCGTTTGCAAAGTTTTGTAATAAAAATGATTTTGTATTTCAACTGAATAATGAGAATGTACAGTTGCCCGCCATATTTTTTTCCAAATCAATGACCCCCCCCCCCGCGCCAAGACAAAATGAAAAAAAATTGCATAAAAACATTTAATTTTATAAGTACCCCCAATTTTTTTCTACATCCTCTACTGGGCAGATGGACAACATGGACAAGTTACATTATACTTAAAACTGATCACAGGAGTGAGGTATCATCGCTTGGTCACAAATCTTTCCTCATTACAAAAAGTTACCCTTTCTTCTATATGTCTATATTAATATAGACATATAAAAGAAAGGGTTTGTATCGAGGAAAGGGTATGTGACAAAGCGATGATACCTCACCCCTGTGCTTAAAATTGACAAAAGGATGTATCCTCGTCCGGGATTCGAACCCACTCGGAAAGATGCAAAATAATATTTCATGGCCTACGTGATAACCACTACGCCACAGAGATTCTTCATAATAACTCAAATTTTATTGATAGTGAAGGTTAAAACTTACAAAAATCTTATGCATACAAAATCAAATATTTACTAATTCCTTAAAAATATTTTTCAAATATTCATACAACCAATCTACTTCTGTCCTCTCGTGCGATAATATAATTACTTTTCGAACGATACTGTAGTAGAATTTAAAATAATTTCTAACGACAGGGGATGTTTCAAAGTTCATTTCAAGGAACGGGCACATGCGGTCGCGCGAAGCGCCATCTGGTATCAAAATTAAAGTTAGCATTGACGAAGCAATAATAGCATTAAGACGAAAAGATAATGGCAGAAAGAATGATGTCATAACGCATGGTATAATGACAATTATGCATTGACGAAGGACAAATGTAAAATGTAGGGAAGCAAAATTACACAAAGAAGAAAGATTAAGTCAATTTGAAATGAAAGCAAGACAAATGAACATGGAATAATCAAACATTGAATGAAGCAACATAGCATGAAGCATGTAAGCAAGTCAAATAGCATTGTGACCCTAATCCCCCTCCATAATTCTTTTCTATCAATGACTCAGGACACGACACCACAGCCTCGGCGATTAGCTGGGCTATCTACAGTCTTGCTAAGTATCCAGAGCACCAACAGTCTATATATGAGGAGGTACATAGTGTCCTACAGGATCGGAGGGAAGTGGAGTGGTATGTAAAAATTGTATAATAGTGTTTATCTGCTGAAATTTAAAGCTGCTATATATTGTAAAATCATCAAATGTGATTTAGATGACATACATTGTGAGCATTAATGTAAAAATGAGACCTGGAGAGAATTTCCATAATTTGAAAGTCTGAAATTTGCTTTGTATCAGGCAGTATACAGCACAATTCTTGAAAGCACTTCAGACAATTATTTTTGTTTATGTCATTCTGAACTTATTATGGATTCATTGACAGAAACCCATTATAAAACAATATTTCAGGGACGATATTCCGAATTTCAAAAAGCTCAGTATGTTCATAAAGGAAGTAATGCGCATGCACTCTACCGTGCCTCTGATTAGTAGATGGTTAACAAAGCCTCTGGTGATAGACGGAGTAGAGATTCCTGCTGGATTCTCCATTGATATCTCTATACACGCTATCAATCACCACCCAGACGTCTGGCCTGATCATATGGTATGTATACTTTTTTCTGAATTTAAGCCTTGCCTTACCTTATTTTACATTATGTTATAATTCTACCCGCAACACTTCTTGGTCCTCTATAGGCAGCACTATTCAATCTATTTTGATGGGTATAACAGGAAATAACATTTCGGAGAATAACCACATCCGTGGTACAAAAACCAGACATCTAAAATGAGTTGACAATATGCATTTATGATCACCTGTTGCCCATACCTGTTCCTGCGGTATTTTGATTGAAGCTCTCTATGTAATAAATTGTTATTATGTCCTAATTTCTTTCAGGAGTTCAAGCCTGAGAGATTTAGTGAAGATGCCATAACAAAAGACAGGGATCCTTTTAGCTACGTTCCCTTTTCAGCGGGATCTAGGTACTCGTGTTATATAGTGCATTGTAAATGGCATGTCGTAGAAACTGTTTTTGAATCTTCTGTAATGTTTATTTTGAATTAAGAAATGAATCTTATATTTTTCTGTTGATGCAGGTATCACCCGAAAAATTGGACAGAAAACTGCATCAATGCGCGTAGCGCGTTGATGCAAATTTTTATGTAAAATTTTTCGGGTGATACCTGCATCAACAGAAAAAATATACGATTCATTTCTTATCATTTTATTATCATCTACTTATGGAAAACAGACTGTTTTCTTGGATCTAAAAACAATCAATCACCGCACTTTATTCCGTAAGTCGGAGGGTTTCGCAGTGATACGTCTGCCAAAACAAGTTATGGCAGCTGCTATTATTTAGACAGCGAACGATCATCTCTCTATATCTTTGGAATAAGGACCAGTTTGAGCAAATTCTAAATGCGCAGTCAATTTTTAGTAAGGAGAAAAGAAATGGTACCCTTGAAATGATAAGCAAACATCAACGAATTGTATTTTCAGCAACGAGTTCATTCGTTTTTGAGGGAACCCCCTGTTCTAAAAATAGTTCTATAAATAGACTTCCGTGAAAAATTGTGCAGATCGATGTATCAACAAAATTTCTTAGCCAATCAGAATCGTCGTTTCTTGAAAATGGCAATGTGAATTAAATGATTCGTCAATCATTCATATGATTGGCAGCTTTCACTTTGTCTTATCTTGATAACACTGAAAATGAAGTGACATTAAATTTTAAAGATTTCAGAGTAACCATGACCTTTTTGAAAATAAAAAACAAGTTGACTTTATACAAAATTTAACAGTAAAATAATGTACCACGATGAATATGACATCGGTACAGAAATGTCATGTTTCCAATTATTTTTATCTTAGTGGCATGGAAGTGTTGATACAATAGTGTACTTATCACTAATGAGGATTTAATATCCGAAACATGTGCCTGACGAATGAAAATTGATTTGAAATTTTCTTAGAAAAGGTATAGAGTTGGAACACTTCCGTACTATTAATATAAACACTTACTTCTTGTTGCAATGTGAAGAAGTTAAATCGTTCCCCGTGTTGATGTTTGTTAAGTGTATTAATTACTTTTTTCCAGCTCTGTTGCCTGAAAGAAGCTTAGTTTTGGCCCTGCATCAATTCGATATCATCTATATTTTTTGCTATTTGGGAAACTTATCATTTCATTCAAAAATATAGGTTAACAACTTAGCACCATCCCTCCAATGTTACTTTGAACATATATTTGAACATTATTTGGATATGCTACTGAAATTTGAAGCCGCGCACTGAGTAAAGTAAATGCATAAATTTCAATTAAAAAAATAAAACCAGAGGGCGCCACTGAAATGAATTTTGGTGGCTTCTGAAAATCACTTTGGCTGGAAGCATCACTGGTGCGGATTTGATATCCGAAACACGTGTCTGGTGAATGAATATTGGATTGAAAATTTCTTCGAGAAGATATAGAGTTTGAACACTTCCGTATTATTAGTAATTATACTGTGTAGTTAACCTGATGTAGATCTACATACCGGTACTTGTCTTTTTTCAGAAACTGCATTGGCCAAAATTTTGCCCTGAATGAGCAAAAAGTTGTCCTTGCCCGACTTGTCAATCGGTAAGGCTTTACATTATGTTACATTCTTTAACGAAAAATGATTAGATTAATGTTATCTAATTCGATAAGGTTGTGGATTTGAAGGCTTGGTTATTATTGCTACATGTAAATTCACCATAACCAGAAATCTGTTCGTAATTATTACTCATGAGCTATTACGTCATACCAGATATTCATGAGTTTTGATGACGTCATAGCACTTACGACGATACCATGAACAATGAAAATCATTACTCGATAGAAACCCCCTCCCCTTTTACCGTGTCTTCACCACATGATACTGACTATTCAAGGTCTACGTCTACTGGTGCCGTATATTCTTATTAGCCGGAATACAGAATCTAAACTTTATTGATATGTCATTCCATTCTACCGTAGAACCCCCTTTCCCTTTCCACTTAAAGGTATCACAGTACGATTAAGGGAATTCCCTTTGGGTACAGGGCAAAACATGGCCGCTATTGAAATCTTGTTCCCGACTTTAAATATAAAATTCCAAATAAATATAAAGAACAGAAATAATCTAATCTTATCACATGATACACCCGTTATGCAGTTTCATAAAACCATTTCATAAATATATGATATGATAACACGTTACATATCGCTCGGCTTGAATGCGATTGGTCAAGTTTGGAACCTAATCACATAAACCTTGACAAATGTGACCTTTCAAATATCGGTCAACTGTTAAATTCAGACCCGGAGTCAATATCAATGATTAAAATTGTTGTTGTTGAATTAATTATTGCATTGAAATACTATTCAAAATTGAAATACTTTTCTCTTACGCACAGAATATCTGTACGATGGGGACACTACTTCTCGTAGCAGACGACTTCTTGATCACGGCGTGATTCGCCTCTGTGGTTCTCGGAAACGTTGATTTCACGTTAGAAATACACATTTTTAGGCAATATCATGTGATAAAAAGAATCTCAAATGAATTTTCATTTCATACGATGTATTATGGAACTCGTTGTGCGTTTCATATCCCCTCTCCAAGGCTCGGGGATATAAAACTCACAACTCGTTTCATAATACATCGTATGAAATGAAAATTCATTTGAGATTCTATATATATCACATAAAAGGTCTATCATTTTGAAACTAAAACACGGATCATTTGTGAAATTATCATCTGTAGCTATGGATGAAAGGTCGATCTAAAGAAAGTCCCATGAATTCAAAAATCGCATTTTAGATATAAGTGTCAAAAATTGATCTAAATCTTCAAGTGACTAGATCTTTCTTAACTTCGTGGTCACTTTTTCTATACTTATTATTTTTAAGTATCTCAAACCTTCGTGTACAAAACTTATATAGTGAATCATCTGGGTGAATGTTGTGAGAGACGTAGGATGCAATTGAACAGAGGTGGGTGCTCCATAGACTTCAATGGAAAAGGCATTTAGTACTGTGATACCTGCAAGGATTCAACTTGAAAATGTAACAGCAGGATTTCAGAGCTCATAATGCTAGATGGTAAACTACGTCATTTGGACATACAGCACATAAATTCAAATCGGGTGCATTGTGCGGGAAACAGCGGCTACGGGTACCTGTAAAAATAATGAATATTTCAATATAAAATTCAAGGAGGTGCCATTTTTGAGATGAAAAAATATTTTCTTCTACAAGAAATAAACGCGTCTTTTCATAATACATAGAAATTGGCTTTCCAAGATATCAAGGAGAAAAAAATCTTTTTTAGCTCACCTGTACTTTACGGTTCGTATTCCGATTTTAACTTACCCTCTTCATTTTAAGACTCAAACACTGATCAATTTTCATTAAGAATACATCAGCTACGTATAGGATAAAAATCAAAATTAATAAATTGGCATAAAACTGTGTATACATGACCAATTCCTCTGCAACGATATAGCCTTTTACAGACAAATGCAGACTATAGTTGAATGGGAGGAGCTACATGGACTCTCGGTGAATTAACGAGTTTAGCCTTCACAAAATGCACCCTTAAGTCATAATCCCTGCACTTTACTTAGATCATCTGCATGTTTATATGAAGAAAGGACCTTCATATACGTAATTTCATTGAAATAAGTCATTAGAATAACGAGGTATGTCCGTTAGACAGCGCTACATCGCGCGGGGGTCATAAATAGCTGATCTAAGCTTTGTTGACCAGTGTGACAAATTCTTTCATCATGGTTGATTAAAATCGCATTTACTCATTATGATAACGATTCTATGAGGAGAAAATAATATACTTTAAGAAAATAAGAAGACTTTGTAAAAATGAAATAGGAAAAGTACTTAGATTTTCAATCTTTATTCAAAATAAGCCCGAAATTCACACATTTTCTCGCAAAGTACAATATTGCATCATAGATATTTTCAGCAAGGATTTTTTAAAGTGAAAAAAGTTCATTAGATAGACAAATAGTTTAACTATGTGATGATACATAAAAACATATAAATCTTTCATTCGTAGAGATGTTCTATTTCTCACAAAAATGTGGCCAGGCATCATTTAATTATGAAAATGGAAAGGGGGTACACGTATATAAATGGTAATAATTTCTATAATAAAGCAAATTCTGAGTTTTGCTATATCATGTTATAAAATTAAAGGTGCATAGTATATAAAAAAATAAAAATGCAAAATAAGGAGATGCTACTAGGTATCACAGTAGTATTAGGGGAATTCCCTTTGGGTAAACGGCAAAACATGGCCGCTATTGAAATCTTGTTCCCGACTTTAAATATAAAATTCTAAATAAATATAAAGAACAGAAATAATCTAATCATATCACATAAAAGGTCTATCATTTAGAAATTAAACGCGGATCATTTGTGAAATTATCATCTGTAGCTATGGATGAAAGGTCGATCTAAAGGAAGTCCCATGAATTCAAAAATCGCATTTTAGATATAAGTGCCAAAAATTGATCTAAATATTCAAGTGGCTAGATCTTTCTTAACTTCGTGGTCACTTTTTCTGTACTTATTATTTTTAAGTATCTCAAACCTTCGTGTACAAAACTTATATAGTGAATCATCTGGGTGAATGTTGTGAGAGACGTAGGATGCAATTGAACAGATGTGGGTGCTCCATAGACTTCAATGGAAAAGGCATTTAGTACTGTGATACCTTAAGCTCACATTATCTGGTCCTTTATGAACGACAGTTTATTGGAGTTATCTTTCCTGCATGATCTAAATAAAATCTTTACTACCAGTCATATTTGAAAAGCATAAATGATAGAAAATCCCGTTTGTGATTAAAACAAAATGATTGTTTCACTCTTCGAAGAAACACTGAGGTCGTAGTTTTCAATCAAGCCAGGAACCTCCAGGAATCAAAGCCGTATGTCGAAACATTCACTGATAGATTATTTTCGGTAGAATGTCTGTAAATAAATTTAGGATTTTCCTAGAAAAAAAGCCGAAGTTTTGTTATGATCGTTTGAAGTTGGCATTCCACGGCATTTGAAATCGATCATTGTGCTTGAATCATCATTGGAAATATAGCGATTTGCGCTTCGGATATTCATTTTACCAGGGAACCTCCAATTCTTTATGTATTCTATTGCTTTTTGTGTTAAATGAAAGCTCTTTTATGAGCGTAATAATACTTCTTTAGGATTTTCGAAATTCAAGGTAGGTATTATAAAAATTAGAAATTGATCATTTTTCCTTATATAATCCTTTGCTTAGCCATAAGCTATGACTGATCCAATATAGCGAATATGCAAATTAACAAAACGGTGATATTTCTTGCAATGCGGAACTATCAGGAGTGATCACAGTGACAATTTAATGTAAATATTTGCATATACTTTTATGAAAATGTACAATGCCACTAAATACGTATGAAAAGTTAGGAGTTTAATTAAATATACCAGTTTCAGTTTTCAAGTTTTCGTTTGTATTTCCTTTTGTAAGTTTTTCAACATTTGAATTAGAGTGTTTCACTTACTGCAAACTGAATCTCTGTTCTAAACAACTTCTCATATGTTTATACGAGTATAAAGAATAAAGTCAATGTCATTGGATAATTTATGGAAATAAGATAAAAACTAAAGAGCAGAAAAAGAGAATGCAACAAGGACCATTCACGTTTGAATTTAATGGTCAAATATCAATGAAATGGTGAAATACTAGTACGAGCTGTTTTATTAATTTTTCTCATTTACAGTCATTACATATTTTTTTCAGATTTCGTCTCGATCTAGTGGAAGGGCACAAGTATGTAGAAGTACCGGAAGTAGTGATGCGGTCTGAATTTGGAATTAAGGTCAGATTAGAGGAACGACATAAGGACACGTGACCTTAGTGTGATTACAAAAGTGTGTCATAAGGGAAATCTAATAGATGCAAAGTTACAGAGTGACGTTTGTATAAATAAACTCTATGACTTTTGTGTTTTCCATTTCCTTTAACATGATTAGTGATACCATAATAACATTATTTTTCATCTTTGAAGCCTCATCTTCATTAACACTACGAACATGTTTGCATGTTGTATTCTTATTAAAATCTTGATTTGTAAATTTTAATATTCTTTTGACAAATGAATATTGATGAATCCTTCGATATGTCAGAAATTGAAAGTCCCTATTCTAATAACATCTCTTCGAATTTATTCCTTTTGTTTAAATACAATGTTATTTCACTACTTACACATTGTATACAGATCTCACAACATCACAGAGCTCTATATCCAGACCCTGGAAGGGCATAGTTTCTGAGGAGTCTGTTATTATACTGTATGACGGCACCGGCAGTGTCATAGGTCACAGATGCGCCTATGTACCATGTGTTCTTGTGTCCCTGTAGGTCAAGGACATTCCAAATTATCCCTTTGTCCATGTCTGACACTGAAAACCGCGTGTGGTAAGGGGTGATAAATCTTGCAATAACACTGTATGGTATTCTTTGCATTTGTATCATATACCTTCTTAGTTTATGCTCAGCATCAAGCCCAACGGCTGGAATTCTAGGATCAAGGCGACCGAGCTGGTAATAGACAGATGACAGTATTCTTTTCCCATCATACCCTCCAGGTGTGAAACCCAACCTGAATGTCGAGCCTGAATAATTTTGTGTCATTGCAAAAATATCAACATGTACGTTTGGTTCAAAATCATATCTCAGCAATGTCTTAGCGTGGGCAATATTAGGACGGTCAGATTTAATCCCGTACGGAGAATCTATTAACGATGATATGAAGTAGGTATCTGTGATCTGACGGCTAAATATCATACGTTCTACAGGCGATGCATCCATAACGTTCAGGAGATCACGCATTGAAGGAGAGACGATAAGAAAGTCGTAATACTCTATAAAAGTTCTGGATTTGTCGAACTTATTGCTGCAGTGAATTTGAACGTTTCCATTTTGCATATCTCTTGACCTAGTTATCCTTTTTATATCTGTGTTAAGTTTAATCTCAATGTTGTAGTTATGAATAAGAGTTTGAAGCAGAGAAATCAATCCAGAATCGAAAAAGGAAAAGAGTGGTACGCTCTGATCGAGTAGTGCGTGACAAAACTTAGGCGTGATCCACATAAGGCCATACACAGCACTTACTCTATGTGGCTGCTGATATCCAAACAATGTCTGGTAAAAGTACATGACAGTTGTCTCTATCAATGGCATTCTATTTCTGCGAAGGAACTGTGACACCGTACCTCTGATGGCCCTACGGACTCTAGCATTACGGGGTCTTTGCATTAGGTACGGGATATAAATCCCAAACAGGCGTCGATGTAGGATGGAATACCTGATTACTTCCCTTCTTAAACGCATTCTGAGTTCTGTGTCTGACGCGCCTCTTGTATACTCTGGATAAAGAAGTCTAGCTATGGCAAAGAAGTCGACTGTTGCTTCTGTAAGAAATCCAGATGTTATTTATTATGAAGAGAATTATATATTATTGGTGAGTGTCACTGCTGGTGGACCAAGAGTCCCCGAGGGCACATGTAGCCAAGTTCGATCAACTTCGGTTGATCGTCTGTCTCTTTCACGCATTTGAAATTTTCTGTTACAAAATTTCTTGAAATTTCTAAAACGTGGGTCCTGTAGCATAATATCCCACCCATTCTGCTACATCTTTTGGTACATTTTCGGACAATCATAATAATGTTCATACTTTTTGGCCATATTGCATTGTTTAGACTGAGGATCACTGACGAGGGTTTAGTGCCCGAAAGGTGCATGTCTGGTCCATGCTGTAAATTTATCAGGTTTTAAATGATGCTATTGAATTTAAAGACGTTTAACATTTGAACTACTTGGTGAGTGTCACTGCTGGTGGACCAAGAGTCCCCGAGGGCACATGTAGCCAAGTTCGATCAACTTCGGTTGATCGTCTGTCTCTTTTACGCATTTGAAATTTTCTGTTACAAAATTTCTTGAAATTTCTAAAACGTGGGTCCTGTAGCATAATATCCCACCCATTCTGCTACATCTTTTGGTACATTTTCGGACAATCATAATAATGTTCATACTTTTTGGCCATATTGCATTGTTTAGACTGAGGATCACTGACGAGGGTTTAGTGCCCGAAACGTGCATGTCTGGTCCATGCTGTAAATTAATCAGGTTTTAAATGATGCTATTGAATTTAAAGACGTTTAACATTTGAACTACTTGGTGAGTGTCACTGCTGGTCTGTCTCTTTCACGCATTTGAAATTTTCTGTTACAAAATTTCTTGAAATTTCTAAAACGTGGGTCCTGTAGCATAATATCCCACCCATTCTGCTACATCTTTTGGTACATTTTCGGACAATCATAATAATGTTCATACTTTTTGGCCATATTGCATTGTTTAGACTGAGGATCACTGACGAGGGCTTAGTGCCCGAAACGTGCATGTCTGGTCCATGTTGTAAATTTATCAGGTTTTAAATGATGCTATTGAATTTAAAGACGTTTAACATTTGAACTACTTGGTGAGTGTCACTGCTGGTGGACCAAGAGTCCCCGAGGGCACATGTAGCCAAGTTCGATCAACTTCGGTTGATCGTCTGTCTCTTTCACGTATTTGAAATTTTCTGTTACAAAATTTCTTGAAATTTCTAAAACGTGGGTCCTGTAGCATAATATCCCACCCATTCTGCTACATCTTTTGGTACATTTTCGGACAATCATAATAATGTTCATACTTTTTGGCCATATTGCATTGTTTAGACTGAGGATCACTGACGAGGGTTTAGTGCCCGAAACGTGCATGTCTGGTCCATGCTGTAAATTTATCAGGTTTTAAATGATGCTATTGAATTTAAAGACGTTTAACATTTGAACTACTTGGTGAGTGTCACTGCTGGTGGACCAAGAGTCCCCGAGGGCACATGTAGCCAAGTTCGATCAACTTCGGTTGATCGTCTGTCTCTTTCACGCATTTGAAATTTTCTGTTACAAAATGTCTTGAAATTTCTAAAACGTGGGTTCTGTAGCATAATATCCCACCCATTCTGCTACATCTTTTGGTACATTTTCGGACAATCATAATAATGTTCATACTTTTTGGCCATATTGCATTGTTTAGACTGAGGATCACTGACGAGGGTTTAGTGCCCGAAACGTGCATGTCTGGTCCATGCTGTAAATTTATCAGGTTTTAAATGATGCTATTGAATTTAAAGACGTTTAACATTTGAACTACTTGGTGAGTGTCACTGCTGGTGGACCTAGAGTCCCCGAGGGCACATGTAGCCAAGTTCGATCAACTTCGGTTGATCGTCTGTCTCTTTCACGCATTTGAAATTTTCTGTTACAAAATGTCTTGAAATTTCTAAAACGTGGGTCCTGTAGCATAATATCCCACCCATTCTGCTACATCTTTTGGTACATTTTCGGACAATCATAATAATGTTCATACTTTTTGGCCATATTGCATTGTTTAGACTGAGGATCACTGACGAGGGTTTAGTGCCCGAAACGTGCATGTCTGGTCCATGCTGTAAATTTATCAGGTTTTAAATGATGCTATTGAATTTAAAGACGTTTAACATTTGAACTAGTTGGTGAGTGTCACTGCTGGTGGACCAAGAGTCCCCGAGGGCACATGTAGCCAAGTTCGATCAACTTCGGTTGATCGTCTGTCTCTTTCACGCATTTGAAATTTTCTGTTACAAAATTTCTTGAAATTTCTAAAACGTGGGTCCTGTAGCATAATATCCCACCAATTCTGCTACATCTTTTGGTACATTTTCGGACAATCATAATAATGTTCATACTTTTTGGCCATATTGCATTGTTTAGACTGAGGATCACTGACGAGGGTTTAGTGCCCGAAAGGTGCATGTCTGGTCCATGCTGTAAATTTATCAGGTTTTAAATGATGCTATTGAATTTAAAGACGTTTAACATTTGAACTACTTGGTGAGTGTCACTGCTGGTGGACCAAGAGTCCCCGAGGGCACATGTAGCCAAGTTCGATCAACTTCGGTTGATCGTCTGTCTCTTTCACGCATTTGAAATTTTCTGTTACAAAATTTCTTGAAATTTCTAAAACGTGGGTCCTGTAGCATAATATCCCACCCATTCTGCTACATCTTTTGGTACATTTTCGGACAATCATAATAATGTTCATACTTTTTGGCCATATTGCATTGTTTAGACTGAGGATCACTGACGAGGGTTTAGTGCCCGAAACGTGCATGTCTGGTCCATGCTGTAAATTTATCAGGTTTTAAATGATGCTATTGAATTTAAAGACGTTTAACATTTGAACTACTTGGTGAGTGTCACTGCTGGTGGACCAAGAGTCCCCGAGGGCACATGTAGCCAAGTTCGATCAACTTCTGTTGATCGTCTGTCTCTTTCACGCATTTGAAATTTTCTGTTACAAAATTTCTTGAAATTTCTAAAACGTGGGTCCTGTAGCATAATATCCCACCCATTCTGCTACATCTTTTGGTACATTTTCGGACAATCATAATAATGTTCATACTTTTTGGCCATATTGCATTGTTTAGACTGAGGATCACTGACGAGGGTTTAGTGCCCGAAACGTGCATGTCTGGTCCATGCTGTAAATTTATCAGGTTTTAAATGATGCTATTGAATTTAAAGACGTTTAACATTTGAACTACTTGGTGAGTGTCACTGCTGGTCTGTCTCTTTCACGCATTTGAAATTTTCTGTTACAAAATTTCTTGAAATTTCTAAAACGTGGGTCCTGTAGCATAATATCCCACCCATTCTGCTACATCTTTTGGTACATTTTCGGACAATCATAATAATGTTCATACTTTTTGGCCATATTGCATTGTTTAGACTGAGGATCACTGACGAGGGTTTAGTGCCCGAAACGTGCATGTCTGGTCCATGTTGTAAATTTATCAGGTTTTAAATGATGCTACTGAATTTAAAGACGTTTAACATTTGAACTACTTGGTGAGTGTCACTGCTGGTGGACCAAGAGTCCCCGAGGGCACATGTAGCCAAGTTCGATCAACTTCGGTTGATCGTCTGTCTCTTTCACGCATTTGAAATTTTCTGTTACAAAATTTCTTGAAATTTCTAAAACGTGGGTCCTGTAGCATAATATCCCACCCATTCTGCTACATCTTTTGGTACATTTTCGGACAATCATAATAATGTTCATACTTTTTGGCCATATTGCATTGTTTAGACTGAGGATCACTGACGAGGGTTTAGTGCCCGAAAGGTGCATGTCTGGTCCATGCTGTAAATTTATCAGGTTTTAAATGATGCTATTGAATTTAAAGACGTTTAACATTTGAACTACTTGGTGAGTGTCACTGCTGGTGGACCAAGAGTCCCCGAGGGCACATGTAGCCAAGTTCGATCAACTTCGGTTGATCGTCTGTCTCTTTCACGCATTTGAAATTTTCTGTTACAAAATTTCTTGAAATTTCTAAAACGTGGGTCCTGTAGCATAATATCCCACCCATTCTGCTACATCTTTTGGTACATTTTCGGACAATCATAATAATGTTCATACTTTTTGGCCATATTGCATTGTTTAGACTGAGGATCACTGACGAGGGTTTAGTGCCCGAAAGGTGCATGTCTGGTCCATGCTGTAAATTTATCAGGTTTTAAATGATGCTATTGAATTTAAAGACGTTTAACATTTGAACTACTTGGTGAGTGTCACTGCTGGTGGACCAAGAGTCCCCGAGGGCACATGTAGCCAAGTTCGATCAACTTCGGTTGATCGTCTGTCTCTTTCACGCATTTGAAATTTTCTGTTACAAAATTTCTTGAAATTTCTAAAACGTGGGTCCTGTAGCATAATATCCCACCCATTCTGCTACATCTTTTGGTACATTTTCGGACAATCATAATAATGTTCATACTTTTTGGCCATATTGCATTGTTTAGACTGAGGATCACTGACGAGGGTTTAGTGCCCGAAACGTGGATGTCTGGTCCATGCTGTAAATTTGTCAGGTTTTAAATGATGCTATTGAATTTAAAGACGTTTAACATTTGAACTACTTGGTGAGTGTCACTGCTGGTCTGTCTCTTTCACGCATTTGAAATTTTCTGTTACAAAATTTCTTGAAATTTCTAAAACGTGGGTCCTGTAGCATAATATCCCACCCATTCTGCTACATCTTTTGGTACATTTTCGGACAATCATAATAATGTTCATACTTTTTGGCCATATTGCATTGTTTAGACTGAGGATCACTGACGAGGGTTTAGTGCCCGAAACGTGCATGTCTGGTCCATGCTGTAAATTTATCAGGTTTTAAATGATGCTATTGAATTTAAAGACGTTTAACATTTGAACTACTTGGTGAGTGTCACTGCTGGTGGACCAAGAGTCCCCGAGGGCACATGTAGCTAAGTTCGATCAACTTCGGTTGATCGTCTGTCTCTTTCACGCATTTGAAATTTTCTGTTACAAAATTTCTTGAAATTTCTAAAACGTGGGTCCTGTAGCATAATATCCCACCCATTCTGCTACATCTTTTGGTACATTTTCGGACAATCATAATAATGTTCATACTTTTTGGCCATATTGCATTGTTTAGACTGAGGATCACTGACGAGGGTTTAGTGCCCGAAACGTGCATGTCTGGTCCATGCTGTAAATTTATCAGGTTTTAAATGATGCTATTGAATTTAAAGACGTTTAACATTTGAACTACTTGGTGAGTGTCACTGCTGGTGGACCAAGAGTCCCCGAGGGCACATGTAGCCAAGTTCGATCAACTTCGGTTGATCGTCTGTCTCTTTCACGCATTTGAAATTTTCTGTTACAAAATTTCTTGAAATTTCTAAAACGTGGGTCCTGTAGCATAATATCCCACCCATTCTGCTACATCTTTTGGTACATTTTCGGACAATCATAATAATGTTCATACTTTTTGGCCATATTGCATTGTTTAGACTGAGGATCACTGACGAGGGTTTAGTGCCCGAAACGTGCATGTCTGGTCCATGCTGTAAATTTATCAGGTTTTAAATGATGCTATTGAATTTAAAGACGTTTAACATTTGAACTACTTGGTGAGTGTCACTGCTGGTGGACCAAGAGTCCCCGAGGGCACATGTAGCCAAGTTCGATCAACTTCGGTTGATCGTCTGTCTCTTTCACGCATTTGAAATTTTCTGTTACAAAATGTCTTGAAATTTCTAAAACGTGGGTCCTGTAGCATAATATCCCACCCATTCTGCTACATCTTTTGGTACATTTTCGGACAATCATAATAATGTTCATACTTTTTGGCCATATTGCATTGTTTAGACTGAGGATCACTGACGAGGGTTTAGTGCCCGAAAGGTGCATGTCTGGTCCATGCTGTAAATTTATCAGGTTTTAAATGATGCTATTGAATTTAAAGACGTTTAACATTTGAACTACTTGGTGAGTGTCACTGCTGGTGGACCAAGAGTCCCCGAGGGCACATGTAGCCAAGTTCGATCAACTTCGGTTGATCGTCTGTATCTTTCACGCATTTGAAATTTTCTGTTACAAAATTTCTTGAAATTTCTAAAACGTGGGTCCTGTAGCATAATATCCCACCCATTCTGCTACATCTTTTGGTACATTTTCGGACAATCATAATAATGTTAATACTTTTTGGCCATATTGCATTGTTTAGACTGAGGATCACTGACGAGGGTTTAGTGCCCGAAAGGTGCATGTCTGGTCCATGCTGTAAATTTATCAGGTTTTAAATGATGCTATTGAATTTAAAGACGTTTAACATTTGAACTACTTGGTGAGTGTCACTGCTGGTGGACCAAGAGTCCCCGAGGGCACATGTAGCCAAGTTCGATCAACTTCGGTTGATCGTCTGTCTCTTTCACGCATTTGAAATTTTCTGTTACAAAATTTCTTGAAATTTCTAAAACGTGGGTCCTGTAGCATAATATCCCACCCATTCTGCTACATCTTTTGGTACATTTTCGGACAATCATAATAATGTTCATACTTTTTGGCCATATTGCATTGTTTAGACTGAGGATCACTGACGAGGGTTTAGTGCCCGAAACGTGCATGTCTGGTCCATGCTGTAAATTTATCAGGTTTTAAATGATGCTATTGAATTTAAAGACGTTTAACATTTGAACTACTTGGTGAGTGTCACTGCTGGTGGACCAAGAGTCCCCGAGGGCACATGTAGCCAAGTTCGATCAACTTCGGTTGATCGTCTGTCTCTTTCACGCATTTGAAATTTTCTGTTACAAAATGTCTTGAAATTTCTAAAACGTGGGTCCTGTAGCATAATATCCCACCCATTCTGCTACATCTTTTGGTACATTTTCGGACAATCATAATAATGTTCATACTTTTTGGCCATATTGCATTGTTTAGACTGAGGATCACTGACGAGGGTTTAGTGCCCGAAACGTGCATGTCTGGTCCATGCTGTAAATTTATCAGGTTTTAAATGATGCTATTGAATTTAAAGACGTTTAACATTATATAAAACATTTACCACTACTATATGTGCGGTTGTGTACTTGTGAGAAAACAATGCCAAAGAAAAAGATTAAAATGATCTTGTACGTCAAAAGAGTGCAAATAATCACCACAATAGTTAAATGCTCAAAATACAGATAAATCCAAATTCACAACAAGCACACATACGTATTTTCCATAATAAACATTACAGAAGTACCCATCAGTTATATACAGTCTTATAGTCGAGAAGGCAAGATGAAATCATCAGATTTTTCACAGGAACAGATGACCACACCAATAACAAAATGAGAACAAAACGACAGCAAAAATATAAACTAATGACATCATATTCAGTTGATATAAAAACATGGGGACTCACCGGGGACATCTTGAATTGATCCTGTGCCATATTCCTTGATCAATTGATTAAGCTCGTTGTAATCAGGAGGCATTATAAGAAAAGTCATCTGTTGTACTGTCCCTCGGTGAAGAACATCAAATACTCTTCCGCCGATTCGATTTTCTTTTTCAAGGATTTCAATGTTTCTGAACCCGAGTTCCTAAAGTTGATAAAATAGGATAAGGTAGGTTATTGCTGAAATTTCTATAAATATATTAAATTGATTGAAAAGAAAATGTGTAGGGCAACATTACCTTAAGTCTGTATGCCATATGAATGCCAGATGGTCCGGCTCCGATTATAGCAATACGATCATCAAACGAACGTGGACCAACGATCATTGGTTCCTATAATTATATTGCGGGAAAATATGAAAAATATTGTTCTGCATGAAACTTTTTCGTAATATTTGAAAGAAATAATCTAAATAAGTCGAATAAAACGTTGAAAGTTCATCTAAAGGTTGGTTGGTCATTTCGTGTAATCGATTTCATTAACTCGATCCAGCCGGATGACCGTTCTATGTCGGCACCGGTTGCCTTTGATCTTCGTCGAAAGGAGGGGATCTTCAACACTACCCGGTTGCAGCACCCACAACAAACCCCAAAAGACACAATGCTAAAAACCCACAGAGGAGCAGACACGCACAGAAAGAAACGCAAAGATACAAGGAACGTCAAATCACATAGAACATCAAACGTAAATGACTACACATAAATCAACGAGACCAATGGACAAGTCCGAGAAGTATTTTGTGTTAACTATTGTGATGTTGGCTTGTCCACTCTGGTTTTTTTTTAAATTTAGGTTTCGTGCTGCAACAAGGATCCATTGGAGATGATATCCCCTTCTTTCATTGGATTATTCTCTCACAACCTGCTAATTCTGGTACATGTAATGTGAAAGAGGTGTTAAAATCAAAGATAGAAAGTCCGTACCCTTTGCATATTGATTCCTTTCAAATCAGAATATGATGGAATTGTAGTACAGACCACTGAAAATATCCACACCATCCTCATCTTGAACCCCATCTGTAAATTAATGGGTTCAGTTAAATAATGATATCGATCGGGAATGTAACAACAATTCAATTGCTTTTTTACAAAAGGAAAGAAACAACATGGCGACACTATCCCATTTAAAAAAGTCATTATCGAGTGTTCTATGCAGCGACTGGCATTCCGAGTCATGAAAAATATTTATAATATTAAATACATGTACATGTATCACTCCTAAATTTCATTAAAAAGGACAAATTAATTGAAAAAGCTGAACGAAAACCAATTATCATTGAATAAATATATAAGAAAAATAAATAAGTTCATCTTCAGATAATACATGGACAGAAAATGAAACGAATTTACTTACATGTAGTGAAAAAGCAATGGAAGATACTAGACTAATTATGTAATTTGAATATTTCTTTAAGTTCGCTTCAAAACATTCTTTATAAAATTGAATCACGACTACGTTTTAGTGGTTGTTCTTTATCAAGGGCAATCAGTCAAAATATTCAATACAATAAATTCAGGCCCAATCGATCATTTATTTTAATGGACGAACTGAACAAAAAGACATGTAGATAAATTAATCACTTACAATAAATATAAGTACATTGAAAAAAACCATGGCAACGATATTCGACTGAAATATGCGGAAAAGCTACGGCTTCACATAAAAGATTAATTAAATATGCATCCCAATAGAATTGCGTATGTTTGAAATAGAATTTCGTATGCTCGAAAAGAATTGCGTATGTTTGAAATAGAATTTCGTATGCTCGAAAAAGAATTGCGTATGTTTGAAATAGAATTTCGTGTGTTCGAAATGACTAACGCGAATATCCAAAAATATCTATGTTGCGCAGAAGTATTAAGATTTTTTTTGAAAGTTTTGTTTGCAGATTTTGGCAGATATATCGCGTATATACTTTATTCCTTTCTTTTATGTACACGTAATGTTCAAGTTTGATAATACGGACCGAAGTGTTCCTACTCTTTAACTCCTTGAAGAAACTCTGCAATTTTAATTTACCAGACACAGTGTTTCGGATAGTAAATCCTCATCAGTGGTACTAATTTTATTTGCCGAAGTGATTTTCTGATACAGCCAAATGTAATCAAGTGGCGCATTCTGTTTTTTTTTTCAAATTTAGGTTTGTGCATTAACTATGCAGAGAGTGCGCGGTATTTCTCACTTTTAATCTACAATTTATTACGGAACCATTTTGGTTTCAAATACGAAATAAAGATATTTTCGTTAAACGCAATACTTTTGCGAATGTGTGAAATAAACTAATTATTTCTGTAAAGCCATTGGGCTTCCGTAGAAATTATGACAACACTCTGATTGATGCCCAAGTTGTGTATTGTCTAGGCAAAAAAAAAAACCCCAGAACTTCTAAGGTAAAAAGTAAAGACGGATGCGTTTGAATCGAAACGAACTCTAAATTATCATATTCATAATATATGAATTTGCATTTTTGGCACTTATTTATAATTTGCGTCTCTGCACTTGAAATAATGGGATTTATAGAGTTATGGGTTGATTTCAATGAAATTGTATAATGTTAATACAAGATCGAACAATTTTGTCAGAAGGGAAGGAAAGAGACGAACGTCTGAAGATGATGCTCTTGATATACAACGGAGGATGAAATCCGATTTTGCAAGTCCGAATGAATGAAAATATTCTTTGTGACATTTTTTTAGAAGTTTTATAGAACATGAGACTGTGTAACACATAATAATTGAAATTATCGATTTGATTTTGAATTAGTGGTTAGTGTAAAGTAAATATTCAAACTTCCAAAATAATTTAGAATTTGAAACTTTTTAAATTTTAATAAAAAACCTAATTTATTCAAATAATAAAAATCATGTTGACATTTAAGAAATTTGGATGTTTGTCGAAAGATTTAAAAAGAACCAAGTTTTCACTTTTGTTTAAAAAAGAATGAATAAGCATTCCTTCAATAAGGTCTGGTGGCTAAGAATTAAAAAATATCACATGCAATTATTTCAAAGCACGGTTAAAATTTATAGCAAATGAAGAAAAAAGGAAATGAAAATCAAAAGAAAAACATGTAACTAATACTGCTTGAACATGAGAAGTATGATAGGTTTTCAAGATACATGTACACTTGAATTCATGAATACAATGAAAACATTAACGGTTCAGATTGTAAATTTTACATCAAAATGAAACAAAATATAGTTAAAGCAACAACTTAATCAAGGTGCGTCATTGGTCACGATTTTGGACCATTCTTGCGCATCTTCTGTTATAGCACTCCTTGAGTTTGAGTTATATAGATATTTCAATTCATTATGGCCAATGTATCATTTCTGACTCCACTGAAGACTTTAATTCCTAAATGTGGTTAAGGTTAAAATTAAAAAAAATAATTTATTTACTCTGAATGAAGCATGCGTAAGGAAATGCTTCGCGGTAATTTCTATAAAAATTGAGCTGGATGTACTCTTTTGAGCTGTTCGGATTATTAATAAAGTATCTTAAAATCATTTTTTGTGTCTTCCTCAGTCATATACTGTACGGAGAACAAATCCAAAAGGGATTTTCCTTTGAAAAAGGCCAATAAAAAGAACAAAGTCACAATGTCACAATCATCAAGGATTAATATATCAGTGTTCTTTATCCAACGATGCATCTCCTGTTTCTTCTTAAATGTTCACATGATTTATATCATTTGAATGATTAGGTTTTATCATTAAAATTTCAAATTTCGAATTCCAAATCTTTTCGGAAAATTGAATATTTAGTTTACTCCTATCAGTAAAATCCGATAAAACTAAAATTCGCAAAGTATTTAAATGTTTCTCATGTCAAAATTTTAGAATATTAAAGTCTCTAAGTTGTTACGTAACACTATTTGAAATTTAAGAGTTTTAATTGAATTTCGTAAATTTCAAAAGGTGAAAACGGAGTTTTAAGTTTTTTTTTTCCCTCAACATTTCTGTTCAATTTTTAAGTATCAAAAAATGTAAAAACAATTTTTGTAATTTCAATGTTTATTTGTTACAAAAGTATTTGATGAGTCTTGTTCTTTATCAGACTTCTGAAAATTGTTTTTAAGAAAAATCACGGATTCCATCCACCGTTGTAAATCAAGAACCTCGACATTAGATAAAGACGGTATGTTTATAATCTTCTCTTAACTTATGGGTACCCTGCTCAGGTTCTTTTCCTCGCTTCATTTTTCTCTCTCAAACTGATCATAACAATTAATGAGTTTGGTCAAATTGTTTCGAACTTATCTAAACAATTATTCAATGTACTATAAAACAACCTATATCTTTACATCCCATTTCTTCTTCATTTAGGTGTATAGACGCAAATTATACGCGAGTGAAAAATGTAAATTCATATATAATATAGTAAAGTACAGTTTGCTTCTATAAAAATTTCCATCTTTACTTTTATGTTTATGTGACCAAGCGGAATGATATAAAAGGCTATCTTCTCTTTCCATACTTTATTTCAGATAACATAAAGCAGTGACCTATAAAGTACAATAAATATAATATGTATATGTATATGTATAAATAGAATGAATAGAATGAAATATATATATATAATATTATCTTGGAAGCTGTACGTAATAGAACCTGTTCAGGAAAACGACGGGCCTCGCTTTGCTGAATATTTATTTGAGACTGAATTACTGATCGGTACTTCTTTAATGTTTATTTTGAAATATTCTAAATAAAGAGACTTGAAATCTTTTATATATATATTGCCAATGTATGGTCGCGGTAGATATGACAAATTTATAAATTAAATTTATGACAAATTATGAATCATATATTTATGAAATATTAATTTGATTTATGCAAACGATCTGAATATGACTATTTTAACTTAATATGATCATAAATTATAAATTATCTTACAATACACATAAAATCAATTGTCTCATGATAAATATGACATCTTTGTTGGAATCAAGTGCCTGATGACATCTATCATCGAACCAGAAAGTTAAAATCCAAGAAAATGGACATTGTGTTCACAGCATCGCCGGTGAATGTCTGGCGAGCTGGAACGTAATGTACAAAACGTAATTGATCCACATGCAGAATATATATTGAGTGGTTTTTACGCCACATGATCTATGATCACGCAAACATAGTAATTTTGGGGAAAACCAATCAATATATATCAATTTTATATATATGTATAATTTTCTTTTTGTCCTGTAAAAAAAATTCATGTTAAACGTCTTCAAATTCAATAGCATCAAATTTGCAGCATGGACCAGACATGCACGTTTCGGGCACCTATAACCCTCGACAGTGATCCCCAATCTCAACAATGTAATTTGACCAAAAGAATGTGAAAATTATTAATATCCAAAAATGTACCGAAAGAAGTAGCAGGATGGGTGGGATATGATGCTACATGACCCACGTTTTAGAAATTTCATAAAATGTTTGAAACAGGAGTTATGGATGCGTTGACGAAACGATGTAATACACCAATAATTGCGATTCGTTGCCGTGGCAAAAGTATTTACCGCATGGCACCAGAGATATGTAAATTAAGGGGAGCTCACCAAAATGTTATGGCTTTGGCTGGTCATGATGTTTGGAACTTTCCTGATTCATGAATTCCAATGGGCCGTCATTTTTAAGCTCACCTGAGCGAAATTCAAGTGAGCTATTGTCATAGCGTGACGTTCGTCGTCTGTCGTCTGTCGTTAACTTTCTAACATTTTCGACATCTCCTCGGCAACCGCTGCACGGGATTTCACCAAACCTCACAGAAAGCAAGAATTCAAGGTCCTCTACCAAGTTTGTGTTTTACGTGCCGATCGGTCGACAAATATGGCCGCCCAGGTCTCTGATTGGCTGACACATTTTCGACATCTCCTTTGCAACCACTGCACAGAATTTCATGAAACCTTACAGGAAGCAAGTTCTCAAGGTCCTCTACCAAGTTTCTGTTTTTCGTGCCGATCGGTCAGCAAATATGGCCGTCGAGGGCTCTGATTGGATGACACATTTTGGAATTCTCCTCTGCAACCGCTGCATAGAATTTCATGAAACATTACAGGAAGCAAGTAATTAAGGTCCTCTACCAAGTTTGTGTTGTTTAATATGTTTAACGTCTTCAAATTCATTAGCATCATTTTAGAGCAGAAAAATTTACAGCATGGACCAGACATGCACGTTTCGGGTAATAAACCTTCGTCCGTGATCCTCAATCTAAACAATGCAATATGACCACCATGCCGACCAGTCAAAAAATATGGCCGCCCAGGGCTCTCATTGGATGACATAATTTCGACATCTTCTTTGAAACTGCTACACAGAATTCATCGAAACCTTGCTGGAAGGAAGTACTCAAGACCCTCTACCAAATTGTCCACTATCATTCTTTTTGTGTGCAACTCAGGTGAGCGATGTGGCCCCCTTGGGCCTCTTGTTTTTTTCAGGATTGACCTTTGAATGCTTTATTTTTGTAGGGATTTTATTTAACATCCGTTATTTACAGTACATTAACAAGTAACGATTCCAACCGCGGCCTGGTATAGGACAGCAGTCTAGAGTTTTTGGTATTATGACATTTGATCTATATGATGGACAAATTCGTTTATATTATTAATCTCGATTATACGACGTAAGTCGTAAAGATAAACAAAGGAGAAAGAGATAGAGAGTTGATGTATGTACACCTGCAAATGTATATCTGTCAACTTGATGAATTGAATTTTGTTGAAATGAATTTTGGTGGCTTCGCTGGACGCATCACTGATGAGAATTTAATATTCGAAACACGTGTCTGGTGCAGGAAAATTGGTTTGAAATTTTCTTCATGAAGGTATAGAGTTGGAATACTTCCGTATTATTATTATAAACACTTATTTCTTGTTGCAGTGTGGAGCAGTTAAAATCGTTCCCCGAGACGTGATGTTTAGAAGTGCATTTATTACTTCTTTCCAGCCCTGTTGCCTGAAAGAAGCTTCGTTTTGGCCCTTTATCGATATTATTTTGCTATTTCGAAAACTTGTTATCCATTAAAAACGATCATCGAAAATAAAGGAGGTTAGCAATCCCTCCAATGCTAATTTGAACATATATTCTATTTGGATATGCTACTTAATCGACCTTTCAGGAAATTTGGAGCCGTGCACTCTCTGTAAAGTAAATGTACAATCTAAATAAATTCAAAAAATAAAAGAGGGCGCTACTGAAATGAATTTTTGTGGCTCCGCTGGAAGCATCACTGATGAGAATCTAATATTCAAAACACGTTTCTGGTGCAGGAAGATTGGTTTAAAATTTTCTTCATGAAGGTATAGAGTTGGAACACTTCCGTATTATTGATAATCGTGTAACATATTTATTCAGCTAATATTTTCAAGCATAATTGAAGCAATGTTTCATGTAGACTATATCTGCGGTTTGTTCGTTTATCTACAAAATTTATTTTGGTTGTCAAGGAAGCCGAAAGCGATTAATGAATTTGTATATGTTGCGGTGTTTTTTCATTTTGTATTTGCTTTTGTTTTTGTTTTTTTTTATACATTTATTTATTTATTAATGTATTTTATTTATTTATTCATTTGTAATTATTTATTTATTCCTTTACTTTTTGATAATATTAGTATGTTTCTCTTTATGTATTCGTTCGTTCGTTTCTTTATCTATTTAATGTTAGTAGTAATTGCTCTATATCTATTGCTAAAAATGATATCCATTCTTCATCTATTCATCCATTTGGTTCGTTTAGTATTCATTCATTTGTTACTTCATTTATTCAATTCTTTCATTTATCTATTTCTTCATTTCTTCAATATTATACTCAATCAATATGTTTTTTTCCTTTTTTATTTGACCAGGGTTTTATTGTTTGTATCAAATTTTGACCCCATTTGAGGTCGATAAACAATTTCTGCCGCATCTGTTTTCTCTCTTTTTATTTTGTAATAATCAAAGAATCTTTTTTTTATAAATGTACAAAAATATATATAGCAAATTTCAAATATTCTTTACAAAATATGGAACGCCGGTACATGGACAAACCACTTTCACAAAATCACAAATCTCAAACAAAATTGCTGTTGTATTCACGACATCACCGGAAAATGCCTTGCGATGTGGAACAACAATAATGTAAATCACAAAATCACAAATCTCAAACAAAATTGTTATTGTATTCAATTGTAGTTTCAAATATTGTTCACAAAATGTGGAATGCCGGTATATGGACAAACCACTTTCACAAAATCACAAATCTCAAACATAATTGCTATTGTATTCATGGCATCGCCGGAAATGCCTTGCGATATGGAACAACAATAATATAAATCACAACACTCAAATCAAAGATTGCAGTTACATATGCAAATATCACATAGTAGAATGTCACTGTCAAATATATTAACAGTATGGATAAACAAAGTGATACCTTAGTGAGACTCACATACATTTGACATGTCCATTGAAAATAAAAGAGGGAAGATACATATATCTATATATACAAATATCATAAATCTTGAAATATCGCAGCCAATGTACATTGTTTATTTTGATTTCAAATTATTGCTGAAGTTATATATTAATTTTTTACCGTAAAAGTGTGACTTTTATCGATGTCGTCATCATAATCTTCCTCTAATTCAGGATAATTATAATAAGAATTTAATGATTGCTTCCTTAATTACAATTATGGATAATGACCATATTCCTATATACAGCACAAAATCGATAATTCAGAAAATCATAAACCGAAGGCATACAAAATCAGGATAAAACAGGAACCAAAGCAAACAAACAAAGACCTCCACCACATGATAAGAAGCGAACTCCCGATATGGGAGTGAGACCAGGTGACCAGGAAGAGTGAGCATCTCCTGCTTGCCTGCAACACCCGTCGCTTCAATTCGGTAGATTGGAGATATAAAGTATAATCTTTGGTTGGAAGGTACAAATGGTCTATGACAGAATAGCATCCACCATTCTGGAGAGTGGGACATCATAGTGTATGACGAGCTCTCCATATCGACCGTAGAACTTCCTCATTGACGATGTTAGTCGGTCACAAACGTATCCATGACTGAGAAGCTTATTTGAAAGACGCCTAGCTCTCAGAATAAAATCTGTATACTAGGTACTTGTTCTGGCATAGCGTATCAACTGAGATATAAACAAGCCATAAGCAGGCGATGAAGGGATGTTGCTACTCAGAAAAGGAAAGTTTGCCATGCTGAAATTTTAGTAGTCACGTTTGTCATAGTGTGAGGTGTTCATGTTACCATCAGTGTCGTGGGACAACATTATGTCCAAATAGGACTAGATTTCTTTATCTCTACTTTCCCTGTGCTAAATTAAAGCGCGACGTTCTTTGTGTTTCTTTTTGTAGTTTCTATCTACCCCTTTTCAGAATTATTGAAATACAATGTTTTTAAACTTAATCTCGGTACTCGCAGTAAACCATCATAGAAATATAAGGAGGTCAGCACGTACGTTGAAGAAACGAAGGGTACCTTTGTACAAGCAATGACACAGGAATAGTTCGCTTCATTTATAAGATTGTTTGCATTGAGTTCTCACTTCTGTCAATGAATGTCAGATTGCCGTTCGAGATAATTTTTTAATTCATCCCATTAATTTACAGATAGCGTTCATGATGATGTTGGTTTGAATACTTTCAATGATCGTCAATCATCTAGGTCAAGGTCACTACGTATAATATCATATAAAATACATGTGTTAAATATTAAAGCCATGTCACAAAGCAATAAAAAGATTGAGCCAGTCTCAATTCCTTTGAATAGTAGGTCAAATATCTAGCCCCAGGTCACTTAGTAAACAATTGTGGTATTTTTAGCAAAGTCTTGTTACAAGAAATACACATGTGAAATATCAAAGCCCTATCACATACCAATTAAAAGATTAAATCAATCTTACCTTTCTTTGAAAAGTAGATCAAATATCTAGGCCAAGGTCACAAGGTCAAAAATTATGGTTTGTATAGAAAGGTCCAGTCACAAGGGATACATATGTGAAAATTCAAAGCCTTATCACTTGTCAATCTTAAGATATAGCCAACCTTATTTTTTGTAAAAGTAGGTCACAAATCTAGGTCAAGGTGATATAGACAAAAATTATGGTATGCGTAGAAATTTCTAGTCCCAAGGATTACACGCGTAAAATATCAGAACCCTATCACTTACCAAACAAATGATGAATCTAATTTGATTTTTCAAAGTAGGTCAAATATCTAGGTCAAAGTCACTAGGTCAAAAATGATGGTTTGTGTAGAAAGGTTTTGTCCCAATAATACACATGTGAAATATAAAAGCCCTATCACTTACTAATCAAAAGTTATGGGCTGTGAAATCCAAAGTGTGACATGCAGACAGAGAGAGAGACAGACAGACAGACAGACGGGCAATACAACAGAGGACTTTTCTTTTTAATGCCCCCTGATTGCAACGAGCTCAATCGATTGATAGCGAAATATGATACTTGAACAATTCAACCTGTTCCCCGTAAGGCGATGTTATTATGTCAAATTGATTCACAGAGATAGGTGTCTCCAGTTCTTATTCATAATCAGTCCTGTGAAAGTCTCCTATATTGACTTTTTTTTATCGAAAATATGTATTTGTTTTGAATTTCTATTTGTTTGTGGTAAGTGTGTTGTCCTATTTAAGATCAAATAGTCTACTTTCAAATTTTGCGACAAGAAATAGAATATAGATAATTTAGAAAAAAAAACCCAGCACTGTTTTTAAAACACCTCCTATATTGCATTCCGTACTTGCACTTGAAATAGTTCTCATGAGAAAAGTCTGCTTCTTTTATCCAGAATTTTCTTCAAGAAGGTATATAGTTGGAACCCTTCGACATTATTAATATAGACACTTATTTCACGTTGCAGTGTGGAGCAGTTGAAATCGTTCCCCGTGGCCTGATGTTTGTCAAGTGTATTAATTACTTCTTTCCAGATCTGTCACCTCAAAGAAGCATTGTTTTGGCCTTTTATTAATGAGACATCATATATATTTTTTTGCAATTTCGGAAACTTACCATTTCACCGATAAATATCATCGAAATTAAAGGAGTTTAACATCTTAGCACCATCACTCCAATGCTGTTTTGAACATAGATTTAATTTGGATATGCTACTGAATCGACCCTACATGAAATTTAAAGCCGCGCACTCTCTGTAATGTAAATGTAAAAATCTACCTTCAAAAAATTAAAGAGGGCGCCACTGAAATTATTTTTGGTGGCTTCGCTGAAAGCATCACTGATGAGAATTTAATATTCGAAACGTGTCTGGTGCATGGGAATTGGTTTGGAATTTTCTTCAAGAAGGTATAGAGTTGGAACCCTTCGACATTATTATAAGCCTTTTGATTATGGCGTTTTGGAATCAGATTTCGGGTTTTGTCCGAAACATTTATTCGCTGATTGAACATGTACTTGATTTTTCGGTTGTCTCCCTCATTGCATAGCTCTGTCCTTCGGCATAGTTTGTTTCGGATATGTTTAGATTTAAGCTCCTTGCGCCTACACGAAACGTGCATGGCTGGTCCATGCTGCCAATTTTTCTGTCCTTAAATGATGTTACTCAATTTGAAGACGTTTAACATTTATACCACTTGGTAAGTGTCACTGCTGGTGGACCAGGAGTCCCATAAATCTTTCATGTAGCCAAGTTCGATCAATTTCGATTCATCGTTTCGTCAATGCATTCTAAAATTTCTGTTATCAAAATTTCTAAAACATGGGTCCTGTAACATCATATCCCACCCATCCTGTCACGTCTTTCGGTACGCTTTTTTGACATAGTAACCTTCATACTTTTTTGGCATATTACACTGTTTAGATTTTAGGATCACTGATATTTCAATATTGACAAATTGAATGAATAAAGTATGGAAAGCCAAATGAACAGAAACTGAAATAATGAGATAACTCTTCAATTAATTAAAGAGTTCTCTAAAAGAATATGAGAGCTCTTTAATTCTATTATCTTTGTCACGTGATAGATCTTTGTCACGTGATATCATGGTGGCAGTCAGTATGAAAAAATGAGTGACAAAAAGTGCTCTGGATAGTGTAAAAACTGTATGTGAAGCATTAAATATGTTTTCCTAGCCAGAATCTGACGACGTGAGTTGGATGAAACTTGTTATGGGTCAGAATACCCCAAAACGCCAGCAAAAATCAGTCAAAGACAGAATATAATTTACAAGTTTAATTATGTACAATATATATATATTTAAAACGATTACAACTCACAATACAATGTCCGGATCAAAGTGTCCGTTACGGTCCACAAAGTCTATCGAATGTATGGTTTCCGGTAATCACAAACGTTCTCGAAAGATCGGTGTCCAAACGTTGTTAAATGGATTAAAGTCTCAACAAATAAAGTGTCCCAGTATATCAGAATAGATGAATGAATCGTGTCTATGAATGTGTACGAATGTCCCTTCAACACAGTTCCTCAGAGGTATTTATACTTAATACCAATGAATTAACCAGAAGCTTCTAGAACAATGACTCATTACAAATGATTAACAATAGAGTAAATTCTAGAAATCACAGTCATGTGATGATAATGATGTAACAAAGAACATACTGGAATATTCTCTAATGAAATAAACATGACATAGTAAAATCTAGAAAGAATTATTATGAAATCATAATACAACATGACTAAGTACATGTAAACCTACACATAAAGTAAAACTAAAATAATACATGACCCACAACACCTCCCCCTTAAAAAAAGTTTGAATGTCAATGAAAACTTAGGTGATAAATTCTGCAAAAATCACTCATGAAACTCTCGATAGTGCATCTGCAATCACATTGTCTTTGCCCTTGATATGGTTAATAATATTCCTAAGAGGTATGGCTTCAGGAAACCTAGTCGAAGTACACATAATTGTCAGTAAGTACTGATTCCCTGACCTAGTCCTAGGCAAAGGACCTACACAATCAACTAACACCCTACTAAAAGGTTCTTCAAAGGCTGGAATGGGTTCGAGGGGAGCAGGTGGTATCACTTGATTGGGTTTACCTACCATCTGACAACTATGACAAGACTTACAAAACTCAGACACATCTTTTCTCAACTTAGGCCAGTAAAAGTGACTTAAAATCCTATCATAAGTATTATTGACACCTAAATGACCTGCCATGGGTGTGTCGTGAGCTAAACTCATGATGTCCCCGCGATACGCTACTGGAACCACTATCTGGTGAACGACCCGCCACACGTCATTAGGGGGTGCATCGGGTGGTCTCCATTTCCGCATGAGGATGCCATCTTGTATGTAGAAGCACTCTCCGACTTTGTCCGCTTCTTCTCGGGGAAGGGCCCTCTTGCTTAGTCGGATGATCTCCGGATCTTTAGTATGCTCGGAGAGGAGCTGCTCACGGCTTAAGGCATCTGTACCCCTGTCTAATGGCGGATGGGAATCATCACCAGGTACTGCCGGAGACTTGTCTACATGAAGTGGTACTGACGTTTCAGGTACGTTGTCATCAATGGTAGACATGAATGTGTCAGAAAGGTCTATATCTTCGGAGGGATGGTCCTCGTTAAGTGCAGAAGTACTCTCGGCCTCTTTTAGTCTGTTCCTGGCCATCGCCCTGGTAACAGCGCAGGCTGGATACAAGTCGTCGTCTTCATCATCGGACACGACATCGGACGTGATTTTCTCACAAACAATCGGATCGGCTCTAACTTTGCCGCCAGCTAAATCGTTGCCAAGCAACAAGGAAACGCCTTGAACGGGAAGAGTAGGTCGAACACCTACGATAACAGGTCCAGTAATTAAGTCTGACTTCAAATAAATTTCATGAAGGGGAACATCAATGACGCCTAGCTCCACACCCTGTAATAAAACTGACCTACCAGTAAAAGTGTGCTCAGACAAAGGCAATGAACCCTCTAACAATAAAGTCTGGGCAGCACCAGTATCTCTCAAAATCTGAACAGGCAACGCTTCGCTAGAATCACTGAGTGAAACAAATCCCTGTGACAAAAAGGGCTTATAATGATCCTCCACAAAATCATCAGAACTGGACTTAGAACCCTGAATCTCAGGAGTGTCAGAACAAATCGAATCTAAGGCTTTCCTATCATTTCTAACAGACGCACAGGCCTGTGACTTAAGTTCTTTTTTCTTCTTAAGCTTCAAACACTCACCAATAACATGACCTTTTTTCTTACAATAATTGCATGTAGGAAGCGACCCCACCCCTGGGGATGCCTCAGAACGCTCGGACCTAGGTCCGGACGTAGAACCACCTTGAGATGGTGACTGGAAACTAATGGACGACTGAGACTCTTGTACATTTTTCTTTGGAACATCTGACGTTTTTGCGCTATCGCTAGATTGAGTTTTTGACACAACATTTTTCTTATGAGTGAGAGCATACGTATCAGACAAAACAGCGGCTTCTTCAAGAGTTTTAACATTTTTGTCTTCCAAATGAGTTCTTAAATCTTGATTTACACACTCTTTGAACTCTTCTATCAGAATGATCTGACGCAAATTGTCAAATGAATTGGGAATTTTCTTAGATCGAAACCACTGATCAAATAAATCTTCTTTTTCTCGAGCAAATTCAACATATGTTTGATTTTCAAATTTTTTGTACTTTCTAAACTTTTGTCTGTACGCCTCAGGTACTAACTGATATGCTCTCAAAATCGTGTCCTTGACCTTGTCATAGTCTGAACTCTCAGCAATACTGAGCGCCGAGTACACTTCAGCCGCTTTGCCAATAAGTACGCTTTGTAACAAAGTTGGCCAAAAATCACGTGGCCACTTCAGATTGGCCGCGATTTTCTCAAAATGTGGAAAATATTTGTCCACGGACTTTTCTTGAAATTTTGGTACTAATCTGATGCTTTTGGCGGCGTCGAATTCAGACTTGACAGGCGAAGGAACAGGATTTTCCTTAGCGCTTTTCTCTAACTTTAACTTTTCTAACTCAAACTGGAGTTCTTTCTCGTGCATACGTTCCTGTTTCTCTCTTTCTTCTTTTTCTCTTTCAAATTGTAAATGTCTTTCTTTTTCTTCTTTTTCAAATTGTCTTTCTTTTTCTTCTTTTTCAAATTGTCTTTCTTTTTCTTCTTTTTCAAATCGTAATTGTATTTTCATTTTCTCTAATTCAAACTCATATTTTGACATTTTGGTTTCGCTTGAAACAGGTTCAACAGGAAAATCGTATGACGAAAAAATTTCCTTAGCTAAAAGCTCTTTAGCCACAATATTTCTAATTTCTTGTTTTCTCATAGAAGATTTTACATCTAACTTCAAGTGAAGACCTAAACCAATCAAATCATCTTTTTTCAATGATTCGAACTCATCTACAGTCGGCGATTTCAAAAATTCAGTGACCGAAAATACCATGATTGATTTCTGCTGGCAAAAGTTTGGAGAATTTTCCTTTTTTCAAAAAACGAACTTTTACGTAAAAATGCAAATATGCAGAGATTACGATCCCGGACGAGCCCCCAATTCTGTTATGGGTCAGAATACCCCAAAACGCCAGCAAAAATCAGACAAAGACAGAATATAATTTACAAGTTTAATTATGTACAAAATATATATATTTAAAACGATTACAACTCACAATACAATGTCCGGATCAAAGTGTCCGTTACGGTCCACAAAGTCTATCGAATGTATGGTTTCCGGTAATCACAAACGTTCTCGAAAGATCGGTGTCCAAACGTTGTTAAATGGATTAAAGTCTCAACAAATAAAGTGTCCCAGTATATCAGAATAGATGAATGAATCGTGTCTACGAATGTGTACGAATGTCCCTTCAACACAGTTCCTCAGAGGTATTTATGTAAACGTCTTCAAATTGAATAGCATCATTTAAGAACAAATAAATTGGCAACGTGGACCAGACATGCACGTTTCGGGTACTTAACCCTCATCAGTGATCCTAAATCCTAAATCTAAACAATGTAATATGCCAAAAAGTATGAAAGTTCCTATGTCGAAAAAGGGTACCGAAAACGTAGCAGGATGGGTGGGATATGATGCTACAGGACCCACTTTTTAGAAATTTCAAGAAATTTTGATAACAGAAATTTAGATTGCGTTGAAGAAACGATCAACCGAAATTGATCGAACTTGGCTACATGTGCCCTCGGGGACTCCTGGTCCACCAGCAGTGACACTCACCAAGTGGTATAAATGTAAACGTCTTCAAATTGAATAGCATCATTTAAGAACAAATAAATTGGCAACGTGGACCAGACATGCACGTTTCGGGTACTTAACCCTCAGTTTTGATCTTACCCTATCTATACTTAATACCAATGAATTAACCAGAAGCTTCTAGAACAATGACTCATTACAAATGATTAACAATAGAGTAAATTCTAGAAATCACAGTCATGTGATGATAATAATGTAACAAAGAACATACTGGAATATTCTCTAATGAAATAAACATGACATAGTAAAATCTAGAAAGAATTATTATGAAATCATAATACAACATGACTAAGTACATGTAAACCTACACATAAAGTAAAACTAAAATAATACATGACCCACAACAAACTATATTTCCGTATTTTTCATTACAGTATATGATTTATTTGTCCAGCTTAACTTAGACTACCATTTTTGAATACCATAATATTTGACTACATGTACATGTATATATGCAAATCATGATATAGTTACAGTATGTTTTCATGTGTAATCCAAAGCAAATTTCGGAGCTTTTCACTTTTCTATGTATATATAACGTTTTACTTTTATAATGTTTTCTCCATAGTTTTGATCTTACCCTATCTACTATTCTCTCTTCTATTATCATCCGTAACGAGACTTCTTTATCCAGAGTATACAATAGGAACATCAAACGCAAAACTCAGAATGCGTTTAAGAAGGGAAGTAATCAGGTATTCCGTTCTACATCAACGCCTGTTAGGTAGCTATACTCCGTACCTCATGTCAAGACCACGTAATACTAGAGTCCGTCAGAGGGCCATCAGAGGTACAGTGTCAAAGTTCCTTAGCAGACATAAATTGGCTGGCAACATCACTGATGAGAATTTAATATTCGAAACACGTGTCTTGTGCATAATAAATTGGTTTGAAAGTTTCTTCAAGAAGGTACATATATAGAGTTGGAACCCTTTCGCATTAATTAAATACCGTTGATAGAGACAACTGTCATGTACTTTTACCAGACATTGTTTGGATATCAGCAGTCACATAGAGTAAGTGCTGTGTATGGCCTTATGTGGATCACGCCTAAGTTTTGCCAAGCACTACTCGATCAGATTGTCATTGGATTGATTTCGTTATTTCAAACTAATTCATAGATACAACATCGACATTACACTTAACACCGATATACAGAATAACATGGTTAAGAAATATACCAAAATAAAACGTTCAAATTCACTGCAGGCATAGGTTCGATAAATCCAGAACTATTATCAAATATTACGAATTTCTCATCGTGTCTCCTTCAATGCGCGATCTCCTGAACATTATGGATGCATCGCCTGTAGAGTGCATTATATTCAGCCGTCAAATTACAGATACCTACTTCATATCATCGTTAATAGATTCTCCGTACCGGATTAAATCTGATCGGACTAATGTTGCCCACTCGAAGACATAGCTGAGATATTATTGTGAACCAAACGTACATGTTGATATTTTTGCGATAACACAATATTACTCAGGCTCGCCATTCACGTTGGTCTCACACCTAGAGGGTATGATGGGAAAAAAATATTGTCATCTCTCTATTACCAACTCGGTCGTCTTGATCCTAGAATTCCATCCGTTGGTCTAGATTTTCAATATTGAAATATATGTTCTGTAGTACCAATTTTATTGTCCTATACACGTGTTTCAGATATTGAACCCTCGTCAGTAGTACTTCATGTCAAACAGTTTAAATAAAGCCAAAGTGATTTTTCCTGGCGCCATATACAACATCTAAATGCTGAACAAAGACTAAGAAGGTAATTAATGAAAATGCAACGCAATTGCGAGATTTATCACCCCTATCACACTCGGTTCTTCGTGTAAGACATGGATAAAGGTGTAATTTGAGATGTCCTTGACCCGCAAGGACATAAATGAGAATACGTGGTACAAAGGTGCGTCGGTGACCTTTGACACCGCAGGTGCCGTCATACAGTATAATGATAGACTGCCAAGAAACTATATCCTTCCAGGTTCTGGATATATCAATCCGTTAAGCGGCTAGATTTGTATAAAACATATAGGTAGTGAATACCATTGCATTGGAACAAAGGAAATAAATAAATCGGAAGAGAGAATATAAATTCTAAATTTCTGACACACCGATTGATTCATGGAGTGTATTCATTCTGTGAAAAGCATTTCAAAACTTTTATAATAATATAACATGCAAACATGTACATAGTGCTGATGGAGATGAATCTTCACAAGGAAAAAATAATGTCATCATCGTATCACCAATCATGTTAAAGGAAATGGAAAATACAAACGTCATAGTAACAAATTGTGGCTGACTTTAGTCATATATAGAGATTATTGTTCTAACGGTTACTGTGTGACTTTGCATGATAGTTTTTCCTTATGACACAGTTGTTTAATCACGTGTCCTGATGCCGCTCTTCTAGTCTGACCTTAATTCCAAATTCAGACCGCATCACTAGTTCCGGTACTTCTACATACTTGTGTCCTTCCACTAGATCGAGACGAAATCTAAAAAAAAAAATGGAAGAAAAAATGATTTTTAGTGATAAAATAGCTCGCATTTCAGTAATTAAGTCTCAAAGTCGAGTAGATAAATCAAATAAAACAGCATAAGGTTGCAGTACCCACAGCAAAACTCCAAAACACCCAATGCAAAAACACAGAGCAGACATGCACAAAAAGAGACACACAAGGGACAAGGAACACCAACTCACACCATTGAAACATTAAACACAAAAGACCGCAGATAAACCAACGATACCAATTGGCAACCGGTGCTGACTTGGGACGGTCATCTGCAACGCAAGTAGCAGACGGTTTGGTAAGGCAAAATCTTAAGAACTTCATTTGGAACGGTTGCGAACCTCGGAATGAATAACAGAGATTAAGATATTCATATGTTGAAAAACTTGAAAAAGTAAATACAAACGGAAACTCTGAAACTGAAACTAGTACATGTATAATGCCTAATTTTACATACGTATTCAATTGAGTTGTACATTTTCATTTCAAGGTATCTTAAGCATTTACAAATATTTAAATTGGTCACTGTGATCACTCCTGAGAATTCCGTGAATATAGCAATAATAACCAAGCCAGCCTGGAACAAATTCACACAATCAGAGAGGTCCTTCAAATCAACAACCTTATCAAATTCAATAGCTTTATTCTTATACTTTATCGTTAACGAATGCAACATAATGTAACATGTAAGGTTAAACTGTGGATCACTGACGAGGGTTAAGTAACCGAAACGTGCATGTCTGGTCCATGCTGCAAATTTATCTTTTCTTAAATGATGCTATTGTATTTAAAGACGTTTATCATTTGTACCACTTGGTGAGTGTCACTGCTGGTGGACCAGGAGTCCTCGATGGCATATGTAGCCATGTTTTATCAACTTCGATTGATTGTTTCTTCAACACATTCGAAAATTTATTTCTAAAACGTGGGTCCTGCAGCATAATATCCCGCCAATCCTACTACGTAAAAAAACTTTCAAACTCTTTGGTCATATAACTTTGTTTAGATTGAGGATTACTGATGCTACTGAATTTGAAGATGTTTAACATCTTACCTATTGACAAGTCGGGCCAGAACTACTTTTTGCTCATTCAGGGCAAAATTTTGGCCAATGCAGTTTCTGGAATAGACAGATCTACATCAGGTAAACTACATAATACATGTATAATACTGTTTTACACTGTTATATCCACACTTCCATGCAACTTTGATAAAAAACGTTTGGAAACCAGAGGTTTGCTTTTAGATAAAATGTTATAGTTATTTTCTTTACTTATGTCATGTTCATGATATTACATTATTTTCCTGTAATTGTTAAAGGCAGCTAAACTTTCGAGAAACAAAATCATGGGTGCCTTAGAATATAGATCTCTAGAATTGTAATTCAATTCAGAATCAGATTATAAAGATTAGACATGGTGAAAGCTGTCAATCATATAGATTATTGACGATTCAAAATACGGTGTCTGTGACAATGTACAATATAACACGATTACCTAGATCCTGCTGAAAAAGGAACGTAGCTAAAAGGATCTCTGTCCTTCGTTATGGCATCTTCACCAAATCTCTCAGGTTTGAACTCCTGAAAGAAAATAGAACAAAATTACATTTTGTACGGATAGAGCTTAAAAGGTATCTGGCTATCAGAATTCCGTACACCAGACACACACATTTTGGAGAATAACCACATCTGTGGTACAAAAACAAGACATCTAAATTGAGTTAGAAATATCCATTGATGATTTAGTTCCTCTTATACGTGTACCTTTTTGTCATAGATAAGGTATCAAGTATCTGCATAGAACAATAATTTTGAATAGAGCTGCCTATAGAGGACAAAGTGAGGAATAAATTCAGGAAATCAGAAAAAGGGAAACATACCATATGATCAGGCCAGACGTCTGGGTGATGATTTATTGCGTGTATAGAGATATCAATGGAGAACCCAGCAGGTATCTCTACCCCGTCTATCACCAGAGGCTTTGTTAACCATCTACTAATCAGCGGCACGGTAGAGTGCATGCGCATTACTTCCTTTATGAACATACTGAGCTTTTTGAAATTCGGAATATCGTCCCTGAAATATTGTTTTACAATGGTTATCTGTCAATGCATCAATAGAGTCATAAGGTCATAACGACGGACCTAAAACTGTAGCAAGTACCTTCAAACAGCCCGATACAATACATTTCTTAGTCTTTCAACCTTAGGGAAAACTCTATCCAAGCTTTACTCATACAATTATTCTTGGAAGTATATATCTTGGGTGTTATAAGATGCAGTTTTTTTTAAATTCACCGTATGTACACTATGATGTACGTTTTAAACATGCATACATACCACTCCACTTCCCTCCGATCCTGTAGGACACTATGTACCTCCTCATATATAGACTGTTGGTGCTCTGGATACTTAGCAAGACTGTAGATAGCCCAGCTAATCGCCGAGGCCGTGGTGTCGTGTCCTGAGTCATTAAAAAATACATAGAAATGTATACCTTTGTGCTTATAAAGATAGGTATGTTGAATTGTTCATTGTTATGCTGGTCGAGTCAGACATACAACTTCGGAGCAAAGCTTCATGTACTACAAACGTGAGAAGTTACCCACTTTCCACTCTCTCGTATCCCTTCTCCCTTACGAAAGAAGCATTTGTTAGCTTGAAACACTTTTGGGGAAAGGCAACAGAAAAAAAAAACCCACATGAACGTAGATAAATATTATAACTTTTTATATCCCCCATAAATGCTTCAAATTATTATCTACTATATGCAACTACAAACGCAAATTCAAATATCACAGATCTCGAACCATATGCCAGCAATTCCTACGTTTGATACAATTAGCCATTCGCAATCTTAATAGGTGATCTTCTATCTCTGAAAACATCACATAACAGAGAGCATCTACATGAAATCGATGAATCTGATTGACTTTGCACAAATGTAACTTTCATTTATTTTTTTCTTTTGATACATATCAAGTAATTTAAAAGTACCCTCAAAAAGGAATGTGTCCACTTCCGCCCTGATTTCTAAGTCCGACAACCCTTCCCCATTTACGTCCTTTGCAGTGACTAAAATGTCAAGGAAATCCAGGCGTCTTTTGTTCAGCTGACTTGGATCCTGACGCTTTAGAACATAATACAATAATGTAAATAAAATTGGGTATAGAAAACATAGGACGAGGACCATGGGAACATTAATCTTGGAGCAAGAGCATGTGTTAGAGCATGAAATGAGATAAAGGAGATCCTGACGTCAATCTCGACAAAACACATTATGTTCACGATTCTAAATAAACATGTATATATAAATATGTGATTAATTGCTGAGAAATAGTGCTTACTTCAGAATGTGCACAAACTAATTCAGTATTAATCTTATCATATTCGAGGCGATATTTGGGAAATATTAATATTCTAGAATATTTTTGGATGCATTCACTTCGCAAAGTTTAGAAAATGACAAATATGAGGATGAGGACAATGATATAACTTTGTCTTGTCGACAACATTCTACAGTTCAAGGATAAACCATATTTCATTCAAATTTACCAGGGCGTCTTTTCTATTCTGAATTATCTCGTCAGCAAAGTTGTGCACATAATTACAGAGTTTGGTTAATTCTCGGCCTGTTGACGTCATGTAGAATACCCAGTCCCAGTATAACCATGGTCTCCTTTAAGAAAAAAACCCCGAGGTTTACAAATTTTTTTACCTGTCATAAGCTAAAAGATAGAAAGAATGACTCTAATATTGATGACTCTAAGAGAGTATACTTATAAAGCTTTGTTCTGAAAAACAAATAGATTGTTGATATAACGAGTCATAAAATTTGATATGTCAGTGAGAGTATCCATGGTAACATAGAATATGATAAAGGAAAAAAGTCGTAGGCCGACATACTTACATTGACCTATATAAGATCAAGGTCGATAACCTGATGACAGCTTTCACATAAGGATTTGACTTTCTGCAAAGGGAAAAAGGGAGTTAAACGTGAATCTCACATTTTTGTCTGTTGGTACAGGTATCCCAAAAAATGGACGGGAAACTATATCAATGAACGAAGCGCGTTGATACAAAAGTTTTCGCCTAATATTTTTTGTGATACTTGTATCAACAGAAAGAAAAGGTGAGATTCATTTCTACTGATGGAAAACGGACTAGATGTTTTAGTCTAGTAACAATTTATCCACGGACTTTTTTTTGTACGTTCGGGGGGTCAAGCGGTGATACAACTACCTTCCAGAAAGAAAACAAGTTATGGCTGCAGCCATGATTCAAACGCGAAGAATCGTATCACTTTTGTTTTCTCGCTAGTTCATCTGTGGTATAAGAACTACTTTGATAAGATCCTTCATGTATAGTTCTCTTATTAGAAAGTAAAAAAAGAAATGGTACCCTTGATTGTTTTAAATCAAATATCAACATATTGTATTTTCAGATACGAGTTGATTCGTGTTTATGGGAATCCTCTATTTCAAAAAAGTGCTATAAACAGACCTGATAAAAAAATTGCTGATCGATATATCAATAAAATTTCTCAGCCAATCAGATTAGTCATTTCTCAAAAATAGAAATGGAAAGTAAATAATTACCAAACCCTCAGCCATAAACTATTCTAATAATAGGGAAGTGTTCCAACTCTATACCTTTATGAAGAAAATGTCACACCAATTTATTGTGCACCAGACACAATTTTCGGATATTAAATTCTCATCAGTGATGTTTTCAGCCAAAGTATTTTTCATAAGCCGCCAAATTTCATTTCAGTGGCACCCTCCGATTTTAATTTTCAAATTCAAATTTGTGCATTTACCTTACAGAGAGTGCACGGCTCCAAATATACTGTAGGGTCGAGTACGTCACATATCCAAATAAAATCTATCTTCAAAATAGCGTTTAACTTGTAAGAACGGTGCTAAGATGTTAATCTCCTTTAATTTCGATTCTACTTTTAGATGGAGTGACAAATTTCCGAAATAGGAGAATAATATTTATGATGTCAAATTGACAAAGTGCAAAAACAAAGCTTCTATCAGGCGACATAGCTGGAAAGATGTATTTAATACATTTGAAAACATCCATGTCATGGGAAACGAGTGTAACTGCTCCACACTGCAACAGGAAATAAATGTTTTTATTACTACTATGGAAGTGTTGCGACTCTATGCCTTCCCGAAGAAAATATCTATCAAACCAATTATTATGCACCAGACACAGTGTTTTGGATATTAAATCATCAGTGATGATTTCAGCCAAAGTGTTCTTCATAAGCCGCCAAAATACACTTCAGTAGCGCCAACTGGTTTATTTTTGAAATTTAAATTTGTGCATTTACTTTACAGAGAGTGCGCGGCCCCAAATTTACTGTAGGGTCGATTCAGTTGCATATCCAAATAAAATCTATGTTCAAACTAGAATTGGAGACTTTTTAGTGATTCTAAAAATAAGTAGCTAAATACTGCAATCGTAACTTTCTATTGAAATTTTTTAAACATCCATATCATTGCCAGATTTCTTGCTGTGACACCTACCCCTCTTGTTGTATATTTCCATTATAAGACAATGAGCACCGTAACATGGTATCCAAAGTTGCCAGTGTAACGTACTGCGATACCTCAACGTTACCATCCCTCTTGTTATCTCTACTCAAATTGTCCTATTTTAATAAAAATAATATTAAGGTATTGAAAACGATTCTCTCGCACAATCTCTATAGTACATGCATATGCAATCTTTGTATTGTGATTCTTACATATTATGTATTAAGCTGTTTCGAATATCATGGTCTGTTGTCTATATTCCATCTTAAAATTAATCGATTTAAAGATATTTAAATTGAAATTCACATTTCTGATTAAAGAAAATTAAAACCTGATTTTTTTTCCTAAATTCAAATAATGCGTATATTGATACAAAACACGTGTCTGGTGCAGAAAAATTGGTTTGAAATTTTCTTCATAAAGGTATAGAGTTGGGACATTTCTGTATTATTTTAACAAGACAACTACGTTAAGAAACCTTACCAAGAAAATATTGGTAACTTCATTATAAACTTTAACGTAAGGACGCAGGATGTCGAAATGGAAGGCTGGCGTCAACATGCGTCTATTGCGTTCCCACTTCCTGCCATCACTAAGGAGCAGACCGTGACCTACAATGTAGAATAACATACATGTTTGTAATCATCCATTTATATTAACGGGCTCTCTATAAAGTAAAAGGCAGTTTGACACGCCTATTGATCCGAACATCTACACATTTTGCATTTTAGCCCGGGAGGAGTAAGCATCCCCTGTTTGTCTAGCCGCACCCACCGTCGATGTTCACGCACGAAAATAAAACAAAATCTTCAAAACATGCTTTGTCGAAATAGCAATTCCATGAAACAAAACAAAAGTATACACAGATAAACAAAACTAATAATTAAGCATGGTAATAGAATAAAAAAGAAGATTATATGAACTGTTAAACGTACCTAACCAAGGAAGGATCATTCTATAAGCACCCCCAGCGTGGTATATGGTTTTGGGTTCCGAGGACTTTAACAGAATCCTGGCAGTATCGGGGTGACACACTGTTATATTTGGATAGAGAAACAAAATCCATATGTGGTAAATTTTTGGCCGCTGTTTGTCTATCAGGTTTCTGACTACATCGAAGTATTGGGTAATGTTGCTGAACTGAAAATATTAAAAATGAAAATGTCAGACTTAATTAATTAAATAAATCTTTATACACATTGTTTGTTTTGCTTTCTTTTCATTTTTTAAAATCCATTTTATTTGGTATTCTCAGTACAAAATTAGAAAAATAAACAAAAATTTGAAGGCACATGTATGTTTCAATAAATTGTTAAACGACGTGCTCACTAAGAAAAGTATGGATTACATACATGTATCACAATTATTAACAATGTACAAATAATTTCCCTTCTCATCACTTAAACATAACCGTAAACTTGATAGATGCCCCATCCTCAAACCCCTCCCCATCCCCCAAATATCCATCCCTACCCTAGCCCTCATATATAATTATTAACATAAGCAGACCTACCAGATGTAGACTACCCCAAATAGGGTGATAGTCTCCTAGAAGGACGATTTTCCTGGAAAACTCACAATATTTCCTATATCTTATTACAGCCAAAACCAGTTTCCATATAATATAAGCGGCCAAAGTAGCAACTGTTATCTGTACCACCAATAACCTTGTATCAGAGGTCATATCTGAAAAAAAGAAAATAAAAAAGTATTAAAAATTAAGAGAGTAGAAAATTCAAGTAGGGCATCCTTGTTCATGTTACTCTGGTTGTCGTCAAATTTGCTTGAAGACGTCAAAATCATTTTACTCTAGATTTCTCTATCAATAAACGTAATACACAACAAGTGTAATTCCCTGAGCTGAAACTATTGAACGGAGCATGTATTCACTTTGAATGAGATCACTCGTGACGTAACAGCGCATAAGATCTAAAGGAACAGACCGCATGACCTGCAAACTGATCCTGCGGTGACCTGAATGTTAACGTCACCTTCTAACCTAGAGAAACGGGATTTCAGAAAACAAGACTGAAACAGACAATAATGCTGGTGCATATACATAGAATGAATATCATAATTTGTGTATTGCTATCGGTACGCAACGCACAGCAAGTGCATTTATCGCATGAAGTGTGCTAATGTGCATTTCAAGTACCATAACTTACTGCTATTAAAGAACACATAACTAGATATTGTGAAACGGTTCTAAACAGGAACGATGTAAATTTATTTTGGTCTATTAAGAATTCAGGGGATGTGATTGAAAAAATGAAATCTGGAAATTTCCAAGCCAATACGATTTCTTCATACGACTTCTCTAATATGTACACCACACTTCCTCACGACAAAATTAATGATCGATTATCTAATCTCATTAAATGGTGTTTTGATCGAGAGCGAAAAACTTACATTTGTACATCTGAATCGAAGGGTTTCTTTTCCTCGACAGACTACAAATCATACAAATCATGGACATGTAGTGAACTGTGTAATGCCTTGTCCTTCCTCTTGGACAATATTTATGTTAGATTTGGTGAGGATCTATACAAGCAGGTTGTAGGAATTCCTATGGGTACTAACTGTGCGCCTCTTGTTGCAGATTTATTTTTATACACTTATGAAAAAGAATTTATCCAAAATCTTCAAAAGCAAAGAAAATTTGATGAGCTGAAATGTTTCAATAATACTTCTAGGTATCTGGATGATATTCTAACCATTGACAATCCTGCTTTTGAATTATATAAGAATGAAATTTATCCACAAGAATTAACCCTTAACAAGGCAAACCTTTCAAATACAGAAACACCCTTTTTGGACCTAAATATCAAAATTGTAAACGGAAAGATTCATACTAGTGTATATGACAAAAGGGATGATTTTGGATTCAACATAGTAAATTTCCCCTGGCTTGACGGTGATGATCCAATATTACCGTCATACGGCATTTACATATCACAGCTCATCCGGTACGCTAGAGCATGTACTGATATTTTGGATTTTCATAGTAGAAATTTACAAATTACCAAAAAACTTTTAGGTCAAGGTTTTCGGTTTCATAAACTAGTTAAGACTTTCTGGAAATTTTACAAAAATTACAATCTACTTCTTTTAAAATTCGGATCTATACATGCCACAGAGTACATTACTATGGGTATTACACAACCTGTCTTTTATGGTGATATGATAAACAAAATAAAAAGGATCAAAGGTAGGCAGCATAACCATCGAAAATGCGTCAGAATCATCAAACGCCTTTTATACCGTGGATATGATCCTAATGTCACCAGACGGACACTAGGCTTGGTACTTGACCAATCTACAGTCTTGTACAAGCGCATCCTTGAGACTTGCACTCTGACTGACTGTGACGACGGGACTCCATGACGGGCCCTGTCCAAACCTCTTTAGAGAAGACAGGTCCCCGACCACCTGTCCTCTTTGAATGTCAGTCGGACTCCTCGGGTGATTACATACATGAGCTCGCTACAGCCGGCAGAGCACGGACTGTATTACGCATGCCCTCTTTTTATATCCATTTACATATTCATCTGTGTCTCTTGGGCCTCTGCGTTTCGCGGTCTTGTTTGTGTGATGTCATCTTTCAGTGAGGAGGTTGTTTTACACCACAATTGTGCGTTCTTCGAGACCTCTGGGTAATTGGAGAAGTGAGAGGGTTGTGCGCACGTAATCCAGGATAACCACACCATTTGCTACTTGCGTGACAGATGGCCGTCCAAAGTCGGCACCGGTTACCCATTGGTCTCGTCGGTTTATGTGTAGTCTTTTATGTTTGATGTTTACATGTCGTTTGTCTCTTTTCCGTCTCGTGCTGTACTCGTCTTTTGTGTTTTTGCATCGGGTGTTTTGGTCTTTTACTGTTGATGCTGCAACGGGGTCTTGTTGGAGATCTCCTCCCTTCTCTTCATAAATGATGTGTGTTTAACAAAACACAGATTAAGACACTTATTCATTATATATATGGAGCATGTGACGGAAAAGATCGTAAATGTGCGACTGCTTTACTTTGTTTGAAAAGGAGGCTATTTGTTGCAACGATGTATTAGGGGACGACCATTTGGTCCTGATGAGGGGGACTGGGACTCCTTGGAAATAATATTCTGTCCCAGAAAATGTTGGAAATAAATAATCTGACCCTTTTCAGGGGCAGAAAATAAATATTCTGATCCACATTTCTTAAAATTCAAAACATTTTGTCTCGCTTGGCTCGCCATAGACGAAAGTAAATTTCAGCTTGCTCGCTAGCGACACAACGACAAATACTTCGCTCGCCTTTCTCTCAAACATTTTCCGGGCTCGCCTGTGATATTTCATATCAAACGTTTATATTAAGACATAAATTTTATTCTATATCATTGTATTACAATGCATTCGTATTAAAGCAAACATTCATAAAATGCCTTTAAGTTTATCATATCTGCTAGGCCTCAATTAATCTTTAGTTATAGGATTTTTTTCTTGAGCAATACTCCTTTCATCATGCATGTGCTGTGAAACTTCGATTTCGTACATGCATTCGTATGATTATGCAGATGATACATGCATATGTATATAGAAAATTGAAGTGCCAAGATAGCCTTGTACTACATGTATATGTAAATGATTAAAAGATTCAAAGAAGATTATCGAAGTCAAATATATGAAATTCTCAGTGTGTGTACTGTGTGTGCGATTTTTTGTTTGTCAGGTGTAATTATTCTTAACTTGAATGGATCAAATGATCGTCCCTTTACAGAAAAAAAAAGACAGCGCATAGAGAAAAATGCTGCACCGTAATAAGCATAAGTATATGATCACCTTGATGAGGAATATTTAGTTCCTTTTAATTCAATGCATATAAAAGATACTATTTGATTTTTCTTCAAGGATCAGTATTTCTTTATAGATCAGTCCAAATGATGTCACTTTCTATGCTCTTTGGTTAAAATGATATGCATAGTGAAAAGACATAAAACCAAAAGTGTATCTGTAACATTTATTTTACCTTTTTCCTAACATGAAAGAAAGAAATGAAATTGTTGTTTACTCAAGTATAGCACAATCGATAAAGGTCATATATTAAAATAAATACACATCATGACCTTCTTTTTACCCAAAGCATTTCGTTCACACTTACCTGTTGATAATACCGTCCTACATGTAGATCATGATATTATTTACACATTGACATTCCCCACCATTGACCATTACAAACAAAGGTTGTATAGGGACAACTCCAAGCATTATATCTCGTGAGCTCTTTTTAACGCATTCGTTCTTGTGTTATCATCGTTATCTCCAGGGGCACATACAGGATTTTTGACTTAAGGGAGGCTTATACTTGCGGGGGGGGGCATGCATTCCCCCAACATGTAGCAAAGCGCAAGGTCAGGGTACATGTAGCACCAACAAAGGAAAAACGTAAATGTTTTAATGAATATTTTGCGTGATGAGCCAAACTATTGCTGGCTAGAAGAGCAATATCCCACTTCTGCATTTAGCCTAAATATGCATAAAAGTAATAGGATGTCAACCTCTCATACCCAAATTTGCCATTTTACCTTTGATTTTTACGCATAACTTTCTTCAGGAAAGAATAATTGACTAACAACCCTCTGATTCACTTTTATTTTTTGTTTTGTTTTTCTCTTTTTTTCGAGATTGTGCTGTTGTTGTAGGCTTGCTGGTTTTAGCCAAACGAAAACACAATGTAATATGGTTCTAGGAATTACGGAAGACCATTGACAATTCATTCTTTCAGGTTTTTATGCTAAATGTTTTCTGTTTGACATGGAATATAATTCCATGTCATGTCATATGGTAATTTTCATCGTAAAAATTGTCTAATGGGTAAATGATAAAACATATTGCTAGACTTAATAGCGATTGATCCCTTGGTCCATCAGATAATAGACATAAAGTATCTTGACCAACTTAATAATAACTGACATAGATTCTGGTTTCTCAATAATATTACAAATATCAAGGAGATGTTGGAGCCAAAACATTTCCGATACTTGTACAATATTATTTCATAGAACATTTTCATGTGAACACCTTATAGCATAATTTTGCATTCTCCTCTTTTTCATACGATGTATAGGACAAGGTGATACTCTTATTTTGTTTACTCAGACACGTATTCACTCAAAATTCAGAATCATAAACCTAAGACACAGGTAAAAGTTTTCTAATGGTCTCTATAATAAAGCTAGGATCTCTACGTCAATCACACTCAGCAAGTATTCGAAGAGGTACCCAACGAAAATTTAATGGGAAATATGACAGAGGATGATATAAGTAAATATATACACGTACATGCATGCTGGTATGATGGCACACTATGGCACTTAAAGAATATAAGTATATCAAAACATTTGATATTCCCGACCCATTTATGATGTTTGATTCATTCATATTATTGTTTAATACATTACCGCCTACGCGTTTCGTTGTGCCCAGTGTAAGATGTATTTTCCATATCATTAGAGTTGAATTATAGATTATGATATTGTTTATTTATGGTTGCCGTATTTCTAGTTGCCCCCCGTTATCTGTTCATGTTGTTTTGTCGTATGTCTATAGTTTGATGTTTTATTACCGTTGCATTCTATTTGAACAAAGCAGGCTGGTCTTGCTGAGATATTGCTACAGTACATATTCTTTGGTGCTATGGACAGGTTTAGGGGTCCATAGTCACAGACAATCTTGCTATGTATGACATTTTATTTCAGTCGGATAGTTGTCTCGTCGTATCAAGGATGATGAAGATAGATCTCCGCTCAATGCCAATGCATCTCTTTTGAAGTGCTTGCTGGGCAATTGTGTCTCGTATTTTTCCTTCTGAGATTAATTGCATAGAGCATCGGTAGTCTATTGTGTATGTCCCTATTTTTCATGACTGTTAATGGAAACTTTATTAGAGTAACCAAAAATATACATGTAATATGTTTTAAAACATGGATGCAACATCGGTGAAAGAATAATAGAATCTTCTCCAGATGTGGTCAGGGACAAGAAAATCCTATTATTTGCTTGTACCATGACGAGCCCAAAATTCTTCGAGTGCAAGGCGAGCGAAAGAAGCTTCAAAATGTTTGTCGAAGCAAGCGCTAAGCGATCCGGATACGTTTTGAATTTGAACAAATGTGGGCCATAATATTTACTTTCTGCAACCAAGAGGGTCAGATTATTTATTTTGAAAGCTTTCTGGGTCAGAATATTTATTTCCAACATGTGCCAGCCCCCCCTCCCCCGAATCAAATGGTCGCCCCTTAGCAATCTTATGAAAAACAAGCACTTTAAACGCTTAACACACATAAAATGTACGTACCTTTATTCTAACATCTCATTAGTTAAAAAGAATATATACATAAAGTCATTGAAACAATTTTTATAATGAAATATGACGTTATCACATGTATGTACATGTATGTTCGGGAAAAAGAATCAATGTCACTGCATCGTCACACAGTGTAAAATATATTCTGTGTAATCAATCACCATCCTTCTCCATATTCTAAATAATGACTAAGGTTACAAAAGTTCATGGCTAATAAATACTTTTATAGTTGGGTCAAAAACGATTTTGTAAGGTTATGATGTGCACCGACTAACAAGAATGGGAGCATTTAACATGTTTAACATAGACGCAGAAATGCTTAACTTTTATAAACAATGTCTGTAACTTGTTTTGTGGTTCTTTCTGGAAAGACATCTTATATCGATGGATGCACAAAATGTTTACCTGTACATCTTTGTGAAATCATATTTACAAATACATGTAGAATAATCTATGTTTCCTATTTTTAAAACATGTCAACGACTCCATCTGTTTCAATTGACTGAAAATAAAGATATTTATGTCAAATCGAATCTACAAATAAAAAAAAAAAAAAAAAAAAAAACCAGTCAAATACACTCAATCGGGCAAAGATGTTTTAAAAATCTAATAGGCTGGTTGTTTTTTGTTAAATGATTCCTTTTTACGTCTTCAAATTCATAGCATAATTTCAGAACAGGTAAATTTGAAGGATGGACCAGACACGCATGTTTTGGGTTCTTAGCCCTCGTCACTAATCCTCAATCCAAACAATGAAATATGGCTAAAGACTGAAAATTATGTCTAAAAATACCGAAAGACATAGTAGGATGGATTGGATATAATGCTACAGAAAAGGGAATGATCTCCAGCATGACCACCCAGGGAAACAAACCCACAAGAAAGTGACATATAAATGGCATCATACAAAGTCCATATCGCAAAAAGACACAACAATATTCACTAGAACATTATACAATTTTAACGTCTTAAAATTCAATAGCATCATTTAAAACCTGATAAATTTACAGCATGGACCAGACATGTACGTTTTGGGTACTAAACCAAACAATCGTAACAGACGTACAGAAACATTAAACATTGATGACAACACATAAAAGTAAGGAGACCAATGTGCACCCGGCGACGACTTTGGACGTCCATCTGCTATTAGCAAATGGCGTGTTTATCCGGATTACGTGCGCACAACCCTCCCACTTATCCGGATAAGACACACAATTGTTGTATATAAACATAAAACTTTTCACTGTAAGGTGATATCACAAACAAGATAGTTAAACGCAGCGGCCTGTTCTAACAAAGATTCTATGTAAATGGATCTAAAAAATTCCATGGCATGCGTATAACAGTCTGTGTTCTGCCAGCTTAAACGAGCTCAAGATAAATTACCCGAGAAGTCTGACCAACTCTCAGATAGGACAGAAAATCAAGACCAAGGGATGGTTTGTACATGCAATCCGGTAACGTCTCTCTCATATGTAAATTTATAATTTTTCCTTCCTTTTTATTTGCTGTAAATATAGTACAAAGTTGTCCAAATCCATCTTTCTTTCTATGTTTTACTATATTTACATTTTCGTATTGACTTTTTCGTTTAAAAAAAAATCTAAAATAGAAAACATCTCTCTTCATCTCTTTATTTGATACATTCTGGTAGGTTCAATTAATTGAAAATCACCATCAAGTATTGTTAGTAAAGTCAATGAAAGTAGCGATAAAAGAATACCACTGTATGGAAAAAAGTACATTACATAAACTTTTGAAACCAATTTTGTTTTGCAGCATAACGTCATCGGTTCATTCCAATACAAATATGTTTAATAAAGCGCCTATCAGATGTGATGCGCCTTGGTCCATAAAATAAAATTTGAATCATGTATGCTCAGTTTTCAAGGAAGCATTAAAATCTATGCAAATGCTATCGTCAACCTAAATCAATATTAGTATAGCATACCTCTGAAATCTTCTATTTTATTGTTAGCACTAATTTTGCAAAGGTTTGCCAGAATAAAAGTGGAGTTATCTTTCTTCGCACAAGATAATTTAAGGAGTAAGTTGATGGATTAAAACATTTCTTCTGCTGTAAACAACTTTGCAGTCCACTGTCCTCAGATTTTGAGTGATTTTAGACAATATGTAAGAAATAATTTAATTCTGTTTATTGTCTTTATTCTTATGAAATTGACAGAATCTTTGATAACAAAGTTGGTCTTTAGCAGTATGAAGGACCGATAAATTCATACACATCTTAATATGCCAATTCCCTTTACATAAAGAGAGTTGTAAAACGTAAATTAAGAAATGATGTACTGAGATTGTCCGTAATAAAGGAGAGTATAAAACAACACTGACCATTCCATTATAAGTAAAATATAACCTAGTCCATCAGAATTACTCAATCATGAACGTCAGATTTTCAAATAACATAATATTGAGGAGATTTCCAATATATCGTCACTGCAGTGATACATGTAACAGCAGATCACAATCGCGTCACCACATCAGATTAATTTATCAATTGATATATATTTATCTATTTATTCATTTATTTGTTTATCTATTTATTTTTTTTTATTTCTTTATTCAATTATTGGTATCTGATTTCATTTGTAAAAACTAACATTTTAGAGGGACTAAATTCGAACTGTTCAAGCTTAATTTTTTTCATTGTCACCATCTGAAATTACCAACCAAAACTACCCTCATAATAATGAAAGTGTTCCATTTCAACTCTTTACCTTCTGAAGAAAATCTCAAACCAATTTTGATACACCAGACACGTGTTACGTATAGTAAATCCTCATTAAGTTGTAATTAATGAAATGCCGAAGTGATTTTCAGACACAATCAAGTGTATTTCAGTAGCTCCATCTAATTTTACTTATTTGAATTTAAATTTTTGAATTTACATTGCAAAGTGTGTGCGGCTCCAATTTCCTGTGTTGTGGATTCAGTAACATAGTTGAGTAAAGAGTATTGGAGGGATGGTGCTAAGATGTAAACCTCCTTAAATTTTGGTGATATTGTTTGATTAAATGGCAAATTTCCGAAATAACAGTTCATATCTCAGTTCCTGCTTATGGCTTGTTCATATCTCAGTTGATACGCTATGACAGAGCCAGTACCAAATATACGGATTTTGTTCTGAGAGCTAGGCGTCTTTCAGATAAGCTTCTCAGTCAGGGATATGTTTGTGACCGACTTACATCGTCACTGAGGAAGTTCTACGTTTGATCTCGTCATACACTATGATGTCCACTTTCTAGAATGGTGGATGATATTCATTCATAGACCATTTGAAACATCCAACCAAAGATTGTACTCTATGTCTTCCGAAATGGAAGTTACCGGATGAGACAATTCTACCGAACTTAAGCGTTGGGTGTTGCATGCAAACAGGGGATGCTTACTCTTCCTGGACACCTGGTCTAACTTACATTTCGGGAGTTCGCTTCTTTCATATGGTGAAGGTTTTTGTTTGTTTGATTTGGTTCCTGTTTTATCCTGATTTTTTATGCCTTCGGTTTCTGATTTTCTGAATTATCGATTTTGTGCTGTATACAGGGATATGGTCATTATCCATATTTGTAATTCTTTCAGGCGACAGAACTGGAAAGAAGTAATAATTACACTTTTAACATTCTACAAAGGGGTAACAGTGTAGCTGTTCCACACTTAAAATGAAAATGAGTGTGTAATAATGATTATGGAAGTGTTCCAACTCTTTACCTTCTTGAAGAAAATGCACCAAACACGTGTTTGGGATACTATAATCATCATAAATGCTACTAAATTTAATGCCAAGGGGGTTTTCAGACACACGCAATATTTTCATTTTCACAAGCATACCTACAAACAGACAGACAATGAAAATACTTCCGTGAAACAGACAAAGAAATGATAAAATACAAACATAAACCATAAAAAAAACCAGGAGACCAATGAGTATCCGTTGACGACTTTGAACGGCCGTCCAATATTCTTATAGCACAACACTTCTATTCACCCGAATACAAAGAAATGTCCCAAGACAAACGACTGTTGCCTTATCATTAAACACAGGGGTCAAGGGCAACACAGGAACTATGTAAATGAGTATCAAAAGAAGAGGCATAAATGCGTGCTCCCTTGACTGATGAGACTTCATGATCAATCACCCAAGAAGTTCGATAAAAAAACCTTGAGTGTAAACAAAGGATTGGAGTCCAGTCTCATCTGATGAGGTTTGAATAGTACCCGACATGAAGTCCCATTGCCCCGGTTGGTCAGTATGCAATGTTGAAACGGTTGCTTGTACAGAATTGTAGATAGATCCATAACCTTCTTTTTCTTTTACTTCAGGATCATATCTGCGTTGTAAAATGGTTGATGACGTCTTTACAATTTTCGTTCAAGTTTAGTGGTCCTTTGATTCTTCTGTTTTCGTTCACTTAATGTTTTGATAACTCAATTCGAAGCATTTGTGTCTTTCAACGCTAAGAGAAAGCTTGTGATATCCTCAAGAACTGATAGCTCCTAAAAGTGATAATATACATTTACCTGGGGTGTGAGTAGGATACAGTGACATACAACAAGCAGATGATGATTACTATTCCTGAGTACCTGGTGTTACTCCTGGTGCTACATATACCTGGAGTATGAGTAGGATACAGTGACATACAACAAGCAGTTGATACTAATTGTTTCTGTGTACCTGGTGTTACTCCTGTTGCTACATATACCTGGTGTGTGAGTAAGATACAGTGACATACAACAAGCAGATGATACTTACTGTTCCTGGGTACCTGGTGTTACTCTTGGTGATACATATACCTGGGGTGTAAGTAAGATACAGTGACATACACCAAGAAGATGATACTTACTGTTCCTGAGTACTAGGTGCAACTCCTGGTGCTACATATACATTTACCTGGGGTGTGAGTAGGATACAGTGACATACAACAAGGAGATGATACTTACTGTTCCTGGGTACCTGGTGTTACTCTTAGTGATACATATACCTGGGGTGTAAGTAAGATACAGTGACATACAACAAGAAGATGATACTTACTGTTCCTGAGCACTAGGTGCAACTCCTGGTGCTACATATACATTTACCTGGGGTGTGAGTAGGATACAGTGACATACAACAAGCAGATGATGATTACTGTTCCTGGGTACCTGTTGTTACTCTTGGTAATACATATACCTGGTGTGTGAGTAAGATACAGTGACATACAACAAGCAGTTGATGATTACTGTTCCTGGGTACCTGTTGTTACTCTTGGTGCTACATATACCTGGGGTGTAAGTAAGATACAGTGACATACAACAAGGAGATAATACTTACGGTTCCTGGGTACCTGGTGTTTCTCCTGGTGCTACATATACCTGAGGTGTGAGTAAGATACAGTGACATACAACAAGTAGATGATGATTACTGTTCCTGAGTACCAGGTGCTACTCTTGGTGCTACATTTACCTGGGGTGTGAGTAAGATACAGTGACATACAACAAGTAGATGATGATTACTGTTCCTGAGTACCAGGTGCTACTCTTGGTGCTACATTTACCTGGGGTGTGAGTAAGATAAAGTGATATACAACAAGGAGATAATACTTACGGTTCCTGGGTACCTGGTGTTACTCCTGGTGCTACATATACCTGAGGTGTGAGTAAGATACAGTGACATACAAGAAGCAGATGATGATTACTGTTCCTGGGTACATGGTGTTACTCCTGATGCTACAATACCTGGGATGTGATTAAAATATAGAAATATATGATATGTTGTTATGTTTAAAGAGCATTATATTCGCATTTTAAAAATGTTTCCTTTTTCTTGTTTTGTTTTGTTGTTGTTTCTTTTTTGCTTCTGAACATTTTGACGTTATATATACATGTACCAATACTGAAAAAAGCATTGAAAGTAAAACAATTAACTTCTACCTTCATATTAAAGATTCTTGAAGAAAATTCTCATGATATATAAATTACCATTACAAAGTTTCTTTAACGAGCTATACAAAAAGGATATGATTTTTCTGCACATTTTGCTTCAATACCGATAATAGTCGTGACATTAAATTAGTGAGGACTCTCTGATCTCTCACCAACTTCCCTTTCTTCACAAAATTTCTTCTTATCTCTGATGTTTTATCATTATTATTTCTTTGCCAACGATTCTTGATGAATGCTTTGAAATTCGGCTTTAAAATACTATAATATCAAAGATAAAATCTTTTGATTCTCACATGAATTAAATGAGTTCCTGATTTCATTGCAAAATAATTTCTTAGATATCATCCTGAAGGAATGTTATTACAGAGGGATCGACTTTGCATCGCCTTATTGTTGCACCTATAATTAACTAAGTAGAAAGATATGTTGTGTGGAATTTTGTATTTCGAAATGAAAAAAAATTGCTATAATAATATTTTTTATTTTACGGCGATCGAATAATTTAGGGAATGTAAGTCTCCATTTTGAAGAGAAATCCTAGGAAACTGGAGTCAAATATGAAATTATATTGTTATTCGGAACTTAACTGAACGCATTTCATAGCGGAAATCTCAAGAAATATTGAGATATATGTTCAACATATACATGTAGGCTTTAGAATATGTTTTATATGCGAAAAGTTGGAACGAAAAAGGGGGGATCGCCAACAACACTCAGTTGTGCAGCATCAACAGCAAAGCCCCCCCCCCTCCCCCCCAAGTAGATATGCACAGCAGAAGACGCGAAAGGGACAGGGAACACCCAATACGACATAGAAAGATTAAACACAAAAACTCACATATTCATAAAGTTGATGGAATGTGTATCTCGAAATGCAAAACTCAGACAGGCTATCAAAATATTGTTCTTTTTGTCAAAATGAAGTCACATTGATCACCACGTGAATTTATTTTCTTAGAACATGCATCTCGCACATATCTCGTCTCGCACCATGTAATTCTTCGATAATGTTCCGGATTTTCATAGTTTTTACCTCTATTACGACACCTTCAATTACATATCTTGACATTTATGCTTGTTGTTACATAACACATGTACAAGGCGTATCTTATATCTTTAGTCGACTCATTTTCATCAGCAATGAAATATGGAATATTTTGTCAATCACCAGCTTACACACAGACAGAAGTATTGAGTTTGTTAAGAACAGTATATGCGTCTGGGAATAATAACGATATTTCAAATTTTGCATTTAATTACATTGATCGATTACTAAATTAATTAATTTCAGATAATTTCAAACTTAGTTAGAGGTGACAGATATCGCTAAAGCTCCGGTGCATATTTTTCATGAGAATGGACACCTGTATATGTAAATAATTCAATATATAATAGACGTGACTATTTCAACTCCAAAGGTACCCATTTCCAATTCTGAAATTCTGAGAAGTAACACTCATTCGTTCCTGACTGTGACATATTCATGAGATGCATAGCATCATTTATCAAGAGATAAATATGCAACATATAACACTTGATACTTATGAAGACATGGACTTCGTTCTGAGGACAAGGCGAATAACCGAGAAACTCCTAAACTAGGGTCTCATTCATTAACAACTGTTATCTATGGCGACAAACCTAGTAACTGCACAGCAAGGGATATTTTTCTGAGTGACTGTCACTGTGAAACACTATAATGCATCTCTTCATCCATAAGGTTGAAGGCTATGTTTTGTCCCCAAACACCGACTTTGATACATTGACCGGTTTCGACTTATTCTGCAGGGTAAAAGTGACAGGTGGTGATAGCTTGCAGAAAGTGCTTACTCTTCCCAGGCACCCGATTTAATATCTATTTGAGATACCCTTTTGCAGCGTTGCAGAATGTTTTAGCTTTTGGGGTTTTTTTTTTGGATTTGCAGTGTTTCCTGGTTTTGTTCATTATCCCGATTAAAAAAAATAATTTAGGAGTTTCTGTCTGAATTTAAATAACTCATCATTTGTAAAATCGAAAAACGTTTGAACGAAACGGTAAACACATAAAACACTTTATCAGAGCTTTGTCAACAATATTGAAAAGTATATCTAAGATAAGAAAAGACAATGTACAAAATTGGCTGGGATATTGTATCGTTTTTGCTAAAAACTGCATTTAATATGTTAACCATGGCAACATTTAGGACAACGTTTTACTATGATGGGTATTTTGAGACAAATTAAACGGCTATATGCAACAAAATAATGGGTATTTCTTGGGATAACTTTAAGAGTTCAATCAACTCTTTGATCTTCTGAAATTGAGGTGTGGATATCAAAAATAGAGATCATCAAATTTAAAATTCTTAGTTTTTTTGGCCTTATCAAAAATATTATACTTGAATACAAAAAGTCAACAAAATAAGGGGAATTTCTTTTTAATTCATCGTTTTTCAAAATATATATGAGTTATTGGAAAATTCAAAAAGAAAATACTCCAAATTTATGAAAAATATTTGAAAAATCATATAAATATTCAATTTTATTTAGTCTTAGTTAAGAAATGCTACTGAATTTCAAGTCAATGACCTTGGAAATTTTCAATGATATATCATCAAATGAAAGAGTTTTATCAGTTTATTTTTAATATTTTCATGGTCATTAATAGTATTTATAAGGTCTTAAATCAATTTTAAAAGGTACTATATTCAAGACTTAATGCTTAAAGTTGCCATAGCAACGGTTTTTGACGTCAAAATTGAGACGGAGAGATCCCAAATTCGATTTTCTTCCATTATATTTAAGAGGGACATTACTTTTCATAATAACCCATCATAGGCCGCGAAGAGGTCTGCTTTTAGTGATAATTGTCACTGAAAACGGTAAAAATCACATAAAAATGACCCCTAAGTTTACCTTCATTTTTGACGTGTCTGGTGCATGGAAATTGGTTTGGAATTTTCTTCAAGAAGGTATAGAGTTGAAACCCTTCGACATTATTGAATTTTACTTATTTTGGCTGGGCACAGTAAGCGTCCTGTAATATCTATCATAAAATTGAATGCATTTTGCAAGAGAGGAGGTAACGAACGTATCTCCGACACCCGGCGATTTGTAACCATCTTCGTTGCACTTTGAAAAAAAAACCCATTTATTTTACATTGATAACGCCTTTAAAAATATAACTATATCTAGAAATTTCATCTTCTGTGTTACTTACTTCAGAATCGCCCCCTTCTTTAAACATTATTGAGAACCCTATTCCCTCCCCCTAAAATCGTTACTATGACAATCAAGTATTATGAATCAGGATGAACGATAACATGTCCTTTTATATATTTTTTTTTTGAAGAACAGAATTTGTCGTTGAGAAATATGTAAAGAAAATAACTTCTGACAAAAACTTATTATCTTTGATGACAAATAAGGGTACTGGGTACTTTTTTTAGATTTTCATTTTGGGTGGGGGTGCCCAAAATGTACGTTTCGGGAATAGTTTTAGCTATTTCACTCTTTGAAAGCATTCTCTATAAAGAAATAGACATATTTTATTATATTATGGTGAAAATGTTACGAAAAGTGAGAGACTTTTCTTCTCCCTTTTTGGGATCAAGGTCAGCATTGCCGGTTCAAACGGATCAGCTGATCGGCCGTCGAACATGGCCAAGTCGAGTTTCACGAACATTCGTAAATCTATGATCAGTTCCCCTCACATGATGATCAAATACCATGTATTCGTATTTATTATTGCTGTTATTCCATGATTATTGGAAGAAATACGATGTTTTACCCATTACTTGTACTTGGGAATTGAGCACGAAGGAATCCCTTATTGTTCACATGGGAGTTAGCCTCGAGATCCGTGCCGATTCAGAGTTATTTTTCACATTTCCCGATTATATCATCGATCGATGCTTTATATGGACTCTCTCTAACTCCCCAGCTAACTGTTATCATCGTTAAAATATCGTATTTATCCCTTTTTAAGCGTTTATTAGTCATTTTCTATCAGCCGACTTCGCTGCGTGCTATTTCCTGTCTCTGTTTATGCCGGAAATAGCACGAGGTCAATCCAGGTCACGGATTGGCTTAGAGGGGTTACCAAGGGGACCCAGTTAGTATATAAGGAGCACTGCAGCAGCAGATGCAGGCCAGTCTGTTACATCCGAATATATCGGAAAGACCTCAGAAAAAGTTCCAGCAAGTGGAAATATGGCTGCCTCCGGAATAACCCAGAGCAGATGGGTAAATATTTAGCTCCATTAGCTTCAGTAGCGGGAGCAGGTCTGAGATACCAGTGGGAGCCCATAGCTACCCCAATGGGAGCCCCGTAAACTCTGCGGGAGTCCCATATACTTGCTCGGGAATTATAAGAATCAAAACTTAGGATAAATATAATTCATTAGTAATATACTAAAGCAAATTAACTACTTTCAGGCCAATTTTAGCTATGGGAATATTGAATTAGGTCTACGGGAGACCTTCACAGGTTATGGGATGTGACATTCATACGATAGAAAAATACTACACTCTCACTTATTATATACATATATACATTTATTAAAGTTATATACAATCATATTATAATTACGGCAAATAAATATACATTGTTAGTAAACTGCTATCCTGACTTTCTTGGTTATTTGATTATCAAGCACTGACTTACGGGAGTGAAAGCCCGCGCAGTTATCTCGCTCCCTCGTCCGAGGGTACGACGTAACACTGGTGTCAGAAGTGGGATTATTACTGTCCTTTGATGGGATAAACTAATTTTCACATACCCGGTCAGTTTGATAAAATTCTAAATTTCACAAATTTATACCCGCAGGTATCCGCACATTAGTTTTTATTTATTTGCCGCACCCGCAACACAAAATGTCACACTTAGATGAGTCAGGGGAAATAATCCTCAGTCATAAAGCCCAGCCTGTGGGAGAAACTGATAAATCCGCATCAGTTGGTGAACGGGAACCTGCACCCGCTAATGGTATCTCAGAATCTGCCTCTCCCGCACCTGAAATTTTTAATGTTATATTTAGAGCTTTACAAGAGCAATTTTCTGATGAATTTGCTAAGATTAACTATAGATTAGGTGAGGAATTTGTAAGCATGCGGGAAGAAATTGATGGGAAACTAGAGAGTGTACAAGGTGACATCCTAAGATTAAAGCATGACTCCCATGATAAACAATTTCAGATGGGAGATAGGCAATGTAGTAACATACCTAGACCAATGATTGGAAAGAGTAGGGGAAATGAAATACAAAATATTCAAAATAGTATGGGGGACGGTCTGGAACATGGGAGAAATGTAGACAATACCCCTAGTCCTCCCATTCTTCAAAGGGAAGCAACCCCTAATGATGGTTACCCCAGGCATCACAGGTTCAGTACGCCCAATTTTAATGGGAATCAAAATGTGGTTCAGCCTATAAGGGAATTTCATAGGGAAAAAGCAAAGCCCAGAGTGTATGACGGGAACGAGGACTTTGACGACTATTTGTCGCAATTTGAAATAGTTGCCGATTTAAATAATTGGGACTAAAGAACTAAATCTTTGCAATTAGCAGGTCATTTAGCAAAAGATGCTTGTGGGATATTAGGCGAGTTAGGCACCGAGCAAAGGCGAGATTATGACACTTTGGTTAATGCACTAAAAAGACGTTTCGGAGCCGTAGAGCGATCAGAAATGTTTAGGGCAAAATTAAAGACCCGTACACGGGGAAAAGATGAAAGCATCTCAGAATTGGCCCAATCCATTAAAAAATTAACAAGACAAGCCTATCCCAGTGCTGAGCCAGGTCTCACAGATATATTGGCACTAGATCAATTCATTGATGCACTACCCAATCCGGATATTAGGCTGCGCCTTAGAGAAGCCCGTCCAAGGGACATAAATGAGGCAGAAACACTTGCTATTAGACTTGAAACGTATAGGTTGGCCGACCCACAAAAAGTAGCTAATCTAAATGCCATAAATTCTAGCGAGAAAAACAATACGCAAGACAATCAAGGTGCGTTAACAAAATTGCTAGAAAGACTAAATGAAAACATAGAAAAGTTAGAGAAAGCAAGTACTAGTAGTAGGCAAAGAAATTGGTACCCGAACCCACAAAATAACAGGGGAAATTGGGATAACCAAAGTTACAATCAAAGAAATAATGGGTGGCAGAATCAGAGACCCAGGAGCAATGGTTCTTATCAGAATAGGAACAATGGTTCATACCAGAATAGGAACAATGGTTTATACCAAAATAGGAACAATGGGAATCAAAACCAGTCATGGGGATCCCAAAATAGAGAAAATCCCACACAGGGAAATTCAGAAAATAGGAACTTACGGGAAAACCGTCCCGAGTCGGCTTCGCGGGTCGGAAATCGACAGATAGAAGGGGGAGACCCGAGGCAGTAAAAACTGTTAAAAACTTACCCCCAATATGTGATGAAGAATTAGAAAATAAGGGGGAAACATTAGAAAAAGTAGGTGAAGATTTGAATGAAAATGGTGAAAATTGGGATAAAACAGGTACAGGGGAAAACAACACTACCAATTCCCATGAACAAATTATTGTGCATAATGCAAGCAAAATAGAATCAGGAATTTTTGTACCCATAAAGATAAATGGGAAAGAATGTAGATTTCTAGTAGATTCGGGGGCGGATATTACAATCATAAACAATGACATCTTAGGGACATGTTATGGTGGGGAAATCCCTCCATTAGAACCCTATCACACTGAACTTATCTCTGCATCAGGAGACCCAATACCTAATAGTGGGAAATGCGAGATCAAATGTGAAATTGGCAAAAGCGAAATAGGCCATAGAGTGGTTGTAGCGAATATAAGATATGATGGTATCTTAGGTCTAGATTTTATGACAGAACATTCATGCGATATTTTAGTACAAAAGATGTGTTTACGGGTTAAGGGAAAAGAAATCCCTTGTTTTAGATATAGTAGTGACCACAAGGATGGCACGTTTAGAGTTGCATTAATGGAGGACATAATAGTACCTCCCAACTCAGAATTTATAGCCCAAGGTAGAATTTTAGATTCTGTCCCATACTGGGAAGATGCATTATTGGAACCTAATGGTGAATTTATGGGCAAGAAGGAAGTATTAGTAGCTAGAGTATTAGTAAACCCATTGACAGGAAAAATTCCTGTAAAAATCATGAATGTTTCGGATAAGGAAGTTGAACTATATAAACATAGTTGTGTGGGATCATTAGAGGAAATAACCTCTCCCCCTATGATTAAGAATTACATGGCCGTATCAGACATTAGTCTAGAGGAAAGTACCACTCCCAAAACTTTGCCAGAAAATCTGGAAAACTTATATCAAGATTCCTGTAAGGGATTAAGTTCAGAAGAAGAAGCCCAATTTAGGGACTTACTATTTAAATATCAGGGATGTTTCTCAGTAAACTCGCAAGACATGGGTCTTACTAATTTGGCCGAACACAAAGTAGACACTGGGAATAATAAGCCCATTAAACAAGCCCCTAGAAGAATCCCTATTGCAAAAATGCAAGATGTAGACAGGGAAATCAAAGATATGATGGATAAGGGGGTAATTGAGGAGTCAGATAGCCCATGGAGTTCCCCCATAGTCCTAGTGAAAAAGAAAGATAACTCTATCAGGTTTTGCATAGATTTTCGCAAACTTAATGAAATCACAGTTAAGGATAGTCACCCCATCCCCAGGATAGACTCCATATTAGATGCTCTATCAGGTTCTAAGTTCTATTCTACCATAGACTTAAAAAGTGGGTACTGGCAGGTCAAGGTCGCGCCATAAGCAAAACCCAAAACTGCTTTTTCTATACCTGGAGGAGGCCACTGGCATTTTAACGTAATGCCATTTGGACTGTGTAATGCGGGGGCAACATTTCAAAGACTTATGGAAAGAGTATTATCCCGTTTATCGTGGAAAACATGCATGGTATATCTAGACGATATAATTGTCTTAGCCCCTGATTTTTCCCAGCATTTAAAGAATTTAGAGGAAGTATTTATTAGGTTAAGGGATGCAAAACTTAAAATGAACCCTAAGAAATGCAAACTTTTGCAAAGGGAGGTCGCATATCTGGGACATACTATCAGTGAAAAGGGAGTCAGTACAGACCCTGCTAAAATTGAGGCAGTACAAAATTGGCCCGTACCTAAAAATGTAAGGGATGTTAGAAGTTTTCTAGGAATTTGCTCCTACTATAGGAAATTTGTGTATCAATTTTCTGTTATTGCCAAGCCCTTACACAAACTGACTGAAAAGACCCAGAAATTTGTATGGGATTCAGATTGTCAGGAAGCTTTCGATAAGCTTAAGAGAGCCTTAACGAGCACCCCAATCCTTTCATACCCTAGAAAAGAGGGACAATATCTGTTAGATACAGATGCTTCAAATACAGGGATGGGCTCTGTTTTATCACAAATTCAAGATGGGGAAGAAAAAGTTATATGTTATTATAGTAAGCTATTCAATGCTGCAGAACGTAGGTATTGCGTTACTAGACGGGAATTACTAGCCATAGTCCAATCGATCAAACATTTTCATCATTATCTATATGGGCAAACCTTCAAAGTAAGGACAGACCATGGATCTTTACAATGGCTGTTAAGATTTAAAAATCCCGAAGGTCAGATAGCCCGATGGCTAGAAACTTTATCTTCCTACCAATTTATTATAGAACATAGGCCAGGTAGGTTACACGGGAACGCAGACGCTTTATCCCGTAGGCCATGCGCAGAGATAGATTGTGGTTATTGCACTAAAGCGGAAGTAAGGTACCAACCTGAAAAACCTGCTCACAGTTGTTTAGCCGTAGAAACTAGGGCACAAACTTCTTCTAAAACCACACCTGAAAAAGATAGGGACAGTGAACATTTCAATATAGATATCACAAAATGTCAACTTGATGACCCAGATTTATCTTATGTAATTAAGTGGGTACAAGACGGGACTCAGCCCGAATGGAAAGATATATCCTCTCTTAGTGAAACTTGTAAATTTTACTGGGTAAGATTTGAATCTTTAAAATACATAGATAATATTCTATATTGTCAGACCCAGGAAAAGGTAGATGGGAAATATTGCATTGTAATCCCTAAATCTTTAGTGGGAAAAGTCTTAGCCCTCCTACATAACAGTACAACGGGAGGCCATCTAGGCATAAAAAAGACCCTCTCAAAAGTAAGGGAGAGATTTTTCTGGTACAGGATGAGCACTGATACAAAACATTGGTGTTCGACATGTGACATATGTGAGTCAAGAAAATCCCCAAATAGGAGGATAAGGGCCCCACTACAGAAATATGTAGTTGGTGCACCATTAGAGAGGGTTGCCATTGACATTATGGGACCACTGCCCAAGTCAAATAAGGGAAACCTTTATATATTAGTAGTAGGTGATTACTTTACTAAATGGGTAGATGCTATCCCTATTCGTAATCAAAAAGCCACTACAATAGCCCAAAAGCTAGTAGATAGGATAATAAGTATTTTTGGGGTACCCATGCAAATACATAGTGACCAGGGAAGGTCGTTTGAATCCAATGTATTCAAAGAAATGTGTAATTTATTGGGAATAGAGAAAACTCGCACATCACCATATAGACCGCAATCAGACGGGATGGTAGAGCGGGCAAATAGAACTATAGAAAACATGTTGGCTTCATTTGTATCCCAAAATCAAAAAGATTGGGACGAATACTTATCCTTACTTATGCTAGCTTATAGGTCAGCTGAACATGAAACTACAGGCGTCAGTCCGTACGAAATGATGTTTGGTAGGCATGTTTCTCTCCCAGTGGACATAATAATGGGAAGGCTAGAACCTGAAAATAAAGTGGGAATGTCAGAACATGCTTACAAATTGTCTCAAAGAATAGACAAAATACATGAATTTGCTAGGGCTAAAATAAAATTATCTACAGAGAAAATGGTTAGAGAATACAACTCTAAGATTAACCATAAAAGTTATGATGAAGGTGACCTTGTTTGGTATTATGCCCATAATGCATGTAAAATGGGAACACAAAAACTACAGTGTCATTGGGTAGGACCATACCTGATTATAAAGAGAATAAACAATGTTGTGTACAAAATCAGGAAGTCCGCTAAAAGCAAACCCAAGATAGTACACTACAATTTGTTGAAACCTTACAAAGGGTTAAAGAGACCAAACTAATATAATGTCTCAAAATTAAGCACTACATTGTATATAAACCCATACGTGGGAAAAATTTATTTGTGTATATTAGGCACATAAATTATTGTGTATTGAATTATATTAATAGCTATATTGCTTTCCTTATATGCACGTGTGTGCAGGTAAGCTTTGTTATCTTTAAAAATTTCCCTTCAATATGGGAACTACGAATATAATGGGGACTTAGCATCCTAAAATTATATTTACAGGTCCAGAGATTTAACTGCGGGCTCTGTGATGAACCTAGAGAATTTACGCAGCAGGCACACTGTGAAAGACATATGACGTCAGTTCACTCTGGCTTCACGTTTCTCTGTGGAGAGTGCAATCTAACCATGACGCGAGTAGACCAACGTCACAGCTGCGAGCGGAAGGCTTTACATAGGGCTAAAAAAGAGACCCTCACGATGACGCCCGAGGAAGCCCGGGAGTTCGAGAAATTCCAGCAAGAACGGGGGAAACATGTTATGCCCTTTATGAAGGAGCTGCCCCTGGTATTTAGTGACCAACCTTATCAGTCCAAACAACAAAAGAGGAAGAGGGCCCGGCTAACAGAGCCTCATTTTATGAGGAAAGCCAGGAAGGAGGCTGCAGCCCGCACCATTGCCCACACAATCCCTCGCCCAACAGGAGCTGCCCCAGAGTCAGTAAGCAACGCACCTACACCCGCTTTGGTGGTGCCAGTCACTCCAGCCCTTCCCCATATCTCCGCCCCATTGAAGCCTCCTACTGACCCCATGAAACCCACACTACAGGACCTTGCTGCCGCAGAACCCCAACTACAGGACCTCGCTGCCAAAGAACCTAAACAACAGGACCCCACTCTTCAGGACCCAGCAGACCCCACTCAACAGGACCCCGCAGACCCCACCCAACTGGACCCAGCAGACCAGGACCAGAAAGAAAAGCTAGCTCGCACGTTTAAACGCCTTTTTGGGGATGAGCCAGCCCTAAGTGAATCAGAGGAGGAGGACGACAACTGCCCCCTTGTATCCCCTGATATATCCATCAGCGAGCCCGTCCAAGTATCGACGCCATCTAGGACCGTTATAGTCACCCGAGAACGAGAATTCGACAAACTAGATAGCGGGACACAGATAAAGGCAGATGACTTAGGACCATTGGAGGAGTTACGTACCATGCAGAAAGAGGTGGTTGAGTTAATTGTTGAAGGTAGATCATTCCTGACTACGTCTAGGACCCTCACAAAGTATCCAGAATCCTTACTGTCCAAGATGATCAACCACACGGACGTCTCACCCATGAAGACAACACCTGATGGGATTGCCGTATATTTTCTGGATAGAGACCCAGAGTTTTTCCCCGTTGTCCTACATTTTCTCCGGGATGGACCAATGAACATTCAGTGCCATCTTCCCACAGATCCAGTAAGTCTGCGAAAAATTCATATGGAAGCCATTTATTATGGACTTTTTAAACTATCAAGTATCATTGCTCACCGCATGTGCAATTTCCTCATGGGGAGTGATACGTTTTCGCCCCTAGAGGAATAAAAGAACATTTTCATAATTACGTGTGTATATATGAGAGTGCTTAACAGTGTTACATGGACTGTGCCAAATGGACTGTTATATATATGGACTGTACTTGCATGTATCATTATATTATATTATATCATATTATCATTGTATTGTTTATAACCTGATATATTCTAATGCATCAAATTATTAGTGCTTTGTCATACATATGAAAAATGTAAAATATGAACTGTGTGATACTTGAGCTGTGACAGGAACTGTGAACAGTGTATGAACTATGAACAAAGTACATATGGACTGTACATGTACATGATGAACATTGCACTTCAGTGCCAACGCTTAATATTTGTGATACTTTATAATATATGTGCATATTGACTTGAAGGATGATATTCATGTCACATTCCTATTGATCTTAATTGTTATACATGTTTCATATTCATATGATAATTGATATTACCTTGTTGCGCCCATTACTATAGTTTATTGTTATCGTTAATTGATTAAAACTTACCTTGTTAGAACCTTTATATCTGTAGTTGTTCCATATACATTCGGGACGAATGCTCTTCAAAGGGGGGAGCTCTGTTACGAAAAGTGAGAGACTTTTCTTCTCCCTTTTTGGGATCAAGGTCAGCATTGCCGGTTCAAACGGATCAGCTGATCGGCCGTCGAACATGGCCAAGTCGAGTTTCACGAACATTCGTAAATCTATGATCAGTTCCCCTCACATGATGATCAAATACCATGTATTCGTATTTATTATTGCTGTTATTCCATGATTATTGGAAGAAATACGATGTTTTACCCATTACTTGTACTTGGGAATTGAGCACGAAGGAATCCCTTATTGTTCACATGGGAGTTAGCCTCGAGATCCGTGCCGATTCAGAGTTATTTTTCACATTTCCCGATTATATCATCGATCGATGCTTTATATGGACTCTCTCTAACTCCCCAGCTAACTGTTATCATCGTTAAAATATCGTATTTATCCCTTTTTAAGCGTTTATTAGTCATTTTCTATCAGCCGACTTCGCTGCGTGCTATTTCCTGTCTCTGTTTATGCCGGAAATAGCACGAGGTCAATCCAGGTCACGGATTGGCTTAGAGGGGTTACCAAGGGGACCCAGTTAGTATATAAGGAGCACTGCAGCAGCAGATGCAGGCCAGTCTGTTACATCCGAATATATCGGAAAGACCTCAGAAAAAGTTCCAGCAAGTGGAAATATGGCTGCCTCCGGAATAACCCAGAGCAGATGGGTAAATATTTAGCTCCATTAGCTTCAGTAGCGGGAGCAGGTCTGAGATACCAGTGGGAGCCCATAGCTACCCCAATGGGAGCCCCGTAAACTCTGCGGGAGTCCCATATACTTGCTCGGGAATTATAAGAATCAAAACTTAGGATAAATATAATTCATTAGTAATATACTAAAGCAAATTAACTACTTTCAGGCCAATTTTAGCTATGGGAATATTGAATTAGGTCTACGGGAGACCTTCACAGGTTATGGGATGTGACATTCATACGATAGAAAAATACTACACTCTCACTTATTATATACATATATACATTTATTAAAGTTATATACAATCATATTATAATTACGGCAAATAAATATACATTGTTAGTAAACTGCTATCCTGACTTTCTTGGTTATTTGATTATCAAGCACTGACTTACGGGAGTGAAAGCCCGCGCAGTTATCTCGCTCCCTCGTCCGAGGGTACGACGTAACAAAAATAATCACAAGAATGGTTTCAATGTGGAATTATTATCCCTATATCATGTATTTATCAAAATTCATTGTTTTGCAACATATCTCGTATTGGTTTACACATGTATATTCAGAGGACCACTAGTCAAACAAATGAACGATGATATGCAATCTTAATTACAAATATAAATCATCAGATATGAATGTCAAATAAACATAATGATATTTTTTGCTCTGACAAAGAATTCTTGGATTATTGAGCCACCTTAATTTGTAGCTAAAGTAAAACTTCTCCCCTAAACCAGCATTTGAAAAGGTGATAAAAGAACCCCACTTTACTCACACAGTCTAGATTGTGATATTTTGACCTTTCCAGCATATTGACGATTTCTTAGAATAAGCTGGTGATGCTTACTCCCTCGGTAGTTGATCTTATTTCCATTAAGAATTCAATTTTGCTCGGATGTTTTCCTCTTTCGTATGTTGTTGTATTCTTCATGCTTTGTACATATATGTCCACTTAGTTAATACACAGCCCAACGTTAAAGAAAAAAAAAAAGAAAGAAAGGAGGGATTTATCCAAAATATTCGGTGGCAGCATACACAGCAAAACCCCAAAACACACACTAAACGTATCTTTCCTTTTACTTCAATTGTGCATCTGTAATACTAGTTTATCTGCAATGTTATCATATGTACCTTTGAGCTTGATAAGAAATAAATGAATGCATAAAAATATACTCAGTTATAATCATTTTAGTTGCATTGAAATGATAATTATATGATCTAAAAAGGAAATATGAAGCTTAACACTTGATGATGCGCATAATGTGCATTTATGTAGGTCGGTACACTGAGTCAGTGTCATTAATCAGTAAGAATATCTGAGATACTTTATGTCTTTGATGTAAAGTTACCGTAATGGCTGCGTGCTGCTATTTGCAAATGAAGCTTGCAGATTTCATCTTTAGAAGACACTGTGTCAGACTTATTAATTACCTTGACTTTCTAATAATACCACAAATATTCCTTGTCTTTGATTTACAGTTTAAACCTTGACATCTTTGTTGCAAGCAGCAATTGTATCGGCGACATCCATGGGTGATACAGTGTACATTGTGACCCATATGGGAGGAATGTGGAAGAAAAGAGAGCCAGATGCCAACGAATGTGTAACATTGAGCGCAAAAGAGTTTGATGTATGATATTGTCGGGTTAACTGACACCCATTTTATTTAGAGGGATTCTAATGGTGCATGTAATGCATAAACAAAAACTCATATGGCATGAGCAGTACTTCTAATATTCAATCTGGCATATCATTTGGCAAATCTGTCAGGATATTATAGCATTATGGCCTCATATAATTCGATAGCAACCTGCTGATTGCATAAGATAAGAGAAAGTAACGTGTATGAACATGTGAATTGCTGAGCAATGTTTATATTTAGAATTGTTGGTGGATTTTATGTTTTTAGGAAAAAGAACAATGCATTGAATGCTGTACCATGACCTCGGCATCTGCAATCTGCTTTCATGTAAAAATGAATAGCCTATTTTGCTACCTGTATCAAGAAATGCAACCTTACCATGAAATTGTTACCATCTGTTTAAGTTTCTATTCAACAGTTCACGTCGGAAAATACTGTTTTCATCCTGTCATACTTATTTTGGGATCTGAAAGAAACAGTACCAAATGTTTACGACGAAATCAATAACAAGTTGTTTAGGATAAAAGAAAGGAGGGGATCTCCAAACAGACCCGGCTGCAGCACCAACAGCAAAGCACTAAAACATCTGATGCAAAAGCCAGAGCAAACAAGTACATCGAGTGACGCAAATGAGACATACAACATAGAATCATGGAACACAGACCTAACGAACCGCCGACTAAGGACGGCAATCTGCCATGCAAGAAACAAATGGTATGGTTATCCGGATTACTTGCGCATAACCCTCCCACTTTTAAGTTTTCCCAAACGTCTCGATGAACGCACAATTGTAGTGTCAAATAATCTCCTCACTGTAAGATGATCACACAAACAAGACTGCAAAATGCAGGGACCCAAGCAACACAGAAGAATATGTAAATATGTTAATGGATGCAATAAAGGGGGCTTACGAAATACACACCGTGCTATGACGGCTGTAGCGAGCTCATGCATGCTATCACAGTCCGGTCGGCATTCAGAGAAGACAGATGGTCGGGGCCCCGTATTTCCAAAAAAATAGGTTAAGAGAGGGCTCGTCATGAAGTCCCATCATCACAGTTAGTCAGAGTACATGTCTTTTAAAAGAATGCGATGTTACAAGGCTGTAGATCGGTCAATGAGTTAAAGAAGATCTTGTTATAGAGTTATTCTGTCTACCCTTGATCCCTTCAATTTTGTTTATCATGTCACAACAAAAGGTAGGTTGTGAAACACCCAAAGTAATACTAGTATTCTCTATTGCTCATATAGATCCGATTTTTAAAAAAAGAAGCTGACAGTAATTTTGTAAAAAATTCCAGAAAATTAGAATACATCATTAAAATAAAAACATCATTAATCACGAATGGCTTTCCCTATGTGTAGGGGTGTAGGAATTGATGATATAAAAAGAAAATGTCTGAAGCACTAAAAATGTTAATGTACCGCGAAACGAATAATTATCAAATGTAAGGTACGGATAAACGAACTTGATAATTCAGGTCAAAGCTAATACATTTATTATGTATTTTCATCAATAAATCTAAATATGTGCATTTTATGTGAGGTCTTTATAAAAGCGCAACTAAATGAAATGTATGGATAAAAATCCCAGAGCCTTTGATTCCTTTGGTGTAAAATCAAAGAATTTTATAATTAAATAAATTGTTTTAAAAAAGTAAACTTAATAAACGACGTAAGAAATAGGGATATACGGCAGCGTTGTGCACAGGAGATAATAACTAAGGGGTATGACACGAAAATATTCTTTGTAATGAATAGAATGCGTCACAAGCAACTCTCAATTTTCTCGCCGAATCAAGCATAGGTCTCCTTATTTTTCATGTATTGACCTTCATGCTATCAATGTTAAACACCTTCAAATTCAATAGCATCATTTAAACTAGATCAATTTTTCAGCATGGACCAGACATGCACGTTTCGGGTATTTCCCTCGTCAGTGATCGTCAATTCAAAGTTTAAGTTTGTAATCCATTTTTGTTATTCGTTTGTCCGTGGTATTTTTGCATATTGTACTTTTTATTTAGGTCACATCTGTCTGTATTCTACGGTGATCATTGCTATGATCCACATATAAAGATCCACCGATTCTCCAAAAAGCTTGCTTCATGAAGTGTGTATTATAACTATTGATCATAGAGAAAAGAAGTATTTCACCCTCCTGCAAGAGTACAAGTTTAAGACAGAAATTTCTATGAAAATACAGTGCACAAGACAAAATGTAACTTTCAGACAATAAATCCCTGTAAAGAAGATAGGGCCCCGATCACTTTTTCTCCAAGAATGTCGGTAGGACTCCGCGGATGATTACATGCATGAGTTCGCTCAAGCCAGCAGAGCATGGACTGTTTTTCGTTCGCCCAATGTTTATGATACATGTACACATTTACATATTCATCTCCGTACTTACTTAGGCCCTACGTTTTGCTGTCTTGTTTGTATTGTCATCTTACAGTGAGTATTATTAACTATATATATATATATAGTTTTGGCCTTACGTACCAATGATTAGCATTCTGTGTCCTAAACATGCATGTCTTCTGTACCGCACGGAATCTTCTGTACAGAAAAGAAAGAATATATTTTTTTTATCAAACGTTTAACCCTTTTTACTTATTTAATTAGCATCAAATATCATTTTAAACTTTATTCATTAATCAGTAAAAGAAAGACAAAGACAATTCCTAAAATCAGAATTCAAAAATTAAAATGAATGATCATATAACACTTCTGTAATAGACCAAAATAATCCATGTTTTGTTCTTATACTTTGTACTTCTCTTTCTTTTTTGTTTTTGTTTGTCTATACGAAAAGCATTCCTATCCGATGTTGTCACAAACAGAAGCGGATTCGATTCATTATTTCATTTCATTGCAGGTAATTCACATGTGTTTTGTTTTACAAGGGATGCTCTGTCATATTTTATTTGTTGCTGGTTGGTATTTCAAGACATATCATGCATCTCTACCTTGTATTCTGGCATTGAATAGATGTGTCCTTCATTACCATTTTAAGAAAGCTATTTCAGCCGACACATTCATCAAAACATGAAATATGCATTGTTTAGATTGAGGTTCACTGACGTGTATGTCTGGTCCGTGCTGCCAATTTTTCTATTATTAAATGATGCTATTGAATTTTAAGACGTTAAGCATTTAACACAACTTTGTAAACAACATCATTTATACAAAAGGATCTAAAAATGTCTTATGTTCTAACGCTCGTATTACATTTCGCTTCTTTATTTAGATGGACAGTTATATCTTTTTGAAGTAGAAAGACAAGAACGCATCATAGCCATAATTGTTTGGCAGCACACGTTTATATTTGAATGCATAATTGAACAATTTCGCATGTAATAAAAAATAATACGGTCATATCTAAAGCCAAACAAATGTAGCGAACATGAAATCAGAGACCAAACGTAATAAAACGATGAATGATATCTTTTTAATTGCAGCATTAAATTTCTGGGGGCATGTACTAAGAAGTAGGAAGTCTACATGAATAAACGACGTGGGACGTGGATTTTTTTGGAACATGATCAAAATATCTTTCGAAATCTGTCTCAGAGAAAACGGAATATTTTACTCTTGGACCAGAATAAATCTCCACATGCATACACGTATTAGGAAAGAAATGTCAATTACTTTATTATGATGACCTACATTGTACTGCAAAAACAGTCATGTACCCCCTTCTACGAAGAGAAACCAACATTTTCAACCTGTTTGATATTATCTATATCTGCCTCCTAAATTATTTTTATCGTAATTGAACGACTTTTGAAAAGTAGGTTTCTATGAAGTAACCTCTACAAACGACATTGATTGATGCCTTCTACTTCTGTACTACTTACGTGGAAAGACATTTTGCACCATTTCAAATATTTGAATTGTCAATCAGCTATCTTAAAGAGTCTTAACTCAGATAGATAAAGAAGAAGTGTTGCACCGAGGGGTACAGAGTTTCAATCAAAGAAGACGGCGATGCCATAATCATGATAATGCAGTTAGATAAGAACAACATTATCAAAGGTGTTCTTAAATGATCCACAAAATTCAATGTAAAGAAGAGCAAGGTCAATGCAAGAAAGGAGGGGATCTCCAACAACACAAGACACTACAAGTAAACTCTATTAAAAAAAATAATGTTGTTTGGACGATATCAAATGAAGAATAATTATATACCATAAGCCGGGTGCGTAGGAGTCAGGTTGAAACGAAAAAAACAAGTAAAGATGAACTACACAGTGGACACAATAGAATACTGTTTTGATAGAAAATAGAATTTAAAAAAAGGATCGAATCTCCAACAAGACCCGGTTGCAGCACCCAAAGCAAAACATCGAAACATCCCAAGTGAAAACACAGAGAAGACACACAGTGCAAGAGGCGCTAAAGGGATAAGGAACACCAAAGACCAAGTAAAAACACCAAACACAGAAGGCAACATATAAACCAACGAAACCAATGGGCCATCTGCCAGGTTAGTAGAAATCCGTGGGGTTATTTGGATGATGTGCGCTCCAATTTTCCCTGTTACCCAAAGGTTTCGAATAGCGCACAATTGTTGTGCATAATAACCTCCTCATTGTCAGATGGCCACACAAACAAAACAGGACAACGCACGGGCGCAAGCAAAACACATATGTAGTTATAAATAGATATAAAAAACAGATGGCATACGAAACACAGTCTGTGATCTGCCGGCTGGAGCGAGCTCATACATGTAATTACCCAAGAACCCGAACTACATTCAGAGGGGACAGGTGGTCGGGACCCTCATTTATCTAAAGATGTTTTGACAGGGCCCGTCATGGAGTCCCGTCGTCCCAGTTAGTCAGAATGTAATTCTTAATGATGGTATAGTAACATGTTGAGTGTCCGTTTGCTGATAGCAAGATCGTATCCATGGAACAAAAGGCGTTTGACCATTCTGACGCACCTGTCCACCCTTGATCGTTCTTAGTTTGTTGATTATGTCACCATGAAAGGCAGGTTTTGAAATACAATACGCTGTTAATAGTAAAGGTCCAAATTTACAAAAGCACTATCAGATTCTTTTGAAAATTAGACCTGCGTAATGTGTAAATTCCTACCATGAAAATCCAGAACAATAGTACGTGCTCTTGCGTACGGGATAAGTTAAAATATGTAAATACCGTATGTACATTGTATAAAAGCCTTTTTAATTGTATACAAAACTGAAACAATTGCAAATATATGGTAGATGCATATGTATTCAAAAATATCATTGAAACACTGTAATGTCTAATTAAGTTTGATTTCTACAAATCTAAGTAAACATCTTTCTGATCGCGAAAGTCTGTGAAAGTCTGAGATTTCGTTCATACTAAGTGGATATTATTTAATGTTCCATTACTATTTCATGTCAAAATGTTTAAAATAGGTAATTAAATCGAGAAATTAAGTGCACTTTAATCATAACCATAAGGTCGAACAGACGGATGGGTATAAATTTTTCTATAAATCATTAAGTGAAGATTAAAGACGTTTTTCATTGTATCGGTATTGTTTCTCTTTCATCTAATTTTCTCAAATATATGAAAACATAGCTTGTCAACAGTTAGATCATTATCAAATTATAAAGAAAACACAACTAAATGACTTATTAATCTTGAGTGTTGCTAATTCCGTCTTTATGATGAACTTGTCTTCATTTCTCTGGTGCAGCTGTTTAATCAATCAAAGAAAGTTCAGGAAGGCAAAGTCATGCTTGACTCCTACGTAAACCACTTCCGAGTTCTATTTTTATCACGTGAAAACATCTTTTGGAATTTCTAAAAATACTTCTAAAGAACCCCCACGAACACTCCTTTCATTTCTATTGAATGACTAGACGGGATTCCTTCATTATATAGAAATGACTTTATTTAAGCTTATTTACACGAGATCATTAGGCTTTCTGACTTTTTTCTTAATTGGCTTATTTAAAGGACCACAATGTAAACTAGTTCATTTTGTAGCTAAATGAGCTATCTTGTATAAATAAAGGAAATAAATAAATAAAGATAGAAAATTGTAGTCAGGATTGAAGATGTTATTGGTACCATATGTTCTATTACAGTGAGTGCAGTTCAACTATGAAACATACAAAAACGTGAAAACGCATTCCAAGAGGTCGTAGATCTAGTAGATATCTATAAGAACGCATTGCAGGCAATGCCATGAAAAAAATGTAGCAACACTAAATGTTTAGTACACTATGGTGTATTTTTTGTAAATGCACAACAATTGCATTTCCCTTAGACGAAACTTTTGAAAGGAACGTGATACATTTCGCATGAAAACGTTCACAACGTCACAATGCATAAACTTGTCAGACATATTTACCCCCCCCCTCCCCCTTGACAAAAAATAGTTATTTGATTACTCAGAATTGAAACAAGAGGGCGCAATTTAATTATTTTGGTTTCTCTGAATCAATATGACTGATGTAGATTCATTATCCGAACCTTCATGTCTAATTCATGGATATTGAATTTTTTCTTGTCTTCACAGAGTTTAGAAACTTTTATCTTTTTTACTTCAAATAAGCCTTTCTTGAAAAAAAAAAGAATGAATATTTAAAGGAACGACGGTGCATAGGTGTAATTCTGTAGTGTTTACGGTCACATTTGGCAATTTGAAATTGGCGTAAACATGTATTAATATAGAAGAAAACTTTTACCAAATATGTACCCAAAGTCATTTATTTCTGTTTTATTATTAAAAAAAAACTGGAACGCAGTACTCCCACCTCTTTCTGTTTTATGATATTGTCACGAATCTATGTCGGTTAGACGGAAGCTGGATTCCTTACATCATAAAATGGACTGCAGTAAGAAATATTTCATCATCTGAAATGCATTGATAAGTGAAAAGCTTAGATTTCCCCCGATAAAATCAGAATGTGAAGTACGCACACAGGAGGGAACAAATAAAAAGATAATTCAAGAATTTTTAGATTTCAGCGATAAAAAGGCTTCTGTCCACAGCATAACAGATGAAGCTGTATGACTAACCACAATCGAACACTCCCAAACGCTCTTGAAGAGCTTTTCAACTATGAAATTGCACACTTTCATTAATACGAGCCAAGAATTTAGAGAGCGGTTTACTATCAAGATAGATGTAATGAGTCGTGAATGAAACTTATAATAACTAAGAAATTCAGAGAATGAGTTTTCGCAATTGATTTGTAAACTAATACTGAATACCGAATCCTCAATATGGGAATGATCACTGCCAAGGTCACGACAAGACACAGACCATATTCTATAAATTTACGAAAGTAAAGTCTGACCTCAAAATAAAAGGAACAAAAATTCACAAAGAACCATCATGGATTAAACAAGAAAATATGTTACTTTTAAGACAAAAGTCAATCGAAGAAATAAGTTTGCAGACGGAAACAACGTTCATTCATCGGCAGATAGCAAACATTCATTTTATTCGGATAACCTAAATAAACCTACGATTGACCTCTTTAAATGTGTACATGTAAATGGGAAATATATCCTCCTTATTTAGTACTATTCTATCATACTTTAAACAATGTTAATATCAAGCAAAAATGTTACAATGCAAAAGTGCTTTGATATTGTCTGCGTCTGTGTGGCTGTTTTTTTCTTCTTTTTTCGGTCACAAAAAAATTCACTGTTGCTAAAGTCCTTATACCAAATAAATTTCTATTCAATGAAATCCCTTTATTATTGCAAGCAAAAGTTCTCTCCGTTTCGTGATATCTCTGCAACAAATTGCTCTTTACGTATAGTTTCAAGGTATTCGATGGGTAATGAAGAAAATTATGCCAAAAACATTGAAATTAGATGAATTTATCATTTAATATATTTCTGTGTTACATGTTGTATATGATATTTTAAAATGTTTTGCAATAGCCTAGTAGATATCGAAAGAAGAAATATTTTGAAAAGGGTCGCGTTCAATAGTTAACTCCCCTTGATGAAAAACAAAGAGAAAACTAATTGCAGAAAAACTAACTGGTGAAATTTGATGAAATATACTTTTTGTAGAAATTTTTGACCAATCGGTATTTGATGCCCCGTCATTCTGTTGAAAATTAAAGGAATATAATTTTTTCCCGTAGAGTTCAATGTAGACTGTAAGGGCCCATAATTTTTTTCAATATCCAAATTGGTCAATTTTTTTTTTATTTTTACTTTATAACTATGCTGCGCTTTTAGGTCTCAAGAATGCATGAATGGATGGCCCAATTAGCTTCTCATTACCCATCGAATACTTTAAAAGGGCATTTCTATTCAAATCTTATATTTTATTACAAATTGACATTCCCTTCACATAATTTAATTTGATATAAGGACTTGAGCAAGTCTATTTTCACTGTTGGGGATCGGTTTTCATTTCTTTAATGATTTTTTTTCTAGAATGTGAATGCCTGCTGATTATATTTTTTGAATTGTGGTTTTTGGTTTAAATTTGCTTTCATTTCACTTGTTGCAAAAAACTAGAGAGCCAGCTAAGGACAGTCTGTTATCGAAACACACTTTGAAACTAGAGGTCTATCAGCTGAGATAACCATGATAACGATCTAGTGGTTCAAAATCGTCAATATTGAAATATATGTACTTTTATCACAAATTGCAGTGTACCATATGCGCATAACCACAAATAATGTATCATCAATTATACTTGATGGCCAAACAGAGGAAAGCCAATCTAAATAATGACTAAATGACTGAAATTAAAAATATGGCCAAAAATGTAATACTACACTACCAGTCGTCTGTTATAATCAGGTAATATTAGAATAGAAATAACAACTAGCTAGACGTGGTTTATTGACCAGTAATTCCCGTTTCGCGACTCGGTGATAATTTGAATGGTTCATGCGACTCGGGGTATTTCTGGACAATAACTCACCACTAGCTAGTTGCTATTTCTGAGTTTAAGTGCACCATATGCGCTTTTCAACAGGTTAGGTCGATAAAGAGGAAAATTAATCCAATTAATGCCAAATACCAGTATTTATGAACATACAGATAGTGATTATGTAGATAAAATATCCGTTTAAAACATGGTAGATGCAAATTTTATAAAAATAGTGAAAATCATGTATTGGTTTAAGGCATTGATGATCTTTCACCGATATGTGCTTTTTACATTACAATGATGTTTTATGAAAATTGGATAGAAAGCGCTACTGTTATTTCGCAGTTTCGCCAAATGAAATTCACGGGAATTCACGTTAAATTTGCAGTCAATTGTTCGGAAATTTAAAGAAATTCAAATAGAAATTCAATACACATGTAACGAACAATCACTGCAAAAGTGGATCAGTAATAGTGATGTGTGAGCGCTGATCCTTAACTGATTAATACCCTAAAAAATTCTGTGAATCACGTTGTGTAGGCAAGTAGCTATCATTATCTCACTAAAACATGTTTAATCTATAAGAGATCTTAGATAAGCGAAGAGCACAAAAATCACCTAGTCATTTTGTTTTTATGTAGATTGCTATATTTTTAGTTCCGTATGGGATCAATGGATGAGAAAATGGGATATTCAGGGGTTCCTTGCTGTGATAAAACCTTGTAACACTAGGGTTAACTTTTAACACCACATATGATGTATGGGAATCATTAATTTTCGTGACTCGTAAAGAACTTACAACTAAAATTAAACAGGGATGGTTGCAGTCCATTCCTTCAAAAAGTTCGAATGAAAATACCAAGAATACACAAGCTTCGAATGAAATAAAGAAGATCCTGACGGCAATCTCAACAGCACTCACAATAGAGCACGAAATTGAGCATCGATGGACCCCTAGCAAGGTAGATCGAGGCGGGACCGGGTGCCCGGGAGGAGTAAGCATCCCCTGTTTGGATAGCCGCACCCGCCGTCGATGTTCACGCACGAAAATGAAAAAAATAAAATCAACAAAACATGCACTCTATATAGAAAGTGCTATGGTAACCATGTCAGGGAAAAACATTAAATGATGCTATTGAATTTGAAGACATTTAACATTCATAACACTTACTGTCAAACCCCTCGCGGGGAACATATTTGCTCCACACGGCAAAGGGCATAAGTGTGACACAAATGAGATAAAGAAGAAATCAATGATCCTGACGACAATCTCAACAGCACTTACGATAGAGCACCAAATTGAGCATCGACGGACCTCTAGCAAGCTAGAGTTTTTGACCATGTGCCCGGGAGAAGTAAGCATACCCTGTTTGGCTAGCCGCACCTGCCGTCGATGTTCACGCACGAAAATGAAAAAGAAATCTACAAAAAAATGCAGTGTCTGAAGTTATGTCTATATAGAAAGTTCAATGGTGACCATGTCAGAGAAAAACATTCCAAACGCGTTATGTCAAACCCCTCGCGGGGAACTTTTATACGAGCTCCACACGGCAAAGGACATACGCGTGACACAAATGAGATAAAGAAGATCAAGACGACAATCTCAACAGCACTCGCAATAAAGCACCAAATTGAGTATCGGCGGACCCCTAGGAAGCTAGAGTGAGCATCCCCTGTTTGGTTAGCCGCACCCGCCGAATTAAAGGTAAAAAAAAAACAAACAAAAAGAATAAGAAAAAAAAACAAAAACAAAAACAAAAAAAACAAAACAAAAAAAAAAAAAAAAAAAAAAAAAAAAAAAAAGAAAAGGGGGGGGGGGGGGGGGAAATATGTTCTCAAATATTTCGATTACATGAAGAAACTTCCAAAATCCCCAAAACAAACAAACATTTCATATGAAAGTTTCAAAAACTTTATACTATTGAGCATTAACTGCACACTTTGAATAGAGTATAGAGAAACTAATATTGTTACCATAATCAATATTTAAAAATATGTTGTTTCATAAAGTTTAGTGCACCATATAATTTCTCATCAGTGCGTTCAATAAAGTCTTCCTCGCTTAGTTTGACTGTTTTGTCCTCTTTATCCCGGGGTTATGTTTTGTAATAATTATCGAAGAAGTATACCCATCAGTTATTCAGTCTCAAAGTAGGGTTATTAGAACTTCCATTTGAAGAGTAGCAAATCCGGAAATTATATTCTAAAGGGAGACCAGGTTCCCGGGGACGGTCTCCTGTTTGCATGCAATACCCGTCGCAACAGTTCCATTAAATCTTGAAAAATTTGGTGATTGTCATGATGTGCATATTAATGTACATATCAAATGTCTTTGTGGAATTCTCACGATTTGACCTTGCCTTCTCGACTTTGAGACTGAATAAATGTTAGGTACTTCTTTGATGTTTATTTGGTGATGTTGACAGGCATTCAATAATCATGTTAAGGTGTTTGTTGTGTGTGGTTGTTTTACTTGGTATCCATGTCATATTGCGTGTATGTGATGCTGTTATAACTGCAGTTGACGTTATATTTCCGGGACTTTATTTACCTATTCGAAACAATACTTTTGTGATTATTTGTACTGTCACACGATTCTAAAACCTGCAAGTATTCGGGACAGAACATAGAATTGAACATTTTCATTGCTACCTTAAAGGAAATCTTCAGTAAAATGTCAATCTTATTTCATGCATTAAAATATTACCATAGATGTAAAAGTATGCAATATTTACAATAAAAGGTGCAGCAGAATTTGTTTAAGCTAGCATTTATAACAAATAAAGATTTCAAATATTTACTTTAGACGATAACGTTATTTATAGATATGAAATCAGCAAATACTGTCAGGATTAACGGTCTTTAATGCAGAAGTTCAAATATTTTGAATGAATGTGCGTAGTAATAGACACTTTTACGATGTAAAGGTATTTTTCTTCGACCAGATTACTCTTTCATACAAACTTTCGACCTTCTGAATTAATCTAGGTTTAATGCAGTTGCAATGTATTTTAATAGATATCAAATATAAATATCTGACTCCATGAAAGGAACACCATGGGCACAACATTTGCAGCAGGTAAATTGACCTAGTAAATACATAATACTTTAGGGATCAATAGTAAAATTGTGGCTTATACAAAGCTTATACATTGGAATTCAAGCTCTTTCTTCGGAGGTAATAAAGTGTCATAAAGCAGACAAGATTGTGACTCTTATATGTCATTTAGTAATAATATAAGACTCTCTCATTGTCTTCTATGAAAGATACATCGGTTCCACCCGAGGGGTCTCAAAATCATGTAAACCCGAGGCTTGCCGAGGGTTTTGCAAAATTTTGAGACCCCGATGGTGGAAACGATGTATCTTTCATAGAAGACCATGAAAGAGTTTTTTTCTCTCATATCTAAGGGTCAAAAACAAAACTGAAAGAAAAGGGACGAAATTTGAAAAATGTCAAGTCGATCTATTCGCAAAACATTTTGCGATATTCGAATTCAGCGCCCCCGAATATGGTTTATTCTATAAGAATAAACCACGAATATTAGGCTTTTCAAAATAAAACGTAACAGTACATTGTAAAACGATCTTAAAATCGATGTTTTATTGCGACGTCGCCGCTAACTTGTTTGTTTTGCGGGCTGAAATTATGACGTCACAATAGCGTAAACAATCGAAACAATAGCGTCACGTGATATGTGATACAGCTGTCACGTAATATGTGATACAGAAGCAGCTCACATAGTTGTATTTCATTGGCCTACTCTGTAACACGTACGCGGGTATGAGAGAAAGAAAAGTATATCCAATGAGGCTGTACTGACCAAAGCGCAACATGCATCTTTGCTGAAGATAGCACCAAACACCAGAAACCACCTCAAACAACTATAGTGATGATTACAACCGGAAGAAATGTGACAGGAAGAGGAGTGATCGTTCGCCTAGTTTCACAGTGTTTTGGCACTAGACTTGAAATTGTTAATTCCCCGTCACAAAATTTAATGATTTTTTCTTTAAACTAAGGAGAATCTTCCTAATGACATAGCTCTGTCCTTAACAGGTTCTTCGGCAGAAATTTTAGGTCAAATTTAGACTTTTGTTCTTCTTTATTTCCCTTTATCGACCTTGAGCATTACTGATGAGACATAACTTGTTGAAATGCGCAAATGATGCACTAAAATTTTATAATAGAACATATATTTCAATATTGACAATGACAAATATGGATAATAACCATATCCCAATACATAGTACAAAATCGAAAATTCAAAAAATCATAAACCGAAGGCATACAAAACCAGGATAAAACAAGAACCGAAGCAAATAAAGAAAAATCTCCACCATATGAAAAGAAGTGAACTCCCAATATGGGAGTGAGACCAGGTGCCCAGGAAGAGTCAGCATCTCCTGCTTGTATGCATCACCAATCACTTCAATTCGGTAGAATTGTCACACCCGGTTACCTCCATTTCGGAAGATAGAAGTATATTCGGTGGTTAGATGGTTCAAATGGTCTAAGACAGAATATCGTCAACCATTCTGGAAAGTGGGACATCATAATGTATGGCGAGTTCTCCATATCGATCGTAGAGCTTCCTCAATGACGAGGTAAGTCGGCCACAAACGTATCCCTGACTGAGAAGCTTTTCTGAAAGACGCCTAGCTCTCAGAATAAAATCTGTATATTTGGTACTTGCTCTGGCATAGCGTATCAGCAGGTGATGAAGGGATGTTGCTACTCAGAAAAGGAAAGTTTGTTATGTTGAAATTGAAGTCGTCACGTTTGTCATAGAGTGAGGTGTTCATGTGACCATCAGTGTCGTAGGACAACATTATGTCCAAATAGGATGCTGAATTATTTGTCTCTTTGGCTTCTCTGACTTTTAGCTACACAAAGAAGAAGACATAAATTACAACACATTAAATGAGGGAGAGCAATGTACCAACGGAGCAGATTTTAAGACGACTATTCTTTGCATAACAGTATTTTCTCTCAATTCTCTCCACTTAGAAAGTCGTATTCATCATCACATAAATGCATCAATTTTTTAAATGTAATTTTATTGCATCTTTCTGCAATAAAATGACAAGCTTCACACTGACCATATTTGAGAACTTGAAGTACTTACAAGGAATATGTCAAGGCCATAATTTAAACACTTCAATAAGTTATTATTTCCAAAAGTAAACCTGATTCATCCATCGATTTGACAGTAATAAGATCACATTTGAAAGACTTCATATGTCAAAACGACATACATTGCCTTTATACTATTGGATACCGACACACTGACTTGATCAGTCCTCTCCTGGACTATGATTCTATCAGTGTATGCAGTGTTATCTAATGTCATGTTCCACCTGCATTGTACATTCTGCTTCTACTAAAAATGAGGTAAAAGACTTTGTAAGAAAAACAAACCAAAAACAGGAGTCCCATAATTAATCAACCTTGCAAGAATCAAGAATTTTCTTGACTTTCTGTAGATGCAGAACTTTGCTTGTAGTATTATCATTTGCTAACTTTCAATTCTGAATTATCTAAGGTGAGCACATGACTACTTGAAAGTTAGCAAATGACAGTATTCTATCTTAAAAAGAACTATTCTCAAACTGTTAAAATGGGCTATGCAGTGAATTGTTCTTAGAAAGCATTTTGAAACAACATAATTGCATTACAACTCGTAGACTAAATAATCCAGTCTCTCCGCTGCCGCTAACAGAGACTGAACCCCACTATGGTTGTTGCAGAACGAAGTCGGACGAAACTGTTGCCCAACGATGTTTCCAAATTACAGACCTTTAATATTGATTTTCTTGCAGGTGACACTTAAGTAAACATTAAACTAACTATCTATACCCACCTCGCGTTTTTTTCTCGCTTCGTTGTTACATTTTTGCCAATTTTAACTCCCTACCAAAATAAATAGGCAAGGCAAAATGGGCAAAGATGCAATGTTCAACGAAGCGAGAAAAAACGCGAGGTGGGTAGAGATAGTTAGTTTAATGTTTACTTAAATGTCACCTGCAATGAAATAAATATTAAAGGTCTGCACATGGAAAAATCGTTGGGCAACAGTTTCGTCCGACTTCGTTCTGTAACAACCATAGTGGGGTTCAGTCTCTGTTAGCGGCAGCGGAGAGACTGGATTATTTAGTCTATACAACTCAAGGATATACTGTAAATGTTCTCCATGTTCAGAGAGCGACCTCTTCTCTTTTTCATACATTTTTATATGCGAATAATAGATGTATTATGTACACAAACTTAATGCCTCGTTATTCATCGCATGTGGGTTTTATTTTCAAATATTTTACTTTGTCTTCCATGTGTATTATTTAAAACTTCCTCTTTTTCAATTGTTCAACTTTTTTTTCGAGATACTTAGCCGACTAAACCAACATGTTGATAAGTGGTTTGGTAAATACTCAATTTTGTAGGTTTGGTTCACGTACATGTCTCTTGGCACCAGGAAGAGATTCGACTGTGTAGAACCGTCATACACATAGTTATGACATTTTGTCAGCATCAAACTTCTGCCATCCGGCCATAAAAATATGGCGACAAGCGAGTCATCCAGACGTTATATTGTCATACCACCTAGTTAGAACTCAAACAATTCTTATTCCAGAATCATACCTGGACCCTTCCCAACCCAGTCCTGCATTCTTAATATAACAATGTCGCCGTTATGTAAGGCCTTCCACTGATTTATATACTTCTTACGATACTTAATCTAATCCATATTGCAGGCAATAAATTTCTTAAATCCAGCCGTGAAGTTATTCGGACAATTTATTGTGAATAGATTCTATTGCTCCCGTTGTAACATGTTTACAAAATGCACAAAAAGTATGAATGAAAAAGCTGCATAAATTTCGCGTTTGACATAGATTCCATTTATAGAAACCTTACCCACCCACGCCGTGTAGCCCCGCCCCCATTTACTATAACGTCTATATACCTACGCTGTAACGCATTGAGTAGTATTTGAAATTTAAAGGCGAACGTGAAGAGTTAGAAGCCGTGACAACGTCATTAGATAGGTTGGGATTCTGATACTTCAATAGTCAGATACTTTTCTTATTTGTTATTAGTTTCAGAATCTACTTTTGTGACTTTGAACATTTTATCGCCTCGTGCATCTTTATATCCCACATATAAAATGGAGTTTTCTATTTGCATTCCATGCATCTTTCTACAAATAGTTTTAACTGTAAGTATAACAAATTTATGTAGAACTATTCTTGAAGTATGAATAAGTGTTGCTTATAAAGAATATACTTCTTTAAGAAAGCTTTTTATGTGCAGTTTATAAACAGCATTTTCTTTTCAGCTGTATGTATTAATGTAATAAGATCATAATAAAAAAGATGATATTGACAGAAATCATTGAAACGAAACGATGACATAACATGTAAAATCCACATGCATTTGAAGAGGTATCTGTCGTTTGTAAACATTTAATTAAGTTTCTCATATAGATAAAAGTTTTTTTTTCTAGTTAGAATAGGTTTCATATTTTATCTGTTCCTCATCTCAGCGGAGACAAAATTGTTATTTGCGAAGATCAAAGCCCGACCTATCTTCTTTAAACGACATGATACTTACACCAGCTAACATAAAGATTAACCCCTAGATTTGTCAACGCTAGCTAGAGACAATATATCTGTATCGGAGACGAGCTTTCGACAAGAAGTAATTGGATAATTGTACTCAACAATGAATAAGTTTTATAATATAATAAAAGTCATAAATCCTGATGACTCTCACATCAGTGGGATCTGTTTAACTGAGGTTATACGATACTCAGATTTCGGAAATGCACTTAATGTGCAGGTTGGGATAAGTTACCACAGGGTATAAAGGTTTCTGTGCCAAACTTCTTTATAAGACGAGAAGGTAATTAATTTTTGCTACCAAATACGAGAACTATTTAATAGATCTTGAAAGTCAGCTCAAAAGGAGGGTAAATTAATATTAATGATAACAAAATATAGGTATCAAGATTTTAGGCCCTGATATCTCCAATGTAACCTGTCAGCACGTCTTGCGTTTTACATGCAGTGTCAAATAACACTTTTTTCACTTGGGTTTCATCATTAAGGTGTTAACATCGGCATATTTCATCACCGTCTAATCCTTTTTGGGACGATAATTTCTAATTTAACACCCCTATACTTGTACCTTTGTATTTATACATGTATAATTGGAGGATTTATTACCCTGCCCTTGACATCTGAAATATTTTCTCCTCGTTGAAATCTCTGATGAGGTTTCCTTGGCAGCGAGAAAAGAGAATGCTTTGGCACATCATAATAAGATTGATATGTTGATGGAGGCTCATTCTCTTCCTAGATTAGCATGACAGGTGTATATTGAAATAACAGCAGGAACAAATTACATGTTTTTCTGTTTGTTTCTTACGTTTTATGACTGTAAATAGACCTCCATGAGAGAGAGAGAGAGAGAGAGAGAGAGAGAGAGAGAGAGAGAGAGATATTTAAAAAGTTTCTGTTTAAGAAATTGCAGACAACTGTTGTCGTGTAATGCTTATTACTTATCTCAAAAGAAAGTTCAAATGTACTTTTATATTGCAGTTTTATAATGTGATCAAGCTTACAATATACAATTTCTAACAAAAAAGTAATTGCTATAATTAATCCCTCCTTATTTTGTTTTGTCTGTGACAGGTCGCTCAGGATAACAGATTAAAAGGTAAGGGAAACGATCAATTTCGTATACATTTTGTAACTCTACCTCATGCAGTTTGAAAATTAAAAGCCATATTATGAAAAAGAAAAGAAAAATCAAACAAACAAGAATATCACCCCCTCCCCAACAAATTGTCCTTTAGTGATTTGTTGATAATAAGCTGTTGCTTTGAGGAATCGCGATTCCTTATGTAATACCAGGAATAGAAAAATTAAATCACGATGAAAAAGACATTCATTGGAGCAATAAATTTCAAACTTCATACGACGAATTCATATACATGTATAACACAAAATGTGTCCAACACTTTGATTCTACATGTATATATGGAATAATTATCGCAGTGAATTAAAAACGGACGGTTAGAAATTGTCAGAAAAATAGATATTGAATGTTAAAGACAAAAATTCCCCTTTATTAAGGTAGCTAGATAAAAAAGTGGTATCATATGACCTTTAGTAAGGTAACTCAGGTGGACAAACGGTCGTTCATATAACATGGCGGAGGAAACAATCTTATTGATATTCCCTTTGAAGTCTGTCAGAGGTCGTGGCCCCGGACAAAAGATATAACAGATAGGATTATAATATGTTATTTAGGGTAAACATGAGGACAAGCTGAAATATATAATAGTTTTATGGTTAAATATTCGTAAAAGTTTTGGAAGTTCGGAAATGATCGAAATTGGAAAAAGGACTTCTGAGAGATGGGCAAAATGATTAATTTGTTATACTATTATACAGCACTATTTAAACATGATGTAGCATACAGCAATTTGTAATGAAATGATACTGATCATGAACAGACCAACAACATTTTGAATGTACTAGCTACAAACATTTTCGGCTTCTTGGCTTTTGTCAAGTAAAAAAGGTTAGTTTTGTTCACTTCGTAAAAAAAGCAATCTTTTAAGCCATTCTCTGCGCTTAAAAAGACGTACTCGTTTCTTGCACTTGATATAGACCAAGAGGCCGAAAAGAAGAAGAAAAAAAAAAAAAAAGAGAATAAGTGTGGCTCTGTCTGCATAATTCCTTCTGTTCTGAGGACCGTAATCAAACAGATTTAAACATTTGCTTCGCCTAATTAGAGTGGTGTCTACAATATGCACCTTTAATTGTACACACCGATACGAACTGTCGAATTTCATTACAGGGCGATAAATTTTACCCCAATGAAATAGGCTAGGATGACAGTATCATTGCTACATAATTATAATTGTGTTAAAGGAGTCGTGAAGAAAATTATGTTGATCTACTTAAGCTGTAGACAAGATACCTGTCAGTTATAGACAACAATGTAGTGTACTTTAGACATCCTAAATACTCCTCAACATGCGATTCATAGATCGCTTTACTACATTCAGAGTATTTGTATCCGCGACGCCAAAAATGTGAAGAGACATCGTTATACGAAGGGGCATTTATATATAGCGCTCTTTTTGTAAATTTATGACTAAAAGATAACGATGTCTGAATGCGATGTCTAAATTTGAACGTAACACTGCTTCTCTTTTTACGTACATTTTTTTGTATAGTAAGAATAAGAACAAATCGGTCCTTGATACAGTACTTATGTTTGAAATTCTTGTGGGAAAAGTTAGCGCTTATTTCAAAATTTCCCTCTGTTTTGAATGAATTCAATTTAGTTTGAGTTACATGTATCTTAAATAGAGTTATTTTTGTTTACTTTTGTAGTGTATACCCCATCAGAATTTATTATTTATTTTTCTGTTACGTGTAATTCAAAATATATTTTCAGATAATGAGTATTATTGCGGTAATAAGCCAGCAGATGTGGCGTTTTTACTGGATTCCTCCAATAGTATTTGGGGACCTGACTTTTACAAACAAATTCAATTTGTCCGTGACGTAGTGTCAATATTTGACATCAGAGAAAACACTACCAGAGTTAGTGTAGCGACTTTTTCAACAGATGTAGACATTGAATTCCAATTAAACAGTTTTTCGAATAAAAGAAGGGTTCTAAGGGCGAATAAGCAGTATCAGGAAGGGAATTTCTGATGGCTTCGCAACGAATACCAACAGAGCTATTTTCCGCATGCGCAAACGGATCTTCAAAAAACGTAACGGCGCAAGACCGGGAGTTCCAAAAATAGGCATTATTCTGACTGATGGACAGAGTTTCAACATGTTGATGACAGCCTGGGAGGCGGCCAAGGCCAAAAGGGAGAACATTCACCTATTTGCAATCGGCATTGGTGCCAGGACGAATTCAAGAGAACTCAAAATGATTGCCAGTCGTCCTACACGTGAATACTATTTCAAAGTAGATAGCTACGGAGCTTTGGACGCCATAAAGAACATTCTTGCTGTACGGACGTGTAAAGGTAAAGAAATACATCGATACATCATAATTATTGTAAGGTCATTACTCTCTTTTGGTTGGTAATATAGTCGTCTGTCTGAGGGTGGTCTACATCACGGCCGGAATAGTGTGTAATTCTTGTACACGTAATTAGTTGGTGCATAAATGAGGATCTCTAACCCATCTCTTATAAATATGAATAAGGAATCTGAACCTGAAAAAAATCTAGTTTTACAATAAAGAATTTTAAGCTATGAATTCCTCCCAAGCTCGTTTACATACAAAAAAAAATTGATTTACATGCGGTTGACATCCAAGTTTCCCCTCTAGACACATTTACCTGTGACATAGGACTGTTGTTAGAACGAATATATAGAAACAAACGCCCAAATAGCTGATTTCTTTTGACAGTGGCCAAACAAATCACAACATTAAAGCTCAACCTATACGATTCATGAGCAAAGTCCTTACTCTGAATCAGAGTTCACTTACACTTGAATTGTTGTATCATTCCTCATCGTCCATCTAGAGATTCAGCCACATACTAAACATACTCTGTCATAGTTTTCACATTTCTACCCTACACAAAATTTGGAGCTGCACTCTTTCTGCAATGTAAAACAGATTTTAGTTTAAAAAACCGAGGGCGCTATTGAAATGTATTGTTCGGCGTTTAATATGTACAAGCATCACTGGTGAGGATTTTCTTTGAAATTTTCTTCAAGAAGGTAAAGAGTTGGAACATTTCCGTATTATCGTAATTCAGTCACCTCATATCTGTATGAATGTATAAAGAAAACATATCGTTCCAGGCTTTTCAATTTCTACGATAGGGTTCACGACATTTGCTAAAATTATATTAAAGGTATAGGTTATGGCGATGAGAAAGTTAGAATTTTTAAAATCGGACAACCAATTGAAATAAGAGAAAAGAACAAATTCTTCACATTTTTAATTAAAAAAGTTTAAGAAAGTCCGTTGATAAGGAAAAAAAACAACAACAGAGTATCTCCATTTCGCTGCCATGGAAAAAGTTCCCCTAGATAAATTTATCCAAATATGGTGCACCAGAGCTTACTCCTCCCGGGCACCTGGCCCCACCTCTAGCCTGCTAGGGGTCCGTCGATGCTCAATTTGGTGCTCTATTTTGAGTGTTGTTGAGATTGTCGTCAGGATCTTCTTTATCTCATTTTGGATACTAGAACCTCATCAGTGGTACTTAAAAGCCATTATGATAAGGAGAAACCAAAATAGTTTGGTGGCGCCTTTTTCAACGCTTACTTTCCAAAACACATGTAGTTATGCTAATATTCATTTCAGATGAAAATCTTGCATTTCAGTTTGAGTGAGAACAGATAGTGCGATGCACAATTACGTTTCCCGTCTCATTTGTCTTTCTTTTTTTACATGTTGCTGGGTAAAAAGAGAAACTTTTAAGTTATTCTCAATTTATTTAAGTAGTTTATAAGATTCATCGCAATTATTTTGCAGTTTGGTAAAAACATGCAAGTTTTCATGCGAATGTTTTTCGTAAATCCCAAACTTATCAAAACATTTCGTTGTTGATTTTCCGCGAAGACTAAACGATTTTGCATACAACCACAATTTACACGCCAACAGGTATACATGTAGCTTTTAAATTCTATCCACCCACATTCGCGATGACATGGAAAAGACAGTCGTATTCTTTTAATCGTAATATCATCGACAATAAGTGAAATTCCATTATAGTTACACCTAGTATCACCATAAAAACGATCTTCTAATCAAATACATTTATTAGAATTTTCAAATTTCATATAATATCAATTATCAAATAAATGAAGGACAACGAAGGAAAAGAAGATACATGGCTGACTTTGATGGTCATATTTTTTTTTGGTTTGTTTTAGTAACAACACCAAAGCCACCCCCGACGACTACAACGACGACAACTACGACAACTACGACGACTACCACAACTACAACTACGACACCGGCACCAAGTAAGTATTACGGGATTTATCTATGAAATGCTATGTACCGAATACTTCAGTAACATGGAAAAATCAATTTGAAGAACTCCGTGTATAATTGGCAACACTAAATTGTAACACGGGGAGCATGTCTAATGTCACAAGATACCAATTTCAACCAATCTTCGTAACTCTTTACGAAAAAAGTAAAATATCAAGATTGAAGTAAAAATTGACAATGGTAAGCTAGGGAAAACTAATAGAAACTTAGGCCACTTTCTCGGATAATTCACATCATCTAGCAGAGGGCGGACTGCTATATATATTTTATAACATATCCAATCCACAATGGTTTTTGATATCCACTTACATTTTATTTCTGTTACCAAGGGACCGACCCTTTGACGGAAATGGTAAAATACTCATCTCGGCTCATGGTAAAATACTCGTCTCGGCTCATGGTAAAATACTTGTCTTGGCTCATGTATGACCAATAATTCCTGTGGAAGAGATCATTATGACTCAATTCACAACTTTGCATTTTGATGTGACGTTGATCATTTTCATATCTACATATGATTATAGTACTTGCGTATTTAGCTGCACAAATGATTTCATACGAATGAGTCAAGAAAGATAAAGTTTCATCAAGCTAGAAACACAAAGGCATTAGGTAATGAAACATGATAACAAATGTTTCATAAATTGAATTTATGAGTTGCAGGTGCTTATCAAAAATTGGATGATGAGCATTCTGACCTACGGTCTCCCGACACCGCCTCGTTCAAAATGAAAACTAAATTGCTAAATTTGATAAACTTGCATTATTGTAGAGCCAAGTCTTCAGTAATGTTAGTACAGATATTATGTAAGGGAAATGAATTTTGAATCAGCAGATTCCTCGGTAGATATCGTTTTCATGCTCAACTTGTGGAGCCAAATGACCTGAATTAACATTGGCGGTAATTCTAAATCCGCTTTAGTCTATTGAGATTTTCTTTCCACTCAATTTGACCACAAAGCATTTTGCATTCCATGGTTTACATTTAGAAGGTTGTACTTTGAAATGATGTTTTTTAGGTTCTTAATCTGAAGGAATTAGTTCTTAAATGAGGAAAAGGACGAATAAAAACCTCAAATACCTATATCGATTCCAATCGAGAGCCAAAAATTGAAACAAATCAATGGCGGTCTGAAGTCTAAAATTTCCGATTTCGTGATTACAAATAAATGATGTACTTTAGTTTATTTGAATCTAGAGATATACGACTCATTGGTAAAGTTCGGAATCCCGGCTTCCCATGGTCGAACTGTAATAAATGGAAATCCTATATATTTGATATACTGACCTTAGTGGAACCAAAAAATTCTAATAACATTGGGAATTCTTAGATAACATCAAATCCTTTACCTGCTCTTCAATGTTACATAACAAAACAAGCGTTGAGAATTTACGCACGTGTCTTTGTTTTGGTTTAATTTTCAGCTTTGTCTCAAATTAACGAGTAAAAAACGTAAATAAACTTGGCGGCAGTTTATCTATCAAACTGATAACAAGAGAAAAGCGATATTCCTGAGCATTGCAAAATCTTAAACTTTGAGAGCTACCTAAATTGAAAGTATCTTGTTCCTCGATGATTCATACGAAAAGTAAACATTGCTTAATTAAACCTACAAAAATACAATATATATTACACATCTTCTTATATTTGAAAAAATAATAAACGCCGAACTAAAACTCAACCGGTTTCATTGGTCAATATATTATTACGTCATCAATACATATTATATTATATTATATTATATTATATTATATTATATTATATTATATTATATTATATTATATTATATTATATTATATTAAAAGAACGATTCTATTTCAGCTACCACTACAACCACACCTACCACCACCACTACGTCACTCCTTGAAGTCGCCAGGCGAGGTAGGTCTCTTTCTCTCATTCTCTCTCTAAGAAGAAGACTTTACATATTAAATTTTGAGTCAATTGTCTCCAATATCGTTTATATTGTACATATATACTCGTTAAGTTGAGACGATGCTTCAAAAAATGTTTCCTCTTTTTACAGTATGTGCTAATGGCGTGAGCGACATCGTCTTTGCGTTTGATTCCTCTACCACAGTTTCGGATCGTGACTTCCGGAATCAGATACAATTTGCTAAAGACATCACAAATAATTTGAATATAGAACCTAATGGAACCAGGGTAGGTGCGATCCTCTATTCCGATCAAATTGTCAACATCATGAATATGAATGAACATAACTGATCGAGATGATATTACATCAACGCTGGATAAAACCGTACGATCAGCCGGAAGGAATAGACTCGATTTGGCTTTGAAGTATATAGAACCGTAAGCTTCCGGCGAGGATTAGCTAGAGAGCGTGCGGCACAACTGGCGATCGTTTTTACATCCAAACCGACCATGTATATTCATAATACAAAAAAGCAATCCCATAGGACAAGAGAATCCGGAATTGCAGTCATTCCAATAAGTATAGGAAGGGTAACAGAAGATGAGATGATTGCTATTTCCGGAACAACAGATTCATCTAAATATTTCAAGCTTTCATCTACTGATGAGTTGAATTCTGTCTTGGCCGAGCTTTCAATTGAAGCTTGCAGAGGTGATCATTACCTTTTGAAATAATTCATCTATATATATAACATTTTTTAAAATCCTTTTCATAAGAGCTTTAGAAGAAAGGACTATGTAAAGCTTTACAATTAACTATCAATACAGAATATTTTTGAAAACATTTGAAAATCATATTTCACTTTAATACGTACTTACAGCGATATGTCTAATTACTTTATTGCGTTTCTTCCCTCATTTTCAACATATTGTTAGTTTTATTAAACAAAGCACCATTCTATTTCATATATATATTTTCTTTATTTCAGTTCCCGAACCTGTGATATCTATATCGGATCAATGTAAGTATTAATGGAATTATACTGATTCTGCTTTAGATAAGATAACGTTGCATTTTATTACTTAAACTATCTTGCATGATCCGTCTGTAAAACAACTTCTTGCGTCTTTCTGCATATCTATTTAGTGTATTCTAAGATTTATGACCATCGTAACGCAAGTTAAATCTTTGTGCACGTATTTTCACAGGGTAAAAATATCTCATAATAATCCTTTTTGTGTATCGCCTGATAAAAAAAAAGATGAAAAAGTGAAGCAAAATAAGTAACACCCAGATGTAAAATTTGGAAAATCTTCAAATATTTCAAACGGCCTCTTAATTACCATGTTCACATTTCCTCTATATGTTTATTTTTTCATAGCCTGTGGTTCTAGGCAAGAAGCAGATATCATGTTTATTCTGGATAGTGTAAATGCCGGAAGAAAAAATACCAAAAAGGTTCTAGCATTTATGAAGGACTTGGTTGATGAACTTGACGTTGACCCGAAAAAGATCCAGGTAGGCCTAATGTCGGCAGAGTGTCAAGACGACAACACGGGATTCCAGCTGAACTCCAATACTAACAACGAGGAAGTGACGAAAGCTCTATCCAAGGTCAAAGGAGTCGATTTATCTGGTATGCTGAAGCAAATGAGGAGAGGAGCTTACAGCCACAACAAAGGAGGGCGGAAGGAAGCGAAAAAGATCGCCATTTTGATTGTTGACGGAAGTCTGGATGAGCCAATCAGAACGCTGACAGAAGCACAGCGTGCTCGTATCCATGGAGTCGAGGTGATAGTGATACAAGTAGGTCAGGAGGAGCCGCAGGAGGAGCTTCTCATGATGTGTGATGCGCCTAAAAAACAGCACTTCTTCAAAGTCCCACATTATAACCAACTACCAGGCATGAAGGACAGACTGTGGCAAGCTATCTGTGACGGTATGACGTCATTACATATTTTCCGAATCATTTCTAACAAATGAAAATGTAGAATTACATTATTATTTCTCTTTTTAAAAGAAGAATACATCGACTTTTGTTTAATTTAGTGAAGGGTGTTCCTAGCAAGCAATAGATGCTTACTCTTCCTGGGCATTTAATCTCATCGTCATCAGGGATTAAGTTCTGCTCTTTTTAGTAATGTTTTGTATTTATCTTAGTTTTTATCAAATTATTTCAATGGTTTTGGATGCTAATTAATTGTGAATTTTGGATTATACTTATGGATTTTTGTTTTACTTATGCTCTTACTTATGCTTGCCATTTATTTTTCAGAATTATGATCATATATGCAGAATATCTGTATGTATATACATTGACGGTGACAGGGACCAACCCCGGAGAACTGAATCTGATCCTTTCCAAGTCTTTGTACCTTAATGAAAGTGGATTCTTCATTGAAATGATCTCAAAAACTGTATCGATTATAGCTTTTCCTGCTATTTCAACATTTTAGAATGTGTTCCGTTATTCGTAAATACAAGTATAGATTTTTTTTAAGTTTTATAATTGAAGTTTTTGGAAAAAGCTTTCAAATCAAAACTATTTAGTTCGATTTATAGAAAATGTATGGAATATTGAATGTTGTATGTGAGTAAATGTGAGTGTTTGTTCAATTGACTTTAACTCAACGAGAAATATATTTTTGTTCAAGAATATGTACATATGGCATTCGGCCTCACATGTGAGGTTTTACGTTTTTTATATCACTTGTCCATGAAAAAGCAAGGAACTGAAAGTCCCTGGTGTTAGAATATATATCACTTTTCTGAAAAGAATGATGTTGCGCAAAAGGATAACAGGGTAACAAAAGAGTGACAAAATTATCAATGAGGATCATTTGCAGTTACATGTGTATACCGTTTAGATCATAATCAAAACTTTCGCCAGGAGCATGAAAATAGGATCGAATGCAATGAGCAGGATTTAGTGAAGTAGATTTGTGACTAACAATAAATGTCAAGTTACTGACTATGTCTTTCATTTTACAAGTTACACACATTTAATCCATTTTATTTATATGTTGCATAATATATGTAAATATTGGTCAAATTGAATGAATTCCAATTATATCAATCTAATTAAAATTCAGCTCTCTTTAATTCATAAACTACATAGAAATCTAACAACGACCGATAGGGTGTCGTGTTCTATGAACTTTCTAATTTGCATAGATACGTAAATATATACACCAATCACAGCTATTGTTTATTAGCCAAATACGTCATGACTCAGTTTCGTTCGATAATATTATGAATCACTATGAGTGTTTATAGTGTTCATTTGGAGTTTTTTTTTAAATTAAAATGTTTATAAATTTTGAATTACCCACCTTATCCGTATTTTTAGAAATTAAAGAAACCCGACCACAACACAATTGAACAACTCGCGTATCTTATGGAAGCCGCCGTTGTTGTAGATGAGTCATTGAGGGAAATATTCGTGGATAGGGCCAGCTGCAATGTGATTGGTCAAATATTAATATCTCTGACAAGCCCTCCAATCGGTCATTGTTAGATCTCTATGTAGTTTACCAAATAAAGAGAGCTGAATTTTGAGTAGATTCCAATTATATCTACATTTGTATTAATAAATGTATTATTTTGTATGTGCACCTACCATCATATGATATGCTTAATTGTTAAAAACCTTTCTCTCTTGAAAATTGTCAAGTTACATAGTTATTTATTACAAGTTAGTATACTTTAACTGTTTTATCATACCGTCACCGTGACGTCTACATAAAGCCCCGATCCATTTCTGACCTAATTCCCGATGGAAAGTCTTTAAGTCAAAGAAGACACACTTTGTAGTGATTTTGTCTTATCAGGCAAATTACAGCTAGATTTAATTAGTTTCTTTTTGTACAAGAAAACCACGGTAGAGGTAGAATAATAATATTTAATATATGAGTTCTCTGTAAAGTCAATATTCATTTATAAACTTTGACCACAACATGGATCTTTTAACATGTATTAGGAAATAATCTAATTGATATGCTAATGTCTATCGTGTATCTTGTTATATGTTATGAGATATTGATACTTGAATTAATTCTGATTTTTACTTCTACAGAAATAGCAATAAATCTTAAACTTTAGTTTAAACATATTTATTCATCACAATAATATAATCTGATAACTAGAGCCCATCTCATTGTTTTAAATCACATGTCATTGGAATCAAAAGTCTATAAACAGTAAATTAGACAAAACTTTGTTTTAGTTGCTCACTTAGTTGAATTAGAACGGCTGAGTTTGTTTTTGTGATTGTTGACTCCAGCTCAGTGGGTAAATAGGACGAGCTGAAGAATGAAAATTGCATGTTTTGTGATTCCTGTGGAAATATCTTGGCTTTTCCTTCTGAAAGTCTCATATTGTAAATATATAAGATGTTGCAAACTATTCTTCTCTTTCGCTGAGTGTTCATACAGAGAGTAGTTAGAAAGAAGTTACTAGTAATTAATATTCTAACTTGTATTATCATTTTACGTTTATCGATGCATAAAATAATTCGAAACTTTTTTTTAATTCTTATGATGAAAGTATCCATGATTTATGCGCACAAACTTATGCACATCGCTGATTTGTAAAGTTTTATTTTAATATCAAGTATATATTAATAATTATGTCAGCCAGCTTTAATTGTAAATAGATGGTGTCTTTTGTGAAAGATATCACATGACATGTAAATAGAATGCTAGATATATTAAAAATTTAGCATAATTTGATCAATGTAATATTGATAAGTGATGTTTTTTTTCAATTTTGTACATATATATTGTTGATCAATCATGAAACATGCATAACTGTATTGAATAAATATGAAACAAATGGTAATTGTCAATATTGAAATATATGTTCTAATATAACATTTCACTGCACCATATGCGCAATTCGACAAGTAATATCTCATCAGTGTTGCCTACAGCTTTTCTTAACAGACAGCAAAATAGTCAATCTGAGAAGCCTTTTTGATCGTCTTAGCAAACAAAGGAGGGGATCTCCAACAACACCAGGTTGTAGCGCCCACAGCAAAACCCCAAAACACCCAATGCAAAAACACAAAGCAGACAAGCACAGAAAGAGACGCATAAGGGACAAAGAACGTCAACGCACAACACAGAAACATCAAACACGAAAGACTACACATAAACCAACGAGACCAATGGGCAACCGGTGCCGACTTAGGACGGCCATCTGCCACGGAAATAGCAGAAGGTATGGTTACCCTGGATTACGTGCAAATTATATCCCTATAAACTAGATGTAAAGAAATCACTGAAAGCATCAACTCTTCTTCATATTTAGATCCCCAAGACTCCATTGACCACCATGGTCATGATAACATTCCAATATATGATAATGTAACGGATTCCTTTATCCTCAGACTATGGTATATTCATATCACATGTTTTCCTAGAATAAGCTCTAAGTACAACGACTTTATTCTTAGGGTAAGGGTTAGGGGACAATAACATAACAAAATGTACATTTGTGAGTGACTGACTCTGTCACTGAAAAAATCTTTGTACAAAACACCGAAGAGATGAGTCTTGATAACATCTCTCTCTTCACACTGTTAGAAGATATTTTAGACATTCAGAAACCATATAAAACACGGATTTATAATAATTATATATATATACGTTCTCCGGTTTTTGTCTTACTGCACGACTAACGTGAGATATATTGCTAGCAAGCAGGATACGGAAAAGATCTATCTCCATAACGACCGACTAATCTGTAAAAAAGGATATGCTTACTCTTCCCATGTCCATATGCGATTTAAGTAAGGCTTAGCCCGTTTTGGAATGTTTGGTTGTGTAGTTTGTTTTTGCAATTTCCGGGTTCAATATGCCAATAACTTTTAACTCATTTTGAATACTGATATGGGTTTGAATTGATACTGATTTGTATTTCCTATAGCTACACACCAACAGTTGCATCTAAAATTTACAATTACAAACGATTCCTGCATTGTATTGATTTAAGTAATTCCCCACTACACCCACTTCCTTTCGAATGTCCTTCATCGGATTTCAACTACTCTCCTAATGGACACGTTATTACTGGTGACCTCAGTATAGTTAAGAACGACAAGTTGTGAGAAATGTTAAAAAAGGGTCCCAAATACAGAGAAAGTATTTACTTTACATGAAACAAAAATTTCAAAATTATAATGGACTCTTGTGAGGAAAATGCAAGACGTTGGGAAAAGAAAGAGGATGTAAAGCTCGACACCCTTTCCGAAATGATAAAATCCATCAGAGGGTTACTTTTATCTAGAATTTACCGATTAAAATCAAGTGTGAACACCAGATTCGAGTCTATCTTTAATGACCGTGATGTTATCACCGAGCTTACCTACGTCCAAAACATTATGTCATCACACCAACAGACAAAGCCTCAAATAATTACACATTTACTTGCAAAAAGTACAATTTCGAATTTCGAAGGAACTTTTAGAACATCTGAAATCCACTCATTTTAGTAGAGTCCATTCGATCAAAGCCTTTGATTTTTCGACACTTAACACTACAATGACAAATATGGATTGTATACAGCACAAAATCGATAATTCAAAAGATTAGAAATCGAAGGCATACAAAATCAGGATAAAACAGGAACCAAAGCAAACAAACAAAAACCTCCACCATATGAAAAGCTATATGACACATCTGGTTACTTCCATTTCGGAAGACAATCTCACAGAAGACTCGCAAAAATTATAAGTAATGCGTTTACAAGCAAGAACGGCAATCGCAAATACAAATTTATTGTTGTTAACTGTGACAAAACCTACTGTGTAAAAGAAAAGTCCGATTCTGAAAATAAGTACACCGAAACAGATATTATTCAGATGTTAAACTTTCTGATGGACAACATTTTGTGTGGTGTTTGGAGGAATGGTCTTCCAGCAAATTGTTGGAATTCTAATGGGGACCAATTGTGCCCTACTCCTTGCCGACATTTTCCTTTACTCGTACGAAACTGAATTCATTCAATCTTTGGTCTCTGAATGGAAAAGATACTTAGCTTCTGACTTCATCTTCACTTACAGATGCATAGACGATGTGTTGTCCATCAATAATCCAAAATTCGCGGATTACCTTAGCAGCATATATCTATCCTTGAAGTCAAAGAAACTACAGAGACAAATAATTCAGCATCCTATTTGGACAAAATGTTGTCCTACGACACTGATGATCACATGAACACCTCACTCTATGACAAACATGACGACTTCAATTTCAGCATTACAAACTTTCCATTCCTGAGTAGCAACATCCCTTCATCGCCTGCTTATGGCGTGTTCATATCTTAGTTGATACGCTATGCCAGAGCAAATACCAAATATACGGAGTTTGTTCTGAGAGCTAGGCGTCTTCCAGATAAGCTTCGCAGTCAGGGATATGTTTGTGACAGACTAACATCGTCACTGAGGAATATCTGCGGTCGATATGGGGAACTTGTCATACACTATGATGTCCCACTCTCCAGAATGGACGATGATATTCTGTCATAGGCCATTTGAACCATCCAACCAAAGATTTACTCCATGTCTTCCGAAATGGAAGTAACCGGATGTGACAGTTCTACCGAATTGAAACGGCGGGTGTTGCATGCAAGCAGGAGATGCTTCCTCTTCCTGGGCACCTGGTCTCATTCCCATATCGGGAGTTCGCTTCTTCTTCTTTTTTTTCTTTTTTAATGGCCTCCTTCCTCCCCTACAGCCATCCAACTCCACCATTTATTTTTATAACGCTTTACAGGTATTAAATATACTGAAACGTCAATCAAACAAAATTTTAAATCAAGTACTGCAAATTACAAAAGAAGATATTTGAAATGTATGTGAAGTTGGGTAATCCCTTTCATCATATATGTAGACATATCTTAATTTTACTTTAAGGTTTATTGTATTATCATTTACAAAAGATATGTTACTAGTACCAGATAAATTCAAAACTTCTTAATAAGATCGAATTGTATTGATTGACGCTTCAGCATTTACATTTTACATAATAAAGGTGAAGTTACTCAATACTAGAATGACGACACTAACTTCATTATTTCATTTACTAAATTGGTATATAACAATTTGAAAAACGAATGAGTTACCAGTGTGATCAGTCTGGCCCAGTATAGCGATCCTGTTATCACTGACTGTAATGACTGATCACACTGGCAAAGATCAAAGATATATTTATACTTTTTTCAGGACTTGTGTTTAATTCTATACTGAATGTTAATGTCGCCAGCATATCAAAAATAGAACATACAGTATATACATAATATGAAGTTAATGGACAATACATTTGTATATCATCTCTGTAGGGTTACAAACGAGAACCATTAATTTTAAAATTTGTAAAAAAAAAACCCCAAAAATTATAGTGAGTAAATAATCTAGAGAAAATAAAAGGTAAATTAATTCATTGATCTGAGTGTAAGCCTATTTACCGACCCCCCCTCCCCTCCCCTCCAAGCCCCTTAATCAGATAATAAGGTAGTAGCTATACCTTATTTTGATATCTAAATATTTATCAAAAATAGCAGCGAGATCGGTATTCAGAGTAGATTGTTAACAAAGTTGAAATTTTCCCATTTCTTATTGAATTGTTGAATTTTGTCATTTCTCATACAAATATATTTTTCAAATCTGACATATTCACAAATCTTTGCTTTTAGCTGTGAAATATTTAGGGAATGTTCCTTCATTTTGCATTCATATATATACCTTTTAAAGATAAGTAATATTAAATTCAAACAACTATTTTGTTTTCCTGATTTGCCAAGAATAATGTCCGATTTATTAAAAGTGACATTTACATTTTGAGATTCATTAGTCCATTTTTCTAGAGATGTAACTATGCAATTAACTTCCTTACATTCATAAAAAAGATGTTTTATTGATTCTTCGTTTTCATTGCAAAAGGTGCATAAAGGACTGTCTTTAATTTTCATATTGTACAATAGTTTATTTGTTCCTATAACTCTGTGGACAATTCGGTACTGCAACCTTTTGTTGTAGAAAAATAGTTGTGTTTGTCTTTACCCAATCTTGACTTTGTAAATTCAATTTTATTTCCCATTTTGCTACAAATGTTTCAGGGAATTTATTTTCTAAGATAAAGGTTTCATAAATCGATTTAGTACCCTTTTTGTCTTTTAGAAGTAATTTTATACCATTTTGAATATTTGGAGACACTTTCTGGAGCGTATTAACAGAAGGATACGATTTTCTTATTGCTCGTAAAATACCAAAAATAAGTCCTGAAGCATATTTGTATATTGTACGCACTTTCAAATTCTTCAAGTGTCATCAGTGTTCCACTACTATTGAGGAGATCACTAATGAAATAAACACTCTCGTCAAAAAAGAAATCAAACGATAATGGTTTGTTGTCGATGCATATCTTAGAGTTAAAAAAGTAATGGGTCACTTTCTAAATTTTTGCTATTATTTTTGGGAGTTCGCTTCTTTCCATATGGTGGAGGTTTTTGTTTGATTGCTTTGGTTCCTAATTTATCCTGATTTTGTATGCCTCCGGTTTCTGCTTTTCTGAATTATCGATTTTGTGCTGTATACAAGGATATGGTCATTATCCATATTTGTCATTGAATACTGATATACTATGCTTATGTACTCAAACACTCAAAGATTTTGTGTTTGACTTTGACTCCCTCGATGGTTACAATTCCCTTTGCAAACATGATATTACCTTCTATACAATACGTTTGTACTCAAAGATCTTATAGCTTGGTTACTGGAATTCCAATGGATGATACGTTCGCTCTGCATATTGCAGATTCATTTTACACATAAAGAGTATTAAAATTAAAATCGAATCACTGTGAAACAAAAAAGTAAAAATGATATTTTTAGAAATTTCAGTGTCGCATTTATGTATCTATTTGTTTCTGAATCATGGATTTTAAATATAATTAAGAGCAATTCTCTGTAATGAGTTATAGAAGATCCTGACGATAATCTCAACAGTACTTACAATAGAGCACAAAATTAAGCATCGACGGACCCCTAGCAAGCTAGAGGTGGGACCAGGTGCCCGGGAGGAGTAAGCATGCCCTGTTGGCTAGCCGCACCCGCCGTTGATGTTAAAGCACGAAGATGAAAACAATATATAAAGTTCATGCACTGTCTGACGTTATGTCTATGTAGAAAGTGCTATGGCGACAATGTCAGGGAAATATATTCAAAACACTTACTGTCAAACCCCTCGCGGGGAACTTTTTCACGAGCTCCACACGGCAAAGGGCATAAGTGTGACGTAAATGAGTTAAAGAAGATCCTGACGATAATCTCAACAGCACTCACAATAGAGCACAAAATTAAGCATCGACGGACCCCTAGCAAGCTAAGTAAGAACCTAAAAAATTCAATGATACGTTGGCACGGAATGTCATAGATTCTAGCGATTTTTGGTTTGGAAGTTCAATATGGAGTGCTATGTTGAAAATTATCTTTCTTATGTAGAAAAATGGTGCCGTTGCCATGGTAACCATCTCTAAAGTTTGAAGCATTTGGAAATTGCATAAGACTTAGCGTGTCTGTGACCTTTGTTGCCATGGAAACGGGTACATTTATCAATTGCAATAACCAAGATTTTTTTCTTTCAATCCTTTTTGTTATGAATATCCAAAATGGTTTTCAACCTTTATCGCTATGCCTATTGTATAAGGGGTCCAAAAGAGTGCTTAAGTAAGGTTATAAACCCTTCATTTTGTGGCTCAATAGGGCCCCTATTTTGCTTGTTCTTGTGTATTTTTACGGTGTAAAATTTCATAAAGCAGAAGTTCTTGGAGTTATTTTTCTATATATTCAATATGTATTATACCTTAACTTCAAGAAAATATAAAAAGTTGGCTGGGACCTTGTATCTTTTTTCCTGGAAACTGCATTTAAGATGGTAACCATTGCAACATTTAAGACAACGTTTTACTATGATGTGTATGTTATGAGTTTATTTTGAACTGTCCAATTATGATACAAAAACAAAATCCCGTTCATATATCTACTGGAGACAAATCAATGCAGAGATGACCTTGATGCTTGTTCAAGGTCATCCGTTGTATTCTCAAGGACACAGAATTGTACTTGATCAGATTTTACCAAAATTGTGATTTTTCGTAAAAAAAGGGATCAATTCTAGAATAAGCCTTTTGAGACAAATAAAACGGCTATATGCAACAAAATAATGGGTATTATAATTATTTCTTAGGAGAACTTCAAGAGTTCAATCAACTCTTTGACGTCCTGAAATTGAGGTGTGGATATCAAAAATAGAGGGCATAAAATTTAAGATTCTTAGTTTTTTCGCCCTAACAAAAATATAATACTTGAATATAAATAGTCAATAAAATAAGGGAATTTCTTTTTAATTCCAACATTTTCAAAATAAATATAAGTTATGGGAAAATTCAAAAAGAAAATACTACAAACTTTTGACAAAAAAATTGAAAAATCACATAAATATCGATTTTTTTTAGTCTAAGTTAGAAATGACCTTGAACTTCAAGTCAATGACCTGGGAAATTTTCAATGATTTAAAATCAATTGAAAGAGTCTTATCAGTTCATTTTTATATTGTCATGGTCATAAGTAGTATTCATTAGGAGTAAAATCAATTTTGAAAGGTACTATATTCAAGCCTTAATGCCTAAAGTTGCCATAGCAACGGTTTTTGACGTCAAAATTGAGATGAAGAGCTTAAAGATCCCAACTTCGATTTTCTTTCATTATATTTTTAAGGGACATTACTTTTCAAAATAACCCATCATAGGTATCGAAAAGGTCTGCATTTAGTGATAATTGACACACACACAAAAAAAAAAACCCCGGTAAAAATCACATAAAAATTACCCCTAAATTTACCTTCATTTTTGACTTGAATTTTGGCGTCCTGTAATATCTATCATAAAACTGAATGCATTTTGCAAGGAAGGAGGTAATGATGCCCAAAAGGTACGAAAATGAAATATCTGCTTCAATGGTATCCATGGCAACGAAGTATCTAAGAGTAGCTTACCTCACAGTCTTTAAAGTAGCACAAAAAGACTGATCTCGTTGCCATAGCAATAGCATATTGACCGGAAACCTTAATTTTTGCAATGAGGACATCATATATATCCAATATGCAGAAAATCATGAAAATCCATGACATTCCGTGGCGCCAGAATTTTGGTGGTAACAGAGAATTGGTCTTAATAAGTTAACCTATTGTTTCCTTTATTCTATACATATGTGACAAAGTCAGGTGTGTCGACGATTATAACTCGGAGGTTAGATAGGTTCAAGGTTCGAACACTATTCTCATGGGTTTTGTTTCCCCTTTACTACATGTACACATGTATAAACATGTGTGTATCATGCCATTTGTTTATGTTGTCAACATCTTCATAAATATTTGTAAAGCTTGTAAGGAAGGACACTATCCCACTAATGAAGTGAACTTCTTGGGAAGAATATCATTAACATAATTAAATATTGTTACTTACTGTAGTTTATATTCTCACTCCTCAGCACATAATATACGCCAGAATAAGTTACAAAGTTTACTTGTATCGTTGCATAATGTTTCTTATTACTTCTATTCGCCCATTTACAACTCTATCTCTGTTCCTTCTATACTTTTAAGTTAAACATCTTCAAATTCAAAAGTATCATTTAGGAACAGATGCATTTGCAACATGGACCAGACATGCACGTTTCGGTTACTTAACCCTCGTCAGTGATCCTCAGTGTAAACTATGTAATATGACAAAATAGTGTGGAAATTATTATGTCCAAATATGTACCGAAAGATGCAGCAGGATTGAAAGGATATAATGCTACAGGGCCAACGTTTGAGTGACTTCAAGAAATTTTGATAACAAAGTTTTGATTGCGTTGAGGACGATCAACTGAAGTTGATCGAATTTGGCTACATGTGCCCTCGGGGACTCCTTATCAACCAGCATTGTCACTAACCAAATGGTACAAATGATAAACGTCTTCAAATTCAATAGCATCATTTATGAATCATTTATGCGTCTTTTTCTGAGTTCGTCTGCTTTGTGTTTTTGCATTGGGTGTTTTGGGGTTTTCCTGTGGGTGCTGCAACCTGGTGTTGTTGGAGATCCCCTCCTTTGTTTTAAGAACAGATAAATTTGCAGCATGGGCCAGACATGCACGTTTCGGGTACTTAGCCCACGTGAGTGATCCTCAATCTAAGCAATGTTATATGGCATAAGAGAGTGAATGTTATGTCTAAAAATGTACCAAAAGACGTAACAAGATGGGTGGGATATGATGCTACAAAATCCATGTTTTAAAATAGTAAATTCACGAAAGTTTGATAACAGAATTTTTTGAATGCGTTTAGGAATGTGCCCTCGGGGATCTGTGCGGTCATTTTGGAATAAGGAATATCAAATATTTACACTTGACACAAGTGTCTCTTTTCAGGCCTAGGGCGTTATAATACAGTTAAAGTATACCATTGAGGGAGTTAGCACGATTCTGGTTCCCCGAGACCAGACCTGATCGAGGGGAACCAGAATCGTGCTAACTCCCTCAATGACATACTTTAACTGTTTTATTATACAGAAACAAACATTATACAGAAACAAACATATCTCTTAGGTATACCGAAACAAACATTATACTGAAACAAACATATCTCTTAGGTTCACATGGTTCCAATGAAAATTCTAATGATTTTGTCTTGCCTTCTCGACTGAATGACCAAGTAACGGAAAATATTAAATTTTGATGATAAGATAAACAGAAACATCATTTATCATACTCATACATGTTTAAGTTTTCATTGTTTCATTTTAATGCGGATTAATTTATGTGCTAAGCGGATAGGAGTCGGATTACTCTGCTCGCGTATTAATATCGTCATCCGATCAACCTTCAACGGCGCTGATTGGCTGATACTGACACATCCCCAAAGAAGCTCCGCCCCATTTTGAAACTAACTCCCTAGGAAAATAGTCTTCTCAACTAACGCATCCCTTTGCAGGGAAATAGTCTTATCAGGCGATTTTCAGGGATTTAGTTAAATTTAATGAGTCTCTTTTTATATAGGAAAAAATCAGTAGAGGTATAATAATAAAGATAAACATACTAATAAAACATTAAAAAAAACTTCGAAAAAATTACGATTTATAGTAAGTTAATTTTCTGAATTTACCAAGTTTACATATACCAGCCTTCCTTCATTATTTGAACTTTCTTGCTTACATTTTATGCCAAAGAATTCTTTTTTTGTCATAAGTTGTATATTTAGGGAGAACTTTCGTTTGAAATTTAGAACAATTTCGGCATGAACTCACGAGTTAAAGAAGATCCTGACGATAATCTCAACAGCACTCACAATAGAGTTCACAATTAAGCAAGCTAGAGGAGGGACCAGGTGTCCAGAAGGAGTTAGCATCCCCTGTTGGCTAGCCGCATCCGCCTTCGATGTTTAAGCACGAAAATGAAATCAACATAGAAAATCCATGCACTGTCTGACGCCATGTCTATATAGAAAGTGCTACGGCGACAATGTCAGGAAAATATATTCAAAACACTCACTGTCAAACCCCTCCCGGGGAAGCGAACTTCCGATATGGGAATGAGACCAGGTGCCCAGGAAGAGTAAGCATCGTCTGCTTGCATGCAACACCCGCCGCTTCAATTCGATAGAACTGTCACATCCGGTTACTTCCATTTCGGAAGACATAGCGTACAATCTTTGGTTGGATGTTTCAAATGGTCTATGACAGAATATCATCCACCATTCTGGAGAGTGGGACATCATAGTGTGTGACGAGTTCCCCATATCGACCGTAGAACTTCCCCAGTGACGATGTTAGTCAGTCACAAACATATCCCTGACTGAGAAGCTTATCTTATGTTACGCACATGTTTTCTGTTAATAGTTTATGCCGACTTTGCCGAAGTAGAACAAGTCGAATACTTTAAATTCAGTTTTGCAATTCTGCAAACGGTAATCGTCTCATCGACCACCCTCCGACTTTCAAACAATCGAAATGATCGCCTGGGACATCTGCTTCAAATGATGTCTGGTCGCCATTACTGAGATCTCAAAAGTCTACTGAAGAAGGCAGCCCACGATTTGGCGTTGCGTTAGAGGTGACCAATCAAAACGTTCGTTATTTGAGAGAGAAACAAGGGTTAAACAACTTTAAGAGAAAACCGAATCGAAATCTGGAAATTCCTTACAGAATCGAACCGTGAGATTTGGAACCGCGTTTACCGACTTTTCGGTTAATCGTTACTGTAACAGCTCTAATAAATGCATCCTCGAGTCTTGACGAGGCGTGATTTTAATTACCGTATGAAATTGTAAATCATTTGCGATTCCTCTTATCACATGATTTACATCGTAAACAATAAAACGTTGAAATTTCTATGTCATTTATTGAGAATTTCGAGACGACATCGTCATATTCGATCTTCATTTTTTGTACAATGAAATTCTTTTATAGATTGATTTATTGGAAACCAAATATTTTGTTTAATCTCGCAAAGTTACGAATGTCTCATTTATCATGATTAATATTTTGGTTTTACCCGGTATGGGCCTTATCATGATTAATATTTTGGTTAAGGCACATACCGGGTAAAACCAAAATATTAATCATGATACATTCAAAGAGAGGTAATCCAGATTTTCTATTTTCTTTATTCAATATATATATATTTATCACATGATATACCCGTTATGCAGTTTCATAAATCCACTTCATAAATATATATCATAACACGTTACATATCGCTCTGCTTGAATGTGATTGGTCAAGTTTGGAACCTTATCTCATAAAATATGACATACGATGGGGAACTACTTCTCATGGCGTATCATACGACCTGTAGGTCACGGCGTGGTTCGTCTCAAATTCTCAGAAAATTTAGGCAATATAATGTCATAAAAAGAATCTCAAATGAATTTTCATTTCATAAGAAGTATTATGAAACTCGTGGTTCGTTTTATAAAATAATTTGAGATCCTATATGTACATTGTGTATATATTATTATATTATATAAAACACACAATGGGTAAAAACATCCACGGCCACTATTCAGACAAATGCATATTCGTGTATCCAGACGGATTAAGGGATGTACTGTCCCTTCCGCTTGGTTTAAACACGTTTAGTGTCGTAGTCACTGTACCTTTTTGTGTTGTTTATTATTATAATTATATATACATCTATAACAGTAATTACTCGGGAGTATGAATTTCTAAATCATACAGATTACTTTTAAATTTTTCATCATATCATTTTGGCACAGATTGTATTCGTGAAAAAATCCTACAGATTTTGTAAGCAACAAAGATTAAAAATCATTGTTACAGTAATAGATGCTATAAGGCCATTTCATTGTTATCCTCGTGCTGGTAGGTTTTTAGCACAGTCATAAAACAAAAGAAAATTAAAATGATCAAGTCTTTGCAAATTTAATGTACTTTGTACAAAAATTATAGAGAAATTGTTTAATTCTTCATATTACATGTAAAAATGTAAAAGCACTTCAATGATTCAAGACATTCATTCTTTTGTTATCTAAAATTTGTCTAATATTCAAATCTTGAAACAAGTTTCTGTCAGATTTCACATGCTACTTATAGTATATTACATATTATGAAATTGGAAATTTGTTTTATATGCTTGTTCGTTTTTCTCTCTGGTTGGCTGTTAGGTTTTTTTCAATTTCAAAAGGACTTAAAACAGAAGAAAAACTTGAAATGGCCTAATCGGCTAAAATTTGATAAAATTTTGCATGCTGAATACAAACTGTATTTTCTAGTATGACCAAAGTTATCAACTCTCCGTTAATTACAAAAACTTTTAGCACTAAAACCCTCCTATATATAATACTGTAGGGTTGGATAAATAAGATTATTCAGTAGGTAGTACACAAACACTCCAAACTTTCCAGATATGTAAATTAAAGCTTCGTGCGAACAGCTCAATTTTCATAACATGAGTTTATTTATAAACATTGATTTTGTAAACAATGTAAAATTATGCTATGTGTAAATACCCTGTACAACGGAACATTTTGTATGATTCTTTACCCGATGAGACCAACATGGAAATATATTTAATAAGATACGATAATGTATAGAGTCTAAAACTTTAACGAACACGATCAATTCCGAACGCAAAAAAAAAAAAAAAAAAAAAAAAACGGAGAAGAATACATAAAAAAAAAAAAAAAAAAAAAAAAAATAAATAAATAAATAAAACTCATCAATAACAACAACAAAAGAACAAGCAAACAAAAAAGAACTTCAACAAAACAAAAGTCAAAAGTCAAAGTGAATGGATATGGTTTAAAGACATTGTAAGCTTTCTTGCAAGTTTTATACTGATACATGTACATTACATCATGCTTTTCGGGAATAATTATGTTGAAATTAAACGAACGGTGCAATGAGGGAATAACTAGCTTCTGACGTTATGTTTGCGGACGGTAAATGCTGATTTTACGGTCGCAAACTGACTTTTTCTGGCGACACGTCATATGTGAATATAAAGCGAAATGTGACGTTAGTAACGTCAAAGCCTAGTGTGTTCTCGTTTTACTGCCGTAACCAAGGAGCAAACAACCAATGAAATTCGACGATATAGCGTCATTGTATTAGAATATTATCATGTTTAAAGCGATCCTTTGCATTGAAATCAGGGGTTTTCAATGTTGCTAAATCACTCACACGCAGAAATTTAAAGTAAACAAACAAATTCTTTCTGGAAGTGTGCAAAATGAAATAAATTTTGAGAGGATATAATCAAAAGTGATTAACGCACACACGGACGGATCTACAAATTCAAGGTGGGGTGGGGTGGGGGGGGGGGAGTTCAAGCAAGTATGGCTTGAACCCTCTACATCCCCTTCCCCAACCACCTTTAAAAGATCGCAAACTGCGAAAAGTCACTCAGTTTGATTATTCCGTTTCATCCTAAATATCTTTTTTAATTCTGTCCTCAGTTCTGGAAATCTCCAAGTATAGAGAACGGGATTGGACGTACAACCTATGAGAACAAATGCCACAGTAGTAGAGGAAACGGAAATGGGTACGCTGACGTGTAAACTTAATAAGATACACACAGTTATAAATGGCAAAGTAAAGACGGAAAGAAAGAAAAGTAAAATCCCGAGTGTTTTCATTGCTTTCATAGCCAGTATATAACGTGGTCTCTTGACTGAAATGCTTTGAGAAACATCGTTTGTTTGCACTCCGGAATCTTGTGTTCCAATTGGTTCGTCATTTTGGTCTACATTCATGCCTTGGTTTATCACACTCACCACCTCTGTAATGGCTTGTCCAGGTATTACTTTTTGAAACCGGGATTTTATGAAGCAAATGGTTGCTATGTAGGAAACCAAAACCGATGTGTAGAGTCCGGAGAAAAGTATATTCAATAAGACAATGGCTGCAGTAAAATTACCATCATGGTACAAAACACAAAAGTCACAATAATCAATCTCGTCGCCTTGACCACGGAAAGCGAAAATCAGCAAAAAATACATTTGTACTGCAAAAAATACAATTACAGTGGAAATGTACTTTCTTCTTCTATCGAATAAGAAAACATTCGCTTTTATATTATCCACTGACGCTAGTAGACGATTGATACAGATCAACAACGTCTGTCCCAAAGACGTGGCTATTCCCGCCAAGAAGAAATGTATAATCACGTGACACTCAATTCTGTTCACTTTTTCATTTTTGACTTTCAAATTAAAATAGATGACACAGCTGAGAGTGTTCAGACACAGCACAATGTCGCTAACACACAGCAGTAAAACCAGGACAACGTAAGCGTTCTTTCTGAGCTTATTACTACGTATAATAGCTCCCAGGATGACGGAGTTCACTATTACTCCTACCAGGAGGAACCCTATCACCAACACATACAAATATGGCTTGTCAGCATTGTCTTGTTTAATGAAGGTACAATCTTTAAGTGCCCCACCGGTCATTTCTCTGAAAGAAATAAAGTCTTGAAACGCATTCGATGTTCTGCGTACGCTTTCCAGTCAAAATATCCGATTCCTCAAGTAGCAATGAAAATAAATCCAGTCCATATTTCGCTCATTAACTTACACAACACTTTATTAATAAAGATAATGATCGAGAAACTTCCGGAAATCCGAGAAACAAGTAGACGTAATCACCCTAAAAAATACAATATGATGTAAATATAAAAAGTATACTCTCTTGTAAAGTATTGACACGAAACCTCAGGTTGACATTCGTAGAATAGTGAAAAAAATTAGCGAGGCTCAAGAAAATATGATATATATCGAACGGATAAACAATTTACAGATAATCAGATTCATACATGTCATAACAGATCATGAAAAAGTTAAGATTAAAATTATCATACAACAGAATTTTAAGGGCAAAGTTAATTATCGTATCAAATCAGCAGGTAAACAAATCATAGTAAGGATTTTAATTACATGTATATATAAATACATTTTACACAGAGGTCGTTACAACACTCAAAAACAAATATGAACTTACCGATTAAATAAATTACTTTATTCCAGCCAAAGGTCTGCATCTTATTCTGGACGAGTTCAATTCCTCTTTGTCGCAACAATCATAGACTGATTAAGAAACATGCCATAATGCTATGAACTATGAACGCGAAACAATGAATTCATGTCATAATTTTAGAACTTCATTTGAAAAGCTGAACATTACGCAAGCATATTCTACATGTAAGATATTACATGTAGCACTTGCAAGTGTAATAATAAACCGACTATAAATTATCGTTATAGAAAATACTTGTTTATGACGTAAGACATACGTCATATTTGAAATGTCATCAATTGGAGACGTCTCCAATGATTCTGCATGTATATCGTGCTTCCTTCATTTCAACTCCAGCACGTATTATCAATAAGGGTAAGAACCAAACATGCCATCGCTTTTTGTATATTCCACAATAGAGTTCTCAGTTTATAACAATTAGAGCTATACTGCTCACTGATTAGTTTTATCACTTCTTTATAATAAATATGTATTTGCTCAGAAAATGGTATTGTATGTCGATATTACGTAATTCGTGACGTACATGTACAGGCCAGAAACAATGTGTCTCCTCTGCTTTTCTTGGTTATGTTTATAAATTGAGAGCAATGTCAAGGAGAATGAGAAGTATTTATTCAGAAATCAGTTAAACATATTTAGACAGACGAGGATATATACATACTTATAATGTTCTTTCACTATGTATATGCAAAGCATTTATTGTGAAGTCAATTCTTGGAGACCTTACGCAACGTAAGTCTTTAAATTTCGGATATTTTAAAGGCCATATTTTTTGGAAAATATCAGGGTGACCTTCTAGGTTTGCGCTTGTTAAATAAGTCTCACTCATAAAAAGTATGAAGATGAGTAAAGAAGATCTATGATTAATGCATAAACATTAGCCACGTCATGTTTATAAGAATGAATGAATGAATGAATGAATGAATGAATGAATGAATGAATGAATGAATGTTCTTTATTTCCTCCATAATTGAAGAGCATGAACAAACATAAAATTAAGTGATTAAATACATATCATAAGGCGATTCAATTGAATTAAATTGATTCAAAGAAACAAAATTAGAAGAAAAATATATATACAATATACATAGACATTGTTGTCGTACTGTTCATTATATCATCATGCATCATCATAGTCATTTTCACGTTGATGTTGTGATGTAAGGTATTGGTAATTTAAAGTTCCATTTTTCCAAAAAACTACTAACACTTAAAATGAATTCAGTATACGTTTCATCATCTATATCTATCATTACATCTGTTAAACCTCCCAGAAGATTCTGGACAATCTCTTCATCATTTTGATCAAAAAATAATATTGATTTTTGTACAGGCAGAACATTCACAACTATGTCAAAAAGTTTATCTCGTTCTGAAACATATGATTGACATTGTATTAAAACATGAAGAATGTAGTCTGATACTATACAATCACACTTTTCGCACATAGCTGAGCATTTTGGCAGTGATATTAATTTCAACATATAAAGAAGTGTTTTAGAGCACTCTGGGAAAATGTAACTTAACAAAACAACCTTATTTGGTTTTAGTTCTCGTTGTATGAAGAAAAATCTTAACAGTTCTGAGCGTGAACAGACATTTTGGGACCATTTATCCTCCTCTTTTTGTAGTACTTTATTTCTCACGATTAATTTCCACATTTTAGCAACAGGGAACATACCATTACTGACATAATTCAGTATATATTCAGACAGATCATATTTGCATATTGTACTAATCAGTGACTTAGTTGTATCACAAATATTTGAGAAACCAAGCATATATTCTATAAGTTGGCAGAGAAATATGTCTTTATGAAGTAGCCCTATATCTGCATTACAAAGTCTGCCTACAAACATGAGTTTAAGTTTATCAATATAGGATTCTAATGATACAGCACCTAATAAACTACAAGTGGCTTCTTTAGGAGTGGTCTTCGTCAGACCAAGAATACGTTTCACAAAGTATCTTTGGGTTCGTTCCAAAATTCCCATTTCCGGTGCTTGTATATTTCCCCAAATTTCGACACTATACATCGCAGATGGTAAAATAATTCTTTCCCATATTTTCATGGAACATAAAGGGTTCATTCCATCTTTTCTAAGCCCCATATCATACAGGGAATGAAAAAGTTGTTTTGCTTTTGCGGAAGCTTTCTCGATCCGAAGAGTTTTAACTGAATAAATAGAGAAAAGTGATCCTGCAAATGTTGTTTGCGTTCCAATAGGTACTGCTTGCTGACCAAGCTTTAAAGGACATCTAATGCAGTTTGATGAACCATACGCAAGAATGGTACTTTTTGAAGCATTGTATGATAAACGCCATTTCCGTGCATATTCATACGCAATATCCAGAAGTTTTTGTAGCGACTTTGGCGCCGAAGCAATAAGCGTTGTGTCATCGGCTAAAATTATAGATGAAATGAAGTGAGAGAAAGCCTCAATCCCACAGCCGGAGTCGTTAAGTTGATATAGAAGGTCATCAATGAAGACAAGGAACATCCACGCAGACATCACTCGACCTTGTCCTACGCCTTTATTGACCGGTATGACGTCACTCTGCTCACCGGATTGCGAGATGTAATTAGTTGAGTTCGTATACGTGTTACGAATTATTCTCCATGTCTTTCCTAAAATGCCGATGCTGTGCAATTTATGAAAAAGCCCATTTTGCCATATATTATCGAAGGCTTTTTCGTTATCCAGAAAGCAGACAAATATCGGAGAGTTTCGTGTTTGATATAAATCTATGCATTCCTGAAGAGTGTACGCTGCTGTTGAAGCACCCCTGCCCTTCGAAAATCCAAACTGTTGGGAATGGGGAAATACATTAGGTCCTAGTATAGACGAGTTTTGAATTCTATTCATTATGACTTTCTCAAACACCTTCCCAATAGCTGAGGTTAATGTTATACCACGGTAGTTTGACGGCATAGTTTTATCTTTGTTCTTTCCTTTATAGATCGGTATAATTACACCACTCTTGAAAAGTGACGGTATGCACTCTGAATCTACGATGACATTAAATAATCGGGCAAGGAATGACGCAACAGGCAGCCCGGCATATATAAGATGCTCATTCGTAACTAGATCTGGACCAGGTGATTTTGAAAGTTTCAGATTTTTGATTACGTCAGTGATTTCTGAGCGAGTTATCTTCTCCTTGAGAAAGTGATCATCTTCAACATATGAGTTTCTTTCAATTTCTGATATTTCATAATCAACTTCTTCTTTAAATTCTTCATCAAATTCGGCAGAAATATTTTCGGACAGTAGATCTTTATAATATTGTTCCAATACAAGACATTTTTCTTTTGGCGTTATTCCTCTGATTCCCTTATACTCTATCTCCGAATCATTTTCTTTCTTTTTCCGTTTAGATTTAACAGCTCTGAAAAATGTACCTATATCCGTCTCTGCATATCGCATAAGATCATCGTAGGCTTTTGATTCCCAGGATTGTGAAGATGATCTAAAGTTTTTCCTAAACTCCTTTTTCGCCTCTTTATATTGCTCTCGAATAGATGAATCTGAATTACGAGGGCGACCATTTTGTTTCCAGATACGTCTTGACGCTCGCATTTTATAATGGAGATCACCGAGACCGTCAGTTTTCCAGAAAGGTTTAAGATACGGTCTATATTGTCCGCTTGGTATAGCTTTGTATGCACTAGAATGTAACGTGTTCACAAGAAGATGGTAGGTATCGTCAATACTTTTTTGTGACAGTTCAATTACGATATCTTCATTGAGAACAGATGCTATCTCAGTAGAATAAAGAAGTTTTTGTATTCTATCAGCTTTATCCCATTTCAGTTTTACGAGATTATGGGATGTAATTTCTTTGAGTAAATCCATATGAAATTCACATGATATAGGAAGGTGATCAGATATTTCAAATGAAATATTATGCGTTGTTGGTTTCCGTACAAAATTTGTCACGTACTTTGGAATCATTATATAATCGATTAATGACGTGGAAGTTTCTGATTTATTTCTATAGGTATATTTTGGACCTATGTGATTCTGCATTTGCAAAATATCGATAATCCCTCTTTCACTCATTTTATTCCGTAGAATTTTAGCTCGAGTATTCGTATGATGCTGGTTAATATCAGCGTTCAAATCTCCCATAAGAATAACGTATGATGACGAATTCAATGCGTCATAAATGTCGAAAAGATGATTACAATTGAGTATATATTCATCCGTAGATACGTTACTCGAAGGAAGCCTTGTACAAATAATTGCTATCTCGCTAAATCCAGAAATCTTTAGAGTTATTGCAGCGACATAATCGCATTCCGTGTCGAAGATACGCGCACAGCTAGTTAATGACTTCCGGTAGAGTATAGCGACTCCTCCCATACCCCTCGTACATTTTGAATCTTGAATTCGAACAACCGATTCAAACTGTGAATCTAGTGACTGTAAAAAGTTTACATTCTGCGTGCGTAACCAGTGCTCTGATATTCCTATGATATCGAGTGTTTCCATGTAATTACAGAGAGCGGTTGTTCCATGCATGACACCGCGTACATTCCATGACATCAAATTTATTGAACACATAATACAGAGTAAATTTAAGATGTACGTTCCCAAAACTTGTTTCATTATTTTACTAGGTTTTGAGTGTTTATTTGTGTAGTTAAGATCACGACTATTAATCATCGACATCATCGTAGTAATTACGGCCATCTCGTTTACTTTTCGGTATCCATTTCCGCCAAGTTATACCAGTGGGCCAGAAGTAATCATCTTCTTCTATCAAATAAAAGTCTCGAGAGTCGATGTTTAAGCTTATCATGTAGACTGAATTACGTCGGAATTTAAATTCTTTGAGCAGCCATGTTGACGATACCTTAACTCCTTTATCTGCTGCATATTCAACGATAGCGGCCGTGACATGTTCAATTTTGTCACATGCGTCAACGTTATAAAGTACTATTCGTTCGGTGCGTCTCCGTCGACGTTGTACTCCCCGAAAAACGTTTTTGTCTATATCCCAATTTTCTTCCGTATATCCAAATTTTGCGTTTCCGTTTCTCTCGGGAAATCTCGTGCTTTTTTCGGGCTGTTTTATACCGCTTTGAAGTGCTTCGCTATAGAGCGTTTCCGTTCGCTTTACCTCCGTTTCATCTCTCTCACTAGAGCTCGAGTCATCATTTTCTACATTAACAACACTGTAGTTAGAATTATTTCCCTTCGGAGAATTTTGCACGGATTCTTCTCCTATGCTCGTTTGCTGCGTTTGTTCCGAATGGTACTCAGATTCTAACTTGCTACTGAGTTTCTGCATATTCGTTGAAAACGACTGTAGTTTAGATTCTATGACAGCGCATTTTGAATTGAAATTGTTCACAGCGGATTTTACTCCCTCATGTAGCGATAGTTCAAATTTCAATGTGTTGATTTCTTGCTGAAGGAGTTTATTTTCGGACCTTTGGGTAGTCTCCCGATTTAGCATGTCAATATTATCTGATTTCAACTTTTCTATTTCTTTCCTTTTTGAGAGAATTTCTTCCTTAAGGCATTTCATTTCACTTTCGTGTCGCTTCTCTAGACGTTCAAATTGTTCTTTCATATACGTAGAATTGTTTTGTATTAACTGTTTTATTTCTACTATGGATTTTATCATATCTCTTTCCGATTCTGTATTAAATGATGAATCGATACATGTTTCGTTGATTGTTTCATTTAATCTATCTTGCTTTTTCTTATGAGCGCTGAGTACATCTCGTTCAATCACCTGTGAAGACACTGATCCCTCTACATAGTTAAATAACAGGTAGATATCGATCGCATACTTTTCCATAACGGTTTTCCCGTTAGATCTTTGTACCCGTGTGGAGAGACTGCCGTCGGGCATATTTTGACAATAGTGACGAGCGTAATCATACAAGGATTCTCGTACATGTTTTAGTTCTAATTCATTGTTTTGGTAAATGTTCAGTAAACCCGATATAAAGCTTAGTCTATCTTTAGCTCCTAACTTTTCCTTTAGCATTCCATATAAGTCTTCATCTATTCCTGATACACTCTGGGTATTGTAATAAAGGTCATTGTCTATATCGACCGCCATTTTCAAATTGTTTACTCTCTATGCTCTCAGGAAATTTTCGAAAATTCCATAAACTTGCACCTTTCGGTATATATACACAGTCCTGGTCATCTTAGATGCATTGAGAACACTATAAGTTCACTGAACATACATATTTGGAGTATCAATAACAGTCATACTCACAGTAAATCGAGATTTAGCAGGACCGAAATGTTGAGCGTACTGACTGGACGCCGCCATATTTTTTTTTTTTTTTTTTTTTTTTTTTTTTTTTTTTTTATGATTATTCCTTTTTCATCCTAAATATCTTTTTTAATTCTGTCCTCAGTTCTGGAAATCTCCAAGTATACAGGACAGGATTGGACGTACAACCTATGAGAACAAATGCCACAGTAGTAGAGGAAACGGAAATGGGTACGCTGACATGTAAACTTAATAAGATACACACAGTTATAAATGGCAAAGTAAATATGGAAAGAAATAAAAGTAAAATCCCTAGTGTTTTCATTGCTTTCATAGCCAGTATATAACGTGGTCTCTTGCCTGATATGCTTTGAGAAACATCGTTTGTTTCCACTCCGGAATCTTGTGTTCCAATTGGTTCGTCATTTTGGTCTACATTCATGCCTTGGTTTATCACACTCACCACCACTGTAATGGCTTGTCCAGGTATTACTTTTTGAAAACGGGATTTTATGAAGCAAATGGTTGCTATGTAGGAAACCAAAACCGATGTGTAGAGTCCGGAGAAAAGTATATTCAATAAGACAATGGCTGCAGTAAAATTACCATCATGGTACAAAATACAAAAGTCACAATAATCAATCTCGTCGCCTTGACCACGGAAAGCGAAAATCAGCAAAAAATACATCTGTACCGCAAAAAATACCGTTACAGTGGAAATGTACTTTCTTCTTCTATCGAATAAAAAAACATTCGCTTTTATATTATCCACTGACGCTAGTAGACGATTGATACAGATCAACAACGTCTGTCCCAAAGACGTGGCTATTCCCGACAAGAAGAAATGTATAATCACGTGACACTCAATTCTGTTCACTTTTTCATTTTTGACTTTCAAATTAAAATAGATGACACAGCTGAGAGTGTTCAGACACAGCACGATGTCGCTAACACACAGCAGTAAAACCAGGACAACGTAAGCGTTCTTTCTGAGCTTATTACTACGTATAATAGCTCCCAGGATGACGGAGTTAACTATTACTCCTACCAGGAGGAACCCTATCACCAACACATACAAATATGGCTTATCAGCATTGTCTTGTTTAATGAAGGTACAATTTGTAAGTGCCCCACCGGTCATTTTTCTGAAGAAATAAAGTTGAAACGCATTCGATGTTCTATGTACGCTTTCCAGTCAAAATATCCGATTCCTCAAGTAGCAATGAAAATAAATCCAGTCCATATTTCGCTCATTAACTTACACAACACTTTATTAATAAAGATAATGATCGAGAAACTTCCGGAAATCCGAGAAACAAGTAGACGTAATCACCCTAAAAAATACAATATGATGTAAATATAAAAAGTATACTCTCTTGTAAAGTATTGACACGAAATCTCAGGTTGACATTCGTAGAATAGTGAAAAAATTAGCGAGGCTCAAAAAAATCTGTTATATATCGAACGAATAAACAATTTACAGATAATCAGATTCATACATGTCATAACAGATCGTGAAAAAGTTAAGATTAAAATTATCATACAAAAGAAAGGGCAAAGTTAATTATCGTATGACATCAGCAGGTAAACAAATTATAGTAAGGATTTTAATTATACATTTTACACAGAGGTCGTTAGAACACTCAAAAACAAATATGAACTTACCGATTAAATAAATTACTTTATTCCACCAAAGGTCTGCATATTATTCTGGACGACTTCAATTCTTCTTTGTCGCAACAATCATACTGATTTTGAAACATGTCATCACACGAAAAATAAATTAATGCCATAATTTTCGAACTTCATTTGAAAATCTGAACACTACGCATGGATACTCTACATGTAAGATATATTTGTATTACATGTAGCACTTGTAAGTGTAATAATAAACCGATATAAATTATCTTTATAGAAAATACTTGTTTATGACGTAAGACTTACGTCATATTTGAAATGTCATCAATTGGAGACGTCTCCAATTATTCTGTATATCGTGCTTCCTTCATTTCAACTCCAGCACGTATTATCAATAAGGGTAAGAACCAAACATGCCATCGCTTTTTGTATATTCCACAATAGAGTTCTCAGTTTATAACAATTAGAGCTATACTGCTCACTGATTAGTTTTATCACTTCTTTATAATAAATATGTATTTGCTCAGAAAATGGTATTGTATGTCGATATTACGTAATTCGTGACGTACATGTACAGGCCAGAAACAATGTGTCTCCTCTGCTTTTCTTGGTTATGTTTATAAATTGAGAGCAACGTAAAGGAGAATGAGAAGTTTTTATTCAGAAATCAGTTAAACATCTTTAGACAGACGAGGATATATACATACTTATAATGTTCTTTCACTATGTATATGCAAATCATTTATTGTGAAGTCAATTCTTGGAGACCTTACGCAACGTAAGTCTTTAAATTTCGGATATTTTAAAGGCCATATTTGCGTTCAGTTTCTCCAAAACGAAAGAAACCTGCAGACTATTGAACAACGGATACAAACAAAAACTATATACATGTATATATATATAAACAAAACAACAACAACAACTACAAGAACAACATGAGGCTTTGTGTAATAAAGGGAAAGACTTTATTTATTTGACATAATTTGCATAAGTTGACATTAATCATAAAGTTCATGTTAAAACTGCATGAAATAAGCGAATCTACATTTTTTTTCATTAGGAAAGTGGGGGGGGGGGGGGGGGGGAGGGGTTCAAGGCTGTCCGGCGGGATATTGAAGTTTAAACAATATACGTAAAAAATGGGGAAAAAACGTTTTTGGAAAATATAAGGGTGACCTTCTAGGTTTGCGCTTGTAAAATAAGTCTCACTCATAAAAAGTATGAAGATGAGTAAAGAAGATCTATGATTAATGCATAAACATTAGCCACGTCATGTTTTAAATATAAGTACTTTCACTGCAGTCCTGTGAAATGAAACATGTCAGACGTCATGCATGATTGTGTATAGAATAGAATAATTTATTCCAAATTAGGGCCCCTCGGAGTATCACATATAACAAGAATCATGATTGTGTATAGAATAGAATAATTTATTCCAAATTAGGGCCCCTCGGAGTATCACATATAACAAGAATCATGATTTGAAACATACACAATTACAAATATAAATTATAATGTATACATGTATATGTGCAGTCACACGATGTGTTGATCATGTTTTGATGTGTTTTTGAGTTTCCGGTGACAAAGAACTTATTTTCATTACGTACTAATTGTGTAATAAACCGTGAAGTTCATCGGTCTGATTAAACACTGCTAAAAAAATTCCCATTGTAATATAATGATACATAGCTTGTAAAATCTTTTGGGATAAGCAAGGCTACATCATCAAGTTTTATCATGTGTATATGGTTAATCTGTTCAATACAGACATTGGAAATAAACATGATAAAGAAATGACTATTAAATGTGTCTTAATACATTATGCTCATCATCTAGAATAAGCAGCTGTAAACGTGTGTGATATTTTAAAGTAGAAACCTTGCTGCCTTAATTTTTTTTGAGCAGTGCACAACCTTATACCTTTGTATGGTTACATGTATTTCACCTATACATGTGAGAGATGAAGTGAGATGAAGTCTCGTTGCATCTCCGCTGAAACTATAAATGATTTTATTTTTAGTTCCGTCCATTAATTAATGGGATTTTCCGACAATTATAGCTAGGGGCACCTGTATGACCCCCCCCCCCCCCCACCTTCTGCCTAATCCAGAACTTCTCATTAGGCACGGTCCATTTGATATTCTGGGGGGGGGGCTTGGGTTTTTTTCGAAAAAAATAATTTTGCTCTGAATTTTGATGAAAAAAATAAATTTGCTTATGGTGTGACGGAAAAAAATAATCTTGCTCTTACAAGTAATCTGAATTTGAAGAATAATCATAAAATTCGCTTAAAATTCCTGAAAAATTTTCGGCTCGCTTCGCTCGCCGCAGTTCTTACTTCCTATAAAAATTTTTGGCTCGCTTCGCTCGCTGCAGTTTTCTCCTGTAATGGCAAGATCATATTTGAAAATATCAAAAAGAATGCATGTGACTGAAACAATTCAAATGCTTAAATACACTATCAATAGATCTATAACTTATTACTATTAATAGATACATGTATCACCATAGTGTCTAATTTTATATACAAGCTTGGAAGGAGGATTTGAATAAGTTTTTAACTAGTTTTCATTTCTACATGTAAATACTTGCACCAGGCCATATACATTTTGTTTACTAAAAATTATATATTGCATATTGTAAAATCTTTCATCTCTCTCAGTTTAGAAGTGACTACAAGTTTTACATGAAAATTATGTTTGGAGTCAATTTTAAGTAAAAATAAAGAATTTCTGCTGAAAAAACACAAACATTCTTAATATTCACATCAATTGTTATAAAAAAAATTTCCTTGCTCCTGCTTTGCAAGAAAAAAATAATTTTGCCCCGGTCCGGGGCGAAAAAAATAATCTTGCTCCGACAAAAAACCCAAGCCCCCCCCAGAATATCAAATGGACCGTGCCTTATTCACATTTTTCATATTACGCAGAATTAATATTACTTCCTTTAGGCACACAGGCACTTACATTTGTATATACATAACACATAAAAACACGAATTAGAATAAATAACATGATCTGTATAAATTTATGCGGGTATACTTGGAAGAGACTGAAAAGGGCATTTGCATTAAATTGAACGCAAAAAGCTTACAAATTTCCAAATGTTGTGACATCTATTGCGCAAGTTCTACAAGGATTGGATTACACGTATGATAACATTATAATTACGTGCAGCTCCCCAAGCATTTTGAAAATGTCAGTTTTGAAAGAAAAAAAAAAGGATAGAAAAATACTCTGAATGTTGATAATCAATCTTAAAGTAGAGTATCCCTCAGGTCGGAATTGTTGGTAATTATTTTGCAAGGATACCCTTTTCTTCTCTTCATAATATTGTTCAGATTATCAAACTAATATTGTTTTGGGAAAAGAAACTATTATTACAATAAACGGATTTTTCTTACTTTTCCAATAGGGTCAAATGTTAAAGTTCAAACGGCTTTAGTTATATCATTTGCATATACATGGAAATGAAAATATTGCAAAAGTTGTTGATTAGGAAAAATGAGCATCTGAGATTTGAAGGATGCTCTACCTTACATTTGAAATTACTACAAACTCACATACATAGATTATGCTCTACATGCTCTACGACAATTTATATTTAAATTTCATGTTGAACGTGATGACGTACATTAGCATTGTACTTTTATAATTACTGTCCCAACCTAAACTTACAAATGACGCAATGTAACTCCTTCAACCCGTACATATAAGTTTTTTTTTTATTCTTCAATGATCATCCGGCAAGACGATGACCTTATTAGGAAGTGCAGCTATTGTTGTTAAATTTCAAAAGGGAGCAGTGTTTGTAAACAGTCATTCAATGATCCGGAAACTACCGACTATAAATATCGGTCGTTTTCGGTTGAGCCTTAATTCAAGTTTCGAACGGATTAGGAGCAGAGTAGTAAAAAAACCAAGAAAGAGATGGATTCTAAAGTTTTATACATACTTATTGTTAGCGGGATTTTGAACGTGGGATACTGCGGTGTCATAAAGGATAAGACGGAGGATCCTAATACTTTAATAGACATAGATGTAAGTATTAAACTTATAGTTGAAATCTATCTTAATAATTTTGCAAAAAAAAAAAATAAAAAAAAAAAAATAATAATAATAGTAAAAACCCGAAAAAAAAACCCACATACAATAAAATAACTAAATAGATAGAAAATAAACAAATAAAGAAGTAACTAATACATGTACCAATCATACAAATTCAGCTCCAGGAGAATATAGCAAATTATCCTTCTGTAGGCATAGTAAAGTCTTAATTAGAATTTGTTGCTTCAGACTGCAAGCAAACAAACCTTAAAAACATTTTACTTGTATTAAGGGATATTTGGAGAAATACGGGTACATGGAGTCACGCCCTCCATTCGAGACGGAAGAGGAGATCCTTAACAGTGATGCATACAGAAAAGCTGCTATAAGGTACAGTAAATTGATAACAAAATTTATAGGTGACAGGTATTTCTTTACCTATATCATAAGAAAAAACAAAAATGTTGATTTAATCAATAACTGGAATCCATTCAATAATGAGAAAATGTAAAATGATTACAGAAATGTGACATCTGATGACAATTTTGTAGGAAGTTTCAGAGTTTTGCTGGTCTTGATGCCACAGGGATATTAAATGACGCTACCATAGACGCCATGAGGAAACCTCGATGTGGAGTCAAAGACATACAGACATCCGAGGAAGTAGCACAGGCAGACAGACCGTTAAACTTCTACGCGCCAGGTATGCACAAAAAAGGTTTTCTTTTCAAATAAGTACACAATCATTATTGCACCATCTGTGGTAAAATGTGAAAAGATATAAAGCCGAAAGAAGGATTTCATTGCAAATGTCATGTAATATTCCCGTAATTGATATATTGAGTGAATGACTATTCCAGGATATAAATGGCCAAGTAAAACAATAACATGGAGAGCATCACGACCCACCAGAAAACTCTCTGAAGCTACACAAAGGTTAGAGCGTAATTTGCTTTTCCAACCAAAGTCTTTAGTGTTTCCAAATTCTGAATTTTATTTTAATGTGTCAAACTCTTTCATGAATCTCTAAATTGGAATTAAATAACTTTTTTTAAAACTTTATCTTACACTTGGAAGTGATTTTGTAAGAAAACAGTATCTCTGCATATTATCTCAAGTATTTTGCACCAAAATTGTTTTGACTCTGTTTGCAGGTATGCCTTTGAGAATGCTTTCAAGTACTGGTCTGACGTCACTCCCCTGAAGTTTGAGTACACTTACGGTGAACCGGATATTGATATCCAGTTTGCAGTGCGTGACCATGGTGACGGACGATACAATGCTTTTGATGGAAAAGGTAAACAAAACAAACAAACAAACAAACAAACGAAGCAAACAAAATAACCCAAAGAGCAAAAATATACGCGTACAAATACAAGGAGATCTAATTATGCAATGAAAAATTAAAAAAATGTAACTATATACATGTTATTATATAGGTGGTGTTCTTGCGCATGCCTACTACCCAACCAATGGGGACACACATTTCGATGACGAAGAGAGCTGGGTATTCAGGAAAAATGAAGGTACTGATATCGAGACAGTGGCTGCCCATGAGTTTGGACACGCCCTTGGACTTGGACACTCAAGTGAGCCCAAATCTCTGATGGCCCCATTCTACCAAGGATTTAACCCTGACTTCAAACTTCACGAGGACGACATTAGGGGAATACAGTCACTTTACGGTAAAGCAAATATATCTAATTTTTGATTGTCTCTATGGATGGATCTTTAAATAAACGGTGATTACATAAAAGTATTATACTTTATATATTTGTTCATATTCATTTCATTTTCAATTTAAGGTACCAAGGATGGGGAAATCACAACCACTCATGCTCCAACTACCACTTCCTCCGGAAATGACGTAACTCCAGTGTCACCAACTGTGTGCAACATGAAATTCGATGCTATGACCTTAGGTAAATATGAATTTAACGAAAGAAGTAACTTATTAAACAAGAAAGAACTTTCTAACGAACCAGAATTTAGTTTTTGTGCAATGGACTTGCAATATTTATGAAACATTCCTAATTTTTACAGGACCGGATGGGTTTACCTACGTATTCAGAAACAAGACTGTTTACCGCCTTAATAATACCGGGGTAGTTGCCACCATGCTTTCCCGCCATGTATACCCCGGGGCTCCTAGATCTCCAGGGGCTGCTGTGTACATGGACAACACAAAGAACACTTTCATATTCAAAGGTGAGTGACTTATCTGTGTACATACATGTTAAAAGTTAAAAGTCCGTAAGTTAGTTATTACAATGTATAAAAAATGTGAGAATTTTATTTAAATGAATCGATGCATTGTTAAACCATGTCGTTATCCAAAAATGTGAAATGAGATTATGACTTTTTATGAATATACATTCATCAAATCTTAATTATATGTATCTATATAGAATGACAAATTCACGATGTATTACTGTTTCAGGACGTCGTATATGGAGATACACAGGATTCCAGCTGGACGCCGACTATCCTATCACCATTACTGACTCTAACTATCCTACCAGAATCCATGCTGCAATAGCATTCAAAAGCACCGGGAGTACAGCACAACAAATATACCTCTTCAGCGTATGTTTATATCGTTTCTATGAAATTGTGAATCTCATTTTCCAAATTTTCACTAAACCCGACCATGTACTTTTCAACACCTCGGCAAATATCTGAGGTACATTAAAATTTTGTACTTTCCATGTGGCTTTCACGTTTGATGTGCCTCAATTTGAATTAAATTTTTCGTCTACATTGTTAGTCATATAAATTTAACGTTTTGATTTCGTTGTCTTTTTTACAGGATAACTCTTTTTGGGAGTTTAATCCGAACACAAACAGTATAGTGCCAGGTTTTCCTCTGAACATTTCGGGTTTCTGGAGGGGAATCCCCGCTGGGATAGAGGCAGCCATACAATGGACAGATGGCGACATCTATTTCTTCAAGGGAGATAAGTACGTAAAAAAAAAAAACTTCCCTTCATTTCACTACACATTACAAAAGTAACAACCAGCTAAGAAGACTCAAACAATAAATAAGAGTTCAAAGAAGGCAATTTAATAGTTGTTTGGAATTGTCAGTATAGTCGTTAATGCTGAAGTACTGAAATAAGTCTTTCTTAATGAAGAATATATATAATAATTATGACAAACAAGTTTGTCAGTCACAATGAAATCCTTCTTTCATTGTAGGTATAGACGCTTTGACGCCGACCGTCGTACATTGACGAAGGGATACCCAAAAGACAAGGCCCCTGCCTGGTTAGGAAGTGTCTGTGGTACTGCCCCTAAGTAAAAACAATTATAAAATGATAAATATGGTGCTCCAGCATTGGATTTCTAAGATCATCTTTATAGACACTGATTCATATGGTGTTCCAGTGTAACATTTCGTTCCGATGGTGCTATTCGATACAGTACAATTGGCTAATTATGGTGCTTAAACTTATTCCATCCTATTATACATGTACAAGGGTAAGATCTGGTACATACACACTTGTATCATCTTTGTATTCAATTTTTGAAATGAAATTATCAATATTGACCCAGAAGTGATTCCTTTTATTTCGTCCATTGCTACCTCATTTAAAACATTTTATCTCGATTTACAACTTATCCTCTATATATGTATCTGTCATATTATAATGTATTATATTGTGTATTATGACTTTGATAAAGGATTTAACGCGTCTGTTTGAATATGATACAAAATATTATTTTTCATTGTGTGCCATTTATATGTATTGATTTATATATATGTTTTTTTTTTTAGTTTGTAATGTATTTTTGATTTTTTAAAAACTTTTTAATGTGCCAAAACTGTGTATTTTTTAAAATATTATTTATATCGTTATTCGATATCCATCGTCATTAAAATTGTACATTTGTTACCATGAATAACCGGTGATCATTTTATACATTGTATCAAATTGAATGTTATATTTTGTACTTGTCCCAAATAAGTATTTGTGATCTCAATTATCGTATTAAACGCTTCAATATTTACTGTTATATAAATTGTACATGAAAAAAAAAAAGTTTTTTGAAATAAACATTTTTTACATTATTTGATTGAATTTTCTTATTCTTCACATTAAAGTATGCTTTACAAATTTCAAAACAAGTGATTGAAATACCATGATAATTCCATTGGGTATCTTTTATTTTTGTGCATACATACTTACATGTGCTGTGTCCTTTACAAATTTTCCATGATATCTCTTTGACATACTAATACATGTGACACATGCAAATGTTCATCTATAAATACAAGGGAAGAGATAAGGACTTAGTACACATGTTACACAAAGGACAATCATATTGTCTCCTCTACATGTTTGTTGGGAGTAAAACAGCAGAGCATTTCTGTAGCTGATGAAAGTTTCCTCACCAGTAAGTCCGCAATATGCTTGCATGCCTCATTTGTTGTACTATTTGTATATTTTGCTGTTGGTGTTGCTACTGAGTCTGGTTGGAGATCCCCTCCTTTCTTTTCAGTACATGTATAGTGGTAGACGTACAAATTAGTTCTTACATGGATTGCATTGTTATTTCCATCAGGTCTCTTACTGCAGCCATCACAAAACACCGGAAACATTACCTATTCTCACCAGAGTTCGTATATCTTTCATGCTTTCGATGCACACTTACTTTGTTATTATCCTACAAATTTCGCTAATTTACAACAAAGAATAACTTAAGTTTTCTGGGTATATATAACTTTCAAAATTGTCAACAGAGAGTTCACGATATTACGAAAGAAAAGACCTTTCGCCGAACTTTGTATGTTTTTGGCATTTTCAACACTTTGGCTTTGATGCAAAACTTTGTTCCAGATTCCAATAACAATGTTAGGTCTTCTACTCCTACTCTTGATTAGTCCATTAACCAGTTGCCTTGACAACGGTTTAGCATTAACGCCGCCAATGGGATGGTTGTCATGGGAACGATTCCGATGTAACGTGGACTGTAAGAAGCAACCTAAAGAATGTATCAGGTTACTTTTTTAACAAACCATTCACTTGATAAATGACCGTCAAAAGTGGGCTTCAAATATTATATCAATTTAATATACATGAAGTACAATGTGCTTTGCTTATGTATTCAATGTGCCCTAGACAAATGTTTCTTTTGATTAATATCTGGTCAGTGTCATCGGGACATGGTCGAAAACCAACGGTCAATTTACAAAATATAACAACCTCAGTACATGGGGCTGAAACTTGTTTTTCCCGCAATTTCATCTTGCATGCAATTAACAAACATATCTTCACTTTCACACATTCTATACCGTAACATTTGTTTTTGGACCTTTTTTCTGCAGTGAGAATCTGTACAAGGCCATGGCCGACCGAATGGTTTCTGATGGCTATATTTACTATGGTTACAAGTATGTTAATATTGATGATTGCTGGGCGTCTAAGGAAAGAACTCCGGACGGAAAGCTTGCGCCGGATCCGGAAAGATTCCCCAGTGGGATAAAAGCTCTTGCAGACTACGTAAATTTTATTCATCAATAGTAACATTTTTGAAATTTAAATTTGAAACTATTTGACGGCACTTTTCAGACTCGGGGACTGAATGTCAAAACACTTTTAAAACTTTATGGGTGTTTTATGTACATACATGTATAAGAGGTCAAGCTGGCTTGAACCACGAGTAGAAGAATGTTTCCAGTTCAATTCTGAAAGTTTGTGAATGTAATCATAGTTCTTGAAAGAAAAACCTTACTACTGGAATGTGCTTTCTGCTGTTTTGATTAAAGGTCCTTGATATTGTTCAATTAGAGAAGAAAAAGGAAAAAAAATATGTTCTGAAATTAACTCCGTTTTGCATTGCGTGTCCCATCCTATAGTCACTGTTGTCGTTTTAATTCTATGACCGAAGATGCACGAAAGACACCTGAAGTTAGGGATATACGCCGACATCGGGACGGAAACATGTGGTGGATACCCCGGGAGTCAGGGTCATCTAGAACAGGACGCTGATACGTTTGCAGAATGGGGAGTTGATATGCTAAAAATGGACGGATGTTATGCTAATAATGAACAATTAGAAGAGGGTATTTTGTTTTGTTTTATAGCTAAAGAATGAAAATAAGCATTAAAACGAGAGAAACATAACGTCACAAAGATGTCAAATTCCTCCAACGTGTTTTTAATGTTACAGTATATTAATGTCAATGATGATGTTATACGTAATGTTTGGAATCGTTAAAATATAGGCATTGTACATCGTATTGTACTTTTTGGTATCATTATTGTTGTTACTTTAATTGACCAGGTTACCCTGCTATGAGTCGTTACCTCAACAAAACAGGCCGTCCCATCCTCTTCTCATGTAGCTGGCCAGCTTATCAAGTTGGTTCTGGAAAAATTGTAAGAAATTCAAGAAAAATATCTAATCTACTATCTTACATGTAACTACCTTTTACAAACGCACAATCAATAAAAATTGCTAATGATAAAATTAGAAAGACTTATTTGCCGATCAAAGAGCTTATTTTGAAAACGCGTCACCGTCTTACAAAAACAAGTAGTGATGTTCTACTTTTAGATCTATCGAGTCACGAAGAAACACGAATAATTGAGTTCAAATATAATATACTTTAATAATCGAGGGAAACCACTATGAAGTTTACTCTATTTCAGTTATATAAATGTTTTCTTCCTTGTAATTTAAATGCAGCCAGATTACCAAAGGATAGCAAACTACTGTAATATCTGGAGGAATTACGATGACGTAGAAGACACGTGGGAAAGCGTCAAAAACATCATTAACTTTTACGTTAATGATACCGGAAACTTCAGCTCTGCCGCCGGACCTGGACATTTCAACGACCCGGATATGGTAACTGTCTGTGAGAGTGGTTTGTTCATAGATGTATTTGAAGTCTTCGCGGGGGATTTCTATTTTGTATTTTCCATGTCCAGGAGGTTTTTTAACTTGATCTAGACGTGGGGTGCATTGTGACCGGGACTTAACACCTTGTACGTGTATTCATGTGGAAGAGATAAACGGGAATGGGGCCGTGTTATGGCGGCCATTCACCATAAGGTCAAGTGGTGTTGTTATCCGGATTACTAGATCATACTGTTTCCTTTTGCCGGTAGTCTCAATTTTCTTATAAACATACAAGAAATTTAGATATAAAAGCATTTATTGAAGGATGTCATACAAATAAAGGGTAATTTGACACAAGACAGTAGAATTTAGATGAACATTAAACGACTGATAGAAAAAAATGCTTACTAAATCAAGCCCATCGCCGTCTTTCTAAGAGTAAGAATACCGTACATACCAGACAAATGTTTTGCAGATAATGGTAATATGGTAGTATATAACAGTGAACCAAACAGATAATCAGATCTTAATATATTACATTATGTAAATATACTTCAAAAGATAAGATATAAATGTGTAAACATTAAATGATCAACATGATCAACGAATCAATTTTTAAGTGAAATTCAAAGTAAGCAAGGAAGTCGAGTTTGCAAATACAAATTAAATACTCGAAATTATGTTTCAGCTCCTGGTTGGTGATTATGGATTGAGTATTGAGCAACAGAAGGTGCAACTAGCTCTGTGGGCAATAATGGCCGCACCGATGTTCATTTCCGATGATCTTAGAAGTATAGCGTTCCCGTCAAAGAATATTCTTTTAAATCACTTCGTCAGGTCTGTAAGTCAAGATCCAATGGGAGTGCAGGGAAAAAGAATCAGCAAGGTGGGAAAAGAAGTAAAATCTTATACAAGTATTCACAATCATAATCTTATCAGAATGGATCTATTGAAAAGTAATACCTGAAACAAATCCTGAAAAAATAAAAATCAATCTGAGTTATCGCTCTTTACATGTCCAGATAAACAACATGGAATTGTGGACAAAGTCAATGGCACCAGACGGTAAGAGCCTGGCGTATGTGTTTAGGAACCTTGACGAATTCGGTGGTCCAAGAAGGGTACATCTTATTTTTCAATCATATTGATTTCTCAATTTCAATGATTATATTATTTTTTAATCAAATTTTACGATGAGTGAGCGTAGACTGTTGATAAACTTTGAAAACAGTTTGTCAATTTTGTTTCATTGAAGGTTAGCCTAAAATTCCAAGACCTCGGACTTACAGCCGAAGAAGGTTACAATGTCACCGATGTTTTTGGCAACAGAATTATCGGAATCAAGTTTCCAAGTGATTGGCTAAATATAACAGTGAACCCGACAGGTAGCTACTTCGGAGCGGCAGTTTTTGGGCCCTTATATAAAAATGTATATCCGAAGTTATAAAATAAAATGCAGCTGTGATGCTACAGTATCAGTTAATCTTCATATTTCTTCAAGCAAGGAGACCAAAGGGGAAAAACCCCAAACGTATACATGTAGCAACACAAAAATAAAAAGGCTACGCAAAATCAACGGGTACAATGGGCAATCGGTGCCGATTTAGGACGGCCATCTGCCATGTTGGTTACAAATGTTGTGGTGTCGTAAGTCGTCATTTGAATGGTCTTAAATGTAGTCAGGTATAATATGAATGAGCAACCATGACAAGGTCCGACATTGACCTCGAACGAAGCCACATTTAGACCTATTTCGATGCAGACCTTCATGGAAAAGGTCTCAATCTATTGAAATTGCGCGTGGTAAATGCGTTAAAGAAGATCCTGACGATAATCTCAACAGCACTAACAAAAGAGTACAAAATTAAGCATCGACGGACCCCTAGCAAGCTAGAAGTGGGACCAGGTGCTCGGGAGGAGTAAGCATCCCCTGTTGGCTAGCCGCACCCGCCGTCGATGTTTAAGCACGAAAATGAAAACAATATATAAACTTCATGCGAAGAGGGAAAGATCAATTCACGTAATTGTACTAAAAAGAATAATGTAATCTTCGATACAAACTTATTAATTTAAATCAAAATTAAATGAAAAAAGTACGTAAAATGTATAAATCTATCTCTATTAGCACAGTCTCAATTTACAAATTCTGAATAGGGATATATAAATGTAACTGTGATACATTGTACATTGTTATGTGTGGCCTATATAGATCTATTTGCAAACTTAGTTAGTATTGTGTAAAATATTAGCATTGTTTGGTGGATTAGATCATTAATAAATACTTCAAAAGCATGTACTAGCACGCATAGGTTCTTCAATCAGATAATACTTTCACCTAATCTAATTAATTACCTACAAACAATCGAACGCGGTCAGCAAATCAAACCTAGCCTTACCTTCTTATAATACTGTACTGAAGCGTTAAGATTTTGACTTTGGGGATTTGCATATCAATAGCATTTTAAAGCTTGAATAACGAAATTTAAATGCCCTGGATGAAATTTGTTGATTAAATTGTGCCACTGAACAGAATGTGAAGATTTTGTACAGTCCCTTTAACCGGAATGAAAACAAACATTACACGCGAGCTTCGGGCGTCCTTAGATACCAGGCGGAAAACGAGGCTAATGGCTGGATATCTTTGAATGAATGTTGAAAACCGGTAAAATGGACCTTTGGACTTAGGAAAAACCAAAATCAAGTGTCTTTGACCTGGAAATATAGGATTATTTAATAAAGTAATAGGTATGTTACATTTTTTTCTGCTACGGTCATCATTCGAACGTTTATATAACTTTGAAAGACAAGAAAAAGAATATACACACATGCTATTTGCTTAATGTACATAGTTTAGATAAAGTATTTTAAATTCAAACCCATACCTTTCAAATCGTGAATCGAACAGGTAGTCACTCTGAAAGGTGAATGTATACAATACTTTGATTTATGGCATACTTTCACCTCACGTTTATGATACCTAACGCTCGAATTGCATCTTAAAATTTACATAAACCAGAGAGATAGTCAATACATTTGACAAATATTGGGTAGATAAAAATGGCTACGTCATTCTAAAACTGGACAACCAATCCTTGACACCGTCAATATCATGATGCCTGAATATATGGAAGCCATTTAAGAAAAAAAATCATCCGTGAAGATTGATACAGTTACCATAGAAACAGATTCAAAGGAAAAAAGTTAATATACTGGTATGGCAAAGGATGCTCAAATTGTATGTTGTATCGATTTAAATCAGATGGAATATTATAAATGAATGATAATAAACATGATCCAAAAATCTGAGTTTCAGAAAAAAAAAAAACAACTCGTACATACATTTTAATAAATGAGTAACAATTATGTGAAATATGACAAATACCCGATTCTATCCTTCAAACGTAATTTTATAGAGAATGGCATTCTATGGACACAGAAAATGAATTTGAAGACGTGACTTATAATACCTCAAATTAATAGATACATGTAGTCATTTATATAAATACAAAAGATGACTTTTGAATTCTTAAAGCTTGCAATTAGTATATTACTACTTATATACTGTGTCCTTTTCCGCCGACAAGATACTGATTATTTATGACTACTGAAAAAGGTAACAGATCAACTGATTTTTAAAGCAATTACGGAAAAATAAGTATCTGATGAAAGGAAATAAATACAGGATTCAACATTTAAACCTTATTTTACAAATGTAACAACTAAATTGCTTGGATACGTTTAAATAGCATCTGATTACCTTTACCCAGATATATAAAGATTATAATGTTCCACACCTGCATGGTTTCTACTCGTTTGACAGTGTCGCAATTGTATAGCAATTGTCAAATAATCAAAAATAACTTAAAGCTTAGCTACAGGAGGTTACAGAATTTATACCTATTTACAGAGATTTAATGAACAAATTCTCAAACTCAAACAAGAGTACGATATTTTGTATGTTCAAACACAGACATAGGTCAAAAAAGCGTTCTCACTGAGTAACTCTCGGTTTATGGACAGTGTAGAAATGTATAATCTTTCTATGTAATATTCAACACAAAAAAAAGCTATATAACATTTTTTTTTCTTTGCATGTGTTCAAGAAGAAGGAAGTGATAGAATGACAAAGCATATCTTATTTGTTAAGGAGTCAAAAAAAGTTAAGATATGACAATGTTGACATTGGACACTCCAGTAATATGGGGAAGTACCACACTCGTGACTTGGACTCCTTGAAGTGATTTATTTATATATAAAGAGAAATGTCAAGTACCTCAAGTAGATTAGTAAAATAACCTCACCTCAACGGTGTATTCTTGATAGACAAATTAAAAAAAAGAAATTAGCAAAAGCAAGGAATTTAGGGATAAAAACGATGTCAAACAAATAATTAAAAAAAAAACAGAAATAAATACACGTACAGATCACTCATATCTTCTCATAAGAAAGATATAATATCGAACAGGGCGAGGAAGGAGAAGAATCGTCTTCTTACGATAATTCATACACAATGTTTACATGCAAAGTGTACCTAAGCCGTTTTTCAGGTAGTCCGAAATTTAATTTCGTCTTTCCTTGTCAAAAATAAAAACAAAATCAAAATAAATGGCATCAAAATACATTAGTTTCAGTGATAATGTTCCAAGTATCGACAACTGCCGCTATGAAAATGAGGAAGACAGAGCCGAATACATAGAACTACATAGCTAAGGGATTATGTTTTGTTAAACCCTTCCAGTATTTATGGTAGTTCTAGAACTTGATTTTCATTTCTACACTAATCCGATTAAGAATGGAGATCAAACACATTGTGTTCAAAGAAACGTCAACAAAGCGGTAAAATCTCACTTTCTTCACCTCAGGCAAGGCTCGACTTCATTCCCAATCTTCTTTGAGTTGGCAAGTGGATTTTGGAAGGGATCTTGAACATATGTGAAAGCAATTTAGGAAAATAAAGGACGTGTTACAAAATGTTGACTTTGTATGGCATGGTCAATAAAAATGAAATAAAATACCTCTGAAAATGGTTACTTTTATTTTGTTGGTAAAAAGTTTGTAAACCGAAATAATTATTATAAGATTGAAAGATTTCACCGAATGCAAAGAAATCGTTTATAGAATATATGTTACACTGAATCTTTCCGTGTGGTCAGTTTAAATTGACCTTATTGTGCTGAAAGAAAATTAAACCCACATACAGTTTACAGTTATCATTTCAATTCAAACTACTTCATCACTTGTTTTGATTTATTTTGGTGGGATTTTATTGACGTAGTAGATTAGATTTTCTTTTTATGAAAGAAACTGCCTGTACTAGAGATAAATATCTATAATTAAAATATCGGTAAAGTAGAAACAGAAACAAAATGGCCGGTTTTTAATACTTTTCCAGCAAATTGTTCTTATTCATTGTCGTTTTAAATAGGAATTGGTATGATACAAAAAAGTTTTTCCTCAGTTAAGTAGATGGAAACTACATGTATCTATACTCCAAAATCAACACATAATTAAATAATCCGGATAACCACATCATTTCGCTCCATAGGTAGTTGATGGCCGTCCTGTCGGCACCGTTCGCCTTTGTCTCCTTGGTTTATGTGTAGTATTTTGTGTTTGCTCTATAGGTAGCAGTACTAGCAGATGGCCGTCCTGTCGGTACCGTTCGCCTTTGTCTCCTTGGTTTATGTGTCTACAGTATTTTGTGTTTGCTCTATAGGTAGCAGTACTAGCAGATGGCCGTCCTGTCTGCACCGTTCGCCTTTGTCTCCTTAGTTTATGTGTAGTATTTTGTGTTTGCTCTATAGGTAGCAGTACTAGCAGATGGCCGTCCTGTCTGCACCGTTCGCCTTCGTCTCCTTAGTTTATGTGTAGTATTTTGTGTTTTCGGCACCGTTCGCCTTTGTCTCCTTGGTTTATGTGTAGTATTTTGTGTTTGCTCCATAGGTAGTAGATGGCCGTCCTGTCGGCACCGTTCGCCTTTGTCTCTTTGGTTTATGTGTAGTATTATGTGTTTGCTCCATAGGTAGTAGATGTCCGTCCTGTCGGCACCGTTCGCCTTTGTCTCCTTGGTTTATGTGTAGTATTTTGTGTTTGCTCCATAGGTAGTAGATGTCCCTCCTGTCGGCACTGTTCGCCTTTGTCTCCTTGGTTTATGTGTAGTATTTTGTGTTTGCTCCATAGGTAGTAGATGTCCCTCCTGTCGGCACCGTTCGCCTTTGTCTCCTTGGTTTATGTGTAGTATTTTGTGTTTGCTCCATAGATAGTAGATGTCCCTCCTGTCGGCACCGTTCGCCTTTGTCTCCTTGGTTAATGTGTAGTATTTTGTGTTTGCTCCATAGGCAGTAGATGGCCGTCCTGTCGGCACCGTTCGCCTTTGTCTCCTTGGTTTATGTGTAGTATTTTGTGTTTGCTCCATAGGCAGTAGATGGCCGTCCTGTCGGCACCGTTCGCCGTTGTCTCCTTGGTTTATGTGTAGTATTTTGTGTTTGCTCCATAGGCAGTAGATGTCCGTCCTGTCGGCACCGTTCGCCTTTGTCTCCTTGGTTTATGTGTTACAGTAGTATTTTGTGTTTGCTCCATAGGTAGCAGATGGCCGTCCTGTCGGCACCGTTCGCCTTTGTCTCCTTGGTTTATGTGTTACAGTAGTATTTTGTGTTTGCTCCATAGGTAGCAGATGGCCGTCCTGTCGGCACCGTTCGCCTTTGTCTCCTTGGTTTATGTGTTACTGTAGTATTTTGTGTTTGCTCCATAGGTAGCAGATGACCGTCCTGTCGGCACCGTTCGCCTTCATCTCCTTGGTTTATGCTTTACAGTAGTATTTTGTGTTTGGTCTTCCTTGTGTGTCTGTTGTGGTGTTTGTATGCTGTGTTTTCACGTTTAAGGCTTTTGGTGTTGTTGGTGTTGTTGGTGCTGTAACCGATTCCTGGTGGAGATCACCTCCTTTCTATCATCTGCACACATCCTCTTCGTTCTACTTTTTCTTCACATACATTTCATTCCTATGCATGGTCTTGTCTAAAAACAAAATCATTGATTGCTTTGATAATTATGTCATAAAAGAAGGTAAGACTAGGTTTCAATGCTTGATTTTATTTCATAAGTCAGTCTAAAAGAAAGGAGGGGATCCCCACAACACTAGGTTGCAGCAATCACGGCAAAACCCCAAAACATCCAATGCAAAAACACAGAGCAGACACGCACAGAAAAAGACACAAAAGGGACAAGGAACACCAACTAAGCACATACATGTATAAAGTTGAATTCTAATGTAATAAGCAGAGAGCCAGATTTACATTGTAAAATAATTTTGACATATTAGAACTATAAAGAATCAGAATGCACTCTCTTAACATTTCAATTTTATTGTCCCATGTGATCGAATGAAATAAAGGTAGCGCACAAAAACATGGACCTGTGCACATAAAGGTGCTTGTTATCTAAGCATGATCTTTGAAAGCCGCAAGAATTGATCCGGATTTTGAGACGAGTCTTGTTGGATTTGGGTTTTATTTTACTGATAAAACGTTATCTCAAACTTTTACTTTGATCTCATTCAATGATTCAAATATATAACGTTTTTTTTTTAATCGGGGAAATAATATAAGGTAGAAAAATGGAGAAATGGCGATCATTCTTTATCGTACATGTATATAGAGATAAAAAAAGTCACTGCTTGTAGTTTTTCCATTTTACATTGTGTGAAATTTGTATTGATGCATTCTATCTGTGTGTTATTTTCTCAACTTGTTCGTGTCTGGGCCTCAATATGCTATTTAAACAAGATCATTAAAAATATCGATTATCAATAAAACTAAACTTTTGACGCTGAAATACTAAAAAGAGTATCTAAAGCTACTTCAAAGCATTCAATTCCATTAAGATTTTATACAATTTTTACCCTTTCGTCTACTCAATGCTGCAATTTTCCAATATCTTTTTAACAGGAAAGGTAATACATTGTAATAAGGACACAGACCCTATGTCCCTTTGCATACTGTACTACTGTCTGAGGCAGTCAATAGGCCATGTCGATGTATGTTCTCTTTTCGAGAGCGTATCCAGACGATACGAGGCTTTTCTAGGATCTAGAAAAGGGTTCTGGGAACATGGAACTCTTTGTTTCTGACAAGAAAGCCAGATTTTACCTTTTTTACGCAACACTTTCTCGAAAAATCATTGACAAGACACCCTGATCGTTTTTGAATAATTCCCCTTCCCACCTTAGAAAAAATCTAGATCCGCGTTTCTACTATCTTTCTTAGAAAGACTGCCTTATTAATAGTTCTCATCATAAACTGATTCATCATTATCTCCAGATATTACAGAGAATAATGGCTCCCTTTTACCATGTTTGTTGGCCGACATTTTGCAATTCCTTCCGATGAACGTTAATGTTCGTTAAATTGTTCTCTATCAACGATCGACTCCTGATCCTGATTTCCCCGGCTGACTATTGAGAAATGGAAGCGAGCTTTATCACCGTAGTCGTAAAATAGCTTTCATGTTTTACGTGCGGTACGATAGATGTATCCAAAAACAGTCATCAATCGATGTTGGCTGCGCATCTCGTAATAAAAGCCGTTTTTAATCATTTCTGCTTTACCTGGCAAATTGATCCGAGGTAACGATATAAACATGCGGATTCATCAATACCGACATTGATATATAAACCAATATGCAGATTTTTTTTTAGTTTTTACCCATAAAGCGAACTCAACTTTACACCTCGCTGCCTGTTTTGAAACAAACACACTGTTGAAGAAGACGAAACTGACTAAATTTTGTGTAAAAGGATTTCAATATATACATGTAGGTTGTTAATAAGCTTTCTAAAGGCTTTTATGCAAAAAAAAAAAAAAAATAAATCTATACATGTATATTACTTTAAGGAGGCTCAATAATCGTTTGACGTCATCATATTCCCGGCGTCAATACTGGTTCGAATAGTATTGAGTGCGGTTTCGGTCTTCAAACTCCTCTAATTCGCTTGTTTCTTGACGGATTTCGACAAGTTTGGTATCGATGGAACCAGAAAATTATCATCTACAAACTGAATGTAATATATTTATAGTCAAATGCATCGTTAAATTTATATATCCAAAAATATCCCGTAAGTGAGACACCCTTGCTATTGCCGTAGACGTATTATTTTTATAATGTCACCATCGCAAATTCAACCGTGTGTTGCTTGGCAATAAAATCAAGTAGAAAAACTTAAGTTTAATGATCGAACAGGATATTTCTTTGAGATTTTAGCAATATAATGGATAAAATATTTCAAGTTTGCTATCTCTAATTATCTTAGGTAATACGAATTTTTCTATAATTTGGTGAACTATCGTACTTTGCAGCGAGATGTTTTCGTGTAAAGTTTCCCTATTTAAAATCTTTGAGCGAGTGAATTTTAGTTTTAACCCTGCTTTGTTAAAAGATATATCCATTTTACAGATAAGTGCACGCATTATCGAGAACAAGGGAGGTTAGTGACGTCCACTTATTAACCTTTAACGTCAAAATGTTTAAAACGCTTCCGTTTACTTTTTCTATATTTCTCTTATTCATATTTCCGTATCGCCGACACCCGGCGATCGTTGTACTTTATAAAACCGCTTATTTTACATTGTTAACGCCTTTTATAATATAACTTTATCTAGAAATTTCATCTTCTGTGTTACTTATTTCAGAATCGCCCCCTTCTTTAGACATTATTGACAACCCTCCCCCCTTTTAAAATCGTTACTATGACAACCAAGTATTTTGAATCAGGATGAACGAAAACATGTACTTTTTTATAATTTTTTTTAAAGAACAGAGTTTGTCGTTGAGAAATATGTAAAAGAAAATAACTTCTGACAAAGACTTCTTATCACTTTGATGACAAATAAGGGTACAGGGTACTTTTTTTTAGATTTTCATTTTGGGGTGGGGTTGCACAAAATGTACTTTTTGGGAACAGTTTTAGCTATTATAATCTATGAAAGCATTATCTACATGTATAAAGAAATATACATATTTGATTATATCATGGTGAAAATAATCACAAGAATGGTTTGAATGTGGAATTATTACCCATATAGCATGTAATTGTCTATCAAAATTCATTGTTTTGCGACAGATCTCGGAATTGGTTTACACATGTATATTCAGAGGACCACTAGTCAATCAAATGAACGATGATATGTAATCTTAATTACAAATATAAATCATCACACATGAATGTCAAATAAACAAAATATTTTTTTTTGCTCTGACAAAGAATTCTCGGATTATTGAGCCACCTTAACGTAAGGATTGATTTCTGCATCGTGTATACATGTATGTGTAAATATCGAATCATTTAAATTCTTTGAAATTCACAACTCTTACTTTTAAAATCAAACGTTGTCTACAGGGTATAGATTTCTCGCGCACTTGAACCCGAAACGTTTGGTTGCTAGCGACGCCGAAGTACCGTTAGATAATACCTTAAGATGACTAGACTGTAGTGTCTAATACACTGAAAAATATTGACGATTTCTTCACAGATAATGGATAAGACATAGCCTTACAGGTAGGGAAAATTATTTTATTTGCTACAATGGAAATGTCTACAGGTATCCATTACTCTAAACGTTTGTATTTCTTCTCAAAAGTTTCCAATAATCCCGTCTTTTCTATGATTAAGTTTATTTAAAGTAAAAAGTTATTGTGATGTCAAGTCATCGAATTGTTTTTTAATGTTCGAAAATTGAATGAAAAAAGAAAAATTGAGAAAATCAATAAATGGATTTAAAAAAAAGATAATAATGACATAAAAGATGAATTTTAAGAAAATTGAGTAGAAACTCATGAACATGCGTTCTTATAACACTGACAATTTTGAAATTCATAAAGTTTTGAGAAATAATCAAATTACCATAGAAACTTGAATCAAATAAACCCATATAATGCACTTAAAGACGTTTGGTGTAGTGACTCCATTAAATATTTACGTACTCCCCCCTCTATGGCGGACGTTATCTGCAAATCGCTTATCGATTTATCACATTTAATTGTTTGTCTTACACAGTTGATATTAAAGCCAGATTTACCGCTAACGCGCGAATTTTAGAATTCAGTAGGCCCAGGCCACGCAAACGTAAAAAAATGTTTCACCATGATTCATGTGTAACATCGCCTATTTCGGTGATTTTATGAGAATTTTGGTTTATATGTCAAATTTAACATTGCATCTACACTGCTCAAAAAATTAAGGGAGCAAGGTTTCTACTTTCATATCACACACGTTTGCAGCTGTTTATTCTTTATGATGAAGATAAATGTATTAAGACATTTAAAAGTCATTTCATGCTGAAGCACTCAAAGGGTACATTAAAAGATGGAATAAAGGCTAAATGTCATTCTTAATTACCAATGTCTATATTGAACAGATTAACCATATACACATGATAAAACTTGATGATGTAGCCTTGCTTATCCCAAAAGATTTTACAAGCTTCATGTATGTACCATTATATTACAATGGAAAAATCGCTCCTTTCATTTTTTTGAGCAGTGTATTTGAAAAAAGTATTTTCATTTTTTTTTTATTTTTTCAAGATGAAGAAAAGATAAAAAGTTTAAATAAATGAAGATATTTCCAACGAGAATATCGCAATGACGACCGCAAAACGGTCTTTTACAAAAAGCACATAGTACATGTAGTCCAGTGGGCCAAAGACATAATTCATTTACATGTAATATACGAACAACTGTGGTGAATCAGATACAGTTATTTTTCGTATGTCACCCGTATCTCCCCAAATAGCTTCGCGCGTATGTCCGTCTAATTCTTTAGAAATATTTCCGATTCGAAAATGCGTGACAAAGAAACGTAAATATGACATTAGTAGATCTGCAACAGGTGTGCGGAGTAGATTAAACATAATGTAGCAAGCATGCATTTTGCAAGCTTGCTTCTGTAAGCGAATCATCACTCTTCAGACCCACGTTCTGTTAATGTTTTTCTGTTTATTTTTATGTTGAGTATGACTTTTAGTATACAATCATGGTTTACGTATACGTCGTGATACATGTAGCTGTAGTGGTAAGTGAAAGCGTTTATTTTGCCGTAGTTGTCTCTTTGTGTACAAATGTACATGGAAAATTGTGCATTTGTTGTGCTGTTTTTGTTGAACTGCAATCTTGTTGAAGACCTCTACCTGCGATATGAAAAACGACAAACGAAATGAAAATTTGTTTAAAAAGTTAAAAGTTACATCTACTTCATGCATGATATTCATTTTCATGTGAAACACTCGTCACGGTGTTGCTATCTATAGAGCTTCAGGAAATATCAATACCATCGCTACGCAACCTTTGCATTTTTTTCATTCTGCCTTGATTAGAATTAGCATTGTTATACACATTACGCACTTCATAATTTGAATATCTCTTTTCTTTTATGTGAAGTTGTAGAGATATATGTAAAGTGCATGATTGCGCAAACGATCAGGAACTTTTTGCTAATCCTCAAGGATTCTCTATTGTTTAACGTTACCGAGCCGAGAAGACAAAACGGTTCGATCAAATATCATATTGAATTATATTCTTCTCTCTCTGTTTTATATCAAACAAAGCAACCGATCAAACAATAGGTATCAAATAGCAATCAGGAAAGAAAACTATTTGTTTGAGGGTCTGTATGGATTATTAAACCCCAAATCTCTCCAAAGTTGAGGGTGTCTGCCATACATACCTACCCAATATAAAGTCTATCAGTTCAGATAATATGCGGAAACAATGCTAACAAATGAGCCGAGTAATGTTGTATCAATTTCCAAACAATACAGTGTTTAAACGCTGGGTATTTGCAATACGATAGTAATGTTCTCACCATACTTGAGTTACGCCCCTTTATTTAGATTTTACTGCGTGTCTGTCGATAGCGATTTAAATTTGAAATAAGTGTGCAAAATGCATGTTTAAAGCAGGTTACTGCAGGAGTTTATAAAGTGCTATATTCGTGTGTAAGGCCCGGGGTAGATCACCGAGAGTACATGTACACTGCTTTGTCAGCGTTTCCTACTTTTAAAATATCGCAAACTTTGCTACACTTGCATGTTAAACTTTTTCAAATTCAATAACATCATTAAACAACGGAAAAATTTGCAGCATGGACCAGACATGCATGTTTCGGGTACTTAACCCTCGTCAGTGATCCTCAATCTAAACAATGTAATATGGCCAAAGTGTGTGAAAGTTAGTTTGTCCAAAAATGTACCGAAAGACGTAGTAGGATGGATGGGATATGATGCTACAGGACCGACGTTTTAGAAATTTCAAGAAAATTTTATTTCAGAAATATCGAATGCGTTGAAGAAACGATCAGCCGAAGTTGATGACCTTGGCTACATGTGCCCTTGGGGACTCCTGGTCCATCAGCATGGCACTCACCAAGTGCATATTACAATAAAGTGTTCCAGAAAAGTTTTTCTTTTTATGTATAGCTTCCTAATGAAAACAGTATGATTTTGTTTTTTTTTTTGCCTGTTTAGGTATCTTTATATCCGGATAAATGAGAGCTTTGATAACAACTATCCCATTGTTTATTTAACTCCAATGCGCAATTATATCTCAATTTTAGGTAGTCATTTACGTTTAAATACGGTCTTTTTAGAGTACATTGTTAGCTTGTCTGTCATTGTTATATATCTCTCTTCTTATTTCAGATATTCCCTCCTCGCCACAATGAGGGAACAGACGTACGGATGGTATCCTTCCGTCAAGGACGTGTACAAGGACAGACGGATGGGCGCTCCCAACCCTTATCGTAAGTACAGCAAACAGATATTTCAACATAACTTTTTTTATGCAATACTATGTTGTATATTTTTTGTGTATATATCGAGACTATTTGGTCTCGATTCTACACTCCTGTTGAATGATACTTTTCTAAACAGTAAGAGACTGTATTTTAATAGAGCAGCTTCAACAATTTGGAAAAAAAAGGCTCAATCACAGATAGACCTAAGAATACTCATATGGATATCCTGTTTTTTCCAGAGATCGAAGCAATGTATAAGTTTCAAAAAAGTAAATACTACGAACCTCCACACCCACCGACGCCAAGACCACCAAATGCGTTCCGTCCGACGCCAACGCCCCAAAAGCGTCCAATGTCCACAATGTCCAGTAAAAGTCGCAGCAGTGGAAAAGACTCATCTTTACAAGTTCGCGCCAAAAGCGCCCCTATATATGACTTTAAACCTGTACCTCGATTACAAATTCCCACCCCTCATCAATGCTGGGCTATGTCGACCGATGAGACACCATACGGAGTAGTTGAGCCCACGCCAACCCCTCCGCCTGAATGGCCCAGTCCTAAACCACCATTCTCTTCACCCACACCCTCTGTGTCGTTATCGCTGCACGGCGAACAAGGCCAGGATACAAGGAGGGACCGTATACAAAGTGCTGTCATCAGAAGGGAACGTCCTACACCTCCCCCGAGATCTGTTAGATCCGCCGGAAGTAACAGAAAACCACTACAGGAAACGGAAAGGTCATGTCCCAGCCGAATTATGAGACCCAGTTGTCCAACGCCGTCCGTGAAAAGGGTAGAGACTCCAGTTCCTGATGAAGTTCGCTCCCCTTCTCCAGACCCTTATGATGCAGAGCTGAAGAAATATGGATGGAGAATGGAGGTACATGGGGATCCTTACAAGATCAAGTAAGTGTATTATATTACCTGACTGACTATTGTTTCCAAAGTATGATTGTTATAATATCCACCAAAAGGTGCGATAATGGCTATGTTTATATTTGGTGACCCCAAGATTCATCTCTTTCCAGATGCACATGTATTTATTCCTCATTTGCTTCTGTTTTTAAACGACGCAATCTGATATAAAGTTTATCTGTAACTTACTGCAACATCTTGACAAAATGTCTTGCTAATGAAAAATCATTCATATTAGAATTGTATTTCTATCTAATCTAGTAAATGTCATTTAATTAATGTTGCGTTATAAGATTCACTACACGAGATATAATTGTACTGAAATCATATCTAAAAGAAAAGGTTCGGAATTAATTTTTAATTTCAAATGATGAAAAGAGATAATTTAAAGGATTATTATTCAAATGTAGGCCAATCTTTATTTTTTCATTTTAGACCCATCACCAAGCGCCTGACATACTACGTCACTTGCCAGGAACCGGAAATTGAATCAGAAGGACCCAAAGTTCACATGGAGAATGGTGAAACGTTCTTCTACAACACTATACCACGGAGGCCAGCTTGTTTTGCGATCCATAAAGAATGGATTTCTGAAACTATTCACGCCAAACGAATGGAACTGCAAAAACGGGAGGGCATAAAGCACAGATGGAAGAACTTTGCCTTTGTTTATTAGGGACTACTCAAGGATATATTTACCATAATTCCATAATAATGTAGAATATAGTTTATAAGATTGACTACCCTGTTAGACGCAGTATGATGGTCAAAGTAAAGTTTCGGTTAATTTGAAAGATGTGGAAATTGATAATGAAAGTGTGCTTTGTACCCATAAAGTAGTTTGATAGAAAGTTCAATGCAATTCTGTTCACTTGGTATTCTTAATAGAGTACATTTGACTATAACTGCTTTTGCTTTTAGAAAATCTGACACCTCTGACAATAGAGATTACACTATGTTATATAGACTGTGATACCATGAGCACATGTGTGCTATTTCGTTGTACATGTATTTTTGTAGATATATTGGTTCTTGTCTTTCATTAATCTGTACATATTTGTAAAGATGTTGTAAATATATACTATTATTTTCTATATAAAGCCTGTGATTATAGGCTTTACTTTTTATATTCAGGTAGATCTATATATTATTTTTAAGTATTGAATTTTGACAGGGAAAACCACATAATAAATCTACGCATTTAATATATTCTAAAATTTCCATGTACATATACCGGTATACTAGTATACTAGAGTGACATTCGGGTAGTTTTGAATATTTTTTAAGGGAGGGTCTTTAGTTATATTCAATCTAATTATGTTAAATTTTCCTATATAAGCTTGTAAATGAACAAATGTAATTAATGTAGCAGCTTTAAGATGCGGGTAGAACATTATCATAATATAGAAATCTCTCATCAGGAATTAACATGTTTGTCTTAATGTACACAAAATCTTAATGTATACGTCGAAAATCATGATTTACATCTACATTGATAATATTCAAGTTATAATTCATTTGCAAGGTTTACTTGTATGTAGCTTCGCACGATGAATTTTGAAGGATTTTCGTAGGAAACAGAGTTTTTTCTGCAATAAGAAAAAAACCCAACATAGAAAAAAAATTGGAGCGGAATATTTTCCCTGTTTGTTTGTATACTTTTGTTGTATGAACCAAAGCTCAGTTCTACATGTAAATGATAAGTGATGAAATTGAATGTTCTGAGTTGTTCATGAATTTGATTCACTCCTCGAGATGTTTCCAGAAAAAAAAGTTTTGATGCCAAAAATCTATGTTATTATAAAACTGCTTTATTATATAAGGCAATAACAAGTGATATTTACAGTACTGCCATCATGTTCATGATTTTATTCGTCCAACTTGTTCCCTCTTGGTCATGCAGTGAATGTTTATTACCAATATTTGAATTAGAAACGTCCGTCATCTGATGTTATAGCATTCTGACTTCATGTGCTTTCATGTATATGTAAATAGAAAACATAGAAATTGAAGATAAACTTATTCATGTTTTCATTTATCTTGATTTTTTCCCCGAAAACTCATTCAGCTTTTCTGTGGAAAAGAGTTACAATATCAGTGAAAAATAATCCATTACCAACGACGAGATTCTACGTACATCTATACACCCTCTTTCCGTCCACAGACAATCATAGACTGAAAAATGGAACAGAATGACGTAAAAAAAGTGAAAACTTTGAGTCTAATTACATGTAGGATGGTACGTACGTTATCACGTGTAATTGCCGTATTGATAAAGATGGCCTTTAGAAGAAAAGAGTGGCTCTCCAACAGGACTTGGTGGCAGCACCCACAACACAACACTGACACGCCCAAACACAGAGTGGACAAGCACAACAAGAGACATCAAAGACACAATCTAATCATAAAACATAACTGATTACACATAAATCGAAGAGACCAATGGACAACAGATGCCGATTTAAAACGGTCATCTGTCACGAAACTGGCCAATGATGTAAACATACATGTAATGTTAAACGTCTTCAAATTCACTAGCATCATTTATAAACGGATAAACTTGCAGCATGTTCCAGACATGCACATTTCAGGTACTCAACCCTCGTCAGTGATCCTCAATCTAAACAATGTAATATGGCCAAAGAGGGTGAAAATTATAATGTCAAAAAATGTACCGGAAGATGTAGCAGGATGGGTGGTTCCAGAAAATTTTGAATGCGCTGAAGAGACAGACGATCAACCGAAGTTGATCGAACTTGGCTACATATATTTTTCATATAATAGAAGGATATATTACATTGAAATCTTGAAGAACATGCAAATGAAGATACCATCCAAAATGGTGAGACATCAAGATTAGTGGTGAGAAAAATTAATCGTCATCTGCTGACAAAACTATTTTGAGAATGTTAACAATTTTGAACCAGACTATTTACAGAATGAATGGCCCTGTTTCAACATCTAAGAATATTCACTACGCTTAAACTTTCACCCTCTGTCACTCTGGATAAGTAATTTTAATGTATTTCTCTGTCTTTAACCTGTTTTTTGTGCGAATAGCACATAGCGATTGCCTGATTTCTTCACTCATGGGTACCCCATCTACTGAGTATGTATAAACGATGTTACTCTGTTAACATGTAACTTGGGACTGCTTCAGCGTCATGATCGGTATAAAGTCTGATCACTGTCTGAATCAATGAATTATCTGTATGAATCGAGCTGTCGTGTTATGTACATGCATGGCCTAATGAAAATTGCATCTGTATTTACTGAGATGAACACAGGCTGTGTGTTGGAAACCCCTTTCCATTACCCATTTTAATGAACAATATATAAATGAAACGGTGCTATCGATAAAGATATTATTAAGTTGAATCATTGAAACGTAAAACTAACTTCAAGAAGGCTTATTTTGCCCTGCTTCACAAAATAAAATCTGTATACGGAAAAATTGGGAACTTCCATCATGAAATATGATATTAATGATTATGAAAAATAAAAGATCAAAACATTCCCGTTTAGGATGTATCATAAATCATATCATAGGATGTATCATGTATACTAAAAAAGAAATGAATTTTCCTTCAAATTCTTAGCACACACCTAACATTGAACATGAAAGGTTAAAGACAGAGTGGGGATCAAATTAGAAAATAAGAATCTTCTTCTTTCCTTTTATATGGTATCACCAATCGATAGTCATATTGGATTGTTGTATTTTTTAGGGGGGGGGGGAGGGGTAGATTTAATGTGATGTTATTTAATTTTCATGTTCACTGTCAGACATTATCTTTCAATTCATTACGACAACATTATGGATTTGCATTATAGTTCTGTCTTTATACGTCCATAAACTGGCCTACGAAGGTGTTCAGGAACAAATATAACTTTGAAAACACAATATTTTGTCATACATTATAAGTGATACACTTTCTGGCTATTCGCACTCAGTACCTTCAGTGCTTTGATTTTGTATAGATTTCAGGTCAGGTTTAGAATTTCGCTCTTCAAATATTCATATTTTTATTTCATCTATGTCGGCTTTGAGTTTGTTGAAACACACATGGTGCAATGAACCACTAGATGACTGGATAAGTTATCAAGGTTGTAGAATATGCAGATTGTAGTTTGTATGTACGTTATCCAGATCACTACACCATTGACTACAGACGTAACAGATGACCGTCCTAAGTAGGCATCGATTGCCCATTGGTCTCGCCGGTCTAGTGTGGTCTTTTGTGTTTGGTGATTTTATGTCAAGTTTGGTGTTGCTTGCCCCATTTGCGTCCCTGTTTTTGCAAGTGTTTCAGCACTGAATTGAAAAATATTTGAATAATACATGAATTATTCGATACTGAATGGAAATTACTATTTCTTCAGCTGTTTCTTAATATGTATTTTGGGTCTTGCAAAGAATTTAATTCTTCTTACACTAACATTTTTGGATTTTTGTCTGTTTCGTCAAAATTACTGATGAGTCATTATTTGTTGAAATGCAAATTTGGTGCACTTCAGTTATTTCCTTATAAATTGAGGGGTCTCCAACAGAACTCGGTTGCAGTACCCACGTGCACAATAAAACAGAAACACCATTTTTGGACACCTAAACACTTCAATGAAAACATTGCACATAAACAAACGAGACCAATGGACAAATGGTGCAGAATCAATAGTCGGGGAGCCAGTGGGGACCCCCCATGCACCCCCTTGAGTACTTTTTTTCACGGGTACCATAATGTTCCTTAGGGTCTACAGAATCGGTTTTCAGGATGTACTCAAAAATAAACTCATTTAGGCTATGTGTTTTTCGACCGTTTCCATGGCAACCCCCTGCTAAAGTCATGAAAGCACTATTGGTTAAGTAAAATAGCCATATCTTGGCCAAATGTTGAGCTTAACATCTGTAACTGGTATCAATATAACGAGGAAAGGTTGTTCTATTAATCACGTGATCATATGCAAAATATCTATTTTGCATATTCATGAATTGAAATAAAAATGCTTGCAAGATACATAAAAACTGACACATTATTTTGTTTTGGCTCCTAACTCTATAGTTTTATCTATGATCGTTATTAGATTACATAAGAAATACAAACAAAGTCTTCTCTCTCCAATGACATAACATTTGGATCAATGTTTTAGTTCAATTGCTTCTAAATTGATGTTTTTTACAGAAAAATGGCTATTTCAAGTAAGATAAGCTGATTTTTGTATACTAATGATAAGATATTTACTACTTGTAAAATCGAATATCTGAACCTGTTTTCTAGTGTATTTTCATGTTTTCCTCATGTAATGAATGTTTACAAAACATGATATATGTAATTTTGGTAATTTTGGGGCAAAAACCGTATTTTTCAGTAAAAAACAAAAGTGTCGATTTTTATATATTTTTCAAGCATTTTTATTTCAATTCATGAATATTCATGAATATGCAAATTATTTACTTCGGATATGATCACGTGATTAATAGAACAACCTTTTCTCGTTATATTGATACCAGTTACAGATGTTTAGCTCAACATTTGGCCAAGATATGGCTATTTTACTTAACCAATAGTGCTTTCGTGACTTTAGCAGGGGGTTGCCATGGAAACGGTCGAAAAACACATAGCCTAAATGAGTTTATTTTTGAGTACATCCTGAAAACCGATTCTGTAGACCCTAAGGAACATTTTGGTACCCGTGAAAAAAAGTACTCAAGGGGGTGCATGGGGGGCCCCACTAGCTCCCCGACTACAAGACACTATAAAAATATTTTCAAGTAAAAATCAAGGTTAACTTTGAAATTCATTTTCATTGTCATGACACAGGAACGTGATAAAAAACTGATAATAATTTGTGGATCAAAGCAATAATTTTATTTGCAGCCATTTTATAGCATCTCGATGAAGAACATTAGTATGAATATATCATCAAATACTATAATGAAAATTATTCATAAATGTCTTACAGCTTGTCTAGTTCAAGCCTGATATTTTTGTCAAGTCATATGTGGTGCGTATCGTTGTTATTCCGGACAACATATATATAATCAGGCTCTATTTCTTCTCTGGTTTTAGGATCTAGTCTGTCGTACCGGCTAATGTGTGGAAGATCCGTGCTAAATGCCACGTCATAAACGTTACGATCAGACAATTCTGATTTAAGTGCTCTGTTTCTGAAACAACAAAACAACATCACAAAACAAAGAGGTGATAATCAATAAATAAAATTGAAAGGGAAAGAAAAGGCTGGGATATCTAATAAGGTAAACCATGTTAGAATTACAAACTCAACAGCGTTGTAGATACACGAAAATCGGTCACTGGTGGGGTTATCCGGATTACACGAAAATACCCGTTCGTAGCTGGATTCAGCATAGGGGTATGAACCTTAAACTTTGATCTTGCTATTTGCCATTTCCAACGAAAAACAAATCGAATGAATGAATGAAAGATTAAGTTGAAAATGTATAAGACAAACCTTTTCTTCAGGTAAATAACGACAACTAAAAGTAATACGGAAGCCAAGGAAGTGATGACGGCTACAACCACGATGGTGATGTCTAAAAGAGATAATTTGCATAATTATTTGCATTTAAATATCACAGCTCATCCGGTACGCTTGAGCATGTACTTATACTTTGGATTTTCACATAGAAATTTACAAATTACCAAAAACTTTTAGGTCAAGGTTTCCGCTTTCATAAACTAGTTAAGACTTTCTGGAAATTTTACAAAAATTACAGTCAACTTCTTTTAAAATTCGGATCTATACACGCAATAGAGTACATTACTTTGGGTATTACACAACCTGTCTTTTATGGTGAATTGATAAACAAAATTAGAAGGTTCAAAGGTAGGCAGAATAACCATCGAAAATGCGTCAGAGTCATCAAACGCCTTTTATACCGTGGATATGATCCTAATTTCACCAGACGGACACTAGGCTTGGTACTTGACCAATCTACAGTGTTGTACCAGCGCATCCTTGAGACTTGCACTATGACTGACTGTGACGACGGGACTCCATTTTTGGACCTAAATATCAAAATTGTTAATGGGGAGATCCATACAAGTGTGTATGACAAAAGAGATGACTTTGGATTCAATATAGTAAATTTTCCCTGGCTTGACGGTGATGTTCCTAGATTACCGTCTTATGGTATCTACATTTCGCAGCTCATCCGGTATGCTAGAGCATGTACTGATGTTTTGGATTTTCATGATAGAAATTTACAAATAACAAAGAAACTTTTAGGTCAAGGTTTTCGCTTTCACAAACTACTTTTGAAATTCGGACCCATACAAGCAACAGAGTATATTACTTTGGGTATTTCGCAACCTGCATTTTATGGTGACATGATCAACAAAATTAGAAGGATCAAAGGTAGACAGAATTACTATCGAAAATGCGTCAGAATCATCAAACGCCTCTTATACCGTGGATATGATCCTAATGTCACCAGACGGACACTAGGCTTGGTACTTGACCAATCTACAGTCTTGTACCAGCGCATCCTTAATACTTGCACGCTGACTGACTGTGACGACGGGACTCCATGACGGGCCCTGTCCAAACCTCTTTAGAGAAGACAGGGCCCCGACCACATGTCCTCTCTGAATGTCAGTCGGACTCCTCGGGTTATAACATACATTAGCTCGCTACAGCCGGCAGAGCACAGGTCGTATTACGCATGCCCTCTTTTTATATCAATTTACATATTCATCTGTGTTGCTTGGGCCCCTGCATTTTGCGGTCTTGTTTGTGTGTGGTCATCTGACAGTGAGGAGGTTGTTTTACACCACAATTGTACGTTCTTCGAGACCTCTGGGTAATCGGAATAGTGGGAGGGTTGTGCGCACGTAATCCAGGATAACCACACCGTCTGCTACTCACGAGGCAGATGGCCGTCCTAAGTCGGCACCGTTTGCCCATTGGTCTCGTTGGTTTATGTGTAGTCATTTGTGTTTTATGCTTTTCTGTGATTTGACGTTCATTGTACTACTGCGTCTCTTTCTGTGCGTGTCATTTTTGTGTTTTGCAGTGGGTGTTTTGGGAGGTTGCTGTTGATGCTGCAACTAGGTGTTGTTGGAGATCCCCTCCTTTCTTCTTCTGAAATTCGGACCATACAGGCAACAGAGTATATTACTTTGGGTATTTCACAACCTGCATTTATGGTGACATTATTAACAAGATAAGAAGGATCAAAGATAGACAACATCACTATCGAAAATGCGTCAGAATCATCAAACGCCTTTTATACCGTGGGTATGATCCTAATGTCACCAGACGGACACTAGGCTTGGTACTTGACCAATCTACAGTCTTGTACAAGCGCATTCTTAAAACTTGCACTCTGACTGACTGTGACGACGGGACTCCATGACGGGCCCTGTCCAAACTTCTTTAGAGAAGACAGGGCCCCGACCACCTGTCCTCTCTGAATGTCAGTCGGACTCCTCGGGTGATAACATACATGAGCTCGCGGCGACAGAGCACGGATTGTATTACGTACGCCCTCTTTTCATTTCCATTTACATATTCATCTGTGTTGCTTGGGCCCCTGCGTTTTGCGGTCTTGTTTATGTGTGGTCATCTGACAGTGAGGAGGTTGTTTTACACCACAATTGTGCGTTCTTCGAGACCTCTGAGTAATCGGAAAAGTAGGAGGGTTGTGCGCACGTTATCCAGGATAACGATACCTTCTGCTATTTCCGTGGCAGATGGCCGTCCTAAGTCGGCACCGGTTGCCCATTGGTCTCGTTGGTTTATGTGTAGTCCTTTGTGTTTGATGTTTCTGTGTTGTGCGTTGACGTTCCTTGTCCCTTACGCGTCTCTTTCTGTGCTTGTCTGCTTTGTGTTTTTGCATTGGGTGTTTTGGGGGTTTGCTGTGGATGCTGCAACCTGGTGTTGTTGGAGATCCCCTCCTTTGTTCCATGACGGGCCCTGTCCAAACCTCTTTAGAGAAGACAGGAGCCCGACCACCTGTCCTGTCTGAATGTCAGTCGGACTCCTCGGGTGATTTCATACTTGAGATCGCTACAGCCGGCAGAGCACGTACTGTATTACACACGCCCTCTTTTTATACTAGTATGCATTTACATATTCATCTGTGTTGCTGGGGCCTCTACGTTTTGCGGTTTTGTTTGTGTAATGTCATCTTACAGTGAGGAGGTTGTTTTACACCACAACTGTACGTTCTTCGAGACCTCTGGATAATTGGAGAAGTGAGAGTGTTGTGCGCACGGGAAGACCTCTGGGTAATTGGAAAGGTAAGAGGGTTTTGCGCACGTAATCCAGGATAACCACACCATTTGCTACTTGCGTGGTCCGTTGTCCGTCTGTCCGTCCGTCAGTCTGTCTGTCTGTCACATTTTAAGTGTCACATCCCATAATTTTTGAATGGTTAGTGATAGGGCTTTGATATTTCACATGTGTATTCTTTGTGACAAGACCTTTCTAAACATAACATAATTTCTGACCTAGTGACCTTGACCTAGATATTTGACCTTTTTTTCTAAGCATTGCGTATATCTTTTGGTTGCTAAGTGATAAGGCTTTAATACTTCACGCATATATTTCTTATGATGTGACCTTTGTTTTGTTACCAAAATATTTACGTAGTGACCTTGACCTAGTTGATTGACACTATGTTCTGAAAATTTGAGATTGACCATATCTTTCAATTGGTAAGTAAGAGGTCTGATATTTCACATATGAATTTCATTAGACAAGACTTTCATAGTGATACCAGTAATTTTGAACCATGTGATCCACCTCCTAGAATAAGCCGCTTCGCAGGCGACACAAGCATTCCTTTGATTGCTATTTTTGTATATTGGTTACAATAAGATCCATTCGACACGCACAATTTTAAGACGTCATCGTCTTCTATAACCTTTTATGAATTAAGTCAAGACAAAATATAAATGAAGAGAAAAAGTGACCCACATTTAAGATATATGAATGTAAATGAGGATACGATTTTTATCAATATCGAATAATAATACAATAAAACCGTTGTTCATGTTCAAGTTTTGCTGAGATACCACTTAAATAACACTCTTCTTTAACTCATTTGTGTCACACTTATTTCCTTTGCTGTGTGGAACTCATAAAGAAGTTCCCCGCTAGGGAGTAAGTGTTTTGAATATTTTCCCTGACATGGTCGCCATAGCTCTTTCTACATAGAAATGGCCTCAGACAGTGCAGTTCATGTATTTTATGTTTTCATTTTCCTACATGATCATCGACTGCGGGTGTGGCTAGCCAACAGGGGATGCTTACTCCTCCCGGGCACCTGGTCCCACATTTAGCTTGCTAGGGGTCCGTCGATGCTCAATTTTGTGCTCTATTGTGAGTGCTGTTGAGATTATCGTCAGGATCTTCTTTAACTCATGAATAATAATACTAGTATATAAAATATATATGCTGAAACATAAAATAACCCCATTCATCATTAATATTATAGATGTCCAAAGTTATATGGCGACAAGCTTCAAAGAAAGTAGGGATCCTGTACAGGAATATGCTGCAGTACCCACCACAAAAAGCCGAATTAACCAAAATGCATGAACACAGAGTGTACAAGCATAACAAGAGACACCAAAGGGACAATAGTTCGTATCTTGTCGTGTCGAGATATTTCAAGTATACTTTATATTTCAAGAATAAATTGGTACTATAGAACATATATTTCAATATTGATAATATATGTCATGGTGAAAAATTATATGAAAGGTATATATAAATGGAAAATGTCAAGTATTAAGGAAAATAAATTGATGAAAACTCCTTTCGTTTATAAACAGTAAAGATGCTTACGCTTGCTGGACGAATAAGGATGTGTGCCCTGGATATTAGAATCAGGTACTGGAGTTGTCAACGTATCATCAGCAACACTCGTCACAAGTGGGTCCACTAAAGGACTGGTGCCAATCCGTACCACCGAGAAGGAAGTGATAGATATGTTGTTCATCTCTGTTGTTAAGTTTACACGATCTCTTATGCTTGATGTGAAATTTGCGTCGAACTTCAAGTTTGATGTGGTTTTGTTGAATGCAAATGTTGTCATGTTGTCGTCAGCAACCCATGTTGCTGTCATGTTGCTATTATCTATCGTTGATGATGTTGTATTACTAACAGTAGTAGTCTGTAGTGAGTTTTTCACAAGCTTCCTTTTAAATGTTTGAAATCCGTCCACTTTATTTGTTAAATTGTTTTTGTTTACAGTAAATTCAGTCCGCATTATTGTGCTGATTCTCTGGATGAAATCTGTCTCCATAGTGATAATAGAAGACTTCGTTTGAATTTTGTCTGATATTGGAACTGCTAGACCTGAGCACGAACACATCACTTAAAAAGAAGGGGAAATGGAATCAGATTATAGTACATTTGCTTTTTTATTGAACTACACAATTTTTGATTGGTGAAGAAACAAATCTGATAAAAATTACCAGAAATGTCTTACTTATTGAAAAAATGGTTTGGAAAGAATATATTTTCCTATAGATTATAAAGAAAGTATCCTTATTTAGACATAACGAGATAAAGAAAAAATGTAATTCCTTATAAATTTGCTAAAATTGAAATAAGAAAAACCCAACAAAATGAGCATATTCACTCAAATGCTTCTTTAACGCTAACATTCATTCGATATGTTTATATTTTGAATGAATCGGACAATGTGATCTACTGTGGTTGTTACAACAGGTTCTTTATAAGAATACATAATTTGGTATATTTTTCCTTACCAGATTGTACACGCTAACGCTAACATGGAAGGTGATGTTGTTAAGGGGTATGGACAAAAGTTTACCGGCCATATTGGATTTGACGTGAAGCATTCTTGAAAATCTGCCGTTCAGCAGAATTAAGACTCCAATTTTAACCATTTTTTCTGTACCTCAACATCTTAATTTACCCATCTTTCTGAACAGAAATGCATCAATATTTTTTCATGACGACAATTTGAACTTAGTGCACCGAACTGCGCAGTTACAGCTCTGCAGAATTCATAATTAGTACTAAGACCTACATTAAACGTTACTATGCTCATATGTCTACAAACATTTGTCCTTCAATTTTGATCAAACTTTCTCAAAATGCCAGCTATATTCATTTTACACGCGTGGGGCTAATGGCCATATCAACATAGAGAGGAATCCAGAGGAGGATCATCGGAATGTCGCACATTTGTAATTTTTTACCAATAATTCACAAAACTATCCCACTTTTCTAAGATATATCATGTAAATCATTAATAAATGAATCACAAACAGTTGATATTCTTGTGAAATACCCAAAGATATTTAGAATCTTTTATTTTTTTCTAACTATTTTGGGGCGGATCGGCACGTGAAAATGGCTACCTGTAAAACATCGTGTTCGAAAGGACCCCGTATTGTGTAAACATGAGATTTATAAGATATTGAGATCGTGTACTCAAAATTGAAGGACAAATGGTTGTAGTCATAGAGTCAATGTAATGTTTAAGGTAAGTAATAGTTATATTCATGATTTCTTCTGAGGTGCAGCTGTGCAGTTCGGTGCATCATTTTAAAAGTGTTCTAGTGTTAAAATATAAGTGTATTTTTTCGTAGAAAAAAAATGGGAAAATGTAGCCATTTAGGTAGAGAATGCTTGGGGTGAAAATAGTTTAAGTTGGAGTCTTTACTCAGTGTAAGGAAAGATTTTCAATAATACACTACATAAAATCCAATATGGTGAATGACATTTTGTCCATACCCCTTTACTGCTTCCAAAGGTTGAACTTCTGTTTGCGCTCAGAACAGCATTAAGAAGGAATGAGGGTTTTATTATGACACATTAATGAATATTTATTCCATAAAGTTAACGAGATGAACTTTATAATAGGAATCCCAAAACATGATGCTTAAATTGTAAACGGAAGACGTCGTCTTATACACAACAGGAAGAAACAACTACAAAATGAATGTCAAATCATGCTAAAGTCAAGTGCCCCCTCAAGTACATATCTTAATCCTTTTATTTTTCATCTTGTACTTTTAATTATTCATTTTAATATTTTCGATGGAAACTTATGAAGCGAAAAAAAAATGTTAATGTAAGTTCGTTATGTATCTGCAAATCATCAACCTTACAGAACATTCTATTTGAATGCGGCACTGCAAAGAATAATTCCTCTGTTAAATTTAAAAAAATCCATTTGAGCTCTCCCAGTTTACAACAACGATTGTTTTTGGCTCGGAAGATATACACGGAAAATAGAAATTTTCAATATATGCTAGCCTTTGAATGTGTCGATTTTAAGCAAAAAGATTGCTCTAGAAAATGTTTTTTTTTCTTTTTTCTTTATTAATTCTTGTTATTGCTGCTTTAAAAATGATACGGTAAACTATCTGTCATCCGTTCAACATAATTTTCTATTTGTCCTGTAAATATTCGAAGTATTGCATGAAGTGATAGAGGGAATATGTTTAAGAAAATTGTGCGTTCCCTTGATGATGTCATACCTCCAAATCAACAACCATACACATTGGACTCTTGGACTTTATCCATTTCTACCATGCAAAACTTTTTCCGAAGAGATTTCATGACTTATCTTCTGACCATTCTGTAAAAATATCTTGTTGTTTGTAATTCTCATCAAGACATTGATTTAAACGATTTGAAAACTTCAGAAATTTGTTACAGTAGAGCAATTTTAACAAAGCAGAGATGGATAATGCCCAACAGTCGTAATCCAAGGAGGGAGATTACTCTGGCAAATGGAGGAAATATGTGGCTATGTGGGAACAACCTACATGTATTTGGCATGAATTATCTCTCTGGATATTGAAAATATCTTTTTTCATAAGCAGACCCAATAAGTACTCCTTCAATGGATTCACAAAATAAATCAGTGAAAGGAACAAATCACCATACAAACCAAGCACCATAAGAAGTTTTATGACGTCATCAAATGACGTCACTTTGACGTTATGTACAAAACATTGTAATAATTACTAGAAAATGTGTCTTTTGGAAAATTTTGATGTGGTCACATGCGCCGATAAACACAAAACTTTTTTGACAAGATGATAAAATGATTATCTTTCATTTGTAATTTTTTTTCATGTTTATTGACACATGTGGTCAATGCTTGTTTTAATGAAATATTTAGGTTTTGTAGCAATTTCACTGAAAATTGCCAATTTTTGGGGTTTTCAGAGGACTTAAAGCTACTGATAAATACATTATTTTCAAAATCTCAACTCAATATTTAGTTAAGAATATTACAAAGTTTCCAATGAATATTCAATGAATGCCAATGTTAGGAAATAGGGCTTCGTGACCCCACCCCTTTGATGTGGTTCACTTGAAACACAGAGTGACAAACAACTGCCGACAATAGAATAAAACTTAATTTAGCTAAAATTGTATTTGAAATAATAGAAATGATCTAAATCAGGAAATGACAAAGTTTACTTACGAATGCAGATGATGAACATTTTACTATGCTATATATAAGCAAAGTTTGGTAGAACGCAATACATCCGATTTTGAGAGTTGATAAATTAAGATCAATGACATAATAATTCAAGTAATGAAGGAAATTAAACGCATCCTTTCAACGAAAAACGACAATCTCTTTAACTTTTAAATGCCTATTTTGACATGTATATATAACGAATAGCAACATGTATGTATGAAAAAAGAAATACTATCTAAGCTAAAATGATAATAATTATATTATAATGACTAAATCTAATTTTCTTTCAGATAAGCTTCTCAGTCAGGGATATGTTTGTGACCGACTAACATCGTCACTGAGGAAGTTCTACGGTCGATATGGGGAACTCGTTTATGTGTAGTCTTTTATGTTTGATGTTTACATGTCGTTTGTCTCTTTTCCGTCTCGTGCTGTACTCGTCTTTTGTGTTTTTGCATCGGGTGTTTTGGTGTTTTACTGTTGAGGCTGCAACGGGGTCTTGTTGGAGATCTCCTCCCTTCTTTTTCGTCATACACTATGATATCCCATTCTCCAGAATGGTGGATGATATTCTGTCATAGACCATTTGCACCATCCAACCAAAGATTATACTCTATGTCTTCCGAAATGGAAGTAACCGGATGTGACATTTCTACCGAATTGAAGCGGCGGGTGTTGCATGCAAGCAGGAGATGCTTACTCTTCCTGGGCACCTGGTCTCACTCTCATATCGGGAGTTCGCTTCTTTTCATATGGTGGAGGTTTTTGTTGGTCTGCTTTGGTTCCTGTTTTATCCTGATTTTGTATGCCTTCGGTTTCTGATTTTCTGAATTATCGATTTTGTGCTGTATACGGGGATATGGTCATTATCCATATTTGTCATTTCTTTTGTACTTGATTTCTATATAAAAGACTACTTGCCGTAATTCATGTTAAACGCCTCTAAATTCAATAGCATTATTGAAATACAGAGAAAGTATTTACCAAATTACAGAGAAAGTATCTCCTTTACATGTATTTACCAAATTACAGAGAAAGTATCTCCTTTACATGGAAAGCATCTCCTTTACCAAATACAGAGAAAGTATCTCCTTTACATGGAACCAAAATGTCAAAATTATCATGGACTCTTGTGAGGAATATGCAAGACGTTGGGCAAAGAAAGAGGATGTACAGCTCGACACCCTTTCCGAATGGATCAAATCAATCAGAGGGTTACTTTTATCTAGAATTAACCGATTAAAATCAACTGTGAACACCAGATTCGTGTCTTTATTTAAAGACCCTGATGTTTTCACAGAACTTACCTACCTCCAAGAACACTATGTCATCACACCAGCGGACAAAGCCTCAAATAATTACATTTACTTGCAAAAAGTACTATTTCGACAGTCTAGTTAAAGAGTTGGGTTTAAATTCGACACCTGGAAATCCCACTTACACCCCAGCAAACCTTTCTGCCTCTGAAATTATAGATAACCACAAATCAGCTCTTGCTTCCTTTGGCTTCGACACTACCAATTTAGATTTAGATTTACCATACTTATATTACATTCCTAAAATGCATAAGAATCCGTACAAACAACGTTTCATCGCTGGTTCATCAAAATGTTCTACCAAATCTGTATCGATCTTACTCACCAAAGTTTTATCTGAAATCAAATCTGGGCTACAAAAATATTGTTCGACAGTATATTCTCGCAGTGGTATCAACCAGATGTGGATTTTAAAGAATTCGAAGGTACTTTTAGAACATCTGAAATCCACTCATTTTAGTAGAGTCCATTCGATCAAAGCTTTTGATTTTTCGACACTTTACACTACAATTCCACATTCTAAATTGAAAGAAAGACTCGCAAAAATTATAAGTAATGCGTTTACAAGTAAGAACGGTAATCGCAAATACAATTTTATTGTTGTTAACTATGACAAAACCTACTTTGTAAAAGAAAAGTCAGATTCTGAAAATAAGTACACTGAAACAGATATTATTCAGATTTTAAACTTTCTGATCGACAACATTTTTGTGGTGTTTGGAGGAAAGGTCTTCCAGCAAATTGTCGGACTTCCAATGGGGACCAATTGTGCCCCACTCCTTGCCGACATTTTCCTTTACTCGTGCGAAGCTGAATTCATTCAATCGTTGGTCTCTGAAGGGAAAAGATACTTAGCTTCTGACTTCAACTTCACTTACAGATACATAGACGATGTGTTGTCCATCAATAATCCAAAATTCGCGGATTACCTGAGCAGTATCTATCCTTCGGAGCTTGAAGTCAAAGACACTACAGAGACAAATAATTCAGCATCCTATTTGGACATAATGTTGTCCTACGACACTGATGGTCACATGAACACCTCACTCTATGACAAACGTGACGACTTCAATTTCAGCATTACGAACTTTCCTTTTCTGAGTAGCAACATCCCTTCATCGCCTGCTTATGGCGTGTTCATATCTCAGTTGATACGCTATGCCAGAGCAAGTACCAATTATACGGATTTTGTTCTGAGAGCTAGGCGTCTTTCAGATAAGCTTCTCAGTCAGGGATATGTTTGTGACCGACAAACATCGTCACTGAGGAAGTTCTACGGTCGATATGGGGAACTCGTCATACACTATGATGTCCCACTATCCAGAATGGTGGATGATATTCTGTCATAGACCATTTGAACCATCCAACCAAAGATTGTACTCTATATCTTCCAAAATGGAAGTAACCGGATGTGACATGTCCCTAGATTACCGTCATACGGTATCTATATTTCACAGCTCATCCGGTATGCTAGAGCATGTACTGATGTTTTGGATTTTCATAATAGAAATCTGCAAATTACAAAGAAACTTTTAGGTCAAGGTTTTCGCTTTCACAAACTAGTAAAGACTTTCTGGAAATTTTACAAAAATTATGATCAAGTTCTTTTGAAATTCGGACCCATAAAAGCAACGGAGTATATTACTTTAGGTATTTCACAACCTGCATTTTATGGTGACATAATTAACAAAATAAGAAGGATCAAAGGTAGACAGCATATGTATCGAAAATGCGTCAGAGTCATCAAACGCCTTTTATACCGTGGATATGATCCTAATGTCACCAGACGGACACTAAGCTTGGTACTTGACCAATATACAGTCTTGTACGAGCGCATTCTTAAGACTTGCACTCTGACTGACTGTGACGACGGGACTCCATGACGGGCCCTGTCCAAACCTCTTTAGAGAAGACAGGGCCCCGACCACCTGTCCTCTCTGAATGTCAGTCGGACTCCTCGGGTGATTACATACATGAGCTCGCTACAGCCGGCAGAGCACGGACTGTATTACGCATACCCTCTTTTTATATCCATTTACATATTCATCTGTGTCTCTGGGGCCTCTGCGTTTCGCGGTCTTGTTTGTGTGACGTCATCTTACAGTGAGGAGGTTGTTTTACACCACATTTGTACGTTCTTCGAGACCTCTAGGTAACTGGAGAAGTGAGAGGGTTGTGCGCACGTAATCCAGGATAACCACACCGTCTGCTATTTACTTGGCAGATGGCCGTCCTAAGTCGGCACCGGTTGCCCATTGGTCTCGTTGGTTTATGTGTAGTCTTTTATGTTTCTATGTTGTGAGTTGGTGTTCCTTGTCCATTTTGCGTCTCTTTCTGTGGGTATCTGTTCTGTGTTTTTTGCATGGGTGTTTTGGGATTTTGCTGTGGGTGCTGCAACCTAGTGTTGTTGGAGATCCCCTCCTTTCTTTTCTACCGAATTGAAGCGACGGGTGTTGCATGCAAGCAGGAGATGCTTACTCTTCCTGGGCACCTGGTCTCACTCTCATATCAGGAGTTCGCTTCTTTTCATATGGTGGAGGTTTTTGTTTTTGTTTGCTTTGGTTCCTGTTTTATCCTGATTTTGTATGCCTTCGGTTTCTGATTTTCTGAATTATCGATTTTGTACTGTAGACAGGGATATGGTCATTATTCATATTTGTCATTTAAGAACAGATAAATTTTCAGCATGGACAAGACATGCACGTTTCGGATACTTAACCCTCGTCAGTGATCCTCCATCAAAAAAATGTAAGATGCCAAAAAAGTATGAAATTTATTATGTCGAAAAAGCGTACCGAAAGACGTAGCAGGATGGGTGGGTTATGATGTTACAGGACCCACGTTTTAAAAATTTCAAGAAATTTTGATTACATAAAATTCCAAGTGTGTTGAAGAGACAGACGATCAACCGAAGTTGATCGAACTTGGTTACATGTGCCCTCGGGGACTCCTGGTCCACCAGCAGTGACACTCACCAAGTAGTACAAATGTACAAACGTCTTCAAATTCAATAACGTCATTTAAGAACAGATACATCTGCAGCATAGATAAGACATGCACGTTTCGGGTACGTAATCACCTGTCCTCTCTGAATGTTAGACGGGCTCCTCGGGTGAAAAAAATATAAGAGCTCGCGTCGGCAGAGCACGGATTGTAAACGTAAGCCCATTCTATATTAATTTACATATTCATCTATGTTGCCTGGGCCCCTGTGTTTTGCGGTCTTGTTTGTGTGTGGTCATCTGACAGTGAGGAGGTTGTTTTGTACCACAATTGTGCGTTTTTCGAGACATCTCGGAAATCGGAAAGATGGGAGGGTTGTGCCCAAGTAGTCCAGGATAACCATACCGTCTCCAATTTTCGTGGCAGATGGCCATCCTGGGCGGCACCGGATGCCCATTGGTCTCGTTGGTTTGTGTGTAGTCCTTTGTGTTTGATGTTTCTGTGTTGTGCGTTGACGTTCCTTGTCCCTTTTGCGTATCTTTCTGTGCTTGTCTACTCTGTGTTTTTGCGTTGGGTTTTTGGGGTTTCGCTATGGGTGCTGTAACCTGGTGTTGATGGAGAACCCCTCCTTTGTTTTAACCTTCGTCAGTAATCCTCAATCAAAACAATGTCATATGGCCAAAAAAGTGTGAAAGTTATTTCTTCAAAAATGTACCAAAAGACGTAGCAGGAAAGGTGGGATATGATGTTACAGTACCCACGTTTTAGAGAATTATCTGCAATTTAACAACATGATCGATTGAAAGAGGATAGTTGGAATATACATTTTTTATCGTGACGGACTTCGTACTTCGAACTTCGTACTTCCCACTTCGAACATTGAAGAATCAGTGGCGTAGCTGCCGTTCACGTATCTACGCATAAGCGGAGTCATCTACATGTTGATTTGTATGCTCATTGGAATTATTAAATCGCACTTCCTGTACTACTGGCAACACCCTTATAAAACTTTCTCTAATAATTAAAGTGCGAGGTTCGATGTACTAAGTGCGAAGCTCGTCACGGTGAAAAATGTCTATTAAACCTCCTCCGGAAGTCGACTGAAAGGATATACTACTAATTTTTTGAAAGAAATCATTCCAAGGAATAGATATGTCGCCTACGAAACATAGCGACACTTGACAGTAAGTGTTTTAGATGGCACTTTCTATGTAGACATAACCTAAGACAGTGCATGAATTGTGGACACTGTTTGCGTTTTCGTGCGTGATTATCAACGGCGGGTGCGGCTAGCTAAACAGGGAATGTTTACTCCTTCCGGGCACCGTGTCCCACCTCTGGCTTGCTAGGGGTCCGTCGATTCTCAATTTTGTGCTGTTGTGAGTGCTGTTGAAATTGTACTCAGGATCATCTTTATCTCATAAGGAATCACTTTTACAAAGGGTGTGACATCCACTGAGGGAACCGTATTCCAGCAGATAGTCGGAATCCCCATGGGTACCAATTGTGCCCCACTGCTTGAGGACTTATATTAATATTCATACGAAGCTGACTTCATCCAGACCTTGCTCTAGACTGGGCGAAAGCACCTCGCATCTCAATTCAATTTTACCTTGAGATACATAGATAACGTGTTGTCCATCAATAATCCGAAATTTAAGGACCATCTACATGAAATATATCCTCAGATGAACTAGATATCAAGGAAACAACAGACAGCGACAAATCCGCTTCGTACTTGGATAAACTTCTATCTTTCGACGCAAACGGCCATTTGAACACATCACTGTATGACAAGCGTGACGATTTTAGCTTCCACATAACTAACTTTCCTTTCATAAGTAGCAACATTCCGTCTTCTCCAGCTTATGGCGTTTTTGTTTCTCTGCTGATACGGTACGCCAGGGCATGTTCCAAATATGAAGATTCCATCATTAGAGCCAGACGGCTTGCAAGTAAGCTACTTGTTAGGGTTATATCACACAACGACTGAAATTATCATTGCGGAAGTTCTTTGGTCACTACGGGGATATTGTAAAAGCATATCAGATCCCTCTTTCCAGAATGATCAGTGACATTCCACATTGTGATTGAATGGCTGTCGTCGTCACCAAACAAGACATACTTACCTGATCTGTGCATCAAAATGTACATCGAGACAATCATCGAATTTGACAGGTTTCCATGGAGCTGTTGCGACGGGTGCTGCATGCATTCAGGAGACGCTGACTCTCCCCGGGCACCTGGTCTCACTTCGGAATTTTGTTTATGTTGTTCGCAACCGTTTCGATAGAATTCTCACGATTTTGCCTTGCCTTCTCGACTATGAGACTAAATAACTGTTAGGTACTTCTTTGATGTTTATCCAAGTGTGACATACAGACGGATAACGGGAAAAGTGATCCCTAAGTGTCGCTATGCTTCGCAGGCGACACAAAAACAATATTCGATTTGTGAATCTTAAGCCTTATGTGGTTTATTTCGTAAGTAGCTGTTACCTTAAGTTTTCAGTACTTCTCTTCAAACTTTATTCTACAAGAATTTCCCTAAAATACCTTATTTTCATTTGCGGCTCTATCCAAGCCAAATGCTTCAGTTTCGATAAAGTAATTGGTATTTGATATATTCTACGAAATCGTTTCTGTGTTATCGTTAAGGGGATAAGGTCTCCGAAATATCTGGGTGTTGCTTAACTTTTGTCTGTGTGTATAGAAAAATAAATTAAAAACAAACAACCACTTAATATTCAAACGAAAGAGAAATCATAAGACAAATGGAAAAACAAATTAATGGACATGCCTGTCGAGGTCGTCATAGCTAATTATATCAACCCTGAATAAAAAAAAAACAATTGCTCTTCGACTCAGTACACCATCGCAAGAAAACAGAGCTTGAAGATAAACACTTCTATTTCTTTTCCTTCATTTTTAAACCGATCCGTTGTTGCAGTGTGTAGCTGATAACCAGATTCCCTTAAACAAAGTGTTCCTTTTCCTCCAACCATCCAACGTTTGTGCATAAAAGGATTATGTTCTTTTGAAGAAATGAAACGTTGATATCTAAACTTCGTTACTTGGTGCACATTGGTCTACTAAATTTTATGTATTGTCATTAATGTTTGATGTTTCTGTACGTCTGTTTCGATTTTTTTTGTATGATGTTCTAGTGAATATTGCGTCTTTTTGCGGTTCGTAGTTTTGTCTTATGTCATTTATGTGTCACTTTCTTCGGGTTTTGTTTCGCTGGGTGTGTGCATGGTGGTCATGTTGGAGAACCTTCCCTTTTCTTGAAAACAAGCATTTTATTTCTTTAAATTATCATGAGAAAAGAGGCGGCATACATCTCCTCAACTATCTTGCAAGGTGCTTTGACACATTCTTGTACTTCTGAATCGACCCTGCATAAAATTGAGTATCTGAAATAGTCCACGAGATACGTTACATTGACTTCTCTGAATAGCTTGACGCACTAATGATGAAGAATCACTATTGGAATAATGTTTGATGCGCTGTCTTTGATATTTTGTCTCTAGAATTACTGATCTCATTCAACGTAGTTAGAGAATTTTTGTTTTTGTATTATTTACTGTCATTAAATCAGGAATTTTGAAAATTTAGTCTTTAATTTAGAATTACAATGTATCTGAATTTTGAAAACATACTCTCAGCTTCTTTTGAAATTCGGATCATACATACGGCATAGTACATGTATATTGATTAAGGCACTTCACAACCTGCCTTTCTTGATGACATGATAAACAAAAATATGACAGAATAAAGGTAGATGGAGCTTCAATATCTGAATATAAGTCGGACTTCTTGTTTGATTTCATGCATGAGGTCGCTCCAGCTATCTGCCACATCAGTAGCAAATCGTGTCATTATGCAATTACGTGTGCACCGATTACCAAGTGGCCTCGATGGAGGCAGAGTTATTGTGTATGAAGGTATCCTGTTATCCTATCTGTTTGACGACGATACAAACATAATAGCAAACTGCAGGGGCCCAAGTAAAGAAAATATGAATTTGTACATTGTAATTGGATACCCAAAGCGCAGAGCGTATAGAAAGCAGTCCGTGCTCTGCCATCCGGAGCAAGTTGTACATACACGAGAAGTCAGGCCATATGTCAGAGGGGACATGTGGTCGGGACCCTGTCTTGGTGGTGTTAATATGGTTCGTTATGGAGTCCTGTAGTCATAAAGTAGATTGCTCAAATTATCTATTCTTTTGGAGAAAATAAATACAACATTGTCCGGCTGGAATCCTCAATTCAATCAAATGTTAAACGTCTTCATATTCAATAGCATCATTTAAGCACATATAAATTTACAGCATGGAGACCAGACATGGTTTTTTCGGGTACTTAACCCCCGTCAGTGATCCTCAATCTTAACAATGTAATATGGCAAAAAAGAGAGAAAATTATTATATCTAAAAATGTACCGAAAGACATATAGCAGGATGGGTAGGATATGATGCTACAAGACACATATACTATTCTGTATAAATGTATGTTGTACTCAAAAGTACATGTATACGTTTTTCCAATGTTTCTGATGACACATTGTACTTGCATCAACAGAAAAAAGTGTAAGATTCATATCTTATGATCTTATATCTTCGTCTTATTACAAAAAGATTGTTTCCTGAATCTAATAACAATCTGTCCCCGCAGAATATTTCGTAAGTTCGGACGGTTGCGTAGAGATACAACTGACTTGTAAGAAGAAAATATGTTATAGCTACCGGTATCATTTAAAAGTGACCGCAATTGAAAGATGACCCCGGGTCAGTTTTAAACGATCTGAGGGTAGACTCTACATTGAAAACTGACCCGAGGGTCATTTTACAACAGAGGTTCATTTCGCTTCCCCATGGATAATCGAAATCTAACGGGTTAGTCAAATTTTATTTTTCACCAAATTTGGTGTTGGAAATTCACTCGTGTTAGATTCTAACCCTGAAAAAAGACTATGACATTTTAATGTTACAAAGGCATGATATAAACAGCGAACAATCATTTTTCTTTATCTCTAGAGTAGGAATATGATTGAGCAAATTATACATGACTGTACAGTTCATTTCAGAGTCAGTAGAAAAGGAACGGTATCCTTCAAATTTATATACTCTCAATATGTTGATTTGTTTGAGCCACAAGCTGATTTGTGTTCCAGGAAATCTACGGTTCTAAAGATACTAGATGCCTTAGATAAAGATAAAAAAAATTGTTGATTGACGTATTAACAAAATTTCTGATCCTATCAGGATCTTCGTATTTTGAAAACGACAATGGGAATATTTTAACGACATATCACCAAATGTCTTTATGCTACTTTTAAAAGTGTACCTTGAATTTGGTTTGACGATGTGAAGTAAGTAATTCTTAATAATAAGAGTGTCAAATTACCTCGGTTTCTCTATGTTCGGGGTGAACAAAGGGAAGTTTCGCTGATGTCTTGATGATGATTCATTATCCCAAAACAGGCAGGTCTGGGTTACAGCTGGTTGTTGGATTTACTTTGTCTTCAAGGGGACTGCGCTTCCTAGCAGCAGAGTTGGGTCACTTGATAAGACTGCCTTAATGCATAATGATATGGAAGTGTTCCAACTCTTTATCTTCTTGAAGAAAATTATAAACTAATTCAAATGCACCAGACACGTGTTTCGGTTAGTAAATCCTCATCAGTGATGCTTCCAGCTAATGTGATTTTCAGACACAGCCAAAATTCATTCCAGTAGCGCCCTCTGGTTTTATGTTTTGAATTTTTTGTGTAATTACTTTGCAAGCAGTTGACATGCAAATTTCGATTCAGTAGCATAATAAAGTAAAATCGATGACCAAAATGGCATTGGAGGGGTGGTGCTCAGATGTAAACCTCCTTTAATTTTGATGTTATTTTGAATAGAATGACATGTTTTTGAAAAAGCAAACTAGTATTTATGATGTCAAATCGTTAAAGGGCCAAAACGAAGCTTCTTTCATGCGACAGAGATGGAAAGAAGAAATAAATACGAGAAATAGCAAATAAACATCAAAGAAGTACCTAACAGGTGTTCAGTCTCAAATCGAGAAGGCAAGGCAAAATTGTGAGAATTCCCATCGAAACGGTTGCGAACCCGGAATGAACAACATTCCGAAGTGAGACCAGGTGCCCGGGGAGAGTCAGCGTCTCCTGGTTGCATGCAGTACCTGTCGCAACAATAATATATGATGTCAAATTGATAAAGGACTAACACAAAGCTTCTTATTAGGCTAAAGAGCTGGAAAGAAGTAATTATTACACTTCAAACATCAAACTACGGAGAATTAGTTTAATTGTTCCACACTGCAACAAGAAATAAGTGTTTATGATCATATAAACACTGTCTTTAGATATTTCTGTTGTAATTAGTTGATTGTATATATTTAGAAACTAAACATCAACACCGGTGAAATGCACATCATCCCTTTGTACCCATCATATTAACAGTTTTCATTGTAATAAATATAGAATCAGTCATAATTCTTAATCTATCCAAAATCTTGTTTTTGACATTATCTTTTGTGATCATGTTTGATACATTTATGTATATTTTTGTTTGTATGATTGTTTTAATGCATGTATTATTTATTTTGTATTATATGCTTTTTTTGGAGAGGGGATAGTAAGTTGTGCTGTTATGCAATAAAATATGTTTAAACCACCGCTGAAAAGGTACAGTTAATAGAAACATTCCTACGTCTCTTTCCTATGGTGTATTCATATCGCAATTAATAAGCTATTCCAGACTTGCTCAAACTACAACGACTTCGTTCTGAGGGCAAGAAGAATAACAGAAAAGCTATTGAACAAAGTGTACATGTACAAGCTAATATTAAACGATATAACATCTCGTTGTCCTCAATGGTGGAAGATATTTTAGGTTAGAGCCACCCAAAACACCGAATTTAACAACTTACAGGAGAATTCTTTTTTTTCTGCACAGCCTAAGTGACGGATGTTCTTAGCAAACAGGATATGCCTACTATCCCCAGGTACCTTATCCCATCATCATTGGTGATTTGTGTTCCCTTGCAGAATGTTTAAGTAGATTGTATTATTTTAATCTCCATAGAAGTTTTTGTAGGATCGATATTTAATGTAGGTGGTGCTGTAAAAATCAATTTGTGAGACCGTACACATGGATTTAAATAATACTCTCCTGGTAATCTAAAATTGAAAATATTTAAACAAATAGAATATTAAAAGTGACTGTCATATTTGTTTAGTGTTCACTAAGTTTCTATTTTGTTATGGCATATTATAAAGGAATTTGTCATGTTTGACGTGCTTAATGAACAATTATAGTGTACATGGAAATCGTCGAAATCTATTTCTTTATCGAATTTATTCATGGTGGCGCTATATGACTCCTCGGGTGATTACATGCATAAACACACTACACCCGGCAGAGCACGGACTGCATTTCATACACCCCCTTTTATATCCATTTACATATTCATCTGTGTTGCGTGGGTATCTGTGTTTTGTCAGGGGACGCTACTGGAATGAATTTTGGCTGTGTCTGAAAATCACGTTGGTGTATGTGTAGTATATTGTGTTCCATGTTTCTATGTCGTGTGTCTCTTTTCTGTCTCTTGCTGTTCTTGTTTACTATATTCTCACATCGGGTGTTTTGTTGCCTTGCTGTGGGTGCTACAATGAGTCCGGTTGAAGATCCTCTCCTTTCTTTTACTATTTTTTTGTCATTCCGTGGCAAAGACAGGAATTAGGATGGGCTTCCTTTTTGGTCCTTCCTACTTGGATACTATACTTGCATTAGACATGTTACATAATTCATGTGATATATGGAAATAATAAGTACGGTGCGTTTTAACAGCGCCACCTACAATGTATTAAACAATGCTGTCCGCACTTGCAGAGAAGAAAGTTCATTATATAAGTTGTGCTTCGTGTATCTGTGAAGCTGGTATCACTGATTGATATGATGGTTTGATGCATTAAATAATATGAATTAATGATAAACATTGTACATGTTGTCATGGTTTCAGTCTTCCTTAAATAAATATTATTTCCATGCCCGCAACATTGATGAAGAATCAAATAAATCATCCAGAACTCGAATGTTAATCATAACCGTGCATAAAACGATAAACGAAAAAATAAAGTTTGTAGTTCAGTGGGATCGGTTGAATTCTAAATCGACTAGAACTGTCCATGGTTAATGTAAATGTAAGAAATCTTCAAGCTGTAATCTCTGTATATTCAGGCTCCAGTGTGTTCTTTTGAAGTGTGTCGTATTGTACGGATGGATCAGGGAAAGTTGACACTTCATAACGAGTCAACATTGAGGATCTCCATCGACTTTGCCTAAAATTGAGATATACCAGAAAATAAAATAAGACAGTTTAGCATGGCTATGCGATTAAGTAGAATTTGTCCTCATTTTTGATAAAGTTAGTTTACTGGATCAAATTTAGAAACTGTCGTAATTATCATATCTGCATCAATCATAATTTGATTTCATAACTAACCTTAATATTAAGTAGGCGATTGTTGCTGATAAACCAAATATGGTCAGGAGAGAAACACCCAGAAGAGACGCTAGTACTAAAACTGTAAATAAAATAAAACAATTCAGATAGTTATTTTTTAGTTATAGCGCGTGGTACAAATTTACTTATCCTTACATTATGCATATACCTTATGTTAAGAAATGCAATCTGTCATTTATACCAAAAGAACAACCATCCTTTATCCGTATTAAGATTTGTTTTATGCGGATACTTGATTAAAAAGTTTCTATACACACTTTTTTTTCGGAGTAAGTAGTCTCTAAATTACATGATACGACCTTTGTGAACGTTCTTTCTTCCTTGTTTAGATAGGGGGATCAAATCCGTGATAGTTTACTTGAACCACTAGTTATGTAATTTTTACTAAGTTTATCGTCGCAATTATTCATTTCAATATGAAATAATATGGAGATTTAACGATAGAGTACAATGTACTAATATGATATGTTTCAATTATGTGATGTTATTGTTCTACAAAAATGCAGTCGTCTTTGGCTGTAGATTGGTGTTGCAACACGTTGTATTTATTTTGTAGATCTTCCGCCGTTGTCTTGTTTGGCATCTGCTCACATAAAACAGATAAAAAAGTCCGAAAATCATAAAGAAGTGCTGAAGGTCTTTCCCGTCTATATTGTGTTTCAATGTGACTCTAGAGGATCTAGTCGTGTGCATATCTTGGTCTTTGTCTAAATTTGTGCAGTTTGTCATTTTATGTTAACTTACCAATGTGTTTCGTCGTTGCCCTTGAAACATTTTAGTGTTTAAGATCATTTTCCTCCCTTATCATTACTAACTACACATGTATAAGTCTACGATCTTCAGCGTTAGAGAGTTTACCAAGCTTACAAACTATAAACATATAAAAGAACCTGTTTGTGATTGACTTGCTGATTGGGTCGCAGTGACGGAGATGACAGCATCTGTCTTTGTAACAGGACTAACTTGTAGGATGGGTGTCGGCGACGCACCTGAGGACAGAATTCCCAAAGAACACTCTACTGAAAACCTGATGCTGCCTAAGAATAAAATAAAAAATAAAAACAATAAGAAATAAAGTCAAAAGAATCATTGTATTAACAAACAGAAATGAAAATACAAAACAAAAAAAAAAAAAAACAAAAAAAAAAAAAAACAAAAAAAAAAGGATAAAAGAATTAAACAAAAGGCACACTCATAAACTATGCACATAGATAAATGTTACATTCAAAACATGTTCGTTTTAAAATAACGGACATCTGTTTTGATACAATTGCAATTTTGGGAGGTTTCAATCCTCCAAATATATCAAAATAATGATGAATGTTATATTCAAGACAATATGGAAGACAATTTCTAAACAACGGACAAAAGAAATAATTATAAGTTGTTTATGTATCATACCTGTATGTTTTTTAAATAGGTTTTAATATGGATTCTCTGTAAAAAGCTAATACAGCTGACCACGGCATATCATGGATTTTTGATGAAACTTTCTGTAAATATCATACTTAATGTAAAAACAATGAAAACAAACCATATTGTTATATTTGAACCACCCTTACCATGGAAACGGGGTCCATCTATATGGCACCCTCATATCTATGAGAAATAGACATATTGTGGTATTATGTTGCCATGGAAAACATGATCGAAACTTACAACATGTACTTTATGAATACAAACCTTTTGGATCCACCAAAAACAGGCTGAAGTTTTTGACTTTTGTTTTTAAAAATTAACAGATGATGCACAAATAGTTGTTCGTTTTCTTTCTTTTGTGTCGTATTTTCTAGTCAGATTCCAAGGAAAAAAGAGGATTAAAATGGAAATCCTGATTTGAAATTGAAAGCGTGAATAGTAACCTATTTCAAAGGCATATAAGCAGAAAAATCTTATTTCTACATAAATTTCCTCCGATTCCCATGAATTCCTAGGATGGTACTATTCAGCATGTTCAGGAAATAGGAAACTGTAATTCAAATCTTATGCAAGTGCATTATACCTCATGTCAAAAGTAAGTGAAATATATGTAAAATCAGGCCTAAATTGGCCCAAAATGGCACAATAATTTTGAATTTTTGTTGAAATTGAAGCAAATTTATATGATATACAGTAAGAAGGAGCATTTAATAATTAAATTATATTAACGAAATGAAATGAATCGGAAAACTGCATCAAGGCGCGAATCGCGCTGATGCAAAAGTTTTCCGTCCAATGTTTCGGATGATACTTGCATCAACAGAAAAAAAATATCAGATTCATTCCTTATCATTTTATATCTTTGTCTTTTGACAAAAGGATTGTTTTTTTAATCTAATAACAATCTATTCCCGCAATATATTTTGTAAGATCGGACGGTTGCGCAGAGATCGACAAGACGAAAATAAGTTATATCTGCGGGCACACCGGGTACAACGCAGCGTTACGGGGGCTTGTTGTGCTGCGACCCGGGGGCTTGTGCTGAGGCGATGAAAAACAGACCGAGCTGTGCATCAGCTTCTATAACTCCAGAAGTAAGTTACCTAGGCTCCTAAAACTGATCCTACGGAACTCAGCAAATATCAAGGAATGTTCCCATGTGCTTAGTTTCATTTCACAGTCGTTTGTTCTCTCAAACACTTCAACACTATTTCGCGAGTTGGACGATCCAAATATAGAAATAATTTCATAATAGGATTTTACGCATACGTTCATACCTGGAGACATGGAAAATGGTCATGTATTTCTAGTTTGAATGTTGTCAGGTGGTAATACAGCGTAATAAATGAAATTTTCTACAATTTCTGATGTTGTGTTTGGGGGCTGGTTTCCATGTTGTGTATGGGTGTATGTTCATACTATATTTTGGTTGATTTTTAAGGTTTTATTCCAATTTAGCACAAGATACATGTATGGTTTTCCAAGATATGCTGCATTCAATGTCCCGTCAACATTATTTATGGAATTACTTTAATGAAGTACTATTACCAAAGATGGGTCAGGGTGATGGGAAACCTTTTGGTCATAAGGAACAATATAGTGATCGTACAAACGGTTCAGGAGATATAGCCCGGACGCGATGTGTGACAGACGGACAGACAGACGGACGCGACGGCAAAAGCATGTGTCTCCTCCCTGTTGGGGGGAGACATGATTAATGAGCTTGCACAATATAGACAGGGAATTTTTTAAACTTTCGAGATCACTGACTTTTTTTACTGTGATTGACCGGTGGGCGAAGGCGAAACAGCTAAATTTTTCCGAAATTCGGAATCAAGTTGTAAGCTGAGTGTTGATACTTATTAATTAGTCCACTTCCTTACATATTTGATAGGGGGGGGGTGCGAGTTATGTTATATCGTAGCTAGGGGGAAATTGCAATATTTGATATTGATAATGTTGTGAACTGGCAAGCTGTTGTGAGCCAGGGATTTTGATTAATTTAAATATTGAAAAAAAGAAACGATTCAGATTCTCAGAATGAATGGTTTAGTCTATTTTATCTCCTCGTAAATTGATAGCGAAAATGGGAAGGACTCTAGATCCGCCTACGGTTATCATGTATAAGGTTCGTTTGGAATGACATCATTCAATATCTTACTTTGAATCATAAAAAATGGTTCCGGAAAGTCTCAAAATACATTTGAAACGTTTGAAACAACTGCACGTTTACCAATTAATAAACATTATCAGTATAGACTATAAAGTCTGATCCATTTTTATGTGTTTATCATGTCTGAGAGCGTGTACATGTACATATATCATATACAATGTTTTCTGATCCATTTTCATTAATATAATTGTGTGTCATCAAATATATACGTTATCCATCTTCATCTTTGGTACTTGTACTTCATTTAAGTAATTCCATAAATAATGTTGACGGGATTTGAATGCAGCATATCTAATTAGGAAAATCATACATGTTTATTGTGCTAAATTGAAATATAACATTAAATATCAACCAACATATAGTATGGACTGCGACAGAACATACACCCATAGACAACATGAAAACCAGCCCCCATACAAAATGTACACAGCATTAGAAAATGAAGAATATTTCATTTATTACTCTGTATTACCACCTGAAAGCATTCAAACTAGAAATATATGACCATTTTCCATGTCTCCAGGTATGAACGTATGCGTAAAATCCTATTATAACACAGTAATGTCCTATTGAAATTATCTGTATATTTGGATCGTCCAACTCGCGAAATAGTGTTGAAGTGTTTGAGAGAACAAACGACTGTGAAAAGAAATTAAGCACATGGGAACATTCCTTGATATCTGCAGAGTTCCGTAGGATAAGTTTTAGGAGCCTAGGTAACTTACTTCTGGAGTTATAGAAGCTGATGCACAGCTCGGTCTGTTTTTCATCGCCTCAGCAAAAGCCCCCGGGTCGCAGGACAACAAGCCCCCGTAATGCTGCGTTGTACCCGGTGGGGCATATGTTTCGAACGGTGAACACTGATTTTGTCTTTATCTTTGAAATAGGAACATGACTGAGCAAATCATGCATGTACAAGTACAGTACATTTTACAGTAAGTAGAAAAGAAATGGTACCCTTGAAATTTAAGCAAATATCAATATATTGGGTTTTTTTTAGCAACAAGCTTATTCTTGTTTTAGGAAATGTCTGTGTCTAAATATAGTGCCATAAAAAGACTCAGAGAAAACTTTTGTTGATCGACTTATCAACAAAATGTCTCAGCCAATAAGGCTATATATCATCTAATGTCTTCGTGCTAGTTTTAAAAGTATACCTTGAATTTTGTTTGACGATGTGAAGTAAGAAATTCTTAATTGAGAATTTAATATCCGAAACACGTGTCTGGTGCATGAAAATTGGTTTGAAATTTTCTTTTAGAAGGTATAGAGTTGGAACACTTTCGTATTATTATTAATAAGAGTGTCAAATTACTTGAATGGTTTCTCTGAATTATTCGGGCTGTAGAGAAGTATTGTTGATGAGGATGTGGATTTTAAAGAATTAGAAGGAACATTTAGAACATCTGAAATCCACTCATTTTAATAGAGTCCATTCGATCAAAGCTTTTGATTTTTCGACACTTTACAATACGTACAATTCCACATTCTAAATTGAAAGAAAGACTCGTAAAAATTATAAGTAATGCGCTTACAAGTAAGACCGGAAAACGCAAATACAAATTTATTGTTGTTAACTATGACAAAATCTATGAAAATAAGTACACTGAAACAGATATTATTCAGATGTTAAACTTTCTGATCGACAACATTTTTGTGGTGTTTGGAGGAAAGGTCTTCCAGCAAATTGTCGGACTTCCAATGGGGACCAATTGTGCCCAACTCCTTGCCGACATTTCCTTTACTCGTACGAAGCTGAATTCATTCAATCTTTATCTCTGAAGGGAAACAATACTTATCTTCTGACTTTAACTTCACTTACAGATAAATAGACTATGTGTTGTCCATCAATGATCCAAAATTCGCGGATTCCCTCAGCAGTATCTATCCTTCGGAGCTTGAAGTCAAAGAATCTACAGAGACAAATAATTCGGCATCCTATTTGGACATAATGTTGTCCTACGACACTGATGGTCACATGAACACCTCACTCTACGACAAACGTGACGACTACAATTTCAGCATTACAAACTTTCCTTTTTTGAGTAGCAACATCCCTCCAACGCCTGCTTATGGCGTGTTGATATCTCAGTTGATACTCTATGCAACAACAAGTACCAAATATACGGATTTTGTTCTGAGACTAGGCGTCTTTCAGAAAAGCTTCTCAGTCAGAGATATGTTTGTAACCGACTAACATCGTCACTAAGGAAGTTCTACGGTCGATACGGGGAACATGTCATACTCTATGTCCTCCGAAATGGAAGTAACCGGATGTGACAGTTCTACCGAAATGAAGCGGCGGGTGTTGCATGCAAGCAGGAGATGCTTAATCTTCCTTGACAGCTGGTCTCACTCCCATATTGGGAGTTCACTTCTTTTATATGATGGAGGTTTTTGTTTGTTTGTTTTGGTTCCTGTTTTATCCTGTTTTTGTATGCCTTCGGTTTCTGATTTTCTGAATTATCGAGTTTTTGCTGTATACAGGGATATGGTCACTATCAATATTTGTCATTCATTATCTCAAACAGGCAGGTCTGGGTTACAGCTGGATTAGCTTTGTCTTCCAAGGGACTGCGTCCCCTAGCAGTAGAGTTGGGTCACTTGATAAAACTGCCTTAATACATAACAATATGGAAGTGTTCCAACTCTTTATCATCTTGAAGAAAATTACAAACCAATTTAAATGCACCAGACACGCGTGTCGGATAGAAAAATCCTCATCAGTGATGCTTCCAGTTAAAGTGATGCTTCCAGTGAAAGTTTCACACACAGCCAAAATTCATTCCAGTAGCGCCCTCAGATTTTATGTTTTGAATTAAAATTTGTGCAATTACTTTGCAGAGAGTGCGCATGCAAATTTCGATTCAGTAGCATAGTTATTATTAAGTAAAATTGATGACAAAAATAGCATTGGAGGAATGGTGCTCAGATGTTAATCTACTTTATTTTCGTTGTTATTTTTGAATGAAATGACAGGTTTCTGAAATAGCAAAATAATATATATGATGTCAAATTGATAAATTGATATTTACACATTTCATCGTAATAAATATAGAATCAGTCATAATTCTTCATCTATCAAAAATCTTGTTTTTGTCATTATCTTTTGCGATCATGTGCTTATGAACACTTGTGTTTGTATGATTGGGTTCATGTATGTATTTGTTATTTTGTATTATATATTTTTTTTATAGATGGACTAGTTAGTTGTTCTATTATGCAATAAAATAAACTACCGCTGAAAAGGTACATTTTTGTACAAGATATGTCCCCTTTCCTTAGTAGTAACATTACTACGTCTATTGCCTTTGGTGTATTCATCTCGCAATTAATACGCTATTCAAGACTTGCTCAAACTACAACGATTGTTAAAGGTCTTCAAATTCAATAGCATCATTTAAGAACAGATAAATTTGCAGCATCGGCCGGACATGCACGTTTCGGGTACTTAAACCTCGCCAGTGTTCCTCAATCAAAACAATGTAATATTGCCAAAAAGGGGAAAGTTATTTCGTCAAAAATGTATCAAAAGACCTAGCAGGATACGTTGAATATGATGCTACAGGACCCATGGTTTAGAAATTTCAAGAAATTTTGATAACAGAAATTTTCCAATGCGTTGAAGAGACGGTTGATCGAACTTGGCTACATGTGCCTTAGGGGACTCCTGGTCCACCAGCAGTGACACTCACGAAGTGATACAAATATCTTCAAATTCAATATAATGGCTGACAAAATGACAAAAATGTACGAGGTTAACAATATTTGCGCTCTTTTTCATTGTTACATCTCAGTGGAATTTCATGCTGCAAATTTATCTGTTCTTACAGAACAGATAAATCTGCCGCATGGACCAGACTTGCACGTTTCGGGTACTTAACCCTCGTCAGTGATCCTCAATCTAAACGATGTTATGTGGCCAAAGAGTGTGATAATAAAATGACTCAGAAATGATGATCTCAGATCTCTAAAATGAGAAATTACTTTGTTCTGAGGGAGAAGACTAACAGACAATCTATTGAACCAAGAGAACATGTACATGAATATATCAAACGATATAACATCTCGATTTAACAATTTACCGGAGAAGTCTTTTTTTCTGGATGACCTAAGTGACGGGTGTTCCTAGCAAACAGGATATGCTTATTATCCCCAGGCACCTGATCTTCAAATTTGGTGATTTGCGTTCCCCTGCAGAATGTTTAAGTTGATTGTATTATTTTAATTCCCTATGGAAGTTTTTGTAGAATCGATATTTATTGTAGGTGGCCCTGTAAAAGTCAATTTGTGAGACTGTACACATGGAATTAAATAATACTCTCCTGGTAATCTAAAATTGAAAATATTTAAACAAATAAAATATTAAAAGTGACTGTCATATTTTTTTAGTGTTCACTAAGTTTCTATTTTGTTATGGTATATTATAAAGGAATTTGTCATGTTTGACGTGCTTAATGAACAGTTATAGTGTACATGGAAATCGTCGAAATCTATTTCTTTATCGAATTTATTCATTGACTCCTCGGGTGATTACATGCATAAACACACTACGACCGGCAGAGCACGGGCTGCATTTCATACACCCCCTTTTATATCCATTTACATATTCATCTGTGTTGCGTGGGCATGAATGAATTTTGGCTGTGTCTGAAAATCACGTTGGTGTATGTGTAGTATATTGTGTTCCATGTTTCTATGCCTTATGTCTCTTTTCTGTCTCTTGCTGTACTTGTTTACTATATTCTCACATCAGGTGTTTGGTGCCTTGTTGTGGGTGCTGCAGAGTCCGGTTGGAGATCCTCTCCTTTCTTTTTACTATTATTTTAGTCATTCCGTGGCCAAGCAGCGAAAGTGTGGTTAACACTTAAACATAAATTAGGATAGGTTTCCTTTTAGGTCCTTCCTACTTGGATACTATACTTGCATTAGACATGTTACATGATTCATATGGTATATGGAAGTAATAAGTACGTTGCGTTTAAACAGCGCCACCTACTATGCATTATACAATGCCGTCCACACTGGAGATGGTTCATTATATTAGTTGTGCTTCGTGTATCTGAAGCTTGTATCACTGATTGATATGATAATCTGATGCATTAAATAATATATATAAATTAATGATAAGCATTGTACATGTTGCCATGGTTTCAGTCTTCCTTTTATTATTTCCATGCCCACAACATTGATGAAGAATCAAATTAACTTCCAGAATACATGTTCTTTCAGAACTCGAATTTTAATCATAACCGTAGATAAAACGATAAAAGAAAAAAATACAGTTTGTAGTTCAGTGGGATCGGTTGAATTCTAAATCAACTAGAACTGTCCATGATTAATGTTAATGTAAGAAATTTTCAAGCTGTAATCTCTGTATATTCAGGCTCCAGTGTGTTCTTTTGAAGTGTATCGTATTGTACTGATGGATCAGGGAAAGTTGTCACTTCATAACGGGTCAACATTGAGGATCTCCATCGACTTTGCCTAAAATGGAGAGATACCAGAAAATAAAAAAAGACAGTTTAACATAGGTATAAGAGTAATTAGAATTTGTCCTCATCTTTAATAAAGTCAATTTACTCAATCATAGTTTTGAAACTCGTAATTATCATATCTGCATCAATCATAATTTGATTTCATAACTAACCTTGATATCAGGTAGGCGATGGTTGCTGATAAGCCAAATATGGTCAGGAGAGAAACACCCAGAAGAGACGCTAGTACTAAAACTGTAAAATAAAACAATGCATCAGATAGTTATTTTTACTTAGAAGGAGTAGTACGATTCAATTTCTAGAAGTCTTCAAATGGCATAATTTACTTATCCTTATACTCCTTATGTAAAGAAATGCATTCTGTCATTTGTACCAAGAGAACAATCATCCTCCATCTGTAAATATATTCGTATCAAAACAAAGCTTGGAGAAGGTGTGAAATACTTTGTAAGTCTCAGTTTGAAATACTCTTTCTTTTAAATTATATGGGTACTTGATTAAAGAATTTCTTTATTCACTTGTTATTGTTTTCGGAGTATGCAGTCTTTGTATTCTTTTCGTGAAGAAACTACCATTTTGAAAGTTATTCCATCCTTGTTTAGATAAGCGGATCATAATCTAAATCCATGATATCTGTTTATTTGAACCATTTGTTATGGAATTTTTAATGAGTATATCGTAGCAATTATTTATTAAACAATATTGAAATTTAACTATTATATAGAATAGTACTTGATGTTTCTATTATTTGATATAATTGTCCTACAAAAATGTAGTCGTCTATCTCACTGTTTGTTAAACGTGATACTTTTAAGTGCTGTCCCATTGTTCGTGTTTTATCCGTGTGCGTTCCGCTGTAATAATTACAGTATCTGCCAATGGTCTTATTTACTTTTGTTTTGATGCGTTGATCTATATGTTTTAATAATCCTTTGAATTCTTGCTTTTGTGTTTTTGGGGTTTTTTGTCACCGACTGTAGATTGAAATTTTATTTTTATGCGCGCGGCATCTTTTTAGCCTGTGGTCCGCCGACAATTTGTTGAAATCTCTAACGAAGCAGATAAAAGCTTCTCTGAAAATTGCTTAGAAATGTGAATGATTTTTATTCTCTGTTTCATTGTGACCTGATACAAGTATCGTGTCTTGTTTCTTTTATGTGTCATCAATGTTTAATGTTTCTGTACGTCTGTTACAATTGTTTGTATGATGTTCTAGTGAATATTGATGTGTCTTTTTGCGATTTGGAGTTTGCTATGATGTCATTTATGTATCACTTTCTTTTGGGTTTTTGTCGTTGGGTGAATGCAGCGTGGTCATGCTGGAGATAATTCTCTTTTCTTTGTACATAGGTTTTCTTGGTCTTTGGCTAAATTTGTGCAATTTTTCTATGTTATTTTAAAATGTGTTTCGTCGTTACCCTTACAACATTTCGTGTTCATTTTCCTTCCCTATGGTTACTAACTATACATGTATAAATCTACGATCTACAGCGTTAGAGAGTTTACCAAGCTAACAAACCATTAACTTAACAAGGAACCTGTTTGTGATTGACTTGCTGATTGGATCGCAGTGACGGAGATGGCAGCATCTGTCTTTGTAACAGGACTAACTGGTAGGATGGGTGTCGGCGACGCACCTGAGGATAGAATTCCCAAAGAACACTCTACTGAAAACCTGATGCTGCCTAAGAATATAAATAATATATAAAAACAATAAAAAGAATAGCCATAATAGAAAAAAATCAACCATAATGAAAAAAAAAAATCACTGATGAATGTTATATTCAAGACATTATCATTTTAGAATAACGGACATCTATTTTGGAAGTTTTCAGTCCTCAACTGATGCATGTTATATTCAAGGTAATACCCTTTTTAAACAAAGGACATAAAATGTAGATTGTATTTATCTTTTTTTGGGAGGTTTCAATAATCCAAGATATTAAGATAAATAAAACGTTTTTCATAATAAACTGAATCCAAATTTGTTTGGAATAAGTCGGAACCGAAGGTCTTGCCAACGTATCATCACAAGCCATTGCCTGAATTTTACTGCATCAAAAAATGCAATTTGCGTTTTAAAAAATAACAAAACAAAACAATAAACCATATTGTACTACATCAACGCATTTAAAAAATCAATTTGTATTGAGTTGTATCCGATTTCAACGGAATATGAAAACTTTAAATGGAGTTGAAAAAGTCCAATTTTAAAGTAGTTTGAAAAATATTGAAAATGAGTTAAGATCGTTCAAAATTAAACACAATTAGAATTTTGTTACAAGCCAGCTTTGGCATCGGCTATTAAAAAAAACAAGAAACCAATAATTTCACGATGATACAGACAAACGAGGATATCCATATCCCTTTTTCTCCTGTTCATTGAAATAGTTCGAATTCTGCTTTATTGGCACAATGTCTATTTCTTGCATTTTATTCTTTAAGAAAATTTTGCATGAGATTGCAAGTAGGAGATGCTTACTCTTCCTGGGCACCTGGTCTCACTACCATATCGGGAGTTCGCTTCTTTTCATATGGTGGAGGTTTTTGTTTGTTTGCTTTGGTTCCTGTTTTATCCTGATTTTGTATTCCTTCGGTTTCTGATTTTCTGAATTATCGATTTTGTGTTGTATACAGGGATATGGTCATTATCCATATTTGTCATTGTAACACAATTGCGTTGTATAGTAACTAAGCATGGATATTTTCTTACCTTCTACTCGAATACAGTAGTCAGAGCTCCTGATGTTGCCCTCAATGTTGTGTAGTGATAACGTTGCTGAGTCTCTTATCGTCAGACTACTGAAGTTTGCCCTGGCATTACAAGTAGACCTATAGGTCCTACCATTCACAGGATTAATAAATGTCACTTCGGTGCCACAGTTTCGAACTTCGGGTAGATTGGTTTCAAAAACGTTAATAATATTTGTCCTATTTGTCGTTATGGTACAGTTGCAATTTTGAATGTTTCTGTCAGACATTCTTGAAAGGGCGCTAAAATCAAAAAAGAATAGTCCTGTATGATCTTCGCCTTCTGTCCGTTTCGCCACATGCATTGAAGGTTATCCCGCGAACTGAAAATTTCATAATTTCAAAAATATGAATTGAATATCATTATGATAATCTTTTTATAAGATCCTGGAGTGTTGTAAGATTAGTATTTATCATGGCATGAAAATAGAGATATCAATAAGAATAGCCTTAATACTGGATCCGGATGTGTTTGGAAGAAAATAAATTCTGACACTGATGATACGAAGGGGAAAACAATAAACTATTGATGCAAAGATTAAGATAAATGTAGAAATTAACAAAAAATTTTCCTTACTTCTCTCGTCCTTAATCCTTGTAGTAAGATATTTACTTTCGAAAAAAAAAGTTTAAACTGTACACGATTGTAAACTTACCATCACCAAGTCTGTTGCAATCACCATTTGCTACAAGAAAGATAATTGCCTTCAAGGAGTATTGTATTGTTGAATAACACTATGCTAAAAATAAGACTTACTAAAATGTGTTTTTTTTTGTCTGCCCAGCTTATGGACCGCACTGTTTTTTAAAATCGAGGAAAAGACAGTTCAGCTGTAACACTTAAATAGGCATCAAATAAAAACACAAACACTCAAATACACAAATTTTCGGCCCCTTGGCCTTTATCAATTGTACAAAATGACGATCTTCATTTTTTACACTTGATCGTCATTGTTAACACTTCATAAAGGCCAAGGGGCCGAAAATTTGTGTATTTGAGTGTTTGTGTTTTTATTTGTTATCATCCCTTCCCTCTGGAAGAAATATTTCAATCTAATGCAATTTTAAATAGGCATCATTAACAAGCAGTATCAATGACTAAATGAATATTTAATATCCGACACATGCATGTCTGGTTGACCATATTTGATAATCATTTGTTCAGGTGGCTCCTCGCAGGCAATGTTTCAAAACGTCTTTTGCTTTCCAAGAAAAAAAAACAAAAACAAAAACAAAAACAATCATTTGGTACGTAACCGGATAAGTGGGAGGGTTTAGTGATCCAAACAACTAAAGCATTTGCTACTCATGTAGCAGAATGTCATTCTAAGTCAGCAAAAATCCGTTGGTCTCGATGGTTTATGTGTAGTACTTGTGTCGAGACTTTTGATGTCGTCTTATAGTACATGTTACGTGTTTAAACTTTCGTGTCCTTTTTATCTCACCTGAGCGAAACTCAAGAGAGCAATTGTCGTAGCGCGCCGCCCGTAGTCCGTCCGTCCGTCTGCGTCCGTCGTAAACTTTTAACATTTTCGACAATATCGCGAAACATAAGAGGAAGCCTGAACGCGTTATGGCAAACGAGGGCTCTGATTGGCTGACGCATTTTCGACTTCTTCTGTGCAACAGCTGCACATAATTTCACGAAACCTCACAGGAAGCAAGTACTTAAGGTCCTCTAACAAGTTTGTGTTTTCGTGCCGATCGGTCAACGAATATATCTGCCGAGGGATCTGATTGGCTCACGCATTTTGGACTTCTCCTCTGCAACGGTTGCACAGAATTTTACAAAACCTTATAGGAAGCAAGTACTTAAGGTCCTCTGCCAAGTCTGTGTTTTTCATGCCGATCGATCAACAAATATGACTGATGAGGGCTCTGATTCACTGACGCATTTTCAACTTCTTCGCGACAGCTGCGTAGACTTACATGAAACCTTAACAGGAAGAAAGAACTCTAGTGCTTCCATCAAATTGGCTACTATCATTTTTCAGTCTGCAACTCAGGGGCCGGTTTCACAAACGTCAACTTTGTGAAACCCGTGCAACCGGAACATAAATGCGACGTAAAGAAGAACGTTAGTCCTACGTCGGTCGTAAATCTACGACGATTTTGTGAAACTGGCTACAGAAGAGCGATGTGGCCCCCTTGTGTTGTCTCTAGTTGTGTTTATCACCTCTGAATTTTCGCATTTGGGCGTTTATGTATTTTGCGGTTGATACTGCAACCGTGTCTTGTTGAAGATATCTAATCACTCCTTTCTTTTATGACTCTATAATCACCAAAGACATGGATTTTAAGAAAATTTTCATATGTAAGTCTTTTATACAAGATGAGAAACGTACATGTATATCATCAAAATGTTTAAGTTCTCAACTCATGCCTTTGAATGAAATTGAGACCATGAAAGTTCTTATTTATCGTAATAATAAATATGAGTATATTTATGTAGATGTCAGCTACCACTTCTCAACACTATTTCAGTATTTGTTTATTCAATTATAAAGGTCAAATTCTTATGCTAGTAAAAAGAAATTCCAATATTGCTTGTAATATTTTCAATTACATTGTACTTGTACACTATACTAAGATACTTTGAAAATATTAGTAAAATGTGTCATACCTTTTCTTTGAAGGCAAGTAAATATTACTACACTGAAAAGTGTAGCTATTATCCGATCGGGAGACATCGTCATTTTATGATTTAAACGGAAATTACTGACCCTCTTCACTTTTATTCAGGTTAAGATACTTATACGAAATGACTAATGTCTTATGTGGAATTACGTGATTATAGCAAGGAAACAACAGAAGGAGTATCCAGTCTCAATTTGTACTTTTCATGATGATCCACTTACATGAAAAGTTTCAAAATACATGAACCCATAATTGCTTTTGAAGAATCTCACTTTCAATATATTTTGACACATTTTGACGGGCCCGATCCAAACCTATTTAAGTAAAAAAAAGACCACCTGTCCTCTCTGATAGTTGTTTGTACTCCATGGGCGATTATATGTATTAGTTCGCTTCAGCCAGCAAAGCACATACTTGTATTCGTATGCCCTTATGCTTCTGATATTCATTGATAAGTGGGAGGGTTGTGTGTACGCAATCCGGATAACCAAACCATTTTCTATAAATGTAGCAGATGGCCATCCAATGTCAGCACCAGTTGCCTTTTGATCTCGATAGATTAGGTGGTGTCTTTTATGTTTAGTGTTGTGATGACTTCTTGTCAGGTGTTTGGTCATCTTCTTCCCTTTGGTGTCTCTTGTTGTGCTTGTTCATTATGCATTAGCATTCGGGGGTTTTTAATATTTATATATTGGTGTTGCATCTCTGCCTTCAAACGAAGGTCCTTTCCTTTCTTGAAAATAATAAGAGGCCCAAGGGGACCACATCGTTCACCTGAGTTGCAGAAAAAAGAACGTTAGTGGCCAATTTGGTGGATACCCTTAAGTCCTTGCTTCCTGTAAGGGTTTATGAAATTGTGTGCATCAATTTCAGAGAGCCCTTGGGGGCGATAATTGTTGACCAACGGCACGGAAACACAAGTATGGTAGAGCACCTTGATTTCTAGCTTCTGTGCAGCAGTTACAGATAAGATGTCGAAAATATGTCATTCAATAAGAACCTTCAGTGGCCATATCTGTTGACAGATCAGCAAAAAAAAAAACAAAAACAAAAACAAAAAAACAAAAAACAAACAAACAAACAAAAAACAAAACTTTGGTAGAGGACCTTGAGTATGGTCAATAGTGACTTCGTACCATAACCAACTCGTACCTTGGTCACTTCGGACCCAAAATTTTCCAAGTCGCACCATAACCATTTCGTGCCATGACCAACTCGTATCAAAATAAAAAAGTCATTTCGTATCCATTGCGAATCTATGGAAACAATTCGTACCCAATTTAATACAAACTTGTACCAAAACATACCCATACAATTACCAACTCGACATTAACTCTTACCATTATCTATTCTTACCCATCGTGAACTTATGAGAACTCGTACCATAACCAACTCGTACATAACTCGTACTCGGTCATAAATAAACATTACAGAAGTACCCATCAGTTATTCAGTCTCATAGTCGAGAAGGCATGGCAAAATCTTTAGATTTTCCACAGATACAAACTCATCTCGTTACAATGACAAATATGGATAATGACCATATCCCTATATACAGCACAAAATTGATTATTCAGAAAATCATAAACCGAAAACATACAAAATCAGGATAAACAGGAACACCAAAGCAAACAAAAAAAAAAAAAAACATTCACCACACAAAAAGAAGCGAACTCCCGATATGGGAGTGAGACCAGGTATCCAGGAAGAGTCAGCATCTCCTGCTTGCATGCAACACCCGTCGCTTCAATTCGGTTTAATTGTCACATCCGGTTACTTCCATTTTGGAAGATAAAAAGTATAATCTTTGGTTGGACTGTACAAATGGTTTGTGACGGAATATCATCCAACATTCTGGAGAGTGGGACATCATACTGTAGTGTATGACGAGTTCCCCATATCGACCGTAGAACTTCCTCAGTGATGATGTTAGTCGGTCACAAACGTATCCCTTACTGAGAAGCTTATCTAAAAGACGCCTAGCTCTCAGAATAAAATCTGTATATTTGGTACTTGCTCTGGCAAAGCGTACCAATTGAGATATGAGCACGCCAGAAGCAGGTGATGAAAGGATATTGCTACTGAGAAAAGGAAAGTTTGTGATCCTGAAATTGTAGTCACCACGATTGTCATAGAGTGAGGTGTTCATGTAACAATCAGTGCCGTAGGACAACATTATGTCCAAAAAAGGATGCTGAATTATTTGTCTCTGTAGTTTGATGGACAACACATCGTTTATGTATCTGTAAGTGAAGTTGAAGTCAGAAGCTAAGTATCTTTCCCTTCAGAGACCAAAGATTGAATGAATTCAGCTTCATACGAGTAAAGAAAAATGTCGGCAAGAAGTGGGGCACAATTTGTCCCAATTGGGATTCCGACAATTTGCTGGAAAACCTTCCTCCAAACACCACAAAAATTTTGTCGATCAGAAAGTTTAACATCTGCATAATATCTGCTTCAGTGTACTTATTTTCAAAATCGGACTTTTCTTTTACAAAGAATGATTTGTCATAGTTAACAAGAATAAAATTGTATTCGCAATTGCCGTTCTTGCTTGTAAACGCATTACTTGTAATATTTGAGAGTCTTTCATTCAATTTAGAATGTGGAATTGTAGTGTAAAGAGTTGAAAAATCAAAGGCTTTGATCAAAAGGACACTACTAAAATGAGTGGATTTCAGATTCTAAAAGTTCATTCGAATTCTTTAAAATCCACTTCTGTTTGATACCGCTACGGGAATATACTGTCGATATTTTTGAAGTAAAGATTTAATTTCAGATGATACTTTGGTGAGTTATATCGATACAGATGTGGTAGAACGTTATGAGGAAACATCGATGAAACGTTGTCTGTGCGGATTCTCTTGCATTTTAGGTATGCAGTTCAGTATAAGTATGGTAAATCTAAATCTAAATTGTTTCGAAGCCAAAGGAAGCAAGAGCTGGTTTGTGGTTATCTATTATTTCAGAGGCAGGAAGGTTTATTGGGGTGTAAGTAGGATTTTCAGATGTCGAATTTTAACCTTACTCTTTAACAATACTGTCGAAATAGTACTTTTTGCAAGTAAATGTGTAATTATTTGAGGCTTTGTCTGCTGGTGTGATTACATAATGTGTTTGACATTCATTCATTCCATGACCAATTCGTACCAATTGTGAATTTATGACCTCTTTAAAGAAGACAGGACCCCGACCACCTGTCCTCTCTGAATTTCAGTCGGACTCAATGGGTGATCACATCCATGAGCTCGCTACATCCTGTAGAGCAGGGACTGTATTTCGTATGCTTTCTGTTTTTATATCCATTTACAAATACATCAGCGTGTCATGCTGTCTGTTTGTATGTTCATCTTAGTCTCCACAATAAAATTGTGCGTTCATCGATACCTCTGGGTAATCGCAAAAGTGGGAGGGTTGTGCGCACATAATCCGGATAACAACACCTTGTGCTACTTGCGTGGCAGATGACCGTCAAAAGTCGCCACCGGTTGCCCATTGGTCTCGTTGGTTCATGTGTTCCTTTGTGTTTGATGTTTATATGTTATATGCGTCTACTCCGCGTTATTGCATTGGGTATTTTGAGGTTCTGCTGTGGGTGCTGCAACCTGGTATTGTTGAAGATCCCCTCCTTTTTTCATGAGAACAACTGCTTTCCAACAAAGACATAAACTTGTGGTTACAGAGTAAAGGGCAAAAATGTGTCAGCCAATCAGAGACGTCGGAAGTCATTTATGTTGACCGATTGCCATGACAGACGCAAACTTGGTAGAAAACCTTGAGTACTTGCTTAATGTAAGTTTTCTTGAAAAATGTACAGCCACTGCAGAGGACGGCGAAACTATGTCAAGCAATAAGAGCCCTTGACGGTCATATTTGTTGACCGATCGACACATAAACAATAATTTGATTGCCCTTGAGTACTTGCTTCCTGGAAGATTTTGTGGAATTTTGTGCAGCTGTTGCAGGAAGGAAGTCGATAGTATGTCAGCCAATCATAACCCTCGGCTGCCATATTTGTATACTGATGAAAAACAGAAACTTTTGTATTTTACTTCCATCCACTGATGCTTAAACTGTACTATATGTAATTAGCACGGCACCGATACAATGCACGATTACTTACATTGTGCTCTTGATATTGCTTATTAGATTAAGTCCTTTCGTATCAGGTGTTTTTGGTGCTTTGCGTTGGGTGCTGCTACCGGGTCTCGTTGGAGATGCCCGTTTGCCTAGAATTACCGCATTTCTGCACATGACTCGAAATATATTTGTATATTCTCCATTGCGAAATTTAATGAAAATTTACTTAAACTTTGGGGTATCTCCCTGATGACACACCCTGCCCTTAGCAGGTTCTTTGGTAGAAATTGTAGGTCAAGTGTAGACTTCTGGCCTTCATAATTACGTATTATTTCTATTTTCTCTTTTTGTCTCGAACATTACTGATTATACATCACTCGATGAAGTGCGCATATGGTCCACTGAAATTTTATAACAGAACATATATTTCATTATTTACAATTATATATTCATTTTAGTTAAAGAATTAAATTACAGCTTATATAAAAAAGCATATTTTACATTGAAAATGTCCTCGAGGGTTATAATTTCCACTTATGTAGAATGAATAAACATATAAGGTCTCATTGGTTTTATTTTGAAGTCAACCACGGACTCTGACGACGAAGGCAGACTGCATTGAGCATAGAGGATAAGAAGGTGCTCAAAATCAGAAATCAATGAGGAACGTTGTTAAAAATACGTTCAATTAAGCGAAGAATTGTGTATGTAAAACCTCACAATTAAGTTACAGGACATCTTCATAAATCATGGAATTTATACTTTCTAACCGTCCTTCTCTCCTCCTTGAAATATTTACCGCTCCGAGTAAACATAAATTGTTAAAATAAATCAGACCATGTCATTTGATTCAGCTAGAGGAATTAACCAAATTAATCTGTGTCTTACTAACGAAGCCTTTCTATAGACAGCAAAGATTTTTCACTTCCTATTTTTGTCCCTGCATATACATCTTTTTATCACATATATCTTGAATGATAAAATTATTGTGTATAAAGAGAGATAACTTCATAATTAAAACAATATGTAGCAGAAAAACCGAGAGTGTAGGGAGTGTTCTTAAACAACCAAAATTGTGTTTGCTTTAGAATGACAAGGTATAGTCATTGGAAGAAAATCGTATAGCTCTAATGTCTTACATTTTCCAATGCAAAATACTAAATGTATAGTGTTCTACTTTCAAGAATTTGTAAGCCTTGATTGTGAACTGACTGATTGGTCACTGACGAGGGTTACGTACCCGAAACGTGCATGTCTGGTCCATGCTGCACATTTATCTGTTCTTAAATGATGCTATTGAATTTGAAGACGTTTAACATTTTACATTCCTCTTTCGGGTTTTGTGCACGACTCTAGAAATTCAACCAAAGATATACGACAAAAGCTTCAATATAGTTAATTTCTTTTGGCTTGATTGCGATGTTCCAAGATTGCCATCGTACAGAACGTATATCTCAGATAAGCTAGAGCTTGTTACCATATTTCGGATAAAAATATACAAATTACAAAGAAACTTATCAGTCAAGGGTTTAGATATCAGAAACTTGTAAAATCTTTTTTTTTTTAAATTTTACAATAATTATTCTGAACTCCTTTCAAAATTTGGGACAACTCCAGCATCAGAGTATGTATTTCCCATTGATCTCGTTGGTTTATGTGTAGTCCTTTGTGTTTGATGTTTCTGTGTTGTGCGTTGACGTTCCTTGTCCTTTATGCGTCTCTTTCTGTGCTTGTCTGCTTTGTGTTTTTGCATTGGGTGTTTTGGGGTTTTGCTGTGGGTGCTGCAACCTAGTGTTGTTGGAGTTCCCCTCCTTTGTTAATATTGAAATATATGATCGATAGTACCAATTCTATTGCACTAGACACGTGGTTCGGATATTGAATCCTCTTCAGTAGTACTTCATGTCAAACAGTTCAAATAAAGCCAAAGTGAATTTTCCCGGCGCCATCTACAATACAAACTTTTAATTTCCTCTTGCAAAAATGAACGGCTCCAAATTTTGTGTAAGGTTTATTCAGAAGCGTATTTAAGTAAGATATTTCCAAAAATCGTTGGAGGGTAGGCGCAAGGAGCTTAATTCTAAACAAGACCGAAAAACTTATGCCGAAACCCTAGTTAAGGACAGAGCTATGCTATGAGGGAGATTTCCTTAGTTTTAGGTCTGATTTGATGACAGGAAATTTAGAATATATTTCAATGCAGTGCGTTAACACTAAATCTAGGTTAGCAATATCCTCGTGGACTTACAGTCCACCAGCAGCGATACCAGCCTATCATTGGGAATTTCATTTCCTTCATTTTACGGTGACCTAGTAAACAAAATCAGAAGGGTCAAAGGCAGATCAAACTTCAACCACAAATGTAAATGAACAAATAGTCTTTCGCCTGCTTTACCAAGGATATGATCACGAGGCATGATACTGAACCAATCTACAGTTTTGTACCAGTGTCTATTCCATCGTTGCACACTGTTCAGCCGTGACGACGGGACTCTATGACGGGCCTTGTTTATATATCGTCAGACAAGACTGGGTCCTGATTCTCTATCATATCTGAAAGTGGTCAGACTTCTCGGGTGATCTTGAGCTCTCTTCAGCCAGCAGAGCACAGACTGTTATTCGCATGCCATAGGATATTTAAGAAAGAAGGGGATCTCCAACAACACTAGGTTGCAGCACCCACAGCAAAATTCCAAAACACCCATGCAAAAAACACAGAACAGATACCCATAGAAAGAGACGCAAAAAGGACAAGGAACACCAATTCACAACATAGAAACATGAAACATAAAAGACTACACATAAACCAACGAGACCAATGGGCAACCGGGGCCGACTTAGGACGGCCATCTGCCACGTAAATAGCAGACGGTGTGGTTATCCTGGATTACGTGCGCACAACCCTCCCACTATTCCGATTTCCCAGAGGTCTCGAAGAACGCACAATTATGGTGTAAAACAACCTCCTCACTGTTAGATGATCACTTACAAACAAAACCGTAAAATACAGGGGTCCAAGCAACACAGATGAATATGTAAATGGATATAAAAAGAGGACGTGCGTAATACAGTCCGTGCTCTGCCGGCTGCAGCGAGCTCATAAATGTTATCACTCGAGGAATCCGACTGACATTCAGAGAGGACGGGTGGTCGGGGCCCTGTCTTCTCTAAGGAGGTTTGGACAGGGCCCGTCATGGAGTTCCGTCGTCACAGTCAGTCAGAGTGCAAGTCTTAAGAATGCGCTCGTACAAGACTGTATATTGGTCAAGTACCAAGCTTAGTGTCCGTCTGGTGACATTTGGATCATATCCACGGTATAAAAGACGTTTGATGACTCTGAAGCATTTTCGATACATATGCTGTCTACCTTTGATCCTTCTTATTTTGTTAATTATGTCACCATAAAATGCAGGTTGTGAAATTCCTAAAGTAATATACTCCGTTGCTTGTATGGGTCCGAATTTCAAAAGAAGTTGATCATAATTTTTGTAAAATTTCCAGAAAGTCTTTACTAGTTTGTGAAAGCGAAAACCTTGACCTAAAAGTTTCTTTGTAATTTGTAGATTTCTATCATGAAAATTCAAAACATCAGTACATGCTCTAGCATACCGGATGAGCTGTGAAATGTAGATACCGTATGACGGTAATCTAGGGACATCACCGTCAAGCCAGGGGAAATTTACTATGTTGAATCCAAAATCATCTCGTTTGTCATATACACTTGTATGAATTTTTCCATTGACAATTTTGATATTTAGGTCCAAAAATGGTGATTCTGTGTCTGTAAAGTTTGCCTTGTTTAGAGTTAATTCTTGTGGATAAATAACATCTATATACTTTTCAAAAACAGGATTATCGATAGTAAGAATATCATCCAGGTACCTAGAAGTACCAATGAAGCATTTCACATCATCATGTTTTCTTTGCTTTTGAAGATTTTGAATAAATTCTTTTCATATGTGTATAAAAATAAATCTGCAACAAGAGGCGCACAATTTGTACCCATAGGAATCCCTACAACTTGCTTGTAGAGATTCTCATCAAATCTGACATAAATGTTGTCCAAGAGGAAGGACAAGGCACTACACAGGTCGCTACATGTCCATGATTTGTATGATTTGTATTCTGTAGCGGATAAGAAACCCTTTGATTCAGATGTACAAAGATAAGTTTCCCCCTCTGGATTATAGCACCATTTAATGAGTTTGGACAATTGATCATTGATCTTGTCGTGAGGAAGCGTGGTGTACATATTTGAAAAATCGTATGAAGAAATGGTATTGGCTTGAAAATTTCTAGATTTCATTTTGTCAATCACATCCCCGGAATTTTTTTATAGACCAAAATAAATTTACATCATTCCTGTTAAGAACAGTTTCACACTATTTTGCAACGTGTTCCTTTACCGCCGTGAGGGCTGACGTCAGATGTCTAGACAAACTTGTAGTTGAGCAGTTGCTAGAATTAGCAATGTATCTAAATTTGTAAGGAGATTTGTGCAGTTTTGGTATGCAGTATATTGTAGGAAGATCCAATTTAGAAATAGGGATGTTGAATGAAGAAATTTCACTGTTATGTTTGCTCAAAATGTTAGGGACACTTTCATTGCTTTTAATATAAGTATTTGTAGACGAAAGTTCCGAAACTAAAGTTGATATATAGTAAAGTTTTCATATGATTATGGTGTTGTTGGCTGCTTTATCTGCAGGAGCGAAGACAAATTTTTCATGTATATTACGTAATTTGGATTTAAAATATCTTTCAGATCTAGAACTTGGATTTTCAAAAAGATGAGGATTTTTGTGGAAGTTGTCTATTCGAATGTCAGTAATGTCCAAAATGAGGTTTTCCAGTCATTCAGAGAATGCGATTCGACTCCTTCCGATTTACACCATCGTTAGGTATAGTTATCTAAGGCTTCCTTTAGTACTTCGCGACATTTAATAAAATCTATCTTGGATGGGATTCTATACTTAGGTCCTTATTTGAGTAGACCACGGAGCTGCCTGTCTTGGATAATTGAAAGTCACCTGTAATGATATGACCAGCTGGTTTATATAGATATTCAGATGTTGCACATTCTCAAGAAGCAGGACATGATTCAAGTGTTTTAGGATCTGATGTAACTTTGTTGTAGTTAAAAACGAAATTTCGAATAGGTCTCTTATATTTGTAACAAATAAGAGGAGGTACTAAATTTTCAAAATATTGAGGAATAGCACTTTGTACACGATGATCCCGAAAAATATTAGAGATGTTGTGAAGATCGAATCCTTTGTTAATAAATGAAATTTTTATGAATCTTTTTTTAGGTGGGATGTTTTTAACAACTGGATAAAGTTTATTCTGTGCGAATGCAACAATGATATTAAGTCTGAATCAATCAGTATTTCTTAAGAATGCAACCAGTGCTTCATCCAAGATAGATTTCAATTGAACTGCTGGAAATGATGAGAGAGCATGAAGCAGTTCATGTCTGCCGCCGTTGCGTGCAATGATCAGAAGATCGTTGAGGGTACGGTGTAATCTAGATCTTATTCTGAGTTTTCGGTTTCGTCGTCTTCCGTGAGACCTTTGCTTCCGTTTAGTGTTTTGGCGGATTGAAAATACATTAATATTAGTTGACGTCGAGGAAATGTTTCCTTGTCCATAAATTTGATCGTTTAAACCAAGGGGATACGCAGTTTGGAGTTTTGTGATCCAGGCATGTTCAGCATGTAGTCGGCGTTTTTTAATTTCCGTTTTACTAAGATTTTTAAGTTTAGAAAAAGACTGAACAGGTGTAATAGTTATATCCGAAATGGAATTATTGTATTTAACGAAGTGATTATAAAGAAAATTTCTTTGTTTTTTTTGTGATGTGAATTTCTTATTTGATACGAATGACTTCTAAAAGATCCATTTACATAGAATTTGTGTTACAAGAGGCCGCTGAGTTTACTCTTTTGTTTGTGATGTTACCTTACAGTGAGAAGTTGTATTGTGCGTTCATGGAGACCTCTGCGTATCCGGATAAGTGTGAGGGTTGTGCGCACGTAATCCGGATAACCACACCATTTGCTTATGACAGATGGCCGTCCAAAGTCGGCGCCGGATGCACATTGGTCTCCTGCCTTTTCTGTGTTGTCATTAATGTTTGATGTTTCTGTACGTCTGTTTCGATTGTCTTGTACATGTATGAAGTTCTAGTGAATATTGTCGTTTCTTTTTTGTGGGTTTGTTTCGCTGAGTGAGAGCAGGATGGTCATGTTGGAAATCTTTCAACTACAGACAGCACAATTAAAATACAAAGGACAACTTAATCTAATCATCGTTGTCTCATAATCTTCATCAATATAGATATAAGTAGAACGGTTCACATAACTGTCCGAGAGGGTAAACGTTATATTTGTATGTCAAAATCAGGTGGTTTTTTTTTCTCCGGAACGAAAAACAAATCACTCAAATGTTGGACAAGTATCTACGTGTTCAATACTTTATCATTCCTCTCGGCAAAGTATGTCTCAGTGAATGAAAGTCCAAAACAAACGCCAAAACCATATTTCAAAAAAACAACAACAACAACAACAACAAAAAACACACAATTTTAAAAGCTTTATGATTAAAAAAAATATATAAAACAGAACTTCAGACGTGGAAAGAAGAAAAAAAGGACAAACAGACGGAGACAAAGACACAATCCCATAGAAAGACGAAGGACAACTTATAAAGACTTATGAACTATCCCCAATGCAAGTGCGGATTATATGTAGAATGCATTTTTGGTTGCGATGTTAAATATTTTGCTAATTATTTCCATATATCCCATGAATCAAGTAACATATCAATGCAAGTATTTCTGGTATCAAAATTTCTTGGAATTTCTAAAAAGTGGGTCCTGTAGCATCATACCCCACCCATCCTGCTACGTCTTTCGGTATACTTTTCGACATAGTAACTTTCATACTTCTTGGCATATTACTTTGTTTAGATTTAGGATCACTGATGAGGGTTTAGTACCCGAAACGTGCATGTCTGGTCCACGTTGCCAATTTATCTGTTTTTAAATGATGCTATTCAATTTGAAGACGTTTACATAGTATCAAATGAGGAAGGAACTAAACTGAATCTCAAAGCCCATCCCAATTTTTGTCTTATTGTTACCCATAATTTCGCTGCTAGGAAAATACGTTTGGTTTGGTGAAAAACTTCACAGGCATATTGTTTGGATTCCTTAATGAGCGCCTGATTTATTTTTCAACACTTACGAAACGGAATATCGTCAATAATGAACTATACGTAAAACAAATTAGTGCACAATGTGCGCATTAGTAAAAGAAATTTGATTATTTGAGATATTTAATGGTACGTTTGAATAACTCAAATAATCACAGTATGTAATGTTTTCAATTTTATAGTGGAACATTACAAATTAGAAAAAGATATACGTAGCTTTTTGTTAAATTCGGATTCATACCTACAGAAGAGTATATTTCTTTTTTTGCTTGCTTTTAATGGTGATTTAATAAACAAAATTAAAAGGATAAAAATTACAATGAATTTTCATAAAAAAACCCGTGAGAATCTTAAATTGCCTTACATATCACACGATCAGATGTCACCAGAAGGACACTCTTCATGGTATTGACACATCTACAGCCTTGCACTTGCACATCCGTAAGAGTTACAAAGTGACTGACTCTGAAATAAGCCCTGAATCGAAAAGTCCAAACTTCTTGTCCGACGATGAGCTATGTTACTTGGGTCCCTGCCTTTCGCTGTCTTGATTGTGTGGCTATCTTACAGGGGGATGCTTTGTGCATAGACCACATCAACGAGACCACAGGGTTACTGGACAAGTAAGAGGGTTGTGCGCTTGTTACCCACTAACGTATCAGAACGCCGTCTTAAGTCGTCGCCGATTGCCCACTGGTATCGATGGTTTATGTGTGATCTTTTGTGTTTAATGTTTTGATGTCATATTTGGTGTTCCTTTCCTCTTTTGTGCCTCATTTATCAGTCTAATTACATGTTTATGCAATGATGTATGTAACATACGTTCGTCCTCACAATTGCAAAATGCGAGTCCTGACGATAATTAATGTCACATGAAAGTTAACTGGTACTTAAAAACTCTTTTCAATGTTCTGTACTGAAACCATTATAATTTCTTTCATCCTTTTTTTGTATTCTGTGTAGTATTTAGTCGATAATTCTTCAATGAATGAGGGATCATATCGCATATTCTGTTATCGGATTGCAACATTATCGATGGACAAAGAGACGGACGTTGAACAGCATGTTTCGACAAGAGTATACTTGCAGTTTCGGCTTTGGTGAGCAGAAAAAAAATAAAATGAAATGTATGCGTAAGAAGGACATGTGTCTATTCATTTCCTTTTCAACATTTAATCGATCGACAAGGCGCAAAAAAGAACATCCTTTTCATTACCGGTTTCCTGAAACAGAAACTTTAGTCAGAATAAGTACTTTTCCTGTCATATTTGCGTTAGTTTGTAGATGTGTAAGTGTTCAATTTATATTTGTTCACAGATTTAATCCGTTGATAAAAGTTGGTCATTGTATAAAAAATGGGCTTCCAGTGTTTTCAAAATAGAAAAAACAGTACAAAGCAAAGTAATTTTTCATGCTTTTGAAATGACATAAAATAAAAAGCAAATAAAATGCATTGGATTTATCTTTCTTTGTTTTTGCGATTTAAGTAACCACATGCAAGAGTATCAATGTTGTTGTTTTCTAGCTAGTTTTGTTGGAGTCTGTGCTTTTTCACATTTCCTTTAGAGGGTAGATTGCAGTTCGATGTACATTACTATATCTTTCGCAATGTTTCGCCTTATATATTTTACACAATTTTGTGAAAAATTTTCATTTAGCTATACATTCCAGCTGGATATGAATCTTTTTCTAAGAAGTACATGAGCGAAAAATCCAAGATTCAATTTTTTTCAGTTATAAAAATAACAACAAAGAGGATTTCTCGAATATATAGTTTATTGATTGAAAGATCATTTTAAAATATAGACTGTATAAAGTGGGGTCTTTTCTTATTTGTTGAAGACTTTTTAAAACACGTCTTTCATTATATCCAATTAATCAGAAAAAAAGTAGTAACCACAGCGTAAAAGAGGAGCGCAACATTGTAACAAGCAAGAAAGGAGGGCATCTTTCTATCAACACTCGGTTGTAGCTCTCACAACAAAAGACAAACACAGCCCATGCAAAACATAGGGACAGACACACAGCAAGAGACGCAAAAGGGGGCAACGAACACCATATAAACATTGAAACATTAACCACAAAATAATACACATTAACCGACGAGACCTGTGGGCAATCGGTGCCGCATTAGGACGGCCATCTGCCTTGTTAGAAAATGGTGTAGTTATCGAGATATCGTTCACACACCTCTCCAACTTTTCTGGTGACCAAAAATCGTGAAGAACACTCAATTGCAGTGTAAAATAATCTCATCACTTGTGACCATACAAACAAGACAGGAAAAAAAAAAACCCGCGGGAACACAAGCAACTTACCAAAGGAGACGATTGCGAAAAAAGTGACGGTCATCAGAATTTTAGTTTTCTATTATAATCTGAAATATGTATAAGTATCGTAAATAATCCAGTTACCTTCACAAGCAATCTTCAAATTACCAACGTATACAGACTTGCATTTCCTTTCGTATGAAGACGTCAAGGTCACGAATGAAACATTTTGGTGTCTCTCGAAAGATCTTGTCATAAGGAATTCACATAATAATGATATAAAATATCAAAGCAAACAAGACGTTAATATCTAAGGAAAGGAGGTCAAACATCTACCTCAAGGGGTTAAGTATTTTCAAATAAGTATCGGATAAACGGTCTTGATAAAAAGAAACAAAGTTGCATCCATCAGTAATTCAGTCTCAGTTGTTAAACGTCCTCAAGTTCAATAGGATCCTTTACGGAGGTCCAGGACAGCCAGACTTAGATGAAGATCCTATTAATGGATGGAGTACTACTCAATTTGATGCCCAGCCTCCACTTTGTATGTGGTGTATGCATGTATGCAGGAGGGTTGTGTAATTATGTACTGCCTTGATGGTCCGTATTTCTAACGGCTTTTATAAGGTCTTTATTATTTTATTTTTTCACCAGACGGACACTTGATTTGGTAAATGTCACATCTACAGCCTTGTACCGACGCACTTTTACGTATTACACTCTGACGGACTGTGACAACTTGACTTCATGACGGGCCTGTCCATACCTCAGTAGAGAATACATCAAATGCATTTCATACCATGGATGTCATATCCATGTTATAAATGAGTTAAAGAAGATCATGACGATAAGCTCAAAGGCATTTGATGATTCTAACGCAATTTCGATGGTTATTCTGTCTACCGTTATCCTTCTTATATTGTTTATTTTGTTACAATAAAAAGCCTTTAGTGAAACAACGACAGTGATATACTCTGTTGCTTGTATGTTATTTGTAAAACTTCTAGAAAGTCTGATCTTGTTTATGAAAGCGAAAACCTCAACCTTAAGTGTCTTAGTAAATGTAAAATTCTTCTATGAAAATCCAAAACATAAGTACATGCTCTAGCCTACCGAATAAGCTGTGAAATACAAATACCGTATGATGGTTATCTAGGAACGTCATCGTAGAGCCAGAGGAAATTAACTATTATTTTGAATCCAAATTTACCTCTTTTGTCATACATACTTCTGTGAATTTCTCCGTTTACAATTTTGATATTAAGGTCCAAAATGGTGTTTCTGTGGATGTAAGAGATCACCTTTCGTGTGTGACCTTGATTTGACACTCCACTGAAGGGTTTCTTAAATCAAAGTGTAACTGTTTATATTAAAAACATTTGAAAAAAGGAGATAACATACGATTTGAAGCAAAACAGAATGTGATTTTACTTCTTTTAAAGTATGATTTTTTGCTTCATATCAGTTTGGCTCTTCCTTCTCTTTCTTGTTCTTGATGAAGAATCAGCACAATGCTAACTCAAGAAAGTTAGGGCTTTTCTGAAAGAATAAGATAATCTTGTAGGTACAATATTCCTAAATCCCCCATAGAGTGAGGCCAAGTCATATTGAAAACATCTTTTGTCTTATGAGTTTTAGAAACCTCAAAATTTAAAAGTTATTCGAGGATTGTTATATGTTTTAACCTCTTATATCTGATAATGAGTGATTGGCGAAAAGTTAACGGATCTCAAACGAGGAAAATAAAAATATATTCTTAGAGTATTTTAGATGCGAATAGTTTTATTCGTTTGCTCATCATATAAAACGATACTTTTTGCCAAAGCTGCTACTACGGAGAAGACGGAAGAATTCACATTCATATAAGGGGTGTAACAATGTAAAACTGTATCGTATCACGTTACGAAATGCAAATCGCAATTTTTATTGTGCCTTATAGTTTAAATGAATTAATCGTGGAATCACTTTAAAATTAAAAACAAGCTACCCATTGTTTACATCGCTTACAATTGTAATGGATTATGACAAATACTATCGAAATGATTCAATGACTTGTGTATATGTCAGCAAATTACATAATCAATGTGAAATTCATTCGGAAAATATGCATGGACAAACATACAAAGAGGAACCTGATGTTAAATCAAAACTGAAAAGAATGAGAAGAAACAATATCTTACAATACAGCTAATGAAATATTGCAATCTGTCTAGATTCACTTATGGCGTATCGTTTCACCCTTACCAAAGATACATGTTCAATTCTCATCAGTGCTATTTCAAAAGAAAAGAGGGGTTCTCCAACCAGACCCTGTTGCAGCACGAACAGCAAAACACCCGATGCGAAAACACAACTTCGAGCACACTAAGAGACGAATAAGACTTACGACATATATACATCACACACAAAAGACTACACATACACAATTCAAGTGAAAATAGACTGGTTCCAAAATTTGTGTATGGTCCATTCAGAGGTGTATAAATGTATCAATAAAATATGTGGACACCAAAAGAGAGTTGGTAAAAGTATGTTCGTATTTCTTTCGTAAGAAACGGGCATGCAAACAGTATTCTTTTGAAACTACATTTCGCAATTTGGATTAAATCAAAAAGTAGTTAAATCTAAAATGGCTTTTCCGAAAATTGTACACATAAGAAGGTAATAATCCAGACACAAATGGAAAAGAGAACGAAAGAAACAACAACAGTGTCGTTGACACTATAAATGAATTATACACCGAGTCTGATTTAAAGATCCCGAGTAAAAAGAACAAAACAACTTGCTATGCGTCAAAAAGGAAGTACGCCTGTTAATCACCCCTTCTATCCATGACCCATCGACCACAAACAGGAACACAAGTCCTTTCTATTACCGGTTTCCGCAAACTGAACCATTTGTCAGGAAAAATATATCTTCCTGTCGTTATGATATCAATACTAAGTGACGCCATACGAGCCGACCTAGAGGGGGAAAAAGGTCACCTACAACACCTCACTCTAAATTTTGTAAAACTAATGCATGCTTCTACATTTCTAGTATAATGTTAAAATGTGATAGTTGAAGGTTGCATTTTTATATATAACCACGGCCCGTTTTTATCAGTGTCACCTACAAAATATCCAGTACTTACACTGGACTTGAGATTACAATTTAATCCGCCTGAATTAAACGCCACATTATTCGTGCATTTTAAAGATCGATGCACGATAGCAGATACGATACCTTAAAAAATATCCTATGTAAAATTAAGAGATCAACTTTTTTTATATTCGACAATAAGTTATCATTTCAAATCTACACAAAGTTTAACACAAAACCCTATCCTCATCCCTATCAAAGGCCTACACATTCTTGAAAAATATAAAACATAGCATTTTTCTCACGAGAAAGAAAAAAAAAAACCCAAATAGACGGGGGCAATAACACATCCCAATGACAACTTCATCTAATGAACTATCTCCAGAGTCCAGTGTAAGTATTGGATATTTTGTAGGTGGCACATTTAAACAATTGCCGTGCATATTGATAAATGTTAAACCTTCAAATATCACAGTTTTGAACGAATTAGTATACACTAGGATCTGGATGATACTAATGTGGTTTGACGGCCCTCTTTGAAACACATCACCAATCCAGGACTCGCATTAGTGATTTTATTTTTTACAGAATTATACACTTCTTCGTATGATTTAAAGAAGATCCTGACGATAATCTCAACAGCACTCACAATAGAGTACGAAATTAAGCATCGACGGACCCCCAGCAAGCCAGAGGTGGGACCAGGTGCCCGGGAGGAGTCAGCATCCCCTGTATGTAACGGCGTCCGTTACAGTTGTGTTTATTTTGGGAAGAGTTTAAACACAAATTAGAAAAAAAGCAAAGCAAGATGCCCCTAAAGGCATTTGTTGCAAAAGTTAACCCAAGCCATTCACGAATTTATTTAGATGAAGAAAAACGTTGTCCGACTCTGCTGCCGAGGAACAGCCTCTTGGACAACAATGTCTAAATATGGTGCTCTATACCCACATGTTTCGAATAATAAATCCTCATCAGTGGTACTTTAAACCAAAATTATTTTATGAAGCGCCCTCTAGTTTAATTTGAAATTTTTATATGCTTATTTTGCAAAGAGTGATTTAAAAAACATTATAATTATCTTTCTGACGTGTATATTTCAATGGTAAATTCAGCCAAACTCGTAACCGGATGTGATAGTTCTACCGAATTGAAGCGGCGGGTGTTGCATGCAAGCAGGAGATGCTTACTCTTCCTGGGCACCTGGTCTCACTCCCATGTCGAGAGTTCGCTTCTTTTCATATGGTGGAGGTTTTTGTATGTTTGCTTTGGTTCCTGTTTTATCCTGATTTTGTATGCCTTCGGTTTCTGATTTTCTTAATTACCGATTTTGTGCTGTATACAGGGATATGTTCATTATCCATATTTGTCATTCATAAATTTAGGGAACATTTCACAGTTCATAAACGTCATTTAGGTCTGATGAAGTTAAGGACCAAGCACAAAGTTTTCATAATTGTACTTTTTTAATATACATGTATAAGTATCTTATTGAGAACGAATGTACGGTTAATCCTTTTGAACTCTAATTATAGCTACAGGTGAGCAAAATTGTGATTTGACCCAAGGAACCTTTTTAGTTGAATGGTGTAATGGAAATCAGTGATCCAAAATTCTTGGTCATCATTAACTTCAAGTAGATACATGTACTTCAGTATTTTCTTTTTCATCAAATGTAGGTCAATGTTACATTTTGGTTTTAAGGTCCTCCAAATGAAGTGTAATGTACTTACTTTAAACAAATGAATTAAGTGTGTGTGCTTGAAACATTAAGTACAGCATATTTGTACTCCGATGACAATTTACGCTTTGTCCATCAACAGCTGTTTTACAATTAACAGCGATAGAACAACAAGAAATCAAAATGCCAATCAAACAAACAAATCACTCCCCCACCCCCTCCACCACAAAAAAGAGAGGAGAGGAAATGATATTTTAGAGATAACACAAGGGAATCGAGGCTAAAATTCGACCTTATATTTAGTTATTTACAATAGAATATTTGTTATCTTTAAATCTATACAGTCATTCAAAAAATATTTTGTACATTAAGCGTAGTTTTGACATACTAAAACCTATTACTTAATAATTCCGTATGTAAGAAAAGCATGACAAGGACGTCGTAAAAAGATATTTTATGTTAAGATTTCTGTTGTATATATAACGTATCTGAAAATCTTCCTCTTGTGATAATGAGGTACCTTGACAAAATCATTACAACAATCTCTTCTTTAAATTACCATAGCGGTTTCAATACGTGATAAAGATTCTTGTTTTTCTAGATTTGTAATTTTGTTAAGTCACATTTTTAATCCAGACATCATACATAGGATATCAAATGATTTTTTATACGGTATTTATGAAACGAGTTGTGTGGATGTTACATCACCGAGCCTTGGCGTGGTGATTAAAATCACACATCGAGTTTAGTGTAGGTGCTGCAACTGAGTCTTGTAGGAGATTCCCCCTTTTTTAATCAAACATCGAAGACCAAATCAAATTTGAACAAACCTATTGAATTCTTGCATTAGTCTAAAAAAGAAAACATCAGAAAGTGTTTCGTGCAGTTTTTGAGAGTATTGTATGGAGTGTGCCTTAATGGAAGATTGCTTCTATTCATATGGTTGAATAGTTTTTTGGTTTGCTTTAGTTCCTGTTTTATCATGATTTTGTCTGCCCTTCACGTAATGATTTTCAAATTTTCTATTTTGTTCTCTATATTTGGATTACTTTTTTATATTTGTTATTGTATAGCGTTTCGCGTTACAGAATGTCCAAGAAAGGAGGGATCTCTAACAACACCTTGTTGCAGCACCAACAGCAAAACTCCAAACACACCCACTGTAAAAACACAAAGCAGACAAGCAAAGAAAGAGACGCAAATTGTACAAGGAACGCCGAACCACAGAGAAAAATCCAACACAATTGAATACAGTATTATTTTAGGTTATTGAACATGTTGAATGACCAAGTATTTGTTACTGCTTCAAATTCAATTGATCTTTTTTTTTGCAATAGAAATAGTTGTATCTTTTCAACCTCAATTTTTCCATGTAGTACGTATTTACAACAATACTTGGTTAATAATTTACATTATATCAAGCAAGACAAAGGAGACAAAGGACAGACGTACTTGCTTCGATCAGACTCTAGGTTAATTTGCATTGTACTTCCTTTCAACGCGTACTCATGTGTGAACAGGATAATGCATTTTCCGCGCGTTGTCCTTTATACGTGAGCCTGCCTGTTTGTGACCAACGTCTTTGTTTTTCTGTTTTCATAAATGAATGTAGTGACAATTTAATCCTATATGTTATGAATGTAAACGTCTTCAAATTGAATAGCATCATTTAAGAACAGATAAATTGGCAACAGATAAATTGGCAATGTTGCACTTACACATTTTGCAGTTGACAATGCACTTTTGTTGGCAATGTTGACATTTCTATTAAAAATCATTTTTATTGTAACCCTTCCCCTCCAATTTTTACATTAAAAATACTTCTTCAATTAATTTTGTCTTCTCTTGTTGCAACTGGGAGTACACTCCTGTGTTTTTCTGGAATTGCAGGAACATATTTTATAAAAGTTAGTGATCAAGAAAAGATAAAGTGAATTAATAAATTTCTAACTTACACAACATGAAAATGAGTACACAGAGAGAAAACCTTTATTTCTTAGCTTCACTTTTTCCACCGATTTTGAATGCATCGTCTCCCAATTTCAAAGTCAAAACAATTCTTCAATAGACGCAGAATTGAAGAGAAAAATCTCCTTATTTAATGAATGAAATAAGGTTTTGTATCACTCTTCCAAATATTCAACGGAATATATACATATATATATATTTTTAATCATGCATTTTATCTATTAAGGAAGCCTTATTTTCTGAAGAAGATAAGATGCTATTTTCAACAAGATTCCTAATTTTATAGAAGATCAAGAACATTTAGTTCCTTGGCCTCTTCAAGCTCATTGAAATGCCGTTGATAGATTGTTATCTTATCAATGTGCAAAAGTATTTTGTGTCCCCCCACTAAACATTCAAAGAAGGATATGTTATCAATGTGCCAGAGTACATGTAACAACATTTTTGTGGTGTTTGGAGGAAAGGTCTTCCAGCAAATTGTCGGAATTCCAATGGGGACCAATTGTGCCCCACTCCTTGCCGACATTTTCCTTTACTCGTACGAAGCTGAATTCATTCAATCTTTGGTCTCTGAAGGGAAAAGATACTCAGCTTCCGACTTCAACTTCACTTACAGATACATAGACGATGTGTTGTCCATCAATAATCCAAAATTCACGGATTACCTGAGCAGTATCTATCCTTCGGAGCTTGAAGTCAAAGAAACTACAGAGACAAATAATTCAGCATCCTATTTGGACATAATGTTGTACTACGACACTGATGGTCACATGAACACCTCACTCTATGACAAACGTGACGACTTCAATTTCAGCATTACGAACTTTCCTTTTCTGAGTAGCAACATCCCTTCATCGCCTGCTTATGGCGTGTTCATATCTCAGTTGGTACGCTATGCCAGAGCAAGTACCAAATATACGGATTTTGTTCTGAGAGCTAGGCGTCTTTCAGATAAGCTTCTCAGTCAAGGATATGTTTGTGACCGACTAACATCGTCACTGAGGAAGTTCTACGGTCGATATGGGGAACTCGTCATACACTATGATGTCCCACTATCCAGAATGGTGGATGATATTCTGTCATAGACCATTTGAACCATCCAACCAAAGATTGTACTCTATATCTTCCAAAATGGAAGTAACCGGATGTGACAGTTTCTACCGAATTGAAGCGACGGGTGTTGCATGCAAGCAGGAGATGCTTACTCTTCCTGGCTCCTGGTCTCACTCTCATTTCATATGGTGGAGGTTTTTGTTTTTGTTTGCTTTGGTTCCTGTTTTATCCTGATTTTGTATGCCTTCGGTTTCTGATTTTCTGAATTATCGATTTTGTACTGTAGACAGGGATATGGTCATTATCCATATTTGTCATCTTATGGTATTTCTTTAAGAAACAGGTTAATCATTTCACATGTTACCTGTTTTACACTCATATAACACATATGTGTAGAAAACGCTTGTAATACATATTTGAATGGCACTTGTAACACATATACATTGTAACACATGTTTGAATAGGAGATGCTTACTCCTCCAGGGCACTTGGTCCCCACCTCTAGCTTGCTAGTGGTCTATCAATGTTCGATATGATGCTCAATTGTCAGTGCTGTTGAAATTGTCGTCAGGATGTTGTTTGTCTCATTTGTATAACGCTTAAATGTATAATAAATGTATAATACTCAAACATTTTATACTTTTATAACCATATAACGGGTACTTGTGAAAAACTGATATTGTAACGTACACGTGAACAACAGTCATAAAGCACATACTTGTATGTTACTCATTTAACGCATACCTGTATAAAGCTCAAGTAATACGGTTACTTGTATTGCCCTAAAATGAATGTAACACATTCGTATGAAACACTCATACCTGTATTATGCATACATACTTATGAAAAGCGCATTCTTGTAAAATTATAAAACGCATAGATGTATATCCATATATTACGTTCATGTAAGAGATACTTTTATAACACTCCTTGAACACAAATTTTTAGATATAACAAATTGACATACTTCTACCCTCTACGAGCAAAACATTTTCATCACGTAATATCGTAATGCTGCTTCCGAATTTCAACCGACAGACTTATCATAAGGAGCGACATAACTTTTTTTTGTATTTTGTCTTAATTAATATTCAAAGCGACATATTTACTTGCATATTAGCAAAATCAAGAAGAACGTACTCGATGTGGAGGCAGAAGTATATAACATTGATTACCGTATTTTTTTCTGAAAAACATGGAAAAAATAAAAACAAAACATGCAAGATAGTGAAGTTGTCTTTTCTTCGTTTAGGTGTCCAGAAAAGGATTTCCAGTAATAGTACCCGGTTTATAAGTTATTTGATATTTGTCCATTAGATCAGATAAATCTTAGATTGGCGTTGAAAAAAATATAAGTCATATCACAACCGTGTCTATTTTGGAATATTGATATGAACAAGATATAGGATACAATTTGATTGAATATAATTAATGAAATATCACAATAAATTATGAATGGATATGTCACTTGCATTATTACTGTTATCTTCGAATTCTGAAATAAAAACAAATATTGTTTTGGTTTTCTTGAGCAATTATGATTCTTGTTTATATCATATATGTAAATTTGGTGTAGAATATATAAAACATTTTATTTTTGTGGCTTTAAATTTCAAAGCCGGTGTTATTGAGTGTAGTGATCAGTTATTCTAGGCATAAAATAAACATGATATGACAATCATTAAGGCATAAAATTTGAATAAGCGAACTACAGGAATTTTAAAAATAATGCATATAAAACTCTAAGGTATACTTATTATGCATAAATGAAAAAAAAAGAGATAAACATAACACATTCCATATAATATTTCAAGGTACTTACCTATGTCATTATCAACACAAAATTCCCTTTTTGATTGTTTCGTAATATTCTCTGAAAGAAACATGTGGTAACAGAATTTTACCTTGAATATTAGGGTATTTTCTGACAAGAGACAGACTATATTTTCTTTACACAAGATACTGTTTTACCTTGCCTTCATTATGCTCTTTAAATAATGTTGTTTTTCCAACAAATCGAATTGCGTTGGCTTTTATTTTGATATATCAAATGTTGCAGAAGTTATTTTGTAGACATTTGATAAATACAAATTTTTCTACCAAGTATTTATAACACATCCATTATTCTGTACACGTTTGCTGACTAGGGGTTGCTTCACTGATATTTGTTTTTCAATTTGGGATTAGATTGGCTTAAAGTACCACTGAAGTATAATCAATGGTATGTTAAGACAAATTGATCCAAATAGTGTGACACCCCTGGTTTGATTATCTATTTTGTTATGGGTGAGTGGACCCGATATCCTTTAGCGTCTATTCAGAACGTTATGCAATGAAGAATGTGGCCAAAATCATTGGGGGTATTGTGCAAAAATGTTTACCTAAATCTTGATTTACACCATCATCTCTTTTAAATTTTTTGTCAATTCCACATTGTTTTTTGTTCGCGGAAAATAACATATGAAAATAACTGGAGAAACAAACAAAAATATAAACCAATGTTATTTATTCAATTTAAACATTAACAGTAATATTAATTTATTTTGAGCTTACTTTTTTTATAATAATATTTTCTATGAGTGATTCTTCTTCCAATTTTTCTTTGCAGTAATTTCTGCATCTCTTCTTCGTCTTGAACATGGCGTTGATGAGAAATGACTTCAGCAATTGCCTGCTTGATATTAAGGTCACGTGATCCGGTCAAATTGTACAACTCTACTACTCTGTTGATCTCAACCTTTTAAAAGAGATCGATAAATGTACCAATGAAGTAATTATGCAATAATGGAGCATTTGGAAGAAAATGAAATAAGGAGGTTACTGCTGCAGGCAAGAAATTTCTGTGTTCTTAGCCTCGAGGCTTATCGACGGCAGACGCGGCTAGCCAACAGTGGATGCTTTGTATTCTCGGGCAACTGGATCCACCTCTAGATAGCTAGGGGTCCGTCGATGCTCAATTGGTGAGTGCTGTTGAAATCGTCGTCTTCTTTTCCTCATTTGTTTCAAGTTAGGTTGCAGTCTAAATGCATATTCAAAGAAAACAAAATAAACAGAAGAGAGGAAGAAAGTGTATCAGAATGGTTCTTTTACAAACAAATATTTGCTATGAAAAATTGACCTTGAACCGAGTTCAGGTATGCTCACTGTGATAGAATTATAATGATTAATCAAATACGCATATTTTGATAATTTTTCTGTGACATTATTACTGATAATTGTTTATTTTGATCTTGACTCGAGTAAATAGGGAACGAACACAGATCTTCCAGCATTTTTGTCATTTTGAACCCATAACATTCAGAAACTCTGGCTTTTAAGATTAAAATTGAAATCGGTAAGCAAAAAATATTTGACTTTGATTTAAGGAAATAAAGTTGCCATTGATTAAAATTTTTATTTTTGATCTCCATATCATATCAGTGACCTTGATTCAAAGTCAATATAAAAAAGCTCACTACAAGGAATATTTGTTTAAAGTTTGAAAGTTTACAAACTCAAAACTTTCATTTGATTTTAAAAGCAACCGTTTCCAGAACCTTGAAATCATAACAGTGACATTGAAGTAAAAGTTAAGTGGAATAAAGTGTCTAACGAAGAACATGTGTCATCATTTTTAGCAATAATTATCGTGAAATATCAATACTAAAAACAATTAATGTATGTCGATGCTGTACTAAATGAAACTTGATTTCAAATGCAGGTCAGCTGTAAATGAATATAATGTTTTACACACCATAAACTTTTCAACTCATATCAAGAGATTCTGAAAAAGCAGGCACTCCGCTTAATTTCTGTACCAAATCAGAATTGCAGATAAGGAGGGGATGCCACATATTATGACGTTAAACTGGAAAAATGTCCACATGTGTTGAACATATGTTAAACATATATTTTTCATATATTTTATACACATGTAAAACACAAAAAGGAGTACTCATGATGATTCTGACGCAAGTTTGATGGTAATTAGTCCCCTACTGGCTCGTCAGAGGGGACTTATAGTTTCAACCCCGTTTGTCTGTTCGTCTGTCCGTCTATCTGTTCCACTTCAGTTTTCAATACTTTTTTTCGCTGTCGCTGCAGATATTGATCTCATTTTTGGTATGTGAGTTTATCTCAATGTGATACAGATCAATTTCGAGCTTTGTTCCGATTGACCTATTTTTACAAGAGTTACCGACCCTGGACTTAGCAAATTTCATGAAATTCTTCGTTTTCCAGACTTTTTTTTTCGCTGTCGTTGCATATATTGATCTCATTTTTCGTATGTGAGTTTATCTCAATGTGATACAGATCAAGTTCGAGTTTGCTTCCGATTGACCTAATTTTACAAGAGTTATGGTCCCTTAACTTAGCAAATTTCATGGAATTCTCAGTTCTCCATACTTTTTTCGCTGTTGTTACAGATATTGATCTCTTTTTTGGTATGCGAGTTTATCTCAATGTGATACAGATCAAGTTCGAGTTTGGTTCCATTGATCTATTTCTACAAGAGTTATGGCCCCTGGATTTAGCAACTTTCATGAAATTCTCAGTTTTCCGGACTTTTCTCGGCTGTTATTGTAGATATTGAAATAATTTTTTGTATGTGATTACATCGTAATGTTATACAGATCAAGACCGAGTTTTTATCCGATTGACCTTATTTTACAAGAGTTATGACCCCTGGACTTTTAATGAATTTTTCAGTTTTCCGGACTGTTCTTCCATATATTGAAATCATTTTTGGTATGTGAATATATCTTAGTGTGATACAAATCAAGTTCGTGTTTCAATTTTATTGACCCATTTCTGCAGGAGTTATGGCCCTGCACTTAGCAAATTTCATGAACTTCACAGTTTCCAGTCTTTTCATGCCTGTTCTTGTAGATATTGAGCTGATTTTTGGGTATGCAGATACATTATAGTCTGATAAAGAATAATTTGAAGTTGGGTTTGATTTATTTGTTCTTACAAAAGGTATGGCCTCATAGCAAATTTGATTAAATTTTCTTGTTTTCCAGACCTTTTTCTAAAACACATATTGAACTTATTTTGATGTTGGATTCATCTTTTGGTGGAAGTGCAGGTCAAGGCAGAGTTAAAGGACATGGATCAATGCCGGTAGGGGACTTATATCGCTTGCGATTCATAATTTTTTCTTTCTACCTTCGGTCATTCTTATTTTGTATATTATGTTAAGTTAAGCATGTTGTAATGACAAATATGAATAATGACTGTATCCCTATACTCAGTACAAAAGGCATACACAATCACGACAAAACAGGAAACAAAGCAAACAAACAAAAACCTCCACCACATGAAAAGAAGCAAACTATAATATGGGTGTAAGAACAGGTGCCCAGGAAGAATCAGAGTCTCCTGCTTGAATGCAACACCCGTCGTGTTAATAAGGTAGAATTCACATCCGGTTACTTCCATTTCGGAAGATAGATATACTCATAGAAATATGCTCTGCTGTTTGTTGTACGAATTGCAAAAGAGACTGAGAATATTTTTTGTAAAATTTCAAGGAAGTTTATGAAAGAAGTTGAAGCAGAATGCATTAACAGTCTTAAATCTGGAAGGTAATTTTCAAAGCTATCAAAAGCAAAATATCTTATTAAACCTGAATGATTTTCATCAAACATATCTTCATAATGGACCGTTGATTACGTTGATTTGTTTTGTTATACCAATAAAAATATTAGAGAGGTTAAGTTACAAGTTTAAGTGCGATTTGCGCGTATGACGTCATCGCTTCAAGTGATCTTTGATGAAATGACGTCATGACGTGACGTATAAGTGAGTTAAAGAAGACCCTTACCTGACGACAATCTCAACAGCACTCACCATATAGTACAAAATTGACACCTAGCAAGCTAGAGGTGGGACAAGGTGCCCGAGAGGAGTAAGCATCCATGTTTGGCCAGCCGCACACGTTGTCAATGTTCACGCACGAAAATGAAAATAATATCTAAAATACATGCACTGTCTGAGTTTATATAGAAAGCGCTATGGCGACCATGTCAGGGAAGAAATATTCGAAACTACACGTTATGGACTTGTGAACTACGCTCTACACGTAGAGACAGAACGGGTGACTTCTTTGAAAAATTACACACTTATCATTGATCGAACTTCCAGTTTTCGGTGTTATAAAGCACGTTTAGGATTCCTCCTCTCCTTACGTCGAGGTTTTACTAATCTTAATGTACATTCCTTGCAGATTAAACTGATTGAAAAGAAGCTATCTACACCTTTTTACATAGCTATACTTAGACCTTCTCTGGTTCGTACGTATAACTGAACGACGTCTTCATATTCTGACGTCAAACGATGACGTGGACTTGTACGTCACACGTAAACATGGAAATCACTTGTAACTAAACCTCTCTATTAAAGTCATAAAGAAAAAGGAGAAAACTCTGTTGCCAGAGATCAACCTTCAGGAAAAAAATTGCCGACATGCGCATTTTGAATATGTAGCACATCAAAATTAAGATTATTATCTTAAAGATTTGTCTTATTCCTAAGGTTGACCGCGTCCTAGTTTCCTGTAGTTTTTATTCAGGAGCGCGAGTTCAATTAATGACTTAATGGATGGTGCAAGAGTGATAACCTCCTATAGTTAGTTTATTAGTTCGAATGAAAAAACAGTTGTGAATACAAATATTTTGAAATACAACATTGAATGATTTTGTCTCAAAAAAGCACTTTTTTGGCACCATCCTTGGAACATAAGTAATTGAAATTATTGAAACAATAACTATACAATAACTATACGGACGTGTTCCAACTCTTTACATTCTTGAAGAAAATTCCAAACCAATTTTTATGCACCAGAGAAATGTGATATTCATACGCCGCCAAAATTGATTTAAGTAGTGCCCTCTGATTTTCTTTTTTAAATTTAAATATGTGCATTTACTTTAAAGAGTTTGTGCGGCTCCAAATTTCATGTAGGGTCAATTCAGTAGCATATCCAAATAAAATCTATGTTCAAAATAGCAATAGAGGGATGGTGCATAGATGTTATCCTCTTTTAATTTCGATGAAATTTTCGGATGAAATGACAAGGTTCCGAAATAGAAAAACAATATATATTATGTCAAAACATAGCTTCTTTCGGGCGACAGGGCTGGAGAAAAGTAATTAATACACTTCAAAACATAAAGTTACGTGGAACGAGTTACATGTAAGTCGCTGACCACCGGCTACTTACATCGCGTTCAAAGTCGACGCCGGGTGCACATTGGTCTACTTCCTTTTATGTGTTGTTATCAATGTTTAATGTTTTTGTACGTCTGTTATGATTGTTGTGTATGATGTTCTAGTAAATATTGATTGTCTTTTATATAGAAGCAAACTATAATATGGGAGTAAGACCAGGTGCCCAGGAAGAATCAGAGTCTCCTGCTTGAATGCAACACCCGTCGTGTTAATAAGGTAGAATTCACATCCGGTTACTTCCATTTCGGAAGATAGATATACTCATAGAAATATGCTCTGTTGTTTGTTGTACGAATTACAAAAGAGACTGAGAATAATTTTTGTAAAATTTCAAGAAAGTTTATGAAAGAAGTTGAAGCAGAATGCATTAACAGTCTTAAATCTGGAAGGTAATTTCCAAAGCTATCAAAAATTAAACCTGAATGATTTTCATCAAACATATCTTCATAATGGACCGTTGATTATGTTGATTTGTTTTGATATACCAATAAAAATATAAGAGAGGTTAAGTTTCAAGTTTAAGTGCAATGTGTAGGTATGATGTCATCGCTTCAAGTGATCTTTGATGAAATGACGTCATGACGTGACGTATAAGTGACTTGAAGAAGATCCTGACCTGACGATAATCTCAACAACACTCACCATAGAGCACAAAATTGAGCATCGACAGACCGCTAGCAACCTAGAGGTGGGACAAGGTGCCCGGGAGAAGTAAGCATCCCCTGTTTTTCTAGCCGCATCCCCCGTCGATGTTCACGCAAGATAATGAAAACAATATCTAAAAGCAAGTCTGAGATTATGGCCATATAGAAAGCGCTATGGCGACCATGTCAGGGAAGAAATATTATTCGAAACTACACGTTGTAAACTACACTCTACACGTAGCGACAGAACTTCTTTGAAAAATTACGAACTTCAAGTTTTCGGTGTTATAAAGCATGTTTAGGATTCCTACTTTCCTTACGTCGAGGTTTTACTTATCTTGATGTACATTCGTCGCAGATTAAACCGATTGAAAAGAAGCTAGCTACACGTACACCTTTTTACATAGCTATACTTAGACCTTCTCCGGTTCGTACGTATAACTAAACGACGTCTTCATATTCTGACGTCAAACGATGACGTAGACTTGTACGTCACACGTACACATGGAAAACACTTGTAACTAAACCTCTCATAAAGAAAAAGGAGGAAACTCTGTCGCCAGAGGACAGCCTTCAGGGAAAAAATTGCCGACATGCGCATTTTGAATATGTAGCACATCAAAGTTAAAATGATTATTTCAAGGATTTGTCTTATTCCTAAGGTTGACCGCGTCCTAGTTTCCTATAATTTTTATCATGGAGCGCGAGTCCAACTAATGATTTAATGGATGGTGCAAGAGTGAGAACCTCCTATAGTTAGTTTTTTAGTTGGAATGAAAAAGCAGTTGTGAATAGATATATTTTGAAATACAACATTGAATGATTATGTCTCAAAAAAGCTCTTCTTTGGTACTATCCTTGGAACATAAGTAATTGAAAACATTGAAACAATAACTATACGGACGTGTTCCAACTCTTTACCTTCTTGAAGAAAATTTCAAACTAATTTTTATGCACCAGAGAAGTGCGATTTTCATACGCCGCCAAAATTCACTAAAGTAGTGCCCTCTGATTTTCTTTTTCAAATTCAAATATGTGCATTTACTTTACAGAGTTTACGCGGCTCCAAATTTCCGGTAGGGTCAATTCAGTAGCATATCCAAATAAAATCTTTGTTCAAAATTGCACTAGAGGGATGGTGCTTAGATGTTAACCTCTTTTAATTTCGATGATATTGGATGAATTGACAAGGTTCCGAAATAGCAAAATAATATATATGATATCAAATAGATACAAAACAAAGCTACTTTTGGACGACAAAGCTGGAAAAAGTAATTAATACACTTAATACACTTCAAAACATAAAGTCATATGGGACCAGTTAAGTCGCTGGCCACCAGCAACTTACATCGCGTTCAAAGTCGGCGCCAGCTGTACATTGGTCTCCTTCCTTTTATGTGTTGTGATCAATGTTTAATGTCTCTGTACGTCTGTTACGATTATTTTGTATAGTGTTCTAGTGAATATTGTTGTGTCTTTTTGCGATTTGGAGTTTGTATGATGGCATTTATGTGTCACTTTTTATGTGGGTTTATTTCGCTGGGTGAATGCAGGGTGGTCATGCTGTATCATTCTCTTTTCTTTACATATATTACAATTAAGAACAAGTTTAAACGAAGTGTGACGAAGCATAACATATGCGGTGTACAAGACATGAAGATAATGAATCCTCATCAATCATCATGATACTTTTAACCAAAATTATTCAATTATGTAATAAAAATGAATGTGGAGCTCCCTCGTTTATTCTGTTTTTTTTTTGTATTTTGTTTTTATTCTCATGAAATTGTATCATAAACCCTATCTCAACCCGCTTCTTTAATTATTATATTTATAATATTATATTAATATACCAAACTCTGAGTAGAATAAGTAATATGAAATATGATCATGGCGTCTCTTTTCATCCCCTTGTTTTACATAAGTGATCCTTACAATCCTTGAGATCAAAAAGAAAGGAGAGAATCTTCAACAACACTAGGTTGCAGCACCCACATCAAAACCCCAAAACACCCAATGCGAAAAAAACATATAACAGACACCCACAGAAAGAGACGCAAAAGGGACAAAGAACACAAACTCACACCATAGAAACATTAAACACATAAACCAACGAGACCAATGGGCAACCGATGCCGACTTAGGACGGCCATCTGCCACGTAAGAAGCAGATGGTGCGGTTATTCTGGATTACGTGCGCACAACCCTCCCACTTTTCCGATTTCCCAGAGGTCTCGAAGAACACACAATTATGGTGTAAAACAACCTCTTCACAGTGACTGTTAGATGACCACACACAAACAAGACCGTAAAACACAGGGATCCAAGCAACACAGATCAAGTTACACTTTACACAGTCAATTGAGCCTCAATTGAGATTCATATGAAATGAACATCATGTAAATACCACATGAAAGTTTTTGTGAAATTGATATAAATTTCACATAAGATTCATGTGAAAAATATTTCACATTAATTTTACGAAGACCATTAATGCGAACTTGACCTCACATAAAATCCATATCAGAAACTTCACAAGGATGCATTTCATAAAAAAATTATGTAAATTTTATGTTCGTGCTCGTTTCACATAATTTTCATGTGGACTTTAATGTAATGTTCGTGTAAATTTCACATCAATTTCATATGAGGCACAATTGGCTGTGAAAACAAACTCTCATATTAATGGACAACAAATAGAACAACATAATGAAATAAAATTGGTGTTTCGAGTATCAGAGAATGAATATAAAATAGAAATTATATTTCAATTAGACATATTTTGCATCTTGTGACATCCTTATGTTTTCGTAAATTATATTAATGATAAAGTTTTTAGAAAATTATATTTTTCTTGGGAATCGGAAAGGAACACAAAGAGTCAGAGAAAAGATTCACAAATATAACAAAAACATAAAACAGATGTTGTCAAGAACACATCGAACAATCCTTTCTTAAAGTCGAGAAGGTAAGAAAGTGAATGCAATTCATGTCACCACGCAACGAGGCAAAGAAAAAAAAAAACCCCCAAAATAACATGTATAACGAATGAATATAATAATACATAGTATGAATATTTTAAAGACATTTTAAAGGAATAGTTCATACTTTTACATGCGCAAATGAATATTATTCTTCTAATAAAAGGTGAGCTCGAAGAATCTGCATTCAAATGTAATGTGACGAAAATATTATCATGGAAGTAAGATTACCATGCTTTCTCACCTCTTTTAAAAAGAACGGAAAATCATTTGTTTCGGCAAGAAGCTAAAGATAAAATAAGACAAAAGAAATAGAAAAAAGTCACATACCTGAAGTAGTAGATCCGATGAATATTGCCATGCTTTAGAAATAACACGTGGACAGTTTGTTGTTGTCTGTGTCCATTTGTGACACATGTTTACATATTCAACCCAGTCACACCTAGTTTTTCTGTATATTTTGTAATATATGTCTGGTTCCATTATTTCTATAAATGAGTTTTTTTCTTCACAAAAGGACAAAGCAAAACAACAAGGACTTTCTTTGATAGTCTCTTTACAATTCAGATATGCTCACTTAACATTAAGAGACGCGTTAAGTATGACATGCGCACTCCTTAATAAGTGGAATACTTTTTCAGATTGACTCATTTGTATGACCTTTCAATGACCTTATCATGTCACTAAATAAGTTACAATTTAATTAATAGAAATCATTGTATATTTATATATATCGTTTGTGGACAGCGTAACTCTATGGTGCGGTATTATCTTCTTTTAGTCAGATTTTTCGCGTCTCATGAAAGAATCACTGTTGGGGGCCTACACTATCTTTTTAATTTTTTTCAAGAATTGCTTTGCCTATTGCTTGTGATTTTCTGGAATGTGATTTTTCGATTTGTGTTTGGCATTCGTTCTTTAATTCAAGCGTACATTGTCCTCTTGCCCTTTAAAATTATGACAATTGCAATTGAAACATACAAGTGTGATAACGCACTGAGATTTTCACCAAAAGTCTTGCACTCTGTTGACTGGACGAGATGATCCGTCAACCCTAATTCTAATGTGTATAGCTTTGTGGTTCATATAGAAATTTGAAAAGCCACTTATAAGAAACAGTTTTCGAAACTGTATGTGTGCGCTGTGGACCCCAATAATGCTTGTATACAACGGGGAGAGAGCGTTATCGCATCTTACTGACAGAGCTGGTCGAGGGCGAATTTAAATGTATCGACTGTACAATTTGATGTATAAGCGTATCGTTGTCGAAAATGACGCTGTAAGACCAAATGTCCTTTTCCATTTTATATTATTACATGCATAAAAGAGAAGAATTAAATGGTTGTATTAGTAATGATTTTTTTCTGAAGGAGGTTATTTGATTGAAATTTTAATGATGTATATTAGTTCACACTTCTATTGTGCTTTTTTGGAGACCTCTTAGAAACCGGAAAAGAGGTAGCGTTGTGCGCATGAAATCCGGATAATCACACCATTTGCTACTTGCGTAGCAGATGGCCTTTCTAAGTCGGCACCAGTTGGTCTCGTTGGTTTATGCGTAGTCTTTTGTGTTTTATGTTTCTATGATTTGTTTTCGAGTTCCTTGTCCTCTACTGTGCGTGCCTTTTGTGTGTTTTTGCATGTGGTGATTTTTTGGTATTTGGCTGTGGGTGTTAATAGAGATCACCTCCTTTCTTTCACTTCAGATTATAAATAACACATGAATGCATGTACACATATATAATTCATTAAGGACATGGTAGGACAGTGGGGATTATAATAAGACGTACCGATTCCTGTCGTTTTATGAATGAAAGTCAGTAAAGGCATTTTTATATTTTGTAGCATTCAAAGAGCGGTAACTCGTACAAAAATTGAAAACAAAGTGCATTATTTGCCTCCATTATTTCAAATCTTTAAACAAATTCAAAGTATGATGTGTCGATATTCTAATCACGAATTAGTACTGTATATTAAAATTTAATAAACCACATGCTGCATCACAGTCATAAACCATGGTACTTATTCATGGAACTTCTCAGTGCATGTATCTTAGGTATGTGTTTCCATTTCCATGCATAAACATCGACGGCGGGTGGGGCTAACCAACAGGGAATGTTTACTCCTCCCGGGCAACTGGTCCCACCTCTAGTTCGCTCGGTCACTATTTTGAATTCCCCTCTTACAACCTCGAGCATCACTTATAATACATTGTTTGTTGAAAAGCGCATATGCGGTACTGTATTATAACGATAAAACATAAGTATAGATCAATTATAGGTAAGAAGGTATTTTGAAGTCTCTACATGGATCAGAAGTGGACGGAGCGTATTTTGACATGTCATATTGTCCACCTTGATATTCATTTATATATGTATTGTATATATATGTTGCTGATGTGCCAGTTGGCATAAAGTAATAAATGCACTTGAATAGCGAAATTCGATTGATTTTTGAAAATTAGATTATACCTTTCACGCGTCGCACAAATGAGTTAAAGAAAATACTGACGATAATCTCAACATCACTCGCAATAGAACACAAAATTAAGCATCGACGGATCCCTAGCAAGCTAGAGGTGGGACCAGGTGCCCGGGAGGAGTAAGCATCCCCTGTTGGCTAGCCGCACCCGCCGTCGATGTTTAAGCACGAAAATGAAAACAATATCTTAAATTCATGCACTCTCTGACGTTATCTCTGTATAGAAAGTGTTATGGCGACAACGTCAGGGAAATATATTCAAAACACTTACTGTCAAGTTACAAATACAAATCGTACATTAAAATGACGATAACTCCCTAATGAATTGTCACAATGGTGTTACCGTTTATATAAACACTGTATTCTGGCACAACAAAGAAGACAATTTGTCTTGAGTGTGAGAAGTTGTTATAAGGACAGTGAGTGTTGATTACTCTTCTAGCACAATGATCTCCTACCCTGAAACGTGCATGTTTGGTCCATGCTGCAAATTTATCTGTTTTAAAATGATGCTATCGAATTCTAACACGTTTAACATTTGTACCACTTGGTGAGTGACGATTAATGGTGGACCAGGAGTCCACAAGGACAAATGTAGCCAAGTTTGATCAACTTCGGTTGATCGTATCTTAAACTCATTCGAAAATGTCATATAGCTTCATATCCTACCCATCCACCTACGTCGTTCAGCATATTTATAAACATTATGAATACCACGCGCTTTGGTCATATAGCATTGTTTAGATTGAGGATCACTTATGAGGGTTAAATACCCAAAACGTGCATGTCTGGTCCATGCTGCAAATTTATCTGTTCTTGAATTATGCTCTTCAATTTGAGTCGTTTGAATCATTCATTGAAGCCTAATTTTTGTTCTTCGATTGAATGTGTTGGTTGATTTTTTTTTGTATTTAACTTGTTTTTTTTCTATGCATGTTGGTTGTTATTTTGAAATCTAATCTGTGTTTCTTTTTTGTTGTTGTTTATTTTTACAAACTCTATTAACATCTTTGGGACAGTGTAATTGTAGATTCGAACTAAACACAGAGTTTGTAGACTTGGAACTCATTTTTGTCATATTTGTCAAGGAAGGATTTTATTACATTTTGATACTACATATATCAGAGATTCTATTATATCTTTTTTTGATCTATCTATTAGCATTAGAGAAGTTTTCATCAGTTATTCAGTCTCAAAGTAGAGAAAGCGAGGTAAAATCATTAGAATTTCCATAGGAACGGTTGCGAACCTCGGAATGAATAACTTTCCGAAGTGAGACCAGTTGCCCGGGAAGAGTCAGCGTCTTTTGATTGCATGCAACACCCGTCGCAACAGCTCCATTGAAACTTCTCAAATTCAGTGATCCTCTCGATGTACAAATTGATGTACAGATCAGGTAAGTATTGCTTGTTTGGTGATGATGACAGCCATTCAATAAAAATCCAGAATGTGACAGATTATTCTTGAAAGGGGGGATCTGATCTGCTTTTATTATATCCCCGTAGCGACCGAAGAACTTCTTAAAAGATGATTTCAGCCGTATTGCAATATAATCCTGAACAAGTAGCTTCCCGTCTGGCTCTAATGATAAAATCTTCATATTTGGAACATGCCCTGGCGTATTATTTTCTGGTTTTTTTTTGCATATACGTATGAGCCATATACACCCAACTTTTTCACCTTTGAATTTGCTAACCCGTGCCATCTCGCCAAAGCTTCATCGAAGGACACTTTTGATTGGGTGTCAATTTAAATCCCACCTACTTGCGTGAGGTGACAATAACTAAATCAGACAGACGGGTGAACTCAACTCAGTTAAAATCAAAACACAACCACGTGTTGGTGTCATGTGCGCAAAGTCTATCTGTACTTATGATATTTTGAATTTGATATCGCGATAATATTTTGATTGATGAGAGTCTTTTATTACTCCACGTCCAGATATTGGACATGACCTCCCTGCATCCGGCCTTCCAAAACGATCGTTAAGTTGCACTAGTCAGCAATCGGTGTGTGAAAATTTGAATTTAGAACTACACCTGAGGTATAATAAAAAAATATATATATTCACATCGGTGGTCTCTGAAGAGTATTCCGGTTATTACTCACTAGTATCACAAAACTGTAGTATGCTTTTAAAGCATATCATAAGCCCCTCCCCCCCCCTCACCTCTTAAAGAGACGGGGATTTGGGATAGCTGATATAGAGTCTAGGCAATCCGGAAGCTAATTTTCGGCATTCTGTGGTTTACATTTTAGCAATTTTTTTCCTTTTCAGACGACTAGACAAATTCACTTTTAAGCCTCCATCGTTCAAATTAAGATGATCTGAATATTTTTCCCAGATTTGAAGCTTAACTTTGTTAACGATATTGTGTATCTTGATTCAGAATTTTCGGAGATCATAACTTTGTATAAAGAACAACATTCTCTCTGTCTATTCTTTTTATTTGTGTCATTTTTTTTTTCGAAAATGATGTGGACGTTTTTGCGTACAGATGTAGGCCTGACTACGTCCATGTATAAACCACTGGGAGGCACGAGGACCCCCCTCGTACGTACCTGCTTTTATCTCATAGTGAAAAAAATCACAGACGAATATCAATTAAGATATTATAAGAAAGAAGATCACATACTTAGTTCTGTCATGATGTAAATAAAGGATTTCATCAACAAGCATGCAATTCAACAGTTTTCTTGTTGTTTTAAAACCTTTACCCTTACTTAAAATGCATTTCAAATTGATACAAATGATAGTTTCATCGTTGGATTTGATCATTATTGCCCGTGGTTTTAATTAACGAATACCCGATATAAATGGTAAACAAAACAACTTTGCCCTTTGACCAATCAGGATGACGGATACAAAGCGTTCGTGAGTACATTTAAATTGCTGTGCGCATTGACCTGGCAAATTCCAAGGTGGAAAAAAGTTGAGTGTAAGTGGTAAAAAAAGACTACCAAGAACAGAGTTAAAATTAATTTTAGACAAAAAAGTTTGTTGGGTTGTTTTTATAATGGTTCTGATATATCCATGTGTTGAACCGGGTGCCTGTGTGTCTCCTTTCGTCCAAAGCTGATGCTTTTTTGAGAATCATTCCTCGGTTTGTTTGTTTTTTGTTTGGTTGCTAATTCCCATGAATGAGTGTTTAATTCAGCTTCTTTTTTCTCCTTTCTCGAATCGAATCTTTGAATTAAAAAAAAACCCTGATACCTTTGAATTTTTCAAAATGAACCACATTGTTAATTCACTGCTCAAAATAGATAAAGAGCCACAATACTGGTGAATTTCTGATATGAGTTTTCTTATTGAATATTCATATTTCAGCATCCTTATTGTTATCCAAATTGCAGTTTAATCTTAAAAAAGATACTTATAAACTTATTATTTGATGACAAGAACACAGAACTGCAAACTCTCTGTATATTATTATCATAAAATGCTGAATCAAGATAGAAATAGGAAATGCTGACGACAGCTGATGACTTCAGTCAAAGGAAGAATATTTTCCGTTTCCTAACAGTGGTTTCTGGAACGGAATAAACAGAATGAAAGTGATGACAGAGCGGAAAGACAAAGTGTATAAATCAATCGAATTCAGAGACATAGTTCATGCTGCTCTGTCCATTACTTAATTTGCAATTCAAGGTACAAAAGTCTTGAAGGCATTAACCATTAAGAGGTAAGTCGGAATATACATTGCACTTTTTTTCATTATTTTCTTCCAATAGGATTGCGTATATCATTTCACGTGATTGCCTCCTATGAGGTCATAGCCTACCCAATAATCATGATAGAAGTCAATGACGGCCTGGCCTGATTAGAGGCGAGGATGGCTACCGTTTACATAAAGTAATCAACATGTCAGGTCGCATAAGCAACAAGCACAGACAATAAGACGCTCATTTGCCTAAATCAATGATTTTCTTTTCAAAATAATACAGCCAATGTTTAATTTTTTTCAACGGTCGAATGTTGACGTAACTGCTGTAGCGGTGACGTCGGAGACAAGCGAAATGCGCGCCAAATGACCATATAAACGTTTATCGTTCGAAGTAACCTTTCAGTTTCATTTTATTTGTAAATAGGAATTGTTATTCAATAAATTCGCTCCACCATGATCACATTCTATCCCCTATATTTCTATAGAAGGTCAGTCATAAACCTAACTACTAATAATGGTCATTTGAGAACAGGAAATTGCCTTTTTGAATATGCTGGTGTTTTTGACGTTTATTCATAATATCGAATTTTTTTATCTGAGTATAGTGTTTAGTAATCATCTCTTAGTATTTCGTATTAGGGTTTATTTTACTTTATTTATCATTTTGTACTGTTAAATTTCAAACCTGTTGATTAAAACTATTATTTTTATTTTATTGAATATTTAATATGATATTAATATAAAGATATTAAATCATCATCAGTGATACTTAATCCAAAGTGAATTCAATTGTTAAACGTCTTGAAATTCAAAGAACAGATAAATTTTCAGCATGGACCAGACATGCATGTTTCGGGTATTTAACCCTCGCGAGTGATCCTCAAATTATACAGTTTAATATGACCAAAGAGTGTGAAAATTATTATGTCCAAGAATTTACAGAAAACGTAGCAGGCTGGGTGTGATATGATGCTGCAGGACCCACGTTTTAGAAATTTCAAGAAATTTTGATAACAGAAATTTAGAATGCGTTGAAGAGACCATCGAAATGGAGGTTTACATGTATATTCTAGCAATCTCCCTCAAAGATCCTCTTGGGCATAGATTTTATATTACTTTGCTACTGAATCTGCAGGAAAGTTGGTCACTCTCTTTTTGCAAGCTAGATCTACACATTAATAAAATCAAAGTAGAGGGCAATACTTAAATTATTTTGACTATGTCAGAAAATTAATTAAGCTTGAATGACCACTGATAAATTACTAACCGAAACATGTGTCTGGTGCATTAAAATTGGTTTAAATTATATATTTAACAAGGTACCGGGGAATGTAAATAAAATTGACAAGTTTGTAACCCAGTGAATCGCTGCTTAAAGGTTGACAAAGGAGCTGTTAAAATAAGGGTCGTATTTAGCCCTGAATCTCGTGAAATTTCTTCCGCCCGACGGATCGTATATAGAAAAATATTGATAATCTTTTTTAAATATTATGTATTTGCAGACCTTTTACATTATTCACATTTCGTTGAAGAGCTCTTAAGATTCTGAAATAAAGGTCGAAAGAGATAACCGATAATATGGACAAAAAAGTAGAAAGTTTAGAATTTAGAATATTTTACCTAAAATATCAGGAATAGATTTCGAACGTTCTATCTCCTTTAATCGGTAAATAATGAAATCCGGAACTTGCAGTACGGTTTCATTTTGTATTGTGGCTACAATGTAAGCCTTTCTGTGCGAAATACACATTTTCGAAGAAATTAAAATCACTCTTGATTCTTTCGTTCCTATGTACATGTATGTTAAACGTCATCAAATTCGTTAGAATCATGTTAGAACAGATAAATTTACAGCATGATCATACATGCACGTATCGGTTTTTCAACCATCGTCAGAGATCGATCCTAAATCCAAACAATGTTCATAGCTAAAATCGATAAAATTTATGTCCAAACTAAACCGAAAGACGTAGCAAGATGGCTTAGATATGATGCTACATGACCCAGTTTTAAGAAATTTGAGAAAATTTTGTAAACTTAAATTTTCGAATGCGTTTGAAAACCAGAAACCGAAATTGATCGACCTTGGCTACAGGTGCCCTCGGGGACTCCTGGTCCACCAGCAGTGACACTCACCGAGTGGTACAAATGTTATATCTTCAATTTCATTAGCATAATTTTAGAGCAGAAAAATATTTCACTTTTTATGGATTCAAGAGGAAAAATATTCAAATGTGCTATATACTATGGTCTAAAGGGTCGATTATTGAAAAATGCACCCCTTCCTTTTTTGGGGTTTTTGTCTCTGGGGTAGTGTCCCCCCGGAGATACAAGACCCTATATTGCCAAAAAATGTATCACGGATATACATCTCCTGTAACAGTGGCGTTCTGTAGATACGGGGGGAACAATGTTCAATAAAACTTTTCCGTTTTATATTCATTTCTATGAGAAAAAAGATAAGTTTTGACCAAAAAAAGCAAAAATTATGCAAAACAGATGAAAAAAAAAATCATTTTCTGATGGAATGCCGTATAGGTGTACATTTTTCGAAAAAAAAGGGTAGATTTTTACGTCTTATCTTAACAGCTCCTATTTATCAATATTTGTCTTCCTACATTAAAGATTAAAAACAAAGTTTACATTTTTGAGAAAATATTATAGATATCTTTTTAAAAAAGAGAGTTGACAAATACGAATAGGAGGGGATCTTGTTAGGATTATGTTGTGCTTTCTTCGAATAAATGTTTATGTTTCTATCAACCAAATGAGGACGACTTTTCTGTCATCTAGGCAACACCTGGTTCCTTGTTCAGTCATAAAATATTAAACGTCTTCAATTAAATAGCATCATTCAAAGATTTTTATTTATATCCTCAGATGGATGGTCCCCGACAACAAAGGCCAAGAGGTGAACGACCAAGACAACAAAATCCAGATAATCAGCTTCCGCAAGGTCGACCTAGACTAATTCATAGGAATGCACAAGATAACATACAAATACGTCCACGTCAGCAACGTCCGCAACGTCCGCGAGGTAGTTAACACGTGTTTCAAACATTATATGAACATTACAATAGCGTTATTGTTTGTGGTGTCGATTTATTGAATTTAACAGAACTATACCTAACTATCGATAGTGATCCGCAACTTCTTTTTGTGGTATTTTCTTTTTTTTTTCGTATTATTATGTAATTCTTTTTAGCAAATACTATGAAATCAGACTAAATGAACCCCTGCATTAATATGAAATTCAAATCAACCTGTCTGTGTTCTACGAAATAAATAAGGTAATAAAATAGTTGTCTAAATGAATGTGATATATCAAAAGAAAGATCCTTTCCTGTAAATGTTATTGGTACCAAATGATATATACCTTTCCTTTAGCATTTTTACTCCGAAAACGAAAGTGAAAGTGAAAATAGAGAAATTTTGACATGTCATTCAGATGGACGTTGGTCCCATTTTGACAATTGTTCCAGAAAAATTCCTAATATGCTGATTGGAAGCCCAAATCTTCCTAAATGATATATGAAGTTATTTAGGGATTCGTCGATTCGTTTTTGAGAAACCCACAATACACCACGGAGAAGCGAAGTCCCCATTCTGAGCCCCTCGCCGGAAATCACCTTTACGTTGTGACTCCTTTCAGTTTAATTTTTATATGCATATCTAAAAATAGAGCCCATGAAAATCTTACACAAATCTTACAGAATCTAATGATATATTAAAACTTGCCTTCATTTTAATAATCATACACACTATAGCGATATCAGTCTCTGACTCTTTATATAAAGAAAATTGACCGGGGCCAAATCAGCTTCGAGGCTTTAGGGTTTATACTTTTAAAATCTTATCACATAAAATTGAAATCAATATACATAGGATAGATTTCACATCACATAAATCGCAGCAAAGTTTTTGGTAGTAATGGTTCTGGTACATTTACGTGACAAAAGAACCCAGAAAAACGGCTAACATATTCTAGATTGTCATATTGAAGAAAGGAGGGGATCTCCCACAACACTTGATTGTAGCACTGACACAATGAGTTAAAGAAGATCCTGACGAGAATCTCAACAGCACTCACAATAGAGCACAAAATTAAGCATCGACGGACCCCTAGCAAGTTAGAGGTGGGATCAGGTGCCCGGGAGGAGTAAGCATTCCCTGTTGGTTAGCCGCACCCGCCGTCGATGTTTCAGTACGAAAATGAAAACAATGTATAAAATTCATGCACTGTTTGACGTAATGTCTATATAGAAAGTGCTATGGCGACAATGTCAGGAAAATATATTCAAAACACTTACTGTCAAACCCCTCGCGGGGAACTTTTTTACGAGCTCCACACGGCGAAGGGCATAAGTGTGACACAAATGAGTTAAAGAAGATCCTGACGAGAAGCTCAACAGCACTCACAATAGAGCACAAAATTAAGCAAAGCACAAAAAACACCCCATTCAAAAATATAGAGCAGACACGTACAGATAGAGACGCAAAAGGAAAAGGATAACCAAATCACATCACATATACATCAAACACAAAAGACTTCATATAAAAGAGATCAATTGGTAAATGGTGCACAACCCTCCAACTTTTCTGATAAACGAGAGGTCTCGAAGAACGCACAATTGTTTTGTAAAATGACCCCCTCACTGGAAGGCGACCATATAAACAGACAGCATAACAAAGGGACCAAACGTAACTTTTCACACTCTTTCAGATTATATATGTTATACTAACATCTCATTCAAAATCAAAGTGTTTTGGGGGAAAAATGTATTTTTTAGTTCTCATGAATTATTACATTTAATTTCATAATAATCTGGTAAGAAGATTACTTTCTATTATATTAATAGCCTTAAATGTGTAGTTTTAGCAAAGTAATGAATTAATGAATTGTCCGGGAAATCTGTTATGTTTAGACAAAAAAAACCCCAGGCATTTTGCCCCAAAATTAAGTAGAAAATTTACCTTTTATGTTACAAACATGTCATTCATGAGTGAACCTAAATAATTACAGTTGAAAATACATTCTTGCTATCATTTCAAGAAATTCTATAGATTCAATAAATATCCTCCAGAAATCAGCTATTTTTAGATAAAAATACGCCCCCCCCCCAAAAAAAACCCCACTTTGATTTTGAATGAAATGTTTGTAAAACATATATAATCTGTAAGAGTGTGAATAGTTACACTAGAAAATAGCATTCAATCATTGCTTTCATAATTAATAAGAGTTCTTTAAGTAAATATACAGAAATCTGATATTTCTAATTGAAAATACAGTTTTCTGTACGAAATAATTAATTTCGAGGATTTTGCAAAGAAACAAGAATATAAAATATATGTCATTTGAAAGAAGAGGCTTCAAAGATGTCTTTTAAATCATCACTGAACTTTCTTATGCAATATTGAGGAGCTGAGAAGCAGGGATAAATTAAAATTTCCTCAAATTTCTTACATTTACCCCAAAACACACTGTAAAAATGAATTGGAACTTGCAACTTATTTCATCTGAAAGAGCATAAAATAAAGTTATATATTCACACTTTTCAATTTTCAAAACATTGACCATATAAAAGTTATAGTTTTTTTCCTATTTTCAATGATTTTTCACGAAATAAATGTTTTCCCCCCAAACACCACTTTTGCAATGGACATTTCCATGACGCAATTTCTATCTGAAAGAGCGCATAAAGTGCTACAAAGGTAGGGCGGTTTTTGGAGGATCAAGGGGGGGGGGGGATGTTGCACCCAACCCAGGTATACATCCCAGACTACTAAGGTGAGCATTCTAGTCAATGACAAATATGGATAATGACCATATCCATGTTTACAGCACAAAATCGATAATTCAGAAAATCAGAAACCGAAGGCATACAAAATCAGGATAAAACAGGAACCAAAGCAAACAAACAAAAACATCCACCATATGGAAAGAAGCGAACTCCCGATATGAGAGTGAGACCAGGTGCCCAGTAAGAGTAAGCATCTCCTGCTTGCATGCAACACCCGTCGATTCAATTGATAACATGAAATTCTTTCACTTCGATTTCACATGGATTTTTAGTGACTTGCCCTTGAGACTTGCACTCTGACTGACTGTGACGACGGGACTCCATGACGGGCCCTGTCCAAACCTCTTTAGAGAAGACAGGGCCCCGACCACCTGTCCTCTCTGAATGTCAGTCGGACTCCTCGGGTGATTACATACATGATCTCGCTACAGCCGGCAGAGCACGGACTGTATTACGGATGCCCTCTTTTTATATCCATTTACATATTTATCTGTGTTTCTGGGGCCTTTACGTTTCGCGGTCTTGTTTGTGTGAAGTCATTTTACAGTGAGGAGGTTGATTTACACCACAATTGTACGTTCTTCGATACCTCTGGGTAACTGGAGAAGTGAGAGGGTTGTGCGCACGTAATCCAGGATAACCACACCATTTGCTACTTGCGTGACAAATGGCCGTCCAAAGTCGGCACCGGTTGCCCAATGGTCTCGTCGGTTTATGTGTAGTCTTTTGTGTTTGATGTTTACAAGTCGTGTGTCTCTTTTCCGTCTCGTGCTGTACTCGTCTTTTGTGTTTTTGCATTGGGTGTTTTGGAGTTTTGCCGTTGATGCTGCAACGGGGTCTTGTTGGAGATCTCCCCCCTTCCTTTGCGAACATTATACTAGAAAAATATAAAAAGAGGACAGAAGGTCATGATAAGCCTTTTCTGACGTGTTTTGAATCCAGTCGTCCCGGTCAGTTTGAAAATATTGCTTAAGAATTTGTTGGTGCAAGGTTGTAGATTATGTAAGTAGCATGACAAGTGTCCTTCTGATAATGATACCCCTTCTTTCTTTTATTGTCTACAGTATTAATCAAAATTCCTGTTATTTGATAAACGATCATTAATCTCAATAAGAAAAATAATTTGATAGGATTTCTTGGTCAGGAAAGCTAAATGTGTCGGTACCAGTGTTAAAGTCCTTCGTAATATCTATATATTCTTGCGATGTGTCAAAATATCCTGGTTCGCAGAATTTCCTTTCTTCCTCCAACAAACACTCAGTGATTAAATTTCATCCTTTTATTTATCCTTATCTTCTACATTATGTTCAAATATATCTTATAAGTACATACTATTTTCTTCCAAAAATTGAAACAATACAGAAAAATGCATGTCACCTGTAATGCCACCTTGCAGAGATCCCCTCCTTTGTTCTAGATAGAAGAAGTACAAATAAGTTATTCCTCAAAATTCAGAGGACATTGCAAAGTCAGTAGAATTTCCATATGAGTAGTTGCTTATTCCGGAATAAGCAATATTCCGAAGTGAGACCAGGTAGCCGGACAGAGTAGGCGTCTCCTGTTTACATGCAACACCCGGCCCTTTACAACAGCTCTATGAAAACCTTGTCGAATTTAGTGATTATCATTATCTCGATGTACATATTACAACACACATACGGGATAGCAACAATGTCATCAGACCAAACTCGCTATCAACCGGCGATATCACATCTATGATGTAACTTCGAAATTAAGCCTACATTATTATGAATCAGGAATGAAGGGAGATGTGAAACAGGCTTCAGACTTTGAAGAGTTCATTGATACATATTAAGCGCAGGTCTTTCATATGTAGTTGGGTGAGATACATGCAATTTTCACACCGAGTTAATCCAAGATGCAAAGCTGACGTGGCATAAAGGAAAAGCAACTAACAACTAAAAGTATTATTATTGACTCTTCATCAAATCACCATGATATCGAGAAGTTAACCTGAAAAATACAGAAAAAAAAAAACAGGATAAAAGATTAAATGATACAAGGTACGAAGTTATTTTGATATGATCTTAAAAATATATGTTTCATGAAAGAAGCCTAAATATTTATGTCTGATAATCATTTATATGTTATATCATAATATAAACATTAAACCGAAAAAGTAACTTTACCTTGAAAGTTTATCCGTTTCTTTTTTTCTTTCCACCATAACCTAAATACATGTCCATGCATATACAACACATTTAACTTACCCGATGTACAATATGTTATTTTTCATGCCAGGTATGGTACTATCAACTATATGCCCACAGCTCAGATTAGTCCAGTCAAAGTAATATTGAACCTTGAACTAATTGCAACACAAACTTTTTGTGTTTTATGTGTTTTAATATGATAGAGTAAATATGAAATTAAAAAGTCTACCAAAAATATTGGCGTGGAACACATTGATATCCACCCTCAAAGTTTCGTTATTTTTAAATACGCTTCGGTGCTTCCATACAACATGATAAAACGAAATCCGGATATCGTACTCATGTAATAATGTCTGTATTCTGTACCTGATTTCTATGAATTATTTTAATTTTAGATGTGAAAATTTTCTTGACACATAATGCGTGTGGATAATTTGTTCCTTATTGGTATTTTATCTTAATGAACAAGCTTGTATTCATTTGCATTTAGTATGGCAGACGTACTTCCGGTATTGACATGACTACTCGAATACAATTTTCAAATAATAATTTATGTGGTCGTCGTAATGCATTATAAAGAAAAAAATTGTATAAAACATTTCGACAAAGAGTATTATGTGATATCTTATAGAGACAATTAAAAAATACCGGTTTAATATGCGCCATAGCAAGTTTAAAAAATACGTGTAAGGTGGTCCGTCAGGGAAATAATTCTCATTCCATTACAAGAATACAATAAAGTTACTCTTATTGATTATGGCTTAAGGATGTTAATTATTTAATCGAATATATTTCATGAACAAATTATTTCTCTTAACACACAAAACTCGTAGCATATTGCATGATATACACAAATGGCTGAATACCGTTTCCAAATAAAAAAAAAAAAGAAGAAAAAGGTAAAATAAATATTATTTAACGTCATTCTTATGAAGTGATTCAGAAAACCTCGCTTGTTCCAAGGGTAGTCCGACGTATACTCTCCACTGTATGTGTAGTTATACATTGTACTACGAAAAAGTCTATTCTTATCTGCATTTAAATACGATTGAAAAAAAAAAGATGTATGGTGTATTGAAATTATGACAATCTATTGATCTGCTGGCTGTTAACATTGGAATAGATAGAAGTGCTCTACTATCATAAGTCAGAATATAACTTTTTTATATAAAGATTCAATTCAGTTTACTTCTCTTCGAATAATATGCTCTTGAAATACGAACTACATAATCTGTGTTACACTGGCGGGAGTTACATGTTATATTCTTTGTCATTACGCTTATGGGATTTGGGCACCTAAGATTTCACAAATGATGGATATAATATAGGAATTTGTTGAGGATCAAATCGAAGAACTACTAGATCTATCTATACATCATAGATTAATGTGCAGTCCAGAGAGGTTATCGGACACCCCCCTTGTGTTCAACATAACATGGCCTTGTAATGAAATTTATAGGGTATGTATATTTGTCAGTATTTGAAAATGCGCTTGCCAGCTTTAAATACATGATCAATATGAAATATTACAGTCTTCCGAAACGTGTCCCCGATCACAAATTGTTTTCTTATCGAGACTAAAAAAGGAAAACTGATCGTAAATGCGCGACTATTGTCTTACATTTTTATTCGGACTTTGCGATCATGAAAAATCAACTATAATAACTTATAACTTATAAATGAGGTTATGGTTAGGTTTTATTATAAAATTGTATAAGGTAACTACTACATATTTACTCTGACTTTCAAATGTCCCGACCCTACTTTCGCAATTTTCTATATTAGACTATGAAGAAACGCAGTATTTGCAAAAAAAAAAAAATTCATATGATGTCACGTATATCTATAGGACAATCGTGTGATGAATTAGATTTCTACGGTGTTTTTTTCATTTTCCAAATTCTATTGTCTATGATGGAGTGGAGAGGGTGCAAGGTAGCATGAGTCTTCATATCGAGTCTCTTTTTTGAAATAGTCCAAATGGCTTGCATTGCAATTATTTTGTTTTTCTTGAGATAACTCGGAGTCAATTCAAATAGATATGGTATTTGTGATGAAAGAAATGCACAATGTGCAATTTTATAAATAAATGGCGAAGTTCTGAAGAATATACCAATAATTTGCCCCCCCCCCCTAGGAAAATCTAGGTCCGCCCATGTATACATCGTGTATAAAGCAAGGCACGTGTACAGGGTTCTTGGGTATGAAATAGAGGTGGGATCTAGCTCCGCTGAAGTTAACGTTTAAGTTCGATTTCTGAAAAGAGAAAGAGGTCAAGCCGTTTATGAAGGAACATTTTTTTATCGTTACTACCCTAGATCCACACAAGAAAGTTGGCTTAAATAAGATTTTCGGTTAAAAAAAAGAAAGTTATTCCATTTTCTCCATAACCATGTATGCAAAAATAAAGATGAAACAAAGAAATGTGTTAGAATTTTCAAAAAAAAAAACCCAAACGATAATTGCACTTTAAACACATCCTCAGATCCTCAGGTTAGCTAAATAGGCCTATTCGGGTCTCAGGGTATCAAAATTAAGAGGTTCTGTACATGAAATGTTTGTTCGTGTACTTATATTTAATTTAAGTATAAAACAAAATGATACAAATGTACCTATTATAAAAAAATTAAGCCATTATGTGTGAATGCTCTTTTTCCAGTTTTCAGAGATTTCAATACTAAATTTCGTCTTTTTCACCAAAAATAAAGCATGAAATACAGTTTTTCAGATCATAAGACCGCTTCAAGGAACAAAGTTTTTACGTTATTGAAAAATAGGAATTGGTTTGGTCCAATTTGGATGAGAAATAAACGAGTAAGTTGAATTTTCCAGTTTTTCGCGATTTTTAATTGGAATTTTCATATTTTTCGAAAAAAAATTCCAATTTTCACGGGGTTGATTTTGGTAGACAATTTCTCCTGTGAAAGTCACTACATTAAGGTAATCAAATCAATAGAAAAAGTTTGTGTTGCAATTTGTTATAGGTTGGGCCCCTATATGCTATACTTTGACTGGACTAGATATAATTATTATGGGTAAAGAAAAACAAAGGGGAATAACCTATGAAGCATTCAAATTGTCTATTTTTTTCTATATAACATGTACAAAATATCTAATGTTAAACGTCTTCAAATTCAATAGCATCATTTAATAGCAGATAAATTTGCAGCATGGAAGTTGTATAAGAGTTTTCCCCCTTGTTTTTCAAGACCTCTTCAAGACCATTTGGAGAATCCAACCAAAGATTATACTTTTTATCTTCCAAAAGGAACTGACCGCATATGACTATTCTAAGGGTTTGAAGCGATGGGTGTTGCATGCAAGCAGGAGATGCTGACTCTTCCTGGGTACCTGGTCACAATCCCATATCGGGAGTTTTGTGTTGTAGACAGGGATATGGTCATTATCCATATTTGTCATCCAACCACCGAATATACTTGTATCTTCCGAAATAGAAGTAACCGGATGTGACAATTCTGCCAAATTGAAGTGACCGGTGTTGCATGCAAGCAATATGTTCATTATCCATATTTGTCATTACTTTTGAATCAATCAACAACCTTGTATTTGATTTTAAGAAATGCAATCTGACTGACAGTGACGACAGAACTCCATGACGGGCCCTGTCCAAACCTCTTTAGAGAAAAAAAGGGCCTCGACTACCTGTCCTCTCTGAATTTCAGTCGAACTCTTCGAGTGATCACATGCACGAGCTCGCTACAGACGGCAGGACACGGACTGTATTTCATATGCCATCTGTTTTTTATATTCATTTGCAAATCATTTAATTTCAATTGTCATTTTAAAGAAAAGAAGATTCTGATTGGCTGAGAAATTTTGTTGTTACATCGATCAACACAATTTTTCACGGAAGTCTATTTATAGCTTTATTTTTAGAACCGGGGGTTCCCTCAAACATGAATGAACTCGTTCATAAAATACAATTTGTTGATGTTTGCTTAATACATTTCTTTTCTACTTACTCAAAAATTAGCGGTACATGTAGAATTTGCTCAACTGGTCCTTATTCCAAAGATATAGAGATACGATCGTTCGCTGTTTGGATCATGGCGGCTGCCATAACTTGTTTTGGCAGACGTATCACTGCAAAACCCTCCGACTTACGAAATATAGTGCGGTGATTGATTGTTTTTAGATCCAAAAACAGTCTTTTTTCCATATATAGATGATAATTAAATGATAAGAAATGAATCTTATATTTTTTTCTCTTGATGCAGCTACGCGCATTGATGCAGTTTTATGTCCAATTTTTCGGGTGATACCTGCATCAACAGAAAAAATATGAGATTCATTTCTTAAATCCAACCGTGTGTGTTTCTTGGGCCTCTACGTCATGCTGTCTGTTTGAATGGAAAAAAGGGAATGATCTCCAGCATGACCACCCTGCATTCACCCAGCGTAACAAACCCACAAGAAAGTGACACATAAATGACATCATGCAAGCTCCAAATCGCAGAAAGGCACAACAATATTCACCAGAACATCATACAAAACAATCATAACAGACGTACAGAAACATCAAACATTGATTACAACACATAGAAGGAAGGAGACCAATGTGCATCCGGCGCCGACTTTGGACGGCCATCTACTTTTAGCATCTTTTAGTTAGGAGGTTATTTTACACCAGAATTGTACCTTCTTTGAGACCTCTGGGTAATCGGAAAAATAGGAGGGATTTGCGCACGTAATCCGTATAACCACACTTTCTGCTACTCTTGATGCAGATGGCTGTCCAAAGTCGACAACCGTTGCCCATTAGTCTCGTTGGTTTATGTGTGGTCCTTTGTGTTTGCTGTTTCTGTGTTGTGCGTTTCTGTTCCTTGTCCCTCTTCTGTGTCTCTTTCTGTGAGTGTCTGCTCTGTGTTTTTGCATTCGGTGTTTTGGGGTTTTACTGTGGATGCTGCAATCTGGTGTTGTTGGAGATCCCCTCTTTTCTTTGGTGCTTTGCAGTTGGTACTGCAACTGGGTCTTGTTGGAGACCCCTCCTGATCTTATTAACGCATATAAGAATATCAATGCTTTATTCATTTCACCAGCAGATATGTATGTAATGTATTTATTTTTCTCTATGTTTTTATTTGATGGACAAAAGGCAAAACGTTCGTGGATATCTCATGTGTTTCGTTTTATTTATTGTTTCTCAGTTTCCATAGTTATATATAGAATATATCACCTTTTACTTAGTTTTATTGTTTCAAGATCAAAAATATAACTTACCTGTTCGCCGCTTATATCTCCCGCCTGTTCAAAATTAACTTAGATTGATAAACGTACTTAATTCATGTTCTCAATGTTAAACTTCTTCAAATTCGATAGAATTATTTAAAAACAGATAATTTTACAGTACTTGGTATCGAAACCAAACATTCGATATGATATAATACAATGCAAAAAGCACAATGGGATAAGATTTAAAACGCTTTACTATACTAAGTATCAGTCATCTGGATAAAAAGGGAAATTAAGATATATAGAAATAGTAAAAAAGCTCCATAACCATAATCAAACATTAATTCTTGCAATTCGTATTCACAGTAGCATATCACGTGACAGGCAAATAATCTCTAGCCCGGGAATTCCCTCTGATTAAACAAGGCAAATACTGTCTAAATCTTCTTTTTATAAATTTTAGGCCTATCATGCAAGTATCATTATCATTTATATGATGGTAATCTATTCTGGTTAAGAATAGAATTATATTCATAGAGCACTTCAACAGAAAATTTTGTTTATTAACGTACACCATATCATTACATGTAAACAAAATTAAAAAAAAACTGTTGATGTGATCTCTGAATATACCTCTAATCTTGACCAGAAAAAAATTACCAGCATATAGATGATAGTGATGCTCATATGATAGGCTTAAACTAGTTTCCTGTGAAGTACATTGAGACTGTATCTATAGATATTATTTGCATATCACGTGATACGTTACTGTGGTATTTATAATCAACATTTCTACATTTTGAATACTAGTAATATAACTCGATGTTTCTATACTTACCAATGCTAATGCGTCTTTTCGTCCATAATTTCTCTGCAATTTAACAGAAATCTTTATATAATACATTGGTATATTCGCGTCTAGTTTCCAAAATTCCTCAGATAATATATAATAGCAAGAATGATCCGATATAAAGGGACAAGAGTATGTTTGTACATGTAAATAAAATTTTCAGGTTTTATTCAAACGAAATAATTAAATATCCTTAAACCTAACTTGATGATCTGATTTTCTTTTTTAATGACATCATTTCTCCGGATTACTTATTTAGTATATGTATGCCAGTATAATAATTTTCGGTTGCTTTTTGTCATATTTTTCTTTATCCTTTGTGCAATCCTCTGTCATAAGTACAATGTCGTCATGTCAAAGATCTCTTCAACATCTCCCCCCTCTTCCATCGGTATTATCTATTATATGTATTTCTTCATGATATTTATAACCATCCCCATAAAAAAATGAAAATGATAAATTAAATGTCATCTTTTGACATCAGTTCCATGCGAATTCGCAAGAAAAGATGAATGAGTCAAAGAATCAATTATTATTTTATCAGTATTGGATATATGCCTCAAACAACCCAGTCTTAAAGATATTGGACAATATAAATGAATTGTTTGAGGCGTATATCGTACTTAAACATTGATCACTATTCAAAGTGGCATGACCTTTTTCTTTGTTCTTGTAATGTCCATTGCCTTTACTGTAGCAAAATGTAATCACTCCATGTTCTAACATTCTCTCTACTAGCAGTAGGGAATCGTGTATATATATGAAGATAACGGAGATGAAATTTTCAATTAAAAAAAAAGTTGTGACAAATTATGATGCAGATTCCGTAAACTAAGACGAAATTGGATGCAATGTTTGGGAAAAAATCAACGAGAATACTTTGCGTGATGAAGATTTAGTTGAAGCTTCTTTTGATATATAGAATAAAAGGGCGTGTCTCTTAAAACATCGTTTTCCAGACAAGCAAGAAATTAAATAGTGCCTTTAAATAACGGAAAGAAATCAGTGGGGTCGTTCAACTTACTATGTGCAAGGTTAAATGGAAGAAATAATTCAGAAGATATTTTGAAGGAGTCTAGTTCGAAAAACCTTATCTAAACCCAGTCTTTGACGGTTATTTGCACCGGGGGACTGGGTCAAAATAACCGTCAAAGGCTGGGTTGAAGTAAGGCTTTTCGAACTAGAAAAAGTCGAGCAAAAATATAAATTATAAGTAGAATTAAAAATGATATGATCGCTGAGCGATATAAGTCCCCTACCGACGGCATATATTTTTGTCCTGCAACTCTGCCTATAAATTACACTTCAATTGAACATAAGTCCCCCAGGGGACATGTAGCCAAGTTCGATCAAATTCGGTTGATCGTCTGTCTCTTCAACGCATTTGAAATTTTCTGTTACAAAATTGGTAATTTTTGGACATAATTTTCATACTTTTTGGCCATATTACATTGTTTAGACTAAGGATCACTGACGAGGGTTTAGTACCCGAAACGTGCATGTCTGGTCCATGCTGAAAATTCATCAGGTTTTAAATGATGCTATTGAATTTAAAGACGTTTAACATTTTAATTAAACTTACTGTATGTGCAACTCAGTTCTGGGGTTTAATCCGCTTTTTCGATTCTAAGAAGAGGTCAAGCGTGATGAAAGTTGAACTTGCTGTGTTGTGTGTGATATTCAATATGAAGACGTTTACATTTTTACCACTTGGTGAGTGTCACTGCTGGTGGACCAGGAGTCCCCGAGGGCACATGTAGCCAAGTTCGATCAATTTCGGTTGATCGTTTCTTCAACGCATTCTAAAATTTCTGTTATCACAATTTCTTGAAATTTCTAAAACGTGGGTCCTGTAGCATCATATCCCACCAATTCTGCTACGTCTTTCGGTACCCTTTTTCGACATAGTAAATTTCATACTATTTGGGCATATTTCATTGTTTAGATTTGAGGATCACTGACGAGGGTTAAGTACCCGAAACGTGCATGTCTGGTCCATGTTGCCGATTTATCTGTTCTTAAATGATGCTATTCAATATGAAGACGTTTACTGTTACTATCCAATACTAAGATGAGTATCAAATTTTACCTGAATATATCTAATTGTTGCAGAAGAAAGTCTGCAAAACAGACAAAAACTGAATTATGCAAGTCATCAAGGGGCATAACTACTCTAAAATAGGTCAAGCGTGACAAAAGTCAAACTTGATCTGTTACTATCCAAGAGTAAGCTTTGTATTAAGGTATCCGTTGTACAAATAAATATCAAGTGTATTATATAGCTAGAATCATGGCATATTTTTACCTAAATACATCTAATAAAACATAAATAATGGTTACTATCATCAAAGGTCAACATGCCAACCGTCACCAAAGCCACGGAAACTATCGAGACACTGCCAAAGATTACCGAGATAATTTTAACACTGTTTAAATGGACGAGACGTCCGCGAGATCTTCATTTGTACATTGGATACGTTAAATTTCACCTGAATATCTGTATTTGTTGCAGGAAAAAATCCGGAAAACTAACAAAAACTGAATTTTCCAAGTCAAAGGGCATAACTCCTCAAAAAATAGGTCAGGCGTGACGAAAGTTAAACTTGCTCTGTGACTATCCAAGAGTAACTAGTTGTGTATCAAATTTCACCTGAATATCTCTTATTTGTTGCAGGAAAATGTATGGAAAACGGACAAAAACTGAATTTTCCAAGTCATCAAGGGGCATAACTCCTCGAAAAATATGTCAAGCGTGACGAGAGGTAAAGTTGTTCTGTAACTATCCAAGACCAAGCTGAGTATCTAATTTCACCTGAATATCTCTATTTGTTGCAGAAAAAAGTCCGGAAAATTGATAAAAACTGTATTTTCCAAGTCATCAAGGGGCATAGCTCCTCGAGAAATAGGTCAAGCAAGACGACATTCAAACTGCTCTTTAACTATCCAAGACCAGGCTGTGTATCAAATGTCACTAGAATATCTCTATTTGTCGCATAAAATAGTCGTGAAAACTGACAAAAACTGAATTTTTCAAGTCATCAAGGGGCATAACTCCTCGAAAAATAGGTCAAGCAAGACGAAAGTCAAATTGCTCTGTAACTATCAAATTTCACCAGAATATCTCTATTTGTCACAGAAAAAAGTCAGGAAAACTGAAAAAACTGAATTTCCAAGTCATCAAGGGGCATAACTCCTCGAAATATGGGTCAAGCGTGACGAAAGTCGAACTTGCTCTGTAACTACCCAAGACCAAGCTGTGTATCAAATGTCACATAGCTGAATATCTCTATTTGTTGCAGAAAAAAGTCCGGAAAACTGATAAAAACTGAATTTTCAAAGTCATCAAGGAGCATAACTCCTCGAAAATAGGTCAAGCGTGACGAAAGTCAAACTTCTCTGTAACTATCAAATTTCACCAGAATATCTCTATTTGTCACAGAAAAAAGTCAGGAAAACTGAAAAAACTGAATTTCCAAGTCATCAAGGGGCATAACTCCTCGAAATATGGGTCAAGCGTGACGAAAGTCAAACTTGCTCTGTAACTACCCAAGACCAAGCTGTGTATCAAATGTCACATATCTGAATTTCTCTATTTGTTGTCATCAAGGAGCATAACTCCTCGAAAAATAGGTCAAGCATGACGAAAGTCGAACTTGCTCTGTAACTATCCAAGACCAAGCTGCGTATCAAATATCAAAGTCCGGAAAACTGATAATCGGACAGACGGACGGACAGACGGACGGACGGACGGACAGGCAGACCGAGAGGAAACTAAGAGTCCCCTTTGGCGTTGCCGGTAGGGGACTAAAAGGATAGGAAAAATTAGACCGGAGAGAGAGAGAGAGAGAGAAAGAGAGAGAGAGAGAGAGAGGAAAAAAAAGAAGAAAAATGGACTGAACTATAGTGTATCTTACATTGTCAATTAGATTTATAAGATTGTGCTGGATTTTGTCAACTCCGGAAAAAATAGCAAAAATTGGAATAGTCAGTACCAAGGTACATGGAATTCTTGTCGCGTGATTTCTAACTAAGGATTGTCACGGTTGTCCTGTAGATGTCAAAGTACATTTACCTATGACTGTCCAATATTTAATCTAATATTTTTTTCTAATAAACGTAACCTAGATTTGATATTGGACAGTCAAAGGTAAATTCCGGACTGTTCGAACAAAGGGATGACGTCCCATCAATGTTTTTATCTTGAATACGTACTAAATGTATTCTTGTAGTATACTTTCTTCAAACTATTGAAAATACAAAAATGTGTAAATGAGTTCTAGATTTTACAATAGTATGCATCAATATAATACGGAAGTGTTCCAACTCTATACCTGCATGAAGACAATTTCAAACCAAACCTGCACTAGACATGTGTTTTGAATATTTAATTCTTATCCATGTTATCATTGATGCTTCCAGCGGAGCCACTAAAATTCATTTCAGTAGCGCCCTCTTTTATTTTTTTGAATTTAGATTTGAATATTTACTTTACAGGGAGTGCGCGGCTCCAAATTTCCTGTAGGGTTGATTCGGTAGCATATCCAAATAAAATCTATGTTCAAAATAGCTTCGGAGGGATGGTGCTAAGATGTTAACCTCCTTTGATTTCGACGATAGTTTTAAATGAAATGAAGTTTTCGAAATAGCAAAATAACATTTATGGTGTCAAATCTATAAAGGGCCAAAACAAAGCTTCTTTCAGGCGACAGAGCTGTAAAGAAGTAATTAATACACTTCCAAGAATGAAGTCACGGGGAACGATTTTAGTTGCTCCAAACTGCAACAAGAAATTTGTATATATAATCGAAGTATACAACTATGTCCAGCTCTGCGCAAGGAAATGGATTTTGATACAAAATACTTTTATCCTTTTTTACTTTTAACATTTGTGTTCAACAAACAAGTTTCAAAATGCAATGCATAAGAATTAAGCAATGTATATTTTGCTCTTCCTCCCCGTCTATGGGCTACTAAACTCGACAGAAACAAACCGCATACGCTGTAACAGTTTTATGTCATCGAGGACCAAAATTGTGACCAAAAGACTATTCTGTCATGGTTGCGAACATGCTCGGCATTTGTTTGAACATTCGTTAAATCAAATAATGGATGGCCTACCACAACCAGTGTTTTTGTTCCAATAGTATCCTTCCTTACATACACAGGTTGACCCAGAGATAACACCATTTTCTCCACAATTCAGTCCATTGTCCATCCCTTGCTCTGGTTCAGATCGTGCATCTGGGGAAACATGGAATGTGTGCTTTCAAAGTAAATTGTGAAATCAGATTACTATGCCAGAAATAGTCCATTTTTAATGTCTGAAAAATATCTAAGTATTATATGTATACAGTTTAAAATTTGGCTCTCTATTCAAATATAACTATTGTTTATGAAACCATCCTATTTACATGCGGTATATTCCTTAAACACTAAAATTTCTTCAAAACAATATATTTCACAAAAGATTATTTTTTAACACTGAAAGTACGATTTTCTTACAACTTAAGATATAAGCCACCAAAGTGAAATAGAGAATCAAAAAACGAATTTCATCTTGCCAAATACATGTATAAATTCAGAGACATCTTATCTATATGTGTAATTGGATATTCGAGATTATTAGGATTAGCGGTATTATCCTTAATAACATGTAAACATGCCAATCCCCACACAGCACCAGTACTACATATGTAATTATTCCGCTAATCGCCTGAATTACTCCGAAAATATGAACAATGAATAGCGATAGCTGGTATGGGCTACGATATTCATACAACGAATTCCGTGTAAACAAGAGAGATTAATGTGTATTATGTGTTGGTACAAGTGTAGCTCTTACATAATACATAAACTGGACTTATCAAATACAGTCAAAGTACTTTTTTGCATTTTAGCTCACCTCACGGAGTGAGAATGAGCTTATGCTATCACCTTGTCGTCGTACGCTTTTGTGTCCGCACTAGTATGTTTATAAGTTTTATCTTTTTATTACAAGTGCTGGGAAAGGCCAGACTTGCACAGATAATGCGTCATTATGAGTAGATCAAATTCATTTAAATATAAAGAATCAACCATTTCTTTAACATTAAGATAAGTAAGACGATAATTTCTCTCACTTGAGATAGATATGAAGGGACAAGAAAAAAATCTTACGCTGCACAATAGAATACGACAAATATGTACTTTTTCAAACATATCGTATACGACGTCAAAAGTTTTGCATGGGTGGAAAAAATACTACATGTAGTATACGTTTCATATAAAATACTAAACATAACGCATTATTTCAACATACCTGTGATGATTCTTTATTCTTTTCAACAACACTCGCAATAGAGCACCAAATTGAGCATTGACGGACCCCTAGCAAAGTAGAGGTGGGACCAGGTGTCTGGGAGTAGTAAGCAATCCCTATTGGCTAACAGCAATGATTCGTATGACATGATCTCTAGTATAAAACAAATTAGAGGAGGGAGGGGATCTCCAACCAGACCATGTTGCAGCACTAAATAGGAAAACACCAAACAAAAGAGAGGATCTCCAACAAAACCAGGTTGCAGCACCTACAGCAAACCCCAAAACACCCAATGCAAAAACACACAGCAGACAAGCACAGAGAAAGAGACGCAAAGGGGGCAAGGTACGTCAATGCACAACAAAGAAACATCAAATACAAGAACCAAACATTTATCAACGAGACCAATGGACAACCGGTGCCTGTGTAATATAGTAAAGCTCCCCCATAGAGAACCTTCCCCCTTTCTTACCATAGAAAACCTTCCCCAATATTGTTCTTGGTTTGACTTTTACTTGTTTTAGAGATCCAGAGACAAACTGTATGGGATTGAAAGGGGGTACATTCTCTGTTATAGAGAAATGCCCCTCCAACCTAGAAAATTTCCAATTCAAAACGTTAGAAATTCGATGTTAAAATTTGAATTAGCAAAACACGTGTTATTGAAATATGCAGTCCTCCTTCAAGAAAAGTGCTTAAGATTTATTTAAAAATGAAAAATATTCAGTGACATATGATGTTTCCATTTCACATCTAACTCCAATGATCTGGATATAACTCCTTTCATAAAAAACATATGAGGAGAAAGTTAACTCTAGTCGAACTATATTTTTCGTTTGGTGTTTCATATTCATAGTAATTATCACTCAAATTTCAATGAATATTCAAAACCATTAAAATTCTATTTCAAATAGCACTATCTTTAAATTACCATGGATTGGAAGGGAAAAAAACCAAAGACGATATAAAAAAATCCGTACGATTTTTCGGATTTGGGTTTTCTATGATGGGGGAATGTTTTCTATATAGATAACCTTCCTCCTGGGGGATGATTTTCTATATAGAAAACCTTCCGTGGGAGATGATTCCCTATATAGAAAATATTCCGGAGGGAAGGTTCTCTATATAGAAAACCTTCCGGGGGAAGAGCCTCTATGGGGGAAGGTTCTTTATACCATACCGGCCATCTGCATCGCGAGTAGCAGAAAGTGTGGTTATCCGGAATACGTGAGCACATTTTTCCGATTACCCAGAGTCTCGAAGAACGTAATATTGTGGTGTAAAACAACCTCCTCATTGTCAGATGACCACACACAAATAAAACCGCAAAATGCAGGGGCCCAAGCAACGCAGATGAATACGTAAAATACTTGATGAGAAAACAAAGACAAGCAACGAGACCAATGGGTAACCGGGGCGGACACAAACCGATTACCCAGAGGTCTTGAAGAACGCACAATTATGGTTTAAAATAACATCCCCACTGTAAGATGAATCATACGAAAGTGTTCCAACTCTGTACCTTCTTCAAGAAATTTACAAACCAATTTAATGCACCGGTTACGTGTTTCGAATATTAAATTCTAATCAGTGATTCTTCCAGTCAAAGTGTTTTTCATACGCCGCCCAAATTCATTTAACTAGTGCCCTCTGGTATTTCTAGAATTTAAGTATCTGCGTTTACTTTTCAGAGAGTGCGCGGCTCCAAAGGAGCAGGTTCGGTAACATGCAAAATCGGCCCTAATTTTGGAATGTTTTAGGTTTGGATTGTAATTCGTATCAAGAAAATTAAATGTGTGGTTTTTTGAAATACCAACTACATATTTTAATTTACGCGCAAAACACCGAATGATTTGGCTTCAAAATCGGCTAAAAAACGTTAAATGCTGAAAAATCGTAAGAAATTCACATAATTCTGGTCAAATAATATAAAAATAAGTAGGGCGCTAGCCCTTACCCAAAATAATTTTCATATAGTTAGTTAAATTTACAATTTATCTTGCGATCAACATAAAATTTGTATTGGATAAAAGCTGGCGCCTAAACGAATTTTAAAGATTTATGCAAAAAATATGGCGATTTTCCTTCATTTTCCATCTTGCAGAGCAAATGACGCCAAAATGAGACGTCATAGCTAACACACCTGACTTTTTGACAATGAAAAATATTTACTTTCTATTTCGGCAGGTATTTGAGATAGATATTTAGAGCTGCAGAATCATAATTTTCATGAAATTATTTTTCACTGAAATTTAGGGCCGATTTTGGGAGTTAGTGAACCCACCCCTTTCCCGAGGACGATGAAGGGATTGTGCTAGGATGCTACACAAACATACAGCACGACGCAGGGGCCAAAGAAACTTGCAAATGGATAAAAAAAAAACAGGCATACGAAACAAAAGAGGGGATCTCCAACAACAACAGGTTGTAGCACCCACAGCAAAAACCCAAAACACCCAATGCAAAAGAAAGGAAGGGATCTCCAACAACACCTAGTTGCAGCATCAACAGCAACCTCCCAAAACACCCACTGTAAAACACAAAAATGACACGCACAGAAAGAGACGCAGTAGTACAATGAACGTCAAATCACAGAAAAACATAAAACACAAATGACTACACATAAACCAACGAGACCAATGGGCAAACGGTGCCGACTTAGGACGGCCATCTGCCTCGTCAGTAGCAGACGGTGTGGTTATCCTGGATTACGTGCGCACAACCCTTCCACTATTCCGATTACCAAGAGGTCTCGAAGAACGTACAATTGTGGTGTAAAACAACCTCCTCACTGTCAGATGACCACACACAAACAAGACCGCAAGACGCAGGGGCCCAAGCAACACAGATGAATATGTAAATTGATATAAAAAGAGGGCATGCGTAATACGACCTGTGCTCTGCCGGCTGTAGCGAGCTAATGTAAAAACACAAAGCAGACAAGCACAAAAGAGACGCGTAAGGGACAAGGAACGTTAACGCACAACACAGAAACATCAAACACAAAGGACTACACATTAACCAACGAGACCAATGGGCAACCGGTGCCGACTTAGGACGGCCATCTGCCACGGAAATAGCAGAAGGTATGGTTATCCTGGATTACGTGCGCACAACCCTCCCACTTTTCCGATTACCCAGAGGTCTCGAAGAACGTACAATTGTGGTGTAAAACAACCTCTTCACTCTAAGATGACCACACACAAACAAGACCGCAAAACGCAGGGGCCCAAGCAACACAGATGAATATGTAAATGGATATAAAAAGAGGGCGTACGTAATACAATCCGTGCTCTGCCGCCGCGAGCTTATGTATGTTATCACCCGAGGAGTCCGACTGACATTCAGAGAGGACAGGTGGTCGGGGCCCTCTCTTCTCTAAAGAGGTTAGGGCAGGGCCCGTCATGGAAATACAGTCAGCGCGTCACCTGCCGCAGCAAGCTCATGCCCATGCATGTTACAGGCGGTCAGGGTTCTGTCCTCCACAAAGACACAAAGAAGTCCAGACAGGGCCCGCCATGGAGTCCCAACGCCAAAGCCAGCCAGAGTGCTTAAGAATGCGCCGGCACAAGACCGCAGATTGTTCAAGTGCCAATCCAAGTGTCTGTCTGGTGAGGTTTGGATCATATCCACGGTATAAAACGCGTTTGATGATTCTGAGGCATTTTGGATGGTTATGTTGTCTACCTTTGATCCTTCTAATCTTGTTTATCATACACGTATCACCATAAAGGGCAGGTTGTGTAATATCCAAGGTAATGTACTTTGTTGAATGTATAGATCCGAATTTTAAAACAAGTTGACTATATTTTTTGTAAAATTTTCAGAAAGTCATAATAAGATTATGAAAGCAGTAACCTTGACCTAAAAGTTCCTTGGTAATTTGTAAATGTCTTCTGTGAAAATCCAAAATGCTCTAGTGTACCGGATGAGCTGTGATATGTAAATGCCGTATGCCAGTAGTCTTGGAACATTACCGTCAAGCCAGGGGAAATTTACTATGTTGAATCCAAAATCATCTCTTTTGTCATATACTTTTGTGTTAATCTTTCCGTTTTCAGTTTTGATATTTATGTCCAAAAGATGTTGTTTCTGTGTTTGTTACGTGTTAATTCTTGTGGATAAATTTAACTCTTATATAATTCAAAAGCTGGATTGTCAATAGTTAGAATATCATCCAGATACCTTGGATTATTATTGAAACATTTCAAATCATCAAATTGTCTTTGCTTTTGAAGATTTTCGATAAATTCTTTTTCATAAGTGTATAGAAATATATCTGCAAATAGACATAATAATTGTCCAAGAGGAAGGACAGGGCATTACACAGGTCACTACATGTCCAAGATTTGTATGATTTGTAGCCTGTTGAGGAAAAGAAACCCTTTGATTCAGATGTACAAATGTGAGTTTTCCGCTCTCGATCGAAACATCATTTAATGAGTTTAGATAATTGATCCTTTATTTTGTCATGAGGAAGTACGGTGTACATATATGTATTAGAGAATTCGTAAGAAGAAATCATATTGGCTTGGAAATTTCCAGATTTCACTTTGTCAATCGCATCTTCTTGATTCTAATAAACCAAAATAAATATACATCATTCCTGTTTAGGAAAGTTTCGCATCGGAAATAATCGGTGAAATGGCAGTGATCCAATGTATACATAAAAAGGTTACACACTTAAGGATATCCATACTGATATGGCAACTAACACTATGAAAATGTTTCCTAAGATCCCGACGATAATCTCAACAGCACTCACAACAGAGCATCAAATTGAGCATTGACAGAACCCTAACATGCTAGAGGTGGGACCAGGTGCCCGGGAGGAGTTAGCATCCCCTGTTTGGCTTGCCGCACCCGCCGTCGATGTTTACGCACGTTAATGAAAACAATCTATTCAAAACATACACTGTCAATGGTTACGTCTATATAGAAAGTGCTATGGCGACCATGTCAGGGAGAGACATTTAAAACACTTACTGGCATACTCTTCGCGGGAAACTTTTTACGAGCAAAGGTCATAAATTTGACAAAATGAGATTAAGAAGATCCTGACGACAATCTCAATAACACTCACAATGTTGCACCAAATTGATCAAGCATCGACGAACCCCTAGGAAGCTTGAGGTGGGACCAGGTGCCTTGAGGAGTAAGCATCCCCTGTTGGCTAGCCGCACCCGCCGTCGATGTTCATGCGCGATAAAAAAAAATATTTGATAATAAACATTGCAGAAGTACCCATCAGTTATTTATTTATGTGTAGTCATTTGTGTTTGATGTTTACATGTCGTGCGCCTCTTTTCCGTCTCGTTCTGTACTCGTCTTTTGTGTTTTTGCATCGGGGTGTTTTGGTGTTTGCTGTTGATGCTGCAGCGGGGTCTTGTTGGAGATCTCCCTTCTTTTATTCAGTCTCATAGTCGAGAAGACATGGCAAAATCATTAGATTATCCACAGGAACGGCTGCGAACCTCGGGATGAACAAAATTCCGAAGTGAGACCAGGTGCCCGGGGAGATTCAGCGTCTCCTGATTGCATGCAACACCCGTCGCAACAGCTCCATGGAAACCTGTCAAATTCGGTGACTGTCTCGATGTACACTTTGATGTACATATCAGGTAAGTATGTCTTGTTTGGAGATGAAGACAGTCATTCAATTACAATGTAGAATGTCACTGATCATTCTGGAAATGGGGATCTCATATGCTTTTATTACATCCCCGTAGCGACCGAAGAACTTCCTCAATGATGATTTCCGCCGTTGTGTAACATAACCCTGAACAAGTGGCTTACTTGCAAGCCGTCTGCCTCTAATGATGAACTTTTCAGATTTGAAACATGCCCTGGCGTACCGTATCAGTTAAAAAAGAAAAACACCATAAGTAGGAGAAGACGGAATGCTGCTACTCATGAAAGGGAAGTTAGTTATGTGGAAGCTGAAATCGTCACGCTTGTCATACAGTGAGGTGTTCAAGTGACCGTTTGCTTCGAAAGATAGTAGTATATCCATAGTACGAAGCGGATCTGTCCCTCTCTGTTGTTTCCTTGATCTCTAGTTCATGAGGATAGATTTCATGTAGATGATCCGCAAAGTTCGAATTATTGATGGACAACACGTCATCTCTGTATGCGAGGTGCTTTCGCCCGGTCGAGATCAAGGTCTGGATGAAGTCAGCTTCATATGAATATAAAGATAAGTCCTTAAGCAAAATATATGCACTGTCTGAGATTATGTCTATATAGAGAGTGTCACATGTTCATATTTTACAGCGAAAGGGTGGGCGGCGGAATTTAAGCGCTGCAGACAGAGCTTTGAGGATGACTCCCGTCATGGAAGTCCTGTCACTGTTGCAGCTCCAGAAATTATCATTTAAGTCCATGATATTGATATGACTGACAAACGAGTTACAGAAAGATATATAGCGAGTACGGTTGACATTTCACAGAATAGAGTTTGAAATGAGAAAACTTTAGGCTCCTTGAGTACTAAGACTTCTGACAGAACATCAGAAGCGCAGTTTATCGCGTGCTTATCTTAACCTTTTTGAGGGATATTAGTCATTTATCTTTGAAAAATTTGTAACTATGGATGAAACGTGGGTCCATCATTTTACCCCCAGAGGCCAAACAACTGTGAAAACATTGAAAGTACCCTTGATCACCCCGGCCAAAGAAGACAAAGACAACTGGAAAGGTTATGACCTCGGTTTTCTGGGATGCAGAAAGTATTCTGCTGATAAGATTATCTCCAACGACACATATTATGATTCCCTTATGACACAGTAACGGGAAGTATTGGCATGTCATTTCTGAATTAAGGAATTTCAACGATTTTATGATAACCATATGAAAATATAGTATTCATGTCACTTAATCATTTTATAAAGGAAAATTAATAGGTCTGTGATGAAAATCAAGATTTATGCTTATTTCAAAACTGGGTAAAAATGCCGGAAATTTGTTGCTAAAAATAGCACATTTGTAAGGAAAATACAAAAAGTGTTGAAATGCACTCATTTGATTTTTATTTTACTTTTCTTTGTTATTATACAATAAAACGGGTTAGAAATTTTGTATAAAAGTAGAATTTGATAAAGTGCTACCTTAGGTACCAACTTCACCGATAATTTAAAATTTTCTAGATTTTACACAAAAATAACGAAAATCATCCAACTTAAGGTGGCTCCCTACTCGAACCGTTATAGGTTTTTCCTTATATGCAGCAGTCTGCGTATAACGTTTTACAATGGCTGGTGAGGGACGAGCCAACGCATTGAAAAACACAGACAGAAGATCTTAAATGCGAAAAGAAGCAAAAGATGGTGCAATCCATCAATGCCCACACCAACCATATGGTATAATTTCTTAGTTGAAAATGTGTTGAAATCATAAGGGGGTACCCTTATATTTGTAGTCATATCTTGATCATTTATAAAATTGTATACCTGTATGTGATTTTTTCACCATCTATATACATTATCGTATAAAATGATCCAATTTGAAGAAATTCCATCTATTGTTTTTGCACAAAAATGTGATATACTATATATTATTTGTCGAAAATATGATAACATTATAAGGGGGTACCCCTATGTTTGGAGCCATACCTTGATCATTTCAAAAACTGTGTACCTCTATGTCATTTTTTTCTTCATCTACATACATAATTTTATGAAATATTACAAAATGAAAAAAATTCATCTGTTTTTTTATGCAAAAAGTTGGATTTAGTACATATTCTTGGTCAAAAATATTATGAAATTATAAGGGGGTACCCTAATGTTTGGAGATATATCATACTTAGATTTATGTTACAATATCATTTTATGTGTTGTATTTTTTCTATATGACTTGTTATCATAAAATAAAACAAAATAAATAAACATGTTCGTATCATCACTGAATTTGGAGGGTTCAAAAGCATATGATGGATATTTGATATTTCTAAATTTTTAAGTGTTAGGGTACCTTTCTTTAATGTACTGTATCTTTAATGAAAACAAAATTACCTATCTATGTCTGTGTTCATTATGTCATTTTGATTGATATGTATAGAAAATAACCTTAAAGTACAAAATTCATCTGTTAAATCCACGAGTAGGGACCCACCTTAAGGTCAAAATTTCAGCGATACCGAATTTCAACGATTTTTCCAAACATACAGTAACACGTACTCCTAGAGAAGACTTTTCAAAATATTGAAGAAAAAGTATATGTCCGTGTTCAATAAGAGAGAACGGACGCTCACAAATAGTATCATTTTGAGGTTTTCTTGAAAAAGTGTCAGAGCTGAAAATTTGCCTTATTTTGGGTTGAATTTAAGCAATTTATAATTTTTCGGTATTCATTATCCATAGCTTATAAAAGAGGTGAAATCAATAATATTCCATACGTAAAACAAAATTCATGGGTAATTACTTACTTAAAAGAAATCCGAACAGTTAAAAAGTACATCGCCGTCAATTATTACAGAAATTACCGCGAAGCATTTTCTTGCGCATACTTCCATTCATTTAGGAGCAAATTTTCAAACTTGGCCGCTTTAATGTGTCCAATGAATTTAAGTCTTTAAAAGAGTAGGAAATGATACATTGGCCATAATAAATTGAAATCTATAAGAGTCAAGCTCAATGAGTGCTAAAACAGGAGATGCGCAAGAATAGTCCAAAATCGTGACCAATGACGCACCTTAAAAGCCGCGGAAAGCTCACTAAAGGTGTGTTGCTGTTCCATCAGAACAATGTTTATGTTCACAAGTATGACACTGCCATGGCCGCCATTCATGATTGTGGCTTTAATATGATTGTGTAACCGCCTTATTCGAACTCCTGATTTTGCTCTATCAGACATTTATCTATTCCATAAACTGAAAGCAGCTATTTCTGGAACCTACTTACAGTTCAAATAATGACGTCATACTTGAGTGGATATCTTTCTGACCAGTCAAGATATGGAGTTCTTTAAACGTGGTATTCAGGCCCTTAAACATAAGTTTTAAGCTCTGTTTGATTTGTCTGTCTGATCATATTTTCTCGCCTACGGTTGATTTTGTTCCCATTTTAAGCATTCTTTACAAAACTCTTGTAAAATTTTCAATTCCGATTAAGACGTAGACTTAAGCTTTTCCTTGAAGCACAACATCTTTCAGATTGAGGAAGAAGTTTTCATCAAAGCATTATACCTTTCCGGGAATATAAAGTATCCTTACCTATTGTTATCGACATATTGATTAAGTAATTATATTAATACTATAAAAAAAAACCCGAAGACTTCACGTCTAAGGATGCATGAGATACAACTTTAGCTTAGAACAATCTATTACATGAAAACAGTTTTATTGTGTTAATTACCTTTTTGTGTGTATCAAATATGGACTAAGACAGTCAGGACATGATTTAATATCCGGAGTTTGGTGATCAACAAAACAAAAGTGACAAATATTGATAATGACCACATCCCTGCACACTGCACAAAATCGACAACTCAGAAAATCAGAAACCGAAGGCATACAAATTTAGAATAAAACAGGAACTAAAGCAAAGAAACAAAAACCTCCACCACATGAAAAGAAGCGAACTATCGATATGGGAGTGAGATATATAAAGACAAAACAACGTTCCCCAATTGTGTTTCCAAAGACACCACGATCTGACTTCTGCTAGCCAAATTCACTGCAGCAAACATTCATATTTATCCAAATTCATGAACAATTATCACCATTGATAGTTCTTATAATTTAATATTATTTGGGACTACTGCAAAACCGAATTGTACAATTTTACCAGTCTATCGGGTACAATGAGTGAATGAATTTTGAACACGGAAGTCGAAACCAAAATCGAATCAATAGATTTCCATAAGAACAGCAGTGATGTTAAACGTGTTCAAATTCAATAGCATCATTTAAGGCCTGATAAATTTACAGCATGGACCAGACATGCACGTTTCGGGTAATAAACCCTCGTCAGTGATCTTCAGTCTAAACAATGTAAAATGGTAAAAAAATATGAAAATTATTATGTCCAAAAATGTACCAAAAGTGAGTGAGACCAGGTGACCGCGAATAGTTTCCTGTTTTTATGAAACACATGTTCCAACAACTCAATAAAACTTGTCAAACTCGGTGATTGCCTTGATGTTCATATTTCAACACACGCACAGGATTGCAAAACATTAGACCAAAAATACAAACAACGGGTGATAGCATATGGATCCTACATCGAGGCCAACGACGAAAACGATGAATATTTGAATGCACTATTGGAAAAGGATACATGTATATAAATAAAATTAGCAAACCCAGCATATATGGAATGTGTCTATCTCAACATCAACAATATTAGAATCAAGTTACTCAATATTAGGGTCATTCTTACAGTAATAAGCTGACAAGCTGTTCCTGGCTTACAGCAGAATAGTTGCTTCTTTCCCTGATGCTCAATTCTTGGTTGACAATTATGTAATGTGGAGGGCTGAGAGAGATTCAAGGGGAGGAACTATGGTTTTCATTCGTTTATGTCTAAGTGCTGTGAAGGTTTGCTTATGATACATTTTTCATGATCTCAGGATGAATTTTCATGTTTATGTCATTTCTGTATTTTTGGATGAAATATCACTATTCATTACTTAATTTTCCATCATCTGATCGTAATATTCATCTAACTATTCGTCTAATGCATTTTATTCCATTTAGATATCCTCAGGTTATTACTTTATGCTCGCACTTGTTCGATCAGCTGATCGACGCTCATTGTAATTATTTTGAGATGTCCCCCATTGAATGACTGAAATCACATTTATTTGTATTACTGTGTGGAAGTTGCAATTATTACCTTAAGGTTCAATCACTAGCATCATATTGTTGTTAATGTCACCCTATTTTTACATGCACACTGCCATTTAAGTACATTTTTGTTGATAAATCTTCAGAACAGTTCCGACTTTCTGGGCGCCGCCATTGTATTTTTGTGTCACGTGACTTGCGAGCCCGCAATTATTTTCTGTAGCAATTGATGTCAAACTTCGCATATAGATTGTATTTTATTTTTGAAAGACTGTTTATTTAATATTTTTGAGCAATTTTAGTGTATTCAATAGTTATTAGTAATGTAAAGTGTCTTTTGCACTGCCGGTACCATTGTGGTGTATTGGCACCACCGGCGGATTCTGCCGGAGGTTTCTTAGAGCGCACGTGCAGGCCTTGGTAACCAGACTTGGTTATATAAGGAACTCAGGGCTTTCTGCCGGTGACTCTGGCTAGATTTCTTATACTGATAGGTTGGTACTTTTTGTCGAAAGATTATTTGATTTTGTAAAGTTCTAAGTAAATTATTTTATAGGAGAGTTTTAGAAGCGATTAATCAGGGTTATTCCCAGATTATTTTGCTAGTAATTATATTTTATCTAGGAATTTAGTCGGGTTATTCTCGGCCAGATTCTCTGTAGTTTTCGGCGATGGATCGAGGGTGATTCTCTTGATTCTCGTTGAGTTTAGACTTATTTCGTAAATTTAGGGATTAAGTAAAGTACTTTTCCTTTGCTAAAGAATTTAGAATTTCTATTAATTGAATAAATATCGTATTTTCTCATTTTCTTGGAATATTATCTGTCAATTTTGAATCGTAAATTACTTGTAAAGTTTTGAAGTAAAGTAGTTCAGCCTAGGGTAGATATCCAGGTAATTCCAGGATATCTACGTGAATTTCCGGGTTATTCCTGTTAATTCACATCCCCCCCCTTTTCCTTACTTCTAATAATTATCAGAGAAGGTTGTGCTTGACGTAACATCCGGCTTATAATCGGGTGATTCTCGATTGCTGGTGTCATATTTATTTAATATAGTAATTGTTAACACACAGTGTGTTATTTTGTTGTTTAATTTTCACGCTACCAAAGAGACAGTTATTGTTATCAGAATAAATATATATTGAACTTGAAAATCCGTATTGTCCTTTTATTGAGTCAGAGTCCATAATGCATACGGGTTATTCCCGTTGTCTTGAGTAATATTACGGGTCATTCCCGTTTAATTACGCTAACAGGTGGGTTATTCCCACCTGAGATAGCTGTGCCTCGTCACACGGGTTACTCCCGTCAAAAGCAACCCTTGACCTTGACCTTGTGAGCCGTTCAGGCCCGTTACATTTCGTGGTGGCAGCGGTGGGATCCGCTTTATTCCAAGGGGCGGATCCAGAGGTGCGAATCCATTCCTCAAAGCAGTAGTTAGCAGTTATCATACAGAGTCAGAATGTATACGAGGGGCAGAGCGAGGCGTGAATCATCTGCAAACGCCAGTGAAAGTGAAGCAGAATACCAGGACGCATTAAACACACATTTGGCGAATCCAGCATCAAATGTAGAGGCAGATGCACGTTCATTATTATCAGATGGAGGGCTGTATGAGATATCAAGCCTGAACTCAACGGCCACAGATACGGACGACGTCACGATGATACGGAGGGACACGACTCCACGTAGACCACGGAGACAAAGTAATAGACGTTCTAGGAAGCAGATATCATTACAGACACCAGGCGAGGCGATTACTCCCACGCAACGCGCCGAGGGTGACCAGGCAAACGTAGATCATAGTGGCATTTTGAATGTCATGAAAAACTTCATGGACACAGTTACTACAACCATGAGAGCTATGCAGAATGTACTGAGTAACGTTACTGTACAATCATCACCTAATGAGGGAGATAAATTAGGAGCAGGTGAGACAAATGGTGCAGTCGAGCCAGAGCCCGCACATTCCTCACCTAAAGAGAATGATAGACAAAGATCAGGGGAGACAAACGATGGGCCCGAGGCAGATCTCCGTCCTAAACACGGATCTAAATCGGCAAGACGGACCATATCACGGCGACAAATACATAGTTCAGATGGGTCTGACGCAGATGATAGCGATCGATCATCCAGTAGGGACACCTCTAAACTTTTTAAGAAAAGAGGGGGAGCTAATTCATCCAAACTACCTGCTTTTACCGGTTCCGAGAAATGGAAAGTTTGGATAAATAGATTCGAGTCGGTAGCCAAACTGTACGACTGGGACGATGATGAAAAACTCAGACAGCTAACGCCTAGAATACAGGGGGCGGCCGCAGAATTCGTGTTTGGGCAACTGAAGTCGTCAGTATTGGAGAACTACAATGACTTAAGTACCAGTCTTCGTAAGAATCATGCAAAAAGTGATACACCCTATGTCACAGATTTTCAAAATTTTTATGTCATGCTGTTGATTATGTTGAGTTATGATAAAATTCAAAATTTGTTTTATCAATGTGTCCCCCGTTGCTAAGATACAGAGGCTACTTAGTAACAGGGTCACTGCGATCGAAAATGATGATTTGATACATGTGAAATTACCATAGTTTCAGGTCCTAAAAGAAGCTGTTCTTTATTGAAATTAAAATTGAAACTTAATTAAGACTATTAAGTAAGAGTCTAGTTTCATACTTAAAAAGAAATTTTTCATATAAAATTCATATTTAAAGTTGGTTGCTAGGTGATAAGTTCCCTAGCAACAGAGATTTGCTCAACACATAAAAATACAAGTATTTTAATTCAAAAAATAAATATCCTTCCTCGATGCTTTTGAAATTATTTCATCAACAAGAAATAAAACAACATTAACACAACAAAATATGAAAAAATCACCAGATACACATGGGTTAGATTTCTGACAATTTGAGGCTAAAAATCGACTATTTTTTATTTTTCTCGAAAACGCACATTTTTCTCTATTCGATATAACTTGTTCCTTTCATCTTTTGTTTGATGATTGATAATAAGATTGAATATGAGAAGAAAGCTATTTTGCTCAGAAAGATATTTAACTTATATGATTCTGTAACAAAAGCAAAATTACCTTAGCAACGAAATATATTCCTTGGCAACCGTTCAGAAATTGTCCAATGTTTTGCTTCAATCAATATGTAATTGATATCTGAGTCAGAATAATGCAGAATTACGGACAAATCTGATTAGTAAAACCTCTGACAAAATATTCTGTACAGTTATCATATGAAACATGCAGAAACCCCATAGCAACAACCTTAATCCCATAGCAACTGTTCGATTTTATTCCCGTGGGTCATGTATTTTTTCAGAATAAAGAGCACAGACAATCTTACTTTGTTGCAGCAAACAACAGATACAATTCACAAACTTTCATAAATGGGTTTTAGGGGTTTGATGATTGAACAGCTGTAGTTCTGAATACCATAGAAACGATTTTAATATTCCGTAGCAACCATTGCATTAGTCTCATTTACTGAGTTACGAAGCAGTTTTATGTAAAATACCTGCTAATATGTCTGAAAGAAAGTATAACTTTGTCATGTGTAATGATGGACGAGGTACTAGTACATGTATGTGCATATTTAATGGCATATCTTGCTTAGTTAATGTATCCATGGTAACATATATACCCTTTAAGCCCTTGAAATCAAAGATATTAAAGAGAGCATATACATGTACATATACTATACTGTAGTTGTTAATGTGTCGTTTGTAAAAGCTCTATCCTTTATGGTTCAAGAAATACAGCCGAGTTTTTTAATAGAGTTTTAAAAGGTACATGTAGACCGAAGTCAAGGTCAGTAGGTCGCGATCGTGGCTTCAGTAATGGCGCCTAGGGTATACTAGTATCATGTCCTCCCCGGACTTTCGTCCTGGCGAGCTAAATCCATTAAACAAATGCTAAGCTAAGGCAAAATAAGTCACATTTCGAAGTTTTTCTTAACCCTGCTGACGTTTCAGTAGCCTCCTTTAGATGAGAATTTCTAAGAAATCTCCATACTGAAGATTTCCGATCTTCATAATTTAAAATATCTTGATGGTGTGATCTTGTAATGAGCCCATACTGGGCAAGTCAATCCAGTGGCGTACGATTTGAGCAAGTCAATTTGGGCAAGTCAATCCAGTGGAGCCCTCGATTTGCATTCTAGATAACCCTGGTTCGAGTCTTTACAGGAGGGTGTATTTTCAGTATTTCATTTGAAGGAAGGTATATACGCTTTTTTTTGCATTATTCACATACATAAGCATACATGTACGTGTACAAGTAAAGGATGGCTGCAAAATAGCTTCCAAATTCTCAACATTTAAAACGGCCCTCCTAATATTGGCTTTGATATCTTAATCATGCGCGGATCCATCATTTTTGGGCAGAGGGGGTCCAAAATTTTAGGAAGTCTACCTATCACGTAGGTACATATATATCGGTGCACATGATGGGGAGGGGGCAATTCTGACGGGGTATTGTTAGCTTTCCTTTCACGAAGAATTGGCGAGCGTAGCGAGCCGGAATTTTATTTAGATATGAAAGGAGCTGATAAGATAAAGGCTGTATTTAGCCCTGAATCTCATCAAGTATTTCTTCTACACAATGATCTGTACGCAAGAAAAACTTGATAATTACTAAAATGTAATGTATTTGGAGACTCCTCATACAACTTTTATTTTGGTAAGCTTATTTCTAGATACTTAAATTACAGTCTAAAGAGTAGGGGGTAGCCATGTTGAAAAGAAGCTATTATCGATCAAAAAACGTTGAAAATGAAGAACAATCTGGCTAATATGGATAACTATAAACTTTAAAACATAGTTATAGTCTAAACAAGATACTAGAAATTGAATTCAAAAGACTGGTCTCAATTTTTTCCATAAATTTTAAAATCTTGAATCTGAAATATGGTTGTATTTTGTATTCATTGACTACAAAGTAGGCATTTTACCGCGAAATACACATTGTGTAGAAATAAACTGCACATTCCTGTTTATTTCATTCAAAAATCTTGTGCGTTTCATGTGAACAAGTTTAGAATAAATAAATGAATGACTTTAAAAGGGAAAAAATTATATTTTGCTTATATTATGGCCTAAAACACAGATTTATAAAACCCCCCACCCTCCCTTTTTCAGTTTTTTGTCTCTGGGGCATCGTTCCCCCCTTAGCTACAGAACCCCACTTTGTCAAAAGATGTGTATTAGTGATATACACCTTCTGTAAAAGTGGCGTTCTGTAGCTGAGGGGGGAACAATGTTTTAAAAAACTTTTCCATTTTCCATTGGTTTCTATAGAAAAAAAGACATATTTTGCCCCAAAATTTAGGAAAACTATGCATGATAAATCTCATGCAACTGCTGATAATGATGAAACCAAGAACTGGCATCAATTTTGTGAAAGATTTTTTTTGAAGTTCCCATTTTGAAAATTCCACTTTTTCAGGGCAGATTTTACGCCTTATCTTATCAGCTCCTTATATTTATTTATATTAATTTATATAAATTTATATATTTTTTTTATTAATTCACATTTTGTCTATATTTCATGAGAATAAATAGATAAGAGATGTGTCATTTTCCTAAATAATCAGACATCTTAAAATGACAAAACCTTGTAAGTAAGGGAATGATGAATTATTAAGGAATTTTGCAGAAAAAATAGTTTTGTATTTGTAAATGGCGAGCGAAGCGAGCCGAAATTTTAGGTTTCAAAGCCCTTTTATGCATTTTTAGACCCATTTCAATTAGAAATGGGTTAAAGCTGGACCCCACCTCCGAAATTCGGGGGGGGGGGGGGTCCAGACCCCCCCCCCCCTCTGGATCCGAAAACATGAAACGCGTGACATAACCTGAATTTTCACCTATTATGAAACTTGGGAGTAACCAAACTTTTTTTTAACAATACTTGGAATCCCAGGGGCTTTTTGCAAAGATTTCTTCTATTTCCATGAAACCATACTTCAATCAAATCCCAGCCACCCCTTTCCCCCTTTCCCTTATTCTGTGTAGTATATATATAGAATCCGCAGGAAATCGTTGTAGTTTATTGAAGGGGGACTGTAGCATTTTGATGGTAGCATAAAAAAAAGAATCCTGACTACAAGTTCCTGTTATTTGAATGAGTTAATGGCCAAAATTAATTAAAAGTCAGTAGATGAAAAAAAAAACAAAAAAAACAAAAAAAACAAAAAAAAAAAACAAAAAAAAAACAGGTAGGTTGAGCGGAAACAGAAATATGTCTATGGCCAACTACAGATGTATTTCAAAATTTGAAGGTCATGATAAAATCTCAAGATCAAATTGCAATGTCAAGATTATAAGCTGAAAATAGATCCTCTTATTTTGTTGTATTTCCATGCCAAAATCTAATATGACTTTGTACAATATAGATCACATCCACATAATTCTTTCAAGGTCGGTCAAAACTGAATGTCAAGGACATTATTCGAGATCAGCTGGTCCACTTATATTGCACCTCCATGGTAATTTACTTTTTAAAACTTGAAAGTAATAAAGATGAACTTAATCAGTAAAACCGGTGGGTACTTTTTGTCTCGACATTTTAGTAAGGTAGGTACGCCTATTGATCACATTAATTTAAGCGCTATACGTATTCATTTTTATATACAAACGACCTTGACCTTAAATGAATAACTTTCAGTGACCTTTGATAATGAGCTCACATCATGGGCGGATCCAGCATTTTTTTCTCGGGGGAGGGGGCCGGGTGTCCTAAAGTCCGAACTTTTGAAGAGGAAACCAAAAAAAAAAAAAATTACTTGATTAATTCAGTTCTGTTTCTAATTATAAAAATGTAAATAAAATAGATGACTGGCGAGCTTTAGCGAGCAAAAAAATTGATCGAAATTTCACATCATAGTACTTGATTATTGATTGTCAGTTCTAATATGTAAATAAAACAAATGGCGAGCGATAGCAAGCAAATGAATGTTTTTTTCCGAGGATTTGAATAAAATTCGCTATTCGCGTCTTTTTCAGTTTCGTTACTCTTAGTGCTCCTGTTTGTTGACACATGGGTTGTATATACTGTCCTATGACACATTCAAATTAAAATTTAAATATGCAGTAATGACGACTTTGTGTCATAGGACAATACGAAAGCGCAGTAACGTACATGTTTGTAATAAATTCTGGCAGGCGGAAACGAGCCAGAGAAAATTGTTGAAATGCTGACGGCAAAATATAATCAAAATGAAAGATTCCCAATACAAATTCACGTTAAAGTTTTCAAATATTATGACAACAAAAGGGGAATCGGGACCTAATCTTAATCTTATGTATATTTATGAAAATAAAGCTAATAGATGCTTCGAAAATTTCGGGGGGATGTCCGGACCCCCCCCCCCCCCCCCTTTCTAGATCCGTGATTGCACATCCTAGCTCTCGAGTATATCCAAATGAAAACTGCCCTAAAAGGATGAATTATACCTCCGTGACATAATTTTTTTTCTGAGCAGATCCGACTTATACGGATATTCTCTCATACAAGGTCATCATTTAGTGTTTAGGTCACTACATGTATATCCAATAAGATACTTACATATGTAGTATGTTGTTAAATGTTTAAATGTTTTATGATATATATGATAGCCTCCTGAGATGTGCAATGACAATCGAAGTCCAAGGACCATGTCTCTGGTAAAAACTTTTCAGCTGCAATCCTCTTTCTTCGTGCACATCTACAGTACTGTCATGATCATCATGATCTTTCATTTTGTAAAGATTCATCGAAATCCATTGAATTTTTTGGGAGGAAATGCGAATTTTGAATCAGAGTTATTTCCCTTAGAAATGAGATGCTCGATTGAATTATTCATTATCAGATTTGTAAATTGGTCATGTTTAAATGCAATATACCGTGTCGATAACATAATTATGCAGACTGTGATTTTTGTGTTGATATGAAATAATATATATGAAATACAAATGATATTATATTCTATATACTTATGTTAATTTATTAATATGTTTCAGGACTGTTATTATTATTAATTATACAGTCAGTAATAAAGGATCCAAACTTTATCCACCGGACTTTGGTTATTCACTACATCACACCAAATCCACCCCGGTAACAGCAAGGTTTGACATCGAAAATGCATGAACAATCTAAGTGCAAGGGCCAGAACTCAGGTCAAGCCTTTTCGACAGCAATCTCCTTTCTTCGTCATGATCTGTCATATCCATCGATTGATTTTGGAGAAGTTGCCATGACAAGCTTTCGCCTACATGGACGGCCATGGCGAATCCAGCACAACTATCTATATTCTAATATATCCTAATTGTGTAGAATATTATTAAATTCTGAAGAATGGTTAAGGAGATATGAGCTCAGGCGCATGGACAGACGATGATGGATTTTATTTATTTATTTTTTGGAGAGCATATGATTTTATGCACACATTTCTTTTAGGATCTTTAACTGTCTGAAAAATTCATATCTTCAACACACAATATAATTTTAATTAGTTTTATGACAACGAATTTTTTTGGGGGGAGGGGGGGGGGTTGTATCTTCAGGATGGGTTGGGTTAGGAGGCGTTGTTCTTTTTGCCTCATTCACCTTATAAATATGACTTTACTGAACTTCCCTGTCCTCCCCGGCCTCGTCTCTGCGTTAACCGTCCAAAGCTTATCATATTTTATTTATTTTCCGAGTGATAGAATAAAATTAATTGAGCTCCGATATTAAATAAAAATAATTTGGCTCTAAAAACATGAACAGGATGAAAAACATTTTAATTTGGCTCACATAATTTAGTTGTAAGTCCCGTGCTCTTGACCCCCCCCCCAAAAAAAAACGCATCCACGTTGAACCCCCCCCCCCCCAACAAAAAATAAAAACAAAAACAAAAAAAGTCATTTAAATATTATCTTCTGCATCTCACTGACGTCTTTACTGAATATTCGATGCATTTCTTCATTATTTCAACATGTTCAAAGCAATTCAAACTTCGTATATGTAAAGTACATGGAAAATGAAAGTATACCTAAATCTGCAGCTGGCCACCTATTCAATATTGTTTTACAAAGCAAATTGTCTCGGTATCTATACTTTTTGTTTGAAAATGTTTCAAAATGAAAATGGGATCAAACAACGTTTAAAAGCTATAATCGCAGCTACATATTCCCACGTGGTGACGTCAAGTACGTTATTTTTTTGTAAGAGTTATCTTTCTTGACACAGAGATTTTAGCGAAACAAGGGTAACTTTAAAGGCCGACGGGGGACTATATAAGGGGACAGGTAAATTTTCTGTCATTTCCTCACTGACCGCTATAGGGTTAACATCTCATATTGGTGTCTGATTGGTTCCCTTTAATCCTTTTACCCCTATCAATTTTTGATTGACAGCTGAGACTCGGGTATCTCATTAGCATAATAAAGGATTACCTGTCGGTTTGTCTTTGATGTAACACGCCGCTCGCAGACGGCGTTGTCTTCAAAGACGGTATGCCACGCCTATTAAGCTTATGTCACTCAGGTATACCTATTAACGACCGGGTGGTTCCCAACGTCGGCCTTTAAAGGGAATTATCTCGAAAACTAGGTACTTTGCATCTGGTGAATTTTTGATATGTTGTAAATGATGATATCATGTTTTTAATAATACCCATGTTTTTGCATATCCATCGAGGAAGGATATTTTTTGAAGGACTTGAAAATTTTGAATTTGTATAGAAATGATAGGGAAAAAGAAAGATGCAGTGTGAAGTTCTGGTCCACGTAGGAAGAAAACGGGTGAATGGATTTGATTTTCCTTTTGCACTGATGAATATCTATGAATAGGCAATTAATATATAAAAAATGGTTACAATCTGTTGACCTCGATGTATCACCCTTATATAGGGTTTTGCATGATTCTTACGAAGACTGGTACTTAATAAGAGAGATCAAGGGCAGATTTGACGTTATCGAGACTACGAGGGCCTACAAAACAAAATTTAATAACAAGAGACAAACCAGAGGGGAAAGTATAGAAGGATATGCGTCTGAATTGAAGCGCTTGTACGATTTAGCCCACCCTGACAGAGATGCTAAAATAAGGCAGGAAGATTTGATTGATAAATTCCTACAAGGACTTTGGGACGTGAAGGCTAAACAACACATAGAGTTAAACAGGGACCCCAAAACGATCGAGGATGCAGTACAGCACGCTGTGACATTCACGTCTGTGATAACTGAATCAGATGGCAGACACGGGGTTAAACAAGCAAAATACAACAAGGGAGATAACTCACAGAACAAGCAATATCAAGACTACAAGAGAGAGATAGAGTGCTTTAAATGTGGAAAGAAGGGGCACTTCGCTCGCGAATGTCGAAGCGGAAATCAAGAAAACAAGCGAGACCGAAAACGAGAGAAAGATTCAGGTGCACAGAGAGACCAAAACGGTGGATCAAGAAATCAAAATCAAGATAGAGACAGGAATGCACCAAGGGAAGCACAGGGTCGCCAAAACGAGCGTTCTAGCTCACAATTATCACCAGCAGCAAGTGAATTCGTACCACGTAGAAGTCGGGATGCAGCAACAGATACATTAGATTGGGATAACATGTCGTCAAACTAGGTGGGGTCAGCTCGGAAGGCCAAGGTTGACCCAGGGAAATAATAGAGGCCTATTGGACTTGTCAAACGTAAAAACTGATAACTTTTCAGTGGATAAAGATGACTGTAATGGCGATGTACAGGGAGATGGAGAAGAAATTTTGAATGTCCATAGAGAGGATATGAATCTATGTGTCCAGGCGAGGGACCAGGATCTGAGTACTAAGGAAGAGTACGTCAGGAGACAGCTTATAGGAGCTGACGGTGTTTACGTCCAGGGTAGGATCCAGGGGATTCCAGTAGAGTTCGTTGCAGATACGGGTGCTGTAAGAACTATTTTGTCTGACAAGGTGTATCAGAAAATTCCTGCGAGTAAACAGCCTGTATTATTTGATTCTCCCAACCTGACATCTGTAAACGGCGATCCACTGAGAATATGGGGAAAGTCGAACTTTCTCGTACAGATGGGAAAACTGAAATTTCAACATGAGCTTATAGTAGCGGAGATAGACGATGAGTGTCTGCTTGGGCTAGACATTTTGTGTGACAGCCAATTTGAGCCAACAGTTATAAATTTAGAAGAGAACATCATAAAATTAAACGGCATAGAAATTCCCTGTAGCCTTGAGAGACAGAGAAGTGAAATAAGACAAGTAACTCTAATGGACGACTACAAGAGCACATGGTAAGAGTGGACCAATTTCTTGCAAGTATTGGGGAGTCTGGATTAAAGTTGAAGCCCGAAAAGTGCAGTCTCCTGCAAGACAGAGTGAACTTTCTTGGACACGTGGTATCGAAGGATGGAATTTTGCCTTCCAATGAGAATGTAGCCAAAATACTTAAATGGACCAGTCCTAAATCTGTAGCTGAAATAAGGCAATTCTTAGGAATGACCAGCTACTATCGCCGGTTTATAAAGGAATATGCCGTCATTGCTATGCCACTAATAAACCTTACAAAAAGGGATACAGAATATGTGTGGGACCAAGCCTGTCAGGAGTCATTTGAGAAGCTCAAAAGGATCTTAGCTAGTCCAGAAATTATGGCTTACCCTAAAGAGGACAAAGAACTCATATTGGACTGTGACGCAAGTGGCGAGTCAATAGGAGCTGTCCTGAGCCAAATTATTGAAGGAAAAGAAAGGGTCATAAGTTATGGAAGCCGCGCACTGTCAAAAGCTGAAAAGAATTACTGCATCACAGATAAAGAGTTACTAGCTGTTAGGCATTTCATAGAATACTACGAACAATATCTGATGGGAAGGAAGTTTCTAGTCAGGACGGACCACCAAGCATTGGTGTGGCTGTTCAAATTAAAAGAACCCAAGGACCGCACTGCACGATGGCTGGAAATCTTGTCCGCCTATAATTTTGAGGTTCAACACAGGCCTGGGGAAAAACATGGAAATGCTGATGGTATGAGTAGATGTAAAGACATAGCCAACTGTGAGTGCGAGGAGTATGACAATATGGAGAACCTTAAGTGCGGCCCCTGCAGAAAATGTCTAAAAAGAATGGAAGGAATGAATGTTAACCTCACCAGAGCAGTAAAAACTAGAGGGATGGAAGAAAAGGACAAAACTGACCCTCAACTAAGAACTGAACAGTTGCGCTATACAAATGACAGCATAAAGGCTGAACAACTAAAGGACAAGGACATTGGTACTGTTTATGATTGGGTGAAGGATGGAGAAAGGCCAAATATTAGCGAAATAACCTTGCAGTCTCAAAGCAGTTAGGCATTACTGGCACATATTTCGATTACTAGAGATATCTAATGGTATTCTTGTCAAGAGGGCTTACAGATGCGAGTCAATACAGACCTTTTCGCAGATTATTGCTCCTAAGAAGTTTCAGAGAGAGGCTATGGTTCATGCACACGACGCACCAATGGGAGGACATTTAGGCAGAAAGAAAACAAAAGAAAAAGTGGCAAGAAATTTTTATTGGTATGGTATGGGGGAGGATGTCAGCGCATATGTCTCAAGTTGTACTGAATGTCAGAGAAACAAGAAAATGCAGAAAAATCCAAAGGGAGAGTTAGGAAATATGTTGGTGGGAGCCCCATTGGACAGAATATCTACAGACTTTCTTGGACCATTGCCTACAACAGCCGAAGGGATGAAATACATACTAACCGTGACGGACCACTTTACCAACTGGTCCGAGGCATATCCTCTTAAAGATCAGCGAGCAGCTACTGTAGCCAAAAAGATCTACGACGAGTTCTTAAGTCGATACGGATGTCCAGCCACCCTACATTCCGATCAAGGAACAAATTATGAAAGCGAGCTATTCAGAGAGATGTGTGAACTGCTACGTGTAAAGAAAACCAGGTCAAGTCCAAGACATCCAAAGGGCAATGGGAAATCAGAGCGATTTAATAGAACCTTGATAGCCATGATAAAATGCTTTATTAAGGATGACCATGATGATTGGGACCAACACCTGGCCAGTATCACCGCAGCTTACAGAGCTAGCGTCCATGACACAACAGGTCTGTCACCAAACCTGATGATGTTGGGTAGGGAGCTGAGAATGCCCATTGACTTGGTGTTGGGAACTGAAAATGGTAACCAGACTAACAGTGACGAATTTGTCCTAAATCTGAGAGATAAACTGAAGAGAGCCTATGACCTTGCAAGATCGCACACAAACTCAGTTGCCATGCGCCAGAAAGAGCAATATGATTTCAATGGGAACTACATCAATTTTAAAGTAGGGGACAAGGTGTGGTACTTGCAAGAGAGGACGGATGGAAAGTTTGCCTGCTGCTACACTGGACCATACACAATTACAAAGCAATTGTCAGACCTGACTTACCAGATAAGGATAGGAGAAGGAAAGGATAGGAAACAGAAAGTAGTTCATCATGACAAATTAAAGCCACACAAACAGAGGATCTAGCCACTTAAACACAACTGTGAAACATAGAATTAGAATATAAGATGTTAAATAAGTTAGCTGTAAGAATTTGGAACTGTACTGTAGTCTGTAGCTGTGAAGCATAACCTTCTCTGTTCACCCCCACCCACCCTCCTCATTTGGCACTAAGAAAATAAAAGAATATTGGCACCTAGGCTGGATTACGCATGAAGTAGTATGTCTTCCTTGCAGCTTCATAAAGCATAGCTGAAAACCCAGGCTAACCAATTGTATAAATTTATATAGTTTCAGACAAGCTGTGATGATGGCAACCAGGGATAAGATAGAGAAGAGGGACCACGCATACCGCTGTCTTGGATGCAATAAGTATGAAGGGGAGAAGCGATATGTAGAGGCGCACAACTACAAGTACCATGCATCACTGGACTCAGTCCCCTTTTACTGTAGTCTGTGCCACTTCATGGGGAAAACTTTACGAGAGTTGGAGAAACACGTCAAAGGATACAAACCCCACAAAACTGCAGTGGAAAACATGGTCAAAGCGGGGAGACAGCCTGCAGAGACGGCACAATACATTCACAAGAATGACAACCCCCTGCAGCTCGGTGAAGGACACCTTCTAATGCTTAGTTTGGAAGAGAGCAGAAAGGTATGGACGGCCAGGCAGAAGGTTCAATCAACAAGTGACCCTACTGCATCGGATCCTCTTAAGGAAGTCCCAGAACCCCTGAAAGAAAAGGAGCCAACAGTGGAAATGCCTATCCTACCAGACATTGATCTGCCGGAACAAGAGCCAATGGAGTATGATCTACTGGAAGAGATTCTTGGGGCTCCGATAAAGAGGCAAAAAGATTCCAGGATGATAGTAGGGAGGAGGAAAAGCTGGATGTAGCAAAGAGGACATTAGAAACAATGCAAGCGATCCTAGAGGCAACCAGGCAGAATGGCCAGCTCCTGACGTGTTTAAACACCGGGATCAGGAAAAACACGATGGTGCTAGAGGACCTTGTAAGACAGGGGAGAAACAACGAAAGAGACAGTTTGAGGAGATGGGCAGATGAACGGAGAAGATGGGCAGAGGAGAGAGCCAGATGGAGGACCGAGAGGAACAGACTGGAGAGAGAAAGTCAGCCGGCCAAGAGAAGGGGAACACTGAAGTCGGTAGTGAGACGTAAGGAGGATTAGAATTAGGTATAGTTAAAGGAAGTAGGTTAATTTTGATAAAGTTTGATATTCTTTTTGGTAAATTCTTAGAACCTTTGTTTTTCCTTTTATCGATAATGATGTATAATGTTACACATTTTTGATACCTATGACAACATTTTGGCTGGTATACTTCACTGCTCTCTCGATATTTTTCCATAATTCTAGTAAAGCTTTCAATAGCTAGGTTGATTTTATGTATTATATTCTAACTCTTAAGTATGAAAATGTATAAATGGGAAATTATATTGTCATGTACATGTGTACTATATATTTGTGGCTTAGGTTGAGTAGAAGATGCTTATTCCTTCTTGTAAAGATATAGTGTTCTCGCATGCATGTATGGTACATTTTCTATTATTATTACTATGAGCCTGACTGGCAGCATGCATGTATGGTACCAAGTTATGGTATTTGTATTATAGTGTTGTGGAAAATGAAATTAACCATAAGTATTGTTACTTGAATTTTTGAAAACTTGGTATAATATTGTTGATATTTATTGTGCAGAAGTGTTATTGTGGGTGCACAAACTATGATATTGTGTATTGAAATATGTGTTCAAATTGTTTTAAGATTTATCATTTTATGTATTGACAAATTTTTCTGAATTATGGAGAGTTTGGTGAGGACACCAAGCTATTTTAGTGGGGGAAAATGTGAAGGTTTGCTTATGATACATTTTTACATGATCTCAGGATGAATTTTCATGTTTATGTCATTTCTGTATTTTTGGATGAAATATCACTATTCATTACTTAATTTTCCATCATCTGATCGTAATATTCATCTAAATATTCGTCTCATGCATTTTATTCCATTTAGATATCCTCAGGTTATTACTTTATGCTCGCACTTGTTCGATCAGCTGATCGACGTTCATTGAAATTATTTTGAGATGTCCCCCATTGAATGACTGAAATCACATTTATTTGTATTACTGTGTGGAAGTTGCAATTATTACCTTAAGGTTCAATCACTAGCATCATATTGTTGTTAATGTCACCCTATTTTTACATGCACACTGCCATTTAAGTACATTTTTGTTGATAAATCTTCAGAACAGTTCCGACTTTCTGGGCGCCGCCATTGTATTTTTGTGTCACGTGACTTGCGAGCCCGCAAAATTCAAACATTATTTTCTGTAATTCTTGTTCTTCTAAAGTAATACGTGATTTGATGTAAAACTTCGCATATAGATTGTATTTTATTTTTGAAAGACTGTTTATTTAATATTTTTGAGCAATTTTAGTGTATTCAATAGTTATTAGTAATGTAAAGTGTCTTTTGCACTGTCGGTACCATTGTGGTGTATTGGCACCACCGGCCGATTCTGCCGGAGGTTTCTAAGAGCGCACGTGCTGGCCTTGGTAACCAGACTTGGTTATATAAGGAACTCAGGGCTTTCTGCCGGTGACTCCGGCTAGATTTCTTATACTGATAGGTTGGTACTTTTTGTCGAAAGATTATTTGATTTTGTAAAGTTCTAAGTAAATTATTTTTATAGGAGAGTTTTAGAAGCGATTAATCAGGGTTATTCCCAGATTATTTTGCTAGTAGTTATATTTTATCTAGGAATTTAGTCGGGTTATTCTCGGCCAGATTCTCTTTAGTTTTCGGCGATGGATCGAGGATGATTCTCTTGATTCTCGTTGAGTTTAGACTTATTTCGTAAATTTAGGGATTAAGTAAAGTACTTTTCCTTTGCTAAAGAATTTAGAATTTCTATTAATTGAATAAATATCGTATTTTCTCATTTTCTTGGAATATTATCTGTCAATTTTGAATCGTAAATTACTTGTAAAGTTTTGAAGTAAAGTAGTTCAGCCTAGGGTAGATATCCAGGTAATTCCAGGATATCTACGTGAATTTCCGGGTTATTCCTGTTAATTCACACCCCCCTTTTTCCTTACTTCTAATAATTATCAGAGAAGGTTGTGCTTGACGTAAACTCCGGCTTATAATCGGGTGATTCTCGATTGCTGGTGTCATATTTATTTAATATAGTAATTGTTAACACACAGTGTGTTATTTTGTTGTTTAATTTTCACGCTACCAAAGAGACAGTTATTGTTATCAGAATAAATATATATTGAACTTGAAAATCCGTATTGTCCTTTTATTGAGTCAGAGTCCATAATGCATACGGGTTATTCCCGTTGTCTTGAGTAATATTACGGGTCATTCCCGTTTAATTACGCTAACAGGTGGGTTATTCCCACCTGAGATAGCTGTGCCTCGTCACACGGGTTACTCCCGTCAAAAGCAACTGCTGACCTTGACCTTGACATTGTGAGCCGTTCAGGCCCGTTACAGTGCATTGTGCTTTGTTCATTGGATAGTGGTGTCCATCATGTTTTTATGATGCTGTTCTTTATGTCCTTCTCTTTGTCGGTTTCCCCTTTATTTCGTAAGAAATGGTATGGATCCACTGTTTTAATGTTAAGGATCTCCTCACTTTTTCGTTTTGTTTCATGTATTTCAAGATTTTGTATGCCTATTGATTGTGATTTTGGGTTTTGTGTACTTTCATTGTAACTTATTTAGTATGAACTAATTTGAAATAAATAACTATATCTCATATGGGTGTCCTACATGTATGTGTACAACTGAATTCCTAATGAATTCAGCACATTTTTCCATAGTTTGTTTTCTTCAGGATCTTCTTTAACTCATTTGTGTCACACTTATGCTCGTGTGGAGCTCGTAAAAAAGTTCCCCACGAGGGTTTTGATAGTAAGTGTTTTGAATATTTTTCCCTGACATTGTCGCCATAGCACTTTCTATATAGACAGAATCTCTGGCAGTACATGCATTAGATGTATTGTTTTCATTTTCATGCGTGAACATCGACGGCGGGTGCGGCTAGCCAACAGGGGATGCTTACTCATCCCAGGCACCAGATCCCAGGCTCAATATGGTGATCTATTGTGAGTGCTGTTGAGATTATCGTCAGGATCTTCTTTAACTCTTTTACGTCCTGTTTTATTTGTCTAACTGATAATATTTTCTCGCCCCAAGTTGATTGAAAGAAAGACTCGCAAAAATTATAAGTAATGCGTTTACAAGTAAGAACGGTAATCGCAAATACAAATTTATTGTTGTTAACTATGACAAAACCTACTTTGTAAAAGAAAAGTCCGCTTCTGAAAATAAGTACACTGAAACTGATATTATTCAGATGTTAAACTTTCTGATCGACAACATTTTTGTGGTGTTTGGAGGAAAGGTCTTCCAGCAAATTGTCGGAATTCCAATGGGGACCAATTGTGCCCTACTCCTTGCCGACATTTACTCGTACGAAGCTGAATTCATTCAACCTTTGGTTTCTGGAGGGAAAAGATACTTAGCTTCTGACTTCAACTTCACTTACAGATACATAGACGATGTGTTGTCCATCAATAATCTTCAATTTCAGGGTCCCTGTAAAGTGCGAAATGAAACAAAAACGAAACGAAACGAAACGAAACAAATCGAAACGAAACGAAACAAATCGAAGCGAAACGAAACAAATCGAAACGAAACGAAACAAATCGAAACGAAACGAAACAAATCGAAACGAAACAAAACAAAACGAAACGAAACAGATCGAAACGAAACGAAACAGACCGAAACGAAACGAAACAAAACATAAAACTTAAAGAAAATGAGAAAAAGAGGAAAAATCGCCGAAAACGAATATTTCAAGACAAGATTAGCATGTAATATTGCCTTAATCAAAGAGATCTACATTTGTAACTAGTGCCGAGAGGGTTTCTTGAAAGAGTCAAAGTTGACAATTAAAAAAAGTAAATGTCAAATGCCATCCATGTATTTAAGAGGAATAAAAGGGAGGGGATAGAAAACCACGCTATGACACCGTAATGAGACCATAAAACGGGGTGGGGGCACATTTCAGGAAAAAAAAATCTTATCCTTTTTCAAACGAAATGTGCCCCCCCCCTCCCCAGTTTTTAATTGTTCTAATTTTTCTGATAAAATTTTCAAGTACACATAACGGAACAGTTCCGTTTCCTCTACGCTAGACTCCTCCCTGCTAAATAATATTTTTCCGTCTGTGACGAGGTTATTCATCCCAATCACTCTCCTTTAAAATGCAATTGTGCTATATACCGTATATATTATGTTTTATTCGTCAACTTTGATTCTTTAAAAAACCCTCCAGCCACAAGAACTAACGGTTGAAGGCAATAATGAGGGGGTGGACAGGGACAAAGGGAGGGAAGAGAAAGGGGCGGGAGGAGGGAAGAAGGGGGCGAGAGGAGGGACAGATGATTGGGAGGGTAACAGTAACCCAAAAAAATTAGGAAAATACTTTTGATATAAATAATCTTGCTCTTATGCGTTCATGTACATAATCTCAATTTTAAAAATTACCACGAAATTCATCTATATATACCTTAAACTTTTTTCCCGATCGCTTCGCTCGCCGCAATTTTCAATTCATTTTTCAAATACTTCAGGCTCGCTTCGCTCACCTTAGTTTTTCATCTAAACAGGTATATTTCTTTTTTCAAAAAAAGGAAATAACCCAAATAACTTCACTATTGCACCAATTTACACTTTAAAGTTAAAACATTTGTCTTGACCGCCCAAGACCCCCTCCCCCACGGGGAGGGGGAGGCGGCAGGAGGAGAGTGATACCCCCTAACCCTTCAGTAAGATCTAGTCTTGAAATAGTCGTTTTCTGCGATTTTTCCTCTTTTTCTCTTTTTCTTTAAGTTTTATGTTTTGTTTCGTTTCGTTTCGATCTGTTTCGTTTTGTTTCGATCTGTTTCGTTTCGTTTTGTTTCGTTTCGATCTGTTTCGTTTCGTTTCGATTTGTTTCGTTTCGTTTCGATTTGTTTCGTTTCGTTTCGATTTGTTTCGTTTCGTTTCGTTTCGTTTTTGTTTCGTTTCGCACTTTACAGGTACCCTCAATTTCAGCATTACAAACTTTCCTTCTCTGAGTAGCAACATCCCTTCATCGCATGCTTATGGCGTGTTCATATCTCAGTTGATACGCTATGCCAGAGCAAGTACCAAATATACGGATTTTGTTCTGAGAGCTAGCATCGTCACTGAGGAAGTTCTACGGTCGATATGGGGAACTCGTCATACACTATGATGTCCTACTCTCCAGAATGGTGGATGATATTCTGTACCATCCAACCAAAGATTGTACTCTACGTTTTCCGAAATGGAAGTAGCCGGATGTGACAGTTCTACCGAATTGAAGCGGCGGGCGTTGCATGCAAGCAGGAGATGCTTACTCTTCCTAGGCACCTGGTCTCACTCCCATATCGGGAGTATCTTTTCATATGGTGGAGGTTTTTGTTTGTTGGCTTTGGTTCATGTTTTATCCTGATTTTGTATGCCTTCGGTTTCTGATTTTCTGAATTATCGATTTTGTGCTGTATACAGGGATATGGTCATTATCCATATTTGTCATTGTACCCTTTTATAACATTCTTTCGAAAACTCTTGCTGGATTTTCATTCCGATTCAACCGTGGGCTTGTTTCTCTTCTTCCTTTGGATGATTAATTTACTTGGTTTTGTATAACGGTGAGGGTTTTTTTTTTATTTGAAGGACAACCCTTTTCTGTTGTTTATTTGTATCTAGATAAATCTAGGTAGAACGGGAAGGATGAAAAGATCAGACGATATTAGTGATACAGATAATGGAAATGTTTGATTGAAGGTAAATATTTATTTCTATGACCTTACCGTACTAGTATGGATAATTTGCCATTGGAACTTTAAAAGCTCTTCCTTGAATTAATTGCCTGAACACAGTAAAGGAATTAAAGAAGATCCTGACGAAAATCTACATCAATGCACTACAACTTTCAGATTGAGAAAGGATTGTCCAACAATTTGAAAGCATTATATCGTTCCGGCAATGAAAATGTACCCTTACCTAATAGCATCAAATTATTGATAAAGTAATTAGATTAATAGCATTAAAAACCTGAAAAACTTCACGTCTGGAGATGCATAAGATGCAGTTTTAGCTCAGAGCATTAAATTGGATAGAAACAGTTTTATTGTTCTATTTACTTTTTTGTGTGTATCAAATATTGAATATGACGGACAGGGCATGATTTCAAAAGCATGGGTTGCATTCGTTGGAGAAAAGAAAATGATCTCCAACACTCGGTTGCAGCACCCAGAAAACACTTTATGTAATAACACAGAGCAGACACACACAGAAGAGATGTAAAAGGGACAAAAAACAGCAAATCATATCATAGGAACATCAAAGACAAAATACTACACACAAACAAAGGAGACCAATGGATAATCTGTGCCGAATTAGGACGGCCATCTGCCACGTCAGTGGTAAGTGGTGTGATTGTTCGGATTAAATGTGCACAATCCTCCAACTTTTCTGAGTTCCTAGAGGTCTGGAATATAGCAATATGTACAAGACATGCATGTTTCGGGTACTCAGCCCTCGTCTGTGATCCCCTATCCAAACAGTGAAATATGGCCATAGACTGTGAAGGTTATGACCAAAGAATACAGAAAGACTCAGCAGGATGGATGAGATATAATGCTAGAGGACCCAACTTGAGAAATTCAAAGAAAGTTTTGTGAACAGATATTTTCAAATGCGTTTGAGAAACGATCAACCGAAGTTGATCAAACTTGATTACATGTGTCCTCCATCAGCATTGACACACACCAAGTGGTACAAATATTATAATTATGTCTTCAAATTTATAGCATCAGCAGTGAGACACACCAAGTGGTACAATTATTATAATTATTTCTTCAAATTCATAGCATCAGCATTGACACACACCAAGTGATATAGATATTATAATTATGTCTTCAAATTCATAGCATCAGCAGTGACACACACCAAGTGGTACAAATATTATAATAATGTCTTCAAATTCATTGCATCAGCAGTGACACACACCAAGTGGTACAAATATTATAATTATGTCTTCAAATTCATAGCATCAGCAGTGACACACACCAAATGGTACAAATATAATAATTATGTCTTCAAATTCATAGCATCAGCAGTAACACACACCAAGTGGTACAAATATTATAATTATGTCTTCAAATTCATAGCCTCAGCAGTAACACACACCAAGTGGTACAAATATTAAGTGATACAAATATTATAATTATGTCTTCAAATTCATAGCATCAGCAGTAACACACACCAAGTGGTACAAATATTAAGTGATACAAATATTATAATTATGTCTTCAAATTCATAGCATCAGCAGTAACACACACCAAGTGGTACAAATATTATAATTATGTCTTCAAATTCATAGCATCAGCAGTAACACACACCAAGTGGTACAAATATTATAATTATGTCTTCAAATTCATAGCATCAGCAGTAACACACACCAAGTGGTACAAATATTAAGTGATACAAATATTATAATTATGTCTTCAAATTCATAGCATCAGCAGTGACACACACCAAATGGTACGAAAATTATAATTATGTCTTCAAATTCATAGCATCAGCAGTGACACGCAACAAGTGGTACAAATATTATAATAATGTCTTCAAATTCATAGCATCAGCATTGACACACACCAAGTAGTACAAATATTATAATTATGTCTTCAAATTCATAGCATCAGCAGTAACACACACCAAGTGGTACACATATTATAATGTATGCCTCTCGTGTATGCCTCTCGTACTTTATAAGCACAGGTAAGAAAAATCTCATTAATATATTCATTTTAACAGTAGATACATGTATGTATATTATATGTATATATTTTCATTAATGTTTTAATGATGGCTAATATGCCAAACATTTTAGATAAACTGTGTGTTTTATTTCTTGTTTTTAAGTATCGATAGTTATGAAAAATTCGCCCTGGCTCTTGAGGTTGTATTGTTTCAATAGCAAAAATTAAAACTTACTTCCTCCAAAATGCTTACGCCTCCTGCCTGTTCAAAATAAAGATTGATAAACATATATAACTCGTGTTTTTTTTACAGTGATGAATATATACTTAAAAGACACCTCTTCGCATAGTCTGTCCATGACGACAATCTCAACAACACTACAATAGAGTATCAAATTGAGCCGCGGCGGATACCTAGCAAGCTACTGTCCGCGCGGCTCACTTCGGAAACTGGATAAACGCGATTTTGATAACTTTGTCATGCCAAAAATAAGATAAAATCTATATCATTGAATAGATCTCGCTTAGTCGTAAATTTTGGTATATGTTACATGGTCGAGGGTTTATGCAATCAAATTATACAGACAATATAAATTTTAGGTGGGGCGTTTTCAATGTTAAATTTCAGCGTGAAGTCGCCGCGTTATGGAGAGCATCACGACGTCACGGGAAAAATTAGCATGGGAAATGGCCCATCTAAAATTTGTTTTGTCTATTAATTTTGATTGCGTGCACCGACTATCATATAACTTATACCAAAATTTACGACTAAGCGAGATCTACTGAATGGTATCAATTTTATTCAAAGTTCTGCATGATGAAATAGTCAAAATCGGGTTTATCTAGTTTCCGAAGTGAGCCGCGCGGACAGTAGAGGTGGGACCAGGTGCCCAGGAGGAGTAAGCATCCCCTGTTTGGCTAGCCGTACCCGCCGTTGATGTTAGTATCAATTAAATGGAAAAAAACACTTTTTCATTTAAGAAACAGTTAAATGATTCCGTGTCTTAAATGTTTTAAAAAGAAGGAGAAATTAAATAGTACATGGGAAAATGCAACAACTACATTGTTAATAGGTTTTCCACAATGGAAAGCGTTAAAGATGCGATCTGCTATAGTGCTATTGTGTAAAGTATGGCTTGTTAACGTACTCTTAAAATGTGTACGATCTAGGAAATCATGTACATTTGAATGTGTTACTATAGCCATTTCGATATGCTGTCTCGTCGGTTTGGTGATCTAACAGTGAGCTGGGTTTTATACGCAGCAGCTATGCGACTTTTGTACAGACTTTCGGATATAGTAATCGAAGAACTGTGAGGGATTAGTGCACGGAATCCGAATAACCATATCATTTGCTATAATATCGCTGCAGATGACATGGCCGTCCTGAGTCGGAATCATTTGCCCAATAGTCATATTGATTTATGTCTAGGCTTTGGTTTTCAGTGTTTTAACGTCGTATTTTATGATCCTTGTTCCTTGTGTGTCTTTTTAGCCTACTCTTAGTTTTCACGTGGGGAAGTAGCGACTGTCTTACTGTGGGTACTTGAATAGAGTATTGTTGAAGATCAGTTATTTTATTCTGCACTTAAGAAATAAATTGAAATGTAAATCATAATCTGGTTTTGTGTGTTTATGACAAATTTGTCATTGAAAGAAATTATTAAAGTTTCTACACAAATATAATTCCATTATATATGTATAAATGGTGGAATGTTTATCTCCACTTACCAAGGATATCTTTATGCCTCTCTTCCTCCTTAATTTTTCTGCAATTTAACACAAATCTTTATATTAATAGTACAGGAGTATATTTGCGCGGGGCGAAACATGACATAGATACGACATGCAACGAAATAAATTGGAAAACGATAACGCTTGTTCAGTTCAGGAAAACATTTCAGTAAGTTTTTGCTACGGTAAAAATGAATTCTTAGCATTTCTCAATTCTGAAACTTCAATAAATAGGTAAGATAATCCCAAAGAGCTAAAAAAAAAACCAATGGTAGGACCCGCGTTAAAAACGCTGTTTGCAGTCAATGTTATGCAATATTGATGTCAGAGGAAATTCAGAAATCCATCACATACCTGCCTTTCGTTGAATTGTTTCAGGTTCTTAATAATTCCTGAGTCCTCCAGGTAATATATTCTTCGTGATAAGAAAACTTTGATTAGCATAATATCATAACAGGGAAAAAAGCAGCATGGTGCATCCATTTCATTTGCTTCTGCATTATTTGCAAATTGTAAATCCTAAAGTGATGACCCAAGTTCCGCACTTTTTCCATATTTGTCTCCGTATCAAAAAATTTTTAAGTACAGAGTTACATATAATTCCGCATTAAAGATGAACTAAGTGTTGACTTCCATATATCAAGTCCAAAATTCCTTATTTTTAGGATACTTCCTTTCAGGAAGTCTCCTTATGTTATCGTAACAGTTGAGACATTCCCGATTTGCAACATATCCATACACCTACAAAAATAATGCTTTTTCTAGTTTAGGAATTTGCTGTCTGACACATGCAAGATCAAGATTATCCTCCTTCTTGAAAAAAGTTTCAATTGCATATAAAGTAAATGCATCACAAAAAAATCAACTATTCATTTCTTGCTTTCATTGCTCACCAGTGGCGTAGTAATATAGTACTTCTTTTAACTTATACAATGTAAGAGTTGTCTTCCCTATGTACATGAAGTATATACCGAGGAGAAACGAAGGTAGAAACAAAGCATGATCTTGTTGAAAGGAATAGGAAATTCTGGTAATTAAAATGAGGATTTTTGGAAATTACCATTGATAATAAACTTAAAGTTACGCTTGAACTACATGTAACCGCTCTTTTATCATATATATTGTAGATTGTAAGTAATTTTAAACATGCATGCATGGTCTTAACGTCTTTCTAGTTTCTATTCAAAACATGCATGCATGGTTTTAACGTCTTTCTTGTTTCCAAATGGGTTAATTTTAAGACACTGCTCCGGGTTTAAGTCGTCAGAATAAAATGTAATTTAATGTATACCACTTATAGTAAATATAAACAGTTTATAAATTATGCTGTTTATAGAACACGATGAGCTCATAGAAATGAAAATTATTAGCTTCACATGCATATGCATCCTATGTATACCTTCACCTTCAGTCCTTTGATTTTCTTTTTTACGGTATATTTTCTATACCTTTAAAGAAAATTTGCCTCCACATTTTATTCCGTATAAAAGTCCGACCGACACTCAGAGAGGACAGGTGTCTGTCTGGTGACAGCAGGATCAAATTCAAAGTATAAAACGCATTTGATAAAAAAGTAAATACATTGTACACAAATTCAAATTGAAATATTGAAACGTTACTGAAATACATTTTGCTTCGGCATTGAAAGGAGGGGATCGAAATTAAGGAGGTAAACATCTTAGTACCATCTATAAAATTTTTGTCATATAAGGAACGAGAGGATCCCAAACAACACTCGGTTGCTGCACCAACAACAAAACAATCACTCAGTCATAAGTTCCACTAATTAGGATGTTTACTTGTGATTGTGATATTTTTTAGATTCTAATTTTGGGTTTTAAGTTTGAATTTCATTTAAGAAATGAATCTCATACTTTTTTTCTGTTGATGCAGGTATCAACCGAAAAATTGGACAGAAAACTGCATCAATGCGCGTAGCGCGTTGATGCAAAAGTTTTCTGTCCAATTTTTCAGTTGATACCTGCATCAACAGAAAAAGTATGAGATTCATTTCTTATCATTTTATTATCATCTATATATGGAAAACAGACTGTTTTCTTAGATCTAAAAACACCGCACTATATTTCATCGGAGGGTTTCACAGTGATACGTCTGCCAAAACAAGTTATGGCAGCCGCCATGGTTCAAACAACGAACGAGTGTCTCCCTATATCTTTGGAATAAGGACCATTTTGAACAAATTCTACATGCACTGTTAATTTTGAGTAAGTAGAAAAGACATGAATCCCTTGAAATATCAACAAATTGTATTTTCAGCAACGAGTTCATTTGTGTTTGAGGGAACCCCCGGTTCTAAGGTTCCAATATACAGTTTTAGTTTCGTATTCGAAGAAATGGCCAGGGACGATTTTTTTATTTCTACGTGTTGAGACTTGAATTTTTTGTAGTAGGCACAGTTAATGAAAAAAAACTTGGAATTTTGGGGTTTATATGAGTTTGGAAGGATGTAAAGAAGAGAACTGGACATCAATTTTAGCCATTTGTCCATACAGTATACAGCGATAGGAGACAAAGGCGAAGCGAGAACCGCGCGTCCTGAGCTCCTGATGCCGGTAGTGCCGGAGGGGTGTTTCGCACTCTTCCGGATATATCTGAAAATCCAGATGTTGAAAATTCAAATAAATTTTCATGATAAAAGCTACTGATGTTCTCTTTCAATTCAGTATTAAATGATGTAGATAATATTTTGAGAACAATGCTGTATTGACCTCACTATTTATGCTACTGCATCCATTGAACGCATGCGCTCGAATGCCATTTTCACATCGTTCGATACTGATTTACGATTAAACAGTAAATCTGGATGCAATGATTTTCACATGTTTTGTAGGTCTAGATGTATTGATTGTACTAAGGTCTGGTTCATAAAGTTATGTAGAATACTTTAAAAGTCTAATGACTTCAACTTAAGCATGACGCGCATACTTTTTGCGCTTTCGGAACAGTGCGCGAAAACTGTATATTGGAACCATATACGCACATATGCTCGTCAGCTCAAACTTTCATATTTGGTTGCTATGGTAACCATCTATATCATAAAAAGGTCTTGACTCTGCTGTTTCTTAAACATAAATATAGGCATGTATATTTGAAAAATAAAAAAAATGTGATTGTTATGAAAATTGATGCTGCTCCAGTTATAGTGCATTTATGCAGAAAAAAGACTGTTGAGTCTGTGACACAATTGTGGATATGGTACATCTTTACAATACAGGTAAAAGGTTTACATAGACTTGAGAGGTATCAAAATATTCTGAAAATGTTAAAGTATATCATTTGTTTTAAATTTACCAAAATATGGTTACCATAGCAACCAATATCCAATCATAATATCAAAGCTTACATGGACATTTCAATTGTTTGCAGTAAAGCGTTATTGTATATACTCAGCTTCCGAGTGACAAAAATATGTCGTTACGACAAAAAAGTTTCTCGTAACCATGTCAACAGTCTTATAAGAATGACATTTAGCCTTTATTCTATCTTTTAATGTACCATTGGAGTGCTTCAGCATCACAAATAGCACCTATTGATCACATATATGCTTCATATTATAGCCATATAGTGTTACATAGGGGACAATGCTTGACGGTATCATGGGACCTTTGACGGGGTGTCGCGACAAAAGTATAGTGCGTAACGCAAAATATATGGTATCGCAAGATGCGAAAGAGCGTAAAGATTCATATGAACACAACACTTTTATCGGATAAGAAAAAAATTTATCCTTAAAAGTAGTGCTATAAATAGACTTCCGTGAAAAATTGTTTTGATCGATGTATCAACATCATTTCTCAGCTAATCAGAATCTTCGTTTCTTGAAAATGACAATGGAATTAAATGATCAATTAATCTTGATATAACCGCTACACTTCAAATGAGTGGCAAAAACGTACGAGGACCCTTCGTATATAATAAAATCCCATTTGTCCGTAGTTATTTGCTCTGTTTCAATTGTTTGTATGATCGTATTTTTCGTTTCCGTTTATTTTTGTTCTCATTGATAGTATTGTTTTAAACAGTTGTTGGATTTTCAATTCCTTCCTTTGGATTATTATTTTTCTTGGTTTTGTATAACGGTCAGTTCTTTTAATTTGCTTTTCCATTTTAATGGAGAACGCTTCTCAGTTGTTTTTTTATTCATTAAGATTGATCTAGGAAGTACGGGATGGATGGAAAAATCAGACGATATTATTGATAAAGATAAAGGAAATATACCTGTGCATTATCTTTATACCCTTTGAAAGAAGGCAAATTCCCTACCCTTACTGTACCTGTATGGGTATTTTAATGCGAATGAAACTTAAAAAGCTTTTCCTTGAATTAATGGCCTGAAACACAGTAAACGAATATCTGTATCAATGCACAACATCTTTCAGATTGAGGAAGAAGTTCTCATCAAAGCGCTATATCTTTCCGGCAATAAAAGGTGCCATTACCTATTGTTATCGACATATTGAAAGAGTAATTATTATATTAATAGACTAAGATAAGCTCAAAGACTTCACATCTAAGATGCAACATTAGCTTAGAGCATTAACTTTTATTATATGAGAACAGCTTTATTGTGTTAATTACCTTTTGGTGTGGATAAAATATGGATTATGACAGTCAGGACATGTTTTTAATATCCGGAGTTGATGATCAACAAAACAAAAGACATAATTATCAAAATGACACAAAGTGTTTCAACTCTGTTTCAAGTGTACACCCCTTTGGGTAATACAAGCCAAATTACTGCATATTCCATTTATGTTTACCTAATTTAATTTGAAACTATCACAATGGTGAGTTAAATGCCACTTGCCGAAATTCATAATGACTAACAAAATGACGAAAAATGTCCGAGGCAATTTAAACGCACTTTTTCATTGTTATGTCACTATAGGAATTGCGTCTTTTAACGCCATAATGTCATAAGTGTCGTCATAATGAAAAACGGAGCTAAAGATGTTGACTCCGACATTTTGTGATTTTGGTTCCTGCGCTGGAAGCATCACTAATGAGAATTTAATATTCGAATCTTGTGTCTGGTGCAGGAAAAATTGGTTTGGATTTTTTTCATGAAGGTATAGAGTTGGAACACCTCCGTATTATTACTATATATACTTATTTCGTGTTGCAGTGTGGAGTAGTTAAGAAGTGTATTAATTACTTCTTACCAGCTCTGTCGCATGAAAGAAGCTTTGTTTTGTCCTTTAGCGATTTGACATCATAGATATGATTTTGCTATTTCGAAAACTTGTCGTTCCATTCAAAACTATCACCGAAATTAAAGGAGGTTAACATTTAAGCATCATCCCTCCTATGCTATTTTGAACATATTTTTTATTTTGGTATGCTACTGAATCGACCCTACAGGAAATTTGGATCCGCGCACTCTCTGTTAAGTCAATGTACAAATCTAAATTTAAAAGATTAAAGAGGGTGCTACTGAAATGAATTTTGGTGGTTCCGCCGGAAGCATCAATGATTGGAATTTAATATTCGAAACACATGTATGGTGCAGGAAAAATTGGTTTGGATTTTTTTCATGAAGGTATAAAGTTTGAGCACTTCCGTATTATTCTAACAAGATCGGAAAATGGTTTATTTGACATTACATTTTGGACAAAACCGAATTGCAGGATTTTATCAATCTAATGGTTACAAGATATACTTCTAATATTGAAATAATAATTTGATAAAGAAAATGTATCACTAAAGATAACCCGCATATCTAACGTCAGTGAAAGGTAATTTTATCAAATGATACATATTGTTTTTAGTATCCTGGCTGATGTAACTGGATTTGCGCGAGACTCCTAAAATCTCCGATATATAAGAGCATATAGTTCTTATCACGTCCATCGTGTCTTATTTACATATAATTTAGATCAATGTTCATCAGGTATATTCATCTATTTTCTGATTGGCTGCTTAGACCGATGGAAAATGCCTGAAACTGCTATTTAGATTTAAAAGAGAAAGATAACGGTTTTTTTTCCGATTACCAGAATGGATTTTCATACGCCTGTACCAGGAAAGAGAAAGGTATGCATATATGTATTGTAAATGATCTTCAGTCAATATTAAAGCTATTTTTTTTTTTCAATCAAACATTTTTCCAAGACATCCCTTTTTTTCTCTTTATCTAAAAAATAAAATCCCAGACAATTGAAAATTTATATTCATTATCCAAGAGTAATATTAAATTGAATTCAAACAATGCAATAGAAGTTCGTGAACTAAAATGGCACTGAATAACAATAAATCAGAATTAATTATTCCTTGTTGGATGTATTAGACAAAAATCGGTATCACTTTATTAATGTTATTTATAATGCACAAAAATGATTTTGTACAAAAATAATTATGTCAGTTGACACTTTTCTTCAGACTCACGAAGTAATAATAATAAGTTAAGGGTATATTTTGAATCTAGAAGAATGATTAAGTTGAGTTGATACAAAATGTAACTTGTATGATTATGACAAATGGCTACACATAAACTTGATGGTTTATGTGTATTCATTTGTGTTTGATAATTTTATGTGATTTGGTGTTCCTTGTACATTTTGTCTCTTTCTGTGAGTGTCTGCTGTGTTTTGCTTTTGGTGCGGCTAGCCAACAGGGGATGCTTACTCCTCCCAGGCACCTGGTACCACCTTTAGCTTGCTAGGGGTCCGTCGATACTCAATTTGGTGCTCTATTGTAAGTGATGTTGAGATTGTCGTCAGGATCTTCTTTACTCATTGGGATTTTGCTGTGGGTGTTCTTGTCATGTGAGTCAATGATTTGTTCTAGATAAGGCAGGTTATTCCAAAAATGTTGTTAACTTATAGGAGATAACTTATAGAAGAAAGGGGATGATCTCAAACGAGACTCAGTTGAAGCTGCCACCGTAAAATACATAACAATATATGGATCAACAGTGGACAGACACAACAATTTGACGTGATAAGAACATGGAAGACCAAACACCAAAGATGTCAGCGAAATACTTCAAAATACTACACATAAACCAACAAGAAGCAGTGCTTAAATCGACAATCCTTTCGAGCAGACTTATATGTAAAAAAACATAGGTTCATGGTACCGCAATAACATTCCACGCCGCTTATCGGATTTTGGTGTATTTGACACGGAACTCCATCGCTGTTGAACAGTTGATATGTTGCAATGAATAACGCTTAACAAATATGACGTTGATTCCCGGCTGTGAATCGAGTTGTACTTCGGTTGCCATAATAGCGCATTGGTGTAGCTTAGTAAGAATAAAAATGAAGCGAGGTCCAATCCAAGACATAAAAAGGGCCCAATAAGACATAAAATTTACAGTGGCAATCAATGCCAAAGAGCTGTCTTGGTCTATATTCGGACTCTTCCACGCATTGCTAACGTTGCATTGCTTTATCTTTAAGCCTTTAGAGTCCTTCAACTGTGCTTTGAACACTTCTGTCTAGTTTATTGCTAAAACTGAACGACACAAGAGCTTCCGAATTGTGTGTTTTTTTTTAATATTTACAATTTTAACGAACTTATCCTCATTTAACTGTCATATGACGCTCTGAGGCAAATGAGTTAAAGAAGATCCTGACGATAATCTCAACAGCACTCACAATTGAGCATAAGATTGAGCATCGACGGACCCTTAGCAAGCAAGGTACCCGGGAGGAGTAAGCATCCCCTGTGGCTAACCGTACCCACCGTCGATGTTCATGCAAGAAAATGAAAACAATATATACAGTGCATGCACTGTCTGAGGTTATGTCTATATAGAAATTTAAACGTCTTCAAATTCATTAGCATCATTTTATAGCAGATAAATTTACAGCATGGACCAGACATGCACGTTTCGGGCACTTAACCCTCGTCAGTTCTTCTCAATCTCATATGGCAACAGAATGTGAAAATTATTATGTCCAAACATGTGCCAAAAAACATAGCAGGATCGGTGGAATATGGTGCTACAGGACCCACGTTTTGGAAATTTCAATGTTTTTGATAACAGAAATCTTCAAATGCGTTATAGAGACTGACGTGCAAAAGAAGTTGATCAAACTTAGCTACATGTGCCCTCGGGGACTCCTGGTCCACCAGCAGTGACACTCACCAAGCGGTTCAAATGTTTAACGTCTTCAAATTCATTAGCATCATTTTAGAGCAGATAAATTTACAGCATGGACCAGACATGCACATTCCGGGTACTTAACCCCCGTAAGTGTAGTTGCGACCATGTCAGGGACTACTTTAAAAAAAAAAAAAGATGTGGAGCGTACACATAAAAAATAATATTTCTCTCACTTGAGACTGAGAACTCTCAAATTTTCCTAGGATGAGATTATATTTCAAAAGAAAAGAAACTCCGTGTATTTCCTATAGCTACACACCAACAGTTGCATCTAAAATTTACAATTACAAACGATTCCTGCAGTGTGTTGATTTAAGTAATCCCTCACTACATCCACTTCCCTGCGGATTTCAACTACTCTCCTTGTGGACACGTTATTACCGGTGACCTTAGTATAGTCAAGAACGACAAGTTGAGAGAATTGTTAAAAAAGGGTCCCAAATACAGAGAAAGTATGTCCTTTACATGGAACCAAAATGTCAAAATTATCATGGACTCTTGTGAGGAATATGCAAGACGTTGGGCAAAGAAAGAGGATGTACAGCTCGACACCCTTTCCAAATGGATAAAATCAATCAGAGGGTTATTTTTGTCTAGAATTAACCGATTAAAATCAACTGTGAACACCAGATTCGTGTCTATATTTAAAGACCCTGATGTTATCACAGAGCTTACCTACCTCCAAGAACATTGTCATCACACCAGCGGACAAAACCTCAAATAATTACACATTTACTTGCAAAAAGTACTATTTCGACAGTCTAGTTAAAGAGTTGGGTTTAAATTCGACACCTGGAAATCCCACTTACACTCCAACAAACCTTTCTTCCTCTGAAATAATAGATAACCACAAATCAGCTCTTGCTTCCTTTGGCTTCGACACTACCAATTTAGATTTAGATTTACCAATCTTATACTGCATACCTAAAATGCATAAGAATCCGTACAAACAACGTTTCATCGCTGGTTCCTCAAAATGTTCTACCAAATCTGTATCGATCTTACTCACCAAAGTTTTATCTGAAATCAAATCTGGGCTTCAAAAATATTGTTCGACGGTATATTCTCGCAGTGGTATCAACCACATGTGGATTTTAAAGAATTCGAAGGAACTTTTAGAACATCTGAAATCCACTCATTTTAGTAGAGTCCATTCGATCAAAGCCTTTGATTTTTCGACACTTTACACTACAATTCCACATTCTAAATTGAAAGAAAGACTCGCAAAAATTATAAGTAATGCGTTTACAAGTAAGAACGGTAATCGCAAATACAAATTTATTGTTGTTAACTATGACAAAACCTACTTTGTAAAAGAAAAGTCCGATTCTGAAAATAAGTACACTGAAACAGACATTATTCAGATGTTAAACTTTCTGATCGACAACATTTTTGTGGTGTTTGGAGGAAAGGTCTACCAGCAAATTGTCGGAATTCCAATGGGGACCAATTGTGCCCCACTCCTTGCCGACATTTTCCTTTACTCGTACGAAGCTGAATTCATTCAATCTTTGGTCTCTGAAGGGAAAAGATACTTAGCTTCTGACTTCAACTTCACTAACAGATACATAGACGATGTGTTGTCCATCAATAATCCAAAATTCGCGGATTACCTGAGCAGTATCTATTCTTCGGAGCTCGAAGTCAAAGAAACTACAGCGACAAATAATTCAGCATCCTATTTGGACATAATGTTGTCCTACGACACTGATGGTCTCATGAACACCTCACTCTATGACAAACGTGACGACTTCAATTTCAGCATCACAAACTTTCCTTTTCTGAGAAGCAACATCCCTTCATCGCCTGCTTATGGCGTGTTCATATCTCAGTTGATACGCTATGCCAGAGCAAGTACCAAATATACGGATTTTGTTCTGAGAGCTAGGCGTCTTTCAGATAAGCTTCTCAGTCAGGGATATGTTTGTGACCGACTAACATCGTCACTGAGGAAGTTCTACGGTCGATATGGGGAACTCGTCATACACTATGATGTCCGACTCTCCAGAATGGTGGATGATATTCTATCATAGACCATTTGAACCATCCAACCAAAGATTGTACTCTATATCTTCCCAAATTGAAGTAACCGGATGTGACAGTAGCGTCATACGATCATCCGATCAATCTTCAACGGCGCTGATTGGCTGATACTGACACACCCCCAAAGAAGCTCCGCTCCATTTTGAGACTAACTCCCTAGGGAAATAGTCTTCTCAACTAACGCACCCCTTTGCAGGGAAATAGTCTTATCAGGCGATTTTCAGGGATTTAGTTAAATTTAATTAGTATCTTTTTATATAGGAAAAAATCAGTAGATTTATTATAATAGAATCTATCACCCCTTTGTACAGGAACAGGAAAATACTCCCACCCGAGTATCAAGGGTTTGCAGTCCACGACGAGGTTTGCCGAGTCGTGGACGTTGCAATTGTTTGAAACGAATCGGTTCAAGACAAACAGCCGGGGTGCGAGACAGAGTTGTCTCAGAACGGGCAGATCTGAAGATATCTCTGTCTGTGGTGACAGAAATGACAAATATGGATAATGACCAATCCGATGTCACCCTCTGATGTAATTGATATCACCCTGTGAAGACATCACTATCAGAATGACGTTAGGAAAGTAAGGCAATTAACAAATCGGTGATTATAACATTAACTATCAAATATCACCGTGAGGAAGGGATCGCTAAATTCTCAAGCCTCGTCATCGACTCATGCAAAATTTGTATACTCAAGTTGAGATATCGTCATTCCTCCCTCACGGTGGTGTAATATTATATAACATTGTAATCCTGAAATCTCCTCTGAGTAGATATATCGTTTTATAGGTATTCCAGTTCACTTGATGAACTGGTTTGAGTTTTGACAAGATCTATATTTTATTTATCAGATTCTTTCATTCAATTATACCGTGTTTACCTTTTTAGCTCACCTGAGCGATTGTGTATTTCGTGCTGATCGGTGAACAAATATGGCCGCCGAAGACTCTGATTGGCTGAAACATTTTCGAAATCTCCTCTGCAACAATTGCACAGAATTTCACGAAACCTTGCAGCAAGCAAGTACTCAAGGTCCTCTGCCAAGTTTGTGTTTTTCTTGTCGATAGGTCAACGAATATGGCTGTCAAGGGCTTTGATCTGTAGAAGTATTTTTGTGACTTTAAACCCTTTGTCTGCAACTCAGGTGAGCGATGCGGACCCCTTGGGCCTCTTGTTTGTTTAGCTATACGCACTTTGATACATCGCAATTAAGTACCCTTTTTGATCTGTAGACTGCTTTATACATGAACTTTCATTAGAAAATTGTAAAATTTAATGTTCAAGTCGTAGTAGATGATAACATGTTTTCCTTGATTTTTGTTTGTGGTATACTTCCATTCGACTGAAATAAATCAAAAGAACACTGGACATGGTACTGGACCAATCTACAGTTTTGTGCCAGTGTTTTTCCCAACGTTGCATATTGGCCAACCGTGACGACAGGACGCCATGACGGGGCTTGTTCAAATCTCGCCAGGGAAGACTTGGCCCTGCCATAGAGTCTATAAATTCGTTTTACATAGAATTTGTGTTACAAAAAGCCGCTGCGTTTAACTGTCTTGATTGTGACGTCACCTTACATTGAGAAGTTTTATGTATATACAACTATTGTGCGTCTATGGAGACCTCTGTGTATCCGGATTAGTGGGAAGGGTGTGCGCACGTAATCCGGATAACCACACCATTTGCTTATAGCAGATGGCCGTCCAAAGTCGGCGCCGGGGGCACATTGGTCTCCTTCCTTTTATGTGTTGACATTAATGTTTGATGTCTTTGTACGTCTGTTTCGATTGTTTTGTAGGACGTGCTAGTGATTTTTGTCGTGTATGTTTTGTGGTCTGTAACTTTGTCTGATGTCACTTACGTGTCACTTTCCTGTGGGTTTGTTTCGCTGGATGGGTGCAGGGTGTTTATGCTGGAGATCATTCCCTTTCCTTTGTAGTAGCAGGTCCAACAAAAATAATTATGTTTGGCAGACTTAAGAATCAATTGCATTTTTCGTTAAGAGTGTACATCGAATGTCTTCATCGAATTTATACCGGGATGCGGTGCTTACAATCATTTTTGGCAATATTCTTGTTCTACCTTGTCATACATGTACAATGTCCAATGAACGAACATTCCCCCTTTAAATCTGTACTAATAAGCACGGTACCGCAATAAAATACAACTTAAAAAACATCCTGTACTTGCACAGAAACACGAAAGACTAATATCACGATCTACTGTGTGAGACATTTCTGTTGCGAGTGTAATTTTTTATGTCTCACTCAGTAGAAAGTGAAAGAATATATTTTTTGTCTTTCATGAAACATTAGAAAAAGGGAATTCAAACAAAGTGTCATGCCATCTAACGCCATGTTTTCTGACGATGTTACGTCACAATAAGATTCTCTTATATCATTGGTTAAATGGAGCCTTTGAGAAACTTATGTGTCTCACTTAGGCTGTTTCACAGGGAACGAGCACAATATGAAGAAGAAAACTTGATCTAATGACTTTGCTTAAACACCGACGGCGGGTGCGGCTAGCCAACAGGGGATGCTTACTCCTCCCGGGCACCTGGTCCCACCTCTAGCTTGCTAGGGGTCCGTCAATGCTAATTTTGTGTTATATTGTCAGTGCTGTTGAGATTATCGTCAGGATCTCCTTTAACTTATTTGGAGATTGTTCAATAGACCAAGTTGTCTTTCGTGTTTATGTGGAGCTTTGTAATTGTCTCCGTATGTCTGTCCTACATTCTTTTCTCGTGAGGATGTTCTGTTTGTTTGGTTTCTTTTTCTTGAATTCCTAAGCCTTTTCATTGTTTTATTTTTCACATCTTATTTCAGGATTGTGTTTGACTTTCATTCACTGATTTTTATAACACTGTTTCACTTCAATTAAATTTTTCCTAATACAACCTGTCATTTCAAATAATCGAAATTATGTTCAATATCTACTTAGCTTCTAGAATTCAAGAATGATAAAGAAATTTGAGAACAGCTGGATTCAGCTTTGGATAAAGTCACAACAAGAGTTTCCAAACAATAAGCACTCAGTTTTTATCAATTATTGAAGTTGACTCTCTGATGACCTTACTATATATGGTCATTTATTCCAAGAGAGATTTATGACGTTAAAAGCTTCATTCAGATTTGTTTGGTTATTGCTTGATCTATCCTATAGTTTTATTAGCTTATTTGACAATTTGACACATTGTTATTTTAAATCTACTCCTTTATTTGCACATTTTTGAATTAAAATCTATCATTGATTTGGCTGAAAATTAGTACAGACCACAAGGCCCATCAAAACAACATTTGCTTGAATTAATCTTTCGCGATATTAAGTAGCATTCTGTTTTTAAGATTACAAATATAGAATAGATATAATTGGCATAGGGTACATGCATCCTTGCAAAGCTAAGATTTAATTCAAATTTTATAAATAATAACCATTCAGTTATTACCTATGGTGGCATACTTCTGCCTCCTACATGTGAGATATTTTCTATAGATTATGTCGTCATGCGACTTATTTATCCCCTGCCTTCCTTTATTTATGTCAACATGCAAGAAAAATATGTAGACATGCAAGATAAATATATTGATATGTAAGATGATTATGCTAACATGCAATATCATTATGTCACATGTTGACAAAATAAGTTGCATATTGACATAAATAAATTGCACAATGACGTAATTAAGTTGCATGTAGACATAGATAAGTTGCATCTTAACAAATGTACATATAAGTCACATGTCGACATATTCTAAAAAAAATATCTCGCATGTAGGAGGCAGAAGTATGTCACGATAATTATCAATGACTGGAATATGACTTATATATGGCCTTACCATATATGGTCATTTCTTTCAAGAGGTATTTTGTCACGTTAAAAGCCTCATTCAGTTTTATTTGGATTACTCTTTGATATATATAATAGTTTTAAAAGCTTATCTGACACAATGATTGGTTGTTATATCTCTACTACTTTATTTGAATTATAAAAAAAATCATTAGGACTCTTAAAGTATAGAATTTTACTTAATCATACATTAAGGGTATATGAAAGATTTTAATTGATATTGATTGAAATGATTCGATATATATAAAATTTGAAAAAAAAACTATTCTGAGAACTATTCTGCATAATTATTCTGAAGTGGTATTAGCCGCAGAAACGGCCAACGACACTTGGATATTTGGTTGGTAGGGGTGTGTTGGTCGCAGGAATCTACATTGAACAATCCCGGAATCCAAGTTTAGGATATGGCCAGCACGAATCGGCAAATTTTCTAGGGGATTATTGACTGTGTCTCACTCGAATAACATAAACTCTTTTGTGTTTTTGCATCGGGTGTTTTGGTATTTTACTGTTGATGCTGCAACGGGGTCTTGCTGGAGATCTCCTCCCTTCTTTTTATAAAACTAAACGATCGGCAATCATAATCTACCTTGTTAAGCTTTAATATCAATGATACGGCCGGGATTCTACTTGCCTCCGCTTCGTCTCTTCAAATTCAAGCGCCATGTTGTAAGTTTACACTCATGCGTCAGGTCAAACACGTGACACCGCGAGGTTGTTTCCATAACAACGTCCATTCATATGGATCGAGGTGTCACGTGTTTGACCATTAAGTTTTCAAAAGAACATTATAGGCGGTACTAAACCTATTTGCAGTTTTGAACCAGCAACTTTTTCAACATTGCACATTACATGTAGCCAGCTGTTGCAAATTGACTCCAGGAAGGATACCAATTTTAATAAAAAAAATTATAGGACCAACGTCGTTCTTCAATAATAAAAAAACAAACAAACAAACAAACAAACAAAAATGGTTCGCGCTTCTCGGATAATAAAATACTTTCCTATCCAAATAATCTACTCCCATTGAAAACAATAAAAGAAAACTTGGATACAATTATTTGTCAGAAGGCTTACACAAATTGATCCTTTTTACATGGAATCAGATCCATTTTATTTTATTTATTTACGTTCTTTCATTCAAAGCTCTTCAGTTTTCGAGTTTATCTAATGTACATATTGGCATTTAAGAATTAAATGGAATATATATATAAGCTGGCTTCAGTTATATTTATATATCATTTAATATCGATAGTTTGTGAATTAACGAATTTTAACGAAATACAGGAAATTTACACTCCTTTCAATATACTTCAGTATTATGCGATGGGTAGCTTCATCTCACATTGTTTGAGTTACGGTTTGCCTTATCAAATAATTTGATTACTCTATGATATCGGTGTATTTGTAGCATTGTTTCAAAAGGAAAGTCAATATTATATTATTATCTCATTTGTTTCGCTTTTCTAGAACAAAAGATGAAACATGAAACATTAACATGTTTTACTAAATTAAGTTAATAGGTAATACGTTCTGGATATAATTGCTAATTATGATTTTTTGCTAGGTTCGAACAGTAAAGCACAGCTACTAATCCTGTATTTATTTAGCATATACACTCTGCATGAATGTTTGTAGTTGCGATATTTTTGTCTAATTTTATCTCTGCTCTCTCGTTTTCTTTTTTCTATTAAATTGGCACACTCTCGATGTTTTCACACTCTATTGTTGTACAATAAGATGGCATGCTTCCTACCCATTAGGAAAATAAAGGAAGCAATACATATTTGATAGTGGAGCCGTAGGAACACAAACAGTAGCTGCTACGCAGCTACGTTAAGGCACTCCTCGTTTTTACGTTGATATATTAGTGACATTTTTAAAAGACATTTTCAATAATGAAAAAAGGACATCCATCAATAAAATTTCTTTATGTATTTGGTATCAGTGTTTAACACTAAGCTTGTACTACACAGTCAGCCAATAGTGATGTCATGTGCCACATCACAAGTCACGTGACAACTATATAACATGCAAACAATGAATTGTAAAAAACGAACTGGCGCAACGCCATTCCTGCAGTTACAGTCCTATGCTTTCTACCAAAATACCTTGTAGGTATTGCCATTTATGAGTTCAAGTGCGCACTTTTCTTCTTTTTTATATTTTTGGAATAAAAGACTATTTTTATCTAAAAAATGACTAGAACAGCACTAAACTCCCAGTATTGTCATATATTTTAAATAGTCATAGATAGAATAGACAAAGTGCCTACTTAGATCATGGAGGACAACCATCTATCGGACTAATTTAACGCGACCCCAACACATAGCATTGTAATTTCAGCCTGCGCCAAGCAATTTTATACCATCACCCTACGACGATATCTTTTTCAAACGTATATGTGACTAGCGAAGGGAAGCAACTCGTACTCGTAGTTTATAACAATCAAGGTCGACTTCGCCGATTTCGTTCTCATAGTTTTGTGGCCTTTAAACACAAATGTTTACATGAGAAGATGAAATAAATACTTTGTTGTTCAATTGAGGAAAATTTCATCGTATTTCAATCAAAAAAGTGAAAAGATTAAATATTTGGCAATCAGTGAAATGTATTTTACAATTTCAACATTTTTACGCAACGGTGCGGTGGCGTAGTGGTGATGACGCAGGACTGCATAATCCATGATCGCGAGTTCGATCCTTGCAGAGAGAATATATTTTTCAAAATTTTTACGAAGTTCTTGCTTTTTTTTAATTGTTGACTCAGTGAGAGGCACCATGATATCAGTAGGCATTGTTTCCGTATATCGTATATGCTTGTACTGATTAAAAGAGCTTTGTACAGTACAGACAAAATATGTGATATCAGGAAAGAGATGATTAATTCTGTAACATTTCGTTACTAACATACAAATTATAATTTTTTGTGATATTCAATTTACGTGGTCTAAGAGAGAGAGAGAGAAAAAAAAACAAACAAACAGGGAGACGTGAAAATTTCATATCATTATTTTTTTTCATTCTAATTACAATCTAAACGAATACCACGAAGAAAATGCATTTATAGTCGACAAAGTCCAATCTTAATGTTACGCAAGCCACCTTACTTAGTAACTTCCAGCATTCTAATTTTTTCAAGTTGGCGTCGGTAGTATTTTCTCTCCCGTCTTTAAATATTTGGCCTATAGAGAATAATATATAATATCATATAGAGAATTTATTATGATCTTATCATTATTATTTCCTTGCTTTCACTTTGTTTAGATTGAAAGGCTGTATCCTCAGTTAGTTTAACGTCAGTTTTAAAAAAAACGAATCATCTATTTTAAAAAAGAATCTATAAAGCCTTCAAGCTTTTCTAAGACTTTGAGTAACCTGCGCACGTGGTTGCTAGGCAAGCATTTTCATCAAATATTTGTATAGTACGTTATGCCATTCAAGTATTTTTACTATAGATAAAAGTTATAACATATTCAGCAAAAAATTCAATCATGTATAAAGATCTAACTCGATGATAAATGACAATAAAGAGTATCAAAATTTGCAAACGACAATAGACTCCGTGTTGTTGACGTCAAAATCTGAGGTTGACGTCATTTCGCGCCATATTTGAAGACGTCATTTCTGAGGAGTGCCTTAACGTAGCTGCGTATTTTTTTTTTTCACAAGACACCATACTGGTTGTTTAAACAATTGTCTGAGTTCCACTCCCTTGCGCCGTGTTCCTTCTGTTTGTTTCAATATTCACACTTAAAAGATATGATCAATGTTTGAAATATAAGGCACGTAATATCTATCAATATATATATTAATTTAGTTCGGAGATATGAAGCACTTGTGTAGAGCTGATTGAATAATGAAATATTGCTAAGTGGAAAATACAGTAAAAGCTCTTACGAAAAATTCGGACTGTTCAATATCTTTTTCTTTAAACACTCTTAAGATGAAATAAGTTATTATTGATTAAATTTCAATTTTTTTCTAATTGCTCAGTAGATTGTAGGGTGTTAATCTTAATCATCGTGATGAATTAAATACACACTAGCTTATAAAATTAAAAGTAATAGTAATGATATTGAGTTTTGATCAAATTGAAATATATATTTGTAGATATCGATTTAAAGCTTCAAATTTGTTAAAAGAAAAGGGTTTATAAGATCTAAATTTAACACATTCTCATATCAAAATACATTAAATGACAAATGTATAATGACCATATCCCTATATACAGCACAAAATCGATAATTCAGAAAATCATAAACCGAAGGCATACAAAATCAGAATAAAACAGGAATTTAAGTAAACAAATAAAACCTCTAGCTCATGAAAAGAAGCGAACTCCCGAAATGGGAGTGAGAGCAGGTTCCCAAGAAGAGTCAGCCTCTCCTGCTTGCATGCAACACCCGTCGCTTCAATGCGGTAGAATTGTTACATTCGGTTACTTCCATTTTGGAGGATATAAAGTACCATCTTTGGTTGGACGGTACAAATGGTCTAAGACAGAATATCATCCACCATTCTGGAGAGTGGGACTTCATAGTGTATGACGAGTTACCCATATCGACCGTAGAACGTTTTCAGTGACGATGATAGTCGGTCACAGACATATCCCTGACTAAGAAGCTTACCTGCAAGCGCCTAGCTCTCAGAATAAAATCTGTATATTTGGTACTTGCTCTAGCATAGCGTTTCAACTGAGATATGAACACGCCATAAGCAGGCGATGAAGGAAGCTTGCTACTCAGCAAAGGAAAGTTTGTGATGCTGAAATTGAAGTCGTCATCAAATTATCAAAAGACTTTTTATAAATAACTGTGTTAGTTTTGAGAATAGTTCTCTTAAGAGTACCACATATACCAATTACATTTTATCTAATTGATTTAAAATATATACAGTTGCATATAATTGCCATCAGTATCCATGCATCCTTAAAGCTGAGCTCCAATGATTTAAACGCAAGTGACGTAATAAAATTTTTTGGGGACGGAGATTGTTAGATACAGACTCTAACAATCTCCGTCCCATGCCATAGAAACAAGCTATATCGACCTTTAACACCTGTTGACGTATGCATACTAATGAAGGTACGACCTAAAATCCATGTACATCGCTCTAGTCCCGGTATATAAGACGAGCTTCAAACCCACATACCGTGACATTCGGTGATTAGAAATCTGAAAGGCAAGAACACCTGAAATGAGAAATTTAGTCAATTGATTAAATGATGTATAATCAATATTTGGTAAATATAATAAAAACTAAATCGAATATTTTCATAATTTAGAGTGAAAAAGTAATCGTACTATCATGTACCCGCAATTGCTAGCACAATACAAATCAACATCCCCCCTCCCCTACAACAAGCTCACTTCTCATGCGTCTGCAAATAATAAGGAACATTTTAACAGCATGTGTCTGTACATTGGTAACAAATGTAAATCCCAACCTCTCAATATGTCAAAATTAACCCGACAAGCCCCCTCCTCCCCCCCCCCCCCCCCGCACTCGCAAAAACACCTGATTATTACTTATTTCATTTATTACAGCCACACAGATCGCAAATTTTCGTTTTTTTTAATTTTCAAAATACTAGTTCTAGTCAGCTGTAATCAAACCAACGTAAACAATAATTGGAAGCGGGGGGGGGGGGGGGGTCCAGAATAGTTTCTGTTAAAATGTTATGAACGAAAAAAGTTCAGGTATGTAAGACGTTGGGGGAGGGCTAGAACTCATATTTTCTGATTCAATAAGAAGTGCTTCTGTATTTTGTTTTTTCTTTTTTTCTTTCTTCAAAAAGTAAAATTCTGGATCCGCCCATGTGAATCCCCACTTTTCATTCCGAATGTGAAGAAATGTCAAGGCAATATTATTGATTTTTCATCCTGAAATTGACGCCTTAGACAGATTGACATAACCATTCTCGTTCAAAAAGTGAAAATGCAATTATATGTATTTTACTATCTTACTTGATAAACAAATGAATCCCTCCATTTCTCCTGTCACTTCCGGTATAAGCAGGGCTGAGAGTGTTCGTTTAGTTTTTTTTTTTTTTTTTCGATGAAAACGGAGAAGGGGAATTTTCATAATGAGCATATTTTGAATTATTTAAAGAATATTTTAAAATTCCTCAATGATCCATTAACTAGATTCGATGGTTTGTTACCTACATATATCAGAAAGTTACCAGATAAACAAATACCTTGCCATTGCACCTTCTCTTTTTCTCAATTTTCATATTCTTTGTATTCTTTACTTTTTTATGTTTTTAAATTGATTATGTAAAATGTAATGTATTGACTTACTTTTTCATGAGAGCAGCATTTATGTATTTTGAAAACTACATTGTAAGTGTAATACAGAGTGATAGAAATACATAGGTAAAAAAAGACCATATTCTGATTTCAAAATAAGAATGTAACTCTGAATCGCAAATATATAATAAAGCAACAGCTAAATAATCTTTATAAGGAGAAGGCGATTTTTTTACAACACTAATTTTGACTATATATTTACAGAGAAACTATGTTGAAAGTGTAGGGGATGGAAATAAAAGAATGGAATAGTCACAAGCAATGTACATGGACAAATAAAGTGTATTTTCTCAAATTCAATCTTGCTATATTGTGAAGTATATTTGGTCAAAGGTCAAGATATGATTCGGAGGGGGGAGATGCGCACACTCAACTATTTTTGAGAAAAATGTCATAGTTTCGTTTTACTAGCCAATGTTATTTTCAACTGACTTCTCATGCTGCTTTCTCTTTTTAGTCTCATGCTATTACATACGGTATAAATGCATTTCAATAGCATCATAATTATATGAAGATGCAATATGCTTTCCATAGGCGGATCTAGAAAGCTTTCAAAAATGACAGGCGCGTAGCCAGGCGTACGTAAGTAAGCAGATGCTTCCACGTCATCAGTTTGCAAAAAAAAAAAAAGAAAATAAATGAATTAAAGAAAAAAAAAATAAATAAATAAAAGAAGTGCAGCAAGGGCCACTGCCCTGTCTGTATGTAAAATCCTTCGCTGCTTGAATACCACAAGGGCTTCTCCGAAAGGGCTTCTATTTGAAAAGTACTCTGGTTGCGCGCCTGAACGGGGTAGAAATTTTTCAAAGAGGAAATATAAAAAAGGAAGATTAAGTTAAATAACATACTATAGAGTCCTCGCTTTAAAATTTTCAATATGTACTGATAATCATAATTATGTGACTGACGAGCGGCAGTGGGCAAGCGAGATTTTTGCAAAATTGCAGAAAATACCAAAAAAATTTCGGTAACCCATACGCCATGGTGTATTTGAGTTTAAGATACATGTAATGTTTGCGCCTGAAATGCTGTATTCTTTTTAATCTTGATCATGTAAGTACTAATTGCCAAATAAGACCAACGTTCAAAAAAAAAAATCATTTCTTTAAAACAGATGTCTACTTTTGTAAATTTTGACCGCAAAAACGTGGGTAGTGGGTAGGGGTAGATAAGGATCCCGAAACACCCCCTCTCCCTCTCCAAAAATAAAACATTCCGTCAGTGCTTTTTTAAAAATCACAAAAGATTCCATCGACCACTTTCCCACATACATGCTTATGCAAACAGAAAAAAATCATCTGACCAAGGCATCATTTTTACTAATAAGACTTTTATTGCAGGTGTAGGCATCGAATTATTTGAATTGACTTTTGGCTGTTGGTAAAAGTAATATCAAATAACTAGAAAAAGAGGCCCACGGAGGCCACACCGCTCACCTGATATGCAGACAAAGATCGATTTGGTGGAGGCCCTTGAGTACTTGCTTCCTGTAAAATTTTGAGAAATCCTGTGCATCAGTTTCTGAAATGTGCAGCGACTGCAGAGGAGAAGTCGAAAACGCGTAAGCCAATTAGAGCCCTCGGCGGCCATATTTGTAGACTAATCTGCACGAAAAACAGAAACTAGGTAGAGTGCCTTGAGTACTGATGGTCTTCCTGTAAATTGTTTCGTGAAATTCTATGCAGCGGTTGCAGAGGAGATTTCGAAAATGTTAAAAGTAAACGATGGACGGACGGACGGACGACCGCTATGACAATAACTCACTTGAGCTCAGGTGAGCTAAAAATGAACCATTTCAGTGTTATAGAATGTCTAAATTCAGATTGATTCTTTTTGTCAATAAAGTCTTTTTCTTACTTTCAATTTTGAATCTTTGAAAGTGAGCACATTACTACTGAAAAAAAACTTTTTTTTCGTTTATTCATTCAGATTCGTTTCTGTCCGTTTTATTTCGTTTCTCTTCTATAATTTTCGCAACCCCAGCGTACTGAATCATAGAATGGAATTCAAACATGTTTAATTATTGGCAGGGATACCCCTAACCTCTCGATCAGAAACTTTTTTTAATTATTCGTAATGTTTCGTTGACATCAATCACTATTTTCTATCCCATCTCGTCAGAATTCAATAGATATTATATTCGGCTGAATTTGTATTGAATTGTTTATGTTTTAATATATATAGTTCTGAGAGTATGAAAAACAACGAGGAATTCATATTGATCAAGAATTTGATGTAAAGGGATCAGATTCTTATGGACGCATCTATATGTCGTCTGCGGAGCGACATAAAGGGATCACTTTATCGAGCGTCCGTCTGTCTGGTATATTTGGCTAGAACTTACTTGATATACTATAGACATTTTTCAAATCTGCAGGATAAGCATGATGAACCTCAGCATCAAATGTATGTCAAGGTAATGTCAAGGTCACGTACTTAGAATCAGCATGCGACAGGTGAAGTGTCCTATTCTTCTTATAACATGGTCCTTTTTCTTCTTTTTTTTCACGGAGAATATAGGAAAATGTGTAGGTCTTAGGTGCATGACTTTTAAAACCTAATTTGATTGTATCGTGTTTATATGTGGAGTTGATTGTCATATCAGGGGTACGGCTGTTTCACCTTTTTTTTTGGGGGGGGGGGGGGGTCGTATTATCATTTTTATTGGACTTGTGAACCCATTCTTTTTATGAATAGATCACATTTTTTTTTCATTTACTCACACTTCGTTTGGTTTAAAAAGAAAATCAGAATACTCCCCTGAACTTTCGCTTCCACATGTTTGAATTGTCATTGAACGCAGGAGGCTGGGGTGCCATATGATGAATGGTGCAAGTAAAGGTTAATAGAAAATTGATAATATAGGTCAGACTCTTTCAAATACAATGTATCTCTTTCTTTTAAGACAAATTTTCACCAATTTCTTCTTATACAACCGAACACGCTCCTTTTTTTATACCGGAAGTGATGAATCCGCCTATTGTATATGTGGAGACATAATATTTTTATAGCTGTTCAACAAGGTAAGATATAGCGGGGTTTCCCTATTTATCAAAAACTAAAAGCTAATCTCTACGCTTGTGTGAAGTGTAAATATATTATTCAGTATTTGTTGAAGTAATGAGTCCGAAGATGAAGAAGGTCGAATGGAGGAGGGGGGGGGGTAGAAGTAAGAGGTTGGCATTGACAGTTGGTATTACTGAACGTGCTGTTACATGCTGATTATTTGCAAACTCGTGTTTAAAATCATGGAAACAAGGCCTATATTGAAAAGTTTCAGACGCATGAGAAGTGTGCTTGTTGTAGGGGAGGGGGGGGGGGGTTAATTGATTTGTACTGTGCCTGCAATTACGGGTACATGATAGTACGATTACTTTTTCACTCTAAATAATGAAAATATTCGATTGAGTTTTAATTGTATTTACCAAATATTGATTATACATCATTTAATCAATTGACTACATTTCTCATTCCAGGTGTTCTTGCCTTTCAGATTTCTAATCACCGAATGTCACGGTATGTGGGTTTGAAGCTCGTCTTATATACCGGGACTAGAGCGATGTACATGGATTTTAGGTCGTACCTTCATTAGTATGCATACGTCAACAGGTGTTAAAGGTCGATATAGCTTGTTTCTATGGCATGGGACGGAGATTGTTAGAGTCTGTATCTAACAATCTCCGTCCCCAAAAAATTTTATTACGTCACTTGCGTTTAAATCCTGGGAGCTCAGCTTTAATCCCCCATATATATTTAAGTGATGCAAAAATAAATGTTTATGTCAATATCTCAAAATGTCTGCATTCAGACATTCAAATGTTTGAAAAGTACTAGTAACAGAACAAAGGTATGGAAAAAATTTCGAACAGTTTTTTTACGAGATGAGAAAAAAAAAAAACCCAGACGAGACTCACATCGAAACATGAAGAGCAACGCTATCTAATAAACAAACTCCATATCGTCTGACGTCAGAACGAACTTATTTAATGCACGCACCGTGTTAATGAAAAAGGGCAGCGTACTTTGGTGTGGGATAAAAAAAATGGGTAAGAAATCTTACAATTAATATCCAGGGTATATTGACCTAATTAGGAATTGTACCGTATCAAGACAATATACTCGATGATCTCAATGAAACAAAAAACGAAATTCTTTAAGGACGGTGCTGCCTTGAATCTATCTAATAAAGAAATAAAGACCTACACTTTAATTTATCAATGCAGTATTTTTCAACAAATGTTCTAATGTTTTATGTTTTACTTTCGATGTAGCTTGAGCTTGCACTTGAACTAATTGCATTATTAATACACCATAAGCATTTGACGAAGGACTGTTCTTACTTAGGGAAGGTAAATTCGAGCTGATTAAAGCTGGACATATTTTAAATACTCCTGTAAAACATGACGATACGCAACTACGCAACGATGCTCATTTGCTGCTTATTGTGGGTGCTATTGAGATTGTCGTCAGAACTTAACAATGAATCTGATAGGAAAACAAACCAATGTCCCCGAAGCAAATAACAGAGATTACAGATTATTTATACAGATAATTATGATCTCCACGTTCGTACGGTGTGATGTCATTGTCTCTTTCCTTCTGTTTGTTCCCTTTTAATTTGTCTCCCTTCTCACATCTTTGGTATTTTTTATTTTTGAATGCCTATTTATTGTGACTTTTGGTTTCATGTTTGACTGTCACTAAGTGATCAATGTCATTATATGATGTAGTTAAATTAGTAAAAGATGTAGCATAATCGGTTCATTCTATTAGTTGTAAAAAGATTTATTCTTATTCAGTTTTACTGCGATTTGATTCTAATTTCAAACTTTTGAATTTTGTTTTAGGTCACTCTAGTTTTCATTGGATTGTTGGTAGCGTTTACGTGTAGAGGTGAGTGGACTTGAAATATTTATCTGTTTATGCAATAATGTTTTAATCATCGTTAGTATGAATGTGAAATAAAATAAAATAAAATGTTCATAAAAAATTAATTAACAAACAAAAACACACACTTAAACTGAATTGTACATATGAGTTAATATGGTTTATAAAATAAAGTCAGTTCTTTTCGCTGTTCTTTCAATTTTCAAAGATAATTTCTTCCCAAAAGGAAGATTACTGATAAATAATGAAAAATCAAATTTTCTAAACACCATCATTTTTGTGGTAGTTTTTATTAATGATCTGACTTAAAGTTAATATTAAGCGGGCTTCTGAGCATCTTCAACTTCTAATCCTTAACTCAACTACACTAAATTCAAGAAACAAAACCAGGGGGTTAATTGGTCCGGTAACATGACCAGTGTTTTTATGACTTTAGGATAATATCCTCGGTAAAGCAGGTGACAGACTATTTTCTTATATTTTTGGTTGAAATATGATCTGCCCTTGATTTTCTGATTTTGATTATTGGGTCACCACAATTGTGTAAGTCGGAAGTTGGTTAGTCGGAAAAGTGAGAGGGTTGTGAGCACGTAATCCATATAACGACACCTTCTGCTAATGGCGTGACAGATGGTCATCATAAGTCGGCACCGACTGCCAGTGAGTTTCATGTTTCTATGGTGTGAGTTGCTGTTCCTTGTCCCTCTTGTTGTGTGTCTCTTTCTTTGGGTGTCTGCTCTGTGTTTTTGCATGGGGTATTTTAATTTCTTTTTTCTGTATTCTTCTAAACAAATACCTTGATTTTCTGAATTAACGATTGTGTAGTGTGTATTTGGGTATGGTCATTGTCAATATTTGTCACCTGTCTTATGAGCAAATTCAGCTTAATTTTCTGAATAATCACCTGTCCTCTCTGAATGTCGTTGGTTGTTTTGGAATTGTTTTGCTGTTGGTGCTGCAACCGAGTCACCTGTCTTATGAACAAATTCAATTTCTGAACAACCAGTTGTCCTCTATGAATATCGGTCAGACTCCTAGTGTAACATGTATAAGATACATGAACTACAGCTGCAAAAGACATACTGTACATGTATATCCCCCTTTAATACCCATTTACATATTCATCTGTATTGAATGTGCCTCTTTGTTTTGCTGTCTTGTTTTAGGGGCCAGCTAACAGCTCGTTACAGTTGGCAGAGCACGGACTGTATTTCGTACGCCCCGTCCACTTACATATTCATCTGTGCGTTGCCTAATTGGGCCCCTGCGTTTTGCTGTCTTTGTTTGTTTGGTCACCTTACAGTGAGGAGGTTATTAAAATTATGCGTTCTTCGAGACCTTTGGGTAACCGTAAAAGTGAGCTGGTTGTGTGCGCATAATCTGGATAACCGCACCATTTGCTACTAAGGTAGCTGATGACCGTCCTAAGTCGGCACCAATTACCTATTGGTCTCGTTGGTTTATGTGTGTTTTTTGTGTTTGGTGTTTTGGTGTCGTGTTTGCTGTTCCTTGTCCTTTTTGTGTCTCTTGCTGTGTGTGTCTTCTCTGTGCTATCACTTGGGGTGTTTTCATTTTTGTATGTTGGTGCTGCAACCGGGCTTGGGGATCCCCTCCTTTTATAGAGAGAAGATTATTTGCCACTACAATTACCTGCACAAGTCGGGGGCTACCGAACGTAATTCGGATAACTGTCTTAACTCGGCTCCGATTGTCCATTGATCTCGTAGGTTTAAGTGTAGTATTTAATGTTCAATATTACTTTGTCATATCTTTCCTTTACGTCTCATGCTATGCTTGTCTACTCAATGTTTTCGCATATCGTGCTTTGTTGTGGGTGTTGCAACCGAGTTTGGTTGAGGATCCCTTATTTTCTTCTACATTTTCAGATATTGCTACTCAAGTCTTGATTAATGCTGAAGGAAAATTTTTCATTAATGTCCGAGAAAAAATAGTCCAACCTTTGTACTTTATTCATAATAATACGGAAGTGTTCCAACTCTTTACCTTCTTGAAAACAGTATCAAACCAATTTTGATGCACCAGACACGTGTTTCGGATTCAAATCCTCATCAGTGATGCTTCCAGCTAATGTGCTTTTCATAAGCCACCAAAATTCATTTCACTAGCGCCCTCTGGTGATTGATTAACAAACAATGAGGAAATCTCAGTTTTTGATGATATTTCCTCCTTTTTTTACATCCATTAAATCAAAGTACCTTTTAAGAAACATTTTATCAAAATACATACAGGCATTTTTTTTTGGATTGTGTGTTGGATCGTTTTGATGGATGGTTGCCATGCGTGCGTAATGTTTTACCTGATGATCCGTTGTCGTTGCGGAGTAGTTTTCCTGAGGATGTCTTCCATACCCTTAAGATATTATTGTCGACTTTAAAAATGACACGTAGAAAATTAATAGTTTTACTAGAGCAGATCACTCTCACTTGATGAAAAGAACTCAAAATATGTGTCATTAAGCATAATACTCCGTAAGAGAAAACGTCATTCCTTTAATATCGATTACTACAAGAGGTAGATAACATCGTCAATGCACTATACAAGTGACAAATGATACGTTGTAATGAGGCATAAAATCTAATGAAAAATATGCATTAGATACGATTGACAGATAATTACATCCATGCGAGATATCGCTTGTGAATTAGTAAAACCTTAGCATTTGCTAACAATGGTAATACTCTAATTGTATATAGACCCATATTCTTTCGTAACAAATCATTTAGGACGGACATGAGGAGAAATCTAACATCATTTCCTATCATTAAATGCATATTCAAAGAATACGTACAAGCAAGACAACCATTAGTTATGTAATTTGAACATTATCTAATCATAAAAAGAATATTAACGATTACTTAAATGTCATTGAATTTAAAAGAGTAAAGGTAACAAACGTGTCATTCATTACACGTGTAAATCAGGGACTTGAGATATTCTGTAATTACACTATAATTTTGAATTCAAAATGCACTTTTGGGTTTTATCAATAAAATTATTGTCCTACTGTATTGATCAATTGAAATAATTGCATAGCAGACCGTACGTCATCCGTCCGAGCATATGGATCATTCTAACGGCCAAGTATCGTCTCCTACATCTGACATTATATTCTGAAAATCAAGCGAACATCTTATTCTGAATTTTGGTTTTGTGTTTTGAAAGGGACCCGACCACCTCTCCTCTCTGAATGTCAGTCGAACTCCTCTGGTGATAACATACATGAGCTCGCTACAGCCGGCAGAGCACGGACTATATTACGTACGCCCTATTTGAAATCCATTTACATATTCATTCGTGTTGCTTGGGCCCCTGCGTTTTGTGGTCTTGTTTGTGTGTGGTCCATCTGACAGCGAGGAGGTTGTTTTACACCACAATTGTACGTTCTTCGAGACCTCTGGGTAATCGGAAAAGTGGGAGGGTTGTGCGCACGTAATCCAAGATAACCTCACCTTCCGCTATTTCCGTGGCAGATGGCCGACCTAAGTCAGCACCGGTTGCCCATTCGTCTCATTAGTTTATGTTTTGTCCTCTGTGTTTGATGTTTCTGTGTTGTGCGTTGACGTTTCTTGTCCCTTATGCGTCTCTTTCTGTGCTTATCTGCTTTGTGTTATTGCATTGGGTGTTTTGGGTTTTGCTGTGGGTGCTGCAACCAAGTGTTGTTGGAGATCCCCTTCTTTGTTTTTTTCCTTTCATTCACTGATGACTTACAATGCTGTTCTTCGTGTTTCTATGGTGCGTGTTGATGTCTCCGTCAGTATTTTCCTCGGCTCGTGAGAGTTTGTTCACTGTGTCACTATTGGAAATTTCCACCTCATTTTTATCTTAATTTTCCAAGGTTGAGTATGAACAATATTAATGATTTTTCTTAAATTCTGAATTTGGGTTTGTATGTGACTTTTATACATTTTCTTCGTTTTAATATTATACTTAAGGGTCCACACAAACAACAAATTGTCGGACAAAACTATGTTCCTCCTGTTCGGAGTTAGCCTGCAATGGCTTTGCTTGTTATAACTACGGGACCTGCAAGTATACCTATGTCGACGGACGAAGTGTCGGGATGTCTATGTGACTGTTCCATAGGCTTTACGGGTGCACAATGTACTGCAAGTAAGTAATACTTAAAGAAAACATATGCATGTATTATAAGTATATTTTAGTCAAATACCGGCTCGCCGGAGAGGACTTGTAGTTTCCATCCCGATTGTCTGTAGTCTGTCCGTATGTCTGTCTGTTACACTTTAGTTTTTCGGAATTTTTTTCGCTGTTCTTGCATACATTGAACTCATATTTGGTATGTGAGTATATTTTAATGTGATATAGATCAAGTTCGAGTTTTGTTTCTAATTGACCAACGTTTACAAGAGTTATGGTCCTTGGACTTAGCAAATTCGTCATTTGTATATCTTTTGTGTCCTGTTTTTTTTTTTGGTATATTTAAGGAATTATTCTAAAATTCTTTTTGGTTATGGGAAATAACCACAAAAAGCCGATGCACAAACGGTATAATTCGCGTAGCAAATTAAATCACGTTTGTGCATCGGCTTTTTGAGGTTATTTCACATAATCAAAAAGAATTTTAGAATCATTCCTTATAATTTAATTTTAAGTTATATAATACATTATGTGCATCTTATAAGATCTTGGAAAATCGTGAAAATGCTCAATGCAAATTTACTGCGTAGGGATTAACTCCTCGTTGCTAATAACAACAGTACAAGAATGGAGGCTGGTAGTTGAACGGCGCCGGTGTTTGTTTTCCAACATTTCAGCCCGAGTCATGTAATTTTACAAACCTACGCAACTTTCATGACATTTTTAGTTTTCTAAACCTTTTCTGTTAATACTCATATTGAACCGATTTTTGTGTTTGCATTACAGTGTATCCTTTTGGTATAAGTACAGATCAAATCTAAATTCATGTTAAATAGGACCTTTCTAGGCAGGGTTACAGGGCATAGATTCATGCCGAAAGGGGACTTGTATCGCTCAGCAATCGAAAGTTAATATTTTAAGTGTTCTGCGATTTTCGTAATGAGATAGAAAAAAAGAAAAGGTATGTCAGTAGCAATGATGCGAGAATTGTCATTCTACGATTTCATCTTGCAGAGGACCCAATAGTTTTGAGTTTAAGCTTTGATAAAAATACAATGTTTTCTGATCGCTTGGAAATTTTGTTACACATATTGCCGTACCTCCTCAAGTCCTAGGATTTTTAACAAGGAATGCTTTTGGTAGTAGATACACAAATTTGATTCGAAGAATTGACGAATAATACACTACGATTTTTTTTTAAATATTCAAATTAGTTGATGCATAAATATATTTTTTTCTTAATATATATTATCCTTCAACTTGTTTTGTCTCATACATTACTCTATAGAGAACTCTTTCAGATGCTATGCTACTTGAGGTACATGCTGTTGCAAAGGAATATCTAATGGAAGCATCGGTGGCATGGACTCATATAAATAGAACCATCGCCATGTTACAAGATCATCAAGTGAAACAACCTTCGTTTCTTGTTGATTCGCTGGTAGATGTCATTAGAGAGACTTTAAATGAATAAATTAAATACAAATTTAAACATGTTTAAAGATTCACAACAAGGCCTGTCAGTACGGACCACGATGGAACAAACGTATACGATTGTAAAACGATACATCGTCGGTTTATGTGTAATCTTTTGTGTTTGATGTTTACATGTTGTATGTCTCTTTTTCGTCTCATACTATGCTCGTCTTCTGTGTTTTTGCATCGGGTGTTTTGGAGTTTTGCTGTTGATGTTGCAACAGGGTCTTTTTGGAGATCCCCTCCCTTCTATTAAATAAGACAAAACAAATGTGTCAACAAACACATGAGAGTACCCACAAAAACAAACAGAAGGGGATTTCCATTAGGACTCTATTGCACCACCCACATCAAACACACATGCAAAAATAGACATGAAAGGGACAAAAAGACCAACAACCAAACTAAAAAAAAACCAAAACCCTTACTAAACAAGACAACACAGGAACAAACGCGATCAGTGCCCAACATGTACCTAATTAGGGACACCATAACGAACATTAAGAAAACAAAGCAGACACAATTACGTGCAAATGACACATAAATTGAGAAGAAAAACACATAACATGAATGGCTTTACGGACTACGGATTTGTTTATGTAATTTTGTATGTATACTTGACAGAATCAAACAATTCGGAAGATGGTATACTAATGATTAATTTTAATTTTGATTTTCCCAAAATTGTTTTGCAAGATTAACCCTGTTCCTGAATCATATCATAAAAGCAAGTTTAAGGCATGATAAGTGTCAGGCATAATAATGGAAAAATGAATGATAGAAAAAGTAAATGATTAAAAGGGATAAGATTTAAGGAAATGAATCAACTGCTATTTCTCCAACAAATAACAAATTAACAACTAATGATCACAATACGAAATTATCTTCTCTCTTATGTTTAATGTTTATCTATTATTCAACACTGAAAATAAACTTATCAATCTGCATTCTACAAATAGAGTCATACAATTGATTACGCAATATTTGCTTTTAATGTTTTACAGTACTACATGGCTAACATTAGCGAAGAAATAACGACTAAGTTAGAACACACCCTGACAGAAAGACATGGGGTCTTAAACCTTGCAAACGTTACCACAGGTATGGTTACCATGGTTTTTAATCTTGACATTCATCTATAACAAACGATACTTTTTAAATGTTGTTAGGGTTCATTTAATTTTGTTTTAAACATACGAAGCATCCGAGGGGTAATTTTTTTTCATCCCAAGAAATTGAGCATATTTCTTGTTATGTAGATTAATTTTTAAAATCTAATTTGATTCATGTTCAATATAGTTCATTATCATACGTGTATATTGCAAGAACGTTGTTTATAAGTAACATGCTGGAGTGTCATTATTCCTTGATAAGGAATATATTACGCTGATCATTTGTTGACACCATATAGCTAAACTAAGCGTCATGCAGATTACGTTACACATAAACGGACCTTGAAAATTAGTGCTAAAACAAGAGGCATTCAGTAAGTCATGTCAAATAATCTTTCGAATGCTATTTTGAACATAGATCTTATTAGGATATGCTACTGAATCGACCCTACAGGAATTTTTGAGCCACGCACTCTCTGTAAAGTATATGCAGGAATTTAAATTTTAAGAATAACGCAAGAGGGCGCTAGTGAAATTGATTTGGACTGCTTATGAAAAGCACTTTGGCTGGAAGCATCACTGATGAGAATTTAATATTCGAAACACGTGTCTGGTGCATGAAAATTGGTTTGAAATTTTCTTCAAGAAGGTAAAGAGTTGGAACTCTTCCGCATTAAGATATAGATTATGTAATTAAATGGTACATGTGAATTTAAAAGCTATAAATTTATAAATTTGTTTGAAGTGACGTGATATTTCAATTATATGTTATAATATGTTTTTTTCCGTGCTTGTGTGGTAAATACAGCGTCCACTTGTTGAATATTTTTCGTAACTTTTTATTTGCGACAAAACGGCAAAAACTTGATAAATCTTCGACATTAGTGGAAGCTATTAGTTTTTTAACATTTTTCTTCAGAGATGGCTGCTATGACGTCATATTTTCTGAGAGGGATAGAGGAAATTGGTTGTACAGTTATTGAGACCCCATGCCAGATAAACAGAACTGATGTAAGAAATGAAATATAATCACCGTTGAAGAGGTGATTTTGTTTGTGAAGAGTGACTTCAAATAAATAGAGAGACCATCCACCCTTTCTTCGAAACAAAACTGTCAACCCTAGTTAATGAGATTGGCATAGGCTTAAAAAAGGATTTTACGATACATCACTGCTATAATATAATGTTTGAAAAGCCAAATCGGGACAAGGATCGCAATCATGTTCTTTATATATGAGACAAATATATTCATGTAACATATCCATTGTATTTTATAACAAATTAAGGTTCAGATTGAATGAAGGATGGTTTATTTATATTCTAAGTGAAAGTAAAAGATGTGGTTCTCTTCGCTACGACAATATTTCCTGTATCGAACTTTTTATCCAATGACTCTTCAAATGTCAAGTTTATATTCTTACTCTTTGACAATTGATGACAATGCAATTAATGTTTATGTGTTCTTCTGAAGGTGAATGATCTGATATCAAGGTCAGAGGCAGTTATGATAAAGATGGTTTACCTACTTTTCCACACAAAGGACTACAACAATACCGATACCAAACAATACATTAAGGGACTTGATGATATCTCAATGACAGCCATCAGAGCAGAAGGTTCTGATCTACCATTCACCTACACTGCTGAATATGGATCACTAACCCTTCCGTACTGGGAAACATTTCAGTCCTATATTGGACAAAGGAGAATTGTTCTGAATGTGAGTATAGAGCACACGTATGCCATACTGATGTTACAAATTACGATGACAGAAATGTAGTTTTGTCTCACTTTATATTTCTGTGTTTCTAGATCATTGCTTTCTTAATGATTTCTTTCGTTTTAACATTTTCAATTCTTTTTAATACATCTTGGATATGCATATCTTATCCAATAATCAAACTGCAATTTAAGCTAAAGTAGTAATTACAAATACACGTTTTTTTTTTTCATAATTAGGTTATGACCTATAAAAGCAGTCCTTATATCCATCTTGACAACTTGAATGATTCCTTGACTGGCAGTAAAATCAATACCAGTACTATGACATACAGCTACTGATAACACGGCCCCCGTGGTGCGCCTCTCTAATCACAATGACAACTGAACGCTTCATTCAGCTAGACGATGGTGACGATCCCATAGAAGTTGGCATTGACATGTCAAAGGTAAGGAAGATGAAGACGAAATTTAAAGTATGTTTTCCAGTTCTTCCTTCTTAAATTGAACAGGAAAACTGCGTTCGTTACAGAAAGGAGGGGATCTCCAACAAGACCCTGTTGCAGCAACAATAGCAACACACGAAAACACCCGATGCGAAAACACTCAAGACGAACATACCATGAGACGGAAAAGAGACACACGACATATAAACATGAAACACAAAATACTACATATAAACCAACGAAACCAATGGGTAACCGGTGCCGCCTTTGGACGGCCATTTGCCACGCACGTAGCAAATGACGTGGTAACTCTACTGGAGATGAGCGTCCAAATGTGATGCACCAGACCAACATGTCTCGGACATGAATCCTCCTCAGTAATACTTCAAGACAAATTGATTCACAATGTAGGTAAAATAGTTTCGTGTAAAGCGCCCCTTCTTTATTTGAAAATCTATTTAATCTATTTTGTAGAGAGTGGGATAAGCATTTTTCTGCAGATAACAGGCGTTTTAGGATCAATAAATGGAAGTTGAATCACGATGCTGATTACGTAATTACATCATTTATAATGAGTGTCCGAGCGTATTATTATGTTTTGTTGCAGATGTATGGAGGTGATGAATACTTCTCTGTTCTGGACATGTTGAACGACGACGAAGGAAAATCAATTCTAAGCATTAGCTTCAACAACACAGACCTTGATGCATACGTTGTAGAGTTTAAAATAGCGACATTGAAGGACTGTGAAGTCTGGGGAAAGTATGGAATCAACGGTGTTCCTGATGATAAAAACCATGATGTATACATTAAAACTAGAGGATCGGGGAGGATGTCAAAAATCACGCCCAAGGATCTTATTGTTAACTTCCAGAGTTCACTCCTGAAAATAACAGTAAAGAACGTAAATTATCCACAGAATACCACGACCGATCCGCTGACATTTATTCTAAGATGTGAAGGTAAACACGAAAATGTGAAGTCACCCTAGTAATAATGGGATACGTGCAAGAGGACAACGAATTGTTTCATCGAAATCTTAATCTAAACTTCATAAATTCTTTGAAATGAAAAAAAAAAAAAAACCATCAGGGAAGTTTGCAAAGTCAGCAAAGCGATGAAGGTTAATTTTTATAGAATCCGTCAGTTTGCATTTTAACAGTCTCATACAGTTATCAATTTTCTATTTCCTGATAAATAAAATCATAAACCGAAATTAAAATCCTTGCATAAATGTGTACACATTAGAGTTATTTGAGTTTTCAATTAGATAAAAGGCAAAAAATATAATAAATTAGCAGACGCATGGAATACGTAATGTTCTTTTTTTCAGATGACTTCTTTAAAAGGAAGAAACGTAAAAAGAGACACGCAAGTATGATTATTTTTATTCAGACGATGGTATATATATACTGCTTACTATTAGAACTTCCTTTCGATTGAATTATGATTTTTTTTGCAGTAATGTAATTTTTATGCTTTAATATGCATACATCTCCTTAGATTACATTGGAATGAAGTCTTGTAATCTAATCTTCCTTTAAATGTCCTCTGTCTTTTGTACGAAGCATTAAACATATATCTATTGAAACCCAAGTTATTAGATTGCGCTTAATGTATATTTTCTTTAAGCATTCAGCTATACATCTAGTCCTGATTCTGTTGTGTTAGATGTTTAGTCTTTGAAGACAAATCTCCTTAGAAAACTCTGTCAGAACTTCAGTTTATGGATATCTTATCAAATTGTTTATGTTGTGTCAGTGAACATGGTAATTCAGAATCCTCTCCTTTCTGTTGATTTATATTATCATACTGGATTAAACAGTATTGTGGAAGGCGTTGCTTATTCTGTCTGCACACCTGATCTCAGCAGTTTAAGAAAGGAGGAGATCTCAAACAAGATTCGGTCGCAGCATCCACAGCAAAACACCCCATTGAGAAAACACATATAATATTAGTTCAGCAAGGACCACAAAATGTCAAGGAACACCAAATACGACTCTTAACACCGAACACCACATAGACCACATACAACAAAAAGAATGGTGGTATCGATGAGTGTTCACGACTCAAAATATGACACATGCACCAACAAGAATGAGGGTGCCGAGGAGTGCTCACGACTCAAAATACGACACATGCACCAACAAGAATGATGGTGCCGATGAGTGTTCACGACTCAAAACACCAAACTCATAATACGACACATACACCAACAAGAATGATGGTGCCGATGAGTGTTCACGACTCAAATCACCAAACTCACAATACGACACATACACCAACGAGAATGATGTGCCGATGAGTGTTCACGACTCAAAACACCAAACTCACAAATACCGACACATACACCAACGAAACTGATGGTGCCGATGAGTGTTCACGACTCAAAACACCAAACTCACAAATACCGACACATACACCAACGAAACTGATGGTGCCGATGAGTGTTCACGACTCAAATCACCAAACTCACAATACGACACATACACCAACGAAACTGATGGTACCGATTAGTGTTCACGACTCAAATCACCAAACTCACAATACGACACATATATTACGAGACTGACGGTGCCGATGAGTGTTCACGACTCAAAACACCAAACTCACAATACGACACATATATTACGAGACTGACGGTGCCGATGAGTGTTCACGACTCAAATCACCAAACTCACAATACGACACATATATTACGAGACTGACGGTGCCGATGAGTGTTCACGACTCAAAACACCAAACTCACAATACGACACATGCACCAACAAGAATGATGGTACCGATGAGAGTTCGCATCTGATCACGAGGCAGTGTTTCTTTTGATATGATTTACTTCTTAAAGACTTGTTTCCTTTTTGTTTGTGATCTTTGAAATTGCGACTCCGAAGAGTTTTTCAGTAATAATTGATTTGAAGGGTAAAGATAACCACCGTTTCATGATGAATGTGGTACAAGTTTATAATATATTCTTGTTTTTGAACTACGGTCTTTGTGTCTTCATTCTGTAGATCGCAATTGACAACACTTGAAAAGCATGATATTTAAGATTAGCTGACGCTTTTGATGGGTGAATAGTATTAATATATTAAAATCAGTTAAACAATATAATATTCCACAAGTCAATCATTCGATTAAAAAGGGAAGATAAACATAGCTATTTTATTTGTTGAATTATATCCCCTTATTTTATATAGCATTTCTTTGTGTACCTGTCCAGCATCACTTATGATAATTTAATAGTCAACACACGTGTCTGGTGCATTAAAATTGGTTTGAGATTTTCTTCAAGAAGGTGTAAAGTTGGAACACTTCTGTATTTTTAAAACAAGGAAACCAATCCGTAGTCAAATGCAAAAGGAGGAAAACATGCTTCTTTCGTGTCTAGTTGTGACAACAAATGATTTTTGTAATGTTTCTCGGTATATCTGCAACTGAGCTTTTCTCATCTTATATCCTATTTGTGAACATTTCATTATTGCAAGCTTTAATTATGTTATTTTAGATTTCCTTACTATATGAAACGAGCAAGAAACTTCTTTTAAAGAAGTTTACCCTTTTCTAACATTAAATGCATTGGATCATTCCCATATCACAATAATAAAAGTCAAACACGAAATGGAAAATCAGAATCATGAAAAAATACGCTATCAATAGGCGTACAATTCTTGGAAATATTATTAGTTACATGGTTAGTTAGTGACCTGATACGGAAAAATACATGGTGTGAAAAGAAAACCCGATACGGGTTTTCTTTTCACACCATGTATTTTTCCGTATCAGGTCACTAACTAACCGTGTAACGAATTCATCACGTCGAAGACCTCTTACTCAATGTGCGGGGGTCTCTGTATCATACAATTCACGACGTCATAATAAACTACTCGCCCGATACGGATTTACAAGCCTGATACGGCTTTTTTCACGGCGTCATGTGACCATGATCTGACCAATCAGATTCCAACATTTTTGTCTGAGGCGTGATAATAAACTGAACAAAGTCACAGAGGAAATACCCTGTAGTGAAAAAACACACTAACGAGATATGAAAAACGTACAAACAGACGATGTATTTCTATTCATGTAGCTACGTGCTTTTATTTTCCTTTCTAATTTCATTTTGAAACAATGTTAATTTTCTTTTTTCCTCAATGAAGTCAAGCACGTATCAGAATACATCAAAGAATTTTTTTTCTTTTGAACTTCCTGTCGTACTTCAGTGAAGATTATGTGTGATTATATCTAACAATAGCTTTGTTAAAACGCAATATATATATTTAAGTACACATTTAATCTATCAAAGCATCAAGACCCTAGGGGCGCAACAAGAAATTAAAGTGGAAACATATTCCATAGACCGTTGAATCTATCACAATGAAGCAACTTCCAACCTTCTTTAACATAGACTCTTTATCTTAAAGATGATTAATAAGAATTTTTCTTTATAGCACAATCAAGCCACAGATATCGTGTATCATCAATAGGAGGACGGTGTCTTAACTCGGAACAGACGGCTTGGATTACTAATATTAACGGCAAATGCATTCAGGCAAGAATTCCAACACGCCTTCTTTCAAGTAAAGCCTGAAAAGACTTTTATCTGATAATGATGTAATAGTTATCATTTGCGTGGAGTGCTCTTACAATTGATTTTCCTGTCTTTTATCAGGTATTGAAAGCTAAAGGAAATGAACTTGTCTTCAAAAGCACCTTTTTTGGCTCATTCTCTGCTCAAGCCTTTTTCATAGGACCCACACCTATACAGTTTGATGAGATATTCCTTAACTTTGACGACCGACTTGCTGAATCGCCACATGTTTTGGCAACATTTTTCAGCGTCATTGTTCTCAGTGTGTTAGCTGTTATACCACTCAGGCGAGCTGATAAACGAGATAAAATATATGTAAGTGTATTGTCGATTTATATGACATTATAAGAAACAAAAGAATTTTCATGAATTAACAAGAAATCAGGGGAAAGAATGCTATTCAATAAGGCATTCATGCACAAGGGTTGATTGATATGTTATGAGCCTCAGTTTTCTGGGTTGCAGAAGGTAATCTGCCGAAAGATTTTCTCCAGAGAGGACGAGCAATCAATGAGTTAAAGAATATCCTGACGATAATCTCAACAGCACTCACAAAAGAGCACCAAATTGAGCATCGACGGATCCCTAGCAAGCTAGCGGTGTTACCAGGTACCCGGGAGGAGTAAGCATCCCCTGTTGGCTAGCCGCACCCACCATGAATGTTCATGCACGAAAATGAAAACAATAAAAACATGAACTGCACTGTCTGATGCCATTTCTATATAGAAACTATGCTTCACGTCTGACTCATTTACGGGAAAACATTCAACTGAAGCGCCACCGAAAGCTCGCTAGTAAAAGGTGTGCTGTTCTATCAGGACGATGCTCATGTGCAAAAGTCTGTCACTGCCATAGTTATAATTTAATTGAAAATCTGCCTTATTCACCTGGTCTTGCTCCATCAGACTTTCATATATACCCTTAACTGAAAGCAGTTATTTTTGGCACCCACTTTCAGTCCGACAATGACGTCATACTTGCAGTGTATGCCTTACTGACCAGTCTAGATAAAAGTGTATTTATACTGAAAGGGAATATATAGAAAAAAAAAGCAAAATGTCTAATAAAATTCAAATCCTGTAATACGAAGATCACAACATATCAATCATCCTTCGTATTTAAATGAACATTAATGACGTTGAGACTCAACAAATAACTGCACGAGCTTCCAAAGGATTATCGTCGTTATGATCCGTCAGGATATACGTACATGTAATACAAATCATGGATATGTTCTATATTGTACAAGACCCTGTCCACTCTTTAGTAAGATTAGATTAAATCTCTACAAAAGGTATTGGGATTCCTAGGGTACTTATTCTGCACCTCTCATTAGACATTTGTTCATACACTTACGAGAGAGAATGCATCATAACCCCAAAACTAACAAATAGTGTGACGAACAAATGTTTCAATTACATCTCAAGGAAGCCCGATGACGTCATTATGTGACGTCTTTTGACGTTATCGATAAAAAGTCAAAAATGCTCGAAAATGTGTACTTCCTTCAAGAAGGTATAAATTTGGAACCCTTCCGCATTATTAATGTGAGAATTTTTATGTGGTCATATGCGTTTCAGAGAAAATTATTGCTGATTGACAGTTTAGGGATGGCTTAAAGCTACTGTAGATTTAGGGGTTATGTGGTCCCAATTATTGACTATGTTGAATCCCAAATTTTTTTTCTCATACGCACTGTTATGAGTCTCTTCGTTCAACATTTGTTTGATCTAAAAATGGAAAAGGCATTACGAACAAACAGATTTTTAAACGAAGCATAAAGTATAAGAATAAACAAAAACACAATTTCGACCGTAAGTTTGTAAATCCTTTCAACATAAGGAAGAAAAAAATCCTTTGGAATACAATGAAAAGTGAAGGATGATACATTAAAATGATACATTAAAATGGTAAATGTACAATAAAATGATACATTAAAATATCTAAGATTTTAAAAGTTATATTCACGTTGTAGTGGACGTACCTTCCCTTAATCGATAATCCAGATGAAGGGCATTCCATTTTTTTATCTGTTCAAACATCAACATCTTCACCAAGGACAATGTCAGCCAATGTCTATATAGAGCTGGTCGGGACCACAGGTAGAACAGGACCAAGGATTTTGAGCGATGGTGTCAGACAGGTATTATATAAACATAATATATTGCACTTTATTATACATATGGCAATTTTTCCTCTAAATTGATCGCTTGTTTACTGGAAATTGAACATGATGAAATTGCTTTTTCTTGAGTTCTTGCAGAGGGGGCAATAGTCCTTTTTGATTATATCCCAGTTCAGCGTTTCTAGGATATACATTAAAGAAGTACATATCAGTTGCTCTAGAACTAAGATAACTTCAAATGACACTAGATTCAATCAAAATGCTATTTTGAATGGAATAAAGAATAATCAAATCACTCGCAACATTATCATGATTATTTGAAACATAGAAAAACGTAAATAATGTCAATGGTATCGTTCCATACTTAATGGATCAAAGAAGATTTTTTAGTATTTGTTCTCCTCATCTCCTTGGTTGGAGTGTCAAATACAAATCAATTTTAATTGAAAATGATTAAGTTCTTATAACAATGATTGATTTCATTATTCTATTTAATTGATTCACAGAATTTCTGTAGGGGAACATCATCACATTTCGTTCTTGTAACATCAGCGTCCATTGGAAAATTGAAGAAACTCATTATATGGCATGATAATGGAGGCAAAAACCCGAGATGGTGTTTGTCAAAAGTTGTAGTGTTAGAGGAAGAGACAAAAGAAAAGTAAGTCAACAAGGGAATAGTTAAGGTATATGGAATACTCTCCTTTACTTACCACAGCGGAACACACCCGAATGGTTCAAAGAACATCAGGCAATACAGCATTCAACATTCAAACAACCAATAAAATCATCTTGAAGAGATTATCAGTGGAACACGAAAAACAGAAGACATAACTTCTGGTCCATCCTGCAGATTCATCTGTTCGTAAATGATGCTATTGAGTTTGAATATTTAACCTTCATCCAATAAATGTTTATATAAAATTTTACATTTATGAATACAATTTCAATGAACGTATTTGTACGTAGTTTAGTCATAACATTATTATTCCATTATGATTATTCCGTTCATTTCGTGTTTTTTTTCCCAATTTTGAAGGTACATGTTCCTGTGTCAGGAGTGGCTTTGCCTTGACTGTGACGATGGTCAAACGTGGAGACGTCTACATCCAACCATCACTGAAATCATGGATGACAATATCGTGTTCAGGGAAAGCAGTCGAAAACGATTCTATGATGATTTTCTGTGGATTTCACTCATTCACAGACCTAACTACAGTGTTTTCACCAGAGTACAGAGGTTATGGACTCTGATTGGAATGTTGTTTCTCGCAATGCTGACGTCAGCCATGTGGTATGATACCAGTCAAAATGAAAGCTCCACAGCATTCGGCAATCTTAAAATAGGACCATTTACATTCAGCTATCGTCAGATTTATGTTGGAGTCGTCTCGTCTTTTATAAGTTTACTGCCGTCTTTAATAGTTATTTCAATATTCAAATATAGGAGATTGCGTGGAGATGTAAAATGCTATAGGCTTACAACATCGATATAAGAGTGTGACTAAAACGGGACCCGAATAAACACCAAACTGCGGAAGACGTGAGAGAGAAAAAACGAACGTTTTGTGATGTTTTAGAACTTGCCAAAGAACCTCAAGGGAAAGTAAACCCGAAGAGAATAAAATATTTGGAATCGGAATATTGCAAACGATTTCGTAAGAGTGCAAGCAAACAGAAGGTTGGGATACTTCCTTGGTGGTACCATAATTTTGGCCTATGTTTTACTATTCTCATGCATAACTGTAGGTGGAACTTTGACATTTTTCTATTCGCTTCAATTTGGCAACGAGAAAACGAACAACTGGTTTCTGTCGTTCATTTTTGGAGTGACTGGAAGCATATGCGTAATAGAACCTCTGAAGGTAATTATTGCAGGAGATGTAACAATATATCAAAACATGACGGCTACGGTCATATTTAATTGGATATAGAAAAGTAAACTTGACAAATATTTCCGATAACCAATGAGAAGCAATTAACTATGAAACGGCCAAGCAACGGGAAGCAAAACAATTACCCCCACATATCCCCCGGTACCCCAGAACGGTTTTTACAAAAGTACAAAAGCAGGCGCAAGATAAACTGATACACGAATTTAGGTTGATCGATGTACACCTGGTCACAATTTTTAATGGCAATTCACTATGTGTTGTGGTTATCCGTAACATTAGCACAACCTTCTCCTCTTTCCTTGTACCAGGAAACACAGACGTCTTCAATGACGTGAAGCTAGTGCAGATAGAAAAAGCATTTTCACTTTAAAATATACATAGGTTCTAGTACCAGAAACATGCATGTTTGGTCCATAATGCAAATCGATTTCTTCTTTAATGATGCTATGAATTTAGTAGCTCTGCAATACCCTGATCAAATGTATGTAGCTATCTACCATATCAAAATGATGAAGTACTTACACTCTGATGCCTGAGGGTAAACAACTCGAAACAAAAATCCAAATATAATGCAACAGACATTCCTGTTTCTGGTAATAGATAATCATCATTGATAATTTAATCCAAAATCATTATGTGGGTGTGTCACTGTGTACAAAATGTTTAATTGTGACGCCTCATTTATTTCAAAATTGTGGGTTGGTATTCTTTTTAAAGAATTCATATGACTTTAAACTATCTAGTTGGTCTTCGCAGAAGGGTAATTGAATGATTACATGCATATGACAATAAGCAGGGATAGTTTATTTAAGGCGATATGAATATTGTGTTGGTGAGTTGTGACGGTATCGTTTATGAGTAATTATTTTGCTTTCACATTATTCATACCACAAGGTTACCATTTTCTTCCAGGCAATAATAATGACTATTTTAATTACTTGTTTCTTGAGACGGCTAGCCTTAAACGACATCAAAGACTGCCCAAGCCCAACGATAAATGAAAATATCGGTATGTATGTCCGCGAGATGGCCATTTAAGCCAATGCATGAAATGTATAATTGCTTTATTACTGGTTAGTGTCTAACAAAAATAGATTGACACGTTTATATAGTGTCTCAAAAATATAAAAAAGAATACATACAAATAAAGTAATAAAAAGAAAATGACGCCTTTAAGACTGTAAATTACAATGGAAAAAAGATTTTTAAGAATTGAGACCAATTTAATGTCCACAGGAGAGCATATGTGCCCAGGAGAGCATATGTACGAGATTGCTACATTATACATGTATATTCAAATCGACACAAAAATTAGGAGCAAAAATACGAAAATAACATTCACGGGACAAAAACAAATAGGGTTAACAATTTCTCAATGAAAACCATTAAGCTGCAGAATGTTTTTAGTTTTTCATTATTTTGAGAAAACTGTCATAAATAAGAAGACTACGTACTAGATGAATCATTGGAGGCACAAATACAGATTTATTCTATGCTTTATTTCTTTTTTCTAATGGCAGAGATTAAAGAAAAAAGTTCATATACAATATGTCCATGTCCTAGCCGAAGATCGGAGGATTTGGATGTGAAGATAATGCGACACAGAGCACAACTCGACAGGAAACTCAGTGGTATATTCAGAACAACAACACTGAGGTTTCTATATGTATTGATTGTATTGCTACTCGGGAGTCACAACTTTATTACGAAGTCTTTTCGACAGAACGCACAGCTTATACAATCAATTAACCAAACATTCAATGTAATTGACAATTGTTAAGAGAGAAAATCACATACCATCGAGCATTCCCTATGAAAATCATGGAAAGTGCAAAAATTTACATTTCAAATTTTCTTATTTCATCGAAAGAAAATGTAGGATTCTTAAACAAAATGGTGCATGATATTGATATTAAGTCAATTTTTCATTGTTTTTATGGCATTCAAAGTTGTTACCATGGATACCGCTTTTTTGTATGTATCAAAATGTCTAAAACAGCAAAATGTACACTATGTTTTCTTTTGGTTTAAATGAAAGATGTCATTGTTTCTGAAATGGGATATCATAGTTTGAGGTTTGGTCTTTAAGAATGATTTTAAAAAATCCTCTGCATTATATTGAATATGTTGCTATGGTAACCGGAAGTTGACCTAGTTTTCATAAAAGGACTCAACTAAATTTCATCATTTTTTAGGGTCAGCTAGTTCAAATCTGCAACACGGTACAAACGAAAATAAACTGATTCAGTATAGTACTAAAGTTTATTGAGTTATTTGAAAAATAAAATTGGGAAGCCTCTTAACGGTTGCAATTGAAACGGAGCTTAAACTTTCTTAATTTTGTGTAAAAACAAAACGACCAAAAATGATATCTTACTCTTTTCCATCTGAATTGACCGGATTTATTCGTCATTTTGCCGTAAAATCAATCTATAAATGATGCTTTGGTGTTGAATGAAATAATTGAATCTTTTTATATATTTTTTTGTTTCCATAGCAACCATTTACTCCATAGCAACTCCTCAAAATAAGAGTTTAACAGAGATTTTGAGACCAAAAATTTAGATTGAGTTTTAGTTTAATGCCTTTAAGAGTGAAACAGTGACATACAACCTACGCTTTGCATAGCAACCATTCATGGCATCCATAGCAACCATGAATATCCCATAGCAACCGTTGTTGTTTCTTGCATTAAATGCGATGTAACCATATTCCTAGCAATATTAAATCTCTATTAGCCAAATTGTACCATAAATGTTTTAAAAGACTTCAAAAAAGATGCAAATTAACCCCCATGCCCTCCTGATCAGTATTTCATATGTCCTTAGCAACGGATTAGAGTGTAAAACTATAATATATATAGGCTATAATGACTCTATTTATGAACCAAAAGCTGATATGTCTGGGAATTAAGATCAAGAATAACTGATATTACGTATGAAAATCGATAACCTTTTTAAGATAATTAAATTGCTGCAGAAAATAAACATTGAAAACACTATTGAAATTTAAGATTTTCAAGGTCAAAGGTCAGGGTCCCAGATCGGAAATGTTCAAAATCTTTGTATACAGCCTACAGATTGCACTTTTCATTGGTGCAGGATCTGTATTCAACTTCATACAATTAGAACTTATGGTAAGAGAAAATACCCTTTTTCAAGGTTTTTGGTCAAAGGTCAAGGTCACAGGTTGTAGATATTTAATATGGATTCCCTGTAAAAACCTAAAAAAGCTGGCCACAGCATGTCATGGATTTTGATGAAAATAACTGTAATTATCAAACTTAATCTAAAAACAATGAAAACAAACTATATTATTTGAACCATTGTTACCATGGCAATGGGGTCTATCTATTTGACACCATCAGATATATGAGAAATAAGACATATTGTGGCATTCTGTTGTTATGGAAACCATGTCAAAAATAAGGTCTATTTTTAGGGTCCTTTTGTGCCTGTTTTTGACTTTTTTGAAGGTTGAAAACCATAATTTGGCAAATGTTATGGGTATTCGATGTCACCTTGACAAAATTAATGTCCATTGCTGAAAAATTCAAGAAATAAAATTTAGGGTGAAACTCACTATTTTGCCATGAATACTAATCAAAAACTGTTGCTATAGCAACTTGGAATCAATATTTCGGTGTACTGCATATTCAAAAACATTGTTTTTTTTTCATTTTTGAGTCCTTTGATTATGAAATAGGATACCTGTATACAAATTGCGTTTATCATTATCACTTGACATTTTAATTATTTCAAGGTCATCTTTCCAAAGCTCAAGGTCATTTCTTACTTTAGACTCAAATTAACATAAAAAACAGGATTTCAAATTATTTTGAATTGATTTCTTTAACTTGTTTCATTAGATATTTTGATTTTGAATATTCACAGTTGAACAATCTATCAAAAGAAGTAGAATTCATCACAGTTTTGTTAAATTATATTTCACTTCTATGTATGACATAATTTTGATAAGAGCATAAAATTGAGATTTTCTAGATTTTTCTCATAAAATATGTGACATTTATTTGGGTCTTCAGTGGTATTGGATAATTTTGATACTCATCCCAACAAATAATGCAGTTATCATACTTTGACCCCTTATTGATTGGTTCATACCGTTTACTGTTAATCATGTCTTTTTAGCTCGACTGCACTTTAGTGCAAAAGAGCTATTGTATACCCCCGGCGTCGGCGTCAGCGTCGTCCGAACTAGATGATAAGGTAAATGTTAAGATAACACAATTTCCTTTCCTATATACATATCCTGGGGTTGTTTTTTTTGTTATGTTTAATTATACTTTGTTTAATATTACTAGATGGGGATGTAGCCCCTGGGGTGGGGATTTTTAAAATTATTTCAAATGATAAGGCAAATGTTGAGATGATAAGGTAAATGTTAAGATAGCAATATTGCCTATAATGACCAATATTAAGCAAAGTATTAGTGCTACATGTTCCAAACTTACATGGTGGATGTATCTTTGATCAAACTTTCATAAAATGACCTTGACCTACTTTTTCCACTTGACTGATTTTGCCTTTAAATTTCAATATTGAGCAATTCGAAAGTATAAGTGCTACATGTTCCAAACTTACATGGTTGATGTATCTTTGATCAAACTTTCATAAAATGACCTTGACCTACTTTTTCTGCTTGAGTGATTTTGCCTTTAAATTTCAATATTGAGCAAAGTATTAGTGCTACATGTTCCAAACTTACATGGTGGATGTATCTTTGTTCAAATTTTCATAAAATGACCTTGACCTACTTTTTCCGCTTGAGTGACTTTGCCTTTAAATGTGAATATTGAGCAAAGTGTAAGTGCTACATGTTCCAAACTTACATGGTGGATGTATCTTTGATCAAACTTTCATACAATGACCTTGACCTACTTTTTCCACTTGAGAGATTTTGCATTAAAAGCCAATATTAGCAAAGTACAGGTGCTACATGAGTATTTTGTGTATAACTATATATAAAGTCGGTAAACTCCGTACGGCGGCTTCGCCTAGCATACAAAGCATGCAATCAAATTCAAATAACAACATATAATTATATAGATTCGAGAAAAAAGTGAGCTAGAGAAATTGGCTGTCATTAAAGACAATATGCTATGCAGTCGAGCATTAGGTGACTCTGGCAACTATTTTTTTAGTCAAAAATCACAACATTTGGTCTGAAAGAAGCAAATATATTTCAATGACCATGAAAATTGATCAAATGACCATGACATTCTCTTAAGGTCGTGTTAGCATCAAATTATCTTTAATACATCTACATACCAAGTTTTGTAACGATAGCAGGGATATATCTTTAGAAATTAGCTTTTTAAATCTCACTTCTACATAAATTTCCTTCGATTCCCATGAAGTCCTAGGATAGTACTACTCAGGAAATAGGCAACTGTAATTCTAATCTTGTGCAACTGCATTATTACTCATGTAAAAAATAAGTGAAGTACAGGTAAAATTAGGTCTAAATTGGCCTAAACTGGCACATTTTGAAGGCCTAAAATGGCACTTTTGAATAAGCAATTTTCTTTAAATTGAAGTTTATATGGCGTACATTAAGAAGGAGCATTGAATAATCAAATTATATTAACTTAAGAGGGTTTAGATAATCTGTTTAGATAATTGCATATATACATTCAACATTCATTTCCATGGTAAAGGGAAACATAAAACTGCCTTATTTAAAGGGTCTTTTTTATACAAAACCTTGGTTAACATGGCAATGGAACGTCAGAGAAAGAAATGGAAGGTCATTTCGTTCTGAGGACATCATATACACCTTGTACATGAAAAATATCCAAAATCTGAGACATGTCGTGGCCAAACATGTCAGATTTTCTTTAGGTTCTTACAGAGAATCCATATTAAAATCCTTGTATACAGCCCAAAGGTTGAAGTTTTGATTGGATCTTCACCAAACTTCATACAATAATTGCTTAGGACATAGAAAGAACCCAATTGATTTTCAAGGTTAAAGGTTAAGGTCACAGACTGCTAATGTTTAAAATCTTTGTATACTGCATAGAGGGTACATTTTTGAATGGGTCTTCACCAGACTTCATACACTTATTGCTTATAACTTGTGTAAGATACCTATTGATTTCAAGGTCAAGGTCACGGATTGAAAATGTTTAAAATATTTGTATACAGCCTTGATGGCACAATTTCGATTGGAGCTTCTAACGAGCCAGTAAGGCTCGTCCTGGAGTTCTCTGAAGCATATCCTGAAGAAGAGGAGGATATGCTTCAGTGATCCCCGGACCATCTTATATCTGACACTATTTCTATAAAAGATATCGATCGGGAGGCCTATATTTCCCATTAAAATGTGAGGGGCTCGTGGCGCAGAACTGTTCTTTCCTATTAATCATCAAGGTAGACGAATATTACCATACAAAGATATTTCTTTATTCCATTCATCATACAATAGTACACATAAATTTACAAAAAGGAAACACTTTACCTTTGAAAATTCCATCTGATGGTGCTTAGCAGAAAAATGAAAAATGGATGCTAAGGTAAAAAGTTAGTTGCAATGGAGAATTTTGTAATCTGCCAATTATTGTGAGTCTTTCCATATATAAGTATGGAATAAATATCCATATTTGGTAATATGAAATAAATCAGTATTATACATTTATGGAGCTGAAAGGTATGGTAACTAAGGTGTATATCTCGTTGCTAGGTAAAATGGGCAATTTCTGTGACATTTTAGATAAAAGATAAGCTCCATCTAAAAAAATCACACATGTAACTAGATAAAGACCCGTCATAAATAATTAATTTTCAATTATTTCAAATGGTTGCTATGGAATACAATTGGTTGCTATGGAGGATTTTTCTCATCTTATATATATAATTTCTCATGTTTCTGCATATCACTGTAAGTCTTTCCATTAATGAGTATACAATAGATATCCATACGAGGGAATATAAGTAAACCTGTATCATGCATCTACTGAACTGAGAGGTATGGTAATTAAGGTGTAAATCTCGTTGCTAGGTGAAATGGGCAATTTAATTACTTTTTTGATAAAAGATACATTATTTGCAACATAAGAAAATATCCTATTATAAGCCAAATGAAAAATTGCATACATAACTAGATAAAAGCCAGTAATAAAATGAAAAATTTAATTAACGAAAATGGTTGCTATGGAATAAAATTGGTTGCTAGGGAGGATTTATCACATCTTATGTATAGAATTTCTCATGTTTTGTAATTTGCGTATTATTGTAAGACTTTCAATACATTAGTATGGAATAAATATCCATACTTGGTAATATAAGATACACCGGTATTATGCATCTACGGAGCTGAAAGGTATGGTAACTAAGGTGTATATCTCGTTGCTAGGTAAAATGAGCAATTTCTCTGAAATTTTGGATAAAAGATGAAATATTTGCAACATTAGAAAATATCCTCATTTGAGCCAAACAAAAAATCATATACATAACAAGTAAAAAACTTGTCATAAATAATTAAATCTAGTTATTGAAAATGGTTGCTATGGAATAAATTCGGTTGCTATGGAGGATTTTTTCCATATTACATATAAATATGTCTCCCTTGGTCTATTTATACAAAATAAGAGGGAAAATTCATTTGTAAATAAGAAAATTTATTTAAATTTACATGATATTGAAAATAATAAATTTTGAATTTTACTGAAAAAACGGACTTTTTTAAACAATTTTTTCCGAGTTTCCTCAAAAAGGCTTCCCAATTTTTTCATGATTATTATAAAGCTATAGTTCGTTAATCAAACGCAATCTGTATTATATGTCCTGGCTGTTGCAGATTTGAAATATTGAATTATGTTTTAGAGACATATTTTCATTTTTTCAAAATATAAAAATTAGGCCTACTTCAGGTTACCATAGCAACGGAGTCACTTCAATATATTGAATATTATTCAATTTTTCTCTAACACTATACATGAGACATTTGTTTGATACTGAATTGAATTTAAATGAGCAGTGGGAAACATGAAAAAAATACGTTGGAAATCTTACAAATTTATAGATTTTTTTGGTCTCACTGGCAGGTTTCCATGGTAACTACTAAAACACAGGCAAATATTCTTTTAAAAAAGTTTAAAAACCTTTTTATTGCTATAAATAGTCAAGGAGCATCAAAATGATTGCAAAAAAGGTGAAAAAAGGAAAATCAAAATTTTGAAGTTTCCATGCAATGCTCGATGGTTAGTGATTTTCTCTCTTAAGAACTTTTTTATTTCCTTTTGTTCTGGTTTTGAACGTTTGGTAAGGTGAGGTGATTCAACAGATCATTCATTCAATTTGCTTATGTTCATTTCATATTGTAATTCAATTCTATCAAAACTTATAGATGTTCAAATTTGTTTTTAGGCAAATTCAACTGAAGATATCTGGACATGGTTGAAGGAATATTACATACCAGCTATATGGCCAAAGTTTAACACAGCAAACAAACCTTTGTCAGCATATCAACAGAGATTCTTATCTGACCAGCTTAGTTATAGATTAGGTCATACACGAATGAGGCAAGCAAGGGTACATGGTAAGCAGTGATTGCAATTTAAGAAAGTTATTAAGGATTCCGACTTCCGTCGGAATCCTTTCTGTTATTGTATTGTCTTTTCTTTATTCTTATTATTAAGGATTCCGATTTCCGTCGGAATCCTTTCTGTTATTGTATTGTCTTTTCTTTATTCTTATTATTCTTATTATTATTATTATTATTATTATTATTATTATTCTTACCCCCAAGCCAATCCAGTGACGTTACAACAAAGTACCGCATCATATGATAAAATGGAAAGTATCATGTGAAAGAGCAAATAAAGATCGTGATTTAATATTTTTTTCTTGTCGAAAAGTTCACATATGCCCCCGCTAGAGGTCATCAGCGGTCAAATCTTTAAACTCTTATAACTCCTTTACTAACCGTACGATTTGAACAAAATTTGTTTTATATTGTTCATTGAGAAATTTGCAAACTTTTATACGCTTACATGCTCCATAAAATATTTACAGTTTTCAAGCTATTTCAAGTTGAAAATGGAACCTTAAATTGGCAAGGTGCCAATTTCTACAATTTTTGAGACTTTGAGTTGAAACTTGGATGTTAGGTCACTTATAGATAGTCATTTAATGTTGACCTTCTTTTCAAGGTCAAATTTTTATTCTCAAGGTCACATGAAACTTTTGCTTATAGAACAAAGACTATTTGACCTTCAGAGTTCAAACTTCATACATAATATCGTTAAACCAAGCTCTTTCACATTGACCTTGACCCAAGGTCAAATTTTGATTCTCAAGGTCAGAACGAACTTTTACCTATAGAACAAAGACTATTAGACATTCAAAGTTCAAACTTTATACATAATATCATTAAACCAAGCTCTTTGACCTTGACCCAAGGTCAAATTATAATTCTCAAGGTCACAACAAACTTTAGTCAAGGTCTTAACAATTATTTACTCTTGTAGAATTTACACTTTTTGTCCTATACTATTTATTCTTCACACAAGTAGTCCTTCTTATTTGAACTAAACATAGTATAAGAAAGATAAATCTTTTATTTTTGTTCTCTGTTTCTTTTTTTTTCTTAGTAGCATTACATATCTGTACTTTCATGTTGTTGTCATTTTCTATTAATAGAAATTATCTCATTGCAAAATCATTGTGCAATTCTGTTTTGAGAAAGTAATTGTAAAGGATTTGATATTGATAGAGCATGGAGTTTAAAGCTTTCGTAAAGATGAAAGGTACTTAATATTTTTTCTTCTATTTTGTTGATAAATAAATAAAGAGTCCCAAGTTAGACATTAGCTCTTTTGACTCATTTGCTGAAGTGAATAAAATACTTAAGCAACTTTTCTTTTTTCCATCTTCTTTATTCGGATTTTAACACTTCAGTTCCTAGGAAGGTCTAAGAAAGGAGGAATCCGTCTGTTGCTTGCAACAGTAGCCATCTAGTTCTTATTATTATTATTATTATTATTCTTACCCCCAAGTCAATCCAGAGACGTTACAACAAAGTACCGCATCATATGATAAAATGGAAAGTATCACGTGAAAGAGCAAATAAAGATCTTCATATATATTTTTTTTCTTGTCGAAAAGTTCACATATGCCCCCGCTAGAGGTCATCAAACGTCAAATCTTTAAAACCTTATAACTCCTAAACTAACCGTGCGATTTGAATGAAATTTGTTTTATATTGTTCTTTGGGAAATTTGCAAACTTTTATACGCTTACATGCTCGATAAAATATTTACGGTTTTCGTGCTATTCTAAGTCGAAAATGGAACTTTAAATTGGCACAGTGCCAATTTCTACAGTTTTTGAGATTTTGAGTTGAAACTTTGATGGTAGGTTACTTATAGGTAGTCATTGATGATGACCTAGTTTCAAGGTCAAATTATGATTCTCAAGGTCACAACAAACTTTTGCCTATAGAACAAAGACTATTTGACATTGACAGTTCAAACTTCATAAATACAATCATTGATCCAAGCCCTTTCACCTAGACCTTGACCCAAGGTCAAATTCTCATTCTCAAGGTCACAACAAATTTTTTCCTATAGAACAAAGACCATTTGACCTTGAGTGTTCAAACTTGGCGCAAATATTCCTTGCATCAAGTCCTTTCACCTTGACCTTGACCCAAGGTCATTTGTTCGATTTCAAGGTCACAACAGACTTTTGTTGATAGAATATTGAGCTTTGAATAGATGAAAAGGAATCTTTATGAGAATAAACTAAAGTGCTTATCTTTCATCCATGACCTTGGTTCAAGGTCAAATCAACTTTTTCAAGGTCATAAAAAACATTTACTCTTGTAGACTTGATAAGATTTTGTTCTTAAATATTTATTCTTCGCACAAGTAGTACTTCTTATTTAAACTTTACATAGTAAGATAGATAACTCTTTTATTCTTGTGCTCTGTTTCCTTTTTTTATCTTAGTAGCATTACTTGTCTGTACTTTCATGCTGTTGTCATTCTCTATTTATAGAAATTTTCTCATTGCTAATTCATTGTGCAATTCTTTTTGGGATAGTTATTTAATAGGATTCAAAATGGATAGGAGTTTAAAGCCTTCCTAAACTTGAAAGGTATCTATCGTCTTTTCTTCTTTTTTGTTGATAAATAGATAAGAGTCCCAAGTTGGACATAAACTCTTTTGACTCATTTCCTGAAGTGAATAAGGTACTAAAGTAACTATTCTTTTTTCATCTTCTTTTTTCGGATTTTAACATTTCAGCTCCGAGGAAGGTCAAATAAAGGAGGAATCCGTCTGTTGCTTGCAACAGTAGCCATCTAAATATTCTTATTATTCTTACCCCTCATCATATCCAGACACTTTATTCAAAGGTCTTTTTACACAGAATAAAAAGGATGGTACCATTAGAAAGAGCAGACAAAGATCTTCTATAACTATTTTTTGTTTGTCGATAAGTTCACCAATGCCCCCGCTAGAGGTCATGAAAGATCAAATCTTTAAACTCTTATAATTTCTAAATTAGATGTACGATTTGAACGAAATTTCTTTCATATTGTTCTTTGGAAAATTTGCAAACTTTTATACGCTTACATCTTCGATAAAATATTTCCGGTTTTGGCGCTATATGGAGTTGAAAGTGGAACTTTAAATTGGCAAGGTGCCAATTTCTACAGTTTTTGAGATTTTGAGATGTAACTTGGATGGTAGGTTACTTATAGGTAGTCATTTAATGTTGATCTACTTTCAAGGTCAAATTTTCTTTCTCAAGGTCACAACAAACTTTAGCCTATAGAACAAAGACTATTTGACCTTCAGGGTCAAAACGTGATACATATTATCTATGAGTCAAGCCCTTTCACCTTGACCTTGACCCAAGGTCAAATTCTCATTCTCAAGGTCACAGCAAACCTTTGCCTATAAAACGAAGACTGTTTGACATTGAGAGTTCAAGCTTTACGCAAATATTCCTTGCATCAAATTCTTTCTCCTTGACCTTGACCCAAGGTCGTAAGTTCGATTTCAAGGTCACATCAGACTTTGGTTGATAAAATATTGAGCTTTGATCAGATAAAGATGAATCGTGATGAAATTAACCTCACATACTTATCTTTTATCTGTGACCTTGGTTCAAGGTCAAATAATCCTTTTCAATGTTATAAAAAACATTTACTCGTGTAGAATTCACAGTTTTGTCATGCACTATTCATTCTTTCCACAAGTAGTCCTTCTTATTTGAACTTAACATGGAATAAGAATGATAACTCTATTACTCTTGTTCTCTGTTTTCTTTCTTTTTTTTCTTAGTAGCATAAATGCCAGCATTTTGATGCTGTTGTCATTTACTATTCATAGAAATGTTCTCATTTCATAATCATTGTGCAATTCTGCATTAAGATAGTAATTTTAAAGGATTTAGATTTGATAGATCATGGAGTATAAAGCTTTCGTAAACATAAAAGGTATTTATTATCTATTTCCTCTATTTTGTCGATAAATGAAAAAGAGTCCCAAGTAAGACATAAGCTCTTTTGACTCATTCGCTGAAGTGAATAAGGTACTAAAGCAACTATTCATTTTTCCATCTTCTTTATTCGGATTTTAACACTTCAGTTCCGAGGAAGGTCTAATAAAGGAGGAATCCGTCTGTTGCTTGCAACAGTAGCCATCTAGTTTATGTTATTTTTGTTCAACATTTGACTTCGATGTAAATATGATTTCATGATGAGCGATTTTCTTTGAGGAATGAAGCTTTTTAACACCGAACAAGCATTCACTAAAAGATACATGTTACATGTATAACTGATTTATTTGTATAAACACTGGGAGATATTTTTAATATCCGAATGATTAAAGGAATAAGCATACCTTTCTATCAGATGTATCTGCTAGATGCATTATCTGGTAAAATTCATGTATTGCTTTGGAATATCACAGATTGTAGTGATGATGAATACAGCAATATTGGCATTTCTTCTGTCTAATTTTACGACTTGTTACAGAGCTGCCGAACTTTTAATGACTACCCAAAACATGATGCCGCATTATTACTTTTTATTCTGTTCACCATTTAAAAATAGTGAAGTAATATGTAGTTGACATTAAATCATCCTATTCATACGTATATGAAATTTGCATACCCTCCTTTGTTGATTTTTGTTTCTAAATCGCATAGGTAATTGCACTGTGGATCCAGTAATGGCAGAGGAGGTGAAGATATGTAAACATGATTACACACTGGCTCAGGAGTCAAACATCAATTATTGCCCAGGTATTAACTCAATCAAAGGATCTCAATTGACTATATACATCTCCTTGAAATATATATATATTCAAAACCTTTTCGAAGATTCTAAAGAATTGAAGACTCAATATCTTTTCGTCTTTTTAATCAGAAGTCCTTTTACCTTAAAAATGAACATTAACCAGGCACCATGGTGTTTTTTTTTTCTTCTATCAATTACATTTACATAATAGTCCGAATAACAATATACATCATCACTTAGAACATTTAGTAAGCGAAAGGATCTCCAGCATGACCACTATGCATTCACCCAGCGAAACAAACCCACAAGAAAGTGACACATAAATGACATAAGTTAAAAGAAAACAAATCGCACAACAACAAGAAGACACAACAATATTCACTAGAACATCATGCAAAACAAACGTACAGGAACATCATACATTAATGACACTTAAGGAGACCAATGTGCACCCGGATTAACGTAAAGAAAGGAGATGCTTTCCAACAGAACCCGGATGCAGTACCCACAGCAATAAAAACCAATCACCAAAATACGACAACTCAATGTGGACAATTACAACAAAGAACACCAAATAAAGGGAGTAAACATCAAAGACAACATAAAATATCACACACAAAAGAGTTCATGTAAAGTTTAGAATAAAACGTTGAAGTAATTACTTAAAGTTGCAATTATAATTTCAGGTTGGAAACCGTTTAACGTCAGTTGCTTTGAGTATGAGGACAACAATCAAGCCAATGAAGAAATTGATGCAAGCTTTTTATATTTCAACTCAACATCAACAAAAAGTTTATATCACTTTGGCAAGTTTGCTATATATGATGGTGGAGGTTATACAATTTACCTCGGTCCGAAGCAGTCAATAGTTATGGATTATGTAGAACAATTACGTGCACTCGGATGGATCGACTTGAATACTCGTGTACTTTTTATTGATACCAACTCTTTCAATCCGTCAACGAGATTATTTAGCCATACACAAACAGTATTCGAAATGTCTGCCTTTGGTGATGTGATAAGAAAATCAGAAACTTACTCGATGAATCTCTATCCGTATGTCACTATTTCGGATTTCATTATTCTCGCTCTACAGTTGTTATTTTGTGTAATTCTTTGTATCAAGATAGTTCGCCTTTTTCGTGAGGGATATTTGTACCGCTTTGGATGTCTCAGAAGATTTGTGTTCTACTGCGATGTGTTTGACATTCTACTAGGTTTGGCTGCTTTAGTTTCATTCATTTTGCGTATATTATGTTCTATAGAAGCTATCGAGGATATTCGGAATGATATGAGTAAGTACTAACAAATTAATTAAACATATCAGAAATTAATTTTTAATCCTGCTAACACGCAAAATTGCTTTATTTAAAATTTAATTAGAGTTCTAGTAGAAATATAAACTCGACTTTCTTGGTGTCATAATTTACATTTTAAGTTTTACATTTATATCTGATGAAAATGCATATATTTCTAGACTATGCATGGTTGTTTTTAATAATCCTCAAAGAACTATTTACTTTCATTTCTAGATCAATACATTTCCTTCGAGTTTATTCAAATATATGATAACATCTACCACAAGTGTTTGGCCGGAATATCGTACCTAGCAATAATAAGCATCTTGGAGCCTCTAACATTCAACTACTACCTATTCCTTCTTCATCGCACATTGTCGTCTGCTCGATCCACCTTTCTACACTACCTAATTCTCCTGATCGTCTGTGTTTTTGCGTTTTCAAGTTTCGTATTCTTCTTAGTTGGTGGACAAGTCAAAGAATTCAGGGACATATGGACATCTTGTGTAACATTCTTTCAGGTCATGCTAGCAATTATTTCATTTCGAGGTAGTGTGAAAATGCAAACACTAGAAGTTCAAATTATTATTGCTATATTTTCCATAGTGATGTCATTGATATTGGTGAATTTATTTATTACAACGCTCACCATGACGTTTGAGGAGGTTAAGAAAGCACAAACAAACAATTTGATTGACGTTGATCCAAACATGGTGTTCAATCAAGATCTGAACGGTCACTTCTGGATGCGTACTAAACAACTTTTTACATTTGTCTTCCGCAAGTGTTTTCCAGAACGTAAGTTTTATCATTCCTATTTATCTTTTTTTCTGAAAGAAAAATAACTGGGTTTTGTAAATGTCTTTGAGAGATCTGCATTGAAAAAAGCTTCTGCTAAAGAATCAATCAATCAAATTTATTCTTTATCTCTATACATTTGAGATCTATAATACATTGTAATAATACTAAATATCCAGAGAGAAAACTGAAAAATTCATATACATTGTATCAGAAGAACGGAGCGTAAAGGGGGTGCCCTTAAATTAATGCGGGAATAAGTTAGATTGGTTTTCAACGTTAGTGTTATCTTCATAAATTCCTAAATCTAAATTTCAGAAAAGCAAAATGATGAGGACAAGCTGATGGAATATATCAGTGCTTTAGAATCATCGGTAAAATAATACAATCTTTTTTTAATAGCAAAGTCGAGACTTGACTGTCTCTGAAAATTCTGTTTAACATTTTTGAAAATAATGTCTGTGAAGTAGTTTATTCTTTTTTTATCATTGTTTTGATATCAAAATAGAAAACAATACTTCTGTAGTACGGATTCTTATGGCAAAATCTACTTTTACGCAATCCTATTTTTTCCAGATAGAACATTTTGATATTTTGAGAAAAAGGGCTTACCTGAGCGAGGAGGAATCTTCAAAGATGTTCTATGAGTACGCGACGATCCTATTCCAAAGACAAAAGGAATCCCGTATTCTATTAGAATGTGTTCTCACCCGTACAACGACAGGTATAAAATACAGGTAAATGGAAATATAGCATCAAAATCACAACACAGAACAAAGCATGAGTATTGTCGCGCCGTTTTAATTCATTTAAGTGGTGTTATCTATGTTACAAACCCTTAAAATAAAAACTATTTTTTGTTATTCATCGGTCATGTATATATTGTTTACAGCTTCATCAGTTCTGTAGATGGAGGAACAAAGGTGACACTATTTGTTCCCAGTAAAGCGCTATCAAGCCAATTAGAAGTATCCTGTTACGAAATAGGAAGATCGTACGTACATGAGCACGCAATAGTTAATGTTAATCACCTTCGGAGCAGCTTGTATCGTTTTGACACGACCAATGATTTCAGTTTTAATGTAAGTGCTTAGATTAATTCATTTGCTTTGAAATTCATAAATAGTAAAAATAAATAATTAATTCAATAAAACGTAAATGGATTATCAGGATGTCGGCTATATACCCCTCACATGCTGTTTGCTGTCTTATGTTTCACGGCTCGACAAATACATTTATGTACACTTCTGTGATTTCAAAGAATACATTTCATAACAATTCCTTTAAATTTTCGAGTCAAAAATGCAAATGATCTCAAAGTTACAGATTTGTTCTAAGGGAAAGTTCTTTTCACTTAATAGAATTATTTAAAGATATATATCATAACGTCTTTGTCAGAGAGAGATTTTTCTGCAACTTCATGACGTGAATAAATCTAAATCTGGCATAAAGTACACTGCAGTCTGTTGTTGGAGTGAAAATAGCCTGCAGCAAACTACCTACATTGAGGTATACATTAACTTATGTTAACTACCAATAACGAAATACTTACATTAAATCAGATGTTCAATTAAAGTAAAATCTAAATATCTAACATAAGAAAGAGTCAATAAGAATTTTGTCAAAGCACTCTGGTATTCTTTAGATTATCAAATGCTTTTGAAGAGAAAGAAGGGAGGAGATCTCCAACAAGTAACAATTGTATGAAACACGATTTCCCTCTGGTTGGTAAATCATTTCCACTTTTGCCAATTTTGTTTTCAGAATGAGAGAGGAGAGTATCAGTTGAAAAGGATTCCACACAGCATACATGTTATAGAATCTTAATGCTTACTGAAACAAATGGAGGACATTCTTGTATGTATTCTATAGTTTAGGAAACAAGATTCCATTCCTTATATCTTAACTGAACATGTTTTGTTCTGTACAGACAAGGCAAGAGTAAACTGACATTGGAACCATTCGTGTTCATAATTCTTGACTTTTCAAAAACAGACTAGATGCTGCAACTTGACCTTACACTGTATTTCGGCTAAAATATGTTTTCAACTTCGGAGATACAGAAAAAGCAATTATCTTCCTGATGTCATAAACCTTTTGATGAAATATGAATACAGCGAATATCATAAAAATATGTTTAAAACAGATTTTGCTTTCTGTCGAAAGGTTTCATCTTTCATGAAAATGAACATACTACCTTACTAGGAATTACATTATACGTTGTCATCTTATTCTACATAACTACAAATTTCAGTCAGACGGATATTCAATCACTGCTTAATCGAATCATGTCAGTGTTCATCGGTGAATTAAAGTCCACCACAATACCTGAAATCAAGATTCAAACCTCGCAATCAGAAAGCTTAAAATCTTTGTATAATATAAATCAGAACGTTCTAAAAGAAAAGAAAATTCGGATGAAAACATGTTTTGCAAACAATCTATATTTATATACTGGGTATCCCGGACACAGATGCGTGCCTTGAATGAAATATGTCTTGACATACTAGTAACACATTTTCAGGAGTACAATTTACAATACTAAGGGCATTTTAAAATGATATCAGTGAGTGACAGTGAACAGAAAGACAAAATTAGACGAAAGGATAACAATTAATAGACAACCTCGAAAAACAAATAATGAGTAAATATGTACATGTAAATAGAAAGATAAATAAATAGAAAAACATATAAATAGATTGATAAATCCAAATTAGTGAATCACTTAAAGTGACAATCATAGTGCATTCTCTCAAGAATGAAGAGAAGGGAAGAAACTGAGGTAGACAATTACATCAAAGTGACAATCATAGTGCATTCTCTCAAGAATGAAGAGAAGGGAAGAAACTGAGGTAGACAATTACATCAAACCATCAAAACATAGGGGGAAATACGATATTTATGAAATATTTCCACCTTAATATGCAACATGATATATGTATATGAATTATTCCGAACTGTCAACATGATATATATGATTTATATCCAGATATGCTATCAGTGCGTATTGGGAAACAGTGGTGTATCTAGATAATTGAGAAAATTGTGTACGTGTAATTATGTTAATGACTCTATTGATTATTATTCTGGCTTGTGCGCAAGTAATCGGGATGACCACGCCGTCTGCTGCTTGCGAGGCAAATGACCGTCCTGGGTTGGCAGCGGTTGGCAGTTAGTCTCGTTGGTTATTGTATGGGGTTTTCTGAGTGTGTTTCATGTTTCTATTGTGTTAGCTGGCGTTTATTGTCCCATGTGCGTCTACCTCTGTGCATGTCTGTCATGTGTTTTGTTTTGGATGTTTCGGGGTTTTACCGAGTGTGTTGGAGATCCCCTCCTTTCTTTGAGAAACAGCAATCTAAAGAAGAGCCCGGATTGTATTCATATCCCTCCTTCGATTGTTACCATTCATGTTTCAATTATGATTTCTATTCTTGTTTTGTTACTGAAATGTCGGTTATCAAAGTGCGAATATTCCTCATTACCTTTTATACGTTTGTCAATATTCCCGTTGTGCACTATTTTCACTTTGGTGACTGCAATTAGTCTAAGTGATATTTTCTTTTCATGTATCAAACCATCAAAGCAAGTCGGTGAATGAATGTCAAACACAAAACCCAAAATCAAAATCAAAGAATATTCATCATTTGGCAAATAGAGCATGGCTGACAAACGATATCACAAGAAAGGAGGGCATCTCAAACAACACTCGGTTGCAGCGCCCATAGCAAAACTCTAAAATACCCAATGCCAAAACACAGAGCAGACATCCACAGAAAGAGATGCAAAAGGAACAATGAACACCAATGTTAAACATCCTCAAATTCATTAGCATAATTTAAGAACAGATAAATTTGCAGCATGGACCAGACATGCACGTTTTGGGTACTAAACCCTCGTCAGTAGCCATCAATCTAAACAATGTAATATGGCCAAAAAGTGTGAAAATTATAACGTCAAAAATGTACCGAAATACGTAGCAGAATGGGTGGGATATGATGTTACAGGACGCACATTTTAGAAATTTCAAGAAAAGTTGTGACAGAAAATTTTAAATGCATTGAAGACACAGACGATCAAACGAAGTTGATCCAACTTGGCTACATGTGACATCGGGGACTTGAAGAGACAGACGATCAACCTAAGTTGACCGAACTTGGCTACATGTGCCCTCGGGGACTTGAAGAGACAGACGATCAACGGAAGTTGATCGAACTTGGCTGCATGTGCCAATTTACACCATAGAAACATGAAACAAAAAATACAACATATAAACAAACGAGACCAATGGGAACCGGTGCCGACTTTGGACGGCTATCTGCTACGCAAATGAGTTAAAGAAGATCCTGACGATAAACTCAACAACACTCACACTAGAACACTATATTGAGCATCTACGAACCCCCAGCAAGCAAGTAACATAAGGTATGGCTAACACTAGAAGCTAACTAATGTAGCAAATATACATATGTAAACATTAAAGATGTACCTATCACCTATTCAGTCTCAAAGTCGAGAAGGCAAGACAAAATTATAAGAATTTCCATGGGAACGGCTGCGAACCTAAGAATGAATAACATTCCGAAGTGAGACCAGGTGCCCGGAGAGAGTCAGCGTCTCCTAATTGCATGCAACACCCATCGCAACAGCTCCAAAAAAACTTGTCAAATTCAGTAATCATCTCGATGTTCATATTAATGTACACATCAGGTAAGTATTTCTTGTTTGGTGATGATGACATTCATTCGATCACAATCCAGAATGTCACTGGTCATTCTGGAAAGGGGATCTGACAGTCATATAGAAAACTCTTTCATCGACGTTTGGATATTAACAAGGAAATATAATTCATATCAAATGCATTAGTGTGCACATTTTTTTTTTCTGATTAGTTTGAAAATGACCTCTATGAAAATATATTATACAATCATGTTTATGATTTCTTATGCTATGAAAAGGGGAAAATTATTCGTACATTTCATTACTTTATATTAATTTTGTACTAATGAAGTTTAAGTATATGATTTTAGTTAAATTTAACATTAGATATTGGGATCAAAATTGGAAAAACAATATACACTGGAAAAAGATGACAACTGAGAAAGAGGTCATAACAGAAACATCGATGTTGCTCTTTGTCGCACTTGAGACACCAAGGTTAAGCATGTCCTTAACATTTGACCATGTGCCGTTGTTTGGTGCGGGTTTTATACCAAGGATGTGACACATTATTTGGTATAATTCAACATTCCTGATTGGACGATGAACAACATTTTTCTTGAAAGCTGCAAATAAAGATGAAAATTAATAAAGTTTGAATCATATGTACTTTTCGAAGAAATTTTAAATGCGATCATTTCCATTTCTTAAGCTTTGGCCTTCATATCTTGTTTCAAATCAAAATTGCAAAACTGATCTTTACTATACATGTGCTCGAAATAACAAACACTGCACAATATATAAGTGACACTTGCACGGTACGTATGATATAGTGTATATGCTTTTCGTACTTGGTATCGACCACATGATAGTAAGTAAGTAATATTTATTTAGAGTCGGTATTTTGTACGAGACAATAACATAAGCTCTGTAGAGCATTTACAACCGACTCAATATCTTTTAAGACTCTCTAGGTACTTATGCCATTAAAATGCATATTGGAATCCAAGTCAATTCGAAAGTATGTCATCTTGCGTGCGTACCTGGTCCAGATGCAGCGAAAAAAGCCCGCATTTCTTCATTACTGGTATCAAATCCATGCATCCCTATCATCGGACCCGAGACGTACTGGTCGATCTCTGGATTTTTAGACTGTAAAAGATGAACTGACCCATAACATGATCAAAGTAATTTTCAAGTTTCTACACACAATCGTGCAAAGAATTGACAGAAAACCGAACATCCCTCTGCTCCTTGTTAACAATAAACGAATAATCATTCCACAGCGAATGTTTAACAATTATGCTTATCTCCCCTTTGTACCACATAACTCGTCTGGTGTAAAATCTCCAGCTAACTTTCAGTAAGCTAAGCTCCGCCCATTGTCGTCTACAGAAGAATATTGGAATATAAATAACGGCTCGGTGATAATTTGTTTGGTTCATGCGACTAGGGAGAATTACTGGACAATGAACAACGGCTAGCTATTTGTTATTTCCTTTAAGTTTTCACTGAAGTTAAACGGATGCAAAGGTTTTGTTTTACTTAGAAATATGTACCTTTCTGGGAAATATTTACTTGTTACATAATTCATCAAGTTCGCTGTTGCTTTCTGTGGTTCTACTTTGTATATCCTACTTACCGTTAAAAGAAAAATTGCAACATCGGCGACAACTAAAATAGGTGGCGTTCTCTTGTGTCCTTTCAAGAACCATCGATCAGGGATATCTTCTTTCTTGTAAACTTGGACACCGGATACATTCGCTGATCTTATATTCGAGATAATCTAATATATTGAAACACAATTTTCATCATTCAGAATTTTCGTTGAAGAAGAAAAGTAAATGCACCTATTTACATTAAAAGACATGAAATATTAAAAAAGAGCAAGATCACCTTGTCAGTCTTTCCTGGTTTTGGCCAAATGCCGATTGTATTCATTTCAGGTAAAATTTCTACACAATCGTCTGGGTCAAGATGACTTGTGAGATTCACCACCCTTGTCCTATTGACCATACCATGGTCAGAGAAGATCATTATGTTGACTTTATCTCTCAGTCCAATTGATGAAAGGTTTGAGAGCATGTCATGCATAACTATGTCAACTGCGCGTAGACTGTCCTTGACCTTATCTGAGGCTGCTCCGTACATATGACCGTATCTATCCACGGACTGTAGGTAAATCCCTAAGGACGAAAGATGATGAACAGTAAATTGATTTAATATATAATTATTTGCATTCATATTTTTCTTCATAAAGTTTACAGAATTGCTCTAATAAAGCGACAAAGTTCCTTACTACTATTCACTAATCCAATCATGAAACATTAATGACGGTTAGTTACCAAACTAATAGGAAGAAAAGGGGATGATTTCAAGTATGACCACCCTGCACTCACCCAGCGAAACAAACCCACAAGAAAGTGATACGTAAATGACATCAGACGAAACTACAAACCACAAAAAAGACACGACAATATTCACTAGAACATCGAACATGACAATCGAAAGAGACAGACAGAAACATCAAACATTAATGACAACACATAAAAGGCAGGAAAACCAATGTGCACCCGGCGCCGACTTTGGATGGCCATAGCAAATCGACCCGGGGCGAAGGGGAAAAGGGGCGAAACGACCCGGAACCGGTGACATCACAAACAAGAAAGCGGCCTCCTGTAACACAAATTTTACGTAAATGGGCCTAAAAAAACATATGGAATGCGTATACCAGTCTGTGTTCTGCTGGCTGAAGCGAGCTCAAGATCAATCACCCGAGAAGTCTGACCAACTTTCAGATATGAAGAATCCGGATTCAGGAAAACCACGACAATCACACTGTACATTTTTTGAGTCGAATGAGAGGCATAGCGACTCTTAGGGATCACTTTATCCTGTAAATGACTGTCTGTCCATTCGTCTGCCTTTCTGTATTTCACAGGTCAGAACTCGTCGGAATAAGGGATAGGAAGCACATTAACTACACTTCAATAATTTGAAATATGCGCCTCTTCAATAATACGGAAATGTTCCAACTTTATCCCTTCTTGAAGGAAATTGCAAACAAATTTTTCATGCACTAGACACGTGTTTTGGATATCGAATCCTCATCAGTGATGCTTCCAACCAAAGTGCTGCAAAATTCATTCAGTAGCGTCCTTTGGTTTTATTTTGTAATTAAAATTTGTGCATTTACTTAACAGAGAGTGTGCAGCTGCAAATTTCCTGTAGGGTCGATTCAGTAGCATATCCAAATATCCATATTCAAGAAGTGAGAAATGTTACTGAATTTCGGGTGAAATGATTAAAACAAATAAATGTCCTCTTACCGACAAGGTCAGCTGAGTCGTTTTTAAACAGTTGGAGTCCTTCGGATAATGCTATGGTCAGATTTTCAGAATAGGTTGGAACTTTCCATGTCTTGCAGTAGGTCGGGTTAATACCTTGTATTGTTACTTCACATCCCGACCAATCATAGAAATACGATGACTTATTCTATCGTTGAAAAAAATATGACAAAGGTATTAATGAGATCATGAATGCAATTGATAATAATAAAACAAGTAAGCTTTTTTTAGAAGAACAAGCAAATATATTTTAGTACATGTATATCGTTATCAACAATGCTGTTGAATTTGTGCATTCTCTAACATTGAGTACCGTTAACCAGAATTTTTTGCGAGGATCAAATTTCGCAATATGATGATAAAATACGGTATATTTTTTTCACGATTCCTGAATAACAAAGAAATATGTGCATATGATGTTACTGTTTTGTCCCTTTCGTTATTGAAGTTTTAGTTAGTTCTATCATAAGAATACACTCAATTCACTCTTCATTACGCTTAATTAGGAAAAGTGCAGATTGACCTGTACACTATGAAATAAAATGTAACAGATATGTTAATTTAAATAACATATACCTTATCAAATACATTTTTATAATTACAGTTCTTATCAATCGCGAATGTAGCGAAATAAGTTTCTCGCGAACATTATATCCGGTTGTATGCGCGGTATGTTCATTATACTTCATCTAGGAGAGTTGTCATATTCCTTTTTTCGTCATTGTGTATCTGCTTAGATTCCTTCTTGGACTGTGCTTTGCATGTGATGTATGTTTTGGTGCCCCCTCTTTAATATAGAAGTTTTTGTCTGATATTAATGTTCGTTACAATCATGAGGATGTGTTCCGCTGTGGACGGTGTACGTAGTCCTGCTGGAGTGTGGCACTGTGGACCATGTATGTAGTCCTGCTGGTGTGTTCCGCTTTAGACCATGTATGTAGTCCTGCTGGTGTGTTCCGCAATGACCATGTATTTAGTCCTGTTGGTGTGTTCCGCTATGGACCATGTAGGTAGTCCTGCTGGTGTGTTCCGCTGTGGACCATGTATGTAGTCCTGCTGATGTGTTCCGCTGTGGAACATGTATGTAGTCCTGGAGTCATCTGTTGCTGTGTTCCGCTTAGGACGGGGTAGGTAGTCCTGTTGGTGTGTTCAGGCGTGAAACATGTATGTAGTCCTGCTGGAGTTATCTATGGGTGTGTTCCGCTGTGGGCGGGGTAGGTAGTCCTGCTGGTGTGTTCCGCTGCTGACCATGTATTTAGTCCTGCCGATGTGTTCCGCTGTGGACCACGTATATAGTCCTGCTGATGTGTACCGCTGTGGAACATGTATGTAGTCCTGCTGGAGTCATCTGTTGCTGTGTTCCGCTGTGGACGGGGTAGGTTGTCCTGTTGGTGTGTTCAGCTGTGAAACATGTATGTAGTCCTGCTGGAGTTATCTATGGGTGTGTTCCGCTGTGGACGGGGTAGGTTGTCCTGCTGGTGTGTTCCGCTGTGTACCATGTATTTAGTCCTGCTGGTGTCTTCCGCTATGGACCATGTAGGTAGTCCTGCTGGTGTTTTCCGCTGTTGACCATGTATGTAGTCCTGCTGGTGTGTTCACCTGTGGACCATGTATGTAGTCCTGCTGGTGTGTTCCACTGTGGACCATGTAGGTAGTCCTGCTGCTGTGTTCCGCTGTTGACCATGTATTTAGTCCTGCTGGTGTGTTCCACTGTGGACCATGTAGGTAGTCCTGCTGGTGTGTTCCGCTGTGGACCATGTATGTAGTTCTGCTGGTGTGTTCCACTGTGGACCATGTAGATAGTCCTGCTGGTGTGTTCCGCTGTGGACCATGTATGTAATCCTGCTGGTGTTTTCCGCTGTGGACCATGTAGGTAGTCCTGCTGATGTGTTCCGCTGTGGAACATGTATGTAGTCCTGCTGGAGTTCTCTGTGGATGTGTTCCGCTGTGGACGGGATAGGTAGCCCTGGTGTGTTCCGTTGTAGACCGTGTAGGTTTTCTGCTGGAGTGTTCCGCTGTAGACTGTGTACGTAGTCCTGCTGGAGATCCCTTCCATACATTTATCGTAAGCAATGTTAGATATGGATTTTTAAACACTTTTTATATGTCCTTAGTGTATTTATATTTTTGTTATATAAATAGATACTTGCTTGTTTTTCGGCAGTGACCCACAGTGGTTCGCCGTCTTCCCACCACATCGGTAAAGTCATATCCCGGTTTCCACCATTCAAAAATTCCTTACCAGTATCCACGTCGTACATGAAGTTTCCAACGAAACCATGGTTCTCGCAATGCAAACCTGATTCAGTTTCAAATCAGAAGTGATAAAGATTTACTAGATTTTGCATCATATACACGAATCGCTTTTCCGTCATTATTTGAAACAAAATTCAATAATTAAGCTGTACCTTAATTTTCATTAAAAGAAAGGAGGGGATCTCCAACAACACTAGGTTGCAGCACCCACAGCAAAATCCCAAAACACCCATGCAAAAAACACAGAACAGATACCCACAGAAAGAGACGCAAAGGGACAAGGAACACCAACTCACAACATAGAAACATGAAACACAAAAGACTACACATAAACCAACGAGACCAATGGGCAACCGGTGCCGACTTAGGATGGCCATCTGCCACGTAAATAGCAGACGGTGTGGTTATCCTGGATTACGTGCGCACAACCCTCCCACTATTCCGATTTCCCAGAGGTCTCGAAGAACGCACAATTATGGTGTAAAACAACCTCCTCACTGTTAGGTGACCACACACAAACAAGACCGTAAAACACAGGGGTCCAAGCAACACAGATGAATATGTAAATGGATATAAAAAGAGGACGTGCGTAATACAGTCCGTGCTCTGCCGGCTGTAGCGAGCTCATATATGTTATCACCCGAGGAGTCCGACTGACATTCAGAGAGGACAGGTGGTCGGGGCCCTGTCTTCTCTAAAGAGGTTTGGACAGGGCCCGTCATGGAGTCCCGTCGTCACAGTCAGTCAGAGTGCAAGTCTTAAGAATGCGCTCGTACAAGACTGTATATTGGTCAAGTACCAAGCTTAGTGTCCGTCTGGTGACATTAGGATCATATCCACGGTATAAAAGGCGTTTGATGACTCTGACGCATTTTCGATACATATGCTGTCTGCCTTTGATCCTTCTTATTTTGTTAATTATGTCACCATAAAATGCAGGTTGTGAAATACCCAAAGTAATATACTCCGTTGCTTGTATGGGTCCGAATTTCAAAAGAAGTTGATCATAATTTTTGTAAAATTTCCAGAAAGTCTTTACTAGTTTATGAAAGCGAAAACCTTGACCTAAAAGATTTTTTTGTAATTTGTAGATTTCTATTATGAAAATCCAAAACATCAGTACATGCTCTAGCATACCGGATGAGCTGTGAAATGTAGATACCGTATGACGGTAATCTAGGGACATCACCGTCAAGCCAGGGAAAATTTACTATGTTGAATCCAAAATCATCTCGTTTGTCATATACACTTGTATGAATTTCTCCATTGACAATTTTGATATTTAGGTCCAAAAATGGTGTTTCAGTGTCTGTAAAGTTTGCCTTGTTTAGAGTCAATTCTTGTGGATAAATAACATCTTTATACTTTTCAAAAACAGGATTATCGATAGTAAGAATATCATCCAGGTACCTAGAAGTACCAGTGAAGCATTTCACATCATCATGTTTTCTTTGCTTTTGAAGATTTTGAATAAATTCCTTTTCATATGTGTATAAAAATAAATCTGCAACAAGAGGCGCACAATTTGTACCCATAGGAATCCCTACAACCTGCTTGTAGATATTCTCACCAAATCTTACATAAATGTTGTCCAAGAGGAAGGACAAGGCACTACACAGGTCGCTACATGTCCATGATTTGTATGATTTGTATTCTGTAGCGGAAAAGAAACCCTTTGATTCAGATGTACAAATATAAATTTTCCCCTCTCGATTATTAAGTTCACATTACTTTCAGCAAGTAATGATAAACTTAACAGATACATAATAAAAGGAAGTAAGCAATAGGAATTTGAATGCATGCATGACAATTACGAATGTAAGCAAGACTAATAGAATTGTGCTTCTAATCCGCTTCCAAAATCCCAAAGCCTGCTAAACATTATATTTTTTGAAAAACTTATCACTTAACATCTTACAGTGAGAAGACTTTTATACACAACATTGGTGCGAGACCTCTGGGTATCCGGACAGGTTGTACGTTCATAATCCTATCAACAACATCATTTGCTACTTACGTTGCAGCTGACCTTTCTGAAGCCTGTTTTACGGTAGCCGTACGATTTTTTCGTCATACGATTTTTTAACAGCTTGATTGACGCAGTTAGATCGCGGGTAGGCTTGCAGTAGATCGCAGAAGTCTGAGACAGTGATCGTGTGACAGCCGTGCGAAGGTCGTGCGATGTTTGCAGCTTCAAGAATTCCATCTGGCGCAAGCAAGTCGTGCAAAAGCCGTACGAACTTCTAGGGCTGCCGTTTATTGTTTGCAAATGAGTTAAAGAAGATCCTGACGATAATCTCAACAGCACTCACAACAGAGCACATAATTAAGCATCGACGGACCCCTAGCAAGCTAGAGGTGGGACCAGGTGCCCGGGAGGAGTAAGCATCCCCTGTTGGCTAGCCGCACCCGCCGTCGATGTTTAAGCACGAAAAAGAAAACAATATATAAAATTCATGCACTGTCTGACGTTATGTCTATATAGAAAGTGCTATGGCGACAATGTCAGGGAAATATATTCAAAACACTTACTGTCAAACCCCTCGCGGGGAACTTTTTTACGAGCTCCACACGGCAAAGGGCACAAGTGTGACACAAATGAGTTAAAGAAGATCCTGACGATAATCTCAACAGCACTCACAACAGAGCACATAATTAAGCATCGACGGACCCCTAGCAAGCTAGAGGTGGGACCAGGTGCCCGGGAGGAGTAAGCATCCCCTGTTGGCTAGCCGCACCCGCCGTCGATGTTTAAGCACGAAAAAGAAAACAATATATAAAATTCATGCACTGTCTGACGTTATGTCTATATAGAAAGTGCTATGGCGACAATGTCAGGGAAATATATTCAAAACACTTACTGTCAAACCCCTCGCGGGGAACTTTTTTACGAGCTCCACACGGCAAAGGGCACAAGTGTGACACAAATGAGTTAAAGAAGATCCTGACGATAATCTCAACAGCACTCACAACAGAGCACATAATTAAGCATCGACGGACCCCTAGCAAGCTAGAGGTGGGACCAGGTGCCCGGGAGGAGTAAGCATCCCCTGTTGGCTAGCCGCACCCGCCGTCGATGTTTAAGCACGAAAAAGAAAACAATATATAAAATTCATGCACTGTCTGACGTTATGTCTATATAGAAAGTGCTATGGCGACAATGTCAGGGAAATATATTCAAAACACTTACTGTCAAACCCCTCGCGGGGAACTTTTTTACGAGCTCCACACGGCAAAGGGCACAAGTGTGACACAAATGAGTTAAAGAAGATCCTGACGATAATCTCAACAGCACTCACAACAGAGCACATAATTAAGCATCGACGGACCCCTAGCAAGCTAGAGGTGGGACCAGGTGCCCGGGAGGAGTAAGCATCCCCTGTTGGCTAGCCGCACCCGCCGTCGATGTTTAAGCACGAAAAAGAAAACAATATATAAAATTCATGCACTGTCTGACGTTATGTCTATATAGAAAGTGCTATGGCGACAATGTCAGGGAAATATATTCAAAACACTTACTGTCAAACCCCTCGCGGGGAACTTTTTTACGAGCTCCACACGGCAAAGGGCACAAGTGTGACACAAATGAGTTAAAGAAGATCCTGACGATAATCTCAACAGCACTCACAACAGAGCACATAATTAAGCATCGACGGACCCCTAGCAAGCTAGAGGTGGGACCAGGTGCAAGTGATCGTGCGGACATGGTACAGCTCGCAAGACTGTCGTGCGAAGGTCGTACATCTTTTTGATCAAGACAAGAAAGGAATCTTATCAATTGTTTTCTCACCTGTCATTATGGAATAATAATTAGGATAGGAATTTGTTGGAAAATCCGAGACCATGTACTTTACGCGCACTCCTTCCCGGAAAAATTGCTGAAATCCCGGCAATGGCACATCGGGAAGGTTTATGTAGTCCCAACGGAGTCCATCCATTAAAATTAGTAAGAGCTTAGAAGATTGAACTTCATTCCCTAAGATATTCATAGCACACATCAATATTGCTACCTTCTTCGACATTTCCATTTCATCCGTCTCTAAGGTTTTCTACCTAATGATGAAATGTTTGCCACGCAACGTATTTTTGACAGCCTATTTCATTACAAATGATTGCTCAATGGGATCGATGGCGCATAAGTGAAAGATAAATATTTAACAATGTGTACGAAATTTCATATTCTTTTAAAGAAAATATATAACACTACGGATGAAAGGTATGATGTAGTTGATATTCAGATAAAGAGAAAATATTACGAGATAATGAAGTAATAAGGACTCCTGTTCATGACATTTTACACCTACTCGGCAAATAGTTTTAGAATACTAGGTCAATGACCCTTGATGATAAGGCGCCACGATCAGAATAAAAACAAATCTTTTGATACGAATGAAAAATGATCCCAGAAAGAAGTCGTCGGACTGCATTATTAATGTTTAAATATATAGTCCTTATCGTTTGTACAACAAGGTAAAATTGCTGATAAAGTCAAAATTATAAAGAGGCTTTCAATATTGAAGTTCCCAGTTTTGTCAAGAAAAAAAGGGAAGAAAAAGAAGAATGTCCTTTCTTCTTGACAATACTTGGGGTTTTCAATTTGGTAGTAGTGTGTGTTTGGTTGTGACTCTTTTTTTGTACAGGGTGTTTTAGTTACCGGCATATTTTCGACAAAGTCAATTCAATTGAAGTATTTTGTCCGTACGCGTCACTGTGAAGTGGTTATGATAGTATTGTTACGGTAAATTAAGAATTAAGCGTATCTTTGTGCTGGCACAAGTTGGGGAGCTAAGGGTCGATATCCGAATAACTACACCAACTGCCACTTTACACATAGGTTTGCCTCAATTAATGTATCGTCACTCATATTATTTGTGTGCTCCAACGTGTACTTAAAGTTGTCCATTTGATGTGAGTAGTTTGTTATCGGTTGTCACTTGTTGTTTGTTCATGATAACCACACCTTCTGCTATTTCCGTGGCAGATGGCCGTCCTAAGTCAGCACCGGTTGCCCATTGATCTCGTTGGTTTATGTGTAGTCCTTTGTGTTTGATGTTTCTGTGTTGTGCGTTGACGTTCCTTGTCCCTTATGCGTCTCTTTCTGTGCTTGTCTGCTTTGTGTTTTTGCATTGGGTATGTTGGGGTTGTGCTGTGAGTGCTGCTACCTGGTGTTGTTGGAGATCCCCTCCTTTGTTTCAAGATGCTATCTCTAGTATACATTGCTTATTGCATTTCCAATGGAGGTCAACTGCGGTCAGTGGCTTGTTACAATAGACGACTTGTCGTAATTCATAATGGCTTACAAAATGACGAAAAATGTCCGAGGCTGAAAATTTTGCGCTTTTTCCTGCTACCTGGTGTTGTTGGAGATCCCCTCCTTTGTTTCAAGATGCTATCTCTAGTATACATTGCTTATTGCATTTCCAAAGGAGGTCCACTGCGGTCAGTGGCCTTACAATAGACGACTTGTCGTAATTCATAATGGCTTACAAAATGATGAAAAATGTCCGAGGCTGACAATTTTGCGCTTCTCTTCATCGTTTCTTCTTAATGGAATTACTTCTCCCAATAGTGACCTTCCTTGTCCCTTTTGCGTCTCTTTCTGTGTTTGTCTGCTCTGTTTTGGGTGTTTTGGGGGTTTTGCTGTGGGTGCTGCAACCTGGTATTGTTGGAGATCCCTTCCTTTGCTTGATAATGAAAAACAGCACCAAAATGTTGAATTCGACGTTTTGAGCTTTATAACAAGATCGGAAAATGGTCTATTGTCCTTGATGCAGAACTTTAAGTATCTATACTTTGACGTCTCTTCAATGTCTTCATATATATTGGTCTCCACAGTTCCTTTCAAATTTATTCATAATGTCCTGTATGATTAAACTTTTTAATTCATACATGTGGTCCATATCTCTGAAAATACGTTATTTTTCTCTGATTGATATACCTCGCGCCTCTTCTACTGACGTGGTGGATGGCTGTCCTAAGTCGGCACCGATTACTCATTTGTCTCGTTGGTTTATGTGTAGTCATTTGGGATTTGGCGATCCTTTTACCATTTGCTTCTCTTTCTGTGCGTGTCTGCTGTTTTTGCAGTGGGTGTTTTGTGGTTTTGCCGCATGTTGGCACTGTAACATGGTGTTGTTGGATATCCCCTCATTTCTTTTGTACTTGATGAGCATGCGACGTTACTTGGGCCGATTCATCTTGACGTTTTCTCCATTTTCTGGATATACACAACAATATTTTAAAATTCAAACAAATCATCAACTACGTTAACTGGCATGTCTTCTTTAAGCAAATTTGTGACGATATAGCAGAACTTTTCAAAACAATCTGATTCACTTTAAATTGTAGAAGCTTTTGAAGATAAGTAAGAATTGTACTATAAAACGCTTTTCCCTATGAAAACATAATCTCCCATGCTTTACTTACACTATATCTTTCTTCAGAATGATAGAGGAGAATATTCATTGACAAAGATTCCACATACTACAAATATTACCGAATCTTGTGTGCATTTTTAAGTACAGAAAGAAGATACTGTGAAATAATTTATTTTCGCGATGTCCAATTTTCGTGGATTCTTGACATCCGGTATTTTCGTGGGAACGTAATGTTTGTGGATGCCGCCCATTCAAAGTAAGATTACTGTGAAGTCCGAAAGTGGCGACGACGTTTTACGTTAACTTCGATCTTAAAACAATAACATCAAAGCCCTTTCATGCAATCTGGCTTATTGCCACTCATGCCATGAGATGTCGCTGAAATGTGACCTAATTAAAATAGCGTTGCCCTGTGACAAACAATGCAAATAAGAGCAATATGCGTATGTGTCCACCTTATTGGAATGTGTTTATACGTCAATCGCCTGTAAAATATGCATGCTTGTTTTGTCATTAAAAGTGTGTCCAAATTCTCGTTTTACTCAGGTTTGGGCATATAAATTCGCTGATCAGGCTATCAACGGAAACAACGAAAACATTCAGAAAAGATCTTTCCGATTCCATAGATATCAATTTCATTTCAAACTGTTCAGAAATAAGCGAATTACGCCACGTTGAACTTTGGAAACCTCTGATGGGTATACAATGTATATGCTGGCTAGAGTTACGTTCCTTAGGTGTACCCAACGACTTTAATTTGAGTAAACTGAAGATTGTACCTCTACTCAAACTAGACTAAAGACTTTGTCTAAAAATCCCTTTGACATCAACTACCAATGATGAGTATTTACTATCCGAAACACGTATCTGATTAGTTTCAATTTTCTTCAGGAAGCTAACAAGTAAGGACACATCCATCTTATTATTCGGACAACGTTTGACTATACATGCCATATTAATTATTCCTGACAATTAAGATTAAAGAGCAGACTAGACTTTACCACTTTGCCTTACCAGATATACCACAAAAGAAGTACCAATCGGAGTTCATGGGTCAAAGATCCAGAGAAATTGGAAACTTTGTGAAAGTTTTCATTACCATGGCAATTACGAACACCCGAACGGAGGTAGACCAGGTGCCCGGGAGGAGTGAGCATTTTTTGATTGCATGCAATACCACATCTTATAGAATGTTAACAAGTCTATAATACAAATTTTTAACTTTTGAATATAAGAGGGATAGAAATAGAAGTCTTCCTGCTGAAATTGGTGCAGTATAACGACGTTTGGATAATGATAACCATCCGTGAGCAACCATATACCATTTCATACATTATGGGTACAGCCTATCATAAAAAAATGTTGAAAAATAGATTTTATCATTTTTTTGAAATGTGCAATTTTCATCATTGTGATTCTATCATTATCAGTTTCATCTTAAATGCACATGGTCATGTGAAAGTCACTGACAAAAAGTTCTGCTTTGTATTTTCCCAGAATTTGCAACACTTTCGGTTGTGATTTTTTGGAATCTGATTTCGGATTTTGTGTTTAACATAGCACTTTCTATATAGACATAACCTTAGACAGTGCATGTATCTTATATATTATGTTTATTTTCGTTCATGAACATTGACAGCGGGTTCGGCTAGCCAACAGGGGATGCTTACATCTCCCGGGTACCTGGTCCCACCTCTACAAAAGTAGCTTGCTAGGGGTCCGTCGATGCTCAATTTGGTGCTCTATTTTGGGTGTTGTTGAGATTATCGTCAGGATCTTCTTTAACATATTTTATTCACTGATCTGAAGGATTGTGCTTATGTAATTCTGATATCGATTCCCTTCGCTATGAATATGACGAAAGTCAATCTTTTAAACAAGAGTCCGGATGGTTCATATTTTCTCTCATTCGATTTCTTGTTCTACATATGTTAATGGTAATTATTTCTTGTTTTGCTCGTCTGATGGCTATCTGTGTAAGAATGTGTCCCTGTATCTTAATCATCGTGGTAGCTTTGTGCAATAACCTTCATTTCGTCTTCTTTTGCATGAGTTTCACCTTGGAAACTGTGTGTCGTAGTAGGAGATTTTTTTTTCATTTCTCTGAGCAAGGTTTGTCAGTGTTTAACACATGATTGAGGAATAAGGATAAACAAAACGTCATATTGAAACTGTAAAATATCGTAAGTATGGTATACAATTGTGTAATTCTGAGGTTTGCACTTTCTGAACTACATTCTTGTCTTCCATCATTTATAAATTGATTTGTCATTCATCATTCAATATTAGACCCCTTCCTTTGCTTGTTGATCGTCTTTGAGTAAGTATCATCATGTCTAAAAAGTATCTTCAAGAGGATTAAAAGTTCGAACACTTCCAATTTCTTTTCACTGTCATAGTCGAAAATAGTAGCGTATTCAATTATCTTTTAATTTGCATTTGTAAAGCTGGAACATTAATTGTGCTATGATATGATATAAGCAAAATGTGAGTTTAAGATAATGGAATCAAATATGGAGAAACAAAATTCGTTGGAGGAAAATGATCACAGAGAAAGATGTCATGATCTTAACATCTATTTTGCGCGTTGGTGCGCTTGATGTACCCAGGTTTAGCATGTCCTTAATATTAGACCATGTGCCGTTGTTCGGTGCAGGTTTTATTTCCAGGATGTGACACATTATTTGGTACAGTTCCACGTTCTTGATCGGAGGATGAACAACATTTCTCTTGAAAGCTGCAAAGTATCAAATTTAGTGATTTTTTTTTTATTGAAACTGCATTTTCTCCATCATTGATTATCAGTATTAGCTATTTCCTTTCTCTTTTGTCTTGCGTGCATAGCATAGCGCATCAAGTCCGACTTTTACGAAAATATAACGGATAGCAGAACTGCTTAGTGAAAAGGTTTTCGCATGTGCTTGAAATATATAACAATGCAGATTGCAATGTTTCTATAATAAGGAACATATGATGTTGACGTTCACGGTCGTGGAAACACATTTATGATAACAGGTACATTATCTATTTCCAGGTTCTTAAGGGGAGAATAGGTAACTAGGGTACCTTGTTATATACATGTCTTTAATTGTTAAGTCGAGATGGTGAATGAAAAGCGTTTCTGACTCGCCAGGCTGAAGATGCCATGGGTAGTGGGGTTTCTAGGGTACCTTGTTTTATACATTGTACATGTCTCCCTTTGTGGTTTGAGAAATTTGAGAATTTAACATTCGAAACACGTGTCTGGTGCATAATAAATTGTTTTATATTCGTGCTTTTCCACTTGATAAAGGCCGAGTGGCCGAACATTTTTGGATATAGAGTGTTCATTGTTATTTATAATATTAAATTTCCCTACGGAGGACACTACTTCATTCTTCATAATAAATTGCTTTGAAATTTTCATCAAGAAGGTAAAGAGTTGGAAATCTTCTGCATTATTGTATTAATTTCTAAGGTATGCATGGTCTACGACTATTCTCGGTCCGTCGTACTATTTGGCGTGTTGTACTGCCTCGTTTGTACTTTTATGTACATGTGTATGTCAGTATTGCGTTACCCCTAGGGCGATCCACCCATGGTTATCGTTAATCCCGAAAGCCGTTCACGGCCGTGTGATTACAAGTCCAATACGATAGACCTTCGCCTTCAAAACACCGATGTAATGGATAGAGTGTCTGACTCGTTATTGTCAGGCGGTAGGTGTAGTAGATCGTCGGTCCAAATTCCACTCAATATAAACTTTATAAGATTATGTACGCGTTTTAATTGTGCTTTGTAGGTACTTAAATCAATAACCTTATCCAAGACAAAGATAAAACGTCACTTTGTTTGCATACCTGGACCTGATGCTGCGAAAAAAGCCCTCATATCTTCATTATTGTTATCAAAGCCATGCATTCCAATCATTGGACCCGATACATACTCTTCGATCTCTGGATTTTTGGACTGCAGAAGAAAATATATACATGTATATATGTACATAACACATGACAGTATATTGTATGAGTGATCTGTATCAGCCAATCAGATTGCTAGTAAGAGGTTCCGCATTTTACGATATTGTACAGCTGTTTGTCTCGTTTTCGATTTTACATCATAAGGACGCACAATCTCAAGAACCCAAGGTAGCAGGACGAAAACAGCGAACGTTAGAAGTAATGTATCACAACAAGATTTCACTAAAATTTCCAAGTTTCTATGTAAAACGTTTTGGAAAAACAGACAATCTTGGAATTCATATATCCTAAAGTGAAAATGTGCATGAATCATAGTGTAAAAAACAATTATATAGTCGTATCCCTAAACGTTCAATTTATAAACTTAAAACATGCTATGATAAGCTGGCAATATGAGCAAACCAACTTACCGTTAAAACATAAATGGCAACATCAGTAACTACTAAAATGGGTGGCGTTCTCTTGTGTCCTTTTAAGAACCATCGATCAGGGATCTCCTCTTTCTTGAAAACTTGGACACCGGATACATTCGCGGCTATTATATTCGTGACAATCTATTGGAATGAATACGCAATAATCACTCTTAATTTTTTTCAATAAAGTTGAAATGTGAATACTACAAATTTACGACTTAAAACAGGATGATAAAAAGTATCACATTTACATTCATGTTATTCTTTTCTCCTTTTACAATAGCTGATAACGGCGGGTTTTAGCACTAGATACCATATATTTCATCTGAATAGAGATCAGATATACATTTACAGTAAAATGTTTATCGTTTTAAGAATTTGGAATTTCAATCCGTATTCTTGTAGATATTAACCGATCATGGGTAATACAGTACGTCGTATAAATCATAAAGATGCCGTTAAAAGTTATGATGACCGTCATGAATCTGATATTTTTGCGTGTATGTCGTTCCTAGTATATAGAAATGATTTCTTTGTTTGATTTCTTTTATGGTGAAGTGTAAATTAAGATGAGATTCAGTATATTTAGAAGTGTAGATTTTGATGAGATTTAACACTTAATGAAAATTCTGACTCATCATTTTATTAAAAAATGTTTTAAAATCTTATCAGATCACCTTGTCAGTTTTTCCTGGTTTTGGCCAAATGCTGATTGCATTCATTTCAGGTAAAATTTCTACACAGTCGTCCGGATCAAGGTGGCTGGTAAGATTTGCCACCCCTGTTCTGTTTACCATGCCATGGTCGGAGAAAATCATAATGTTGACTTCATCCTTTAGATTCATTGACGAAAGATTTGAAAGCATGTCTTGCATAACCATGTCAACAGCACGTAGACTGTCCTTGACCTTATCTGAGGCTGCTCCATACATATGACCGTATCTATCCACAGATTGTAGGTAAATCCCTACGGATGATAGATGATGAAAAATCAATAGATAATATACAATTATTGACTTGAAAGGAGGGCAATATATGATTTGTTGGACCTGAAGATAGAATATTGCCCGAGACAGAAGGCCGAGGGCTATATTTTATCTTATATAATCACCGTTTTGAACTGTTCAAAACAGTCGTATTGAAGACGCGCTGATGACAGAACGTGTCAAGGACTACTTGCAAACGTATTGAGAACTTCATTGACGTATTAGAAACGTGTCGCGAACGAAGTAGGGTCGTAGTACGGACTGCTAAAACTTTTATATATAATCATATGGAGATCGTCCTTACCACGTTCTCGGTTTTAATGTTTCAAAAAAGGCAAAATAGACCTCGTCCAAACAATTTATGCCTTGAACGTGTCATGATCGAAGCATGAACGCAGTGAGGACTTCCAAAACGTAGAATAAACTCAGTATTATCGTAACACAGACGCCTTTGTCGTAGTGTGAACTTGGGGCGGGTCGTAGTGGGAACTTGACTAAACGTATTACTCACTGCTAAGGTGTTACGGACGCTAAAGGTCGTGTTGCAGGCGTATTTGAGTCGTCAATTATTGTTTCGGAGGGACCTTCCGAGTGAAAAATGCCACGTTCTCACTACGGTCATGAAAAATTTCAAGGACTTCAAGGACGTAGTGAGATCGTCTTGAGAGATCGTGTAGGTGTGACAGCGCTTTAAAGCTTAATAAAGAAAAAAATTGCTGTGGTCTTAAATACCAAAAGCAAATGCAGAATCAGGAATCAGGATACCCTTATTTCTCGACGACCACGCCGAACTTTTAGTATTTTCAATGAAAGAAAATTCAATATACTAGACCAATGACAAATATGGATAATGACCATATCCCTGTATACAGCACAAAATCGATAATTCAGACCAAGTTACAAATGGACAAAATGGTCCAAATGAAGAAATGAACGTACATTGATATCAAAAGACTTGATGGAATTTATGATAGACTGAGCGAGTTAGGAGTCCGACCAACTTTCACTGTACAACAAACCTGACGACTTCAATCTTAGACAATTTGAATCATACAACCACAGAATATACTTATCTGTGTCTTCCGAAATGGAAGTAACCGACTGTGAAAACTCTACTGAATGGAAGCAAAGGGTGTTGCATGCAAGAAAGAGATCCTGACTCTTCCTGGGCACCTGGTCTCACTCCCATATTGGGAGTTCGTTTCTTTTCATGTGGTGGCGTTTTTTGTTTTGTTTTGTTTTGTTTTGTTTGTTTGTTTGTTTGTTTGTTTGTTTTGTTTTTTTTTGGTTTGCTTAGGTTCATGTTTTATCCTGATTTTGTATGCCTTCGGTTTATGATTTTCTAATTTTTAGATATTGTTTTCATTTCGTCATGAACATCGACGGCTAGCCAGACAGGGGATGCTTACTCCTCCCGGGCACCTGATCCCATCTCTAGCTTTCTAGGGGTCCGTCGATGCTCAATTATGTGCCCTATTGTGAGTGCTGTAGAGATTATCGTCAGGATCTTCTTTAACTCATTTGTACTGTGTAAGGGGATATGGTCCTTATCCATATTTTTCATTTCTAACAGAATAGGTAGTTAAGGTGATTATGACAGTTGATAACACTATAAGATCATTCAACGAGTAATAGCATTCCCTCTGTAAAAAGCAGATGCCCCGCTCAAAGTCGGACGTAGATTCAAATTAGTTCCCCCTACTTATTTTTGATTCTACTACCGTATTGTGACTTTTCTGAATCAATCTGACTTTGAGTACCCCCTGTTGAGGTCTCATTATCCGAAACATGCATATCTGGTGCACTGTATTTAGAAATGTTTGTAATCAATTTGCGTCCTGGGAAGGTTGATAACTTCGGTTCTTGTTTTGGTTTTTCGGTAGGTACTCTGGGGTGTATCCTTGCCTCTAGATGTTTGCCGACGTGATGTTTTTGATGGTGTATGTTTATGTTTTGTTCTTTTATATATTGTTTAAAACACTGCAGAATTACCTAGTTGGTGATATTTCTCCGTTTTGAAAATATACAACATGAGATGTCTGTCTGAAATGTAAAATGTCAAATGTCAATTATAAATTGTACATTCCCCTTACCGACGAGATCAGCAGAGTTATTTTTAAACAGTTGAAGTCCCTCTGACAGAGCTGTCGTCAGATCGGCAGAATAGGTTGGCACAGTCCATGCCTTACAGTAAGTCGGATTAACACCTCGTATTGTAACTTCACATCCCGACCAATAATAGAGATACGATGACTTATCCTATCGTAAAAAAATTAACAAACTTATTTATGATTTCACGAATACAATTTAGAATAAAAATCAAAAACAAAATAATCTACCATGCTGTCAAATTTTGTTTTCCTTATATTGAAAGGTTGGCGTTGTATGTACATTGGTCTTCCTTAAAGCAAGATATTTTAAATCCATTTTTACCCTTTTTCCTGATCTATCTTAATTGTATATATGATTTTATATCATATCTTATTAAAATACTTACTTGTTTTTCTGCAGTGACCCAAAGTGGTTCGCCGTCATCCCACCATATCGGTAAACTCATATCTTGATTTCCACCAATCAAAAATTCCTTACCAGTGGCTACGTCATACATGTAATTTCCAACGAAACCATGATTCTCGCAATGCAAACCTGATTCAATTTCAATTAGAAGTGAGATAGTCTTAATAGATTTTGAATCATACACGAACGACTTTACAATCATTATCTAAATCATAATTCATTCATCAATTAGTACCTTTAGTTTCTTTTCACTCAACTTTACCTTTCAACGTGTTTTGATAAATTTAACAAGAAAAGTAAAAGAAGAAGAAGTAAGCAAGAGGAATTGGAATGTGTGCAAGCAAATAAGAAATAAATGTAATCAAGACGAATAGAATTGTGGTCCTAATCCTCTTTTGCAATCCCAATGTCTGCTAAACATAACATGTCTGGAGAAATCTGTTACCTAACAGTGAATATGCTTTCATACAAAATAACACAACAAGTGTGCGCTCTGTAAGACAACTGGGTAACTGGCCAAGTGGGATGGTGGTACGTAATCCTGATAACAACATAATTTGCTACTAACGTTGCAGCTGACCTTCCTCGGTAAAGACTCTCCAAATTCAGCGCCGATTGCCAATTTGTCACTTAGGTTTATGCTTTGCAATTTGTGTTGAGTTATTTTTGTGCGTTGTGTTTATAATTACTATTCCTTGTCACTTTTGCGACTCGTTTGTGCTTGTCCGTTCTGTGATTTCCCATAGAGATGTTTTGCTGTAGACACCACAACCTTGCTAGAGATCAACTCCTCTCTGCTATTTCAAAATAGAAACACGGTAAACACTTAATGCTACCACGTTAACAAACGGTACGAAACATAAAAAACAACAAGAATAACCTTGACGTGCTGCATAGAAGCAAAAGTGAATTCCCAAAGAGGGTGAGATCGGGTGACCGGGGAGTGTAAGTATCCACTGTTTACTAGCAGGCTAGCTAGCAATACTCGACAATATCACTTTCTCGCATGCGTTCAGTTGAATTATGTTTCTAGTGGCAACATAACCTTTCACATATTTTTATGTTTTTTGTATTACAACAAAGTACTGTACATAAATTACACAACGCGAAGTCATGGCTTGTGGCTTGTAAGCCCCATTGGCCTAGATATTTTCCTTCAGATAATGTTGTCACTTTTACTGCATGTAAAGAGAACGTGATGTTAGTGTGGTTTGTTTAGTTGGGTTCTTATGTCATGATGCAATTCAGTTCCATTGAGCAAATTTGAAATAATCCTATGGGTCAGAGTTTTATGATCATTTCATTGTAGAAGGAATATTTTTAAATATTTTCAAGAACAATTGAATGTATCTATCGCACTGCTTCAATGTGGAATATGGCGTTTGGATACTTGGAGTCAAGAATACCTCATGTCTATCCGATAAGTACTCATGATTCAATCACAATTTGCTGTTTCATGGTGATGAATTATTATCGTTCCGAGGATCTATGTCATACATTGTACCATTCTCTTAGTTAAAATGTGAAGTGGTTGAGATATTGAGTCCTCCTTATAGACGTTTCCCCTTCTCATTCTTCAAAATTTTAAAATTGCTCACAAAAGGGTCATACTGAGTGGGCCATTCAGTATAACATTTTGTACATGACGACATTCGAGATTCAAGTACAACTGATATGCGACAACCTTACATTAATTGTTCAAGTATAGCCTACGCTTATCATGGGTTAATCTGAACATTTACATATTCATCTGTATGTTTCTTTGGTCCATGCGTTATGCTGTCTGTTTGTATGTTCATCTGAAAGTGAGGAGGTTATTTTACAACGCAAACTTTATAAATATTTTACAAACTTCTAGATCTCTGGGTAATCGGAAAAGTGAGATAACTGTGCGCAAGCGATCCGGATAACCACACCGCCTTCCACTTGTGTGGCATATGGCCGTTCTAAATCGGCTCCGAGTGCCCATTTGTATCGTTGGTTTATGTGTTGTCTTTTATGTTTGATGGTTTTTATGGTGTTAGCTGTGTTCCTTGAAATTTTTACGTATCCTTCTGTAAGTGTTTCCTTCCGCATTATTAATCTGAAATGTTTGCATTGTGTGTTTTAGATTTTGCTGTGGGTATTGCAACCGAGTGTTCTTGTAGATTCCCTACTTTCTGAATTAGAAATGTTTTTCGACGTTCGTAGAAAATCGTCTTTTTGGAATCGACAAACCTTAGGTAAAAAGCCCCTTTGCATAAAACTTATCACGAAATAACATACATAATTAAAGATAGATCAAAATAGTCTAATAAAAAGTGATTGGAGTGTCATCAATAAATCACTGTAATGAAAAAAGAAAAAAAAAACATAAATGTTTCAAAATATATTAATGATATGATAAATTGTTCAATACAATAATACGGTCGTGTTGCTACTTAATACCTTCCCGAGGAATACAAACCAATTTATTATGCACCAGACACGTGTTTAGAAAAAGGACAAGAACAGATTCATATAAATATCTGTCTCACCTGTCATTATGGAATAATAATTAGGATAAGAAGTTGTAGGAAAATCCGACACCATGTACTTTGCGCGCACTCCCTCACGGAACATTTGCTGGAATCCGGGTAATGGCACATCAGGAAGGTCTATGTAATCCCAACGGAACCCATCCATTAAAATTAACAACAGCTTTGAAGACTGGACTTCATTTCCCAAGATGTTTATAGCACATATCAATATTGTAATCTTCTTCAAAATTTCCATTTCGTCCTTTCTCTTAGATTATCTAACTATTGATGAAATGTTTATGCCACGAAACGTATTTCTGATAGTCTATTGCGTTGTCATTGAATGTCCGGTAGGTACGATGGCGCATAAGTGATAAATATATTCTTAACAATGTTTACGAATCTTCATAATCTTTGAAGAAAATATATAACATTGCGTATGAGAGGTATGGTGTAGTTGATCACTGACTGCCCATTGGTCTCGTTGGTTTATGTGTAGTCCTTTGTGTTTGATGTTTCTGTGTTGTGCGTTGACGTTCCTTGTCCCATTTGCGTCTCTTCCTGTGCTTGTCTGCTCTGTATTTTTGCATTGGGTATTTTGGGGTTTTGCTGTGGGTGCTGCAATCTGGTGTTGTTGGAGATCCCCTCCGTTGTTTGATATTGAGATTAGAAGGAGAGATGCGAGAAAATGAAGTAGTAAGCACTCCTTCATGGGACATATCTTAAGGCATTAGGGAAATAATACACTACTTCCGGTTGTTTTGGTAACAGAAAAATTAAATACCACGAAGTTGGCCGAAGACGCACGAGTTCGGCAATGTTCGGGACGATACATTTTCATAATGAGTTGAATGAAAGTAAAAAAAATACAAATATCTAAAAAGAAATTGCAGTGCATCATAACTTCTAGCTTTTCAACGACATTGTTAGTGTACGCCTAATACCTTAAAGACCAGAAGATCAGAATCAATAAGCATATAGTTCTTTTCATATAAATGAAAACTATTTCTAGAAAGATGTCTTCGGATTGAATTTTTAATATTCAGTCCAGATACCACGACGCAAAATTACTGATAACGTCAAACTTATTAAGAGGTTTTTCATATTTAAATTCAAGTAACCATTTTTAATTTTACTTCTAACATTTCAATTGATTAATCTTAATTGCAGTCTTCTTTCCACACAAGTTACTGTAGACACTCGAGAACTGGACAGTTTTCTAGTACAGAGGATCAGAAGTGGATAATTGTTAACTATATTCAGTCGATATCGATGTAATAACAATTGATCATCTGCCACTTTGCACTCTGATCTGCCTCAATGTATGTAATAATGATGTAAGGTTCCAATTCTCTACCTTCTTGAAGAAAATTCCAAATCAATTTACATGCACCAGACATGTGTTTCGAATATCAAATTCTCATCAGTGCTGCTTCTAGCGGTGCCACCAAAAATCATTTCAGTAGCGCCCTTTTTAATTTTTTGAATTTAGATTTGTACATTTACATTACAGAGAGTGCGCGGCCCCAAATTATCCATTTGGTGCGGCTATTGTGTAAGAAAGGAGAGGATCTTCTACAAGACTCGGTTGCAACACCAACAGCAAAACAACAAGACATCCCAATGGAAACACGCAGTCAATACACTTAGACACAAAAGGGGCAAGGAACAGCAAACACGACATCAAAACGCCAAATACAAATAATCACAAATAAATCAACAAGACTCATTGTATTGTAGTCACCTGTTTGTTCGGGTTGTTTTGTCTTGTGTCAATAGCTAATTGTATTTCTATGTACAGATATGTCCAATGCGGTTGTCGCAATTTATTTTTGATGGAGATCTGTTCGTTATCCTGGTATGACATTATCCTGTAGTTAGATATATATCCCCTCTGATCTTTTCAAATATATGTTATTTACAAAGCTTGTTTTGTTGCAATTGATTTATGTGGAATATCTGGTTTTATTTTTCGTCTTTTTTTATTTTTTTGGAATGCACCCTTTGTGTATTGCTCTTGCATACATGTGTCTTGACTTGGGGCAAATTCATCTTGTAGAAAGTTTCCTTCCCTTACTGAACATAATTTATAAAACAATAAATATATTTATATCGTCTGCTTTTGAATGCAGGTGATAATAGAAAGAGTGCACAAAAAAGAAGCACAACTTATTTTATTATTTCATTCTTCTATTTCATTTTTCTATATAATAAAAAGATTTAATCATGAAAAACAAGATAATACAGATACATCTCTACACGTACAGACATACCAAATGTTGCGAACAATCAGTCGGTGAACTAAGAAATAACAACTAGCTAGCCGTGGATTGTTGTCCAGTAATTCCCCGAGTTGCATGAACCAATCAAATTATCACCAAGCGCCGAAGCGTCGAGGTGATAATTTGATTGGTCCATGCGACGAGGGGAATTACTGGACAACAAATCACGGCTAGCTACTTTTTATTTCTATTCTAATATTGTTCTGCATGAGTTCTATAGCACATAATTGGGCGTAGCTTAGCGAACTGGAAGTTTGTTGGAGATTTTACACTAGGCGAGTTCTATAGTATATAAAGGGAGAAAATCTCAAGTGATGTTAGAATACATGTTAACACTTTTAAAGCTTTGAATTCAGTCTGATTTTCGCCCATTCAAGATAGGACAGTGGCGCAGTATTGAATTCGCCAAATGCTAATAAATTTGTTACATATGATTTTATTAGCCTCATAATACATTCTCCTTCGTAGCATTACCCGAAAACGGCGAAAATAAATAAGTTACCATTTAAAACCATACGTTAGAATTCTGAGAAAATAAACACAACGGCTAACATTAACACCATTTATAACGAGAACTGATAGATGAATATATTAAAAGATAAGAATATCCAAATCGTAATAATATTACAGACGACGAGGGTTAATAACATCACCTGATTGAAAGGAAATAAATCATACAGTACATGTAAATACAATTTACAATAAATGTAATGAGATCAATGTATCCATCGTGTACAGTTTGTCGTACCTCCTATTTATGAACAATCCTGATCTAGAGATTTAGATTCACGATATCAAAATAGGGGTAAACTATAATTCTCTATTGAAATTACAATCTGAGAATAATTCTTTGCATGAATTACTTTGCTTGATAAGAATCGATTATTCATATATCATGATGTTATAAGATACATCTATAGATGCCAAATATAAACCCAAACGCGAGACTGATGACGTACACATCTGTATTACGTTTCGTTGCCATAGAGGTATCAAGTTTCAGCATGTCCTTGACATTTGACCACGTGCCGTTATGCGGTGCTGGATTTATACCGAGGATGAGGCACATCACCTGGTACAGCTCTATATTCTTTATCGGCTCTATCACTTTATTTTCATTGAAAGCTGCGTGATAAAAATAAAAATGAAATAAAGTTGTAATATCACATATTTATATCTTCAATATAATGATAGGTAGAGGGTTATCCCCTTGGAATTATTTTATGATATGAAAATAACTAATTCCAATCTATTAAGCGGATACAGACAGATGTTTTCCACATTCTCATGGGTTTTCTTCCATATTCATTTTCGTCGATGTTCTATGGCTCAAAAATTATTTACAATTACTCTATATCTTTATCTTATGATAAATATGGAAATATGACATGAAGACGATGTCTTCTTAGATTGCATCATCAAACTATCGACATTTGAAAATTCAGACGAGGTTAGACCATCTAATTAGAACACTTGATATCGAACAAAACGTTTCTATCTTGAAAATCCTTGAGTGATCAGATACGAATGTCACTATATTTTACATACCAGGGCCTGTCGCTGCAAACATTGCACGCATGTCTCGATGGACGTTATCAAAGCCATGTAGTCCAACCATTGGCCCAGTAGGATATTCATAAACATTTGGACTTTTAGGCTTGAAATAAACATCAAAGATAGTATTTGGGATGAAATCATAAGAATGGAAACATTATTTGTCTGTTGAAATGTCAATTGACATCATGCTGCAATCCAACCAACCACCTACTCGGATATTATCTTAGACCATGCTGGAAATAAGTGTGAAGAATGATGCATCATGATATATTACATGCTCCACACTTAACATTTAATTATACACATTGCAAGTTTAAAAAACCTGTAATGTTTCAGGGAATATAATTTAGACAATGTTCAGTTTTAGTAATTCAATTCTGTTATTTTTGCCAACTTACTGTTAGAACATAATTTGCCGGATCAGTTACTACCATGACAGGTGGCGTCCTCTTGTGACCCTTCAGAAGCCAGCGATCCGGAATATTGCCTTTTCTGTAAACTGTTACACCGGGGACGTTCGCAGCTGTGATGTCTGAGATGACCTACATAATGGAAAGTTGTTGGTCCATTGGTGTTTAAGACGCAACATCAACACAAATACATGAAAGAAAGGAAACCTGACGAAATACAAATCTGATACATAGATATACTTATTCGTTACAAGAAGCAGAACTCGGTCGATAATTTTGCCTTACTTTCTCGACTTTGAGACTGAATAACTAATGGGTACTTCTTGATCTTTGTTATAACAGTAATAACAGCAAACCCTTACTAGTATTGCGACAACATATAGGGGAGACGCACATCAAAAGATGTCAAAAGGAATAGAAAGATTGAAAACGTAACATCAAAGATGATGTCAAAACACTTAATACCAATGACTACAAAATAAAACCCAACGAGACAATTGACAAACGGTGCCGACTTGTGGTATGGCCATCTACTTCGTTGGTTACGAAATGAAATTCAACATCCCAATTACATGGACACAACGCAATCATCAATAGATATAATATGAAACCTAGATATACATGTACACTCATACGTAAAGATATTGAACACTTTATCATCAGCAAAATTTTGATAATAAACAGAATGATGGGATACTGGAACGGCTTTAGGACAAATATTTGCCGTCGTATTGAAAATGATAAAACGATTTACAGATCAAGTGTTGCATAACTAAATTTCGTAGAATTTGAACTTTTTGCAAAATTTTAGTAATCGAGTAAAAAAATGGCCGTTCAAATGTACATGTATCCTTTTTGACTTATGTTTTTATTTATTTCTTTTTATCAATATTTTTCTTCAATGCCACAAAACTGATTTTATATCAATTTAAAGTAAGAAGACGCATTTCCCACATCATCGCTAAAAGTCCATTACACATATGCACAACTCTGCACAACGTAAGAACGAATACATTAGAAAATTATTCAAATGATGAAAGTGGAAAATGCCTTCACCTTCACATGGAAATATTCGAATTGAAAACAAATCACCACTGACAATATAACAGCCGAAAGGACAATGCAGTTGGTACAATGGACAATCCAATACGCTGTATTTTTGTCTTAGAATAAGTGGAATTCATGAAATGTTACGTACATGCATTTTTTTACCTTTTCAGTTTTTCCTTGCTTCGGCCAAATACTGATGATATTCATTTCGGGTAACATTTCATCCAAGTCGTCGAGATCAATAAAACTTGTCAGGTTTGCAATCCCCGTTCTATTGATCATCCCATGGTCAGAGAAAATCATAACATTGACCTCGTCTCTTAGACCCATGGATGATAGGTTTAATAGCATGGTCTGTATAACTAGGTCAATGTCACGGAGGCTGTCCTTGACCTTCTCTGATGCAGCACCATACATGTGACCATTCTTGTCCAAAGCTTCTAAATATACTCCTAAATATGGCGAATTTTAATTAAATCAAAATTAAAAAAGAGATTATGAAATATGCTCAATGTCCATGATGTGTAGAGGTTTCTGATAGTAAAATATCAAAGATAAGAAATTCATCACACGAGTTAACGGGACCCAGTGTGTCTTGCTAGCGGAAGATGATTACTTTCCTTACGGAAGTGAACCAACTTTAAACCTTCTTGAAGAAAATTTCAAACCAATTTCAATGCACCACACACGTGTTTTGGGTAGTAAAATCCTCATCAGTGATGCCAGAGACATTTTTAGACATAGCCAAAATTCATTTCAGCAGCGCCTTCTGGTTTTATTTTTTTATTTTGGAATTTGAATTTGTGTAATTACATTGCAGAGAACCTTGAAGGGCTTTTAGATTTGTTTTGTATTGTTCAAGGTTTTGTGCGATTATAGATTCTGATTGTGGGTTTTGTACAAGCTTGATTCTGACATTCACTGAAATATATTTTGTAAACAAAGACAATAGCTTGTTCCTCTTGTTGAATATGTTTTGGTTACACATGTATTTAATTCTATTACTTACTCACCAACAATATCTGCCGAGTCGTTTTTAAACAGTTGGAGTCCCTCTGATAGAGCTGTAGCCAGATCAGCTGAGTATGTGGGCCTAGTGTATACATTACAGTAGGTCGGATCAACACCTCGTATTGTTACTTCACATCCAGGCCAGTAATAAAAGTATGTAGATTTATTCTGATTCGAAAAGAAAAGAAAGAAAATATTCATTGAAAGATGATCTCAGAATTGTCAATATTGAAATATGCGTTGTATTCTATAATTTCGATGACTTTCTATATCAAATGGCATTCCTTCTTACTAAAAAAATCACAACATTGCCGTTTCCTTTTTTGCATCATCCTAGTCTTTTTCCCCATGAAAATGCATCAAAGGTATTCCGTATATATATATCATATCATCATATGTTATCGAAGATAGGGATTGTTTCATTCTTGTCATATGATGTTCAGTACATAATTTAAATAGGAATCTATGCTACAAATTATGAAAATAAATCCAATGAAACACTTACCCTGCTTCTTTTTTGCTTTATCGTGAAATATCTTTAAATGACAAATACATACCTGTTTTTCAGCAGTGACCCACAGTGGTTCTCCATCGTCCCACCATATAGGGAGATACTGATCTGGGTTAGTACCTATCAGGAATTCTTTACCAGTGCCCACGTCGTACATGTAATTTCCAACAAATCCATGACTCTCACAATGTAAACCTGAATCAGTTTCAAATTGGACTGTTGCTGCTAGTATTATATTATGAATTAACCAATTTAGTTCATTGATTCATCAACCCATTGTTCATTCGATCATTCATTCGTATCAGTCAGTCAATTCTCTCAAAGAAAGGAGGTTATCTCTAGCAGAACCCAGTTGCAGTCCCCACGGTATTCGTACTTTATAGTGGGAATTAGAGTTCTGCAAACAAATGCGAGGATTCATTGGAAGCATTGGAAGCTTCTCTCAGCGTTTTAAGGAAAAACAAATCAAATGAAGTTTATTGTTGATCTAAGGATCAATGAAACCTCCGCCCGGCATATTTTACATATAAGCAATGTATAAAATGTCTGAAGGTGCACAATTCAACACAAAATTGAGGAACATGACCCTAGCCTTTATTGGAACTTGAACTGTATTTCTTGGTGTAATAGCTATATGTAAGAAATGAATTGATTATCTGTAATAGTTTACCTTTAAATGTCCGGATACCACAAAATCATGAAGTTTCAAGGGACATAACGCTGCACAAAATTGAGGGACATGACCCATATTCGAACTTGACCTGTATTTCATAGTGTAAAAGCTATATGCAAGAAATGAAATGATCATCTCTAATAGTTTTCCTTTAAATGTCCGGAAACCACAGGTGGGACGGACGCACGCACGCACCGGCACGGACTGACACACGGACGGACAAGTGCATCAATATATACCCCCACCATTACATGGCGGTGGTATAAATATGGTTCTAGACCAAATCAGATGAACATGTACAGGAAAACAAGTGGACTTTCCACATAGACAGAATTATTGAGAAACTTTGCACCGACCACCTCTATCTTCAGCAAATTCCCAGCAATTGTGTTTAATGTCGACGTTTGTAACTACCGGTATATAATTATGCATACTTGAGTGACATAGGCATAGTAGGCGTGATATATTTTCTTTACAGATAGTATCGTCTATTCAGTACACAGTAAAATGACAAATAACTGTCCCCTTATATAGTCCCCTGTCGGCCTTTAACCTGGGAATTATCCCTATTGCATAAAAAAGGAAGAGATCTTCATCAACACTCGGTTGCAGCACCCACAGCAAAACCCCAATGCAAAAACACAGAAGAGACAACCACAGAAAGAGATGCAAAAGGAACAAAGAGGGACAAGGAACGCCAATTCACATCATAGAAACATGTAACACTAAAGACCACACATAAACCAACGAGACCAATGGGCAATCGGTGCCGACTTAGGACGGCCATCTGCCACGCAAACAGCGTACGTGTGGTTATCCTGGATTACGTGCGCACAACCCTCCCTCTTTTCCGATTACCCAGAGGTCTCTAAGAACGTACAATTGTGGTGTTAAATAACCTCCTCACCGTAAGATACACGCAAAAACAGAGAGCATGACGCAGGGGTCCAAGAAATGTATGTGCTCACCCGAGGAGTTCGACTGAAATTCAGAGAGGATTAGTGATCGGGACTCTGTCTTCTCTAAAGAGGTTTTGACAGGACCCGTGATGGAGTCCTGTCGTCACGGTCAGTCAGAGTGTAAGTCTTTTAAAAGAATGCGCTGGTAGATTGGTCCAGTACCAAGCCAAGTGACAGAAGCATCATATCCACGGTATAAAAGGCGTTCGGTAATTCTAATACAATTTTGTTGGTAAATTTGTCTACCTTTAACAATTTTGTTAATAATGTCACCATAAAATGCATGTTGTGAAATACTCAATGTAATATTATACAGTACTATATTGCTTGTATGGTCCGAATTTCAAAAGAAGTTGACAATAATTCTTGCAAAATTTACAGACAGTCAACGCATCCGGTACGCTAGAGAATGTACTTATGTTTTGGATTTTCATCATAGAAATTCAAAAATTACCAAGAAACTTTTAGGTCAAGGTTTTTTGCTTTCACAAACTAGTAAAGACTTTCTGGAACTTTAACAAAAATTATAGTCAGCTGCTTTTGAAATTCGTGCCCGTTAGAGCAACAGGGTATACATCTATGGGTATACATAAAAATATTATGCCTTTTATGGTGACATAATAAACGAAATAATCGAAATTTCGTCAGAATCATAAAACGCCTTTTATGCCGTCGATATCGATCCTGCTGTCACCAGACGGACACTTGGTTTAGTACTTGACCAATCTACAGCCATGTATCAGTGCATTCTTAAGAATTGCTCTGTGTCATTGACGACATAATGGGCCCTGTCTTAACCTCTTTAGAAAAGACGGGGCACCGATCACATGTCCTCTCTGGATGTCTGTCGCACTCCTCGAGTGATAACATGCATGAGCTCGCTACAGTCGTCAGAGCATAGACTGTATTTCGTATGCCCTCTACCCTTTGTATTCAACACATATCCATCAATGTGTTGCTAGGGCCCCTGTGTTATGCTGTCTTGTTCGTATGGTTATCTGACAGTGTGGAGGTTATTTTAAATCACTATTGTGCATTTTTCGAGACCTCTTGGTAACCGGGAAAGTGGGAGGGCTGTGCGCATATAATCCTGATAACCATCATTTGCTATACTGGCGTAGCGGATCGCCGTCCTAAGTCGGCAACGATTGACAGTTAGTTTCGTTCGTTTATAAATGTGCATTTGGCCATTTGTGTTTGATGTTTCTGTGATGTTTTGGTGTTCCTGATCCCTTTGGCGTCTTTTACTGTACACGTCAACTGTGTTTTTGCATTGGGTGTTTTGCTGTGGGTGCTTCAACCGGATATTGTTGGAGATCCCCTTCTTTCTTTTACAGTCATGAATACATGACGATGCTCTATTCTCCACAGTCGGATAAACTGATTGGTGATCATAAATTGTTTAGCGTTCTTTCTCATATCACCTTTTCATTATTTACGTTTTTGACGATTACATGTATAAAAGATGATTTAAATAAATAATGACTTGAGCGTGGTCTTGATTTTTTACTCATTCATTCATTCATTCATTCACTCATTTATTTATTTATTCATTCATTTATTCATTCATTCATTCATTCATATTTTTTTTTATTTCTTTTACAAGGACGAGGTGCATATTATCCCGTTATTATCAAAATCAGAAGGATTTCATGAAACAGAGGTGTCACTTATATGAACATTGACCCCGACCCCGCATGATATTTGGTTAACCTCGTTTAAACAATGATCATGATTAATTAGAAAAAAAAAATAGATAACTTGCTGTATGGATTTTGACTTGAAAACATTAAAGTTTAATGTACGCATTCCACATCACTGTCTCACCTGTCATTATGGAATAGTAATTAGGATAGGAAGTTGTAGGAAAATCCGAGACCATGTACTTTGCGCGCACTCCTTCACGGAACATTTGCTGGAATCCGGGTAATGACACATCAGGAAGGTCTATGTAGTCCCAACGGAATCCATCCATTAAAATTAACAACAGTTTTGAAGATTGGACTGTATGGAAAAATAAGTTCAAAACGCAAATAAAGACCACTGTCTTCTTATTCATATCCATTATTACCTTTACTGAGTTGTGTGGTGTTATTCACATTTCGACAATACGAATCTAAATCATTGAAGCGGCATTTATATAAACACACTCAGCAACTTTCTCCGGTCAAGATAAACAAGATCTCCAAGGTGTGTACATACAGTATAAATCAAAGGAAAGTAGTAACTAAAATGGTGTAGATAACATGAACCTTATTGGTTCAACCATTGAAATTGCTCTGTGAGGTCACAAACTTAAAAACTTAGCAATCCATAGAATGTTTGTGTCGGCTGCGAAGCGGCTTTTTTTTTAAGTGGATAAAAAAATTATTGGTACTGATCAGCAGTAACGTCTTGTTAACTGAAATTCACATGTGGAATATCAGAAATTCACATGTGGAATATCAGACCTCTTACTTTATTTTGGATGTAACATACAAACAGCTGATTGATACTATTTATTCGCAAAAAAATGCATTTGGTATTATTGCAGAAAAAAAAAAGAATGCATGTACTCATGCACAGATGCATTTACAAAGTGAAAAAGAAACTTTAAGATAACTCTAATTCATTGCTCTGCAGATATCGTCAAAACTTAAACAATCGAGTATCATTTTCTTGAAATTTACTTGGGTAAGGTACCATTTTCTTTTTTCAGGTTCTAGATAAGATAAAATACTAAGGATGTTCTGTCTCAATTTTGAAAACAAAATATACCATAGAAATAATTTGAAAATGGATTTTGTACCTTTTGCCATTATGAGATAAGATAAGAGACAGTTCTAAATCACTGACTCCGTAAGAGTAGGAAGTTCATAAAAGTCAAAATGTATACTGGAAGCACTGTATCAACATGATCAAGTTCTATGGAATCTCCATATTTTTGTTATTTAAAATGACACTCAAATTTTGAGAGAAAGACACACAAGAACAATGGCGGATCCAGCGCCCCCGTAGCCCGGGGGGGGGGGGGGGTCAAGGGGCGAATTTTGCCGATTTTGACTGGATTTGACTGAAAATGGGCCAAACTATACCTGTTTTTGGAAAATTTTTGGTTCAGTGCCGGGGGGGGGGGGGGGGGGGGGAAGAAGAATGGTTTGTGCTAAGCCGGAAATGTGTTTGTGACCAAGTTATGAAACCTCGCCCCATGTGTTGGAGAAACGGAAATCCCCCGCAATATATGTAACACAATATAGCGAACTGATCCAAAAGAGGGATGCCCAAAACATTCTGCGCTGCGGAGTCCTCCATTTACGACCCCTCTCCCTCCACCCCTCAATATTCAAACACAGGGGCTACAGTACACAAAGAATACAGAATAAATACATGTACCTCCCCCCCCCCCCCACTTAATACATACACTTGTAAACATGTGCGGATCCAGAGGGGGGACCGGGGGTCTGGACCTCCCCCCCCCCCCTGAGATTTTTGAAGGATGGGTCCAGCTTTGGCCCATTTCTAGTAGAAATGGGTAAAAAATGCATGAAAGGGCTTTGAAACCTAAAATTTCGGCTCGCTTCGCTCGCCATTTTCAAATATAGACAAACTGTGAATTAATAAAAGAAAAATTTGCGGCTCGCCCCGCTCGCCGATATAAGGAGTATTATATTCAATGTTATAAATAATCATCTCGATCGAATCAAGACAAATTAATATTTCATATCTAAACAATTTCAGACTCGCTACGCTCGCCAATATTCTTTATAAAAATAAACGTGAAAGGAAAGCTTACAATACCCCTCCCCATCATGTGCACCGATATATATGTACCTACATGATATTGTCAATATCTAGGTAAACTACCTAAAATTTTGGACCACCTCTGACCAAAAATGCTGGATCCGCGCATGACTTACAAGTGTAAGTGTATGTATTAAAGTGGGGGGGGGGGGTATTTATTCTGTACTCTTCGTGTACTGTAGCCCCTGTGATTCAAACTGGCCGGCAAGGAGATGAAAGGTCAATTCTTAGTATCTGGTGTTTGAATTTATACAAATTGCTTCGTATAGTTTGATTAAATCAATTATCATGATGAAAAAGCTTTTTTTTGTCACAGTCTGATTTAAATCCGGAAAATCGACCGCACTGGGTTTTATCTTTTATTCCGTTTTATTCATCTCCGCAATGGATGGAAGGGGGTATGTTTCGCTTCAAATGAATGTTTATTGTCTTTTATTACCGGTTTTTCTCGCAAAATCGTTCTATATATCTTTGAAGATTATAAGAGTTATTCCATTTATCAATTTTCACACAAAGATCAGTTGTTGAACATGTATAAATAGTAAAATTTCGTTCTTCAAAAAACAACTTGTTGACACTGAGTCACTGACAAGTTAAGTTGACTTATCGGACTTTCTGTAACTGTGTCTGGTACGTTGCAGTACAGTTTAGGGGACAGGGACTATATAGGCCAAAAAAGGACGATTTGAAGACAAATTTTTTAAGCAGAAATTTTCTCAGAGAATAAAGTCTTTTCTACAGTTTTAATACTCACAATAGTGTTGCGTTTTTCGTTTGTAATTATATATTGTGGATTAAACAATTATTTTACTGCTCCCGTTGGCTACCACAGGCAAAAGTAGGTCACAGGGGTACCCTCCTTTGATAAACTTCTTCAGAATCGAAGCACTTATCGACAAACAGAATGCATCAGGATGATCTAGAGAATGATGTGTCATAGTGTTGTTATTTTTGGTTCCACTTCAAAGTTAAAATTTTGTTGCGAACATAGTAAGAAATGCACATTTTGTACTATCTCTTTAAATAACTCAATAATTGTATGGTTTTACACACTCATTTACTGCATACATGTATTTGTCATATTGAACTTACTAAATGCTTTGATATGTATTTAATTAATGCTAGTTGCTAAAAGTTTAATTTTTTGATTTCTAATGAATGTTTTTCTCATGCTAAAAGGACAGGGGTTGGGGGGGGGTGATTTTCTTTTCCATAACCACTCTTCAGATTTTCATGAAGCATGGTACATGTAATTCAAGTACCGTATAACCAGAAATTTTCGTGAGTATCAAATTTCACGATTTTATGGTAAAGTAGGGTGTCTTTATTTTCGCGAGTACAATTTTTTCGCGATTCCTTGATTAAAAACAAATATCTTCATATTATTTAATTGTTTTGTACCTTCAGTTATTGAAGTTTTAGTTATTTCATCATACTACACTCGATTTTTATCTAATATTTATGTTTAATCGGGATATGGGATGAATGATAAATGTACAATAAGATTAAATTGTGGCTGATGTACCAATTTATGTTATACCTTACCAAACACAATATTTTGCGAGAATGGTTTTTCGCGATTCCAAATCACTCGCGAATATAGCGAAAATTAGTATCTCAGTGTTTTTCTCACGAAAATTTCTGGTTATACGGTACATGTAAATGTATGTACATTGTTCATTTATGTTACAATGAAATATTAATTTGACTGGCCTAAAATCCTGCAAAACATAGAATTACATTTCCTTGAGTAAGTGGGGAGGGATCCTCCTAACATTTTCTACAGAACTATATCATGTATATATAATGTATTTTTTGTCTATCTATTTTTCCTCAGCTTCTATCTTGAGGGTTGTCCTTGGTCACAACCAAAGTCAGATTTACATGTATTTAGTTACAGCTGTACGAGTGAACTGGAGAATTTGACTACAATATGCAATTTCTCATACTGTTAGGTTTCCTACCGGTGTCTCATAAAAAAAATTAAGTCTTGTTAATCTCTACATTTCAGTAACCCACGGTTTCCTGGCCAGCCTCCAGGTTGGTACATTTTTCTGAAGTGTTCATTGTGATTGATAAGTTAATTGTTGAACAGATACATTGTAAGCTACATTTGATATAAACATTTCTAAATACCAATACATACATTCACATTGTTTAACAAAATCCAAAATTCATACCGTAAGTATGAAATATATAGAAATTAATATTATTAGATTGCTTCTTTTTAAGCTTTTTAAAAGAATGTAGTTTGTTACTGGAGAGGATGATAAAAAAAGTACAATTAACCATCTGTTGAATTGAAATATTGTGGAAATGATAGATGCAAAAAGAACTTCAACTTAACATTTTCATACTATTGAGCTGTATGATTCTATGAATAATGGTTATTCTTTACTGCTATATTTGTTCAATGTATTATAATAAATTTCATGTATAGGGAACTTTCCAATGATGCAACCTGGACAGCAGTTTGTACCTGGCACAATGCCAGGATATCCCATGATGCAGCCTGGTATGATGATGCAACAATCTCCCATGATGCAGCAGCAACAGATGTATCAAATGCAGGTAAGGCTATTTTTTATGGAAAATCAGTTTGACTTCTTTTTAAAACATTCTCATTAATTATGATTTATGAACTTTTGTTACCAAAGTAGAAAATTAATAGAAATATTAAGTGACAAGATAGATTCCCAGAGTTTCAACAGACTATTCGTACCTGTACAACAGTGTTCTCCCAGGCCCGAGATTTACCGCCACGCTATCGGGATTAGCACCACTCTATATTTTACGGCCGCCATGCTATATTTTTTCCCCTAAAAAAATCGTGTATTAACTATTTTGTGTACCCCTTTGCGTTAATTGATTAATTTAACCGTCGCATTCCCAGTTAATTAGCCCCGGCTGTATACAATCCGAGGTGTTAAACGTCTGGTAGCCCCCCGCAAGCTTTATTATATAACGTGTCTGGCTTCTACGGCGCACGTCAATCTATCGGACATTTAAAATAACTGCGTTGTCGATGTCTATCGAGTGACCAACAAAAGACGACCATTCTATAACGTAGTTCATGAAAACGTTTTCATCTACATGTATAATCGCTAGATCGTGTTGACCGGCACGTGTCATATAGTTACAGCGTGACGGTACATTGGAAATAGAAATATGTTATAGCAGATGTCATTAAAATATGTTTTTAATCCGTCTTACTGTTCAACGTATTACCCGACCTCACTTTCTTTGTCATACAAAATAATTGCCGCTTTTACGAGATAAGAAAGATGTGATCTCGCTCGCGCAAAATCATTTTACTTTGAATAAATAACGAGTCGGTATGTCCGTATTTTTTTAAATACGCTTGAATCTAGTTAATAAGAAGTTTAGACGGATGGGTGAAATTAATCATCAAAACACAACATGGTGCACGGACCATCGTATTATTGATGAGTCTTAGCGCGATATAGAAGGCTTTGTATACTATATTTGACATATAACTTATATAGCTTTCTTTGCCAGAGATTACCACAAACATTATTGAAATGGCTAGTAAGGAGAGGAGGGGGGGGGTAAATGTTTCCATCTTTTGACCCAATTTTTCAAGTAGGAATTTGTATAAAGATAATTTTAAACTTTTTTAAAAGGTGAAGCCTGCCCTTTCCCTGAACCAAAAATTTAGAACTCAAGGTTAGACTCCCTTTCCGTAACACACTTAGATTCACTAATATCAGTGATTAGGAAGGACAGAGAACATGCACCATAGTCCCATTAATTTGCAAAATGGCCCATTGAAAACTTGGTACTTTTTTTTAAAGAAATGGCCCATTGATATTTTAGAAATTATGGAAAATGGCCCATTCACAGAATGTCCTTCCAACCTGTCCAAATCAGTGTAATATGCTAAATTCTTATGGTCATAAGACAGTCTCAAGATAATTTTCTCAAAAGGCCTAAAACTAATTGAGTTTTAAAACTGTCATAAATCTCTCTTTACAAATAGAACACATGAATGATCTCACTGTCTGAATTTTAATGATAATTGGTATGTAGATAAGAATGTAGTATTATCAACACATTTATTTCATTATCAAAATTATTTTGAACAGTGTAGTAATAAAGCAACAACACATGAAACAGTATGTAATGATGCAACGCGCAATGACGCATCCCAACGCAAGGTGCACCGCGAAGATTTAGCACCATGCTATCGGAAATTTCTGGGGAGAACACTGTGTACAATGAAGTAACATAAAAAATATGCTGTTACAAAACTTAGTGTTAGCATGCCGTGCTTACTGCAACATGGGAGTTTGTATGTATTGTCGTAGCAAAGTAACCTGACCGCGCGGAGCTAATTCAATCAAGCGACTTAGCATGCTTAGAGGAATCAATAAAATTTTAGGATAGATAGATTATGAATTGCATGTAGTAATTAGAGTAAATACTCATTGCATACTTTTTTATCCAGGTTATTTCACCTGGTCAGTATTAAACTCTTCTAATGATCAGGTGAAAATAAGCCCCGCCAAGTCAGGTAAGTTTGCTACGACAATATTTCCTTATAACACCAGGTTTCCAGATGATACCATCAGATTCCAATATATAGATGATGTCAAGAAGGAAGGATTAATTTTCCTACTGATTTTAGGATTGATAGACCAAAGTTAAAAGTCACACTCTGCTAACAAGGGGCAATGTGAAGAGGCCAAAGTTAAAAGTCACACTCTGCTTACAAGGGGCAATCTCAGGAGGCCAAAGTGAAAGGTCACACTCTGCTAACAAGGGGCAATATCAGGAGGCCAAAGTGAAAGGTCGCATTCTGCTAACAAGGGGCAATGTGAAGAGGCCAAAGTTAAAGGTCGCACTCTGCTAACAAGGGGCAATGTGAAGAGGCCAAAGTTAAAGGTCACACTCTGCTAACAAGGGGAAATGTGAAGAGGCCAAAGTTAAAGGTCACACTCTGCTAACAAGGGGCAATGTGAAGAGGCCAAAGTTAAAGGTCACACTCTGCTAATAAGGGGAAATGTGAAGAGGCCAAAGTTAAAGGTCGCACTCTGCTAACAAGGGGCAATGTGAAGAGGCCAAAGTTAAAGGTCGCACTCTGCTAATAAGGGGAAATGTGAAGAGGCCAAAGTTAAAGGTCACACTCTGCTAACAAGGGGAAATGTGAAGAGGCCAAAGTTAAAGGTCACACTCTTCTAACAAGGGGAAATGTGAAGAGGCCAAAGTTAAAGGTCGCACTCTGCTAATAAGGGGAAATGTGAAGAGGCCAAAGTTAAAGGTCACACTCTGCTTACAAGGGGAAATGTGAAGAGGCCAAAGTTAAAGGTCACACTCTGCTAACAAGGGGAAATGTGAAGAGGCCAAAGTTAAAGGTCACACTCTGCTAACAAGGGGAAATGTGAAGAGGCCAAAATTAAAGGGCAACGGGAAGCATATATGTAATTATATAACAGTATGATTAATACTAATGGGCTTTTTATAATAGAAAAAAAATATAATCCAAATTTCTTGCAATATGTATTACATGTATACAGTATTAATAGACTTAATATACCACCTACTGGTATTACCTTTTAATTGAGAGAATACTTTATTCAGTACATATAATTTCATATAACAGATGATGGGGATGAGACCAGGAATGCCGCCCCCCTCCTACAACCAGGCCATGGTAGACAGTAGCAGAACCAGGTATAAACTAGTGATGAATTGATTGTCAACAACAATCAAGTGTTAGTTCTTTAAAATCTGATTCTGATTATTAATTTTCACAATTAATTTTCACAGAACATACAGAATGAAAGAAGTTTCCTCAGACCCTTTCAGATATTCTGCAGTGTTAGTATTGAATTTGAAGCTCAGTCCCAGGATAAAAAAAACAAACAAAATGAATTCAAAGCTTGAAGAATAAGTGTTGTGTCTCTAAATGGAAAACAATAAAACTAGACAAATTAACTCCCATGTTCAGTATTTTGCCTCGGCTTTCAAGAGGTTAATTCCTGCTGGTCTGTCAGTCATATGCATATATGGAATGAATTTAGGCACGCCAATAATTATGACCTTGACTTCTTTATTGAAAATGTCAATTTTTCAGAGCTCCAAATGCACCCAGACCTCAACAACAGCTTTCACCTGCCTCCCGGAGAAAATTAGAGCAACAACAGAGACTCAAGCATTTTAGTAAAGGTCAGCCTGTTAATGCTGATAAGTTTATAGAGTCCATGTTTGGGAAAACAGAGAAACCAAAACCCAAAACGACTCCTAGTCAACCTGAAGTTCCTGTAAATGAAGGTGAGTGGCAAATTTTCTCTGTACATGTTGTATTTGCATGAATTAGACACAATCAATGAGGGAAGTGATGAAATTTAAGAAGAAATTGTTGTCAATGATTTTTTTTATCACAATGATTATTTCGTTAAAAAATATACTAATTTAATTAAATGATGACATACATGTACATGTATACATTGTATGTTAAAACATCAAAAGTGTTTGAGATTTTCTGCAACCTTCGATGCCAGGAGATAAAAACCTCCGCAATTGGCTACATTCAGAAAACCGCAAACTTTTGACACTGCGAAATTAACCTGTTTACTGAATGTGTTTTCTTGGCCATGTCTTTGTGAATTTAATGGCATGTATATGCAATCAAATTATACCATTCCGATCTTTATAGTTCTAGGTAAGACAGAAGAAGATGATGGGTTTGGTGACTTCCTGGGAGGACCTGCATCTGCTCCTATAACAAGTAATGGAGGAAAAGATACCTCTCTACAAACCCCAAGTGATATACCAAATACAGAGTCCAACTCTATACAGGCTGTAGAAACTAGTACTGTCACTCAGAGAGAGGAAAAGAAAGGTATATTCTCAAACAAACAAGAAATGAAGACTACATGTGAACTTCAATCTACATGTATCTGAATTTAATATACATGTACATGTATTGTCAATAAAGTTATTATAACTGAATAAAGAAACAATACACAATAAGTAATTATAAATGAATTTTTTTCCGAAAAAGATTTGCGATAAATTTTTGAATGTTTTTGGTAAACCATCCTTGTCTATTATTTAAATTTTATGTACAGTACATGTATATCTTTTTGAATTTCTGTGACTTAGTACTACCAGTACATTTGATATACATTTCTATCACAGATTTGATGGCTATGATGTTAGAATGTTCAGATCTGAATGCTCCTGTCAAAGCTAAGACATTCCATAAACCAGCACTGAAAGACTTACACCCCACAAACACCACCCACAACACACACACATTCCAGGAAAGTAAACAGGCACATCACTGGACACAGAGGGATGAAGAGTTAAGGGATGTTTTCACTGTTACAGGTACTGACATTTTCTGATCATTAAGTTCTGTTTGCAGATATGATTGTATACGTACATCTTTAATGTTAGTCTATTGTCACAGTGACATATCCTACATTTTGAATATTTTCTAGTGGCAGTGATACGGTTTTCCATTTGATTAACCTTGATATAATTTTTTAGCTAGCCGGGATGAAAAAGTCTGGAGAGCTAATGCCATACCCTGGTTGTCGTTGTCGTCCGTAGACAAAACTTTAACCTGGGCTATATCTCTTGAACTATAAGGGGTAGGGCTTTGATATTTCACATGTAGATACCTTGTGATGAGACCTTTCATTTGAGACCATGACCTTTGATCTAGTGACCTTGGACTTTGACCTACTTTTCAAAAACTTTAACCTGGCTTCTGAAAAAAACCAGTATAGGCGAGCTACATGTATGTAATCTTTGATTACCCTATGTTTTAAAGAAAAGAATACCATCAAATTAGTTGTTATATACACAGTCTGATAGAAATGGAAAGTACTTGTATATAATATAACAACTAAAACATGTAAAGAAAATAAAACAATCGCATGTGCAGACTGACATACAATGTATTATGATTAGTGATGTAACGATAGTCGCCGAGGTACATGTATCCACATTACTGACTATCGATTCTATTTTTGAGAATTGATTAATCAGAGTGAATACACTTCCTTTCAAAATGTTCTCTCTTCACGCAAAATGACACTAGAAATGTATCAGAAAGGGAGATGTGACTATGGAACTAGCAAATACATACATGTATAAGAGGTGTAACATGTACATGTATATCTCTAACCAGGCAATTTGAGATACATGTATGTCAAAGTTTATTTTTAAATTGTGTCAAAAGTCGAAAAAAAGGTACTGTCCTCCTGAATTATCATTAAAATAGTTAAAACTTTTACAAATTGAAATGCTTCGATTATCATGGTTATCAATGGAAAGACTCCTCCGATTGTGTCTGGTAATGGGTAGTAAATTTTATCCAATTTTACAACACTAATTATGATATTGTAATTTAGATGATTTTTCCCCAGAACCAGTACAGCCTGTTTCACAGCAGCCTCCTCCTGGTAGCTCACCTCAGCCTACTCCTGGAAGCACCAACCAGCCTCCTCCCAAGTTTGAGTTACCAGTATGGTGTAAAGATGACAGTAAGGTTCCCACGGTGTACACACAAGTGTATGAAGCATCTTTAGTGTAAGTGTACTCTGTCTTAATGGCACTAGGCTGAGGACAATATTTACTTGCAGATTGAATAGTTTGTTAGACAATTTCTACTACCCCAGCAGAATTTCTGTTAGCCCTGTGTTTCAGGCTAATGAGTTTTTGTGAAGTCTGTTTACTATTACATGTTGTTAGTTAAAGTGACCAGCTTGATTGATGTAAAGAAGACATTTAAGGTTCCTGTGGTTTATACATTTTATATAGAAGAAGTGGAGACAAACAAGTTCCTGAAAAAAAATAATAATTTTGTCCGTTTTGTTTTAATATAGGATACATAGCAAAGAAAACGTCAAAATATGGGCGTCCCTGAAAACACAGAAAATTCTTTTTGCACTCTGTAGTTGAAATCTCATAACAAGAATTTAGTATGTTATATAATTTCTTCTAAGCACATAGAAAAATCTGTATACATGTTTAATGGAATGCCACCATCACTCTGTGTATCTTTGTTTCCTGAAGGGAGGATGCAGATGAAAGGTCTTCTAGAAGATAAATCCAAGATTTCTACTATAGTAAAATTTGCAAGACTTACATGAATATTGCAGTAATGTATCTATAACATGTATAAAAGAGGCCATCATGATAATTATAAGGTTAAGCGATTAAGCTACTAGACTTATAAATATTCTTGATTGATATATGTACGATGATTATTTACAGAAATGGAGAGATTCTGACAGAGAGACTTTATCCTATCTTACTGATGAGTGGATTACCCAAGGAGTCTCTAGGACAGATCTGGTCACTGTCCAATCAGACCAAACCAGGCCAACTCACCAAACCAGAACTTTATCTTGCCCTAGCACTGATAGCTTTTGCTCAGGTTTGTTTAGCTTTGTAATGGAGAAAGGAAAAAAATAGCATTACTTTATGCTGTAAAAATCTTGGCCATAACTTTTGAATGGTTATTGATAGGTCTTTCATATTTCACATGACTATTTGTCCATTACTTGTGACATGACCTATTCATTAGTACAAAATTGACCTTGACCTTGGAGTATGATCTACTGTTTACATTATAAAGCTGTTTTACGGACATAGGTGCTGACGGGGGCATTTGTGTTTTGAAACACATGTGCTCTGTTGTGAGTGCTGTTGAGATTATCGTCAGGATCTTCTTTAACTTATTAAGATTATTTTTGATATTTCTAAATTATACTAATACACATGTTCATAATGTTTTGTAGAATAATTACACATCATTATCCATGGATGTGCTACGTAAATGTCCGCAGCCTCCTGTTCCGTTTCTGGGTCAGCAAAATCAGGTCATACCTCCACCATCAACCTCGCCCCCTACCCAACCTCAAAATAACATTCCTGCAAACACCTTACAGGCAGGACAAGTATCGGAGTCCACAGGACCAGAATGGATGAGTAGTGGACCTCAGACGGGGTTTAATTCTGCGGAAAATAGTTTGAGCACAAATGCACCAAATGTGCAGCACTCTACACTCATGACAAACATTCCTCCACAACCCATGATGTCTAATTTCACAGTAGCACCATCTGGCAATAAAGCTACAGATGACGATTTTGAGGATTTCCAAGAAGCTCCATCTACAAATATTGGTATATTTAACTTCAGAGGTTTAAAAAAAATTTGTTTTTAAGTTAAATCATACATGTATACAAAAATCAAGAAATGATTTAGTAATAATGTATTGATTTTTTTATGATATTGAAATGGACTTGAAGAGTGCAAAATCATGGATGTGTTGGTGTAGGAATATGTAGTTCGAAATGAACATTTAATGTATACTGCAATCTTTTAAATTTTTGCATGGGTGTAATTTTCATGCTCTTTGCGATATCATTATTATCGTAAAAATAACCCCTACGTGAAAATTACAATCAGTATAATAGACTAAAGGGAATACTCCTGATTTTGCCAGAATTACCCCCACATGTACTGTCTCAGTGGTCATTTCGTGAAAATTTCCCCCAGAAAAAATAAAAATAAACACCTTTACAGTAATAGCATGGGGATTTCTATCACAGTTTTCTTTCATAGGGAAACATATCTATGATTATTTACATGTCTGTTTATATGTACATGTATATATTATGGTTAGGTTAATGTGTGAAGTCATGCTATGGATATGTTAATTGGAGAATGTACATTCAAAAACATGAATTTCTTTGTTTCTAGGTGGGAAAACTGGAGCTGTGTTTCAGCAGCATAAAGTGAAAGCTGAGGAACCAGAGTAAGTACATGTGTACCTGAATGTTTACATTTACACTATATGTTGTGATGATTGCATTGACTTCAGATTAAATTCAGATTAAATTAAAAATAAGTTATAAAGAAAAATTGAATTGCCCTGAAGTCTTTTAATAATTACATAATATACATGTATATTGTATATTCTCCTTATTATACAGCTGACACTCGTTATCTCGAAGTCGATGGGCCCAATGAAAATACTTCGACATAAGCAGATTTCGAGATAAACGTACAGTACAAATAATTACATATGCAACACTTTTTTACATGAGATAACCTTTCCACTGGAAAACTGTCATTCATTTTAATGATTGTTGTTGTACTGCTGTTCCATTGTTATCACAATAAACACTACCAGGAGGCTTGCGCTCAACTTGTTTTGATAAGCATTGAGGCTGTCAACATGATTAAGTTATTTGGTTTGATGTATCAGGAGGGAGCAAATACTGCATTTAACTATACATGCAGAGAGGAATGTTACTTACAATAATATCCTTCTTCAAAGGACATATTTATTTATTTCTTATATCGTTTTACAAATACTACTGGCTTCAGTATTAAAGATTAATTCATATGTCATTTGATTTTCATTTTTTATTGATATAAATGCACACAGGAATATTAGTTTAAGATTCAATCTTAAAATTAGACTTTGCAGCTGTCAGACTGTCTATTTATTGTTACTTCCACATCTATTTTTGTGTCGCCTGCGAAGCATAGCTACACTTACTTTGTCCATTGTCCATCTGTCTGTCCATCAGTCTGTGTCTGTCTGGCACACTTAGGGTGTCACAGGCCCATAACTTTTGATTGGTAATTGATAGGGCTTTGATATTTCACTTGTGTATTCCTTGTGACAAGACCTTTCTACACATACCATAATTTTTGACCTAGTGACCTTGGCCTAGATATTTGACCTACTTTTTCAAAAAATTAAGATTGGCTATATCTTTTGATTGGTAAGAGATAATAGGCCTTTGATATTTCACATGTGTATTCATTGTGACAAGACCTTTTTCCACATATCATTATTTATGACCTAGTGACCTTGGCCTAGATATTTGACCTACTTTAAAAAAAAGATAAGATTGGCTATATCTGTTGGTTGGTAAGTGATAAGGCTTTGATATTTCACTTGTGTATTCCTTGTGACAAGACCTTTCTACAAATACCATTATTTTTGACCCAGTGACCTTGGCCTAGATATTTGACCTACTTTTTCAAAAAGTTAAGATTGGCTATATCTTTTGATTGGTAAGAGATAGGCCTTTGATATTTCACATGTGTATTACTTGTGACAAGACCTTTCTCCGCATACCATAATTAATGACGCAGTGACCTTGGCCTAGATATTTGACCTACTTTTAAAAAAAGATAAGATTGGCTATATCTTTTGGTTGGTAAGTGATAGGACTTTTATATTTAATTTGTGTATTCCTTGTACCAAGACCTTTCTACACATACCATAATTTTTTAACTAGTGACCTTGACCTAGATATTTCACATACTTTTTAAAAAAAATTAAGATTGGCTATATCTTTTGATTAGTAAGAGATAGGGCTTTGATATTTCACATGTGTATTCCTTGTGACAAGACCTTTCTACACATACCATAATTTATGACCTAGTGACCTTGACCTAGATATTTGACCTACTTTAAAAAAATTAGATTGCCTATACCTTTTGATTGATAAGTGATAAAGCTTTGATATTTCATAATTATGTTTATTTCTTGTAACTAGACTTTTCTAAACATACCATATTTTTTTACCTCATGACTTTAACCTAGATATTTGACCTACTTTTCAAAAAAAGTCAAGATTGGCTATATCTTTTGATTGGTAAGTGTTAATGCGTTAATATTTCACAGTGTATTCCTTGTAATAAGACTTTCCTAAACATATCATAATATTTTACCACCTGAAAACATCGAGGGAAAAAATTTAACGCATCACTGAAATATTTACATGTAAATAAAAGTACATGAAAGAAATTGAAAGTTACACATAAAGAAACTAAAACATGTTAAACCCATTTCTATTAGACAACTTTGCTTTTATTGTGGGGTTTACAATCATGCCCTCATCAAAGTAACACATGCATACAATAGTTTGGATGAACGTTAAAATCATTCTGACACAAGTAAAGATATGACTTAAGAATTGAATGTTTATTTTTGCCATTTTATTGGATGATGAAATGTCAGTTGTCGTATCACAAATTGTGTAAAACCGCGTAGCGTAGCGAAGCGGTTTTACGCAAAATTTGTGATACGACAACTGACATTTCATCATCCAATAAAATGGCAAAAATAAACATTCAATACTTATAATTACCAAACATATGAATTTATTCCGAATTCGTACAAATTCTAAGGAAAATAAACGATTGAGTACGTGGCGTATGAAAATATTAAACTGTTACAAACTAGTTCCCTAACAACAAAAATGTTCGAGAGGAAAAAAAAGCAAGCCGGTATTTAATCTGGAAAAAAAGCATTTCCCCCTTCAGAACCTCAGCATGTTTTACCTATTTGCACTTACTGCTGTACTGTTATGACGTAATTTGTGACGCGTTGTTTATCGAAGGCAGCAGACATGACAGTTGAAAGTAGAAAATGAAGCAATTTGTGTTGGGATTTATACGGATTCTCAGACAGCATTTCTTGTACCTGTAGATCTTATGTGTGAAGAAAAAACACGTTGTTAAGATCTACAGGTATCGGAATATCAGCTGTAAATTATTCATAGGAATCAGAACGAAATCGGCATGACAAGTTTGGTAAGTCGCGATTGCGTAGCTTTTGCTCAGTACTTTCAAATTTATTCATCCTACATGCTGTATATGATGTGTATAAGATTAATTTCGATGATTTTAGAAAAATAAAGGACAAGTTTTTTTCATGTATTTCTAATAAGTCAATCAAAATTTCCCTAGAAACACAAGAAATCCGTCAACAAACTGCCGTTCATGTTCACTTGTTGCAGTTTTCAAATCATGCGCGTAGCAACCGATGTAATCTCGTCAAACATTCACAGTACTGTGTTGTGTTGTTTATGAGTCGACACATGGAACTGTCCCTAGTTTTAATGGATTATTTGAGACCATCTGTATTGTTTATTTCATGCGTAAGACAATTCTTGATTTCTGTTGCGTTAGTGTGAAAGTAGTTCCGGTCAATTTTGACATTTTATCATCTCATAACGGAAGTCACAATAAATGCGATCGACCAATCAAAATGCTTAGAATCAGATAAACAAACACATTTGGTAATTATTAAATGTTAAACATCTTCAAATTCATTAGCATCCCTTTTAAGAGCAGATAAATTTACAGTAGGTACACTTTATTTGTAAAATTTAATTGGAACTAAACAACATCAACTGATCCCTGAGTAGGGATCAACAACAATTTATAATATTAACATGTAAAGTACATTTACAGCATGGACCAGACATGCATGTTTTGGGTATTCAACCCTCGTCAGTGATAGAAAAATTTCTTTTCGATGGGATGGGTTTTTTCCAAATAAAGAAGAATTAGGAGTATTTGTTTCAAGTCGAATAATAGTAATTGAAACAGATTCCTATCTTTTATTTGGAATAAACTCGATCCATCGAAAAAAAAATTTTGACTCATCACTGAAATATTTACATGTAAATAAAAGTACATGAAATAAATTGAAAGTTACATATAAAGAACTAAAACACGTTAAACCAATTTCAATCATACAGCTTTGCTTTCATTGTGGGGTTAACAATAGCGCCCTCATCAAAGTAACACATGCATACATTAGCTTGGGTGACTTAAAACCATTCTGACACAAGTTAAAGTATGACTATCAATGTCAAACGTCTTCATATTCATTTGCATTCTTTATGAGCAGATAAATTTACAGCAGGGACACTTTATTTGCAAAATTTACTTGGAACTAACCAACATCAATTGATCCCTTAGTAGGGATCAACAACATCACTGAGTAGGGATCAACAACAGTCTATATATTTATATGTAAAGAATTCCAATGTTCCAAAAGTATTTGATGGAACACTTATGCTTATGTTATACAATATCCCTCTATATTCATGCATTCCAAAACAAATTTATCCTACTTTTGCTTCATTTCTATATCATTTAAATAATGAGATAGATCTTGAATGTTAGATAAATATCATATTCTATATGGAAAAACTTTCATTTCAAACATTAATTTTCATATATACAGTGTAATTTAATTTACTTAAAAATTGGCAACTCTTGGGTTTTACATGATTTTGAGACCCCTCGGGTGGAACCGATGTATCTTTTCTAGAAGATAATGAATGAGTCATAATAATCTTGAAGAAACTTTCTGAGATACCTGTGTTCAAAAACGACACTCATTCCATTGAATTTCAACAAATCTTTTTTTCTCAAAAGCGACAAACTATTATCTATATTCATTCAAATTCTTCGGATGGGCTCTTTTTCTGACAGGGCCCTTTGTATAATGATCATAATTATAATGATGTCCTGTGTCTAAACCAGGCGATCATTGCATCTAGACTACCAAAAAAAAAATCATTTATCAGATCAGATTTCTTGTTTTTTTTCCACCAGGAGTGACACTCACCAGGTGACACAAATATTAAACGTCTTCAAATTCATTAGCATAATTTAAAAGCAGATACATTTACAGCATGGACCAGACATGCATGTTTCGGGTATTTAACCCTCGTCAGTGATTGTAAAATTTGTTTTCGATGGGTTGAGTTTTTTCCAAATAAAAAAGAATTAGGAGTATTTGTTTCATGTCGAATTACAATAATTGAAATAGATTCCTGTCTTTTATTTGGAATAAACTCGATCCATCGAAAAAAAAATTTGACTCATCACTGAAATATTTACATGTAAATAAAAGTACATGAAATAAATTGAAAGTTGCATGTGAAGAAACTAAAAGATGTTAAACCCATTTCTATCATACAACTTTGCTTTTATTGTGGGGTTTACAATAGCGCCCTCATCAGAGTAAAACATGCATACATTAGCTTGGGTGACTAAAAACCATTCTGACACAAGTTAAAGTATGACTATCAATGTCAAACATCTTCATATTCATTTGCGTTCTTTATGAGCAGATAAATTTATAGCAGGGACACTTTATTTGCGAAATTTACTTGGAACTAACCAACAGCAATTGATCCCTGCGTAGGGATCAACAACATCCCTGAGTAGGGATCAACAACAGTCTATATATTAACATGTAAAGAATTCCAATGTTCCAAAAGTATTTGATGGAACACTTATGCTTATGTTAAACAATATCCATCTATATTCATGCAATCCCAAACAAATCTTATCCTACTTTTGCTTCATTTCTATATCATTAAAATAATGAGATAGATCTTGAATGTTAGATAAATATCATATTCTATATGGGAAAATTTTCATTTCAAATATTAATTTTCATATATACAGTGTAGTTTAATTAACATGAAAATCGGCAATTTTCGGGTTTTACTTGATTTTGAGACACATCGGGTGGAACCGATGTATCTTTTCTAGAAGACAATGAATGAGTCATAATGATTTTGAAGAAACTTTCTGAGATACCTGTGTTCAAAAACGACACTCATTCTATTGAATTTCAATGAATCTTTTTTCCTCAAAAGCGACAAACTATTACCTATATTCATTCAAATTCTACGGATGGGCCCTTTTTCTGACAGGCCCCTTTGTATAATGATCATAGTTATAATGATGTCCTTTGTCTAAACCTGGCGATCATTGCATCTGGACTCCAAAAAAAATCATTTATCAGATCAGATTTCTTGTTTCTGTTCCACCAGCAGTGACACTCACCATATGACACAAATGTTAAACTTCTTCAGATACATTTACAGCATGGACCAGACATGCATGTTTCGGGTATTTAACCCTCGTAAGTGATCGTAAAATTTGCTTTCGATGGGTTGAGTTTTTTTCCAAATAAAAAAGAATTACGTATATTTGTTTCAAGTCGAATTATAGTAATTGAAACAGATTCCTGTCTTTTATTTGGAATAAACTCAATCCATCGAAAAAAAAATTTGACTCATCACTCAAATATTTACATGTAAATAAAAGTACATGAAATAAATTGAAAGTTACATGTGAAGAAACTAAAAGATGTTAAACCCATTTCTATCATACAACTTTGCTTTTATTGTGGGGTTAACAATAGCGCCCTCATCAAAGTAACACATGCATACATTAGCTTGGGTGACTTAAAACCATTCTGACACAAGTTAAGGTATGACTAAATGTTAAACGTCTTCATGTTCATTGACATCCTTTATGAGCTGAGAAATTTACAGCAGGGACACTTTATTTGCGAAATTTACTTGGAACTAACCAACATCAATTGATCCCTGAGTAGGGATCAACAACATCCCCCAGTAGGGATCAACAACAGTCTATATATTAACATGTTAAGAATTCCAATGTTCCAAAAGTATTTGATGGAACACTTATGCTTATGTTATACAATACCCATCTATATTCATGCATTCCCAAACAAATGTTATCCTACTTTTGCTTCATTTCATAATGAGATAGATCTTGAATGTTAGATAAATATCATATTCTATATGGAAAAATTTTCATTTCAAATATTAATTTTCATATATACAGTGTAGTTTAATTAACTTAAAATTCGGCCATTCTCGGGTTTTACATGATTTTGAGACCCATCGGGTGGAATCGATGTATCTTTTCTTAGAAGACAATGAATGAGTCATAATAATCTTGAAGAAACTTTCTGAGATACCTGTGTTCAAAAACGACACTCATTCCATTGAATTTCAACAAATCTTTTTTCCTCAAAAGCGACAAACTATTACCTTTATTCATTCAAATTCTACGGATGGGCCCTTTTTCTGACAGGCCCCTTTGTATACTGATCATAGTTATAATGATGTCCTGTGTGTAAAACAAGGCGATCATTGCATCTAGACTACAAAAAAATAAAAATCATTTATCAGATCAGATTTCTTGTTTGTGTTCCACCAGCAGTGACACTCACCAGGTGACACAAATGTTAAACGTCTTCAAATTCATTAGCATAATTTAAAAGCAGATACATTTACAGCATGGAACAGACAGCCATGTTTCGGGTATTTAACCCTCGTCAGTGATCGTAAAATTTGTTTTCGATGGGTTGAGTTTTTTCCAAATAAAAAAGAATTAGGAGTATTTGTTTCAAGTCGAATAATAGTAATTGAAACAGATTCCTGTCTGTTATTTGGAATAAACTCAATCCATGGAAAAAAAAAATTGACTCATCACTCAAATATTTACATGTAAATAAAAGTACATGAAACAAATTGAAAGTTACATGTAAAGAAACTAAAACATGTTAAACCCATTTCTATCATACAACTTTGCTTTCATTGTGGGGTTAACAATAGCACCCTCATCAAAGTAACACATGCATACATTAGCTTGGGTGACTTAAAACCATTCTGACACAAGTTAAGGTATGACTAAATGTTAAACGTCTTCATGTTCATTGACATCCTTTATGAGCTGAGAAATTTACAGCAGGGACACTTTATTTGCGAAATTTACTTGGAACTAACAACAACAGTCTATATTTTAAAGTGTAAGGAATTCCAATGTTCCAAAAGTATTTGATAGAACACTTATGCTTATGTTATATAATATTCATCTATATTCATGCATCCCCTACCAATGGTTATCCTACTTTGCTTCATTTCTTTATCATTAAAATAATGAGATAGATCTTGAATGTTAGATAAATATCATATTCTATATGGAAAAACTTTCATCTCAAACATTAATTTTCATACATACAGGGTAATTTAATTTACTTAAAAATCCGCAACTCTTGGGTTTACATGATTTTGAGACCCCTCGGGTGGAACCGATGTATCTTTTCTAGAAGACAATGAATGAGTCATAATAATTTTGAAGAAACTTTCTGAGATACCTGTGTTCAAAAACGACACTCATTCCATTGAATTTCAATGAATCTTTTTTTTTCTCAAAAGCGACAAACTATTATCTATATTCATTCAAATTCTACGGATGGGCCCTTTTTCTGACAGGCCCCTTTGTATAATGATCATAGTTATAATGATGTCCTTTGTCTAAACCTGGCGATCATTGCATCTGGACTACAAAAAAAAAATCATTTATCAGATCAGATTTCTTGTTTCTCTTCCACCAGCAGTGACACTCACCAGGTGACACAAATGTTAAACGTCTTCAGATACATTTACAGCATGGACCAGACATGCATGTTTCGGGTATTTAACCCTCGTCAGTGATCGTAAAATTTGTATTCGATGGGTTGAGTTTTTTCCAAATAAAAAAGAATTACGAATATTTGTTTCAAGTCGAATTATAGTAATTGAAACAGATTCCTGTCTTTTATTTGGAATAAACTCAATCCATCGAAAAAAAAAATTGACTCATCACTGAAACATTTACATGTAAATAAAAGTACATGAAATAAATTGAAAGTTGCATGTGAAGAAACTAAAAGATGTTAAACCCATTTCTATCATACAACTTTGCTTTCATTGTGGGGTTTACAATAGCGCCCTCATCAAAGTAACACATGCATACATTAGCTTGGGTGACTTAAAACCATTCTGACACAAGTTAAGGTATGACTATAAATGTCAAACGTCTTCATATTCATTGGTATCCTTTATGAGCAGATAAATTTACAGAAAGGACACTTTATTTGCGAAATTTACTTGGAACTAACCAACATCAACTGATCCCTGAGAAGGGATCAACAACATCCCTGAGTAGGGATCAACAACAGTCTATATATTAACATATAAAGAATTCCAATGTTCCAAAAGTATTTGATGGAACACTTATGCTTATGTTATACAATATCCATCTATATTCATGCATTCCCAAACAAATGTTATCCTACTTTTGCTTCATTTCTATATCATTAAAACAATGAGATAGATCTTGAATGTTAGATAAATATCATATTCTATATGGAAACATTTTCATTTCAAATATTATTTTCATATATACAGTGTAGTTTAATTAACTTAAAAATCGGCAATTCTCGGGTTTTACATGATTTTGAGACCCATCGGGTGGATCTTTTCTAGAAGACAATGAATGAGTCATAATAATCTTGAAGAAACTTTCTGAGATACCAGTGTTCAAAAACGACTCTCATTTCATTGAATTTCAACAATTTTTTTTTTCTCAAAAGCGACAAACTATTATCAATATTAATTCAAATTCTACGGATGGGCCCTTTATCTGACAGGGCCCTTTGTATAATGATTATAGTTATAATGATGTCCTGTGTCTAAACCAGGCGATTATTGCATCTAGACTACAAAAAGAAAATAATCATTTATCAGATCAGATTTCTTGTTTGTGTTCCACGAGCAGTGACACTCACCAGGTGACACAAATATTAAACGTCTTCAAATTCATTAGCATAATTTAAAAGCAGATACATTTACAGCATGGAACAGACAGGCATGTTTCGGGTATTTAACCCTCGTCAGTGATCGTAAAATTTGTTTTCGATGGGTTGAGTTTTTTCCAAATAAAAAAGAATTAGGAGTATTTGTTTCAAGTCGAATTATAGTAATTGAAACTGATTCCTGTCTTTTATTTGGAATAAACTCGATCCATCTAAAAAAAATTTTGACTCATCACTGAAATATTTACATGTGAATAAAAGTACATGAAATAAATTGAAAGTTACATGTAAAGAAACTTAAACATGTAAAACCCATTTCTATCATACAACTTTGTTTTCATTGTGGGGTTTACAATAGCGCCCTCATCAAAGTAACACATGCATACATTAGCTTGGGTGACTTAAAACCATTCTGACACAACTTAAGGTATGACTATAAATGTCAAACGTCTTCATATTCATTGGTATCCTTTATGAGCAGATAGATTTACAGAAGGGACACTTTATTTGCTAAATTTACTTGGAACTTACCAACATCAATTGATCCCTGAGTAGGGATCAACAACAGTCTATATATTAACATATAAAGAATTCCAATGTTCCAAAAGTATTTGATGGAACACTTATTACAATGCCCATCTATATTCATGCATTCCCAAACAAAGGTTATCCTACTTTTGCTTCATTGCTATATCATTAAAATAATGAGATAGATCTTGAATGTTAAATATATATTATATTCTATATTGAAAAACTTTCATTTCAGACACTAATTTTCATATATACAGTGTAGTTTAATTTACTTAAAAATCGGCAACTCTCGGGTTTTACATGATTTTGAGACCCCTCGGTGGAACCGATGTATCTTTTCTAGAAGACAATGAATGAGTCATAATATTTTTGAAGAAACTTTCTGAGATACCTGTGTTCAAAAACGACACTCATTCCATTGAATTTCAATGAATCTTTATTTTTTTCTCAAAAGCGACAAACTATTACCTATATTCATTCAAATTCTACAGGTGGGCCCTTTTCTGACAAGGCCCTTTGTATACTGAGCATAGTTATAATGATGTCCTGTGTCTAAACCAGGCGATTATTGCATCTAGACTACAAAAAAATAATCATTTATCAGATCAGATTTCTTGTTTGTGTTCCACCAGCAGTGACACTCACCGGTTGACACAAATATTAAACGTCTTCAAATTCATTAGCATAATTTTAAAGCAGATACATTCACAGCATGGAACAGACAGGCATGTTTCGGGTTTTTAACCCTCGTCAGTGATCGTAAAATTTGTTTTCGATGGGTTGAGTTTTTTCCAAAAAAAAAAAAGAATTAGGAGTATTTGTTTCAAGTCGAATTATAGTAATTGAAACAGATTCCTGTCTTTTATTTGGAATAAACTCGATCCATCGAAAAAAAAATTTGACTCATCACTGAAATATTTACATGTAAATAAAAGTACATGAAATAAATTGAAAGTTACATGTAAAGAAACTAAAACATGTTAAATCCATTTCTATCATACAACTTTGCTTTCATTGTGGGGTTTACAATAGCGCCCTCATCAAAGTAACACATGCATACATTAGCTTGGGTGACTTAAAACCATTCTGACACAAGGTATGACTATAAATGTCAAACGTCTTCATGTTAATTGACATCCTTTATGAGCAGATAAATTTACAGCAGGGACACTTTATTTGCAAAATTTACTTGGAACTTACCAACATCAATTGATCCCTAAGTAGGGATCAACACCAGTCTATATATTAACATGTAAAGTATTCCAATGTTACAAAAGTATTTGATGGAACACATTTTTGGACATAGTTTTCATACTTTTTGGCCATTTTACATTGTTTAGTCTGAGGATCACTGACGAGGGTTTAGTACCCGAAACGTACATGTCTGGTCCATGCTGTAAATTTATCAGGTCTTAAATGATGCTATTGAATTTGAAGACGTTTAACATTATACAATATCCATCTATATTTATGCATTCCCAAACAAATGTTATCCTACTTTTGCTTCATTGCTATATCATTAAAATAATGAGATAGATCTTGAATGTTAGATAAATATTATATTCTATATGGAAAAACTTTCATCTCAAACATTAATTTTCATTTTTACAGTAACGTAAAAATCGGCATCTCTCGGATTTTACATGATTTTGAGACCCCTCGGGTGGAACCGATGTATCTTTTCTAGAAGACAATGAATAAGTCATGATAATCTTGAAGAAACTTTCTGAGATACCAGTGTTCAAAAACGACACTCATTTCATTGAATTTCAACAATTTTTTTTTCTCAAAAGCGACAAACTATTATCAATATTCATTCAAATTCTACGGATGGGCCCTTTATCTGACAGGGCCCTTTGTATAATGATTATAGTTATAATGATGTCCTGTGTCTAAACCAGGCGATTATTGCATCTAGACTACAAAAAATAATAATCATTTATCAGATCAGATTTCTTGTTTGTGTTCCACCAGTAGTGACACTCAACAGGTGTCAAAAATGTTAAACGTCTTCAAATTCATTAGCATAATTTAAAAGCAGATACATTTACAGCATGGACCAGACATGCATGTTTCGGGTTTAACCCTCGTCAGTGATCGTCAAATTTGTTTTCGATGGGTTGAGTTTTTTCCAAATAAAAAATAATAAACTCGATCCATCGAAAAAAAATTGATTATCACTGAAATATTTACATGTAAATAAAAGGACATGAAATAAATTGAAAGTTACATGTAAAGAAACTAAACCATGTTAAACCCATTTCTATAATACAACTTTGCTTTCATTGTGGGGTTTATAATAGCGCCCTCATCAAAGTAACACATGCATACATTAACTTGGGTGACTGTTAAAACCATTCTGACACTAAGTAACGTATGACTAAATGATAAACGTCTTTTTATTCCTTGGCATTCTTTAAGGGCAGATAAATTTACAGCACGGACACTTTATTTGCGAAATTTAGTTGGAACTAACCAACATCAATTGATTCTGAGTGGGAATCAACAGCAATTTACATATTAACATGTAAATTATATCTATGTTCCAAAGTACTTAATGGAGCACTTATGCTTATGTTATACAATATCCATCTATATTTATGCATTCCGAAACAAATGTTATCCTAGTTGTCCTTGATTTCTTTATCATTTGAATATTGAGATAAATCTTGAATGTTGGATAAATATCATATTCTTTATGACTTTTAATAGTTTCATTAACTTTAAAATTGGCAAGTCTCGGGATTTTCATGATTTTGTTCATTCCGAGGTTCGCAACCTTTCCTGTAGAAAATCTAATGATTTTGCCTTGCCTTCTCTAGGAGACTGAATGACTGATTGGTACTTCTGTAATGTTTATTTGAGACCCCTCGGGTGGAACCGATGTATCTTTTATAAGAGACCATGAAAGAGTCTTATAATAATCTTGAAGAAACTGTCTGAGATACCTCTGTTCAAAAAAGACCTTAATTCCATTGAATTTCAATAAATCTTTTTTTTTTTCTCAAAAGCGATAAAATATTATCATATTATCTATATTCATTTTCTACGAATTGACCCTTTTTTCTGACGGGGACCTTTGGATAATCAATATAAATATAATGAGTTCGTGCGTCTAAACCAGGCGCTCGATCATTGCATCTAGACTACAAAAAATAGTAATCATTTATCAAATCAGATTTCTTGTTTGTGTTCCACCAGCAGTGTTACTCACCAAGTGGTACAAATATATATGAAATTCTCAGTGTGCGCCGTCTTGTTTTTGTTTACTTGTCAAGAATGTAAGAGGTTGAAATAAATATTTTGACCTCGAGTCACTGAAAAATAGATAATCTGGCCAGCATAAATAATCTGACCCGAAAAATTGCCAGCCATCCCCCCCTTCCAGGATCAAATGGTCGTCCCCTTACTACAAATGGTGAAAAGTCTAATAAAAGTCTAAAGTGTGACAGACAGGCAGACGATGTATATGGACGGACAGAGGCCAAAATACAGTGTAGGGTAATAACAAATGAGAAAGGGAGGAGAGTTTAGTATTCACCTTGGAAGATGGAGAAAAATCGGGAAAGTGCTTTTATCACATGGAGAGGTTGGATCTCGACCACTTCATTAGGATATCTGTAACTTTAAACACTTTGTCCTTGAAGAGTACATGGTACCTTTTAAAGTGAAGATTGAAATGTTTAACGAGAAATGAAATTCTGAATACCTGTGTTTGCATGAATGCCCCCGGAGGCCGGTTTGTCTGTACATATTACAAAATTTTCTGTTCAGAAGATCAAAGTTTTTCAAATGTAGATCAAGGGTCAAGGCTACGAGTTTAAAAATTTGGTATCGATGGAAACACATGAAAAATGTGAAAGCTGTATCACATTCCACTGAAAAATTATGCCCAATATTACAGATTTTCAAATATGTGTCTTCGAAGATCAAGGTCATGGTCACACGGCCAAAAATTTTGGAATCGATAAAGATCTTGTCATAAGGAATAAGCATGTGAAATATCAAAGCTATATCACCTATCATTCAAAAGTAATGGCCAATGTTAAAGTTCTTCAAAATCAGGTCAAAGATCAAGGACACAATCTAAAAAATTTTGTTATCGATGGAAAGCTCCTGTCACAAGGAATACGCATGTGAATAAAAGGTCTATCATCGTCCATTCAAAAGACGATGTCCAATGTCAAAGTTTTTTGGTCAATCAGACAAACAGAGGACAGGACAAAAACTATATACCCCCGATTCTATGATTCCGGGGGATAAAAATTTTAAATAGCTTGTAATTTTATGTATTTTGTGAATATTATTTCTATATTAAGAACGGGGGGGGGGGGTTGGATAAGTCCGCATTTCATCCTGTTATGATCGTGTAAAGAGCATTCTCAAACTTTCACTATACAAACAAGTCTGCAGAAGATTAATGAGGACTGTGTCAAAGTTTATTGTTTGGAAAACTGCAATGTAATATAGACCGCACATAAACATAAATGTAACTATTAGATCTGTCATCAAAATTAATTCGTATCCTGCTAGTTTAGCATTTTTCAGATCCAACACTTCATTGTCGACGCGCCGAGTCAGTTTAATTTACTGTGAATATGAATATACTATTGAAAAAAAAAATTGGTCTACATACAATAATTCTACATTAATTTGATTTGTTTTATTGCATTATATTTCTTCTATCGACAAAAATATTGCAGCATTACTACTTGTAATAATGTAATTTTTAAAGTTTTATAGTTATGCACCGTATGAAAAACATACAAAATCAAGAATGACGTGCATTATTATCACCAGTTATATCTTATTTTTTTATCTGTATGTGTGTCCTTTCGTACGGAATCCTGTAAGTGCCAAATATGAAAAAATAAAAAAAGAAGGAAATGCGAAATATATTAAGGGAAATGAGAAATAAATTTAGAAAAACGAGAAAAATATTAAGGAAAATTAGAAATAAGTTTAGGAAAATGAGAAATGAATTTAGGAAAATGAAAAGTATATTTAGAAAAAAAACGAGAAAAATACTTTGGAAAATGAGAAATAAATTTAGGAGAACGAGAAATAAATTTAGGAAAATGATAAATATGTTTAGAAAAACGAGAAAAATATTTAGGAAAATGAGAAATAAATATATAAGTGACAATGGAAAGTATATTTACAGAAAGTGAAAAGAAAAATAAGGGATCGGACAGAGTGAAAGGGAGGGGGTAAGGGTTTGGAGGAGGGAGAGGGGAGAGATGAACGTTAGGGGAGGGAGTAGGTATGAAGTGGGAGGGAGGGGGTCAGAGGGAGAGATGAGGGAGGAATGGAGGAGGAATGAATGAGAGGTTGGAGGTAAAGGGGCGAGAGAAGGAAGGGGTGGGAGGGGAAGAGGGGTACCTTCCTGTCTATTCCCCTTGCATATAAATGGAAACCAAAAAAAGATATATGATATGTATATAAATATGTTAACATGAAATTCCCCCCCACTACACTCTACTTTTTGCTATAGCATTCCTAAAATATCAATGAGATGCATTTCAAGAGATAAATACCATCTCCCACGTGACGGCTCTTGCAAATTAATCTATATCATTCATCTTGCCCGTGTACATGAGCAGCGGGAGTTGCGGGGAAGTGGTAGAAAAATAGATACTGTAACGCATTAATATTCCGGGAGTGGCTAAGGTCAAGCTTTATTTGTTGTGGTTTCCCTGTTATATTTCCACTTTCTTTCAATGTATTTCTCATTTTCCTTTTTATATTTATTTCTTATTTTTTCCTAAATATATTTCTTGTTTTTCCTACATATATTTGTTGTTTTTTTCCTAAATATATTTCTTGTTTTCCTAAATATATTTCTCGTTTTTCTGAAATACATTTTTCTTTTTCCTAAATATTTTTCTCTTTCTCCTAAATATATTTCTCATTTTCCTAAAGCCCCTGTCACACCTTCACGTTCTGGCATGGCGTTCGCACTACGACCACCAAAATTGTACGAAACGTGGTGTGAACGCAGTAAGGACGCGGGGAACGTAGCAAGAACTCGCTGATACGTATTGAGGTCGTAGTAAGGACGGCGACGAACGTGCCCGTACGCCGAGCCACCACGACCGTTTTGAACTGTTCTAAACAGTCGTAGTGAGGACGCGGTGATGACAGAACGTGTTAAGGACTACTTGCGAACGTATTGGGAACTTCATGGACGTATTAGAAACGTGTCGTGAACGTAGTAGGGTCGTAGTACGGACGGCTAAAACTTTTGCATATAACCATATGGAGATCGTCACGTCTCTGCCGTCCTTACCACGTTCTTGGTTTTAGAGGTCGAAAAAATCAAAATAGACCTAATACAAACAATTTATCCTTTGAACGTGTCATGATCGTAACATGAGCGCAGTAAGGACTTCGAGAACGTAGTACGCACGCCGTAGTATCGTAACACAGACGCCTTCGTCGTAGTGTGAACTTGGGGCCGATCGTAGTGCGAACTTTACTAAACGTATTAAAGACGGGAAGGACGCGCTACTAACGTGTTACGGACGCCAAAGGTCGTGTTGCGCACGTATTGGAGTCGTCAATAATTGTTTCGGAGAGCCCTTCCGGGTGAAAAATGCCACGTTATCACTACGTTCATGAAAAATTTCAAGGACTTCAAGGACGTAGTAAGAACGTCTTGAGAGAACGTGTAGGTGTGACAGGGGCTTAAATCTATTTTGCATTGTCCGAAATATATTGCATTTGCTTCTTTTTTATTTTTCGAATTTGGCACTAACGGGCATCCGTACTTTCGTCTATATAAAACGTAGATATACGTAATATGGTACAATACTCCTCCCGTTTAAGAAAATAACCTAGGTTCAAATGATTTAGATTGTTAATCAAACGATACAATAATCATCAACTGTTATAATATTTGGTTATTTCCTAAACGCATTGTTTTGACACCTCAATAGAGCCTAACTGAATGGAAAAAAATGTATCATTAGGGATAGCTCTGAATTTCGTCATTAAAATTAATTATATCAAATTAAAGCATTTTCATGTCGAATTTTTTTTCACTGTTCGTAATGAGTGACCCTATTTTCTCCCTCATTGCATAGCTCTGTAGCTCTTTGCGCCTACCCTTCAACGATTTTTGGCCATATTTTTCACTTAAATACGATTCTGAGTAAACCCTACACAAAATTTGGAGCTGCTCATTTTGGCAAGAGGAAATTGCAGATGGCGCCGGGAGGGTTTGCTTTGGCTTTATTTAAATTGTTTGACATTGAGTACTACTGGCAAGGATTCAATGTCCGGGACGCGTGTCTGGTGCAGTGGGATTGGTACTATAGTCGACTGGAGTTGCCTGCTCTTACGTTGGTAACGCGATATATCTAGACAAGTACTATAGAACATTGACTATTACACCGTGGGTAATCTCGCAACGCAAAACAATTGATTTTTCTATATTTTTGCGCAAAATAGGTAATTTATTACAAATAGGGAAATGTGATGCAGTGTAATAACGCCCTAACTATGAGTTGCATCAAAATAAGGTGGATATTAGCTTTTTATAACGCACAAACACGATCGGCGTTCTACTTTCACTTTCATCTACACGAGTCTTCAGCTTTATAAAAGGATATTACCTCTCGTTCTTTTGATAAAAATCGTAGCTAAGGCATCCTTACACTGCATCACATTCCCTTTTTTGTGAAAAATAGTTTGTATTACACGAAATTTGAGATAAACCGAGTGTTCTGCGTTGCGAGATTACCCTTCGTGAATTATTACTGTCACTGTCCATGACCTGCAAAAGAAATATATATCCTGAAATTAATCATATACCGGTATAATAAGCAATGTACAAAGGAGCTGATAAAATAAAGAGTAGAATCTGCCCTGAAAAAGTGTAATTTTCAAAATGTGAACTTCAAGAAAATCCTTTCAGAGTTCTTAGTTTAATCATAATCAGCAGTTCAGAAGTTGGATAAGATTTATCATGCTTCGTTTTCCTAGATTTCGGGGCAAAACATTTTTTTTTCTATAGAAATCAACGGAAAATGGAAAAGTTTTTTAAAACATTGCCCACTCGCTTAGCTACTTAACACCACTTTTACAGAAGGTGTATATCAGTAATACACATCTTTTGACAAAGTGGGGTTCTGTAGCTAAGCGGGGGGGGGGGGGGGTGCCCTAGAGACGAAAAACTAAACATAGGGTAATCAAAGATTACATAGCTCGCCTATACAGGTTTATGTCAGAAACCAGGTTTGAAAAGTAGGTCAAAGTCTAAGGTCAAGGTCACTAGGTCAAAGGTCATGGTCTCAAATGAAAGGTCTCATCACAAGGTATCTGCATGTGAAATATCAAAGCCCTACCCCTTACAGTTCAAGAGATATAGCCCAGGTTAAAGTTTTGTCTACGGACGACAACGACGACGCCGAGGGTATGGCATTAGCTCTCCTGACTTTTTCGTCCCGGCGAGCTAAAAAAAGGGAGGGTGGAAGGACTTTTTACGAATCTGTGTTTTAGGCTATAATATAAGCAAAGTTCAATTTTCGGAAATCATCGTGCACAGAAATCTTCTCTGCTACTGTCTGATTTGATTTAATGTCTTCTTGATGATTTGTCTCAGTCTCTTATCACAACAGGTTATTCCAAAAACAAAGGAACTAATTAAAGTTAAAGGGTAAAGTGCGAATCTGGAACTTCAAGTATAATTATCTTGTATCGTCGTCTTATCTAGACGATAAATGTATACAGTCAGAATCATTTTTACACTGATAGGTTTCAAATCAACCTTGATTCATGACACCAGATTTCCAAAATGATACTTGAATAAAGAAAACTTAATTTTGAAATCTTTTGTATATACAGCATGTACAATGACTTTATAGAAAATCAGCCTTCTGAATTTATTTAAAACAAATATGAAAATCGAATTAATATGAATGAAATATATAACTGATACAATTAAATCTTCGTTTTTATAAGGCACCCCCAAAAAGTTGAATTTACTGTCACCTGACCGACCCCATGTTTTCACCCCGATCCTAACGTTCTTTTTTTACCCTAAGTTTGATGGCACGTGTTGCATTGTCAGCATATTTATTTCTATCGAGTTACCAATAAAAACAACCGCCTTTATAAACCTAAGTCGTAATCGTGTAGCCCGGCACGTGTCATAAATTTACAGCGTAACGGTAAATCAGAACGATTTATTTAAATGTTGTTTTAATCTGTCTTTATCACCCTTCGACATAAATCCCGATCTTGCCATCTTTGTCAGATAAATAAATTTAATTTTACAAGATAAAGAATTTTAAAGAGGCGTATAATTATTTGACTTTGAATAAATAAAGATCCGGTATATACGCTGGAATGAACATTATATACGGAGTTTATAAGAAGTTGAAATGAATTTATCAGTATCCTCATCACAAACACATAACATGCATATTGCACGTCACATGATTGATATCTTTCTTTAATAAATAGTTTTAGCGACTAGGGCTTTATATATATATGTAATTCACTTCTTTCTTTTTGCAGTTGCAGATTAAGTAGAACTGTCAGCTTTCTTTGATATAATAATGCATTGGCAGACTACATGTAAGAGGGCGGGTGCGGGAGGGGATTATCATTAGTTTCTATTTTTGAACCATATCTGCATGAAGGAATTTGATCACCTAAAATATTTTATGTCCCCGTAATCGAAGATTCGGGGGCATATAGTTTTTGGTCTGTCCGTCAGTCTGTATGTTTGTCTGCAAAAACTTTAACATTGGGCATAACTTTTGAATGGTAAGTGATAGGCTTTCATATTTCACATATGTATTCCTTGTGACTAGACCTTTCCATGGATACCAAAATTTTTGACCTTGTGACCTTGGCCTTGGAGTTTGACCTACATGTACTTTTGAAACTCTTTAACCTTGGGCATAACTTTCGAACGGTAAGTGAAAGGGCTTTCATATTTCACATTTTTTTTTCCAAGTGACAAGACGTTTCCATGGATACCAAATTTTTTTACCGTGTGACCTTGACCTTGGAGTTTGATCTACTTTTGAAAAACTTTAACCTTGGCCATAACTTTCAAATGGTAAGTGTTAGGGCTTTCAAATTTCACATGTGCATTTCTTGTGACAAGACCTTTCCATGGATACCAAGATTTTTTACCTTGTGACCTTGACCTTGGAGTTTGATCTACTTTTGAAAAACTTTAACCTTGGCCATAACTTCTGAATGGTAAGTGATAAGGCTTTCATAATTTGCACGTGTTTTCCTTTTGACAAGACCTTTCCATGGATACAAAAATTATTTACCTCTTGACCTTGACCTTGGAGTTTGACATTATTTCGAAAATTTAAACTTTAGCCGTAACTTTTGAATGATAAGTGAAAGGGCTTTCATATTTCACATATGAATTCCATGTGGCAAGACTTTTTCATGGATACCAAATTTGACCACGTGACCTTGACCTCAACTCTGAAACTGCTTTTCATCTGTTTTCCTTTCAAAGATGCCAACGGAGGCATTCGTGTTTCACAAACACAGGTTTTATTTTATTTTAACCTGTTTTAAAAGGTGGAACCTGCAGAACTTAATTCCATTCACTAGCTAGTACATATTCAAGTCTTTCTTCCAAGAACTCTACAACTGCTACGAGGTGTCATTGTCATATGAATATGTTATTCTAAATTTTCTAAAAAGGTTCAATGCTTAAATTACATGTGCCATGAATCTGTGTTTGAAAATAGAATACCCATGAATCATCTCACTTTCGAAAGTATAATAATGTTTGAGTGCAAATTTATTTTATTATCAAAGTTAATATACATAGTATTGTCATCTATTTATAGCATTTTCCGTTATAGTAAGAGAATATTTTCACTGCTAAACTCCCTTATTTCACCAAATCTACATTAAAATTCACATATATCTCTCCTATTGCTCGTATAGTAAAACTTATCTTTTTTGTGTTGCCTGCGAAGCATAGCGACACTTAGGGATCACTCTGTCCGTTGTCCGTCTGTCTGCCACACTTGGATGTCACACCCTGTAAAAGTGATCTATGAGTGTTGCTATGTTTCGCAGGCGACACATGCATTCCTTGGAATGATTTTTTAACCCAAAATACTTCCTGTTTCATTCCAACTTGGGTTTTCAAAATTATAAGAAAAAATCATTGATTTTTGTCAATAGATCCGCCTGTTATTCATATTACTTTTTTTCTGACATAACTTAATTGTTGTTGATTTCATAGAAAAAATGACCAATTATTGTAGGAAATAATGTCCACTTTACATGTAAATATCACATAAATGGTGTGGATCCTCCTTCACAATCCAAGCCATTGTTATAAAGAGTTTTTCCTATAAATGAACATCTTTGATCTCTAATCGTCCTTCTTCCCTTATTGTTTCTTATTGACAGAAATTTCTGATCGATCTCATCTAATTTCCTTCTAATGATGTTATTATGCAATAGATTTACAGAAGAATGAGACCCACTCAAATTAATTCAATCAAATTAAGTTGCCATGCCAATGAGGCATCTTCGAATAATCCAACTTTAGTTTTAAAAATTATAAGTAAAAATTTCTTGTTCTCAAACAACCCGCCCTTTCTTTATCGAAATATAGCAAGCTTTCTTACAGATATTGTGGTTATGCCTCTGTCATTGATGTTACCAATAGGTCCACCTGTAATTCATTATTTCTTCTTCCTGATATAACTTCTTTGTAGTTGATTTCTTCAACAAAGTTGACCAATTATTGTAGGAATAATGTCAACTTTACATGTAAATACCACATAAAAAAATTGTATCCTCCCTCACGATTCAAGCATTCAAAGTTATCAATAAAGAGTTTTTCTTATAAATGTACATCTTTGATATCTAAGCGTCCTTCTTCCCTTATGGTTTCTTATAGACAGAAAATTCTGTTCGGTCTCATCTTATTTCCTTCTCGATTTAATTATACTATACATTTACAGGCGAATGAGACTCAAAGGAATGGGAGAATCTGCTACAGCGATGGGGAAACCTTTATGTCAGATTTCCTTTTTTAAGCATTTGAAATATGGTTACCATTTTGTCTCATTTACATGTAACCAGCAGATTCAATTGATCTACTTAATTTACATGTAAATATTTCAGTGATGAATCAATATTTTTTTTGATGGATCTGCATGCAAGCTTATTCATCAGAAAGGTCAGGTATTTGTATCTTTATTAACTTCCTGTTTCTTTCCTATGTATAAAATCAACCCATCGAAATAGAAGGTTTCATTCTTCAAATATGAAGAATAGAACTTCAAAAACACTTCGAAAAAACTCACGACACACTGCAGGTGGTGCTCTTTTTTTTCGAAGTCAGGATTAAGATGCCATGTCAATGAAGCATTCTCGAATCCTCCAACTTGGGTATTCAAATTTTAAGTAAAATCATTCTTGTTCTCAAACGCCCGCCCTTTCTTTATTGAAAAATAGCAAGCTTTCTTACACACATTGTGGTTATACCTCTGTCATTGATGTTACCAATTCATCTGCTTGTAATTCACTTAAACTTCTTTCTGATATAACTTATTTGTAGTTGATTTCTTCAATAAAGTTGACCAATTTTCCACTTTACATGTAAATATCACATAAATGTTGTGTATCCTCGCTCACGATTCAAGCATTCAAAGTCATTTATAAAGAGTTTTTCTTATAAATGTACATCTTTGATCTCTAATCGTCCTTCTTCCCTTATGGTTTCTTATTGACAGAAAATTCTGTTCAGTCTCATCTAATTTCCTTCTGATGATGTAATTATGTTATAAATTTACAGGCGAATGAGACCCACTCAAAGGAATGGGGGAATCTGTTACAGTGATGGGGAAACCGTTATGTCAGATTTTCTTTTTTCAAGCATTTGAAATATGGTTACCGTTTTGCCTCATTTACATGTAACCAGCAGATTCAATTGATCTACTTAATTTACATGTAAATATTTAAGTATTGAATCAACTTTTTTTTTTCGATGGATCAAGCTTATGCATCAGAAAGGTCAGGAATTTGTATTTTTACTAATCTCATAAAAATACTTCCTGTTTCTTTCCAATGTATAAACTCAACCCATTGAAATAGAAGACTCATTCTTCAAATATGAACAATAGAACTTGAATGGTTACCGTTTCGTCTCATTCACATGTAACCAGCAGATTCAATTGATCTATTTAATTTACATGTAAATATTTCAGTGATGAATCAAATTTTTTTTTTTCGATGGATCAAGCTTATACAAAAGAAAGGTCATGAATTTGTATTGACTAGCTTCCTGTTTCTTTCCAATGTATAAACTCAACCCATCGAAATAGAAGGTTTCATTCTTCAATTATGACCTACAGAACTTCAAAAACACTTTGAAAAAACTCACGATACACTGCAGGTGGTGCTCTTTGTTTTCCAAGTCAGGATTAAGTTGCCATGACAATGAAGCATCCTCGTATCATCCAACTTGGGTATTCAAATTATAAGTAAAACTATTCTTGTTCTCAAACACCCGCCCTTTCTTTATCGAAAAATAGCAAGCTTTCTTTACACACATTGTGGTTATGCCTCTGTCATTGATGTAACCAATTCATCCGCCTGTAATTCACTATTTCTTCTTTCTGATATAACTTCTTTGTAGTTTATTTCTTCAACAAAGTTGACCAATTATTGTAGGAATAATGTCCACTTTACATGCAAATATCACATAAATGGTGTGTATCCTCCCTCACGATTCAAGCATTCAAAGTCATTAATAAAGGGTTTTTCTTATAAATGTATATCTTTGATCTCTAATCGTCCTTCTTCCTTTAGGGTTTCTTATTGACAGAAAATTATCTTCGGTCTCATCTAATTTCCTTCTGGTGATGTAATTATCCTATAAATTTACAGGCGAATGAGACCCACTCAAAGGAATTGGGGAATCTGTTACAGCGATGAGGAAACCTTTATGTCAGATTTTCTTTTTTTAACATTTGAAATATGGTTACCGTTTTGTCTCATTTACATGTAACCAGCAGATTCAATTGATCTACTTAATTTACATGTAAATATTTCAGTGATAAATCAATTTTTTTTCGCTGGATCAAGCTTATACATCTGAAAGGTCAGGAATTTGTATTTTTTCTAAAGCTCATAAAAATTCTTCCTGTTTCTTTCCAATGTATTGAAAATACTTCCTTTTTCTTTCCAATGTATAAACTCAACCTATCGAAATAGAAGGTTTCATTCTTCAAATATGAACAATAGAACTTGAATGGTTACCGTTTTGTCTCCTTTACATGTAACCAGCAGATTAAAATTATCTACTTAATTTACATGTAAATATTTCAGTGATGAATCTTTTTTTTTTTTCGATGGATCAAGCTTATACATCAGAAAGGTCAGGAATTTGTATTTTTACTAACTTCCTGTTTCTTTCCTATGTATAAACTCAACCCATAGAAATAGAAGGTTTTATTCTTCAAATTTGAACAATAGAACTTCAATGGTTACCGTTTTGTCTCATTTACATCTAACCAGCAGATTTAATCGATCTTCTTAATTAACATGTAATTATTTCAGTGATGAATCAAATTTTTTTTTCGATGGAACAAGCTTATACATCAGAAAGGTCAGGAATTTGTATTTTTATTAACTTCCTGTTTTTTTTTCCAATGTATAAACTCAACCTATCGAAATAGAAGGCTCATTCTTCAAATATGACCAACAGAACTTCAAAAACACTTTGAAAAAAACTCACGACACACTGCAGGTGGTGCTCTTTTTTTCCAAGTCAGGATTAAATTCCCATGACAGTGAAGCATCCTCGAATCATCCAACTTGGGTATTCAAATTATAAGTAAAAATATTCTTGTTCTCAAACGCCCGCCCTTTCTTTATCGAAAAATAGCAAGCTTTCTTACACACATTGTGGTTATGCCTCTGTCATTGATATTACCAATTCATCCGCCTGTAATTCACCATTTCTTCTTTCTGATATAACTTATTTGTAGTTGATTTCTTCAACAAAGTTGACCAATTATTGTAGGAATAATGTCCACTTTACATGTAAATATCACATAAATGGTGTGTATCCTCCCTCACGATTCAAGCATTCAAAATCATTAACAAAGAGTTTTTCTTATAAATGTACATCTTTGATCTCTAATCATCCTTCGTCCCTTATGGTTTCATATTGACAGAAAATTCTGTTCGGTCTCATTTAAATTCCTTCTGATGATGTAATTATGCTATAAATTTACAGGCGAATGAGATTCCACTCATAGGAATGGGGAATCTGTTACCTTTATTTCAGATTTTCTTTTTTTTTTAAGCATTAGAAATATGGTTACCGTTTTGTCTCATTTACATGTAACCAGCAGATTCAATTGATCTACTTAATTTACATGTAAATATTTCAGTGATGAATCAACTTTTTTTTCGATGGATCAAGCTTATGCATCAGAAAGGTCAGGAATTTGTATTTTTACTAATCTCATAAAAATACTTCCTGTTTCTTTCCAATGTATAAACTCAACCCATCGAAATAGAAGGCTCATTCTTCAAATATGAACAATAGAACTTGAATGGTTACCGTTTCGTCTTATTAACATGTAACCAGCAGATTCAATTGATCTATTCAATTTACATGTAAATATTTCAGTGATGAATCAATTTTTTTTTTCGATGGATCAAGCTTATACATAAGAAAGGTCAGGAATTTGTATTGACTAACTTCCTGTTTCTTTCCAATGTATAAACTCAACCCATCAAAGTAGAAGGTTTCATTCTTCAATTATTACCTAGAGAACTTCAAAAACACTTTGTAAAAACTCACGATACACTGCAGGTGGTGCTCTTTGTTTTCCAAGTCAGGATTAAGTTGTCATGACAATGAAATGAAGCATCCTCGTATCATCCAACTTGGGTATTCAAATTATAAGTAAAACTATTCTTGTTCTCAAACACCCGCCCTTTTTTTATCGAAAAATAGAAAGCTTTCTTACACACATTGTGGTTATGCCTCTGTCATTGATATTACCAATTCATCCGCCTGTAATTCACTATTTCTTCTTTCTGATATAACTTATTTGTAGTTGATTTCTTCAACAAAGTTGACCAATTATTGTAGGAATAATGTCCACTTTACATGTAAATATCACATAAATGGTGTGTATCCTCCCTCACGATTCAAGCATTCAAAATCATTAACAAAGAGTTTTTCTTATAAATGTACATCTTTGATCTCTAATCATCCTTCGTCCCTTATGGTTTCATATTGACAGAAAATTCTGTTCGGTCTCATCTAATTTCCTTCTGATGATGTAATTATGCTATAAATTTACAGGCGAATGAGATCCCACTCATAGGAATTGGGAATCTGTTACCTTAATGTCAGATGTTCTTTTCTTTTAAGCATTTGAAATATGGTTACCGTTTTGCCTCATTTACATGTAACCAGCAGATTCAATTGATCTACTTAATTTACATGTAAATATTTCAGTGATGAATCAACTTTTTTTTCGATGGATCAAGCTTATGCATCAGAAACGTCAGGAATTTGTATTGACTAACTTCCTGTTTCTTTCAAATGTATAAACTCAACCCATCGAAAAAGAAGGTTTCATTCTTCAATTATTACCTAGAGAACTTCAAAAACACTTTGTCAAAACTCACGATACACTGCAGGTGGTGCTCTTTGTTTTCCAAGTCAGGATTAAGTTGCCATGACAATGAAGCATCCTCGTATCATCCAACTTGGGTATTCAAACTATAAGTAAAACTATTCTTGTTCTCAAACACCCGCCCTTTCTTTATCGAAAAATAGCAAGCTTTCTTACACACATTGTGGTTATGCCTCTGTCATTGATATTACCAATTCATCTGCCTGTAATTCACTATTTCTTCTTTCTGATATAACTTATTTGTAGTTGATTTCTTCAACAAAGTTGACCAATTATTGTAGGAATAATGTCCACTTTACATGTAAATATCACATAAATGGTGTGTATCCTCCCTCACGATTCAAGCATTCAAAGTCATTAACAAAGAGTTTTTCTTATAAATGTACATCTTTGATCTCTAATCATCTTCTTCCCTTATGGTTTCATATTGACAGAAAATTCTGTTCGGTCACATCTAATTTCCTTCTGATGATGTAATTATGTTATAAATTTACAGGCGAATGAAATCCCACTCATAGGAATGGGGGAATCTGTTACCTTTATATCAGATTTTCTTTTTTTTTTAGCATCTGAAATGTGGTTACCGTTTAGTCTCATTTACATGTAACCAGCAGATTCAATTGATCTACTAAACTTACATGTAAATATTTCAGTGATGAATCAACTTTTTTTTCGATGGATCAAGCTTATGCATCAGAAAGGTCAGGAATTTGTATTTTTACTAATCTCATAAAAATACTTCCTGTTTCTTTCCAATGTATAAACTCAACCCATTGAAGTAGAAGGCTCATTCTTCAAATATGAACAATAGAACTTGAATGGTTACTGTTGCGTCTCATTCACATGTAACCAGCAGATTCAATTGATCTATTTAATTTACATGTAAATATTTCAGTGATGAATCAAATTTTTTTTTTCGATGGATCAAGCTTATACATAAGAAAGGTCAGGAATTTGTATTGACTAACTTCCTGTTTCTTTCCAATGTATAAACTCAACCCATCGAAATAGAAAGTTTCATTCTTCAATTATGAACAATAGAACTTCAACAACACTTTGTCAAAACTCACGATACACTGCAGGTGGTGCTCTTTGTTTTCCAAGTCAGGATTAAGTTGCCATGACAATGAAGCATCCTCGTATCATCCAACTTGGGTATTCAAACTATAAGTAAAACTATTCTTGTTCTCAAACAACCGCCCTTTCTCTATCGAAAAATAGCAAGCTTTCTTACACACATTGTGGTTATGTCTCTGTCATTGATGTAACCAATTCATCCGCCTGTAATTCACTATTACTTCTTTCTGATCTAACTTCTTTGTAGTTTATTTCTTCAACAAAGTTGACCAATTATTATAGGAATAATGTCCGCTTGACATGTAAATATCACATATGTTTCCTTATTGACAGAAAATTATCTTCGGTCTCATCTAATTTTCTTCTGGTGATGTAATTATCCTATAAATTTACAGGCGAATGAGACCCACTCAAAGGAATGGGGGAATCTGTTACAGCAATGAGGAAACCTTTATGTCAGATTTTCTTTTTTTAACATTTGAAATATGGTTACCGTTTTGTCTCATTTACATGTAACCAGCAGATTAAAAATTATCTACTTAATTTACATGTAAATATTTCAGTGATGAATCAAATTTTTTTTCGATGGATCAAGCTTATACATCAGAAAGGTCAGGAATTTGTATTTTTACTAACTTCCTGTTTCTTTCCAATGTATAAACTCAACCCATCGAAATAGAAGATTTCATTCTTCAAATATGAACAATAGAACTTGAATGGTTACCGTTTGTTTCATTTACATGTAACCAGCAGATTCAATTCATCTACTTAATTTACATGTAAATATTTCAGTGATGAATCAAATTTTTTTTTTTCGGTGGATCAAGCTTATACGTCAGAAAGGTCAGGAATTTGTATTTTTATTAACTTCCTGTTTCTTTCCAATGTATAAACTCGACCCATCGAAAAAGAAGGTTTCATTCTTCAAATATGAACAATAGAACTTAAAAAAACACTTCGAAAAAACTCACGATACACTGCAGGTGGTGCTCTTTGTTTTCCAAGTCAGGATTAAGTTGCCATGACAATGAAGCATCCTCGAATCATCCAACTTGCGTATTCAAATTATAAGTAAAAATATTCTTGTTCTCAAACGCCCACCCTTTTTTTATCGACGAATAGCAAGCTTTCTTACACACATTGTGGTTATGCCTCTATCAATGATATTACCAATTCATCCGCCTGTAATTCACTATTTCTTCTTTCTGATATAACTTATTTGTAGTTGATTTCTTCAACAAAGTTGACCAATTATTGTAGGAATAATGTCCACTTTACATGTAAATATCACATAAATGGTGTGTATCCTCCCTCACGATTCAAGCATTCAAAGTCATTAACAAAGAGTTTTTCTTATAAATGTACATCTTTGATCTCTAATCGTCCTTCTTCCCTTATGGTTTCATACTGACAGAAAATTCTGTTCGGTCTCATCTAATTTCCTTCTGATGATGTAATTATGCTATAAATTTACAGGCGAATGAGACCCACTCATAGGAATGGGGGAATCTGTTACCTTTATGTCAGATGTTCTTTTTTTAAGCATTTGAAATATGGTTACCATTTTGTCTCATTTACATGTAACTAGCAGACTCAATTGATCTACTTAATTTACATGTAAATATTTCAGTGATGAATCAATTTTTTTTTTTCGATGGATCAAGCTTATGCATCAGAAAGGTCAGGAATTTGTATTTTTACTAATCTCATAAAAATACTTCCTGTTTCTTTCCAATGTATAAACTCAACCCATCGAAGTAGAAGGTTTCATTCTTCAAATATGAACAATAGAACTTGAATGGTTACCGTTTGTCTCATTACCATGTAACAAGCAGATTCAATTGATCTATTCAATTTACATGTAAATATTTCAGTGATGAATCAAATTTTTTTTTGATGGATCAAGCTTATACATCAGAAAGGTCAGGAATTTGTATTTTTACTAACTTCCTGTTTCTTTCCTATGTATAAACTCAACCCATCGAAATAGAAGGTTTCATTCTTCAAATATGAACAATAGAACTTCAAAAACACTTTAAAAAAACTCATGATACACTGCAGGTGGTGCTCTTTGTTTTCCAAGTCAGGATTAAGTTGCCATGACAATGAAGCATCCTCGAATCATCCAACTTGCGTATTCAAATTATAAGTAAAAATATTCTTGTTCTCAAAGGCCCGCCCTTTCTTTATCGAAAAATAGCAAGCTTTCTTACACACATCGTGGTTATGCCTCTGTCATTGATGTTACCAATTCATCCGCCTGTAATTCACTATTACTTCTTTCTGATATAACTTATTTGTAGTTCATTTCTTCAACAAAGTTGACCAATTATTGTAGGAATAATGTCCACTTTACATGTAAATATCACATAAATGGTGTGTATCCTCCTTCACGATTCAAGCATTCAGAGTCATTAATAAAGGGTTTTTCTTATAAATGTACATCTTTGATCTATAATCGTCCTTCTTCCCTTATGTTTTCTTATTGACAGAAAATTATCTTCGGTCTCATCTAATTTCCTTCTGATGATGTAATTATGCTATTAATTTACAGGCGAATGAGACCCACTCAAAGGAATGGGGGAATCCGTTACAGGAATGGGGAAACCTTTATGTCAAATTTCCTTTTTTAAGCATTTGAAATATGGTTACCGTTTTGTCTCATTTACATGTAACCAGCAGATTCAATTGATCTACTTAATTTACATGTAAATATTTCAGTGATGAATCAATTTTTTTTTTCGATGGATCAAGCTTATACATCAGAAAGGTCAGGAATTTGTATTTTTTCTAAAACTCATAAAAATACTTCCTGTTTCTTTCTAATGTATAAACTCAACCCATCAAAATAGAAGGTTTTATTCAAATATGAACGATAGAACTTCAAAAACAATTCGAATAAAACTTTGTGTTTGTGAAACAAAAATGCCCCCGGTGGCATCTTTCTTAGTTTAAACACCGTTTTCTATTAAGTAGGTGAAAGGTCAAAGTTCAGTGTTACAAGGTTAACAATTGTTGGTATCATTGGAAAAATATTGCCCAATGTTAAAGATTTTGAAAGGTAGGTCAAAGGTCAAAGTCACAAGGTGACAAAATATGGTATCAATGGAAAGGAATTGTCATACACAATACACATGTGAAATATGAAAGCCTTATCACTCACCATTAAAATGTTGTACCCAATGTAAAAGTTTTTGAAAAGTAGGTCAAAGGTCAAGTTGAAGATCATAATGTCAAAAAATTTGGTATGAATGGAAAGGTCTTGTTACAAGGAATACACATGTGAAATATGAAGGCCCTATCATTTACCATTCAAAAGTTATGCCCATGCAGTTTTAAAGTTTTTGCCACTGACAGACAGACAGCCCCAAAAACTACATGCCCCCGGGCACGACACACTGTAGGTGGTGATCTTTGTTTTTCAAGTCAGCCTTTATGCTGCCTACATTTTGAACCATCATCCAACTTGGTTTTCAAAATATAGCAAGCTTTCTTACACATAATGTAGTAATGCCTTTGTTATTAATGTAAGCAACAGTCCCACCTTTAATTCAATACGGTAATACTTTTTTCTGATATAAGTTCATATAAGTTAAATGTTTATCTCATCAAGAGAATTGACCAATTATTGTAGATAATCATGTCCACTGTACATGTACATATACTCCTCTCTCAGGAATCAAGCCTTTGTTAAAATGAGGTTTTCCTATAAATGTACATCTTTGATCTCTATTCTTCCTTCTTGCCTTATGGTTTCTTATTGACAGAAAATTCTGTTTGGTCTCATCTAACACCTTCTGTTATGAATTTTGGGGAGAATGATACCCAGTCTTAAAGGTAGGGGCGGTGGATTATGTCATATATCAGCTTAATAATTTTCTTTTTAAGGCATTGGAAAATCGTTTTGTCTCACTTACATGTAACCAGCAGAGTCATTTTATTCACGTTAATTTACATGTATTATATTTCAGCAGTGAGTCAGGGTATTTTCTTCCATGGATTTAGTTCATTAGAAAGTGATTACTGTTTCTATTCTTATGTATAAACTCAATCCATCAAAAAGGAATAATGTTTCATTCCTTAAAATTTTAACAATCAAACTTAGAAAGCCAGATTTTTCCATTATTAACTTGGACCCATGCATTTATTAGGCCTCTGCATTTCCCCCAAAAATTGGAGATATGTGCTCGTGTAATCCGGATGAACATAACAAATGACCCTGCTAAGTCTACAACAGTTTCCCAGTGGTCTAGTTGGTTTATTTGCAGTTTTTGATGTTTTAGGTAGTGAATATGTGGTTTCCCCTATCACTTTACAAGTCTGGCTGTATTTGTCCCCTCAGTCTCTTCATATTTGGGTGTTTGCATGTGTTGCTGTAAATTAATGTTAAAATGGTGCCTTGTTTGAGATAATCTCCTTTCAATTGTTAAAAGAATATTATGTTAGTAGAATTTTTACATGTTAGCACAATGCACAATTTCTTTATCATTTCATATGTGCTGCTCTCTACTGATACCACTGTTATTTTGAATTGTTGATAGTACCTGTTGATACTCATTTATTTCATATTTCAGTGCTATATATAAGTATCCCTTGTTTGATGCCCTCTTTTGAACCTATTTTGAGTTGTTGGCAGTTGACCCTTTGAGACAATTTCAACTCATAAAATTTCCTTCTATGCTGCTCTCTAGTAATACATGTTCTATTTTGAGTTGTTGACAGCTCCCTCTAATAACCAAATATTTAAATTTTCATAATTGAATCACAATATAACATTAAATATTAACTAGCTGCTGCTCTCTTCTGATACCTTGGTTGACAGCTCTCTTTGATAACCAAATTATGAAAAATAATGTAAATTCCATTCATTAAATATGTTTCACTGTTGTCTGCTCTCTACTGATACATGTTTTATTTTGAGTTGTTGACAGCTACCTATGATAACCAAATATTTAAATTTTCATTACAACTGATTATTTTAACTGATTACATGTATATTTCAATTGTTTGCTGCTCTTTCCTGATAGCCCTGCTGCTATTTTGAGGCGTTGACAGAGTTAATTGTTATCATAACACTCTGCAGCAAGCTCTTGCGGTTGTGTTTACTGTCAAAACAATGGACCCGTATCCATCACATCAGTATGACATTTTTACATGATAACTACATGGAAAGGTTATTCCATATAAAATTTTGTTGCAGGTGTAATTATTTGTACTGTAAATGTATTGTACCACCTATAAGGCTAAAAGAATCGTTTTGCTATTGTAATTTATACAATAGATACCGGAGTTTAAAAGGCTACTTGTGCTGACAATGTAATGTTTACTTCACAACGTAGAAATGATTCTAGAAGTGCCATAAACAATTATTCTTGATACTGAAATTTTACGAAGAGGCACATTGAGAACGTCAGGTATTTTTATTCGTTGTGTGACCCCACCCCCCTTCTTTCTGCGCCGGGCTGATATAATACCAGTTTGGTTGTCTCATCAATCTGTCATAAGCCGTTTACCTTCAAGAGTTTTAGATCATTGTGTCATCAAAGTACAATGAAGACATTTGTTCGTACGCTATTTAATTTTTTCGTCTGCTAGATTTCAATGTTGTATACATGTCTTCATTCTTCACTTAAATTTACTCGCATGCAATAAAGTTTAATCTTCTTCCTCTTAGTGTACGAAATTATATATATGGATTATTTTGTAGATCATCATTATAATTATTGTTGCTCAAATTGCTTTATTTCAGTTACGATAAATCTTGCGAATTTTATTTGAGGGGGGGGGGTGTATTGGTTTGTTTATTTATTTTTTTGCCGTCGCTTCTCATGAGAATTTCAACATAACAAACAATGTAATTTTAACGAATGAAACATGCACATATCATTGTTTCTGCAATGATATTATCTGTTATCCCCCTTAATTAATTTTGATGTCACGGTCGATCAAACAACGGCGAATCAGTCAACCTGCGTTACCGGTACCTTTAATTGTTTGTTTACCATGTGATTTCACTATTATTTGGTACGTTAATTGGTTTGTTTATACAAATATTAGGACTTCGACTTTACGAGTATTAAATACACAAAGAAAATGACCTTGGACTTCGAACTTACTTCGAGATAAGCGAAATTTCGAGATAACCGATTTCGAGTTATCCGAAGTCAAATTGGTTAGAATATGAAGGAAAAAAGATGGGACCGCCGCTCGACTTCGAGATAAACGGAATTTCGAGATAACCGAGTTTGAGATAACGAGTGTCAGCTGTAATTGATATAATACATGTAATATGCAAGTTAATTGATGCTTTAGTTTATTGGGAATAGCCTCCTTATTTGATACATGTATTTACATGTCTCTGTTATTGCCTAACTTATAACATACTGATTTTGACAGGTACCTGTACTCTGTACCCACACCTAATGATCATGTCTCTGTTATAGCCTAACTTATAACGTACTGATTTTGACAGGTACCTGTACTCTGTACCCACACCTTATGATCATGTCTCTGTTATAGCTAAGCTTATAACATACTGATTTTGACAGGTACCTGTACTCTGTACCCACACCTAATGACCATGTCTCTGTTATGGCCTAACTTATAACATACTGATTTTGACAGGTACCTGTACTCTGTACCCACACCTAATGACCATGTCTCTGTTATAGCCTAACTTATAACATACTGATTTTGACAGGTACCTGTACTCTGTACCCACATCTAATGATCATGTCTTTGTTATGGCCTAACTTATAACGTACTGATTTTGACAGGTACCTGTACTCTGTACCCACACCTAATGATCATGTCTCTGTTATAGCTAAGCTTATAACATACTGATTTTGACAGGTACCTGTACTCTGTACCCACACCTAATGACCATGTCTCTGTTATGGCCTAACTTATAACATACTGATTTTGACAGGTACCTGTACTCTGTACCCACACCTAATGATCATGTCTCTGTTATGGCCTAGCTTATAACATACTGATTTTGACAGGTACCTGTACTCCGTACCCACATCTAATGATCATGTCTTTGTTATAGCCTAACTTATAACAAACTGATTTTAACAGGTACCTGTACTCTGTACCCACACCTAATGATCATGTCTCTGTTACAGCCTACCTTATTACATACTGATTTTGACAGGGACCTGTACTCTGTACCCACACCTAATGATCATGTCTCTGTTATAGCCTAACTTACATGTATAACATACAGATTTTGACAGGTACCTGTACTCTGTACCCATACCTAATGATCATGTCTCTGTTATAGCCTAACTTATAACATACAGATTTTGACAGGTACCTGTACTCTGTACCCACACCTAATGATCATGTCTCTGTTATAGCCTAACTTATAACATTCTGATTTTGACAGGTGCCTGTACTCTGTACCCACACCTAATGATCATGTCTCTGTTATAGCCTAACTTATAACATACAGATTTTGACAGGTACCTGTACTCTGTACCCACACCTAATGATCATGTCTCTGTTATAGCCTAACTTATAACATTCTGATTTTTACAGGTACCTGTACTCTGTACCCACACCTAATGATCATGTCTCTGTTATAGCCTAGCTTATAACGTACTCATTTTGACAGGTACCTGTACTCTGTACCCACACCTAATGATCATGTCTCTGTTATAGCCTAACTTATAACATACTGATTTTGACAGGTGCCTGTACTCTGTACCCACACCTAATGATCATGTCTCTGTTATAGCCTAACTTATAACATACAGATTTTTACAGGTACCTGTACTCTGTACCCACACCTAATGATCATGTCTCTATTATTGCCTTACTTATAACATACTGATTTTGACAGGTACCTGTACTCTGTACCCACACCTAATGATCATGTCTCTGTTATAGCCTAACTTATAACGTACTGATTTTGACAGGTACATGTACCTGTACTCTGTACCCACACCTAATGATCATGTCTCTGTTATAGCCTAGCTTATAACGTACTCATTTTGACAGGTACCTGTACTCTGTACCCACACCTAATGATCATGTCTCTGTTATAGCCTAACTTATAACATACTGATTTTTACAGGTACCTGTACTCTGTACCCACACCTAATGATCATGTCTCTGTTCTAGCCTAACTTTAACATACAGATTTTGACAGGTACCTGTACTCTGTACCCACACCTAATGATCATGTCTCTGTTATAGCCTAACTTATAACATTCTGATTTTTACAGGTACCTGTACTCTGTACCCACACCTAATGATCATGTCTCTGTTATAGCCTAGCTTATAACGTACTCATTTTGACAGGTACCTGTACTCTGTACCCACACCTAATGATCATGTCTCTGTTATAGCCTAACTTATAACATACTGATTTTGACAGGTACCTGTACTCTGTACCCACACCTAATGATCATGTCTCTGTTATAGCCTAACTTATAACATACTGATTTTTACAGGTACCTGTACTCTGTACCCACACCTAATGATCATGTCTCTATTATTGCCTTACTTATAACATACTGATTTTTACAGGTACCTGTACTCTGTACCCACACCTAATGATCATGTCTCTGTTATAGCCTAACTTATAACGTACTGATTTTGACAGGTACATATGTACCTGTACTCTGTACCCACACCTAATGATCATGTCTCTGTTATAGCCTAGCTTATAACGTACTCATTTTGACAGGTACCTGTACTCTGTACCCACACCTAATGATCATGTCTCTGTTATAGCCTAACTTATAACGTACTAATTTTAACAGGTACCTGTACTCTGTACCCACACCTAATGATCATGTCTCTGTTATAGCCTAACTTATAACGTACTAATTTTAACAGGTACCTGTACTCTGTACCCACACCTAATGATCATGTCTCTGTTATAGCCTGGCTTATAACATACATGTACTGATTTTGACAGGTACCTGTACTCTGTACCCACACCTAATGATCATGTCTCTGTTACAGCCTAACTTATAACGTACTGATTTTGACAGGTACCTGTACTCCGTACCCACACCTAATGATCATGTCTCTTATAGCCTAGCTTATGACATACTGATTTTGACAGGTACATGTACTCTGTACCCACATCTAATGATCATGTCTTTGTTATAGCCTAACTTATAACATACTGATTTTGACAGGTACCTGTACTCTGTACCCACACCTTATGATCATGTCTCTGTTATAGCCTAACTTATAATGTACTGATTTTGACAGGTACCTGTACTCTGTACCCACACCTAATGAACTACAGCTCTCACAAGAACAGAAACATTCCAATGTACGCAACTTCTTTGGCAGTGACGACTCATCAGGTAAAAATGTTTAATCAATACATCAAAAAACTAAATATTCATGTACATGTAGATGTAGTGTTTCATTTACAATGCATAAAAAGTTTATTTACATTTATATATCGTGATTTTCATTATACCCCCGCCATGTAATATCATGGTCATTAAGAGTTTGCTTTGTTCTTCAGGATGTCCTTCCATCATTCTGTCACAGTTTTTCAACACATTCGAAAATATCTGTCATCAAAATGTCTTGAAATTCCAAAAATTGGGTCCTGTAGCATCATATTTCACCCATCCTGCTAGGTCTTTTGGTACATTTTTGAACATAATTTTCACAGTTTTTGGCCATATTACAATGCTTAGATTGAGGATCACTGACAAGGGTTAGGTACCCAAATCATGCATGTCTGGTCCATGCAGCAAATTGATCTGTTCTTGAATGATGCTATTGAATTTGAAGATGTTTAATAGTATTACTTTTCAAGATGATATCTCAACAACCCTTTCACTTATCAAATCCTAGTTTGGCTATATATTAGAAGGAGAAGACTCCTATTATTTTGGTGTCAATGAGGTCAAAGGTCAAGGTCACTGCTATGAAAAGTACACTTAAGATGTTAGTTTCCATATGTGATCTAGAGCATAGGATATCATCCATCCACACATGTCATTTATCAGAAGGCGAGGACACATACACTGCCATCCATAAATAACTATACAAACAAGGAAATCATTCTAATTTCTTTATAAATTTATCCTAATTTTTCGATTCTGAACTTTAAAGAATCATAATCATTGGCTTCACAGAATTTTTAATTATGAATTGTGATAATAAAAATGTAAAAAGAAATTGTTTTCATCAGCACAATTTTTTTTTCAAAAAAGTCATTTTTATATAAAAAAAGTAAAAATTCAAAATATGCAAATATTTTGGTCAAGTTTGTTACAAATGATTTCTATAAGGTTCATCTTCAGAGTTATACATCAATAGATTCGAAATTGTTCATTTTCTAACAGCAACATGAACAGAAATGGTGTATACTAATTTATGGATGGCAGTGTATTTGGATGTCAGTATGTCAAAGGTGAAGGTCACACCTTGTTTTATTGATTGCCGTTGCCAGAATCAATCTGCATCAGTTAGGACATGTGTTTTATAAACATTCTCTAGTCTTTTTCATGACATTGTATTTGTATTACATGTATCTTGTTGTTAAATTTTTTTGTTTGTTAGAACCTTTCACATTATCCGGATTTGAAGTTCATTCCAGAGGACAAACAATAGATTGCCCGCGCTCTAGTGACATAAATTGGTTTTTATAAGACTTTTGCGTGGAAAAAAATGAAACACGATTCCATGCAAAACACCTAATAACAACCAACTGATGTTATTGGCACACTTGCAATCTTTTGTTTGTCCCCCAGAATTTATCCTCAGATTCCGTACCACATATACATGTATATACATATAATGTGAAAGGGTCAAGAAGCTTTATTTTGTGTTATTTCATACTTTTGCTTTATCTATTTGTAATCTGTTTTCATCTACACCTTAAATCTCGCTTTATGCTACAATGTTGCAAAATTTTTTTTTTTTCAATTCAAGCAATTGATTTGGGTTTTTCAATTACACTAAGCATGCTTTGAAATATAAATTTTTGAAGGTTGACGCATTTTGCAGAAATAGAATTTCAAAACAAATCTCAGATTACCTATTAGTGTTACCTAGAATTGTTTTTGTCGTAATGTTAAATTTTTGTATTGCAACTGCAATAATATCGACATATTCTAGGGATATGACAAATCTCAATTTTGCTTTAATTACTCCTGAAAACTACATGTATATGTATTCAACGTTTATTTGGTTAAAGCTAGAGCTTAATTGAGTAAAATTTCTATAGCATGCTAGCTTAAATTTGTTCAGTTTTTTATAGACTCTGCTTCTTTTTATCTCAGTCTATAACTTTTAACAATACTTCTTGTATACTGGTCAGTATCAGGATTTTGTTTCGAAAAAATTATTTCATTGGCTCCCAAGCATAAGCTTTTCATTTATTTCTGGCATCGGGGTCCTGTTTTGAAAAAAGCAAAATGCATTTCAGTCTTACATGCCCTGTTCACACGAGTGCGCATTAAATCTAATTCGCATTAGATTTGATGCGCTTTATTTTAATGCGAATTAGATTCGCATTGCGTTCACACGACACATTCTAATGCGCATTAGATTTTGGTACATTTGCACTGAGAGCCGTATACTTTAGATAGTAAAAGGGTCGAATGCATGCCTGTATGTTGTTTTGCTCATAATAATTTACCTCTTCGTAAGTTGGGCTTATGCATGCATTGCATGACGTCATTGTGAAATGACGTCATAATATAATGTTACTCTACGTAAGTTAAGAGACGCAGTACAGTTACTTGGAGGGTTCATTGTGAATAAAATCAATATTTTTACCTCTTATTGTATGTTTCGAGGTCCAAGGGTGATTAAAAGTGCCCAGTTATGATGGAGATGTATTGTAGAATTCTAGTAAATGATATACGCATGCGCCAGATTTAATGCGAATTAGATTCGCTTTGCGTTCACACGGCAAAATCTAATGCGCATTAAATCTAATGCGAATTAAACTAATGCGCATTAGATTCCTCGTGTGAACGCAGCTAAAATCTAATGCGCATTAAATTCGATTTAATGCGCATTAAACCCGTCGTGTAAACAGGGCATAAATTAGCTTTTCATTTCAATATGCTTTCATTTGCTATTGTTTTGTTTTTATTTCCGTTTGTTCATTGTAACTGTAAGATACATGTAGGTATAGAGATATAGGTGTATTAGGTAAATAAGTCCAAGTTTCTATATAAAGTAGAATATCCATAGCACTAGTTTATGAGATTGACTTTACTTAGTTTCAGCATCTCCCCAGAGACACCTTGTTAATGAAGGTACTGACTCAGGCTTCACTCTCCTGCTTGATTTTAGTTTTCCTTTCTTCATTCATTTCTTCATCCTTTCCTTATTTTCTTCTTTCCTTCCTGCACCTGGACACAAGTACTTGCTTACTTGCTTGTTGTGTTCAACAAACCTAAACAGATTTTACAAGTTATGTGTGATTGAGAGTACTACATGAATATGTCTCACAGTTAACTACTATTGTTTAGTCAGAGAACAGTTTATTTGTATGTCTAATATTTAAACAGAATTAATACTTTTATAATGTACATGTATCTTGTAGACTAATATTATTTTCTGAAACATCAATCCATTTTTTTTTTCAATTCTGACAAACACAGTAAAATTGTACGCCATGTACATGTACATGGACAGTATGCTTTCATATTGTGTACTTTAAAATTCATACCCAAAAAATTATAACTAACAGAGTGATAATTCTGATGCAATGTATTAACATATCAATTTATCAACATTTAAAAATGTAAGAAAAGGACAGCACTTGTTATTGGGAGAGATCCCTGGTATACAATGCACAGTCATGTAGATACTCAAAAAAAAAAGGAGCAAAGCAGGGACACAAAACAAAGAAAAATCAAAATTCCAAACTATTGTATTAATTGACTTTTTGTCAGAATAGAGATTGTTTGTCAGTAATCAAAGGCTTTCATGTCACCTGTGAAGCATTGCAACAACTTTATTTTTCATTCAAAATATTTCTAACTTCAGATTAAATCCAACACTCACATCTACACATTGCAGACTGAATTATCTTATTATAAATTTAATTGATTTGTAGTAGAAGGTGACTGTTTTATAAACTTAAATTGAAGGTCATCCAAAAGATGGAACTCCATCAACTGCGACTGCTTTTGAATACTTAATGTACAACAGATACATTATGCAGTTTTACCCCAATTCAATATGTTAATTTTTGAAACTAAAGGTGAAGGTCATTTTGCACTTGTGACCTTTCTAATCTTTGACCTCTCATTCCTATTTTAGATAGAGGTGTTGGTCTGTACTTGCTTTATAAAATTATCAAACTAATTAATACATGTAAATCAGAAATAAATGAAAATCAGGTCTTCAGGTTTCGGTTTGTGTTATAATAGCTTATTTCTGTTTTTAGGCAGAAATTGGATTTTCAAATTACGTATACATTGATTTTGAATCAGAATTTAAGAGAGCATGAAACTTCACTTTCCTTCTTTATACTAGTAGATATAATTATTAGGTTTGCATGTTTTAGACTTCAAATATGTAGAATTTATGATTTCCAAAGTCCTTCCCATCTAAAATATTATAAAAAGCTAATGATACATGCAAAAACTATTGGAAATATGAAATATGAAACTTTGATGGCAATAATTCTATAAAACAGTTGCAGTTAGAGCTAGACAGGGAATATGACATGGTTGTAAATCAGCCATATACTTTGTACATGTATACATTTGGCTTATTATAATAATGATAATTTGGAAAAAGAAGTATGTAGATTGTTTTTGCTTTTCTTCTATGTAAAAAGTGAGTGCTAAATTTTCTTTGAGACTCTCCAGAATTTTCACTTATTTTAAACCAGTTTAGATCCATCAAACACATTTTTGCATAACAAATAGTGTCTGTCAAAATTTTATTTTCTTTGGCAATAAAATGAAAACTTGAGAATTTTTGTTTACGATATTCCACAAAAGCACCATAACTGAAACCAGAGTTCATGATATCTGATCACTAAGATTTATGGTCATATTTCTTACTTTTTTTCCAGATGCATCCACAGCGAACAGTATTGACGGAGACTTCGACGATTTTAAATCTGCGGACAGCAAGCCTAGTGACAGTAGTCAATTCACGTCTTCTGAACAAAGTGAGAATGAAGACTTTAAAGTGTTTGAGTCCTATCTTGATGATTTCAATAAGAAAAAATCAGAACTAGAATCAAAGCAGGAGAGTCCTCTCCACCGACCTATTCCAAAATTCTCCGGTTCCATGTCATCTCAGTTGCCGAGCAGTGCAAAAATGGCCGCTATCCCTGCTATTAAGAGCTTATTCCCAAAAGACAAAACAGGTGAAGTGTCAAAGATAGAAAAAGTTCCGGAGAAAGGACTGATCCCTAAGCTTGGGATTTCACCTCCTCAGTCCTCAGATTCTGATTTTGCTGATTTCCAGCAGGCACCTACAGCACCTGTTGACGCATGTGCTGCTCAAGGTCAAGGACAAACGATCAAACCAGCTAGCAGTGACGCTTGTCTGATTGGAGAGGAGGATAAGTATGCTGCACTGAGAGCCTTTGATAACGTACCTGTTTCCTCTGTATTTGATACTGGTTTGTCATCCACGGAGGGGGAGACAGCAGGTCCTTCTGGGGTGATAGAAACTGATGAGGACTCCTGGGCAGATTTCCAGGCTATATCCACAGAAACAAATGAACATGTGCAAAATGAGGAAAAAGATAAGAAAACAGCAATATTGAGTCTCTTTAGCAACTCAAATAACCCAAATACAGCTTTGAGTTCAGAGCCGGTAAGTGAAGCAAACGTGGATGCTGATTGGTCTGGATTTGCAGGAAGCGAAAAAGATACAAGCTCTGATTGGTCTAGTTTTTCAGCATCAAATACAACTGTGGGGAGCAGTAATAAAACAGATGAAAACTTTGGCTGGTCAGCATTCTCAACTGAAAACTCCAGCGTTGCCACTGTCAACCAAACTGAGACATCTGAAGACTGGGCTGATTTCCAGGGAGGTAACTCTAGTACAACAGAAGCTATGGAAATAAAGGATTCTGAGGCGCAGGGCAACTTGGTTCAAATAAAGAAGAAAAATCTTAACACAAATGAGATTCTCGGATTATTTAAAGTGAGAGAGGAACTGCCAAGTGACTTGAAACTTGAGGACAATAAATTGAAGCAAAAAATAGAACAACAGTCTACAAGTGAAACAGAATTTGCCAAACCTGAAACGCCATACTCGACTGCATCTTCTACGAAATTCAAGCCAAAGTATTCTCCAGGTTTAGATGACGATGACGACCCATTTAGAATTCCGCCCCCGATGGACGATGATCAGGAGGAACACGATGATGAATATGGGGAATTCAGCAGGGGTTATGACCTGGATGATGTCATAAAAGTCCCCACACAAAGTGAAAGTAGGAAAAAGAATTTATACAATTATTACGGTATGGATATACCAGACGACAAAGCTAATCAGAAATCTACAAAAGCGGATGATCAAAAGTTAAACTCCCAGGAAACTGAGATGAAGAAGTCTGACAGCATCAATGATTTCTGTGACACAGACAGTGTGTCTTCTAAAGATGCAGACGGAGTGAACTGGCCGGGAGGAGGATTGAGTGCACTCAAGGGAGAGGACTCTCAGTCAGTGTCTAGTCTAGATTTACCGTTCTCCAAGACACGGGTACAAAATGTAAAGGATGCTGATAGTCAGTCTATATCTAGTAATGAATTCGGGACATTTGAGCATCACTTAAAGCCTCCTAATAACCCAGATGCTAAGTCAGTAGACAGCTTAGATTTGAAGAGAGTAGATAGCGGAGTGATAGAACAAACAGAGAGTGGTAGTGATAACGACCATGTTGTAGATTCCAGTAAAGAGAGTACCCCAGAATCTAATAGTAAGTACAGATATTGTTTGGCAAGAAAAAGTTGAGAAATTTCACAAAACCCATTGAAAGAAGATTTCACCAGATTTGTCTAGTGAGTCTTGTTACTTCAATTAGGTGATTTTTCTTGCGTAATTCTTTTATACATAGTCTAGATTTTGTCTAAGTAAATATATACATAAAATTTGTACTTGAAAAAAAAGCAAAGTACAATACTCATGATACTTTTACATGTAATGATAATTCTACTACCATGTTTACAAAGAAAGTAATATTATTTTTCCTGTTTTTAATATAGAATATTACTTGGTGTAAAGAAATAGTTTTGAGTTCTGTCAGTTTTTGTTATTTTTTGTTTCTCTTTCTGTAGCCTCGGATACTGGCAGCAGCAGTACAGCAGCCCATGTCAGTACAATTCCAGTACTGGGAGATAGGTACAGTGAGATCATGGAAGATATACCAGTGAGTATTGTTACTAATGGCTGCTAGATATACTGTTTGTAGATAGGATGTAGTCAATTTTGATTTTAAAATAATTATGATACTGTTGCCAATTATAAAATGTAAGAAAAATGGGAAAAAATGAAAATACCCCAATTTTTTTCTTTGTCAATATCATTTGATTTTGTTCATTTACAGTTAACATTACAGCTTGTAAAGTCTAACTATCAATGTTAGATCTTTTAGTGGTGTTGAGATTAATGAAGATTTTTACGCAAAAAAAAGCGAAGTGATGGGATTTTTTTTTCATCATTGCAGGGTAGTGATAAGCATGCTTATGAATGGCAGAGATGCTTAGAGAGCTGTAGTGAGATGATCAAGAATGCAAACAATGTGTTTAACTCCATCAGTAGTTCTGCCGTGTGTAATGAGGTCATTAAGTCAGAGCAAGGGTCAGAATATGTGGAAGGTCAGTATATAGAATGGGGAAAAAAGTGAAAATGTATGATAAAGTCAGTGACCTGTACATGTAGGTTCTTTTTGTCCTTTGTCATACAAAAACATGAGGGTAAATGTAAGTTAAATGTTTCAGAATGACTTTGAAAGGATTATTTAACCAAATTACATGTATAAGCAACCTCCAGTTATTCAACTGAGATTCAGCAGATTTTCTCAGAATAGATTTGAGAGAATTCAGAGCTGTATAAATATTTATTCCAACATGACCAATGGTATCCAGAAGTTATGTGTTGTTATCAATAGAATTAGTTGTAAAATGTGTACACTTACATGTATGTAAATGTGTTGAGATACATGTATAAAAACACAAAATTACAATGTATCATAAAACTTTATGTGAATTTCACTGGAGATAATAGTTGATTAACATTGAGTAAGAAGACGGGAAAATTATATTAGTTATAGGATTTGTTCCTATCATACATCCTTCTTAAAATCCATTGACCTCATCCTCCACAAATTTACACACCTACTTTGAGTAGAAAGTATGACAGGAACAAACCCTATAACGAATTATCATGTTGAGAACCATTTTGTAACGGTTTCTTTGTAATTATTTATGATTGAAAATTTGGTGAACTACTTCAGCATCAAAGTAGGACTCCACATGACCATTATACTGCGACATCATTGGCTAAAATTATTATGAGGCGTGATAAAATAATTTTCTGTAATCAATAGTACTCGGCTTTTATTACTGAAGTTACTGTTTCATTTACAAAATGATATTTTTTCTCATTTTGTAGGAATTGTAGAGATTTACAGAGTTGTTTGCAGAGTTTCTACTTCCATGAGATCCACAGGTAACGTGTTTCATATTTACTCGTAATAGTGTGTCTGTGTGTTAGTTACTAAACATGTGGTTATCTAATGTAATGAATAAAAATACATGTACTACCAAATGGTAGTGAAAATTATGTGATATCATTTTAAGCAACAGTTATGCATACTACATGAAACTCCTAGTAGGATAAATGTAATGTTTACTTCGAAAACATCGCATGTAACATTGATTTATCCCGAAAAAAATACTTCGCATGTAACTTTGATTTATCCTAAAAAAAACACTCATTGCTGATTAGGTTTTGAATGGGTGTCACATTAAATGATTCAGAAAATTATGTCACAGTAAAAAGGTGATAAGATATACATTCCCAAGACAGAAAACCTGACAGATAGCAATAAAATTTTCAAAACCTTTTACATTTTGTAAAAGCATATAGATGCAACATTATCAGAATGTAATTACATGATTATACATGATCTAATCATGGTAATGATTTTGATTTTAATTATACTTCAATCATTGTAACTACATGTATTTTGTACAATTTTTTTCAGCATTGTCGACAGATAAACTTAACCAAGTACTGAAGGAGATAGATCTAGCCTGGAATAACCTGACTGCTTTCCTTGTTGGTGGTAATATGATGGTAAGTTCGAAGGAATAGTTTGAAAATGATCAAAGAAAAAAGGATGAAAAATACATTATGCAACAGTCCTGAATAATATTACTATGCAGTTGCAAATTCTGTCAAGTTAAAGTACTTATGCTTACTTCCTAGTACCAGTACCTTTGTATATGACTGTATATACATGTATTTAAAAAATGCACCAGAAGAATTCCTTTCTTCATTGTATGTGTCCATGCATGTTGGAGTTCATTCAAATGAGACTTCTTCAGTCACACATAGTCTCACTTCATACATATAGTATTACATGTATCAATTACAATGTATTTACCTGTTAGTGACTTAATTCTCCTTACATTCATAACTTGTTTTCACAGGTAAGCCAGGTGAAGGATGAATAACTCGATAAAAAAAATCATCAGAACTTGCAGTATTTTATTAATTTCTCACTTTGTATTTTTCAGCCAGATGATAATGCTACAAACTTTAGGAGTTGTCTATTGAAGTCTGACGACACAGCTTCTCAGTACAGGGCCTGTGGTGTTTGTCTACTGGACGTGGACGCTCCCTGTCGCAGCTTCAACCGGGAGGAGGAGTGTGGGAAATTAACATACGGGGGACGGCAGTATCATTGTACGTGTGCTAACTTCTGGGTGAACAGTGTGGACTCCATGCTGCCTGCATTGAAATTACCTGAACTATTATGATGAAATCGTTAGTGATTTTAGGTGTTTATGTATATTTAGGCCCTCTTAAAAACTCATGTTCCATATCAAAGAATAGAAGACATGCAACATACTGTGTGGATGTCTCTCTGTAACTTTTACCTTGGTTATAAGTATTGGATCTTTACTGATGGGGCTATTGAACTTCAAATGTGCATTTATGAAGATAATGTCTTCCTTTTGGTATTAATTCTGGTGGTCTTGACCATGACTGAAGATAGACACAAAAAAGATAGCCGTTAAAGGGGGCATATTGTTCTACTAATGTTCAAGAAGATATTACATAATTTATGTGTATTAGCATAGTTGTATAATATACATGTAACTGGGATATTTCCATTAGTCTTTTTGAGATTAGCCATTCCTAGATAATTATTAGGTTTGTAGTACAATGTATATTCTGCATGACTTGGTTAATTTATGAATTGAATTTTTATGTTTTTAAAACATTTAATGTTAGGTATAAGGATTCGTTAAAAACTTGATTTACCATAAATAAAAAGATTTGGTAAAAGCTTATTTTACAATATCAATTTATATATAATATACATTTTGATCTCTATTAGCTCTATTAAGAATGTGCATCCGTTTAATACATGTAAACGTAAATTTACATGTACATGTATAATAGTTTTACATACATGTAGATCCAAGACTTTATAAAAGTCAAAATTTAACTGTGAGATTGATTGATACATTATGACATCTTTTATCAAATAAGCAAACACTATCATTTCTTAGTTTTCAAAGCCTGAATTTTTAATACTTATCGAAGTCTCAGGTTAGATTTATTTGCTGTATTACATGTCTTAGACTGAAATTTGGTATATTGATTCCTTAAAGATTTAGGTCACCTTGTTCCCATTTACATGTATCACAATTTTGACTTGTGATCAATTTAATATTTCAATTTGAGTTAAATTGTAGTCAATACAGAAACACAATCACATTTCAATCTTTTAGAGGAAATTTTTAAATGAATATTTGTATATCAATTATCACAGACACATTGTAGTGTATACATATTTTTAGAGTTTAGATCCTTGCGTTGCAAAAATTTGGGGATGATGCTTGTTTTGCTTATCATCTCATAAATTGCAAAGGAGAAGGCGGGGTTACCTGTCTTTAGAATTCTTCAGGTATTCATCATGTTTTGTTTGTATTTAAGAGATTAAATATATCTGTATGAATTGCCTCTGGATATCAATCATATATACCATTTACTCTGCACAACACTGAAAACTTCACTTCTCAAACAAATTCAGAATTATAAAATCATAACAAAATATCAATTAGTCGGCAAAAATTAATTTAAATACATCATCAGTACTGCTTTAAGTTGTATGGGGCATCAAGTGATTGTGTGAAAATTGTATCACTCTAAATTCAGTCCAAATGAACGACCTTATATTATAACATCTACAATCATAGACTTAGTATGTTCATCTGGTCTAGCTATGCTCTAAGTTACAGGCTTTGATATAAATTCTCTACTCTACATTATACATTCTTACAAACTGTTCTAACTAATCAAGTCTCCACAATTTTAAAAGAGCACTACCTGTCTTTGTGTTGTATATACATGTATTATCATAAGAATCAGTGCAAATTAAAAGAGAGAAAGAAGTGCGAGATATTGGGAAGTGTTTATGGGTATATTGAAGCTATTTATTACATTCCAGTGATTCATGAAGTGTATTACAATGTATTGTTATTTGCATTATTGTTTTTATTTATTAGGCATTTATGTAGATTTCTGCTTTCATGTGCAATATATGATTTCATATATGTTGTCTGTTATTTCTTCATTGCCCAGTGATAAGAGATTGGTCAATAAAATAAATGATAGATAAATTTATCTATGTTCATTTTGTCTTTATAATGGAGTTAAGTTTACCAAACTGAATTAGAAAATGGAAAAAGAGACAGTTATGGTTGAGTTCATCAATCAGTTCAATCTACATGTATCAAACAATTTATGAAATGCTTGAGTCTCAGTTTCATGGGGTATTTTCATTGCCTGTCTTATTAGAGTGTCAAAGTATGCAAAATGTGTGTACAATACAAAAATGTGTGTACAATACAAAAATGTGTGTACAATACAAAAATGTGTGTACAATACAGAAATGTGTGTACAATACAAAAATGTGTGTACAATACAAAAATGAAAACTAACAAGACAAAACTGCAGACATTTTATAAAATCTGAAAAGTAAACAGAATCCCCCAGACCTTGATTGGGGTCACTGTAAATGTAATGGAGCCCCCCCCCCACGGGACAAGAAACATGCATGTATACATTTTGGTCATATGACCTCTTAAACTAAACCCTTTTAGGACAACAGTTTTATTACAATATGTAAACTGCCAATTTTGGGGCTGTACAATGATGAATACCTTAAGAGAAAGATGTATAACCCCCTGTAGAAAATGCTTTGAATCTTTTGAAAATATTTTCGTTTTTAAACATACAGATAACTTATTATAAAACTTATAGATTCAAATTCAAATTGTTTATTGGCATTTAACACATTTATACAAATGGCTATGGCCCAAGTAAAACAAAAACAGCAAAAATAAAAAAAACGTGTTTGTGAAACACGAATGCCCCCGTTGGTATCTTTGTCGGTAAAACAGCTGAAAAGTAGTTCACATTTTGAGGTCAAGGTCACAAGGTCAAATTCGGTATCCATGGAAAGGTCTTGTCACAAAGGATACACAAAAGGAATATGAAAGCCCTATCACTTACCATTCAAAAGTTATTGCCAACTTTAAAGTTTTTCAAAAGTAGGTCAAGGTAAAAATTTTGGTATCCATGGAAAGGTCTTTTCACAAGGAATACACATGTGAAATATGAAAGCCATATCACTTGCCATTCAAAAGTTATGACAAAGGTTAAAGTTTTTCAAAAGTAGGTCAAACTCAAAGGTCAAGGTCAAAAATTTTGGTATTCATAGAAAGATCTTGTCACAAGGAATACACACGTGAAATATGAAAGCCCTATCACTTACCATTCAAAAGTTATGGCCAAGGTTAAAGTTTTTCAAAAGTAGGTCAAACTCCAAGGTCAAGGTCACAAGGTCAAAAATGTTGGTATCCATGGAAAGGTCTTGTCACAAGGAATACACATATGAAATATGAAAGCCCTATCATGTACCATTCAAAAGTTATGGCCAAGGTTAAAGTTTTTTGCGGACGGACAGACCAAAAACTATATGCCAAAAGCTTAAAAAACAATACTAAAATGGAAAAAAGCATAACAAACAACAATTAGATATACATTTTAGGTATCATAGGTAAAGAGATTTTGCTCTGTGGCATCGGAAATCCGTATTCAGGGACCGGTTCTGTTCTTTAAGTTAAGATCTAAGGGACGTAACTCGAGCACCAAGCCTGGAAAAGAAAAACGATGGCAAAAGTTTTCAGATTGATGTCAATTGTTCAAAGAACAACAGTTTCAAAAATAAGCGCTGATAAAACCCAATCTGCAGTGCAAAAACGTTTCTTGTCTATCAGGTAAACTTCTAAGTGCCCTACAAATTGAAATCAGAGGAAATTCGATCCTTTATGATTTCAGTTGTTTGTACTTCAAAGAACCTTAAATGCTTAAGTTAGTCTGTAAATTTGGATTGTAAATTTTCATCATCTATCTGATAGCAACCGGAAAATGTATGAAGTGTAGCGTCATTGAAGTTGTTGCAATACGTCGGTTTTGTGATCCTGAATACGGACCGCAACTATTTGGTTTTTAAACACGGATTTCAGGTCACGTGGTACAAAAATGGGACTGTTTACATTTCGCAGTATGGCAAGTTGTTGGGCCGCCTGTTTTGAATTGTAATAAATTTAAAAGCAAAAATATATGAGCTTCCAGGACATGCTTGCTGCCTTTCTGAATGTTACAAAAGTATGGATTGACACTTTATAAGTTTTTTTTTAAGTTTGATAGAATGAGATAAAGTGATTCGAAGTGAGCCCTACTTGATAACAGTGGATTTTCCATGTTCAAATCCTAATATCGGCGATTATTTATCATAAAATGATCTTCTTATGCTGTAGAATTCTTTTAGTCTGTTATCTAAATTTGTGAAATTCCCTAGATATAACATTACGCACTAATGACAGGTGTCCCACCTTTTGTCAATGGCGTACATAAAAGTCGAAAAATCCCGGTCCATAACTGTGCAGGATCTCGAAACTCATGTATTGCAGGTACCCGTCCTGGTACTCGAACCCTGGCCGTCCACTCTGTAATCACCGAGTGAGCTGAAGGGATATCCCTTCTGGTGTCAGAACAGTTTCTGGACAGTAACAGTTTCCGGACAGTCGCCCTTTTCAAGTACTTTGAAGGAAATTATTTTCAAAATTATATGACAATTTTGTGGATTTTTAAATGCATAATTCAAATCACTTATCATATAAACAAAATTTCGCATCTAAGTTGCTTTATCACACCACCTTTTTACCCCTTTCTGTCCCATTTAATATCGTGCACCGGGTGAAGTCGCTGAGAACCATACTTATTTAATCTACGTGGTTTGAGAAGTTTCGGTTCTATTTTCAAAATTACTTTTACACAGTCATTTGTAGAAAAGATTGAAGAAAGTAATATCCAAAAATCATCCAGTTTGGGCTTAAATTGATGGAGATTGACAGATTTAAAATCAGCAGTGAAACCGAAACCTCGTCGGTCCGACGGACATGACCGGTAAAAATGTGCTCGGACCGATGGAATTATTGTGATTGTCGGTCCGAGTGACCAGTAATATTTTCTCAATAAGTAGTAAAAAAAATCTAAATAAAAAAACTTTTCCGTACCAGTATCAATTTTTCAGCTGTTTTCACTTTCTTTTCTACTAAGATAAAGCCTAGATATAGGTCAACTTATTTGGCCATGTGTGTGTAAAAACGCTTAATTGATCGAGAATTTGCTATTGATTTTCAAGCGTTTCATTGATATTGATATTAGGAACCGAAAGTAAAAACGAAAGTAAACATGTAAGATGATTCAGCAAAATCGGTAGCAAATCGGTAGATGGCATGTATTTTAAATTAAAATACGTAGAGGGGGCAATCCCTGGAAAGCCCATTAAAAGAAAGACAACCGAAGAGCTCTCCAAATCTGAAAAAAACAAAAAGTATGAGGCTAAAAGGGAAAGGAAATTTAATCCTTCTTGGAAGGAGGGGCGACCTTGGCTCCGTTTTAATGAAGGAGAGAATACTATGACATGTTTGGTTTGTATCTCACAATACAGTGAAAGTCATGGGTCTCATAATCTTAAAGGGCAGAACAGCTTCGTAAAGGGCTGTAACAATTTTAGATTTTCAACTGTTTCGGATCATGAAAAGACAACATCTCACAAAAATGCGGAATCAGTTGCTAAAGCCAAATCGAGTGGTAATGATAGTGTTTCATCTTCAGTAGCACATAAGACACTTAGAACATTGCAAGAAGCAGACCGCAAAAGGATGTCATTGTTATTCAGGAATACGCATGCTGTTCTGAAACACAGTAGACCATTCCGTGATTATGTTTGGTTATGTAAACTTGACAAGAGTAAATCAATACCAGTTGGAGAAACTTACATGAACGAAAAAGCTGCGTTTACCTTTTCGAAGTATGTAGCAGAAGCAGAGAGAAACGAAGTTGTTAACATGTTAAATGGATGCAATTTCTTTTCGTTCATGATGGACGGAAGCACTGACATTTTGGGGGATGAGCAGGAAGTCATTTACATCAGATGTTCGAAGGATGGGAAGATAATTGAGAAATATCTAGGAATCGGTACACCTGACAGCACTTGCTCAAAGGACCTGAAGAAGTTTGTTGTAGAAATGTTCAAAGAACTCAGGGTTGACACACGTATGCATACCTTTGCTTTCAATTATTCTGCAATTTTAATTCTTTTTTCTATGCCAAAAATAAAAGATTCAAAGATTCAGCAGCTAGCTTCTGGTTTTTTTGGTGTGTCTAATATTTTAGTATTGTTTACACTATAATGAATAAAATCACTCTTAATAACATGAATATAACTGTAATAAAAAAATAATGTGACATAGAATTTGAAAGATTTTTATTTCTAATCTTTTATTTACTTTTAGAAAAATTAGTTGCCCTTGGAAGTGATGGAGCGTCAAATATGACTGGGCGGAAAGGAGGGCTTGCAACACTGATAAGAAATGATGTCAACTCCGAAATTATCAACATCCATTGCTTTGCCCATAGACTAGAACTTTCATTTCGTGATTCATTAAAGGGCTATAAAATCTACGAAAAGCTGCTTACACTCTTAACAGGGCTTTATTACTTTTACATGAAATCCTACAAAAGCAAAAAAGGCTTACAGGAAGCAATAAAAGCCACCGGTAATGGTGTACTACCCCAGAAGGCCACTGGTACTAGGTGGTTACCACATCTTCACAAAGGTTTGTATACTGATAGAAAATATTTACAAATGTTATCTGCTTAGCTACACTATGCCTTTGTTGACCACAGACACATATCAATAAATTGGAGTCATAAAAACAGAATTTTGTTTAGCATTCAGAAGCATTATTCTGCTTTCATTCTTTCAATAAAGGTATAACCTGTTTGCTGCGCACTTTTCAAGCATACGAGGCCCACCTTTCGTCAGCTAGTCATGTAAATGCCAAGGCAGAAGGGTTGGCCAAGCTGCTGATAAACAGGGAATTGGTTGCTTTTGTTTTATTCTTGAAGGTTAGTATATATTTTCAAAAAATTCATTCGGAATGATAACATGAAGAATATTCAATGCTACTTTAAAGAAAAAAGTATAAATGCCTTGAAGACACACTCTACTTGTACTTTAATTTTTTTCTTTTTGTTAGGATGTGATCACACCTCTGATGAAATTATCGTTGAGTATGCAGAAGGTAGGGATGAATGTGGCAGATAATCTAGATTTGGTGAAGGCTTGCATAAAGCTATTGGATGAGTGTTTGGATCAGTAAGTACATTTACATCTTTCTGTCAATGATTAAACAACTTCTTCATCATGTTCATAAATAATTCTAAGATATGATAAATGTCAGAACAAAATTGTTGATATTCACACTGAGGTACATACAAATTAATATGGCTGTTCATATAGGGATTCGAGTGACTTGAAAGAGGTTCTTGAAACAGGAACATTTCATGGTGTTCAATTAAAGGGTGCCACTCCAAAAATGGCATATCGAGATCGAATTATAAGAGAGCTGAAAACTGCGTTGACAGAAAGATTCGAATTGAACGATCAACAGAAGAAAGTTTTACGTGCTGCTAAGTTGCTACATTTAAAGAACTGGCAGAGTGATGATGCAGGTCACACTCAATTCGAATTCAAATGAATTTAACTTGATTAAAATTTTGTTTTCTTTGCAATATGTTATGTGACAGTTCTGTTGAGACATTTTCATAAATTTTGTGATTTTATTTTTCAGTTATTAGTTCCCACTAACCTGCTAACAGATTTTTTTGTTACTAACAAACAAATATAACTCCTATACAATATAGAAATAAAGGCATATAGACATTTGTAAATTGAATTTACTTTATACTCCTGGATTTATAAATGAATTTGCAATGAATTATATCAGTAAAATTTAATCCTTTATTTTTATTCAAGAATCACAGATGCTGTAACATGCAATTATTTCCTTTTAATGGTAACTTTTATCAATATAAGCATTTAATCAAGTCAGTCCACATTATGTATTCATAGTAGTTTAAATTTACATGTACATTTATCTCAGAATTTGGTGTCCAAGAGGTCAAAGATGTGTGCAGTCACTTCAAGGACACTTTGCATAGGATAAAACCTGAATTTCTGGAAGAGGATGCGCTAGATGAGCTAAAAGTGCTGAAAAAGCTTCTACAAGAGAGGTTCTCTAATACACACATTGTATTATGAATTTCAACATTTATAAAAGAAATATCAGTACTTAATTTTTCAATTTTTCACAATCTCAGTAATTGAATTTGCTGGTCTATTCTCTCCTTGAATATGTTCAATAAAAGTCAGAAAAACATTATGTCTTTATTTTGATAATTTGGTATAATTTTATTCAGACATGGTGACAAACTGCAGGAATTAAAATGGGAAGAAGCATTTGACCCAGATTATCCAACGATGATGCTTATCATAGAACTTCTTCAATGTATACCACCTACTTCAGTTTCATGTGAGACCACATTCTCTCACATGAAATTAATCAAAACAAGCAGAAGGACAAGGCTGAATAATACCACACTGAACAACCTACTTGCTGTAAGGCTTCTAACAGAAGATATTGAAAGATATGACCCTACACCAGCCATTGATTTGTGGATGGTAAGTTAATAAGTTAAGAAGGCCATTATGTTTAAAATTATCCATGAATTGAATTTGTTTTAAGATCATACTTTCATTTTGAACAGTCTAATACTCTAAGAATAATTCCAAATAAATTGGTACATTGCTGGCTTAATTTTTCTTTATAGAATGCCCCCCTTCAAAGACGAAGGCCAGGGTATGTGAGGAAAGCTAAGAAACAAAAAACTACAAATGAGCCGGAGGTAATCTTCATAAAAATTGTAAAACTACTTTTATTCAAGTTTACAAGTTTATTTTGTTTCTCATCATGAACATGTCAAATTAAACATGTCAAAATAGTGCAGTCTGATTAATCATAACAATTATCTTTTAAGTACAGTATTATTGAAATAACTTGACATGTATCCATATATTTGAACAACTTTAAGAAACTTTTTATTGTGTTTTAATACATGTACCATGAATACACAATAATATGAATATAGCTCAGATTGTAGAAACAGAACCTGAAGTGGTAGATGTCACAGTGGAGGAGGAGGAGGAAGAAGAAGAAAGAGAAGAAGATTATGATGAGGAAGAGGCCAGAGTACTCTTAGATTACATGAACGAGAAAGATGATGATGATGATAATTTTATGGAAGGTTTCATGGATGAGATATGCGTGTGGGACAATTTGTCAATGTTTACAAGAGAATAAAAGCTAGAATTCATGTTTTGGTTGTATTATCTCTGTCTTGGTGAAAATATATGCACAATTTAACCTTTATAGTTAAATATTGAGAATAAAAAGGTTAAAAATTCTTCGGACCAGTAATAATTGGTTCGGACCAGTAATCTTTAATATATTACTGGTCCGAATGACCAGTAATACATCACAAAGTTTCGCGTTCTCTGAATAAGGTGTCCGGAAACTGTTCCAGTGATTTGCGTAAAATGGCCAAAATATAGGGTAATAAAATCGGCCTAGAAACCATATTTCTAGAGAGATTTAATATTTTCTTTCAACATGAGTATCTGTGGGAAGGGCATAGCATTATTTGAGAGAACTTTGAATCTTTTCCATTGATGAACGGAGGAGTTATCCCCAAAAAACCTTCAAAATCGTCCGGAAACTGTTCCAACACCAATATAGCTCAGTCATTCAACATACTGCACTATGGGTACCTGCACTACGGGAACCACTACACCCTTCCCACCTTTCTTTGAGGGTCGTGGGTGTACCCTGCTGTGTGGCCACTCTCTAAACCTCTGGCAAGGTTCTGTCTCCTCTCCTACAGATCTGCTTCTGCTTCTCTGCTTCTGCCTGGTAATGGCCACCATCAACATGATCAACAAGTTGATTATTCTGCCA